>CM061171.1:14830277-17330277 GCA_030763345.1 Mythimna separata | reverse complement strand
AATCTCTAAATATATATGCGCCTTGATATTATATCCGTATAGCCAGATAGTAACCACATGTAATCAGTCATCACAAAGCTAGCCCTCCTTGCTAAATGTATGGTTCTACGTCTAGCTTAATATCCACACTATAAATAATAACCGAAGACGACCACTGCTGGACATAGGGCTCCCCCAAGCGTTACCACAACGACCGGTCTTGTGCGTCTCGCATTAGAAATATTAAAAACAAAAAGAGATAATAAATTTTAAAATGGAATAATACAATAAAATATTAAATAATTATTTTTTGGGGGGGAGACGGTTATATTTTTACATACAAGGTTATTTGTAAAACATTAACAACTTTTAAGAACTGTATTACTGACATCATGAACAACAGGTATTGCTCTATGGCTTTTGAAAAACATAATCAACCCAAACCAACATAACCAAAACCAAACCTTTAAGATTTTGATCTATTTAAAAGCATTTTTACTCAATATTTTGCTATACTTACCTACGTCTCCTGCACACTGTTTTCGCCCCCGCTCCCCTCGCTATTGTATTATCGTTTGCTTCGCATAGTCTTTGTAATATTTAGAATGTTCAATTTAAATATTTTTGTATGAAAATATGATGAACTAAAATATGATCAATTTTAGAAAGTCATGGAACAAAAGTTGTTGTTTATTATGATGATAGTAACATTGTTTTGAGAGGTTGCCAGTGTTTTACAAAATAACCCTGTATAAACATCGTTACATCCGCCGGTACTTACCAGTACTGGACAATGTTGTTTGCTGGGAGATTACTTGTGAAGTTCTATAGGCGTCGGCTTGAGGACCGCTTTTGTAGGATCTTATAGTACCTATAGGTACAATGTGATCCTGTGTATCTGAATAGTATTGGGCGACAGGCTACGACAAATTACAACAGTCCCGAGTTGACCTGGATTTTGCATAGCACACTCTCCAAGTAGACGGTTTTATACATCATAGAACAACAAGAAAAATCATGGTGCTATATGCAAAGGGCAACTAAAGGACACAGGTGTGGTTTTAGACAGTAAACGTCTGCGCTGCACCTTAGAGCGGGAAAAGTCATTAGACGATTTCCCAACCCAAAAAAGCATTTAGAAGTTTCCAGTTTCTAGAGTGTGTTTTTCATAGTTTCTACTGTGTTTATCATAGTTTCTACTTAGAAAAATTGGTACATTTTTGTTTTTGCAACAAAAGCAAGTCAAGTTGTAAATATAAAGCGCCATTTACATGATGCAAGTTTCTTGCCTGTTGCATACAATAAAATTCAAGCAATAAATTACCTGCATGGTCTAAATAGTACGTAACATTTTGATCTTTTGCGCAAGTTTTGCTTGCCAAAATTTTTTTTGGTGTAAACAGCACAACAAAAATTTCTAAAACCTTCCAACACTTGAATGAAAAATTTGACAACGCAAATACGTGCAATACTTGAAGCAACCCGCCACTGAATGGTACACGCACATACAACTCTCTATTTAGACAAGTCAAAACTTGAAAGCAATAATCTCCTAAACATTATTGTATTGGTCTAAACAGAAGACATTTGCAACTATTTTTTGTCAAGACTTGCATTCAATAATTGCGTTCAATTTTTTTACTTGTATCCACGTGTAAACAGTTGCGTACAATTCATGAAGGGCAATTAACGCACTTAATTTATTGCATTCAATAATTGCACTTGCATGTACAAGAAAATTGTATCGTCTAAATCACGCTTTAGTTAATTGCATGTGCGTGTTACTATTTACAAAAAAAACAAATAATGATTATGTATTTTAAACTATTTATACAAAATATTCGCTTTGCTTAAAGAAACAAAACATCACATCCTCTAACCATAAGCTGTCCTTTAAAATAACCTAAGCTTATGTTGGTACATACATTTGTTGCACGTGTAACTTTCTGCTTTCTCATGTTAATTTTTTTATGTGTCACTGTTGTTTATATCTTAGATACAAAATGCTCAGTGATGTCACTTTCAGATGATCTTATTTATTTCAAACAGTACGCATACCTACTAGAAGAAAATTTGTGTGTATGTGTATGTACGAGTATGTATATTTCTTTTCAAACACGTGGTTGAACGGATTTGGATGACATGTCGGACAAAGGTAGATCAAGATTTGGAATCATCGCATTCTTTTCACTGCATGCCCGAAAGCGTCTTCACACCGAAAAGAGGATGGCCATCCAAAAGAACTTACTAGTCAAACAAGTATGTACGGGATGTAATGGTTACTTTCTATTCGAGCGGTGCTTTGGTGTAAAAAGTGTAATGGTGAACGCATTCTCAAATAAAAACAGATATTATGCAAGTCAAATTTATAACTCCCTATTTTCGTTAGTGGTTAAAATCGTAGCAAGACACGTTCTACTATCACTGCCTACTCCGTTAAGTGCTGTCGTGTGTCAAAAGTTGCTTTGAGAAAATGTGTATGTGTATTACCTCTGGAATGTGATTTTAACAACATTAGACTAAACTACAAATTTATTTTGATCGATCGATACTGAGCTGTTAAAATAATAAGACAGAATGCTCACTAACTATTTTTATTTCAAGTACGTACGTTGCATTTGTGGATGCTGTTTCATTTCATTGCTCCATCTATGTACCCACATAGAACTAACATTTTCAGCAGTTCATCATCATCCTAGCCTTTTCCCAACTATATTGGGGTCGGCTTCCAGTCAAGCCGGATTTAGCTGAATACCAGTATTTTACGAGGAGCGGCTGCCTACCAGACCTCCACAACCCATTAACTGGGGTAACACGGTACTTCATGGCAAGACTGGAGTCAGATTTACTGGCTTCTGACTATCCGTAACGACTGCCAAAGATATCCAAATGACAGCCGGGACCAACGGCTTAACGTGCTTTCCGAGGCACGGAGGAAACTCGTTATGTTACGACGGTCACCCATCCACAGACCAACCTAAGCAAGCGTCGCTTAACCTGGAAGATCGACCTGTGCGGCTGTTATTATCTAGCCACGAGCTCCTCAGCCCTATTTTCAGCAGTTATGAATATTAAATGTAGGTACTTGAAGCCAGTTTAGAGGTTTCTTGTTATTAAAAGGCGAATATTAATACAACTGCTTCCCCACTGGTCACGCACGATGGAGGTGTGCCCCGCTTGGGCGGAGGCAATCGACAGAAACGACCTCTCGCGCCGGGCCATGGTCCAGTGCCACGGTTCGCCACCTTCTGGAAAGCAATAATTCTAGTGAAGGAAAGCCTGCGGCCCCAGCCGCCGTTATCCCGACCCTAGCGGACGACGAGCAATAGGTAGCTTGCCAACACCAAAAACACCAAAAAGAAACAGCGTTTCAACTCGCATCGCTCGGTTGTTGCATTTGGTATATTATGAGCAGTTGAGATATACTCGTAATGTGATCAATTACTCGATCGTACCCCGCCTTAGGTAGTAAAATGATAAGTACATGTCATGCACCGCCAGTCGACTTGGATATCGACTTTATCTTTTGCATGTCGTTGCTTACTTATTTCAGGATTAGATTGAAATAAGACCTTAGCATGAGTTTATTCTTACTTGATTAAGTTCACGTAAACATTTCTTCCGAGGTAGCCCATTAAATTCAATTTTTCACACTTTGCTATTACTGCAGTTAATCATCGACTATACTAAATTTGTTATAGGATGGTTTCGGTGACAGCTATCAGATTTAAACAATGTAGCTATCTATCCTTTTCTTTCATCTTAAAGATGCATATTTTCGTCCTGCTGTCACCCAACTCATGTTATGTAAAAAAGACTATAGTACGTTAACAAAAATTACTGTAATGACAAGTGTGTGTGCGTGTGTAAGTTATTGTATAAACTGTACTGTTACTTTTCGGTGTAGGTACAAGAAAGTTTGTTCTATTCTATTCTAAGGCCTCTCTGTAATAATAAGTACATAATATATTTTAAAAGCTACTATTGCTCAAATTGCAGTGTCTTTTACTTTCTAAAAGACACGATTCAGTCATTAACTCCCCGTAATGACTGAGTCGTGTACACAGTGCTTATAGCCCTGAAGGGATTTTCAGGTAACATTTGCACGTAGGTGCGAAAAATTCTTATTGTGAGGAAAGCGGCAATTTAATTTAATTTCTATGTGCATAAAAGGAAATGCTATGCGTTTCCGTGAACGAAAATAGCTATCTCCTTGTTTCATGTATAAATAATAGTCTGGTTCGTCATCTTACAAGTTTTTTTTCACACTATTGTTAGGTTAGGTATCTTAATTTCATTCTATACCCTGATGTATTTTGGAAGGAGAACTTATCTTTGGAGTTTCCGCATTCAATGACCATTATTAGTGGACCATGGCGGCCATCATTTGGTGGGTTTCATTCTATCCAGCCCACCTCTCCAGATGCAAGCGAAGCAGTAATGCTAGCAATGGAGGAGGCCGCATGCGAACGAAAACGGGCTTCCTGATGCCCCAGCTGCCGGGATCCCAACTCCATGGCCTGTTTTCCAAGCGTGGGCTTGCGGAAGTCGAGCAATGGCTAACTCGCCGTCCGGTACCAGCGGAGTCGTCGACGGCGCGATTGCCATCAGCGCCATCAGGTGGGATTGCAGTCAAACACTGGTTTATGTAATATAAAAAAAAGTATGTTCGTAGCCTACTGGGATGACCCCAGTAGGCTACGACCAGGGTTTGCTCCTGAAAGCCCGAATCCCGGGGTCCTGAAACGCAAGGCAAACACGGAGCATAGAAGTGGGTTATAGATAGTAAAAGTCTGACACGTTCTCTCTTTTCACCTTAGAGTGGAAGAAGAAAAAAGTTGTTCTGCGATTCAATGAAAGTCGCGTGTACAACGGATGGTCAGCCAGCAGATTCAAAATCTCAAAAAAAAGCCAATTTTAAACCTACCATCTTATAGTAAACATCTCCAGCAAATAAATCACCAATCGTTAATCAACTGCTGGCGGATCAACTTGCAGGCAACGCCGCAGGCTACGCACTGTATGCGTAGTCTGAACGCTCAATTCACAATAGTATCGGGCGCTTACTCTAGGCAAACAGTCGTCCGCAAACTGTTTACCATGACGGCCACAGTGTAACTTTGTATTGAGAAGTGGTTCCGCAATAGACGCTTACAGGGTAATAATAAAGACCTGAAAGATTTCCTGCAATGACATTATGATAGAAATACTCGTAGTAGATTATAATATGACTAAGGGATAAATCAGTGTCAAGCGGGTGGCCAGTATGGGGTTTTAAATTTTTAATTAAATGATGGTTGCTAAGTTCTAATCCGAACAGTTCACATTTTATTATTTTTCTTATATTATTGGCCAGATTGATTTTTTAGCACATAATTGTGTTTCTTTTTCAAAATAATAGTTTTCGACGTTCCAAATTTAAATATCTCGTGATTCTCTAGGGATTGCCCGTACTAGGTTATCTCTCTACCGCAAAGGGTAACTGAAGGAACATACTTCCTCTCGCTCTACCCAGAGTGGAAGGTTCTTTTTTCATGAGATATCATCCATCGACTGATCTCACGAAAGAAGAATGATATTGCAACCACAACATCAATCATGATGCGTATACATTTCTGGAACATCCTTTCTGTGAAATTAAATGAACCATATAAGTCTACCATGCAGCATACCCCAATGGCACGGTTGGCACTGGTTGAGCGATTGGCTACTGCACTGCGTGTTGCGGGGTCATTTCCCGTACGGAATATATTTATAATTATGAACTACAAATAGTTGTTCCGGGGCTGGATGAAGTTTACATGTTTGTGAAGGCTTCTACGGTACAGGAGTAATTCCTAGTGTAGAACAAAGTTTAACAAAAAAAGGGCGTGTCTTCAATTTTCTGATATTATCCTTTTCCTTATAAACAAACTTGTACAGGACTGATCACACAACTGATACAGAAAATTAGTTTCCTCTACTTTATTACCTTAGCTAAAAAGTAGAGTGTAGAAGTGCATGTTTTTTAACTACCACAGTCACTACGTCAGTTTTATTGCAGGAAACCTTAGTAGTACATATTAATTAGTTCATTACTACCATATTGCGTGTGTGTTCGAACATGCTTACCGATAAAATCATAGGTTCATTAATTACCTTTATAGCTCGTTAACTAGTCGCACTAATAAGAAACGCAGTGGAATTTTATAGCTCTATCGAAGATGTGGAGAAACTAGTTGTGTTCTGTTACGACACGAATCAGAAATTGTGTATGCTTCTGTGAAAAAAAATAGCAGTAGATTATTAAAAAAACAATTGTCATCAAATATTAGAAACGTGGACCGTCGCCATCACTGATATGATCAAAGGTTAACCGGAATTTACACTAATATAATAAAGAGGTAAAGTTTGTTTTTTTGTTTGTATGAGGTAATTTGTGGAAGTAATGGTCCGATTGCTAAATTTTTTTCACCAGTAGAAAGCTGCTGTATTCCTGAGTGACATAGACTATATTTTATGTACGCGGGCGAAGCTGCAGGCAAAAGCTAGTAAAAAAATGTAATGCTTACAACGTGGTCAAAATTAAATATACAGTCATCATCATTATCATTATGATTTCAGCCAAAGGAAGTCCACTGCTAAACATAGGCCTTCCCCAAGTTTCGCTACATTGATCGGTCTTATGCATCTTGGTCGCCTAACCAACACCGTCCTTTCGGCCTCGTCAACCATCTATGCGAGCAATGTGCTCTGCTACAATACTTGTTCAGTACCGAAGACCAAATCCTGCATTTAGAAACAATAAATATATCGTAGTACGTAATCTCAGCGACACCCAATGAAAAAACTTGTCGAAAATATCTGAGATTTATTTCCTGAGAAACTAAAAATGCTTTTGTCAAATTGAGATCGCTCTTAAAATACGCGAATCGGGGTAAAGTTGTTGTCGTCACTATTTATCCTAATACACAGGGTATTAGGAAAATTTACAACACCAGTTTGGCCCCACCTAGCCGTCAGGTCTTTTTCTTTGAAATCGTAAACATGACGTTAACGTCTAATGTTTGTCTAACTTATGACATTATCATAAACGTTTTGGCAGGTGTCTGGACCTGATGCCTCAGTACTGCCACCTGGTGAACGTCATTTTAGAGCACCCTGATTGCAAAATTGGTCAGTAGTATCAGCACTAAATAGGTTTTAAATAAGAGCAGAAATCAAAATGGGCCACATCAGAAGGCTTAAAGTCACCCAAAGAGCAATGGAAAGGGCTATGCTCGGAGTTTCCTTGCGCGATCACATCAGAAATGAAGAAATCCGCAAGAGAACTAAGATTACCGACATAACCCGAAGAATCGTCAAACTTAAGTGGCAGTGGGCAGGGCACATTGCTCGTAGAACAGATGGTCGATGGGGACGGAAGGTTCTAGAGTAGCGGCCACGTACCGGAAGACGCAGCGTCGGAAAGCCTCCCACAAGGTGGACCGACGACCTGGCGAGGGTCGTGGGAATCCGATGGATGCGAGACGCACAGGACCGGTCGCTGTGGCGACGCTTGGGGGAGGCCTATGTCCAGCAGTGGACGTCTTTCGGCTGAGATGATGATGATGAGAGCAGAAAAAACAAATGAACGTTTTTTATTCCGAACGTGCCGTTCCATATGATTCTAGAATCTTGACGTATTTTAATCAGTACAAGTACGTAATCTCAGGATATACAGAGTAAACAGATCCACAAGGGAAATAAACTTGGATTTGTAGTAGAATATCGTCCCGTATGTACAGGGTAGTTAAATTATGATTAACTGGATGTGATCTGCATCGTCTGTATTAGAATCGATGATCCGTGGCCGTCTCTCTCGGGACTGGTCTGTTTGTCAATGTGCTTTGGTGTTCTAGTACTACCTTACAATACGTCAGCTTTATGCCAAAAGTATATTAATTTCTTCACTGAAACTATAGTCTTTTTTACATAGTATAAGTTGGGAGACAGCTGGACGAAAATATGCATCTTTTAAGATGAGAGAAAAAGGATAGATAGCTACATTGTATGAATCTGACAGCTGTCACCGATACCATCCTATAACAAATTTAGTATAGTTGAATCCAGTGTTACAATACGTCAGCTTTATGCCAACAGTAGATATATTCATTTCCTTTCACTGCTGGACTAGGAAATTAATATTATTTATACTCAGGCCTCAAATAAATTGACAGCTTATTAGTTGTTGACAGTATTTTTCTTTTGTTGTCATGGCAACCGAGTCGAGTGGAGTGGAAGAAAAGTTTCTTCAGAGCAATTTACATAAATAAATGAGTGTTAACATGATTCATCATTTTTTTGATGACACATCTAGTTCTAGATAAAGGTAACCTTCGGTCGTATAAGTGTCTACAAAAGTGGAGTTTAAAGAAAACTGAGGCCAAGGTTTGCATTTGAAAGGAAAACCCGAGCCCCGGAACGTAAGGTAAAGAAAAAACGAAGGAGTGGGTTTAAGTCAGTAGAAGTCGACATGCCCTCCCGCTCCGCCCGAGAGGGGGGGAGAGCTCATTCTGAAGATATCCCAACTAAAATAAAATCCGGGCGGTGTAGTAGTAATAATAAATGTGTTATACGCCGTAGATGTATTTCCCGAATAGGATGAAGTTCAAGTATGGAAGTTACCTTTTCCTTATTTCTCGGAATGTTATTCAAAATTGTTCGTACGAATGTATTAACCCGAAAAGTTACTTTCCTTAAGTATTTTCTTATGAATCCAGGGTGGCGTAACAGTTATTTTCCTGATAAATGAACAGCTTGAAAGTCATGATTGTATACAGGGTTATTTGTAAAACACAAGCGACCTCTCAGAACTATCTATGTTACTATCATTATAAACAACCACTTTTGTTCTATGATTTTTTAAAATGTCATCATCATCTGCCTAGCCTTTTCCCAACTATATTGGGGTCGGCTTCCAGTCAAGCCGGATTCAGCTAAATACCAGTATTTTACGAGGAGCGGCTGCCTGCCAGACCTCCACAACCCATTAACTGGGGTGACACGGTACTTCATGGCAAGACTGGAATCAGATTTACTGGCTTCTGATTATCCGTAACGACTGCCAAAGATCTTCAAATGACAGCCGGGACCAACGGCTTAACGTGCTTTCCGAGGCACGGAGGAAACTCGTTATGTTAAGATGGTCACCCATCCACAGACCAACCTAGGCAAGCGTTGCTTAACCTTGTAGATCGACC
Organism: Mythimna separata; assembly: GCA_030763345.1. Lineage (NCBI taxonomy): Eukaryota > Metazoa > Arthropoda > Insecta > Lepidoptera > Noctuidae > Mythimna > Mythimna separata. Next base: position 17,321,077 of record CM061171.1, on the reverse strand, counting down.
CGTGCGGCTGTTATTATCTAGCCACGAGCTCCTCCATTTTTAAAAATGTATCGTTGATTATATTCTTCATAATATATTTTCATACAAAAAAGTTGTGCCAAAAGTCATAGAGCAATTTTTTTATGATGATAACAGTCCTGCAATGTTGTTAGTGTTTAACAAATAACCCTGTATAATAAGATATAACGCTTCTTGGCAGTTGGATAAAGATTTCATGAAAATTTTTCATCTCGAGCATTATTTTAATGCATTTGTAAGACAGTCAACACGCTGTGAAGCTAAGCAAAGTAGCATGTATCAAAGATTTTTAAGGACAAAAACCATTGATGTTTTTTTTTGATACGGTATTGTCCAATGACTTTTCCCATTGTAGGGCAAAGCGGGGATGGACTTGTCAGACTTTTGCTCACTAAAAGTCACTTCTTTTCGTTGCCGTTCAGGACCCCGAGGTTTCGGTCAGTAAGCTTCGGCCCTGTTGGACCCCTATGGTTTTTGTCACATCTCCTTGAGGCGTTTGTGGAACACTACGTGCCATCAACGGGCACGATCCAAACGGTTACCAGACGGCTAGACAACGAGCTGCCGTTTGCTCGTCGTGAACTATACCATAGTTTTTATTCTTTTCCTTTAACATTATTTACTGCAAAACTACATAATATTGAAACTGAATATTAATTAACACTCAATATTGAGTATCTATGTGATGATAGTACTAAGCGTCTGATCGTATCGCCGAACAGAGCTTCCCGTATTGCCGAAATCATACAATTAGTTGGATCATTCTAACGTTCCATTTGTGGTTAGTGTTCTGACAGAGTTGAATTCGAAATTATTGGCCCTCGAAATAACGTTTCTAGTATAACGTTTTATCGGCAATCTTGATATGAGTCTTCTAATGAAATATTGATACTAAATGGGGGAGCCAAAATACGGCAATATTTCGGTCAGGAACTAAAATAATATATCATTTTTTTCAAAAACTGTACTACATAATTCTATCAGCGTTGATTTTTTTTTACTAATTTCTTAATTACAAGCATTTCATAACATTTTCAAACCACCATTTTTGTGGTCTCAGACTTTTGCTGATTAAAATTCACTGGTATTCTTTAGCGTTTCAGGGCGGTTACTATCGAACAAACCCGCAATGATTTTCAAATTTTGTATTTACCACGTGTTTTATCTAAGCTGGAAGATAATAAAAGGAATAAAAAAAAATACGTTTACTATCATTTTTTTTGTTTATATAATAACCACTTCAACAGCGATTTTCACAGTCAAAGTACGGTGAAATTATTTAAAGACTTAAGTTTTGTTTTAAACCAACTACGTTTAAAAAAAACTTTTAATTTTAAGTCTGTCATGTCAGATGAGAAGACGAATAGATGGATGGATTGTGTAAGGAGTGATATGAAAGAAAAGAAAGCTACTACGGGTATACTATTACGGGTGACAGGACAAAATGGAAGAATAAAACGTGTTACATCGACCCCAAGTAATATGGGTCAAGGGAAGGAAAAAGAAGAAGAGATATAAAGTCAGATGACCTAAACACGTCAAGTCGGTTATCGACTCGACTTCAATTCTAATAAACTAATTATTTGTTTTCAGAAACTGTCATTCAGAATTCCAACAATTCAAGGATTTTTTCGGATCCGATTCAACAAAATCTGAAAATAAATTGAATTATTGAAGTTTACTTTAAGGTTACCAGTTCAGACATTTTAACAATGTTTATGTATCGGTGACTAGAAAAAACTTTTTAATCAGAATAAACTTTTTCCATTCAACTTCGCCGTTAGTACAGATTTTCTTTTAAAACTGCTTAACAACCCGTAATTAATTTTCAGAGCTTAACTTGGATTATCGAAGAGGCTAAGTTAACTTTTAATGGTACTTTTTACAATAATATTATTATTTTTTATTTATTATACAAACAAAAACAAAGGTTGTCTGTAAAAAAATGCTGTTAGTGTAAAGACTGCCCATTGCATTACCTTTTAATCTTAAGGTCCTAATGTAAAATTGTATTCATGGTGTACAATAAAGACTATAAATAAATAAAATAAATAAACATAAGATTTTATTTATTACTATCTATTTATTATTATTATTAATCTTTCGACTTAGGTGGCGTTCACGGTTTTGATCTCAGTGATCTCACTCTATTTGTTACTCTGTGACGTTCAAACGGCTGAACGGATTTTTGTATTTGAAACATGCGTCGACCATGTTTTGAAACAATAGATAATATACTCTTTATTATGTTCCCCTCGAACATTTATTTACTTTCACGTAGGTGAAGCCGCTAACAAGCTAGTTTAAAAAACTTTTTTCGGCATTTTATTCATTCTTCCACATCATACTATGTATGAACATTTCAGCCACTTTCAGAGTCATCCAGTAATGTCATTAAAACTAGCTGCAAGTTTAACCCTCAAAACAATACACCAACACAAACTATTTCGACTTTCAACAAGTAAACTTTGCAGAATGCGCTTTTGTTTAGTGACTTACAATAGATCTTTCTGTTACAAGTCACCGGCCGGTCCGGGTCGTGGGTTGCGGTCCGTCCTGTGGGAAATTTAACCGGTGCGGCGCCGCGTCACCCGTCAACCCGATACGGAAGTGCTCGTTTATTGTGCTTAAAAATAAATACCGTCAAAATAGCGGCTTTAACTTACAGTGTATTGATTTCTGAGGAAATAGTTTCAGTTTGAATTTAACATCGGCTGTATCTGAAATAGTTTAGGAAAATGTTTCAGATATAATAGACATAACATTCTTCAAGGATTTAAAATAAGAAACTTATTTCGTAAAATTTACTACATAAGGACTCTAATTGGTGAGAGAGTGGGGTACTGGAATTGTAGGAGGCTTTTTTTTGAGTAAATTTTAGTGTGTCATTAAATTGTTTTGACCAGTCAGTGTAGCATCGCATAAAGGAAGCTCAAATGGTAAATGGTGATGAGGTTCCATTATAAAAAAATATTATAAATGTAAAAGTAACTCTATCTGTCCGTCACGCTTTCACATTTAAACTACTGAACCTTTTTGGTTGAAATTTTTGACAGAGTAGGCTTGCAGTCCAAGGTTTTCTTTCTTTCAATTTCGTGACGAAGTTAGGGACAAAAGCTAGTGATTCATAAACATTTAAACTTTAACTAATCTCCTCCAAATTAAATCTACGCCTTTATTAAAAAACAACATATTAAGGGACCTAAAGTAAAGTCGTCCGTCACCCGTTTTGTTAGTTGAATTTAACGTAAACGCTAACGCCCACGTTCACGTCTAGATTAAGATGTTAACGTCTGCTAATGCCGAAAAGCTTACTGTTGACAGTCGCCATTACTTATTGGGCTCATTAAGTTCTTGGAACATTTAAATAAGAGACGGTGTGTTGGCTATTTGCGTCTCTTTTATATGTGTTGAGGAAACGCGAGTGGAATACGGTTTCTGGTGTTATTTACACGTTAATTGTTTTCGTAATTATGATACAATTACACACAGATACCTCTGTGAAAGAAAGATGATACATTATTCCTTTCACCTACTTTAATTTGAAAGCGACAGGGAAAATACAACAATTATTTTTGGGACATAATTAAAAATGAGCATAAGCGTTAATACTAGCTGGTGTCCGCATCTTCGTTCGCGCTCGCTTCTTAAAACAGTACAATGCCATTTGACCACTACTAAAAAAAAATATTTTGTCTCTTTATCAGCTGTCTACTAGTGATAGTCTCGCCAGTATTGGTCCAGCCATTTTGTAGATTAGCTAAACAACCCGGCAGACAAAAAAAATATGCAAGTAAGTAATTAAAAAATGTTGGTATTTCGTACCCATGTTTTCTTAATAATATTCTTTCTTTCTTTAAGCACCTACCATGTTGTCTCTCCACCACCCTTGGTACTGGTAGAGCATGCCTAAGGCGTTAAGCCTGCCTTTGTAGCTTTGTGTCGCATAAAGTTTTAATAAATAAATGTATGTTGTCATAATAATTATAATAGAATGTATTATCCATCGTCTTTCCATATCTGAATAAATTAAAATCCAACAGTAACAAAACGCACTCGTGGTGCGAAACGACGAAATACCCAACAAAACAAGGCAAATGATAAGACGTCATATAATTTTTATCAGTCAACTTCCAATCAATTTCTCATGAATAAAGGGAAAGATGATGGAGGAAGCAATACTCAGGTTTCAATGATCCCTTATCGTAGCAAAGTAGTATTAAAATTATACTGTAGGACAATGCTGCCAATGCGCCAGATTTAACGGTCAATACCGGTGCAACCTCAAGGGAATAACAGCGGTGGAGGTATTTTTTTCGCTTTCCATAACAATTTATAGTATTCAAGCTGTTTGGTTGCGAAACTACTATACTAAGGAGTATGAGGCCTCTGTATAAAGGGAGTGACAGGGTGATTTCAGGTCTTCCTAAGCGCGGGTTTGAGGATGGCGAGCAATACGTAGCTCGCCGTCCGGTTTTACGGTACCGACCAAGCCTGACTCGACGACGCAATATTTTCCAAGAGTGCCTCAAAGTGAAGAGACTAAAGCCAAAGCCTGCTTCGGCCGCGGGCTTGTTTGAAATAGTTACTATGGTTCGGTAACGCATAAGACAACTAAAGGAACAGAGTTAGGTTTCAGTCAGTAAGAGTATCTCCTCTTCCACAGTTCAATTAATTACTAAAAATTCCAACCCAAAAGAAAAAAAAAGTCGTTTAGTTTTAATTTCAAGCGACCATATAACCTTCAAAGCACCTTTTACAACAATAACTAAGGGTATAAGTAGCCAAAAACACCACCCAGCCAATGATAATATCAAACAATAAATCACACATAATACTGGGTCTCACCTATCATATAATTAATACATGTTCATATAACAAATTGTTTTCACTTCCTCCGCAGAGGACTAAAAGCCATACATAAATTGTAGCCTTAATCATTCGACTATGGCAAAAGCCCTCATAGTTAGAACGAAGGCTTTACTTCTCTAATATTATACAAAGGTAAATTTAATTTACGGGAATTTGACCAAAACTTGGGCGGCGTAAACAAAAACATGGTGTAGTAAATAAAATGACGTTGGTAATGCAATTCTACGTTGCATCTACGTGTTTCATAATGCAAGTTCTGTGTAAGCATATTGTAATAGAAAACTAGGTAGTTCAACTGAAAAGATACGCTGATTTCTTGCGTCAGTCAGAGTTATTAAATTAAAACTTTTTGCTGTTTTACTTTTTTTTAAAGGTGGGAAATCATCCAATGACGTATCGGGCGTCACGTGTCAGATTTTGACAGAGTAAAACCCTACCTGTGTTTCTTCTTCACCTTGTGTTCCAGGAGATTACGTTTTTGTCAGTAAAATTTTGACATGCCCATTTTTTTTCCAAAAAAAAGGTCTGGTAGATGAAATTTCATTTGAAGTAAGCAGCAACTTTAAGAATATATGTATTTGTTCATTTTGTTTTTAAATATTTGTATGTACAGTCACCATCAAAAGTCGATGAACAGAATTAACATAACAAAACATTTTATTGTGAACAGACGAAACACATTTTATTGCGAACAGGTGTTTTGTTATGTTGATTCTGTTCATCGACTTTTGATGCTGACTGTACATAAACAAATATTTACTAAACCTCTAAATTAAAAAGTTAATATGCATAGTATTTAGCTAAGTTTATCCCCACAATATAGTCCACATGTTAATGAAGTCTTCAAATGTTTTGAATTCAAACTAGCTGGAGAAATGTTTTGAATAAAACTGCTCCGCGAGTTTCAAACGAAAACAAAGAGAGCGTTTCCGTTTACGTACATGATATTGAATTAATTTTGTTATTATGTTTGTTGTGTAATGTCGGGGACAAATAGCAAGAAACACAATCATATACAGGTATTTTGTTTTGAGTACTTATTGTTTATACATAACATGATTGAAAAGAAGAGCAAGTGGTGGCCCATTTCTAACAGTGACAAGTTGTAGGGGTTCAAACCCAGCCAGGCGCATTACTTTGTGTAATTTATTTTACCACCGCTGCTCTTAAAACGGTGAAGGAAAACATCGTGAAAAAACCCGACATATCCCAGAACTAAAAATTTGAAGACATGTTACATCCACCAACCCGCACTGGGCCCGCGTAGTGGATTACCACCCATTTCCTCTCCTGGAGTCTCTCCAGGCCTCCTGGCCTGAGTTCCAATAGTGGGAACATTACAAGGCCGATAATGCTAATGTTGATGATTGAATAGAATGTCAATGGAGTTTTTTCCACATTCTTCTCTATATACATCTACGCTTTGTAATGTGCAATTAGCATCACTTTTTCTATTAGACTGGCCTTTAACCTTTCAAAAGTGCCTGTTTTGGTTTATTTCAAATAAATGGTTTTGACTTTGTAAAATTTTGGCTTGAAAACATGTTATCTAGTAGTAATCAATTGTAATAAATTTTTTCTAGAAAGATAAAAAATGATTTCGAAACCATTAATTGCTTATTTTTCTTATTTTCTTCTTTACACGGCGAGCATAATATAATCATAAACAAAAGATATACTGTTTCAAAGTGCTGCACTTACACGCGTGTAACTATATTTTTTTTCTGTTCTAATTAAGTAATTTGTAAGTGTGTCGTTTAACATATCAGCAAGAATATGTTATGGAACAAAGGTTAATGAGTTTCTCTACTCATTAGTCACTTAGTACTATAGAATAGAATAAACTTTATACAAAAAAGCAAAAAAAAAACTATGGTGTCTTAGAGTGTTCTTACATTCACATTATAAAGAAGGCTATATGAAATGTAAAATAAACCTATCAATAAATAATATGTGTATAATAATGAATTATTAATACAAATGGTTAATAAAAAAAATGGGATAAAAAAACAAAATCATTGTAAAAAAGAATGTCCAGTGGCAGTTAATAACGTTTGTACAATAATGCAACTATACTTAAGAATAAACCACATTAACAGAAGCAGTATTTGCCAAACAAGCGTGTCTTCAACGTAGTCTTTAACTGCAAGGTACAAGGCACAAGACACGTTTTATGCGCGTATTGATGTGGGTTTTGAACTTTCCATCCCTAAGTTCTGTAACCGACTTTGGTAACTTGTTATAAATGAGTCTATCAGGAATAACTTGCTTGTCTTAGCTAACCTCCATTTGGGTATTACAATTTCATCTTTACTACACGTATTTTTATACATAATAAAAATTCGCTGTTATTTGGAAAAACCCTAAGTTTTCAATTGCATCACTGCTCACCATCAGGCGGGATTGCAGTCAAGCACTAGTTTATATTAAAAACTTACAATATACTTCTTAAGATAAAAAGTAAACACAAAGTTTGTAGTACACACTCTGTCTTCACAAACCGAATCGGTTTCTAAAGGAAACGGGAAGACCCATTTTGTAAATAACCCGGATTACTCTCTTTTACAAAATAATTTTAATGGCCAGTGCCACTATGCGTCTAAATAATAATCTATATGTAAATCATTGGCAGAAATAATTTTCTACACGTGGTCAGAAAAGTTATCCCTACCCAAGAATAACAAAATATTAAGTTACGAGATTACTTCTGTATTTCCAAGCAATGTACCAGACACGTGTAACCTACTACATAGTAGATACATGTAAATGGTTCACCTACTTGTATAGCAACTAATAAAATTATCGCTTAAAGGGCTTACAGTCAACGTTCAAAGGCCAATCTGACTTTATGAAGCGTTCGTAACTATAACTTAGTTACAGAGACGTCTATAGAGGTTTGAGGAGACTTACACGTAAGTACAGTTGGTGTATGAGAACCTTGACCATTTTATGACGGTCTAGACAAAGTGACGTGTCTGACTGACCAATGTATGTAAGTGATTCACGGCTATCAAAAAGTCTGAACTCATTTTTTTTTACAAATAATTCCTCCCGCTCTGGATGAAGCTAGAGGCAGAGTCAGACTTTGCCCATTGCGTTTTAGGTTCATGAAACTCTTTCAAACATTTCCGCAGCCTTAGATCAAGGAATATTCCCGCCAGGGTTAGCTTCAAATAACCCTCCCACTCAGTGTGGAATGGAAGGCTTAATTGTGTTTTCTCGTGGTCCTAGAATGCAACCGAAGGCACATAGTATAGTTTCAGTCATGAAAAGTCTGACTCGCTCTCACGTACCATCCTAGCGCAGGAGAACACATTTCATGATTTCGCAATTTAAAAAAAGTCATATTCCTTAAGAACTTGATTGAATCAGATCAGATCAGGAAATCCAAAATATCCACCACATCTAGTGAAAGGACCACACCGCCCAAAATACTTGTAAAAAAGAAGAAAGGTAATGTTATGAAAGGAACAAAGCCCCCTTAATTTAATTTCGGTCCCAGCAGACGTGTTAATAGGTTAATACACATCCAATCAGATGGAACCAATTACGAGCAAAAGCTTTAGCCGTGAAGCCAGCCATTCAATCCGATAGTTGACTAATCAGTAATAAATGAAGCGTCAAGACTCCTACTAAAGAAAATTACAAAGAAAATAATAGACTTTGTGAGGAACATAATTAATCAGGAAGTAATAGCTCGGGAGTAACGACATTATTAATGGGATATCTCTCTTGTATAAAGATTTTTCCTTCGCGACAAATCTTATCATGTATCCACTTATTACTCGCTTATTAATTAAGTGTGTGCCATGAATAAAGTATGAATTAGGTATTTGAGGAGCTCGTGGCTAAATAATAATAGCCGCACAGGTCGATCTTCAAGGTTAAGCAACGCTTGCCAAGGTTGGTCTGTGGATGGGTGACTATCTTAACATAACGAGTTTCCTCCGTGCCTCGGATAGCACGTTAAGCCGTAAGTCCCGGCTGTCATTTGTAGATCTTTGGCAGTCGTTACGGATAGTCAGAAGCCAGTAAATCTGACTCCAGTTTTGCCATGAAGTACCTACCGTGTTACCCCAGTTAATGGGTTGTGGAGGTCTGGTAGGCAGCCGCTCCTTGTAGAATACTAGTATTCAGCTAAATCCGGCTTGACTGGAAAGCCGACCCCAATTTAGTTGGGAAACGGCTAGGCAGATGATGATCTCTCTTGTATAAAGATTTTTCTTTCGCGACAAATCTTATCATGTATCCACTTATTACTCGCTTATTAATTAAGTGTGTGCCATGAATAAAATATGAATCAGACTCCCCCCTTAATGAAATTTGTGCATGCGCTGAATAATTTGTAAAATAAACTCTCGGATAAATCTTTGTGAAGTTTGAACACGTTGTTGTTAAATCACTTCGGGAACAGTTTTGTAATTGTTATTAACTTGTAGTCATTTGAGAAGGGTTAATTAGAGGAGTATGGAATATAATAGGTATCCGTTTTAATATTACAGGATGTTAGGTGATATCTGTTAGCTGGAATAAGGGGTTACTAACTACTACGTCTAATTGGTTTTGATGTTACTTCTTAGAATCTAGAATGAAGGAAAAGTTATGCCGATGAATATAATAGATTTCCTACAAGTAGAGCTTTAATCTATGGGCAAAGTTTAAACTAGCTACTACCAATGGTTTCATCGAAATCTATTCAGTAGCTTAGAAACATTAAAAAAGGAGTTACAAAGTTACAAATATCCGTACATACAAACATTCGCTTTTAAAGTATTAGTAGAACTTTGTCCGTGCAATAAAGCTTGTTTATTTTTTTTTTAATAAAAACTTTTTTTGATATTAGGAATTAAGTACATCATAGGTAGGTTCACAAACCTTTAACTTACATACACAAAACATCCAGACCCGAAATACCTATCATTCTGTAGGATATACAAATATTTGTTCCGTGCGGAAAAATGAACCCACGACCCGCAGCGCGGCTGCCAATTGCTCAACCACTACGCAGACCATGCCGATATAAATATATATTATAATTCTTCTTCTTTTCGTATCGATGCTCTCAAACTTTTTCTGCCCAGTATTTGGCAACCTGTATGGCTTTGGCATTGGCCATATATTATAATTAACAGAATATTAAAAACAAAAGAAACTGTATTGAAAAAAATAGAGCAGCTGCTACTCGTATTATATCATATTGCAATCTCTTTGTTAACGAAAACAAAGATTTTTGTTTTAAATGAAAATTCGAAGGAATGAAATGAAATCAGTGATATGCTTCATCCGAGACCAATTAACGCACATAAAACTGACGTTGCCTACGAGCTATGTTGACATATGTCATGTTTGCCAGCCCTGATATGTCGTATATTTTATTTTTAAAACCAGAAAAAATATCTGTGGAGATATGTAAATATGCCAATGATTGGGACGTATAAGTATTTTTTTTAACCAATTTTGAATTTGGAACTTGGTTTTATTTTTCGGGTGAATTAACACTGGGTTGCATAAATAACGGGTCATATTATGTACATACCTATATACATCTCTTGTGTAAACAATATATTGTAGGAATATCTAGTTTAAATTTTTATTACAAATCCACAAAGACGTTTATTGTGTACAAGTCACAGTAGTTTTTTGAATTTTGAAAAATAAGTAAATTCTAAATAGATAGAGTGAAGTCAGGGATTCATCCCTATAGTAGGAATATTATAAGAATTATTATATATATTAATTTGTAAAAAATAAAAGCTAGTAATTAAGTTTTGCAAAAATAATAGCTAGCAATCGAGTAAGTCGTTTCAAAAGAAGGATTCCTATATTTTTCTTGGCATTATTATCTTAATTACCGTGGTTATTTGGTAATACATTCCGTCTCATAACAAAACGCAAATAGCAACCACGATACTCAAATTCTCAACACACACAATTATAATTTTATTACATGTCAACAGTCAGATTTACGTTTCCTCATTATTATGCAAAGATAGACCAATATGCTCGACATAAGGAAACTCATTTGAGAATCCTGAAGGGTTCAAAGATACATCTAACGATCTTACATGTCGTAAGAAACTCACATTGCAAACAAGTTACAATAAAAAACAAGCTTACCGAGACTGAAGTATTTTCACTTAGTATCATACTGTTTCTATAGTTGACATAAGGTCGTAAATGCAACGGCACAAATAATGGGATTCCGAGCACAATCGTAAAGTAACTAGAAATAGAGCAGTTCTGAAATATACGGGAATAAAGGAGTTTAAAGTTTTCAATGAAAAGCGATAATGGTTAGATAGGATGAAATGCGACTGTCTATATGGGTTTCCGAGGATTTACGTAGTTTATACGATAAACCCAGGTAGCCACTGTATTTTTATCGAATAAAAACGGCTATTTTCGTCACAACTAAGGTCCAATTAAAATTAAATGCAGCACGTCTACTCTGGGACGTCAATTAACTATAATGAAGCATTATTAAAGTATTCTGTCCCCCTCAGAAACTCCGGTCCGGCGTTTGACCCACCGTTACCCACTCGGGCCATGATAAATGATCTGAACTGACATAAAACAATATGAAAGTGATAAATGTTCGCGAAAATTATTCGACCAACTAACACATAAACGCGCACGTTGACCCTTGAACAATGTCCTTCAAAATATATTGAACTTTGTGCATAGAACACGAAACTTTGACCTATAAATGTCTAAGTAATTGGTTTTCCTATAGGACAATACAACCTAGAGAACCATTGAAATTATATTTGGTGAAACCAACAACAATACAAGTTAAAACTCAATACAAACTTAGCATCGACATTATAAAGTCGTTTCAACCTCGAGCTCCTCAACTAGCTGAGTCAATATTTATCAAAGATCGCAACCAATATTTCGAAGTTTGACAGCAAATCTAATTCGCGTCTGAAGACACCACTGACGGCTGGTAATGGTGTTCTCGCTCGTTAGCTCTCCCTTGCCACGAACTCTATAAGTAATCCGATTTCATTGGTAGTTCCGACAAATTTGCGGTCCGTTGAATCTATGCCGCACGCCCGGCAATGGGCTACCATGCTCAGACCGACGATGGATTATCACCCGTCTCTTTCACACTTTGTAGGAAGGAAAAGGATGTAGCGTGGTGATTAAAAAGGTCGTTTTCTGTTACGATATGTGTGTAAGTTCTGGAGTCCGTCCAGCACAAACATGCTTTTGTTAATCTGCTTATGTAGCCGGCCGGCGACGTGCGCGAACGGATCAAAAACGTTTGATACCCAAAACAGATTTGGGACTAAGTGTGATTTCCGTAAATTGAATGAAGAGTGGAGCCAGGTGGTTTATTCATGAGGGGTTCCGTCCGTGTGCCGCGTTACAGAAATCGCTAATTTCATTCCGAATCAGTTTTAAATTATTTTGCATTTGAAACAAACGTGAATTTTATTTTGATGCATTGAATTAGCGAGTTTGTTCTTTTAATTAAACTAATTTATTTCTGTTCTACTCTTATATAGTAACTTTCAACGATCAAAAATTTTTGATTATAAACTCTAAAAAGAATACAAAGTTTGCCGAAATTATTTAACTCTATAAAAGTTTGTATTGAACTCCATTTCAGTTATTTGCAGCTGCAGTCAGCATGTTTCAATATATTGGTCCACAGAAAATAAATAAAACCGTTAGTTGGTATAACACAATAAAACTGCGTTGTATGCATCTGCTGTAGAGGACCGCGCTCCAATAAAGGTTTTTAATCTATTTTGATAAGGGAATTTTTAATTGACTTATTTGAAACAAAATCGTTCAGGATATAGATACTTTAATTGTTTACAATGACACAATGCACATTTATGTATTTTCATAACCAAATGTTTTAACTTTCGTGTTACTGAATAAACCAATTCTTTTCACTTCCTTTTAGTGATGACGTGACGGGGAACAGAATGAAAGGAAGAAGTCGTGTAGGCCACGAATAACATGGGTCGTGTAGGGTAAGCAAAAAAAAAACGGTAGGGTAAAGGCAGGAGAGCAGATGGCAAATGATGATGATGCCGCCTCTGTACTTCTATGTGCATAAAGAATTTAATAAATAAATAAATAAAGAGGTTCGATTCCGATCCTGAAAGATCAAAACTATCGATTGATTTTGCACGTTCTTTCCGATTTCAGTGCAGATTCTAATCGGAAGTTATATTGGAGGTATACGAGTAAACAAGTTTATACTGTCGTACGGGGAACCTTTCTCCCCCGTGCCTTTTGTCGATTACTCTTTGACCTGTTGTTTTGTTTGATTATTGTGAAATGTTCTGCCTCCGCGTTTGCCTCCGGTCAAACCGGTTCCGATTCTATTAACCAAATTTGAAAGCTCTGCAACTAACACTTACATTACATATCCATTTCATATTGCTAGGTAAAATCTTCTCCAACTTCTTCCAGATATTCTTTTCTCGAGCTACTTTGAACCAGCCCTTATTGTGATAGGAGTCAAGGTCATCTTGTCATCATCAAAATAAACTATCATCATCTCCAACATTTTTGCCGATGTTAATTAAAGGAGCCTCCCTTAATGCACCTCTAAAAATTTGAAAGTCTGCGGAACAGAGTGTGGAGTCCCGCAAAACTCAGTTAAAAAGAGAGGATCCTCCGAGTAGAACGATATTTTGTCTGATCTAGGCAACTGCCCGAGAGATGATCTCACAGGATTCCTAGTTTAGTTCCTGATGCCATAGAAGTCGTTACAAACATATCACACAGCAATTTCAAACGCTCGACCCCTGGACAACTATCACTCGGTAACCCAGAGTCTAGATGACAAATCCTTTCAACAAAGTCGAAGTCAATTATCTCTATCGTAACACTTCACACTTCTGCACATGAACTTCTCACAAAGGCTTCTTGTATCTGAAGGACTACCGTAGACTTTGGTGAATGCAAAACGAAAAATTCCTACCAGTGTTCTATCAAACTAATATTATAAAGAAAAGTTAATGAATGTTTGTAAGTCGACTGATCGAATTTGACCTACCAACTAACAAACGCAATACTTTTCCCATTGTTCATTTATATAAAAGAAACCGCCACCACTTTAAAACCGCAAATCAACATCTCCTATATTTTCTTTATCACCAACAGACTCGTATATACTCATACTAAGTTCTAGATAGGTTAATATATCCAAGTACTCAATCAGGCACGTGGAAATTGAAGGATTACGTCAATGGTGCGTGAAACTCCGAGATTAACCTATTCGCACGAGTGACTGAATTATAATAGGGCCTTGTTTACTGAAATCGATGGAAACTAGTTAGTCTCTCTGATTATACGAGTATATAGCGTTAGTTACCTTCTGTTTTGGTAGCTTTCTAGGAGTTCCATGACGTTTTGCCTGTGCCCTGCCTACGATTACTTACACAAAACAATCAGTCTGCCTAGGCTTTCTACGCAATTGTCGAATTAAGTTGGTACCGTAAAATCTGTTGACTATTGTGGGGTGTATGTTGAGTTAGATTACGCAAAAATAAAAAGGCCAAGTGGGAGTTGGACTCACGCACGAAGGTTTCTGTACCATCTATCTATAAAAACGGCAAAAAAAAAACACGTTTGTTGTATGGGGCCCCCATATTTTTTGTTATAGCGACAATAGAAATACTCGTTCATTATTCGTTTAACTGTTTAACTATCAAGTTCGTGAGATACAGTCTGGTGAGAGACGGACAGGCAGACGGACAGCGGAGTCTAATAATAGGCTCCCGTTCTACTCTTTGGATACGGAACCCTAAAATCAATCTTCTTCTTGCTGCCCTTGATATGTGCACAAGGCAAGACAAGGGCAGGAAGAAAAAAAACGTGTTGGGGTCGGCGCAACACGTTTCTTTCTTTCGTTCTGTCCTGTCATTCGTCACGCTATCAGTAACTCCCTTTTCTTTCATATTACTCCTCACACAATCCATCCATCTTTTCTTTAACCTTTCTCTCCCTTTCCCTCCATCTACATGTATACTCATAACTCTTTTACTATCATATGTAACATCCCTCCACTTCACACGACCATACCAAGACAAATAATTCCCTTTCAAGTTTTCAGTTTATTTCATCTATCTACGAACTAAAAAGAATAATCAGTAGAAAATTTCCAACCAATAAATTCTTTAACCATTAAATGTTTTACTAATCTTTTATTTGCGGCCCCGGATGGTACAGCGAGGTGATAAAAGATTGCACACTAATGTCCTACATTATAAGGATCGTAAACACTGGGGTTATAGTCAACACGGAACTATCGACATTACCAAGTTTATCGCGTCATAAACTAACCCACTCGAATAATGTCATAGAATAGTTTTTGATGAAGTTATGTGGTTGTCCCATGCATGGCCGGTTTATATTTGTAGTTAACAAGGTGTAAATATTGATTATAAAATAATACTATCTTGAGCAGCATGCAAGCGTTTGAAAAAACTGATGTTTTAACCAGCTGATTTACAGCTTAAAGCTGTATAAAGCTAGTACAAGTGTGTAAAATTCAGCTTTTGGCTGAATAAATAATAAATCAGAGTATTATAAATCTACTATATAATCATAAGCGTACGCGGATACCTTTATGTAGCCTAAAGCTGTGTTTTACAGAATTGTATAGGCCCTATACAGCCCTAAGCTGTATATGGCATCATATGACAACAAGCTCCGGGTAACCAAATAGTAAAAAAATCACTATAAAATGCATGTTTCTAAGTTATTGTGGCTTAACTCAGTCATAAAATCTCTTAACTAGTTTTCCCAATCTAGCCTAGATTGAAAAATGGCAGATATTCTTTTCTTGCGCTGACTACAACCAGTCATCAAGCTACAATGTTAAATCATCTCACCGCCTCTGCCTAGGCTGGCCTTGATGGCACTTCCCCCCTGCAGGGATCTACACCGTGGCGACTCTTGCCTAATGGTAATGGTGTGCATGCAGCTGACTTGACACACCCAATCCTATTTAATCCTGGCTGCCATTTTGCCCACGTTTATTATGCCCGTTTCGGAGTACGTTTTATTTCATAATATGTAGTCTGTCCTTCTTCCCCAGTATATTCTCTTAATAGCTCCATGGCAAACCCCAGAGCGAAATTCTGTGAGTGACCAAGCTTACATTTTAATTAAAATAATTTTAAATAACTTGTAAACTATGAGGATACCTAATAAAATTGTTAAGAATTTTTTTTTATAAGAATCTTGTCGATAAAATATTAAAGAGAAAGGTAAAGTTGCCAACATTAAAATTATATAAGGAAAGTGCCTTTTTCTATAGATTTCTGCAATATTACATGAGTTCCTGGGACTCTGTTGACACAGACCTACATACTGGGTACTTGAAAAGTAACTTGTTCTAAGAAAAGCACCGCACATAAGTACCAAGATTCCACGTTACATTCCTTTGAACTTTCATTGGCTTACTTACACTGAAAATATTGCCAAGATTTTTCTCAGAAAATGTTCAGTGTGAAAATATTATTATATCGAGTACCGATACCAACGGGTACTTATTTTATGCGTTTCATCAATGGTAGATAAATAACCCCTGAAGTAATATCTACTTTTATAAATATCGTAGACCGCAAAAACTGCGGTTCGCGAGTAAAAACTTTGATCATTTCTTAAATGTATTGTATGAAGTCGTGAAACTAGTATGTGGTAGATGACTGATATTTTTTAATCTCATTAACTATATATGTACATATATTAACATTTTAAAATACTTAACTCACTATAATTACAGTAAAGTCAAAAAATTATAATAATAACTCTAAACTAACTAAAAACGAGTTTCCCGATTTCTTAACTTGCGTATTTTATGAGCTTAAAGTCGAAACTAGTCACATTATGCAGGTAAAACAGGCGTCTTGAATATACGCATTGACCCAATAAACAGTGTGACCCTGCATTATCGTACAGAAATGGAGTTTGCGTCCTTATTTAACACTAAGAAAGGACCAGAATCACATAAATGTATAAGAAATCTCTGAAATCTCCACTAACTCTCTACAACCATCTGAAGATATTCCAGCCCACACGAAATTACGCTTTTTCTTCAAAATACACTTAATGATACCGCTGCGCTGTCTTGGTCGTCAGTCTGCATGTATGTACATGTACATCGAACTTGTTCTCAACCAAACCATCCAACTCAATGTTTTCTGAGCAGCTCTTGGTCATTTGCTGGTCTAATAATAAAGCTGTTTTATGAAGTCGTCATAGTATTGTGTCAGAGCTCACATTGTCGAAGTTATTGAAGGCTGTTTTGGATCTGAACAGTCATGAGATGTCAAATAGCAAAGTGCTCATGTTGAATCTTTCTTCTCGTGTAGTTTACCACTTTAGCCTATTATTTTCTAGTTTTCTGGTGAGGATTTTGGTCTTTCAAAACGCTAGAGTATTCTTTACACCATGGATAAACATACCATTAACGTTCTAGTAGTATCCGTCTTTCATCTTATATCATAATAGCCTAGAGTAACTGACGTAATTAATATATTAGCTATTTATATCATCATAAAAATGTGAACTTAGTTTCAACTTGATTTGTCGAGGTCAAAAACCCATCCTAAAATACTAACACGTTTAGTAAAACTATATAAAAGCTTCTAAAGAATTTCTATTATATTAATAGGTTTAAACGGTTTTACTAAAACATCTATTTGATGTTGAAGGCTTTTTCTATTTTAGAAGTCTTAAATTGTGTCTATGTTAAGGTATCCCAGTTTAAGTATAAAGAATTGTAAATAATTTAAAGTACTAGTTTTAAGTCTAAGTATTTACTAGAACCTAAGTGTCCTAGGTGGAACAGCCTGCCATAGCTGAAGGATTGTTAAAAATAATTATTATTTCCCTAGACCACATGAGGAGCTCGTGGCTAAATAATAACAGCCGCACAGGTCGATCTTCAAGGTTAAGCAACGCTTGCCTAGGTTGGTCTGTGGATGGGTGATCTTAACATAACGAGTTTCCTCCGTGCCTCGGAAAGCACGTTAAGCCGTTGGTCCCGGCTGTCATTTGGAGATCTTTGGCAGTCGTTACGGATAGTCAGAAGCCAGTACCTAAATCTGACTCCAGTCTTGCCATGAAGTACCGTGTTACCCCAGTTAATGGGTTGTGGAGGTCTGGTAGGCAGCCGCTCCTCGTAAAATATTGGTATTCAGCTAAATCCGGCTTGACTGGAAGCCGACCCCAATATAGTTGGGAAAAGGCTAGGCAGATGATTTCCCTAGACCACATGTGCAAGCAGGAAGATTTTGGTCCGAAAAAGTCTGATGCTCCTCTTTCGAGTCACCCAGACTGGTAGAAATCCTCAGATGATTTCCTATGGAAAATAAAGGAGAAACATACTCGTAAGTGCTAGACGTCTAAACGGCGTCCATTTATATTAATTCTGGCAAAAGTGAAACATTTACCTTACAAAGAGGCAACCTAGCCTAAATTATTATTCTAAAACAATTTTATTCTCTTTACCAATAATACAAGCAAAACTAAATAAAAAACATATCTTAAAACTATTCAAGTAACATAACTCAGCCCTAACAGAAAAGCCGACGTAATTTACAAAGGCTCTTTCATTTTATATCAGGGCAAATGAACCTATTTAAAGCCAATTAACAGTATATCAACTAATTTTAATTTACCACTCCCAGATTGGACCATCGATGTCCATCATTACGAATTCGTGAGCGGCACCCCTCAAATTTGGACTGCGAGACATACTCCGCAACGTTCACGTGACCAAATGTTTTAAGCTCAGTAGGACACGCAACACAATAACAATAGTCTACCCACATAAAACTAATAGAGATGTATATTTTCTCTTTTATTATCACAAACATAATTAATTGTCTTCTAGATTTGCTAAGCTACGATCTATTAGTTGATGAATTCCCCCAATAAACGATGAAGAATGACTCAACAGTTTTATTTATTTTTAGAAGCAACAAAGCGAGACTGCTACGTTTGCCGACGTGTCTACAAAACTACGAGCCGCCACGAAAATCAACGGCTGACATCGGAACGAAAAATAAAGCCTTTATTTCTGGTTCAATGTGTTTATTTACCTCTCACGCCACATTCTAACCGTATACGTCATTCGGGCCTAAACGTTACTGAAAACTAAATCTCCAAATTATTTCAGTATTACCCTAGCTTACCTTCTTCACGGAGCCTTATGAGGGTAAATCTGACGGCGTTAAAGGAGCGTGTTGCTCTTTCCGGAGTTGAGTACGTTGGGATGACTGAAAGGGACTGTCCCACCGTTTAAAGGGCATCTGGTTGCATTAGTTATGCCGTAATCGGGCCCTCGCGTGACCCCCAACGCTTCAATTAACAAAATGGATAATCGTGAGCGCGACAAGGCGACAAACTTATATTCTGTGATTTATTAACGCCTAACGCCACGAATGCGGACTGCCTAAATTAGATTTGCATGATTGACGAGCTAAATAGCGCAGTGACGAAGCGGCGGGTTTGTTTGCTGGAGGTGATGCGTTCATATACCTTGTGGTAATCATCATCAAAGATTCTGTATTATACCTGCAGATAAATCACTAACTCGTCGATAGAATGCAAATATAAAATCAAGTAAATTAATGCAATTTAGGTAAAATCATGTTTGTTACTCCTTGACGTTCGAATGGCTGAATTTTTGACCATGTCCTATAATAGTATATAGGATTATTTTTGTCCCGGCAGAATGTTTCCTTGGTATATTTTTTTCACATTTACGCAAGAAAATCCGCTCGCAAAAGCTAGTAAGTATGTACATAATTACTAGAACTATCTTGAAAAGTAATCAAAACTACTGAACAGTTTTAAACGTAACATTCTAAGGTACCACAAACTCTGACAGTTCAAAGCGAACTAATAATCAACACGTAAGTACACACGTCATAGTTCGTAACATCCTAAACAAGAACGACACAAAGTCCAAACTTAGTCAAATATAACATTGATACTCCGTTACTTACTTACTTGGAAACGTTCTCAAACACCCACTATAATTCAATTACACCGTGCCTCAAGGCTTTCGTTTCACGTCCTGTAAAGTCATCACAAACGAACACAACTCACAAAGGACTGCGGAAAATAAACAAACAAACGAAAATGTTACCGCTTTAGCTGTCGAAAGCAGCCGCTTGCACAATGCACGACAAGGGACGATGAAAAGTACCGTAGTCGCATTGCAAATTAGCGCTTTCGACCACTCAGCCTGAAAGCCGGTTGTCCGTCCGCTTGCCACACCATTTGCTCTCCAACAATTTCGCTGCACGCATACCAGCTTAACTAAAATTCGTTCATTAATCAGCTTCGCATTGTAAAAGCACACAGATCAGTTATAAAGCCCCGCGTTTTGAATTCTGCGTTCTATTTGCCTGAGTTCTGGCGGTCTTAGCCGCACAGGGCTACGGTTACTATGGATGCGAATTCTGACAAATAAGTTTTCGGATAACCTACCTACGTCCGAAATTTTCGTCAATACTTAGTGGTTAAACTGTGCTCTGTGCTCGTTTTCTGATATTTTGATAGAAAGTCCATTTCTGCTACCCAACAAAGATGGACGAACTTGATGAATATTTTTTCTTAGAAAGTCCATTACGAGTAATTAAGTTAAAATTGTTAACTGGTGGAAAAACAGAGCGTGTCAACAAGTTATTTTCTAGTAAAGACGAAAAAGAAAATGAAAACCGTCTCTTTTTTGTCATTCATGTCTCACAAACATCTGTTTTCGTACAAAAGACTGATATATTTTTCATTGTATATGGTGGAGGTCAAGACTAAAGGCAAGAAAACATCAAAAACGGTTTTAAGTCTTTTGTCAGTGTTCTTTCGATGTCGTGCATTTTCTGACGTGTTCTGACTTCTAGTATCAATACTCGCGATGGAAAGCAAGCATTTGATTGTTCTGACGAATTCACCTGAACACAATTTCGTAAGAACACGCATCCATAGTAACAGTAGCCTAACAGGTGCGACAATGACCGATACTGATATTACTATGGTAACAAATCATGTATGCTGTCGCAACGTTTACCATGACTTGCATTAATTTAATTAACTATGACCAGTTTTCATTAGGTTTAGTGAAAATTAACGTTTAATTTAGTGACACCTCTTAACGGGGTAAACAAATGTTTAGTCTGAAGATTGCATTCGGATCTTAGCGACCGCGACCTGCAACCACGACAGAGTCGCACGAACTACTGCTTAGTATGGATTTGTATGGAGTACGAAACAAACAAGGCGACCGCGTCGAGCTACCGGTGCTTTAAAAATCCATACTAAGCAGTGGGTCTCGTGACCCGGTCGCGGTCGCCAAGAACGAAATGCTACCTTGAGGATACTTGGCAACCCCGAGGCTGAATATTCCTGAACTGTTGTACCTCTAAACAGTGTAACGTAACGATGGGGCGCTCAACGCTCGCCTTCAACTTAATGCGTTTGACGTCTGCCACTGACAAGTTCAAAGTTGAATTTAATTTATCTCGGCAAATAGCACTCCAGTAAATACAACGGGAAGAGTGAGTGCATAATTAAGCTTTAACGTGGACTTTAAGTTACGATATTGGACAGTAAATTATACAGATCCAGCTGTAGTAAAGATTACAGCTAAGTCTTTTTTGTGAGCGTCGAATGTCATCGAATAAGGGACTGTCAGTTTCACTTTTACTGACCAAAACCAAAATGTGATTTTTAGGTGCCCTTTGCATACCAGGGCCACAGTGACTATTTAGAATAAGATCTTACATTGTTATTAAAAAGATAGAACAGCCTTTGAATATTTGACGTCTTTTGAATTAGTCTAGACCTCATATGTCGTCGTCGTTTTTATTCAGACAGTGACCGCCCTATGCGAGTAAAAAAACAAATTACATACACGAAATATTTTTATTTGAAACAAAATTCAAAAGAAAAAATCTCATCACTTTCGCTAGAAGCCATTTGCAAATCCTAGAAGATCCTTCAAAATTGCATTGAAGATGCAAACAGTAAGTACGTTGTAAAACATAAATCCGCGCGGGACAACAGAGATGCTCTAGAAGATCACATTCTCTTCGCATCGCTGAGATATGGACCGGTTTGTATAGACGAGCAACATTTCCATTTACTCCCACTATTCTTTAAACTGTCGCATTCTTCACAAATACCGTTTCTTTGACATCTATCGAGGTTGCGACCCACAAAAATAAGAAACGACAAATAAAATACAATCACAGTAAGTGCACTTTTAAAGCTGTACGGTCGCTTATGTCTGAAGATGTTTTCTAAATGCTTCTAACATTTTTCTGTTGAAATAACCCCTAGCCTTTCTTACTAGATTGCAAGCGTCATATAGCAAATGTAAGTGTATCATACATTCGTACTTCTTCATCCATACGGTAGTAGTAAAGCGCCATTTCTGGATGATTCAGACAATTCATAAAATTCTTTATTCGGAATTGCTGTGGTTCACCTCTATTTGTCATAAAAATATTTTATGGTTATATGTGTATGCAGTGAGACTAAATAATGGTACCTCATAAAATGTTGAATTGCTCACTGTTTCATCTAAATCACGTATAGCAATAAATACGTATTACGATACGTTAGCAAAAATATCACAGTACGGACAGTTTTTATAAATTACGGCTTAGGACTAGACGCAGAATAAATTCCAGAAATAAGGTTGTCACAGCAAATCCGAGAAAAAATCAAATTTCACAGAAAAAATGGTGCCTATAACTTGTCGATTCTATCTGGCAGCGGATTCGGAATAGATCTGATATTCGAATATATCGCTAATGCGAGCTTTCCATCTCACGGTTGGACGAACGATGCATATTTGATTTGTTTCCAATTTACAGTGTGTGCGTATAACGTTGGAGCGTGCTACAAAAAATATTGGTCGGATCATGTACGACGTGCATTTTATATCGGTATAGTTGTCGTACGGGCAACGTCTATACAGAAGGCATTAATTATAAATGTGATTGAAAGCTCAACGGTAAATTATTGCAGTTTCATTTGTTTATATTGTAATAACTTTTCCGCTGCATTTCGTTTCCTGACGGCCATATATTTTGTTCTGACAACTTTGATGGTATCAATTCCTGTCATTCATACAATGGAAGGTATGCACGTATGTTTGTATTTATTTATTATATTAATGGACTATGAATGCCGTTCGTCAAAACAATTCTGTGAGTTGAGTTTGCAAACTATGCGTTTTATTTTGTTGCGATGAATATTTTTTTATTGAAACTGTATCAAAATTTCAGTGTTTATTTAAATACATTGTTAGCAATGCGTCCTATTAGAATAATATTCATTTTGGTTTCGTACAGTCAGCGAAAAAGTCAGCGAAAAATCGACTTTTGTTGCTGACCTACCTAATCTACCTAACATAACTGTTGACTGTTTCTTTACTTAATGTATATTTGGCAAAACATTTAATTACTTACCTGCTTTTATACATTAAACATAATAACTGTTCAATTTTAAAATAAGTTCTTTTCTCAAAGTCTAAAATACAATTCTTCACCATCACTCCTTGAAAATACAACCAAAAATAGTCCTTGCATATTTAACCACAAGCAAACGTTCATGATGAAACTTAATGTCTGCATAGGCGGTGCTAACGGCTGAAACAGTTTCGCTCCACGGTATATACATGTATAATGTACATATACATGTACACAGGAAATGGGAGAGATGCCGACGAAATAGCCTCACGATCCGTTTTGGTCGTGAATGCAAATTAATCTCTCTAGCCGCTCGCCAATCGCCTGTACTGTCTTCTGACTCTGAATACCAAATACTACTACTAATACCACTACTAATTCGTAGTGAGACGCTCTAAGAATATTAATATTGGACGGTATTGAATGTAAATCTAGAGCTGAATTTGTCTTTATTTAGTGAAAATCAGGTGAGATTTTTTAAAGCTATTTATGAACTTTCTAACCAATTTCAAAAA
The DNA here is from genome assembly GCA_030763345.1 of Mythimna separata. Taxonomy (NCBI): domain Eukaryota; kingdom Metazoa; phylum Arthropoda; class Insecta; order Lepidoptera; family Noctuidae; genus Mythimna; species Mythimna separata. The sequence goes on along the minus strand of CM061171.1, from coordinate 17,297,211 downwards.
CGGGAGGTTCTATGTTCGACATTATGTACTTTTTTATGTATTTTCACCGATTTCTCAGTCAATTAAAGACTGATTTTGGAAAATCTTTTTGTTTTAAAGATTATACACCCGAATTGGTCCCGTTGAAATTTTGTTATGATCTGATGATGAACTTCGAAGTTATCGAACGGAACTCCTCATAGGATCATAGCAGAAATGTCGTAACAAATTAAATTGCTTTGTTTATACATGTAGTCGATAACTGACTAAAACAAAAAGGGGTGGGCGGGGGGGGGGGGTTAACATCGGTCGAAGTCGGTTGTACTTTTTATTGTAAAAAGGGTTTTATTGCACTTAATATCATATCACTCGGGGTTCTTCGATTTTGTCTTGTAAACCGTCATGCTGTCACTGACAGCCTCTTTTCCTATCACTCCCCACACAATCTATCCCATATTTTCTATGGACTGTCTCCCCCTTTCCATCTATCCACATAAACACTCATAACTCCTTTAACAGCATGCGTTTCATCCTTCCTCTTAACAAGACCGTACCAAGACAAACGATTCGCTTTCAACTTTTCAGTCACCGGCACTACTTTCAAACTTCCTTACTTATTTATAACTTTATCCATTCTCGTTATAAATCAAATACGTATAAGTTAAATAAAGAACTTCAAATTTCAGCTGCTGCTACTACTTCACTGCAGGGCAAAGATCTCTTTGATAAGAAACCTCTGAGAATTATGATTTATTTAGAGAAAGCTCAAGCTTACTTACGACAAACCAACAACTCACTAAATGTATTTTAAAGTCTAGTTAAATCCACGGCTAAGCAAACACATTTCGTCAAAATATTCTACTGCAAGTAACAATCCATTCTATCATAAATGGAACATACCAATAAAAAAACCCCGGCCCTAAGCAGTGAATAAAGAAAAGGCCTTCCAAAGTAAATTTGAAGATAATAAAACTAACATAAACTTACTTACGAAAACGCAAGCCTTGACAAACGACGCAAATTCTTACGTCTCATGTGATTGGAGTAGAAAACACTACTAAGTCAGTGCGCAAGTTTGTAAACTCATAATAGATTTCAACGTGAATGTAAAACTATTATAATTAGGTTTTCTTATGCAAACAAAGGGTTATACGAAGTTTGTAAAGAACTTGTTTGGAAGCATCTTTGGAATAACTCTGCAGGGGTTGCGACGTGCATACACAACTTTATGTGGTGTGCATACTCTGATATTGCAATAGGGCTTTTTTCAAGAAAAAAAAAAACTTTGTCCTATGCTACGATCGAATTACACCAAGTATCGAACACACCCAGTTTATCGTACATATACATACACTTACGTACCTAAAACGCCTGGGCTTAGAATAACCTGTAGACACAGAAGGTACATTTCCTAGTAGTACATACATTTGTAATAACAAATGTATGTTCTGTGCAGGATCAAACTCGAAATACGCAGAATAAAAGCCAATCGTCCAACCGCGCTATCATGTTGCTTACCTAGCTGATTTTGTTTAAATTATATATATTTTGTTTTACTACAGAAAAACATAAAGTTTTTATTTATAGTTTTTATTACAAACATTTATAAGTTTTCAGTAGTATTAATTGCTTCAATAAATTATTTTTTTACCCAGGTCAGGTCGCTGAAAACACTTAAATACCATTTTGAAAGCTACTAAAACATTACTACAAAATATTTACTCGATTCTATCTTCCTAACATATTCACAGAAACCCAACACTTTTCCCTCAAAATCCTCGACAAACAGTCTGATATCTGTAATTGCAGCAGAACTATTTTACTGGGCACTTATTCTCACATATCTAGACGACAGATCGAGACGTTTCGCCGAGCGAATGTGTTTGCTGTGTCAAGATCTCCGTCGCTTACATATATGCAGTCACTTACGCCCCGTACGTTCATTTATACCGGTAACGATGTACTTTGGAGGTAAATTATATGCAGATGGCTTACTTGCACGTGGGTAAATTATGTGCACTGAATCTTTGATAATGAAGAACCATTTAATTTTATACTTACACAGATTCAAATTGTTAGCGATCGTACTTTCTACTGTTCTATGCTAATAATACAGTAACATACTTATGTATATTATACTAACTCCTGTCAGTGTCTTTACCCGTGTCGTAAATAGAAAATATGTAAATAACCTATGTTGCTCTTAACTACACTATAATAAAATATCATTTTACAGATGTTTTTTTACAAAAAAAAATACAAATACTTTCTGTATTTGTAAAAGCTTGAAATGTAAGTATGGTTGTGATTCCTTTACGCTCAAACGCATAAATAGATATGTATAAAATTTGGCACATAATTTGGCTATGTCTTGGACAACAAACAACATAAAAACTACTGTGTATCCTGGCATCCCGTAGGTTCCCTTGGGATAGTTTTCTACTTACACGTGGGTAAAGGTACTTTTACAAGTTAGCATTATAACAAAGAAAGTCTAGTTCTTTCTTAATCAATTATGTCAGAACGAATATACATACAGTTTTTCACAATATGGTGAATCCATCTCTTGGACTAAGACTTGGTAAGTGAATGAGTTACCTATGTAATTCTTTTTGAGAAATAAAGCTGTTAATAATTCCTACTTTCATGCAGGCAAAACCATTGGAAAAACCAGTTGTTCTATAGCTTTTTACAAACTGGATTCCTTTGTCAATTTTACTTCGGGGAATACAGTTGTAATGTTATTATAATTCACAATACGGCCTGCGTAGGCCGTAAAAACTTATGGATTTTTCCAGGAAATAAATGATGGTATTAAATAACTTAAGTTTCCGTATATATTCATTATTTTACTTCGTAGTTAACAGGGCTTGATTATATTGTGATAAATGACATTGGGTGAGTCACGACAACCGCATACACTTTGACTACTGGGCAGGAGTCTCCACAAAGTTAGTACCTGGATGGACGACGTCGATCTAAGAAGAGATGGCAAGACAATCTAGACACCTACCGCAAGGACTGCTTCGAAATGGGTCGAGGAAAAAATCCTGGATGGATTTGGAGGAGGATATAGTCTAACCATGGGAAAGAATAGACTATTAAAATGTCTTGCTTATAATATAATAGGGTTAAGTTAAGGCAGAGGCAACTATACATCGGCCTAGTTAGTAGGCATGTGCTTTGGTTTGTATGTGATTTGGACATCCACATGAGAGAGTCCTCTCCCGCATTTTGTCATGCTTACTCTGACAAATAATAATCTTTTTCTCAGTCAGTACACTCTTGTCAGAGTGGTCGTGGTCATCATTGTGAATCACAATCCTCGATAATACAGCACCATTCATTGCGGAGATAATAATATATTACACTAAAATCTAAGTATCAGTTTTCAAATGTTTTATCGTCATATAACAACAACATCACATCATAGTAACATCTACTTTTTATTATAGGTTACTTCATATTGGTTTATACATACAATTACACGCATACCTACAATTTTAATTTGAAATTCAAGAAGGTTCTTGCTGAATCTTTTCAGTAATTTTCATTATCAAATATGGTCGGGCGTAAGACCTTTTTATGAATAAAATTTACATCTGTTTTTTCTCCTGCCTTTGGTTACTAAATAAAACTAACACAATTATAAATAAATGTGGAACATCTGGTAAACTTCAGTCTGTAAACTTTTTTAATATTTTTTCATACGATTATGTTAATTTGGCGTAGGAGATGTAGACTTATTTTTGTATTGCCAGAGGCATTCGAAATTATTAAAATTGGCTCATTTAAAATTATAGCCTTCGAAACATGAAGGTTTTCGAAAACAGGCCAAACGTTTTTTTTTTGCCAGAACTTCAAATGAATGGTGATAATAATTATTTTTTTCGGTACTACGAATTTTTTTATAGGATAGCTAATTCTGTTAATTTTCCAACATAATGTGGCAGTGTATGCAAACGCGATAAAACGATACGCTAGTTCTAAAGCTATAATCAAACATAATATTGCTAGCGTTGCGATTCAGCGCGCTGTCAGTGGTGTTGCCAAACAATTTACGTGTATGAATGGGGAAGGTTATCCGGGAGATTTGTTGGCGAAACGGGGCGTCTCAGCCCTCGATGTTTCGCCTTTTCAGCTAAAGTGACGAAACATGTCTCGCGGCATACCAGCTACTGTTTACATTACCCTCACGTACGCTCTCGCGACCGACGACGACGATATTCCAAAATAATGTGTGATTCCGCGAATAAATTTATTGAGACGAGAGGCAGAACCAATAGTTGCATTGACAACGAAGGCACAGAGTATGCCAGTTTATTCATGGAACGTTCTTTGTGACAGGTTTATAAAGTACACAGAATCGCTTTCTAGCTTTTATTTGGCATCTTTTTAATGTTAGAGCAACATTGACATAAGAGAATGCTAAAATTCTTTTAGCAGTAACTATGTTGCTGCTTGTGTACAATTACTTTCAGTTTTAATTAAAGGCTCGCTTGTGAAAGAACATGGGAGCTAATTATTACCCAATGTGAGCAATTCTTGTTTGCATTATTAGCTCGATCGGCGCTTGTTTAAATAGAGCGCGCTAAGGAAGCGCCGCTGCGCCGCTACAACGCTAAGCACAAGATTACCTCACAACAATTTTCCGCTTAGAGTACGCAGTATTCCAACCAGAATTTCCGTTAAACATATTTTAATGAAAGGTAATTTATTCAATAAAATCTCGTTGTCGGAATGCCATCGTAACGAACAGAAAATGGAATATTGATGCCGATCGAAATTGATTTTAATTTTCCCTCTTTAATAGGTATGCATTTTGACTTATCCCTGAAAATGTAAATTAATATTTTTAACAGGAGAAAAATACTAGAGGGCAATTTTGCTGAGATGTTATGTAAAAGGAGTTATTGGTGAACTTAGTTAGCAATTTGAATATGCAATTCCGTGAGCTGAATCGTTTTTATTTGCATTTCAATCTGGCTTTTAGAGCGTGTTCACAACACGTTCACGTTCAATGCTCATACTCTTTATTTTACGACCGTTTGAAATATTTACATAGAAGTAATTCGAATGGGTAGATGGTGAGACGCACAGAGCCGTTCGTTATGGCGAGACTTGGGAGAAGCCCATATAAGATTTCTATGGAGAGGCCTATGGCTAACAGTGGACGACCTTCAGCTGAAATGATGATGATGAGTTATTGTAATAAGTTTTTTGGTGTCCAATAAACTTTATTCTATACGATGAACTTAAATAGGATTTTTTGCAGAAAAAATCTAATCCGTAATCAACCAGATGAATTTAATAAACTTATATTTTGATTCCTTATAATTATTCAAGACAAATATACGGCAGACTGCCTCGGTGGATAGATTAACAAAAGTTACACTGTCACTTATACGAAAGCCTAGGGAACTTTTAGACAAGTTAGTGACTTGGCAAAAAGGTATGTGAGGCAAGTCCTACGCACAAGTTTGCTGGCAAGTGTCACACAATCTCGAGATAGACAGGGGTTCTAGCGTTACTGAGAACATTTATTATGGCACACGCTGGGCCGACTTTGTTTGTACTTGAGAAAGTACAGAAATAATGAGCAGTTCTTGTTAGGTGTTGGTACATTAATTTAAGAAGGTAGGTATGAGCGGCTTCTTAGTTTGGAACATGGGCTGAAGGCTGGCAAGCCTGCTAAAATACCGCCCTCTTTCTCCACCTGGAGTGAAATGTAGTTGACGATTGAGCCCCATAAAGAGTCAAGAAAATCAAAAAAAAACAGACTACAATATTTCAGATACAGATTTTGGTGAAAAAAATCTAATCCTCTGCTTTATTCCACACACGATAACTCCATGTGGATATTCCAAAATATATCAAAGTTTTGGGTAAAATTCTTGTCGAACCCTTTATCAGTTTTAGCGTACCGAAAAATTACTAACCATCTGGTGAGAGAGTGAACAAACGTGGGTCTACTAAAAAATCGTTATTATAATTTGGGTGTCTTCAAAGCTACAGTGAATAGGTCTTAATAATCCAGTGCTCCTCTCAGTCAATGATTGCAACACTGCTTACTATCAGGTGGGATCGCAGTCAAATACTAGTTTAAATTACTTAAAAAAACACTAACCATCTGAAAATAGCAGCCAAACGCGGACCAAAAAAAATCTATACCTATATAAAAGGAATCGCTTGAATCAAAAATAACCTAAACAACGACTGAAAATATTCATCTGAAATTAAGAACGCGGTAAGTACATAGTTAGTACATCGCGCCATCTTTGTAATCCAAAGATAATAACATCACGTATTATTAAGGACATGCTGTAGCCGTGGAACAGTAAAACAAATTGCATGGATTACCTACTCGAGCCGGCTTTGTAATAAAAACTTTAATGTCATAAAGCTCTCTGATAAAAAAAGTTCAACTAAACGAGCAAATGACTCTGCTACGTATCTGAGCCGTTGTTTCTCTTTAAACTGGAGAGAGGCGGTTTATGTACAAGAAAATGCGTTTCATGTAATAAGCTGGCTTTATTTTTTAGTTCTAGTTCCAGTCAGGTTTGTTGCCGCTCATTCCTATCTTCACAGACCGTTAAGTCGATTCAGAAGAGCTTAAAGCTACATTTGTATGTATTCCAAAAAACCTTGCTCGTGTATTTTAGATAAAGGTTTGTGAACATGTCAACGAAAAGGGCTATGTCAAGGCAAACTTCTTTAGATCGAAAACATTGAATCAGGAATCTATCAAAACTTTTCGCACGCCTTTTTATAAAGCAGTCAAGAAATCACGTTTATCTGAAGCCGGTAGTCCCGGGTGACGAATTGACAGATTAAATGCGAAGACAGAAACCGATTCTGTCTAATAGAAAACCAAAGTTTGGCCGAGTAAGCTTAGATTAGCGACAGCTTTGTACGGTGGACGAAGTTAATGTCGCTAAAGACTTGAAGTTGGAGAATGTTAGGTACTCAGTTAAGATGATCAAGTACGAAGTAGAAAGTTGCAGTTCGCGGCTTAGACGTGTTATATGATGTTATTCGCTGTTTGACAGATGGGTGTTCCGGTTCTTATAGAGTTTTTTCCGAGATGAAAAATGTTTATACTCAGAATAAAGTTAGACTTTGTTCCAACTGCTTTGGAACTGGATTTAAATAAAAATTGTGAAATGGCTACTAGGAATGTAATCTGCGTTTGATTACCATCAACATTTTCCATAAATAGCCCACGGTGTTTTCCTAGAATCTTGTTAAATATAAAATCATATGTAATTCATCTTTTTATGTTTACGGTTTTCCGCTAAAACATAAAAAGTTACTGCGTATTCTATACGCAAAATATGTTTTGTTAAAAAAATATTTTTATTTATTTTAAAATAATTGAATTTCTGTTGACCTTTTTAGTTCAAATATAGTCAATTTACACAAGGGTAAAAAAATCGCATTCAGCTGAAAATTGGTAGGATTGTTCAAAACACCATCGTAAATGAATTCTAAAAAGTCCTCATCGATCCAATACCTGGAAAAAACCATTTACCCGAGGTTAAAGATCGTTTTATCTAAAAAACGGTGGTTCTTAGGAAAAACAGTATTTAGACATTTTTTATAGTTATTTATCTGACCTACAATTTTTGTGTGGGCTTAAAAAGGATAAAATTTACCGTTTTCCTGAAATTCGTGAAAAACCCGTATTAAATCGATGAGAATTGTTTTAAATTTCATTTATAATGATTTTTTGTTATTTTTTATAACTTTACTCCAATTTTTATCTTATTTGACAGGACGTAAACGTTAAAGAAGCATACAAAAAAAGCTTTTGTCCCGCGGTAATTAGTAACGTTCTATTGAAGACCGTTCCATAGAGCTTCAACACGGTTATCTCATTACTATTGATAACCACCACCACCACAACCAAACCACCACCAGACAAGGTGCGTGGTACCTAAAATAATGCATTGTCATCCAAGTTACATAAGTACTGTAGGGGTCCATCAGGGCCAATGCCTCTGGGGACATAAATAGGTATTCCGAAAGGTAAGCTCGGTGTCCCCAGATCGAATGCAACGAAAGAACGGGGGTGGGGTTTAATCAACAAAAGTCTGACATCCCGCTCTACCCAAGAGCGAGAGAAGTCATTAAATGATTTCCCAATTGGTTAAGATTAATTTATTCAAAAACCATTTGAAAAATTTGCACAAAACCAACAAACGTACACAGAAAATTAAATAAAATCTTGTAAAAATAGAACTCAACGACCATTTTCCGTACTTAACACAAAATAGCTCATTAAACCAAATGGCAAATATATTTAAACCACCCAACTCTGACGTCTTTTTCTTTAACAACAAAACACAGAAGCTAAAAACAATACAAACAACATCCAACATGGGTAACAAAACAAGAAAATTAACACTCCATGACGTTTACAGCGCCGTTCCTTCCGTCCGAAAGTTTCCGTTGCATTTTTATGTCGGCTGTCAACCACTTCGACTTGGCTACAGACGGAGGCTACAGACTACAAGGCTACAAGTGCGAGGATTACGTCAAAAATAGCATCCCCTGAAATACTCGCGCCCTGTCTATCTCTTGTCAAATTTAACTCATTCGAAGCGCGTGTCCGTTCCGAAGAATTTCGACTTTGGTTCACTCCGTAGTACTATTTCGAGTTTATTATCCTTGTTGAACATTGGTTTATCTTTTAAAGTGTGGTTTGAGGAAATTGGAAATATGAAAAATTTTCAAGTGTCTGTTTGCCTCAGGGTTTTTGCTCTGTAGCTTCTTGACGTCTTTTATGTTTAGAAGTTTTTGCCAAAAAGTTAACTACAAGGAAGGAATTAAGTATAAATGTAAATACGTTCCAGAGAATCCAAAATTACGCGAGTTCTTAGTTTATTTGGAGAACTTATTTCTATTCGGAAATCCGCAAAAGTTACTCATTTATAAATGACTGGGCACCAACTGTGCCAACAGTTCTTAATAATAGACAGAATCACTGAATACTGTAGCCAATAAACCTGATATTGTGGTGGTGGACCGAATCAAGAAGAGTGCATTGATTTTTATTATTATTTCTGTGGTTATAACTGTTCCGTATGACGAAAACCTCTTGAAAGCTGAAAACAATAAGCAAATCACTTGATTTCTCATCTAAGTTGTCTCACAAAGTAGTCGGTATATAAAATGTGGACTCGACGATCACTCAGTACAGTGATCGCCAATACCATTTCCAACATAATAGCCACGAGGTTTGTGCATCTCTAGGAGCCTCCGTGAATATTTTAGACAGCAAAAGTCTGACACGCCGTTCCACCCTAAAGTGGAAAAACTCCTTGAATGATTTCCCACCTAAAAGAAAAACTAGAAGCCTCTCGTTTGTTGGTTATATCAAGGTCTAGATTCAAAACGCAATACTTTTAGATACAGCTAGTAGTTTCAAAAGGTTCCTCTCTCTCGGATTGCCTAATAACCCCAACAGCTCTCGACAGGCCTCGAGAACAACAGCCGTAGCTTGGACCAGGTTCTCAATACTAGTTGGTTACTATTTATTCATTTATCAAGTTCAAATCGGATGAATGAGGGATACCCGTGAATACAGTGATCCTACAAGAGATCGGATACTGCTATAGGGTGTTTTGAATTCATTTCCGGCCATTTACGGAAACGGAGATAGAATGGGGTATAGCCGGAAGCTACTCAATGCAGGCGTATTGTGACCGCTTCGAAATAGATTACCGTAATGATAACTCTAGAATAGATTGGACTCGATTGGGAACCGGACTTAGATTTCTTGTTCGAAGTCCTGTCGAAACTAGGCTGGAGATAATGTTGAGAAATGGTTTCTGTTGACCTTGGAAATAGGAAGAGTTTGTAAATGTTCTGAATGGAATAGTTTATTTAGTAAACTGAATATAAATAAGTTACCATCAAAATGACTTACTTTTGTTTATCATATTTCTTTTAATCGATTGTGTGAATGATCAAAAGAGTAACCGTGATCCAGTAATGTAAAGGGCAACGAAGTAATTTAGGTGGGTTGAAGCATTAAAAATCTGACATCTTAAAGAAGCAGAGAAAGTTTCATGATTTCCCACATTAAAAAAGAAAGTTAAATGTAACATAACAACAATACACACGTGTACACACACGTGTTTGTGTTAAATTGCATGTGTTCAATTTGATGTAACACAAATTAAATAAATGAATAAACATTCAACTCTTGTTTTTACAAGCACACATCAATTAGGACGATGTTTTTTTTTGTTAAAGGAAAATGTCAAAAAAAATACTGCTTAAATACAAAAAAGTAGATATCCAAAAAGGTTATGAAAATAAATAAAGGAGTATTTAGAAAAAAAAACCTTTAACATTTTTTCTGAAGATAAATAGCTGACTGAAGCTTGTTGAAAAACAAAATAAAAAGTGTCCTTGTGTACCATCTTGACCTTAACCATCAACATTGGCTGGAACATCGATTAAAGTTGTATGTTTTTTCGTGAGCTGTCAGGGGCAACGATGGTGACAAAAAGCGGATAGAATACTTATTTATCGTTTAAAAAAGAACACAAACTTGAGCTTAAGAATCAATGACGTCTTTGTCAATTTCATTTGAATTCAAAAAAATTAATATGGAACACGTTATTTTAAAATCGATCAAAAACAAAAGCAAATTGAAACAACTGAACAAAATGAAATAAAAGTAGAAATTTTCAAACGATATTTTGGCATCTTGCTTTACTTCTATAACTTAACCAGCAAACAAAGTATTTATTTCTTTTTGTGTAAGGCACCATCAAATAACTTCTTCTATTTTGGATGGTGCCAAACAAAGTGACAGACTTTTACTGAGTTAAATCCACCCATGTTCTTTCTTTACGTTTCAAGGCCATCCGCGACCTTATTCTAACGTCTGTAATCTGTCCGTCTGTCTCAATTACGAGCTTCATGATCAATTTAACAGATTTTCAAGAAATATTTGCCCTCATTAAAAGCCTCTAGGCATTGATTCCCTATTAAAATCACCAAATATTTTGGAAGCCTCCTCACTAAAAAGCGGTGTCACATTATTTTAATGGCGTGTATCATTAAAACATCGTAATTATTACGGTTTCGCACTCCCAACTTGTATTCTGAAGGGAAATTAATTATTTTATTTCTGCTATAATCCCTTGTTTATGTTTTCAGTTAAGAGTTTTTGAGGCACAAAGTTGGACGATAAATTTCTGCAATAAACAGCTGGTGATATTATTCATGACGTTTGTTAAGTTTGTTTTAAGTGCTCCACCTTTTATAATTAGTTTATTAAGAATTCTCTTATTGTTCGCTTGAAAGGTTGAGAAATGGCCTGCACTTTTAAAGTAGGCGCATTCTATTAAGTTTTTCCTTTATAAATGTTTTTATTGCCCGAGATAGGGGTTGGGAACACGCAATTTGGGACATTGCTCGGCCCGATTGTGTCTCTTAATGGTATTGGTCGGCAACTTAATAGCGTATTGTTGTTGTTTTTACTGTGTTTAGTGGAAAAAGAAACATAGCAATACTAGTTTTAGCGTGCTAGTGGATTATATGAGCACGTTCAGTTGAACAAAAAAATTGGTGTATATATTTTTTTATATCTGTTACGATTTTAGGAAACCATCATCTCTTTTTCATGTTGAGTGTTTCATGGAACGTAATTTAGACCAGTATTTCAGGTATTGTTTGTTAAGCTTTTACAAAAAAAAAGTAGAATAAGCATTTCCGCATCATATACCTTTTTTGAAGATAAAATATCAAATGACGGAGTTCCAACATTCGTGGAAACAGTCGTACCAAACGTGCGATATGTAGATGTCCTTTTTTGACGAGAATAAAATACAGCATGTTCTCTCAAGGGACCTTCGTTACTAGATGGCTTTACGAGGCGACTACATTCTGGTAGAAAGAAGATTTCCCGGCGGTAACGCATATTTTATACGGTTTGTAATTTAAGTGGCTCCTCTTTTATTATTATGACGTCTATGTGGAGACGTGATACCTCACCTCGATATCGTGTTTGCTTACTCTTCAACTTTCTTACTATGGTTTCGTGAGCGTGGCTGCATTTTCACGCATGCGTATAAAGTAATGTTTTTGTTGTTTATTTACTCGACAAAGGGATTTAACAAGCCAATGCTACCCATGTGATGTATCAGAGAACCTAAATAATGTAAACATTACTCATCTTAGAGATTTTTATAGGATTACTTATTGGTCGACTTAGGATTGATACATTTTTTTTTTATATAAAATTTTGTGTAACTTTGTATAAAAAGTTGTTTCAAATGTTTTTTGTAAGTTGACTGGTGACTTCTGCAAAATGAGTTGTTCATTTCCAGGGTCAGAACCAGTATAAAATATATAACCACTTATTTCCACTTATTTACACTCTGTATAATCGATAGTTACATACACCTACTGAGGAGCTCGTGGCTAGATAATAACAGCCGCACAGGGCGATCTTCCAGGTTAAGCAACGCTTGCCTAGGTTGGTATGTGGATGGGTGACCATCTTAACATAACGAGTTTCCTCCGTGCCTCGGAAAGCACGTTAAGCCGTAGGTCCCGGCTGTCATTTGTACATCTTTGGCAGTCGTTACGGATAGTCAGAAGTCAGTTAATCTGACTCCAGTCTTGCCATGAAGTACCGTGTTACCCCAGTTAATGGGTTGTGGAGGTCTGGTAGGCAGCCGCTCCTCGTAAAATACTGGTATTCAGCTAAATCCGGCTTGACTGGAAGCCGACCCCAATATAGTTGGGAAAAGGCTAGCCAGATGATAATCGATAGTTACATAACTTCTTTAAGGGCTCTCACCCACGGTTTTTTTACGAAATGTAAATGACAGTAAATTCAATACATAGGTACACAACAATACAGTAAAGTTTTCCTCTGTCTCTCTTGTTCTTTATTTTTTAATTTCCGGAACGGCTGGACCTCTTTTGACAGAACTTTTACTGGCATATAACTGATAATATAGAGAGTAACGTAGGCCACTTTTATTTTTGATGAAGAATTCGTGCTACGGGCAAAAAAAATCATGTAATTTTTAGTATTGTATTTTTTTGACGAGTATGACGCGAAAGAAGCTGCGGGTACCAGTTTATTTTCTAATAATAATTATCTGATGTTTAAGTAACATTTGCCAAACAAGGCGCCAACTCTTAACTTTTGCTGTTCTTGATTTCTTTTTCTAATCTCAAAATAAGGTCAAAGTTCTCGAGATTTCCCGCTTCGAGAAATCTCGATGAAGAACCTTAATTGCGATGCAACAAAATTGCATTGAACAGACTTTTTGAGAACAAATCTAATTTGGCTTTTTTAGACGAGCTTACTTATTCTCAATGCACCTGTGCTGCTTCAAAATAATCAAAGTTTTATAAAAACAATTAGCTACTTAGACACAGAACTATCAGTCTAGAAAATATTCTTGATCTGCCATCAATCCCTTACAGAAATCCTTCATATTCCATGTTGATCAAAAATAAATCGGCAAGTTTTTATATTGTTTATAAATAACGCTAGGAGCGATAAATGCGTTTATTTTTTCACCAAGCACGCACCCTTGTCGTGTCTGTGACATAGAATAATGGACCAGGCATTCGGCAAATGGAAATCCGGATTATGATAAATCATAAACTTTTGAAATTTGGCTCCTGTACCTCTGATTTATTTGCCAAGTGTACACAAAACGATGCGCATTTGTTTTTTGTGCGTCTGTCGTGAACACTAAAATATTTACAAGTTTGGAGGCCTGCGAGAGACGTTTCAGGTAGAAAAAATAATCATAAAAATTGTTTAATGCAGTATTGGAATTTAAAATCGTACAATGACGTCGAGATATGGCCGCCTATTGAATTTTTCACGGGAGCCTGGAAATCCGTTAAATAAAAACTAGTAATGCTTTCATAAATAAATGAAAAATGAATTATTAATAACTATTCACAACAGTACAATGTAGTTGTATTTTACGAAAAGAGAAATATATTTTTTCCAACATACATAAATCAACTACCAAAACTTTGTGCTATAAAAAGTATCTTGCCATTTTGTTACAGAGCATTTGTAAGTAAGAAGTTGATATTTAATAATTTGGTGCCTTAGCTCGTGTACTAGAAAATGTTGTATACGGATTAAGAAAGTAGAAACACGACAGTAAAAAACTACTTGAGTATCAAGTAGTTTTTTACTGTCGTGTTTAAATAATAACATGCAAAAAGTAAGCAAGGGAACCGATGTTACTTACATAGCCCGAAGAAACGCCGATGGCCGATGGTAGAGCTAAAAGGTCCTGGACTGGTCCTTTTCACAAGGTGGACCATTACCAGGTGGTGGTCAGCGTCTCCGTCGCGGGAATATGATGGATGCGAGACACACAGGACTGGTAGTTGTAGCGATATTTGGTGATGACTGAATGATGATCATGATGTTACACTGAAAAATACTCAGGAATAAAAACAAACAATAGAACTAAATTGTACAACAAAAATTTTTGTTTTGTATATTTTAAATTCACACTGGTTCTATTGTCATTACAAATGTTTCACTGTTTTTTCAAGTGAATACATTTTTTTTATAGTTTGTAAATGTTTGGATTGGCTTCCAGTCTAGCCGGATGCTGCTAAATATTTATTACAAAGAGTGTCTGCCTATCTGGTCTCTTCAACCCAGTAACTGAGTTGCATGATGCCCTTGGGCAATACTCATTTCATATTTTCTGGGCATTAATGTAACGACTGTAAAGCTACAAATTACAGCAGTCCCGGCTGCTCAATATGTTTCCCGAAATTCGGAGGAGTCTCAATATGTTCACCCATCCATGTATCGACATCAGCGAGCATGGCTTCTGCTTATGGTTTGTACGGTAAAACAATTCACAAAATTAAATCAAAATGCCCAAAACGCCACCTAATACAAAAATAGCACTAGCCTACGTCAGTTACCGAGATATAATCAAATAGAGTATCGGCCGGTAATAGTCGTAATTTGGCTAGCCCGAAGACCGGCCTCCCTAACAAACGGAAGATCGATTTCTCTTCGAGGGGATCCAAACGCAGATAATTGGAATTTGGATCGAGTTCACGTTCAAGGAATCAAACACTTAACCACACACGATATGCATGCCTAATTGAGAACAATGGATGCCTATTAGATTGGTTTTAATGGCTGAAATTGAAGATTGATATATATGCTGCCATAACAGGTAAATACTAGAACCTAATATAATAATATGGAACTGCACTGAAGTATATAAGATATTGTCTAATTCAGGCGTTGCTAGGCAGGGCGCATTCCTCCAAGAAAGGTTGGTCGATGAGGCACAGAGTTCTTAAATAGCGACCACTTATTGCAAAGGGAAGCTTTAGTATACCTCCTGGAATAGGGACAGAGACCAGATTAAGCATAGGAACTGTTGGTATGGCGACGTTTCGAAGAGGCCTAGTATTCATAGAACAAGAGCCCCCTTAAAACACCACTATTCGTGAATCGATCCAAACATGCAAATATTATTGTTTCTGTAACTTAGGCAAAAGAAAACTACCATTGTATCCTATTTGAAGCTATAATTATATTTCTTGTAATAATGTAAATTCAACAAGCTCCCACGCATTTTGGTAACTTCCTAGTAAATTATTTGCGAGCTGGATTCGGTACGGTAAGTATATTGAATGAACATTTTATTCATCGAAACAGATAATGTAATTATAATTTATTTGTACGAGCTATAATTAAATAATATGGTAACTATTATTATCAAAGCAGTGACGTGATCAGTACAATATAGTTATATTTGGCCATGATTTACTTCCTTTTACGTGGATAACCAAAATGTCTATGGAAATATGAATTTTCAGCTTAAACATAGGGATGTTTAATAGGACCAGTAGTGGCCTCAGTGGTGAAGACCCTCGCAGTGCTCGGGAGTTAATTATATAAATCCCTCAATGGCGTTCGGGATTCGAACTTAGCAACATTCATTTTGTTTGGAATTTATCCCCTAGTCACTATTAAAATGTTAGACCAATTAAAACATAAAACTGCAATAACAGTCGGTGAATGGAAACTATAAAAATAAATATTCCAAAATAAAAAACAAAGCATGAAAATTGAATCAGAAACGGGCGTGCCAAACAAAACATTAGCAATAAATTCATTTTATCACTTATAATAAACAAAGTTCTGTTTATTTATCAAGGAACCACATTTCCCTATTAACATTTTATTAGTTAGCGTGTCTGCCTTCTATCTGCGCTAATAAGAAGTGTTACTAACGAAAATAAATGTCTCAGGAGGTGTTACATTTTATATTATGGTAACACGCGATGTTCGATTTATTGTGATTCTCCGACGTCCGAATCCGACAGATAGAGATCAAAGCTGACATATTTGCTACATTATTGGACGTGGCGTGACCTCTAGTTTTTATATGACACGCACTTTTTGCACGGGAGGATGATCTATTTAGAAATAATTTATATATGTATATAAAAAGGAGAAACTAACTGCCTGACATATCAACGCAGAGCTGAAACTACTGGGACAAGGACCGTGAAATTGTGAACAAGGTTTTTTTTTATAACGTAGGGGAGCACTACGAGAGCATTTTCTAAAATTCAACCCCTCAGGAAAAGAAACAAAAGCTTGCATAAGAGAGGGAGAAACCTACTTTCACGCGAGTAGTGGTGGCCCACTGGTAACGGCCCCGACTTAAAAGCTGTAGACAAGGTCGTGAGTTCAGGCGCATTGCATTGTGTAATTAATTTCATCATCACTGCTCTCCAAAACGGTAAAGGAAAACATCGTGAGGAAACGAGTATGCCATAAAACCTAAAATTCGAGGACAAGTGATATCCGCAAATCCCAACTGGACTCTCGGAGTAGAATTCGGTCCCATCCCTATCTCCTAGAGAGGAGGCATGGGTCTCAGTTATGGGAACATTATAAGGCTGATTATAAGTACTTAATGGTTTTCTGTGAGAAAAATTGATAGCAATGAAGTCACTTAAACAATTTTCATTCTGCACTTCGCTTTTATGAACTGAAAATTGAACCAAACTGATTTTTAAATTACCTTTATATTTTTTGTTACTATACAAAAATACGCTTGGGGAAACGGAATGAGAACAATATTACCAATTAGCAGACGTACTGATGAACATAACTTTCTTTTTAACGGAATGGAATATTCCATTCTGTTTTTCAAACTATCTTATTTTATCAAGTATGTTCAACATTTTATTTTTCCCGCTATCTTTAAATTTGATCGTTAATAATAATTGGTTAATGTTGTTTTTTGTCACTCAAATAATTGTAAGAACGTGAAACTTTATCTGTACAACGTAAAATCATTTAGTGCTGTTACATCTTGTAAAGTAAAGAAGATAAGTAAGGGTGCGTTTCACCAGAGATGTGCGAGGAAGCTGAGCGGAGCGAGGCATTTCGGTGCTGTGCAATGTTGATACTCTTTCCAAGTCAACTTATGAGTAAGCTGAGCCATTTTATCAAAAATTTTGCCTTCGTTTCAGCGCTGGATTCCGGGGTTCCCTAGTAGGCTTTGACCCTGTTGGGCCCCTACGGTTGCTAACATTTCTTTGAGGCGCGCATGAAACACTACGCGCTGTCGACCACTTGGACGAGTAAGCTGAGTGATATGTGGATTTATTTTGTATATAGATTCTTCTTGTACAGGTAATCTATCTTGTGCTGTAAGCAAAACATTTGCTTTTTTGAGACGAGTCGTCCAGAAAATGTTTCTGACTGACAGCTCAACCGTGACCGACTGGCTCAACATGTTTGTGGGATTCGTTTAAGCGAACTTCATCGTCATCAATCGTTAACGATTTGAAAAACGTATACCTACCATTTGTAGGTAGTAGAGTATCGATTCCATACACATTACACAGCCATTACTCATGATTAGACACAAATTTCTTACACGGATTTCAATTGTGACAAAATAAAAACGCACAAAAAGACCGACGAAAACTCGTAAATGAAGTGTATTACGAGTCCCAAGTGTGTACATAAAACGCGACGGCAATCCTTAATTAAAAACCCGAATTCACGTACATATAAAGGAAAAACATATAAGTTTGGAGAGTCCCCCAGAAGCAAACAGTCGTAAATCTGAGGTGCCGCTCCGGTAATGGGTTTTCTTATGTCAACAAATCGTATGTATATTACAAGAGATACCTAGCGTAGAAGGTATATCTGATAAAATCCAATTGTAAATGTAATTTTATTGGTAATGGCTATTCAATACAAAGAACATTAGCAATTACTCCTTTCGATATCAAAATGGTCTACAATGTTAATAGTTCGTCATCGTTTTCCACGCACGTCGCGCCTCAAGGTGATGTCAGCAAAACCGTAGAGGTCCAGAAAGCCGAAGCCTACTGGGACAACTACATGGGTTCACCTTTGAAAGGGAAACTCGGGCTTATGGAGCGCAAGGCAAGAAGGAACATAGGAGTGGGTTTTAGTCAGTAAAAGTCTGTTACCCACCCGAAAGTGGATGAAGTCAGTAACCATTTATTTTTGTAATCACGAAACTTTAGGTCAGTTTCATGAGTGACTCAAAACATAAAACTTTCGACAAATAAAATTATAAAATTCTAAAACGACTAATTGGAACCTTACTCTAGCTTCCGTCGATTCATAAGTGTCTTTGTTGACCTATGTGAATAAAAGAATAAAATAACTACGAGTTAAAGTTGGTGACGAGTTTTCTATAAACCAATTCAAGTTACTAGTCTTGCAATCCTCGTTTAATCCTACTATATAATGTGGTTTTGATTTTGGTCAGGATATTTTCAGAAGAAAATCAAAGAGCACTTATTTTCATCATTGCCATTCCTACTATTAGCATCGATGACAGATTTTATCTTGATTTATATTGTACATTGGATCCTATCATTGAATGTGATCTCTCTCCATAACGTAAAGGTTTACTGGGAGAAAACTCATTATTAAGTTAAGCTCGCCTTTGTATATGAATTGTTTAAGCACTGGACGAGAACTATGAAATGTGTTAAGTTTTGTTGTACAATAATGAATTAATCATTTTCTAACACCGTACATGAAATCTTAAGTCTTTCAATCTCAGACTTAACAATTTGATAGTAGTTAGTTCTGTAACAATATATAATACAATTTTAAACAGACAACGTTGTAAATACCTAGGAAAAATAGTCAGACTGATTATTCAATATTTACAATTCTATACGCATACTGAGATTATTTTTATTTAAGTATGTTATGAATATACATGTAAATGGAAGAAGACGGAAAGTGACAACAAAAAAAGAATGGATTGTGTGAGGAGTGATATGAAAGAAAAGAGAGTCAGTGATAGCGTTAATGTTGACAGGATAAAATGGAAGAAAAAAAACTTGTTCGGTTAACCCATTAAGTTACATAAGATAAGGTCAAGAAGATGATAATGTTGAGCCTCAAATTTTGAGTTATTTTCAGGCCTAAATTATTCTTTATTATTTATAAGAAATCTAGGTGTCTGTGATTGACTGCAATTTTATTATCCCATAAACCAAAATATAGTATAGGTTTTTCGGTGGTACTTCCATGTAGGTACTTAATTTTAACTGCCGCCACAAAATATATTCATAGACTTGCATGACATTAATTAAGTTCACACCCATGTCATAATTTATGTCATGATTCATTTATAACGTCAAAAAAAACATTAACGGTGCTTTGTTTTTATACTTCATTTTTGTTAATTTCAGTTTCATTACCATTTACCTACACATTTATGTACCTAACAAGCTGCTGGTTGTTCACCTATTCCTAACTGGTGATAATTATTTATTGTTTTTAAATATTAAAGCGCGATGAAGGTGCGATCGGATCGTGGCAGATCACGAAGGAGATGGCGCGACGACTTAGAAAGATTCCGCTAGAGCAGAAAGAAGTTCAGGCCCGCGAAAGATAGAAGGAGTGGACCCTTGCCCGGGAATGGGACAGAACAGACTACCAAAAAAGAGCGCCTTGTTAGACTAGGAAAAGTGGATCAAGTTCGCGTGGCAGATCACCGATGCGATGGACTGACCATATCAAAGGGGCTGTTGGCGGCCTATTCAAAGAGTGCGCCCGGATGAATACCAGCAGATAAAAGAGCGTTGGTAAGTCGTGCGGAGCACCCTGACTACTTTCAAAGAGCAATCTTCATGATAACTACGACCACCCTGACAAGTCAAGAGTCAAACGACCAAGAAAAAGAGAAATATCACAGCACTACCGGGCTGTACTGGGTTCGCACGCATAGTAGAGTATATTACGCTTTCACGTTTCTTTCATATCTGAAAAAGGATTACGTATGGTTTTAACTGAAAGCTCCCTGGCGGTTTCTTTTTTCCGAGATTTTCAACAATTATCGTCTTATTTCTAACAATTTACACGAAACTTTAAAAAAAAATCATCTTGACCTTCCTCATAATTACTCTGTTTATTAGTTAAAACTGCACGAAAATCTGTTCAGTGAGTTTAAAGATAGACAGAAAAACGCGGTGAAGGTCTTCGTTTTATAATATCTAAGAATAATAAAAGATATTCATCATCATCTGATAATAAAAGATATTATATGTTTGAAATTAAAATTAGTGTTCAATAATGCGGATGAAAATAATAATGGCGCAATTTCATTAGTCGTTAACTCGTTCGGTATACAGCATACTCGCACCTGGCATGCGGGCCCTATCGACTAATGAAAACGGTTCCCCGAATGCGGGCCCAGTGGCATGCGTTCCAGAAATCTCTCGCACCCGGCATGCGGGCCCTATCGACTAATGAAATTGCGCCATAAACGAGTGATGATAAGTACTGACTTGGCTTCGCAGTTTTTATTTTTGATTTTAATAAATTCTTGCGTAAGCTTGTATTTTCTTAAACGGATCTAGAAATTTTACAACTGAGCTCTTAAGTTCGATCAGGCAAGGTTTTCTCAGTAACTGTTCGGACATCGGATTTCTTCCTGGTTCATGGTAATAGCTTAACCCTCGTGTGAGTGTCGGTGGTAATACCTCCGTACTTCTGAAAACACGTAAAGCCGTTGGTTCTGCGATTGATCTCTCCCCGGTCTTAGCGGATTGCGGTCCCATCGGATTATGAGAGCAAAAGAACAGAGATTGCACTTGTATTTAAGCACACACTTGTTGAGATATTGTACACACAATATCTCATATGAGGTTTGCCACTGTAGTCGAAATTTGGTCGGAAGGATTATGACATAACACATAAACTAGCTTCAGTCACTGGCTTCGTTCGCGTCAAAATATATTTTTATGTCACTCTATAATAAAATTTTATTCTACTGGTGAAAGAAATCGTTTCAGTATTTTTTGTGTTTGCATTTAACAAACAAAATTACAAATATCTCCTTTTTGTGATATTAGTATAGATATGTAAAAGTATAGAATAAAATATGTGCATCGGTGTATCTCTATAAAAATCGGAACTGTGCACTAGCTTGTGATTGTGAATTAAGTGCCCATGAAAATGAAAAAATATTTTTGGATTGAACATTTATGTTGATTCCAAAAAAACAAAAGCTTTCAAACATTTACAAAGCAAATTGTGAAATATTGACACTATTTTAAAACAACTAGTTATTTTACTGACAAACAGACCTAAGGACGTTTTGCAATGTAATTGAGAATGAACCCTTAGTTTCATTATAATATTATTATTTCTGGGTTCAACTTGGTAGAGAAAGGGATATTAATTTCTAGAAATGATATTATGGAATGGCCTTGCATAGAATAATATAAAATCTTATATTAGCTGCTCGTGTGAAAAAGACGGCATGTAACAAAGATAAGAATATTGAGATGGATATGTATAGCAACGAGAAATTAAAAAGTGCGAAACGAATATGAAAAAAAGGAAAGTTTAAAAGTTGCACCAGTAACTGAAACGTTGAAAGGGTATCGTTTGGGGATGGATGACACTTGTCTTCCTTGGTTCTTAGACATGCCTGTTGAATTACTGCCTGTGAGAGCATGAGTCATAAAAATTTTACATAAATTTAATAATACAATTCATAAGTCGTGGCAGTTACCACTAGGGCACCCACTGTAATTTTTTTAAACGACTGTATTTTTTGCTATAATAATAAATGAGTTTAAAACCGTTTTGTAAAAAATAAGTCTGTTAGAAGTATCTTCTTCGTATGAACGCTGAGTCATGAGGCGAAGGGATCGATTTGATCCCTCTGATAAACAAAACTAGTTGTATGAAGAAAACTACATGAAGATAACATAAAGTTTTCACAAAGTTTTGGAGTTCTATTCACAAAACTGTGAAGTAGCTGAAAAGAGAGACTTTTTTTCAGTAACAAGAATTTTTTGTATTTTTACAGGACTTGTAAGTTTTTAATAAAGCTCGGTTTAAAATACCCTTTCGAAACGGGTTTATGTTGACGGGTTGTATGAACACCACAATTTTTGTTTATTAAAACATGTTCCTGAAAGAAAATAGTATTCAAAAACTCGTGTATTTTCCTGCTTTGTACCGCTTTTCTACATCTAAATCTGTGTACGTTGTTTTAATGACATCAGGTTTTTTTATACGAGTATACAACGCGGTTACGATGCCTCATTCCACGTCCTGATTGTGACCACTAGATGATTTTGGTAAGGTAGGTAGGTATCCACAGAGCCGCAGTCTTTTTGTTGTGAGGTGAGAAATCATCGAATAATCCTGCACTATGAGTGGAGGGAGAGTCTAACTTTTACTGATGAAAACCTATCAGAATTCAATCAGTTGCTCTTTGCATTCCAGATCCCCAATAATTGTCTCAACTATCTCGCAGCCCTAGCAGGATCCATGAGGAATTTAGATCAGAAAGGGAAACTCGTGGTCCTTGACACAAGAACGCACGGACACAAGTGAGGTTTTAGCCAGTAAAAGTCTAAAACGCCTGTTTCCTCCTAGAGCAGAAAAAAACATTGGATATTTCCCCACCTCAAAAAAGAAAACCGTAGCAGGATGTTGGTGTAAACTTCTAGTGATCTACCACGTGACTCTTTATATTCGTAATCATTTTCAGATTAACATCTTCGCATTTCTTCTCAACCAATTTTCCCCCAGTTCGTATCCGATTAGTACAAGGAAAATATATATTTTTTCCTAAGGAATTCCTGTATTTGAAGCCGTGACGGGTTGCGAGGGTTAAGGTCACGCTCCGGGGTGCGTATCAGGGAGTGTTTTTTCCGTATGTACATATACAGTTATATACCTTTCATATACTTAGCAAAAATTGAAAGCAGGTTGTTGAGTGTCTGTCAAAATGATGAAAGGCAAGACTGGGTGCGACGATGGTTTATAATTTAGTCATATATTCTTTTAACGTAAACATTGTTTGACACTGGTAACTGTTAAATTCTTAGGTATAAAAAGAGTGGGTTTCTTTTCAGTAATACAGTCCGTGAAAGATGGATAGAGTGGAGCCTTCGCCCAGGAGTGGGAAAGAGAAGGCTAACAAAAACATTAAATAATAAACGCAGTGTTTTATTGCGATCCCACCTGACGGTAAGCAGTGATGCAATCGTTGATGGTGAGACGCACTAGCTTATTAAAAGCTTATTCACTCTAGCCTTGATATCTCTTTATCTATGACACTTAAAATTAGAAAGCCGAAAGGTTGTGAGTGATGGTGTGTGTTTGTGTATGATTGTTATTCCTTCACGCTTAAACAGCGGTACGGATTAGAATGAGATTTGGCATAACCTGGAATAGCACGTACATTACTCGTACAAATTTTAATGGCCGTCTAATGACTATATATTTTCCCACAACTTGTCAATCTCACACTACGCACCGGCCGATTTGTAAATTATTAACTTAGTAATCTTTCACTTGAATCGCGCAAACGCTATGTACAAAAGTATTATAAGGTTGGAGAAAAACTAGTGACTTTACTAAATATCCCGCTTCTCCGGTATGAAGCCACTAACAATAAAACTATCAAAGTAAGAAAAGTGCAACATCATCGTTACTTCTGATAAATTGTTCTTAGGATGAAGTTATAGACATGCTATCTGTACCTATACTCGTATGTACTTTTATATTATAATTATGTGGGCTTTTTCTTTTAATTGACGTAGAAAATCTTCAAATTTGTTATTGCGGGGTGCCAGCTGAAAACCAGCCCTGAATGCAAAAGTATTGTATTTTAGATACTCTTTTTAGGGTTCCGTAGCCAAATGGCAAAAACGGAACCCTTATAGTTTCACCCTGTCTGTCCGTCCGTCGTCGCTTAATCTCTGTGACCATTAGCACTAGAAAGCTGAAATTTGGTACCAATATGTATATCAATCACGCCTACAAAGTAGTAAAATAAAAATTGGAAAAAAATGTTTTATTAGGGTAGCCCCCTACATGTAAAGTGGAAGTTTTTTTTACCCTAACGTGTGATATATTGTTGTATAGGTATTAAAAAATAAATAGGGGTTTTTAAATTACTAACATCATTTTTTGATAATAAATCAATAATTTCGGAAATAATCGCTCCAAAAGTAAAAAACAATGTGTCCCACCCTCTAACTTTTGTACCATAAATTTAGAAAATATGAAAAAAATCTGGAAAGTAGAGCTTTATAAAGACTTTCTAGGAAAATTATTTTGAACTTGATGGGACGAACAGTTTTTGAAAAATTGGGGACACTTATTGTGACGGACGGGAAACTACGGAACCCTACACTGAGCGTGGCCGGACACGCTCTTGGCCGATTTTTTATTATTTGATGTGGTTGCCGTTGTATCGCATTACCTGCGTATAATTCTATTTTATTCTAAAGTTTGCACTGACGAAAACCTACTATAATGTGCTCTTTAAAAAGTTGCCCTTTGCGTTCCAGGGCCATGGCCATGATGTTGCCGCTCTGTTAACAGAGTCCGACGTTTAGAGTACGCGTTAATGAAAAGTAGATTTAAGAAATTAAAGAAACAAAGTAGAGTACACCTGTGTTTGCGCTCTTACTTGTGCACTATAATAATTATCTCCTGCGTACTTTAATAATCTCAATTAACATTAGCTACTGTGATAAAATCAGTCAAGAAGATACTAGAGATATTTTGCAATATACTTATGCTTCGAATATTACACAAATTATACTAAGAACCAAAATCCCTAAAGCCGAGTACAGATTACTGTAAAGTAACATGCAATGTAACAGAATTGTCATACAGTATAAACATCTTGCGCGCGAATTGTGCACATTACGCGTCATTTCTTGCTTCACACGATTTTTTTTCTGTACTATCCAAGCAATTTTGCATCTGATTGTACATGTTCGGTTTGTGCGCGCGTTGTGTCTACACTTATAAAAGCTTCTTTCATCTAACACTACAGCAGTCTATACTCAGCTTAATAGGATTGTAATCCCACATTTATTTCACTATTATAATCTAAGCAGATAATACCCGACTCCTACCTGTTTTCAATTATTGAAATGGTACTAATCCGTTTAAGAGATTAACACCGAAACAAATAGGAAAATATTATACAAACGGACGGACATCGGATTAAAGTTGTGTATAAATTAAATTTGAAAACATGGTTTTGCTATTATCTCACTAGTGCACAAAGCTAGGGAAAATCCGCGGATTTATTTCATGAATATAATGCAGGTACTTTAGTTTTTGGCTGTGGTTTCGTTTGCATGGGTTTTCCAATTATTTATTTGATTGTGAGACCAATATTTTTTGTTCTTATAATTAGCGAATGTAAGTTTAACTTCCTCTTATAGAATGGTCTGCCAAATTCTGTAAATTATTAGTTTTGAGGTTAAAGTGAGAACAAAGATTTCAGCAGAAAACTGTTTACTGTCAAGCAAAATAAATACTCCCAGAGTTCTGGTCAGAGCGAGTGGGAATGTCACATTTTAACCAACCTGTATTCCTTTCGACTCTTTGTAGTTCAAGGCCACGGTAACTCATTCGAACTATCCCGTCGCGCTAGCAGAAATGAAGTTGAATAACGTAATCTTTATTACGATTACTTATAAGTTCACACTTGTAGTTTCTTGATTAAATCGGTTTTGTTTTAATTTGGCAGAATTACTAGGACCTTTTTTTTATTTTTTATAAACTAGTGCTTGACTGCGATCCCACCTGATGGTAAGCAGTGATGCCACCTGACTTTCTATAACGGCTCTATATTGTTTGTATCGAAATCGCTGACAGAAGCTAGTTTTATAATATTCACAAACCAAATAAGTTCATTATTTCCCTAGTTATTAGGTGTAACAAGACCTTTGCATTAAGTTACTCACACTTAAGTGGTAAAGCACACAAGATTGGGAAACTTTGTAAATTAAAGTAGAAGTAAAATCGTGACTTCATTTTCCTAAGTTAATAAAATGGTACTTAAAGGTGACCGTAAAACAGTAATGGCGTGGTTTATTTTGGAAATGACTAATTAGTACTCGTTTTAGAGCTCTTGGTCGACAAGTGGGCGCCTGAGTACCTATTTCGTAGAAATTAAACCTTGTAAAAGTTGTGTCTCATACGTTTAGTTTGTTAGGTGTTTTATTAAAGCACATATTTTACAACGTGTTACTACTCGTACTATAATCATAAGATTATTTAATCTTTAGTTAACATAATCAAAATTATATGTATATACTAGAGTCTGCTAGAAGCTTCACCCGTGTAAAAGTAGGTTTTTCCATACAAACTTTGGTGTCTCGTGTAATCCCTTTAAGGGTGAACTTTGGAAAGTCCTTTCCTAGTGCTCGTTTACATCATAAAGGAAACTTTGTGCCGAAATTTCATGGTTCTAGTACCTGTAGTATTGGCTGTGTGTTGATATGTCAGTCAGTCAGTTTTTCATTTTAATATAGATTAGGAACTAATTTTGGAAAAAACTAACCTTTACTGAGCCCCCGTGGTGGATTACAGCAAATTGTCTCTCCTACAGAGGAGGCCTGGGTCCCGCTAGTGGGAACATTATAAGGCTAACTATGCTTACGTTTGGGAAAAAAAGAACTTCAAGGGCTTGATTTTCAGAATAAAACCATAAAAGCATTTAATAGAGTTATTCCTTTAATTAATTTATTATTTATTTGGCCATAAACTAAAACTAAAGCTACTAAAAGAAAAAAATAAGTACACTCGATTATAGCAATTACACCAAATTTTTAAATACATACTCAATTGTTTAACGAGGGCATGTAATGGAGGAGTTAGGAATAATTTGTGAAAAGTAGTTTTAGATCGTGTAGGTAATAGTTAGTGTTATATAATTAAGCATCCCAAATTCTCACTTTATTCAAAATTTTACTCAACTCATTTTTGCAAGGAAAATAATTATTTATTCAGATAAATAATGACTTAAAAATAATTGTTTGTTTAGATAAATATTAACTTAAAAATAATTGTTCGTTTAGATAAATAATTAATTAAAAATAATTGTTCGTTTACATAAATAACTACTTAAAAATAATTGTTTATTTAGATAAATAATAACTTAAAATAATTATATATTGAGATAACTAATTTCTTTTCATCCAAAAACCTTAAATGAAAGGTACAGTCAGTTCCAGAATATTCTAAAACAAACGAGGGAAATATGTGCAAACATAATTTTCCGCGGGTCTGAGACGAACAAAATGGCTCTTGCGCGGCCAGGAGTGGTACTCGGGAGTCCTCCAACGCACTAGTTGCTAGACAGTTGGCAGACTTGAGGCAACGGTTTATATACCAGACTAATATACGTGGACACCTTGCCAACACTGCAAACTGTAAAGAAATTTTATCTGAAGTAAAGGTATTTTTTTTTCTGATGTAAAAGACAATATTTTTCACAACAACGTAAAATAATATAAGATAGGCTACAGGGTTGTTCGAAAGAGTTACCGTGACCCTACAAAGTAAAAAGAAGCTGCAGAAAGTGGGGGTTTAGTCAGTAAAAGTCAGATACAAGAGAGTGATCCTATTCTACTCAGAGCGGCAAAAATTACTTGATGACTTCCCATCTGAATAAAATAATCCTGTATTCGAGGGATAAGTAATCCTATGCACCTAAACTCACGAAAATATGTTTATGGATTTTTTAGTAAGTTAATAGTGAATGTTAGTTTTGGCCTCACTAAAACACTGTGACCACTATCATCTATCTGATAATGATACTCTCGGCTTAACGTGCTTTCCGAGGCACGGTGAAATCTCTGAAAACGTTATTTATTTGATTATGCGGTAACATATACGCAATTTAACTTTGCCTAACCTAGGAGTAGACAAAGTACCTACAAGTACGTTTTTTACATAGATAAATCGTTCAATACATCACCTGGTTGCAAATATAGCACGATTGCCTACAAATCCTTGGTCAAGAGTGTGCACTCTTGACCAAACTACCCCTAGGTTACAGGTTATCAAAAAACTATAATAAAACAACAGCGACAACTCAATTTAAAAAAATATTCCACGCTTATCAAAGAATCGCTGACCGCAAGTAATTCCGCTAATCTGTCTGTTATTTACAAACTTTTTTCTTCTCGTATTTTTCGCTTATCGTTTCGCAAATTAAACAAAATAACAAACAACTGATTTACACACGCTTTTATGTCATGTCCAGTTCAGCAGATTTACGGTTCGCGAGATACACGCTATTAATTTTTATACTTTGTATCAACGGTGTTATCCTGTGTATCTCCTAAATTAACATTTTAAATGTCGGTACGAATGATGAAAAGGAGAAATTATAAAAACAGACCATTTTATTTTATTGTCTCGTATACGGGCCCAATTGTTATCTAGAAATTTCGATTGTATGACTAATGCTTAAAATTATGGCAGCTCTTTTATCGTTTTATTATAATCTTTGGAAGTTTGTGAAGGTTTATGGTTTGTAGAGATAAACAAAATTATGGATTCGGGTATTATACCATTATTTTCTTGTAATTACTTATCATGAGCGCCGGGAGAAATAAAATGTACAAAATCAATAAAATATACGTACGTATCTGGGACTTAATTATCCGAGAAGAATTCTCTGTATGAATATTGTAGGACTAAAAAAAATCTGCCTACATCTTTAGATTTTTTTTCAGCTTGTATATGCAAATAATATTCTTTTCAATACCCTCTTATGGAACACATTGGTCAAGGAATCATAGAGTACTTAGATACAGAACAACAAGCAGCATTATCAAAGTCCCATTACTGTATGATCTAATTAATGTTGGCTAATTCGCCCTTCAACTAATTAGGGTGGCAGATGCCTATGAGATACGTAAATTAGCTTTGTGCAGCATTTCGCTGATCACAAACACCTGCCGAGTTTATTTGTCTTTGTTAAATCGGCGAGAGGCATAACAGATTTGGATATTGTCAGCAAATTAGATCAGCATCCTACTATAAAATAATACTCCTTTCAAAACGAACTGAGAATGTTTTCAATACTTATTATTTAAAAATATCAAAGGATATGCTAAGTTACACAAAGATTTTTTTATTTTATATTCATATGTATTTTTAAGGAAGAAGGAGCTTGAGGCAGCCGCACAGGGCGATCTTCAAGGTTAAGCAAGGTTCGTCTATGAATGGGTGACCATCTTAACATACCGAGTTTCCTTCGTGCCTCGGAAAGCACTTTAAGCTGCAGGTCCCGGCTGTCATTTATAGATCTTTGGCAGTCGTTACGGATAGTCAGAAGCCAGTAAATCTGACTCCAGTCTTGCCATAAAGTACCGTGTTACCCCAGCTAATGGGTTGTGGAGGTCTGGCAGGTAGCCGCTCTTCGTAAAATACAGGTATTCAGCTAAATCCGGCTTTACTGGAAGCCGACCCCAATATAGTCAAGAAAAGGCTAGGTAGACGATGGCAGGTGATGTGTATTTTTAATTTTTCTTGTAGTACTTAATTTAAAATTAATTTCTATTTTTCCTGATTGCTTTCTCTTGTTCTTACTCAGTTTCTTTCTAGCTTTTGACTTTATATATTTTTTCTTCTTTTCCATACTTCTTTATTAATTACCATTCATCTCAGTAGTCAGTTTCTAGCCAAATGACTAAACGGGGAACACTCTTAAAACCACACATTCAAAACCTGACATTGCTTTTGTCAGTGTCTATCAACGCCTTTAATTAATGTATTTTAAAACGCTGTCCTAACCACAAACAACACAGTTCTAAGAAAACTATTATGGAGAATGTAAAGTTGCTTTAAAATCCAAATAAACAGGAGTAAATTTTAAAGTTTTCATTTCTTGCTACGTTTTCTTAAGTAAAATAACAGTTTTCGTAATGGACAAAACGACTTTAATAAATAAAGTAACACTGCTAAAGATGCCAGTACAACTGCTAACTTATAAATTGGTTCAGAATAAAAACTTCCAACTTGTAACAAGTTTTACATATTTTGACCGGAGTTATATTCCTGCAAGTAGACTGCATAGACTGAATAGGAAATGGTCTTTCAAATATTATTCTTTATTGATCTTTGAACGACTTATTGCTTATAACGACAGTTGTTCAATATTTTTCTTTGTTTGTTTGTCAAAAGAGCAAGTGACCTACTCGATGGCAAAGCCCTGAGAAATCTGACAGGCCTAATCAGTTTTTGGAGGGATGTGGGCTGGTTGTAATAAGCTCACCAAACGTTTTGGCCGCCTTGGCCTACGCAGAAAGGTTCGTATAGGACTAAGAGCGTACACAATACTCGATATCGAGCGTAAACATAGCCCGAAGAATCGCCAAACTTAAGTGGCAGTGGGCAGGGCACATTGCTCGAAGAACAGATGGTCAATGGGGACTGAAGATTCTAGAGTAGCGGCCACGTACCGGAAGACGTAGCGTTGTACATACATACTCGATTTCGATATTGACAAGTGACACCAAAAAATAGTTGAGGTGGAAGTGTTATTTATAAACTTATACCTGCTGCAAGCGGCTTCGCCCGCGTGTGATTAGAAAATTGTCCCAAGGTAACATACTCTCGGAATAAAAAGTATAAGATATTTGTGCTGTTCTAGTACATGGTCTGGTCCTGTGCTAAATGTCATCCAAATCCTTTCAGCCGTTCGATCGTGAAAATGATTGTAATTTACATAGAGTCTCATAAACTATAAAATAATCTAGTGCTTGACTGCAATCCCACCTGATGGTAAGCAAGTGATGCAATCGTTGTTGGTAAGACGCACTAGTTTATTAAGCGCCTATTCTCTTTAGCCTTAAAGACACTCAAGCTATAATCGAACGGGAAGACCACTACAACCAAATTGCAAAATAAATCCTGGGCCAGACCCTCCAGAGAAAAAAACGCATAGTTGAATTAACTTTACGGCTTACTATCTTTTGTAAATCAGGTAAATACCCAACCTAACTTACGAATTTTCTGTAGTCCAACTCAGATTTGTTATCCCAAATGCAAACATTTGTACCCAAAAACATGTCCAAATTATCTCGTGACCTTTAAACAGAACATCCTGTCAACAACGCCATATTTTACGGAGACGGACCTTCAATCCTCGGGGAGCACGTTAACAAGTTACAAGGAACCCGAGAACTAAGCACAAAACAGTACTAAATTATTTAGTTTACAAACTGTCTCTCATATTCTATTTGCGGCTTTTGATGTTGTCTTGATTGTGTTTACATAACATTATATATTTACTGTTGAAGTCTTGACGCGTTTCGTAACTTAGTGATTAGGTACTCACTAATAATTAGTCAGATATGCTAATTTAGAGAGCGCCTTCTTTTTTTATTGAGGTGTGAAATCATTTATTTATTATTTATTAAAACTTCATGCAACATAAAAGGTACACTTAATACCATTGGCATTCTCTACCAGTCAACCTGGGTTGATGAAGAGAGAATATCATTTAATGACTTCTCTCGCTTTAGGGCGAAGCGAAAAGGGCATGTCAGACTTTTACTGAATAAGACTATACCTTAGCTTAGCACGGATTTCCCTTTCAGAAGTCAACTTATGGCCTCAGTAGGCTTTGGCCCTGCTGCACTCTTACGGATTGGCTGACGTCTCTTAGAGGAGCGTGTAGTGTACGGCACAGTGGTCACAACTTAGCGTTTTTCTCACTCGAGTCAGATGCAAGAACCTCTTAACGTGCTTTTACGATAGAAACATTGATTGATTAATTTAAAGAAGACAAATTTAAAGGTTGGTGAGGTCACTCAGCTTAGCAGACTTACAGAATTATTAGAAAGATTTACCGCAGCCCTAAAACACAAAGGGCAACTGAAAGATCACTATTGAGTTTAAAGTCAATACAAGTCTGGCATTCCGTCTTGCTACACCCAGAGCGGGAAAACAGTTTTGATTATATACCTCATAACACATACCTATAAAATTACCTATAATATTATTTTCTGACGATTTCGTACCCTAAAAACTGCTCAAAACA
The DNA here is from genome assembly GCA_030763345.1 of Mythimna separata. NCBI lineage: Eukaryota > Metazoa > Arthropoda > Insecta > Lepidoptera > Noctuidae > Mythimna > Mythimna separata. The sequence continues at coordinate 17,264,839 of CM061171.1, read as the reverse complement.
GCGTACTACGCATTTTGAAGTATGAATCGGAAAAAATGTAAAAAGAAAATAAAATGAATGAAGATAAATAAGTGACAATAACAAAAACAACTTGTAAAACGCTATGTCAGTTATAATCGTAGTAGGCGGACCGAGGGAGGGAGCGTAGCGGAATTTCTGTGTTCTCTACAATTTATGTCTGGCAGAATTCATACAAATTCAAATATCGCAAAAAAATCTCGATTCGTTTCCGCCTACAAGCCGCCCCCGCTACGCCTTCTATTCAATGTAAGCTCTCGATATCAATAAAATTATGATCTAATAAAAAAGTTCGATTTCAAATTGATGGTGAGTACCATGCTAATTAATATAAAGCCCATTCAAATAGTTTCCGAAGTGCAGCTTTTGATATGACTCCTGCATCCAGATATACATATTATTGTTGTGTTTATTGTATCTACAGTTACTGACGAAAATAGTATTACTGCCAAGTGCTAATGTAATACTAAGAATTAAAGACTAAATCACTATGAGAGTTATAAAAATACTAGCACTTTGCTAGCGACTGCGATCGAGCGAGTTAACACTAGTAAACTTGTTAAATTAATATAAATAATGATAGTCTATATTATTTAATCTTATTAGAAATGGCGTCATGTTTCAAGTTTATTAACCCAAGAAATAAAATATTCCAATACAACCTTCAACATCCCCTAAATCATTTTATTAGAGATAGTTTTGAATAACGATTAATGAAACCTTACTAATTTTATTATTTGTACTAAGTTTGAAGAATATTGCACATTAACGGGAATAAAAATTTTGCCTTTTCACCCCTTAAAGATTGAATTTCCCAAAACTCTTTCTTAATGCTCGCCAATCTAAACCCAATTGTTTCGGCTATGCGTTGCCATGTCAGTCAGTCAGTTTTTCTTTTTATATTACATACACAAATGTTCATAACTTAAAGTTATCAACATCAGATCTGATTGCCTCTTACAAACAATATATCAGACAATATCTAATTTTGCGTCGCAAATTCTCAACTAGGTAGGTTACAGTCGCGCAACAAAGTTTGACCTTATTATCGGATCTCATCGTTTTCTTGTGAACAAAATACACGTAGCGATAAATTACACCCTATTCTCCGTTGTACGTTATGTAAATTCGTCTTTGGTGCGACACCTGGTGTGGCAATAAATTATTTAGATATCGTCTGAGATTGTATAGCCGGCTTCATTAATATACGGTAAGAAAAACTGTCCCGCCCAACACTTGTCGGACGTTCGCCAACAGTAATTTATTTGATACGACCAGTCCTATATAAATTATAAGATAGCGTTGTTTAGCTGTTACATGACATGGACGGGTGCCTGTAAGTGGCAGTCGCTGCCCGATGACTGGGCATTAATGTGACGCTTGACGCTGGCGTCTGTGTTAGCGTCAGGTCATTTTCTGTAACAGTATTGGGTTTGATTGTTTATCCGAATATTGAATTAGTACAGCAATTAATATTTATTTTAAACTAGCTTCTGCCAACTGCGTGAAAGTAGAAAATATATACCTAACGTCACTCAGTAATAGAGTTATATTCAACTGGTGAAATATTTTTTCAAACAAAATAACAATTCTTTCCTCGTAATAATCTATAACATATTATACAAAAAAAGGAGAAACTGACTAACTGACATGACAGCATAGTTGAAACTACTGGAACTACGTACCTATTTTACACAAAGCACCAAAACGGGGTTTTTAAGGGGGTGAAAAAAGTGAAATTCGTATTGTACGCAAAATTTTAATCTGGGCCAGTATACCTGAAACTTAGCATAAAAAGTAACCGAAGTTATAAAGGTGGTAATTATTGTTATTTTTAAACTACCCTCAAAATGCGGTTTGACAAGTGTTGAAAATTTTATAAAAATATTCCCATAAACGAAATTGAGAACAAAGTGCCAGAAGAATAGATTTTTTATTTTTTATTTCACAATCAATTTTTTATGATATCCACAGGCTTGTTTTTGACCACTATCCCATCTGCTAGTAAGTAATTACAGCGGCCGATGTTGATGTTCCATATCCATAACCGATCCTTAAATTCTGAGAACCTCTCACCGAGTCTGTTTTTAGAAAAAACGCAGCGTCGAGAGGCATGATCAGTTCACACACCGCTGCATTCCACCACATTCCTTTTATTCCCATACAACCCCTACAGTTTTTCCTAACACTAACCTCCTTTAAAACATGTTAACCTAGTTTCCGCGAACCACAGTGCCCTAACAAAAACAAGTCAACAAAATCAAACACACATTTAAAAGTTTAGGGCAAAACAAAAGCGTAGCCCGTAGAATTTGTATCGAAATGTAAAGTTTAAAATAATTGCTTGTGGGGAAAAAGTTCAGTAGTTCTTTTCATCAAGTACACGCCGGCTGGGGAACGGATCTGAAGCAAATAAAAATCAGTGGCTAAGGAGAGTAAATTTTCCGCTGCTGGCTTCCTTTTTTCCCCGTCTTGGACACGATATTGTAAGACTCACAGTGGAAGTAATTACATTATGAAGTGCGGTTGCTATGTAAAGAGTAACGTAGGTATTTTATTTACTTATATTGGAAGGTTTGTGTTAGTGTAATGTTATTAGTTTCGTACATCGAATGATTTGATGGAATTTATCGAACAGAAGCCCTACCACGGGTTCTTAACACGATCCATTTGACGACCAAATTAAGCTGAAGTCGGCTTTCAGTGAAACTGGATGCAACTGGATACCAGTATTTCCAGTATTGTCAAATACTGGACTGCCTATTTGACCTGCACAACCCAGTAACTGGGTAGTACGATACCCTTTGGTCGATGGTGGTCGATGTTATCCAACTTCTGTTTGACTATCTATAACGACTGTAAAAGACCTACAAATTACAGTAAGGGCCAACAGTAGCTTAACGTGCTTTCTGAGGCACGGAGGAATTTCGGTATGTTATGACCATCATCAATCCACAGGCCGACCTCAGCAAATGTTGCTTAACCTGCTGGTCTACCGGTATGGCTGTTATTACTTAGCGACGAGTTTTTCTCCAATAAAATTCAACTAAAATAACACCGTACCACGTGTTTCTCTCAATCAAAATTTAACGAAAATAAAGGGTTATTTTCCATTTTAAATCGCTAATATATCGTGAATCTCACGTTATATTGTTATTGATTTGACTCCAGCTTCAGCAACACATGTTATGCATCGGCACGGAGTATCATACAGGGATTTAGCTACAAGTCACCCTTCAAGGAGAGAGGATTCAAAGGCACCTTTTATTTATTTATGAGCAGTCTCATGTATCTAAGTAAGTAAATACTTTATTTTATTGGATTATTTGTGACTCCCTAGGTGTAATAATTTGAGTTCAGATTTTAGTTGAATATTTTGTAAATTCAAGATTTACTGTAAATTCTTTCTGAGTTAGAACAGACGTGACTACAAGATAGGTGCAAATGAAACACGTTTTTAAGTAAGCCTATTCTGTCCCACTCCTGGGCAAAGGCCTCCCTCCACTCCTTCTATTTTTCACCGCTCCCTCCTTTCAGTTCTAGTGAAATCAATCTAGTTCGTCGTTTAAAATATCATGTTATAAAACAGAAAATACAAAAAACTCATTTTCCAGTTTTTCGATTTATTTCCGTCAAAGAACCGTGCATTTTTCAGCTTTCTATAAGTTTCACATTATTTGTTATCGGATATACCGCTTGTTTAAACATTTTCTGTTTAAACGTTTACATAAAAATAACTAGTCCAGTACGAGTCGGACTTACCCACCAAGGGTTCCGTATAAAGTTACCTATGTAAAAATTTTGATCTTAGAATCGAATCTCCACAAATGTTCTGAATTGCAAAAGTCATTATTTTGAGACGTAACTAAAATTTACAGTTTTCAGACTTTTTCCATTACTTGTGCCATAAGATACTGTTGCTTGCAAAATTTCAAGATTCTAGGTCAACGAAAAGTACCCTATGGGTTTTGGTTTCGTAACGAGTGTCAAAATATGCACTTAAGCGGAGCCTAAACGGCCTTACCTTTAGATTGCATTGACTTAGAAGTTTGATTTACTGCTGCTTGGGGTAGCAGATCGAAGTATTTAATAATAATTATTAATTCAACTTTAATATTACCTCCACGCTGTCCGTCGGTACTTATGAAGTTGCAATTAATTGTATAGTACTTATAGTAAAACGGGCTGGTATCCACAACTCCACGACTAAAGCGCATATTTTCCATACGGAAGCTGAAATTAATATTAATAACAAAGTGATCTTTTAACGGTTTGCCTTTTACGTTCCAGGACCAGGTAAACTCTTTGCAATAATTCCGCAGCCCTGGCAGGCAACAGCCCTAGCAGGCACTGTCAATGTTGCTGACAGCTCTTTGAAGAAACTTTAAAAAAACAATACCCAAAAAACATTTCCTTTTTTCAAAAATAAATACCGCACGCTTTTCCTGAAAAATAAAAAACTTTTTAAACAAAAGAATTTTACCAAAATTATTTTGTCTGCAGTTCTGCCAAAAAAAATTGACAACATTTCACTTTCCAAACCAATTTTGCCAATTTTTATTTATACCAATGCAATATTTGGAAAGATTTCAGTACGAAAATTTTCATTTGGTCATATTTTAACCTCGGCAAAATATTGCCTAGGATAATTGCATTATGGCATTTGGCCTTTATACAAATTATTTATTACGGCAAACAAAGAAGATTGGCAAAACCCCATGTACTTTCAGTATCACATACAGGCTTAACATTCAATAGAATGAATATATGGATTAGAATGCTACAATAGAGTATAACAAAATATGTAATGGTAAGACTTACATTAGAGTTGGGGATATAAAATGATTTATAGACATAACCTCAAAATGGACCACCAAAAATAATACAAGGTACCTACCTAATTATGTAACTTAGAGCTTGACCAGAAGGGGCGAATTCATGGCGATTCTCTCGTGCGTATCACGCGCGACCATTGCGCCCAGAAAGAGCGTATCAACGCTAGAGCATTCAACAATTCCGTATCAAATGTAGGTGCTCAATTTCCCTGGATATGTGCACTCGCTCTGGAGTTCGCGCGTTTAACTGGACGCAACAAGGTGTCCCTAGTATCTCGACTCGCGTGTAATACGCGCGAGTTGAGGGTCTGGCGTTGTGCACGCGATTTACGCGCGTATTTGGAATTCGCGCGATACTTGTGGACGCGACGTATTTGTGCTAGTATCTTACTAGTAAATTACTAGCGCGCGAATGATTTCGCGCGAAAGGTTTCTAAACGAATTCGCTTCTTCTGGACAAGGTTTTAAGGCAGACCCTTAAGCGTCGTCCTATTTAGCTAACTATCATACGATTGAACGATGTGATTTCGTCGCACGATGAGATTAGTTTTATCGACGAAACCCTGTGCTCGCGCGATGATTTACAAGCTTCTATTAGGACACTCTAAAGAATGTGTGTTTAATCACATCGTTCAATCGTACAATGGTTAGGGTCAGCTCACACCGAGACGCGACGCTGCGCGCACATTTTAATAGAGTGACTCAAAATATAACTTTATTTACTACGCGAAAAGATACACATTTCATTGTGAGAATTTAGAATACGTTGCTTCATGCAGCGCTGCCCCTCGTGATGACGCGGCATCTCGTAACAGGTAAAAAACAAAACCATAGTATTTATAACATTTTTTTATTATAATTGTAACAATACATTGTCAAGAAATACCGCAGGGAGATTGTTCCTTCGTGTCGATCGTAAGCTAAATACCAGACTACACTCATGACATGTGAACAACAGCCCACGGTTCTGAGTCATACTTTACAATTACAACAGTAGCCGATAATGGCTTCGGTTTTCTCCTTTAAACTGGTCAAATCAAGACACGTCGGCGAAGGCGTGATAAGCGCACTTAACAGTTTATACACCGAAGATCAACTGCTGACATTGTTAAAGCATGAAAAACATTCACAGAATAAATAAGAGTCCTATTTCAGTCCTGCGCAGGTTTATACACTAAACGCAAATTGTAATGTACTAAAGTAACGTGGCGGCACAAAATAAGAGTTCACACTTCATTTATAGATGCAGAGAACATTACAAATAACACGAACGACGAATTATGTTTAGGCAGGGTCAAACAAAAATATCATGACAGTTTATATTTTTTTTGTATTTGACATACCTAAGTAACAGCTGACGCAATAAGCCTATTTTATGCGTTTTGTTTTTACCGACTTCACAAAAAGGACGAGGTACTATTGCATTATTGCGTTTTGTTTCCGTAACGGGACTGTACCCTAAAATCATGGTTTTTTAATTACTCCGGACTGCTAATATTGTATTTTAGCTTGGAAAATAACTAACGATATATGACCCATAAGTTGCATATAACTAGATTTGTGTATGTTTGGATTTTGATGTGATACCCAGCTCGCCAATCTTCTTTAAGGCACAGACATTTAGTCTAATGATTTTTTATTTGGGAAGTGATACATTGTCATTTTTTTTGGGTAAAACAAGAGAGACCTTATTTTCTGATTACTATATACGCCAACTATAATAACATTACCTAAGTTCATTATAATCCCATCTGACTTCACCGTGTAACGTTTAATTCAATTAATTAAAGTGTATTTCAAAACTAATTAATGTTGTAAGCGAAGACTAATATTTTGATTCTCCAACTTTCCGGACGCGACTATTTATTTCCACGATGAACCTATTGTTATTTCTGAAACTTCCACTTATTACTTTAATTATAATTAATATATTAATGATATATTATAATTATGATAACATATTTTCATTAGATATGATAGCTAAAAGATGGCAAAACAGGTAAGATGTACAGAAATAATTTTATTGTTTCCAACAACCTCTTTACCCTTAGTACATTCTCAGTAAAATTAATTAGATTCACAGTAGGTAATTTACTTTGAATATGTTTCAAGAACTTTTTATTCACTGCGCAACATTTTATATATAAAGCGAAATATATCCAGAACTCCTATAATTTACGTTCTAACTCGAAATGCAAGCTCTTGATCCAAATACTGTCTATTATGCTGTTAGAAAAGAAGGGGAAGCGAATAAAACACCCAATACTCGGAGTCGGAGCCTTATCGCCAATATCTGAAACAGATAAGCTGAAAATAAAATGCATTGAAGTAGACAAAGTCTCTAGACGTTCACAAAGCGACATGTGTAACCCAGCCCGATGGATAAAAGCGCTATTAAGATAGTAGGAGCGTTACAGTCGTCTTGGTCGGGTTTATTGCAACTTTGTTTGCTTGGAAGGCAATAGAGGGCGGCCCGCCCCTGTAATTCAACAGACTACCGGCTTCCGATTGTTATTACCTAGCAACTACAACCGCTACCGATGCCTCTAGGGTATAAGAATGATTGATGTACCTTTTTGTTTATAGTACGAAGTGCTGTTCCGTATGCGTTGCTAACCGCTCGAGTGCGGAAGATGGTATGGTATTTTTACGTGGCGAAATGGAGAAATTATTTGACATTTGACGTTTGACATAGATACATCGGGAATGTGGTGGTTTGTTGTGTAGATAGGTATTATAAATAGATCAGTCTTTATTATAAAAATCTCTTAAAAACAATACAAAAGATAAAATTTCGTCATAAACAAAGAAAATTGTCTTTCATTCTTAATTTCACTGAGTCGACACGATCTAACGAACACCGTAGACAGTAGACACAGCTAAAATTCACATCCTCTCATTATCGTCGTTTTGCGGAGAACAAAGTAAACGTTACGCTAGAGTCAAGTTAAAATACGTTTACAACTGCAAAAATTTGTAAGAATGTTCGTGGGGCAACCCTGGCAATGTTGTCGCCCGGATTTACGACCCCTGTCCCGGGTTTTTCTGCTGCGGACCCAAGCTTGTCAAATTAGACAACATTAGTTACGGCACGGGTGCATTGTAGAACACATAGCTAGCATACACGGCTAATTCGCTCTCTTTTATCCCCTTCTTCTGAGATAGTCCTTCACTATTACATTGCGGAAATTCTTGTCCCTGATTCGGACAAAAGGTTTTGCTTGCCTATGCTTCAGGTTTATCAAATACGATCTAAAACTGGTCAGTACCAAATCTAACAAAATGAAATCTCAGTCGTGCACCGAAACCGGAAGATCTAAGTCGGCTGTTGCTCTACTTTCAACGGAATACTCCTAGCCGGGATCATGAATAAGAGTATCCAATTGTACAAAATTATACTCTCAAAACATAAAGTAGGATAACAGCAAATCCCGTTTTTGATCTTTCAACTAAGAAGAGAATTTAGTTTCTCGAAACTTCGAACGAAACGGGCGGGCATATTTCAAACTTGCAATAAAATACATCTCCACGTTCATGGCTCTAATAAAAAGGAAGATTTGTTTCAATGTAGCCGTGCATTTTGTGCTGGAAAATATTTAGGTATACTTGAGTGAATAAGCTAGTATATTTACATAATTTTGATTTTATTTGGAGGGAATAAAACAGTGGAGTGCTCTATTCTCGTTGCGTACCAAATGTATGCATGTTTGTTTTAAGACGAGTTTAATTTGATAACCATGAAGTTGGCTGGCTGGTTGGCATGAATTTTAATATATTATTTAGTTTATTTTTGTGTGCTTTGCTTGTGTGGTTTTATGGTAGAGTTATGTTTACTAAGTCAGTCATAAAATGAAGGTAGATTAAGATAAAATAGTTGAAGACGACAAAGAAAATATAAGAGGCGTAAGAGGATTTTTAAATTAATAAGTAAATTAAAGATTTTTTTCTATCGGTTTTTAAAGTACTCGTACATGGAGCCTTTCTAGGAAGAAAAACGTGATCGACAGTTTGCATTTCTTGCAAAAAAGGATTTTTTCTTTCCTAATTATTCACTATAGTAAAAGGAACTCTTATAATAGATCAGTATACTACTAATATACATACAGATTTTTAGGAAGATATAAGAAAATACATTTTAATTAGGTAAGAAAAACACTTTCTTGCAAACAAACGCAAAAAAGTCGCTTACGACGTTCATTATAAAAAGGGTCGATATACTATCATAACTTATGTTTCACTGTAAAGTACCTTAAAACAACCCACATATTTACATCAGAATAAAAAATAACATAGCTACAACTTCCTTAATCCTTAGCAAAACCAGGAAAATTTAAAGAAAATTTCACTCGCCGCTGAATCTCTTGGCTATTGCTACCGACATTTTTTCCTTCATTTATTCATAAGCAAAAGCGTACTGGAACTACTCGAAAAATACGTGACTGCCTATGCCTAAATAATGTATGAGCTAGGAGCCGTCTAGGTATGACGTTTGAACCTGTGCCGCAAAATGTAAGGAGTACCTTGTAAATGCGGTTTACAATATGTGTGTGGTGAGGTAGGCACGAACACCCTCTGGGTTTATTCATTGATTTGTTGTACAAAGACGGTTTGAGTGTGGTTACTTTACAAGTATTTTAACTTTGGCTTACAATAGGAGTTATTCGTGTATAGTGGGTTTTTTGAGGTGGGTATATTATCAAATAAGTTTTCTCGCTTTATATGGAGTTGTTAGAGACTGTGTCAGAGTTTTACTAATGAAAACCCACATAATTATAGTGTCTTTTATTTCTTTATTATTTTTAGGTAGGAAATCATCTGAATGTCTTCTCTCACTTTTGGGCTGAGCAGGAGGGCGTGTCAGACTTTTACTGACTAAAACCCAGTCAACAAACCCACTAATAGTGGTGCGTTCACTGACATATAAACTCACTTACCTATACATTCTATACAAGTCACCTTGATTTGGAACAACTATATTGAGCTCTTCCAGGAAAAGATAATCTGACTCGCCCTCCCACGCCGCCCTAGAGCAGGAAAAGTAATTACACGATTTTTCACCTCAAAAAAAAGATAGCCAGTAACTAATCTATATTATCTAATAATGAACACTACCATAACAGCAATCTGATGAATGAAATACAGAAGCAGCTTGCCCCAATTCCCAAAAGAAACCCTCTCGAGAAAAAAAATGCAAGTACCTCCACCTCGCATGCAGGTTTAAAATACTTAACAAGAAAAGTTAACGAAGTCTAATTTACATGTTAACCAACTAATGTGAAAATGTGTTCCGACCAAGTAATTGAGTTGAGAAAAAAGGAAATGAATTTATTTAATGGTACTCATGGGCCACAACAGAGCCGATACTATCGTTTGTTAAAGCTGTATAGGGTTTTAACCTAGATAATTGTGCTTCACAAAGCATTGGATTTAGAACATGGCTTTTTATTGTGAATATTTTGTACTAGCTTTTGTCAGCGACTTTGACCGCGTGAAAGTAGGTTTCTCTATAAAAACTTTCGGTCCCGTTGATGAGTCAGTGAGTCAGGATTTTGCCTTTTATGTTTACAAATAAAGTAAGCCTTGAGGTGTTTAAAGCAAATGCTGATTTGATTGTTTCCGTACCTTTTAGAACTTGATCATTATTACTTGTTTTTAGGCTACAAATTTTCAATTAATACTAATTAATATTAACTGACTTCTGCCAGCGACTTCGCTCGCGTGTAATTAAAAAAAAATGAAAGAGAACATAATATTTTCATCCAAATCTGTTCAGCCGTTCGAGCGAGTAGATGTAACAAACAAACAGTCTAAAATCTATACCTTCATCAACAGTAAAATAAAATCGAATCATTGTACTGAGAGCTAACCATTTGCGACTAAATATATTATACATACCTATTTAACTGTAGCATGTGACAGATATAAAAACTTTTTTTTTCACTTCGCCGTACAAAACTTAGCTATTCAAGTGTCCGCAAGCCCGCTACCCTTTCATGTCAAACTAGTATATCCCGGTTTTAATTCGAACGGTTATCTTATCTCCGGTTCCGTCACGTCGCGTGTCGTGTCCGTGTCGTATCGACACCGGACGCGATACCGTGCCCGTTTAGTTTTCTGTTATTGAGATAAATTCAAGGGCCGGACAGCTCAACGATTTGGGAAAGGAAAGCGTACATTATTGGGTCAATAGGTTTGTCGGGAACTGACTGGAAAAACTAGCTCAGATAAGAATGCTCAGACTTTTTCTGAACGTATTTTTTTAACTGTGAATCAAAATCTTATTATTGACAAAAAAATGATAATTATACACCGAAATATTAACGGGATTCTTACAATTATTAAGGGACATGGGGCACCATCACTCGGACAGGTTAGGTTAGAAGGGGGTGACGCAGTTTTGTGAGCGAGCGAAGCGAGCGAACACAGACCCCATCATCGCGTTCGTGTTATTTTTTTAAAACCATCTAAAAAAGTATATTTTAATGCACAAAATTTTTGGTGAAAAAAATGCATAGGTATTTTGCAGTAAAGTACAAGAATATATTAAGATATAATTAAATACAACCCTTTTTGAGATGTATGTATTTTTGTACACAATATTCACCCAGTCTCTCACTGTCTGGAAATAAATTATCTATCGGGGCTTTACAATTTGAACATCAGTAATGTGATTTATTTTCCAAATTCATTAAGCTAATTTGCCTTTGACGATTTGTCGCGTCATTTTGCGATCATTACCGTAACAGAAACCGGGGCACAGATATAAAACATTAATATAAACGTATATGTAGTCACGGAATTGATGAATATATCACAATTTTACACTAAGCGAAAGCTTGTGTGTGGATGTTGTGTTTTTTTATTACTTCTTCATACTCGAAAGGCAGTACGGATTTGAACGACATTTGGCACACAGGTATGTCCTAAAATAGCACGTTTATCTCGGAACTATGTTCCCTTGGGATAATTTTCTACTACTATGCAGGCGAAGCCACTGGCAGTAGCTAGTGCCTTTTTTATATACAGCCTAAGAATACTTTCCCACTGCTGGACAAAGACCTGCCCCAACTCCATCCAGGTAATCTTTTCTCGAGCCACCTAGAACCAATTTGTGTAGTAGGCATGTAGGTCATCCCGCCATCTCTACCGGGTCTACCAAGGCAACTGATGTGACCCGCCCAATCCCATTTTAGCTAGTACCTAATTAATATTAATTAGCACTCATTGAAAATGTAGCCCAAAAACACATAATAAATTGATCAAATTCAATATTTAGTAAATTCATTAAAGCAGTATTTAAGGTTATATTAATTAATTTGTCAATTCATAAAATTATCCGTTTTCAATAGTTATTTGACATTTAGTTTTGCAAAATATACTTCTAAAATAAAAATGTTACAGATAAATGGTAAAACATTATTAATTTGAACTCTTTATTTCAACCATAATAGTCAAATAACGTGACACGAGGCTTTCAGGACTGTTTTACAAATTAATTAGGTACGCCATTCTGATATTCCTAACGAACAGTAATAGTGTTTGATTGAAATCAATTAACAAAATGAGTTTGTCGGTATTTCATTAGTATTTTACCGACTTTAAAAATGAAGAGTTTACATTTTCGCCTGTGTGTATTTTTTTCATCGATTTCTCTAGCTGTACAATTTTTGTACGTTACGGCAAAAAAATCACGTTTGCTGTATGGGTACCCCATGGGTAGGTATATTTATTTTATTCTGTTTATAGATTTTTTGTTATAGAGGCGACAGAAATGCATCCCTTGTGAAAATTTTAATTGTCTAACTATCACAGTTAATGAGATACAGCCTGGTAACAGACGGATAGACAGTGGAGTCTATTAATAGGGTCCCCTTTCGGTACGGAACCCTAAAACCTGTGTCGCTTACTAAGTGAGTTGAACTTGAACGACGTCTAACTTAATGTAGACAAACGAATTCTCACGTAAATTTTCATAAAAAGAAAACATAATTATTATTATGTTGCAATCAAAAAACACGTTTGTGTCAGTAACTAAAACGTAATATCGTTCGAGATGACTTTTATTATGTTAACGAAGTTACCTTAATGAGTAGACGGAACAAGGTAACGCTTTTAAAGAGCGGCAGTTATTCCCAGTTCTTCTTAATCTTGACTGATGGTGCCTCTACTAAGCACAGGGTAATCTACGTAAACGTATCGTCGTCGGGGAAAATTAGTGAAAATCCTCAGGAAGTGTATGAAATATTAAGCCTATTAATTATGGCAAATCACAAAAGCCCCGCAGAGTAAGCACTGTGTCGAGGACTCGTCGTCAGATATCTTAATGATCATGTGATCCGTATTCGCTGGAGATTTGCGGAGTCGTCGGAATTAACTAGGCGCCTTAAACCCACGCCAAGCACCCTACTAACCTCTGATCTATTGATTTTACTAAGTGAGTCAATAAACTCATCTAAATGAAGCCTTACTTTTTGAACGCTAATAGTTTAGTCACTGTCAACGTAACTATAAAACTTGTCGCGTTTTTTCGTTTAAGTTTTTATTATCTTTGTAATCTAAAACGAAGTATTACAATTGTTTCACGAAACGCAAACGAAATTGTTTGTAAAGGTGACTTTTTTATTTGTTAAAGCGTAGTTCCTTAAGGGTTGTCGTGTCGTTGTCTTACTAGGTAGAGTCTTCATCCCGTTTTTTTTTGTGGTGTCAAAACATCAAAACGCTTCTTCTGCTCTGGGAGTAAAGAGGATGCGTCACTGTGCCACCCGTCTACCTTTAGTTGGCCTTTGTGCTCCTGAGCTTTTTTAAAGTGGGGGTAAATCCTCCTATGACTTCTCCCGCTCTTGAGCAAAACGGGAGAGCGTATCAGACTTTTACTGACTAAAACCCACTCCTGTTCCTTTTTTACCTTCCCCTACCTTGGTGTTTACTTTCACATCGTTGTGCATCACCCATGATTGTGTTCCAGGGCTGCGGTAACTCTTTCGAAAACTAGGTCCTAGCCTAACCGCAGCCCTAGGCCTGAACGCTTGCAAAGCCAATTTTCAACACATTAGTTAGCTTTAAAAACGAGGAGTGGCTGAAGTAACCATCAGAATTGAGAAACATCTCGTCGATCGAGTCAACTTAGAAGTTCGTGTAGTTTAATAAATATTTTTTCACAATAATTTGTTAAGATCACTTTGAGGGCAGTAATTCTTTAGCGCTGAGTCATTGAACGTCTAAAGATAGCGTAACAGATCACTCAACTAGCCAGACTCCAAATTAAATTACTTTTTTCTAGGGCAAACAAAAATAACTGAACAAAACCTAGCGTAAAAGACTCGGCAACAAGACTTACTTCTAAGCAAGCATGTTCTATCGTCGGCCACATCATCGCTTACCATCAGGTGAGACAGTGGCAAGCTTATTAGCATTAGCATTATCGGTCTTATAATGTTCTCACTGTTGGGATTCAGGCCTCCTCTCTAGGAGAGGGAATGGGCCATAATCCACCGCGCAGGCCCAGTGTGGATTGGCGGATGTCACATGTCTTCGAATTTTTAGTTCTAAGATTATACCGGTTTTCTCACGATGTTTTCCTTCACCGTTTTGAGAGCAGTGGTGATGAAATAAATTACACAACGTAATGCGCCTGACTGGGGTTGAACCCGCGACCTACAACTTGCAAGTCGAGGCAGTTACCACTGGGCCACCACTGCTCCTCCAACGCATGGTTAATAAAAAAGAAATCCCTGTTCATTGCGACGCCATTGATTTGAATGAACAACAGGAACGAAATGAAAGTTTATATGCCCCGGTAATGCAACGGTTCTACAGGGGACAAAAGTTTATCGTGTATTCGGTTGGATGAGGAGCAAACAAAAGACTGCTGCGATCTCGTCACGTGATTACTGGCTAATGACTTCACATGACACTATGCATTTGTATGGGAGACGGCGCTTGCTCTGTTGACGTTTTTAATGAGAAGAGGGAGGTACGCTTTGTACGTACTGAGTGCATAGATTAAGGATGAATAGAGGTGAACTTCAGTCTCCTGATTCATTCGTATGCTGTTGATGCATATTGTTCCACACGCGCGCCTCAAAGAGATGTCAACAAACCGTAGGGGCACGACAGGGTCGAAGCCTACTAGGGTCCTGGATTGCCGAAAGAGAACCCGAAGACCCTAGAATTAGGGCAAAGAAGGAACAGGAGTAGGTTTTTGTCAGTAGAAGTCTGAAACGCCCTACCACTCTGCCCAGAGTCACAACATACTTTTCTGATTATTATCTGGTTTTAGGACAGCAACAATTAGTAATCTAAAGTAAATTTTACTTGCCTCTGAGTCTATACTGCGCGAATTTATACTATGTATATTTGGCGCCGACCCCAAGTAATATGGGATAAGGGCAGGAAGAAGATATTTGGTTACTCATACTAGCAAGCTGCTAAATCACAATCGAACGCGAACTAGAAGCTCGTATTCAGTAAAACATCTACAAATACTTACTTGTTTTTGTTTGCAAAGTCTGTATCCGACATAACGTGTTCCGTCGACCATTGACTACTCTGTAACAGATGGTGCTATAAGTAGTGTTTCAAAAGTTACGTGCATGTACTCCGTATGTGTGCATGTGTAGGTGTGTCCGTGTGTTTGCGTGTGTGTGTCGTGTGTGTGTGCCTCTACACATCTATGTGCATAAAAATATTTAATAAATAAATGTCGCTTCTGTAACATTTTCCTACTCTATGGCCGGTGGTTATGCGGTTGTACGATGTGGAGCGAACACGACGAAGATTTTGTTTTGATAATAAAGTAGGTATGTGATAGCTGGGATTTTCTCTCGTGTTCATTGAAAAAGATAAGGTGTCTTTAAAATTTGGGTTAAGGATCGGTGTTTCATACTGGAGATAGGAATTTAAGATGTATGACTTGGGATACTCGAAGTCTGATTGATCAGTCCTGTGAGCATGTAATTGGATTAATAGTGTTTGTGTCTTCATCTACCACCTAAAAAGTATTAAAGATCACTACTGTAGTGTATCAATATCTAGAAGAGTTTTCGTACGATCCAATCTATTCCATATATCATAACATTGAACAAAGGTTATAAACACTGCGTACCTTAATTTAAAACGAAACTCCTACGTAACACAGTTTGTAACTTCAAAAGTAATACAAAATGAAACCTCGTAAACATTACGCAATATTGTTCTACGTGAACTTATTTATGGTACATTTTCCTTCATAATACGCTCCAATAATATGGGCCCTGTGCTTTATGCTTAATTCATATTTTCGAATCGATAACCGTTCTGAGCTACTCTGGAGAATTTCTACGAAATTCCGTAACATTTTTCCAATATTTGTTTGAAGTATACAGCATCAAAAATACGATTTTAATAACCTCTTTACTGACTGAACTTTTGTCTTGAGTAAAAACGAACCCGACATTTAAATTCCTCTTTAATTTCAGAAAACATAAGCGTGTATTTACGTGGTGCCCCGCATTGCAGAATCAGCTTAAGTCTCTTATAACAAGCCAGAAATACATACAAATGAGGCTTCCAATTACACACGATCCACCGGCGGAATGAAAAGGTAGGTTCTATTAAATTAAGTGGTGGGTAATGAAGAGGCACGGCGGTATTTTTATGTTTGTAATCTAGAAAACGAGGTGTCAGAAGGCGGGCTGAGGTATGAGGCGGACGAGCGTCGCGTGCGGCTCGCTGCGTGACCATTGCCCATTGATCACTGGTCTTAAGAAATACGACACGAAGGACATTTTTTTCACACGAAACATCTACCTTGAAATAAGGTGACGGTGTACGCAGTTTAGGCGCTTTTCATGTGCTCTTACTAACAAAGGGCATTCAAAAGAATCTTTACAATTATATAAATAGAATATTTATTTAAAAGAACACAGGAAATGAATACTATGAATAGACAATACACAAAGCACAATCAAATTACAAAATTAACACATAAAAAAAATTAAAAATGTATACAATTACAAACATTAATGTTATGGGTACTTACAAAATATAATTAAAAAAAGAAACGTTAAAAACCAAAGATTAAATACATGAGACATCATTTGTTCTTATTACAGCAACATAGGGCAGTGTGCGCTTCAAGACTGCATCAAATGGGATCCCATCACAGCATGTGTCAGGCAAATATACCTGACGCTGGTATTCTGCTGTTACTATTCTGGTGACTTACATCATCTGTTATGGCTAATCATCATCTGTGGCATCACATAAGAACTGCATCACACAATCAAAGTTCTCCGCATGTCTTGAACAGATACGACAGCCCGCAATCATCTATCGGGCAGTGGCCCACCAGATATAACAACCGTCTGGTCGGAGGATCTTCCCTTTTCAATGGAGTTCCGCATACCTGTAAACCTTGTTGAAAATTTTAAAGGAAGAACCGAACTAAAGTTCAAAGTAAATAAGTCACAACTTACTCGATTTGTTGTCGCAGTAGGTTTCCAGTTACTTCGTAAATTAAAGCCTGAATATTTTATTAGAATCAGGCTCATCAAATATAGGTCTTATTAAATTGAAATGTAATAAATTCAATTACTAAGCTCCAACTTTGAGTATCGAGAATTTTAAAATGATGTAGGTATCTTATTTCTTATTCATCCGTAGATTCGATGCTGCCATTTTGACGAAAATAGTAAAATGGCGTTCGTAACTGAATTCATTGGTTGGATTTAGATGCTAATAAATTATTCTAACGGCTCGCGCACCGGTTTTCAGACAAATTAGTAGCTTTCGATGCGTTTTCGGAACGCTCTTCGTGTTCCATGACATTCGAATTAGGGCAAATGATGCAATACGACATGTGGGTTTTGGCTTTAAACTAATAATGTATTCTAGTTTAATAATGTATAAAGTGAAATATAACGTTTGACAAATTGTAGTGTAAGGCTGAGTCCACACATAAAATCCAATAATCACTTTTCACGAGGTTTGTTTTCGGAATACTTGCCACCCATGATCATTTATCGTCATGTTGTGAAAAATCAAGTTGGTAGAGCAGCTTTCATTGCCGTATCAAACTAAAAAACGCAGTAAAATTACCTTAAAATGGCGGCGCTTCTCTCTCTACCGCGCGCGATGCGTCACAGGTGTCAAAAATTCTTTAATCCAATAGTTATCCAGTGGTGTAATTAAATTTTGAATAGAGATAGATGTGTAACTGCAATAGCAAACTGTAACCCTCGATTTTGTTCTCATATTTGAATTTTCTCCCACTGCGAGAACCATTTTAAAGTCATAGTCCCGTTAATAATTTTTGAATTGTATAAAATAACAATACATCGAGCTGAAAATCTATTTTCTATAAAATGACAAGCACCAAGTCTTATTTAAACGTGAAAAGGCTTTCTGATATCAACCTTTGTACTTTTGGTAGCATCTTCTTCTTCTTTCTGGCCTTATCCCATATTATTTGGGGTCGGCGCAACATGTTTTTTTCTTCCATTCTGTCCTATCACCCGCCATGCTATCATCAACTCCCTTTTCTCTCATATCAGTCCTCACACAATCCATCCATCTTTTCTTTGGTCTCCCTCTTCCTCTCCATCCGTCCACATGTAAATTCATAACTGCTTTCGTAACATGCGTTTCATCCCTCCTCTTTACATGACCATACCAAGATAAACGATTTCCTTTCAGCTTTTCAGTCACTGGTGCCTGAAAACTGGTGCATGAAAATGAATAATAATTATATAAATAATTCCATTTTTACAGGTTTACTATGACGCACTGGAATTACCAACTTTTGATGATTTGCAACTGACCAGCCAGGGCTATAGGATTGTTCAAAAAAGTTATCGTGACCCTAAAACGCAAAGGTCACCTCTTCAGTTCAACGACGGGTGGGCCTTAGTCACTAAAACACACTCCCTCATATTTCACCTAGACCAATAGAAGTTATTTGACAGTTCCCCAGTCCAAAACCAAAGATGACTTATATACTATAATTATGGTTACTAAATACTAACTTATACAATGTGGGTATGACAATACGACAATAAATGAAAATACTGGTAATACTCATCATTAAATACAAAAAATCAGTTGCCCCATACGTTTACGTTTGCATAAGTCGACAAAATGTACGGGACAACTGAATTTTTTTTTCGCGATTTCTGGGTTGGTTCCATACTAAAAGTTATTCATAATGATGAGTATTACCAGTGTTTTAATTTATGGTCGTATTATCATACCCACATTGTATATACTAACATACCTGTTGACCCTATTATGGAGTTCGCCAAGTTTCTTGATTCTGGAAATGTTGTATTATTCCAAGATTCTGCATTATTAGAGCTTCAAACTAAAGGCTCGTTCGTGGAACCCGTGTTACCCTTTATAGCTATTTCTGCAAGCAAGCAGCTTTTCTGTGAAAATTATGGGTTCCATCGAAGTTAAAGTCACTTGAGCCTTATTCTTCTAAAAGTATTGAAGATGAATAAAGGTATCTTCTAGTGAGTATAAAAAAAAGAAGGAACTTGTGCCTTTTTCAAATAACTTCTCCTGCTCGGGATGTAAAGAGAAAGACTGCAGTGCCAGATCAAACACGTAGTAAATGTTACAGACCTCGCGCATTGGGGTGGGCCTCGCTTGGTCGTACAAAAATTTGTCAAGAAAGCCGTGCTATATGAAATGTGATCAATTCTGCATTGTCTATAAAAATAGTGAAGGTAAATTAAATCTTTGTGGATTGTCTTGGTGGACTTTTGCGGCCACAATCTAATTTAATCTAGCACTGATGGAGTGGTAGACTTTTACTGTCTAAAACCCACCCGTGTTAATTTAGGTGTCCTTTGCATTTCAGGCTAGGTTACTCTATCAAAAAATCTTGGAGTCCATGATATTATAAAGGCTGAGATAACATTGAAAAATATAACTAATACTTTTCAATGGGTTGGTTTTCAGAATACTTGCCAACCGTTTCCATATTTTATCGTCATGTTATTCATAGTATCTTCTAAGAGAACACAAAACAACAAAAACTCTGATTTTCCTAAACCAAGTAAAAGGTGAAAAATTCATATGAATTCGATTCCCGCACGGCACAAATATTCGTATGGTCTAAAGACAGGTGTTTCAGATCCGGATGTCTTGTCTATGTGAATTTACATTTTCGTGAACGCGCTGACGATGCCCCATACTTGGAATAATTCATTCCAAGTATGGGGCAAAAATTTATTTTTTTAAAGAAAGAAAGAAAAGAACTTCTAAAATCCCCACTTCAATGAAACTGAAGCCCAAGAAATACTAGTATCTCCTGGAAACCTTCCGTGCAAACTCTCGACTGCCTGTAAACTTTCCATTCCTAGTACCACTGATGTTTGGACAACAAAATCCGCTCTAAAATATGATGACGTTCAAAACCATCAATAAAATTTTCATCCGCGTAAATATTGAAACTATTACAAACACTCATGGGTAATAAATCGTTCTCTATTTGATTTATCTATTCTTCCACTTTCGACGCAATTGGCTAACTGAAAGATTATTCTGGAAATAGATCTGTATAACGAGAACTGATCTCCGATATCGGAACGAAAACATCTCGATAAGAAGTATGAAGATTTCCAACTTTGCCCCAAGTTGACGTAGCTACTTGGTAAAGTTGTAAGCGAATATTAAGATTCTTCCGTACACGTGCGTAATTTTATACTTACTGAAGCCAAAAATAAACTTTACACATATTTGTCGTAAGTTTTTTTCCCTCTTGAAATGTTATGTCATTGAAACAGCAATGCGTCGACGCTTTTGGTATTAATGGTAGAACCATTTTGTCCAATGTGGAGAACGTTTCCACACAACAGATGCAATTTCTAGAAAAATGCGGTAATACAAAAATTTAATTAAAATGTTTAAAAAGCTCCCGACACAATATTCTAAGTTCTTTTTATAAAGTAAAAAATAATATAAGAAACTCTTGATCTTGAAGTACCTAAGTATGTATTATTAACCTATCAATCCCGCGAAACGACACAATAGTAAGACAATAACAGCGCGGTCGCATGAGACCGGTCGGGGATTCATGAATTCTAAAAAATACGTCGCGTTGTTTATTATTATTTACGATTTTTTGGTACGTACGCAACTTTTGGAAAAGAATTTAGATATATTATTTTCTTTGAGTGAAATTAGATATTAAGCATTCTTACATTTAAAGTTCTTCTTCCTCTTCAACTTTCAATCCCGTATTTTGAACAAAACACCACGAACAAACGGTTTTTATTCGGTCGACAAAACAGCAATAGTTGCGATATAGGACCGAATTGTACACTGTACGTTCACTGACAACGCACTGAAGTGTAAATGTCGTTTTCGACAGAACTCTGTCTGTGATGATAACTATGCATGAAGGCTCTGTCCTACATCTGAATCAGGCCTGAAAGCTTGCGTCCGATGAAATTCTGCTATCACACAAGTAGGTACATAAGTTTAATGTGGCTGTTTTAAGCTGTGGAAAAACTAGATTTTTCGACACACTTGCTCATAAAGTGGCTGTTATTGCACTGCACTTAGGTATATAAAGGGGCTCGTTACCAAACTGTGACATTTTGATTACTATTATGCACATGTGCGGTAATGTAGTTAGAAACCTCTTTTTTGTCAAAAAGAGTTTTAAGACAAAAAAGAATAAAATTTGTTATTGCGTTCAATAGCATGAATTAGTGTTTTACTTACTTATTTCATGCAATTTCGTGTTTAAATCAACTGTTTAAAATTTTACATATTTAATTAATTAAATCTTTCATCAAATTTGTATTTTCTGTTTATATGCAACCTCATTCTTATTTTTTCTCAACCAAGAGCTAGAGTAGCTAGTCTATGGCCGCCATTTTTCGCGCATGCGCGCGTTTAAGAAAAGTCAATTTTTTTTCCGCCATATTTAAAAATAAAATACAGATTTTAAAAAAATGTGTACAACGTCAATTCAAGTAGAAAATTTAAGTCATGGGACCACTATACAGTCAAAAATTGTTAATTATAACTTTACTGACTGCACATTTACGAACTGTTTCTTTAAATTGTTAGTGTTAGACTATTCATATACCTACTAAATAAAGTCGATTTTTAATTTATTTTCTTCACAAGTGTGTCGAAAAACGTCGTATGATACACGTGAGTAATTGGTCATTATCGTCGCGGTGGTATTAAGACCCGAGCCATGGCGAGGGTCTTAATACCACCGCGACGATAATGACCCACATTACACACTTGTATCATAATGTACTATTATTTTAAGTAAAAATTTATTTATGATATGTCTATTTAACAAATGGAGAAACTAACTGACTGATGTATAAAAAACTAACGGACAACCGAAACTACTGGGTCTAGAAACATGAAATTCTGCATAAGGGTCTTATGACGTAGGCGAGCACTCAGAAAGATTTTTTCAAAATGGGGTTAATTTTTACGTAGCATCTAACTTAAAAGAGAAAGAATATAGTTTATACCCCCGAATTACTTTTGTTAAAAATTATTTACTTTACATAAAATTCGATAATAATAAAGATCAAAGTTAAGAGAAAGTGTTACAAAAAGCAAGTTCATTAGTAAAGTGACTGTAGTGCCTTAGTGCTATCAGCTACAGTATAATGAGTCAGTATAGCGACCTATAAAAACATGTATTTTATTTGGTAATGGTTAAATTTCATATGTTAAAATTTCACATGTATTTCATTTGGTAATGGTTAAATTGTTACATTTGGTCAAACACGCAACTTTAAGCGCGCGCAATGTTTTTTGAGTCTCCTATAAAGTTACATTTTCAAACTTAGATCCCTTTTCACCTTTGCACCACAAGTATCTGTAGAGTACAACAGTGTTAGGCATATGAGTATAACAACAAATACCATTCAACTACATTCAAATTGTCAGAAAGTGTGTCCAAAATATTTTTATAACGGAATAATTAAACACTTTTAAAACACAGTGTATGTAAGTAGAGCTTGGGCCATTATACGTGAAAGCTGTCCGAAGCTTAGTTAAGCAGAGTTAACAGCGACCTCGCTGACACTGTTGTATTTTCAGATAGTTAAAAATAAATCGTCGGTTTTCGGATTGTTAGTTAGTAACTTGAGAAGTCTATCACATTCAATCTGCCGTGTCTTTTCCCGCACATGACCGGTCGTTGTGACGACGCTTTCTTTTTTTGTCTTAGGTGGTGATGGGTATTTTCTAAATGATTTTAGATTGGTTTCCAGTCTAAATGAATGCACTTAGATTTCAATATTTTACATAAAGACTACTGACCTACATAGCTTAATAATTGGCTAACACGATACTACATAATAAGGCAGGCAATACCTGTTTCAAGCTTTTTTTAGGTGGAAAATCGTCCCATGACTTTTTCCCGCTGTAGTTCAGAGCGGGAGGGCGTGTCAGAGTTTTACTGACAAATATCCTCCTATATCCCATCTTTGCCTTCGTTCCAGGGCCACAGGGTCGTTCGTTTCGTTCTCCTACAGTTTTGCTGACATCTCCTTCGCCCCATCAACACACGCTCGGTCCGGGCGATTACCGGACGGCGAAAATTTGTTTCCAGAGTTTCCATTTCGGCCAAAAACGAGGCCAAATATTCGGTTCGGCCGAAATTAGCGTGTTTGAGCTGACAGTTGTAATAGATACTGTGATATTGTGACATCTGAAGAGGTCGCATACGTTTAAGATTATTACAACTTGCAAACTGGCAAGATAATTATACATTTTAAAGTTTATGGTTTATTTATCATAGGTCACAAAAGTCACGACGTAATTTTATATAAAAATCTACTATTATAAAGACAACTTCTAAGAATATAAGTTGATAAAGAACAAAGAAGCCTTTTCATTACGTCCACGCCCACTGCAGTATTTAAAGAGCTGCTCCTGCTGTTTGCTCCTATTCTCTTGCAAAATTTTGGCGGGAATTTGAACTGAAAAAGCACAAATTTTCTCTCTGATTTATTTTACCAACACTGGATTATTTCTATTTTTGCAAAATTAAAAACAACATGTTACGCAGTAAAGCCGAGAACTTCGGGTGAAGAAGCTAAGAAAATGAAGTAACGCAATGAGAACAATAATAATTGTGTAAGCAGCGGTGGGGAGAACTAAGACATTTTACAGTTTTTGAAAGACCCTGAAAATCCAATTAACAGTCCAAAGTGACAATAATGAACCAAGAAGAAACAAGAGTCCGATTGATCTGAATCTCGTATCCATTTCGGATGTTAAAGGAGACAATCCGGTTGTTTTTAAGCAGGATAATCCTACAAACGATTTTCTAACAACAACAGAATTTTTGGTTTTCATCATTATAAAACTTATACTTACTTATCTCATCATTTCAGCCGAAAGACGTCCAACGCTACATCTTCTGGTATGTAGCCGCCGCTCCAGAACCTTTCGTACCCATCGACCATCCGTTCTACGAGCAATGTACCCTACCCATTGCCACTTAAGTTTGGCAATTCTTCAGGCTATGTCAGTAACCTTGATTCTCTTGCGGATATCTTCATTTCTGACCTGTTTATCCTTCTCATTTAGGACGGTTAAATGTAATAGCTTCAGACATATGCACGTGTTGTAATAGTAATCAAGTTGGTGACATTCAACATCTGTTATTCAAATGTAGTCAGTCCAAATTCAAACGTTCGTTTTAACTAGTGAACTGTCAGAGAATGATTGTGAAAATGTTACAAGTGTAAATGTTAGTGAAGAATCCCGCCGCTTACAGGACTATTTGAAAAACCCAATTAACTACTAAATACACAAAAATAAAAACGTTTGAAAAAGTCTAAATGCGACATGCTTAATTAAGCATACTATACATTTAATTACTCAGATACCCGCGAAACGAGACACAATAGTAAAACAATAACAGCGCGGTCTCATGGGACCGGTTGGGGATTCAAACGTTAATAGAAAAGATACCTATTAAAATCAAAATATTATTTATATTTTTTGTCAGTTTTTATGTTACAACGAAGGTTTTAGTTTCGGTTACAGCGAAAACTGGTAGGAGATCAGTAAGAACATCCAGTTACGTGGCCTCTAAATCCTATGACGGCAAGCTGGCAAAGAGGCTCACAGCTTCGCGGGAGACCGTGCGATATCTCCATCGGATGGCCATAACACTCTGGGACGCGTTTAGCTTAGCGGCCGATCGATTCCGTAGTGACGGCACCCGCACCGGGACGCCCAGTAGCAGAACACTCATATTAGTGAGTTTCCGACGGGTCTATAAGAAGTTTTGTCTGCAGCAACCTACCTGGCTGCATAGGTTACTGTAACTCACGTGCATGTGCCCGATGATGTACGGATTTGAAGAAGTCATGCCGCATAAAAATCTAAACTCTTCTATAAAACTGACTAAACTGCAGCAGCCTTAGACCCCATGGTCAGCTTAGAAAAACATGAAATGAGAACTTTTATTGTTAATGTTAGTCTCATTACTTACCTAATTTTGAGATGGGAAATCATAAAAAAAAAATATTTTTCTTTTTAAGGAAACATCAAATGTTTTCTTCTATTAGAGGATGCTGCGAAAAAAAAGTATCAGACTTTTACTAACTAAAACCAACCCAATTGTTTTCATTAGTTGGCGTCTCAGGACCATGGTATCTATCTCCAAAATTCGCGTGGTCACTAATTGACCCTATAAAAAGAACATTTAAAAGTCCTATCACCCAAAAGCAGTTGACTTTTCCATAACGAATGTAATATCTCATGATTATTAGCGTAACATGTGAAGATGTAACACAAATGTCACATATTGTAATCTGCCGGTCACCCGGGCCGTACTCTCGATAATATTCACTTCTTTGTGTCGTCGCCAGCTGCGACGAATTACGTTCTTTGTGGATACCCCTGCTGGCTGCCATTGTGTTTCGAGCGCAGAGCAAATATCTTTTTAGAATGTGCGAAAATCGGTTTCTGTACCTTAGTATAGGGGAATAAACGAATGTTTACTCCGTGTTCCGAGCGAATCAGTGTTAAACGTGAAGGATTTTTTGTTTTGTGTTCTGTTTTGTTGAAGATTGGGAGGATTTTTCTTGTGCTAACATTGTTTTTAAATACACAAGTAAATACTATTTCAACTTCAACAACTTTTGCAACGGTCTTTTACGCAAATTAAAAATAGCCTATGAGAAAAATTTGATAGACAAAGCAGGAAACAACCCTAAGGCCCTTTGGAACGCAATAAAAAGTATAACAAACACCAAAAAGATTAACATCAGTCCTACAGAACTGCTTAAAGTTACGAATAACCCTAAAACCTCGGCAAATCAAGTGTGTAGCTTCTTTACTAATATAGGCAAAAACTTGGTTACCGAAGTTCTTGCATCTACTTCGGCTACCAGCTCCACCTTGAACAGCCTCACCTCACTCAAAAGTCCATCTAGCTCACTTGCCATTTTAGACGTCACTGAATCAGAAATTGAGTCGATCATACTCCAACTTCGTTTAGATTGCGCCACCGGCTGTGATGGCATCTCAAGCCTTATTCTTAGACAGTGTCGGCATACATTGATTCCTCTTATCACTCATATTTGTAATCTCGCTATAAGCACTGGAACCTTTCCTAATGTGCTCAAGGAAGCAATAGTCCACCCGGTTTACAAGAGCGGGGACCGAGACTGTGTCAACAATTATCGTCCCATTTCAGTTTTATCAGCAATTTCAAAAATTTTAGAACTTATATTAAATCGAGCTTTAAAGAACTTTTTAGATAAAAATAAAATTTTAGCTAATAACCAGTACGGATTCCGGTCGGGTTACTGTACTGAAGATGCTGTAATAGACTTAACTAACGTAATTGTAAATAACCTAGACAATAGAAACAGATGCTTATGTATATTCCTTGATCTTTCTAAAGCATTTGATACGGTCTCGGTCCCAATTCTTCTTGCCAAGCTGGAAAAGCTTGGAATTCGAGGTACAGTGCACAAAATTTTCAAGGACTACCTTACAAATAGGAAACAGCGAGTCAAACTTGGTAACTTTATGAGTGATGAGGAGAAACTTGTTTCCTACGGTGTTCCACAGGGGAGCATTTTGGGTCCCACATTATTCCAGCTTTACATTAACGACCTCTGTCAAATGTCTCTTCCAAATACCAAAATATTTACGTATGCCGACGATACTGCTATTTTTGTGTGGGGCCCTAACTGGAGCACGGTCAAGGAGAGAGCAGAATATTCTCTGTCTAAAGTGATGGATTGGCTCTGCAACAATCTTTTATCGTTAAATATCGCAAAAACGCATTACGTAACCTTCTCAATAAGGAATAACACCTCTGCACCACAAGACTTCTCTATTAAAGCCCACACATGCTTATCTCACAATACCTGCAAGTGCCAAGTACTTACCCGTTCAGAATATGCCAAATACCTGGGTGTATACTTGGATAGTAAACTGAGATGGGATAAGCAAATAGATTCTGTTTCGTCCAGGGTGAGGAGGTTAATCCACGTATTTAAATCTCTCAGAGATTCTGCTTCACCACATAATCTCAAACTTGTATACCTAGCCTTATGCCAATCAATCATACAATACTGCATACCTGTTTGGGGTGGGGCTGCTAAAACACTTCTAATCGGGTTGGAAAGAGCACAAAGAGCTGTATTGAAAGTCATGTCGAAAAAGCCGTATAGGTATCCCACCTCGAAACTTTTTTCTGAGTGCAAAGTATTGACAGTTCGACAACTCTTTGTGCTCAAATCAACCTTGAGAAGACACAAGGAAGTCCCCCGTCCCGAACCAAATAGACGTAGTAAGAAGCCAGTTTGCCCACGAATGCCGAGTAAGACCACTTTTGCCAGAAGACAATTCTGTTGCCTAAGTACAAAATTGTACAACGCCATTAACAAAGACCTTAACATCGTCAGTTTAAATAAACATCAAGTAAAACGTAGAGTTGCTGAGTGGCTCCAGCAATTAGACTATGAAAAAACTGAGGAGTTGCTTGCATACATCGTGTAGCATAAAATCACTGACACTTAAGCGCGTATAACTATAACCCACATACACACCAATAAACACAACACATTTCCTTCACTCACACACAACATTCAGTCACTCACACACCATATGCATACATACAGCATCTTTTTATATTTTCTTATATTTAAGTTTTATTGTCACTTTTAGGGCCTTCGATGTTGAGAACATTCAAATTGTATTTAACAATAATAATAGGGATATTTAATGGATAAACTCCACATGTGAACCACTGTCTCCCATAATACAAGCTCAGCTTAGTATGGGATTCAGGACTAGTACTTTAAGGTTAACACATTTTACCAGTGTCTTATTATTAATATAGTATCTTGTTTGGCAATGTAAAGTTTGGCAATAAATTACTTTTTTTTTTTTTTTTTTTTTTAGAATTGTAACACATAATCCCACTATAGAAAAGATCATCATCATTATCTTCCTACCCTTTCCTTCCGTCATAATTATTCATTATTTTTTGACACAGGAGGAAGAGAGTAGAATCGTAAGAGTAGAGGGAGATGGAAGCCAAATAAAAATTGGATAGATTGTGGGAGAATTAATATGAAAGGAAAAGGAAGTTAGTGATACCGTGAATTGAAGAAGATCTGTGTTGCTCCAAACCGAAATAAAACTTAACCAGGGCAGGAAGATGATGATCACGGAATCGTAGACCTTCAACTTGGGGGCATCAATGAGACATAAGTTGTTGATCGTGTCTGCAGTTGTTACACAACGTCATGCATCGCCCTGAACAGCAGCGAAGCGGGTCTTACGTCACACTAGCTTACATGTAATCCCTTGATTCTTAACACACGAATATTACCCGACCACGCGGTGAACCGGCGCTATTCGCTTCGCCGCTTCCGCCCTCTGCGTCGTGATGTGAAAACCCTCAGCTCATTCTATACTTCTCGCATCTAATAGACTTCTGCATTTACCTGGTCGTAGCTTGAGAAATCTCCTCGATCGATGCGTATCTCGGAGGACGGTCCAATGATTTATTTTATTTTTTTCTGAATGTTATTTGCCCCTAAAGTTCAATACTTCTGTATTTCAGGTATGTGTAGAAGACAGAAAAACATTGTCATAAGACAATTAAATTTTTATGTTTGAAAACATAATTTTTACCTAATAATACCTTGTTGAGACATAGTCAATATTCTATTTCTAATGCAGCCGCTTATTTTACAGACAGAACAAAGCGGGCCACTTACACACCCCACGCAACAAAACATACACGTTACAGCAATTTGTAAAGCATCAGTTGAAGTGTGTTATGTCCCAGACATGTCATTATCTTTTTAACAACGCTTTTCAATAACAACACACACTACGAATTGAAATAATACCTCACAATTACACGGAGAACGTGGTAATTTCGTTGAATCATAAATGAGAAACTTCCTGGGACTTAAAATGGTCACACGAGTTGATAACGTAGTGAGGTTAACAGCTCACTTAAACTTATCTGTGGGTAGCATTGCGTGACAAAAGACGAGTACACAGTAATCAGATGTAGCTTCGGACGACGACGGTCACTATTCAGCTATCACCCGACACTTTGCACTAAACTACTGGCCTATCAGGCCTTTACAGCCTGTCGCTTCCCTCGTGTCAATTTGAATAAAGTACAAATAAAAAACTGTAGTGGAAGTGTGTGCCAGTCTGTGTAAGGGTGCCCTAATCGCCCCCCTCGATTTTATCAGAACCCCGTGTGTGAAGGCACTTTTTACGCATCAACAAACTAGAAATAAGATAGTGAAAAACAAAAATAGAATGGGTACCAGGTAAAATATGTCCCAATAATGTTTGGTTGATCGCTGGTCCCAAGTAAATAAAGTCACTTACAGATGATCGCATGTGAATCTTCAAAGTTGGATGTAGTCAAAATTGGGTATTTAAAGATATCACTTCCTTTATTTTACTTTCCAAGCGTATCGATAACCATTTATCAACTTGAAAGACAGACTTTTTTTCAGGAAGCATATTACCACTTTATCATAATTACAGTTATTACATAAAATAATTACCGCCACAATTTAATGGCTACCTGTGAATTGTATGGCGTTATTATTGATTTATAACGAACCAAATAATAAGACTCATGTACTCGTACATATCAGCATTGACACGTGCCGGTGGCAACCATAAAACTAACATTTGATTTATGAAATAATGATTTGTTTTGACGCAACAAATAATAACTTACGAAACAGCATTAAAATTCTTCCAAACTTCCATAGTCCGGTCATACCTACAGAAAGGTGAAACAATATCGCTCAACAACTTTCTTCTAATATGTTTTGTGGAGTTTTTATTTTTTTCTCCAAAAAGTTTTTATTCATTTTACGTACAAAATGGATTTCCGCTGTCGCATCGTACCTACTTTCTTTGATGAGCGAAAATTCGTCTCTTCAGTAACTGTGACGTTTTCATTAAAGTGTTGTCTTCAATCCAGTTGACAGGGAATCATGGGCCATTGTTGTTTAATTCCATCCTGACTGTGTTGGAGACGTTAAAATGATGACGGACGGGTTTTGAAGCCCAATTGTCGGCGACTCGTTATAACTTTCCGAAGATGGAAGGACAATCGTGTTTACTGTTGCCTGGATTCAACTATTTTGGTTTGAAAGGACACATAAAATCACAGGTAAATAATAATTCACTATTCGAAAGACTTTATCCTCTCTATGAGTCTTTGATGTTTGTGATGTGGTTTGTTTATTTACAAATTATGTTTAAAAAAAATCCGTAAATGAAGAAAAACGATTGTGGTGAATTTGGCACATACAGGCAGTGCACAGCATTTGTATATTGTATAGTAAATTATAGAACAAGTCGTATACATTGCATATAAGTAAGTAAAAAATAGCTTTAAATTAAATTTAAATTAAATGATTTAATATGAAAAAAGAATACAAGCAACGCTTGCCTAGGTTGGTCTGTGGATGGGTGACCATCTTAACATAACGAGTTTCCTCCGTGCCTCGGAAAGCAAGTTAAGCCGTAGGTCCCGGCTGTCATTTGTAGATCTTTGGCAGTCGTTACGGATTGTCAGAAGCCAGTAAATCTGACTCCAGTCTTGCCATGAAGTACCGTATTAACCCAGTTAATGGGTTGTGGAGGTCTGGTAGGCAGCCGCTCCTCGTAAAATACTGGTATTCAGCTAAATCCGTCTTGACTGGAAGCCGACCCCAATATAGTTGGGAAAAGGCTAGGTTGATGGAGATGATGAGTATGAAAAAAGAATACATTGAGATCAAATAACATTTTTAACAGAAATTGTCAAATACCAAATAAATCAAATTAACGTACATTAGTTATGATTAAAACAAATGTAATTAAAACCATTTCGTGATCCGCACGATCATTATCCTGCGACCTCATACACAAACCTTAATGTGCACTACAAAAGGAACCGTTCCGTCCTGTTTCCTTTGTTTTTAACGCTACTTTAACCATGTCTTTGTACGTAGCAATGTTATCAGCCTAAGTCTGGGTTAGCACCAGTAGGTTTCTAATACTTTCCAGCACGCAATCCCTAATTTATGCGGACAGCTTTAGAAACAATTGTTCTAAAACCATGTTGATTTCGTGGTCACTCTCTATCTTTATATTCTTTTAATACTTAGTGCTGAGGTACGTTAGCACTTTATGGGCACTAATGTAGTGTTTAAAGTTTAAATGACTATATTTTCTAAGTCCTTTGAAGATTGCTTTTTAAGTTCCGTAGTCTTGATTAGGAACCCTTATAGTTTCAATATAATGTCCGTCTTTCTACGATTTACTTAGCGATTATTGGTACTAGAAAGTAAAATTAAACCTGCAAAATATGAGCACACGGTAGAGGTGTGCCCCGCTTGGGCGGAGCACCGCCGTGTCCTTGTGGAGGCTATCGGCGGCGGTGACCTCTCGCGCCGGGCCCTGGTAGAGGCCATGGTCCGGAGCGAGGAGGGGTGGCAGGCAGTCGCCTCCTTCTGCGAAGCAGTAATGTTAGCGAAGGAGGCTGCCGACCGCGTGAGGCAACGGAACTCACGCCGCCGCCGCCGAGATCCCGATCCCGATTTCCGACCACCGTAGGCGCGGGCTCGCGGATAGCGAGCGCTGGGTAGCTCGCCGTCCGGCAGTCTGGTAATAATCTGGACCGAGCCTAGTCGTCGACGGCGCGTTCTGTTCCACGCGCGCCTCAAGGAGATGTCAGCAAACTGTAGGGGCCCGGTAGGGCCGAAGCCTCTAGGGAACACGGTATCCGAAAGGTTGTCACCGTGTCCCCCAGATCGATGGTAACGAAGGAACGGGGTAGGGGTTTAGTCAGTAAGACTCCGCCCAAGAGTGGGAGAAGTCATTCTGATGATTCCCCTACCGGAAAAAAAAAAAAAAAAAAAAAAAAAAACCTGCAAAATATATTAGATTACCTCCACTACACGTAGTGTTTTTTTTTTCATTCTTCTTAGGTATCTACCCTATGAAATGAGGTATATTTGGATAAGTCTTATAAAAACTTTGAATGAGTAAGTCTCAATACCGGTCAGTATTTTTCGATTCAGTGATTTGTTTGCGGGATATAAAAACCTAGCTGATGGTGTTATCATTTTACAGCGGGTATTAAACATGTAAAGTTATGGAACAACAAAATCGTAACGTAATTAACATCACAACCTTTATCCCAAACGGAGTGGTAAAAGCCGCCCCGGTTTTCAAATTTTAAACCACTCCCTTCTAAGTCCACATGTTATAATATACCACTATGGCCCAATAGACACTTGGCTGACTTTAAAAATGACAGTAGTTTAAGAATCTGATAAATCCAATACTCTAAAGAACTCCATTAATTTGTAAAACTATATTCAACAATAGTCTCTCGATACCGTCATCTACACAAGCATCATATTATTATTTATTTGAGTGGAAGTCCAATTTATAAAGGAAATATAATAAAGTGGTCGTAGACAAGTGTAGTAGGAAGCTGACAAAAGAGGTTGAAACCTCAGACGATTGTACGAGATGGTCAGGATAAAATTCTGCTTCGAGACCGCTAAAAAGAGATTTATTCTTGGAAATTCATGGATTTTTAGACTGTTGTTTTATTTTTAAGGATTGTGTTTTAGAGAAAAAATATAGTAAAAGTATAATACTGGGTCTTTATTCATAGAATTCGGCGAATATGTCGCAAACATTGCGACAAATGTGGGTGAATAGTTTGTCGAATTTCGAAGTATTTTGGGCGCGCTTATCGCGGTACTATCAGTAAGCTGGCGGCCATCAAAGGGTTTTATTTATCACGTCAAAAATTTGTTTGAGTGGCTATTTAAGTTTACTTCGGCGCTTCTGCCACCATCTTCTCCTTTTTTACTTTTAATTTTGTATGGTACCGTATCCTAAGGGTAAAAACGGGACCCTATTGCTATAATTCCACTGTCCGTCGGTCTTTCACCAGACTGTAGTAGTATTTCATGAACTAAATGGTTGGAATTTTCACAGATCTGCCAATGGTCAGGGCTCCTGAGAGAGAAATCTCCTAACAATACGAGCCGAATCTAGCGGTACTGCTTTTTGGATCAAACCATTGATCCAACTGCCCAACGCAAGTCTCCTCAGACGTTAGTCGAGGCTCTTTGCAATTATTACGTCATTATTATTATCTACACCATTATTACAAAGTAGACTTTGTTTGTTTCAACTGGTTTCAATGCAATAACCTCAGAAATGACTGAGAATAGTATTTCTTTTAGTTTTCGCTAACCCACTTATCGAGGCAGGCTGTAGGCTACCAAAAGGATCGAAGCAGTAACAAGAGATGCTGGTGAAACCGCAAGGTACAGCTTATCTTTTTTTAATCTTTAGTAAGACTCCAAGGCCCATCTTGACATTTTCTATTCTGTATTAAGAAAAATAGATAGCAGAATTAATATGAACATAATAATTAACAAAAATTAGCCCACTGGGAGCTTACGTTAATTTATAGGTATAAAAGAAAATTAATACTTGACTTAGCCTGAAGCCTGTTTCAAATTAAAGCCCTAGTAATTACTAGGATTTGATTACAGATAATTAACTTGAATAAAAAATAATACAGGTACGTTTTTTTAATTATTGACTGTCTCGCGTTTGACCCCTATCTAACCTGATGGTAAGCGATGATGTGGCAGTCGATGGTGCACGCTTGCCTAGAAGTAACCTCTTGACTTTAAGACTCCTAGGTTGTAGCAATAAGGAAACCGACACCGGCAGGGAATTCTAATCCTTAGCTCTAGGCACAATGAATGTACTCCCAAAACACTTTTTACGTATAAGTTAGGGATGGTGATGGAAGGAAGTTTGAGGGATGTTCACCCTGAACTTAAACGTACGTATAGTGATCTGGAATTAAAATGAGTAATACCAAAGCACACTTTCCGAAATGTAAACGAGTTAACTTTTTCTAAGTAGGAAATCTTGAAATAACATTCCCTGCTGCGGGTGAAGCACTAGAGCGAGAGACTTTTGCTAATCAACACCCACCTGTGTTTCCTTTCACGTTTCAGGACCGCGGTAACTCTTCCATACAATCCCGCTGCTATTTCAGCCGCGTGTAAAACAGAACGCACCGTCGATCCATGCTTGGTCCATGACTGACGCTGAGTTACCCAATGCTGCCGTCAACAACCCCGATCGTCCAGGGGCCGGAAATCGCCTGGTGATATCTGATGCCCGAAACGTCTCCTGAGAAGTACTTACCTGTAAAAAATCTAACTTAAATCTATTACGATCAACTATGACCAAATTTTCTGTTCGACACTTAACGTGATGCAAGAGGGCTGGGCTTTTCTTTAGTCAACCGATTAGCAATGCTGTCCAACGTGGCAGTGCTGCCAGCGTTCTGGGCACTTTTCCCATTGACATCGATATGAACGAATTTTTTGATGCCCTACGAGTTCATTTTCTATCTGAAAATCTAAGTACCTACTCATTAAGCTAAAATTTTTATTAGACTATGTTGTTATCTTAAATAAATTCAATATACTGTATGACCTTTTATTTTGTACAAGTATCATGTACAAAATAAAAGGTAATACATAATAAAAGGTCGTATGTTTTTCATGAACCTTGGTAACTTTTCCTCTCTTAATGTTAATTAGTTTTGATTGGTTAATTGTGACATGTGATATTACGTAATAGGTAATCATGTTTAATGTGTTTATCAGTTGATTGACTTACACATGTCGTTCAGTTTGAATTAATTTATCATGAATTCCATATTTATGTATAGATATGTTGTAGTATAGGTGGAAAGATTTTAGGTAAGGTAAGTTTGTGTCAATATTTGTAATGAATTAACTCACACACTTCGTTTTTACATCATGAAGTCACTTTTTTAAATGAATTACTTGTAGTAGCTGAATTTCGATTGGATTTTTTTTTATATAGATTAATAAAAACTTTGCCAGTTAGTTACAACTAATCTCTCACAAAACCTCTCAGACAAGTACTATTATAATTGTCTGAGAAGAATAAAACACACAAATATATATCAGCGCTGTGACCTAAGATTATTATTTCCATCTAAAGTCTTTTTCGGCGAAACGAATTCAATTAGAATCTTTCTCCCATTGGGTAGCCGATGAGAATCCCTGTTTTACGACTTTTTTTTAATATAAATTAACACTAATATTATGAAGGTTAGCGTTTGTGTGTATGAGTATATTTGTTTCACCTTCAAGCTCAAACTAAAACCCAGTTGAAACCCATTTCTACGAAATGTGGCACATAGGTGGACCTTGTCCTAGAATAGCACATAGGATACTTTTTACCCCGGCTCTAAGTTCAACTTTCATGTAGGGAGTTTGCTGGAATTTTGAAGTGTGCTTAGACGCTGATTGATCGTCCAATAAGTTACAGAAGTTATGGTAGCGAATAGGATTAAAAATAAAATAAACTTGTGTAACAAATTGTTCTTTATTTCAACAAAAATCATGCCAGTATAATACTAATTACAGTACACGTTAACAACGAAAGCATATGTGTTACTAGTTCGATATGTACAACTGGTATCGTGATATTTAGCAATTCAGGATATGTACTGACAAATAGTTCGCTCCAAATCATTTATACAAACAGCGGTATGAACATGTTGAACATTGTTCAATCAACTTATTTTTTATAGTACAGCAGTGATTTTTTTGTTCAAGATTTTCTTACACAAAAGTACTTAGAAAACTTGGATACAAAAATTAGGATTCTTAAAAGCAGTTTACATTTCTAGTTTTAAATTTATTTTTTTAATATTAATCCCTCATTGTTTTTACATAACGTCAACATTCCCAGTACGTAGATAAGTTCTCGATTTTATTTTTTTAATAATATTCTTACAAAAAAGATGTCGACTAATATTATAACTTTATATACATCAGTAGATCTAAGAAGGCGATTCTAAACTTTTATTTACAATATAATTTTGAATTCTAAAGATAGGTTTTCAAATAAAAAATTAAATACAAATAGCTTTTGCTGCAAAAATATAAATTTTGTACCTAACGATAACACTTTATTACCTTTGAGAAAGTTTTCAACGAAATTATTTATACACTAGCAATGAAGACCGAGATATGTATCGAAGACTTAATTAAATATTTTACTATAAAACATTAAGTATTTACTAGCTATCTGAATTGTACATCATCAATGTAAACAATAGTATAATTTAAAATGAATAATGATAATAATTTTACAAAAAGAAAGATTAATATCTAAGTTTGTTTGGGTGTATTCATTGAAACAGCCCTTAGCCGGTGTCTAAATCACGTTTTGTTAATAAAAGAGTTGGGATAATTTATCACGTTTCTGATTGCATTAGGGTTCTGAAGAAGAGGGCAAAGGAAAGTGTTAAAAGCATTACACTTAGCGCAGACGCCTCGCTTGAACTCCTCACTGAAACAAACAAGCTTTGTTATTCGAGTTAAATGATGAGAGTCCCTCGGGAGCCGGTAAAAAGTTGGACATCACAATAATGTACCAACGTTTACTTTGTGCGGCGTTTAAAGAAGATAGTTGGCCGCGGGTTGGGATGTTTGTTTTAAATAGAACGTAAACAGCAGCTTCCTTACTTATGTATAAACGGTGCTCAAGTTTGTTTATTATATATGCATAAGGGGTTACAGTTTTCATTATTTTAAGCAACGTTTATAGCTGGGAGAGTATGAATCTAAAAATAACTGTAGATTTTTTTTTAAAT
This sequence comes from Mythimna separata, assembly GCA_030763345.1. Lineage (NCBI taxonomy): Eukaryota > Metazoa > Arthropoda > Insecta > Lepidoptera > Noctuidae > Mythimna > Mythimna separata. The sequence continues at coordinate 17,227,762 of CM061171.1, read as the reverse complement.
ACTAGCAGAGTGTAAAAAATGTAGGTTTATTTTTAATATTGTTTCAAGTGATGTAGAGGTATTGGTAAATAAAAAGGATCTGTATTTCATTTATAATCATTTCCAAACCCGTCCACTGTTGGACATAGGCCTCCTCATAACAAACGGTACCTTTTGTATTTACGGTCGCGCAATTGGCTAAACTAAGACCAGTGTCATTACTTCAATTTATTACCAACTTAAATATATGTTTGTTCATTAACCTAATATCATAAAGATGAAAGTTTTAATTTATATACTTGTACTACTACTAGTAGTAGGTTTATAACTCCTAGACGCTCAAACGACTGAACGGCGTTTGATAAAATTTGGCACAAGAGAAGATCATATTATCAAGATACGTATTATATCGAATAATTTTCAATATAAAGCCACTGGTAGAATTTAATAAAAAGTAAGTGTTCGTAGTTTTCCCTATACCTGCCTAGATCTTTATGAATAATCCTTTAGATCGCGTGCAGACAGTTTAACTCCGCAAACGCCACTCAAATACCGCTGCTAACTGCTAATCCTCATGAAATTAATTACATTATAATTTCTGAGAGCTCTTATTATTTTATTCTACTGTAATTAGGGTAGTTATTGAAAAAAACAAGAGAAAGGAGTGCTTGCTGAATCAATATTTTGAAATATTTGAATAAACCACAGAGAAGCACATTTAAATTAAATGATAATAAAGGTCTAATTTGAGTTTTTGTGCCTCCTTAAAACATACATTTTTCGCAATCACGAGGTTTTCACTCTAAGCCATCGAAAAAGAGTCTACACTACGCGATTTAGCTTTCTAGGAGTAATTAACTATATACAAACGGACAAAGAATAATTTTCCTCGACACTTTTTTTACGCTTTTTTTAGTTAGCCTACCACTTCCCACTGGTGTGCAAAGGCTTTCCCCAAAATGTATTTTTTTTCTTGAACGACCTCAAATCTCAATATCAAAATAAAAATTATTTATGTACTAGCACCTTTGCACGGGTGTTAAAATCTTTGAAATGAGAGAGATACCGAGATTCTCTTTATTATCATAATGCATGTATTATACTCGTACACCTAAATCTTCCCCATGAATCTCTCTCTGCCCAAAGGCAAAAACCGCATGAAAATCCGTTCGAAGTTTTTCAGTTTATTCATATTGGTATGTATATGTATGTTTGTATATAAATGTATAATATATGAGGATAATATATAAGGATTTGTAAATTCCATGCCTGCGTGTCATTTGGTTTCTATAAGCTGGATGTGGTTGTATTAATCTGTCATTTACTTCGGACATGCTTTGTTTAACTTTAACAATGCGTAAAAGCTTGAAATTATCTATTGTGTTTTTTGTGTTTGAACAATAATGCCCGTACTGATCAATACTGTGTTTTTGATGCTTAAAAGCTTAATTAAACAAGGTTTTGATTTTAATTGCAGAATAATGGTTTCGGTCATTAATTTGAAGTAAGCCATTGTTCTGGCTTGAATGCTCTTTGGCAGAAATATTATCATATCTCTAATGATGTTCGCTTAGAGGAAAATTCTAGAGATAGTATTTGTATTTTGCCTTATTTTAGTATCTTCTGTTGAATACATATCTTATGTAAAAATATCTAAACTAATTACCTAAATTTGTTTAGATATTTTAACGTAAAATATATATATAACAAGTGCAAAGTAATATTATGACAAAAAAACTTCTACTTTAAAAGGTAGACCCATATTTTTTTATTATAAAGAGGAAAGGATCGTATTTTTAAACGGTTTTATTTAGCTCACCCCGTTTGTTTTATTTTTTATTCTTGGGTCAAATTTAGTCATTCAAATTTCACCCTCTTCCTGTCAACCGATTAATCTGAAATTTTGTATACACTTTGGATTTTGGTGACAATACAATTATAAAACAGAAAAGAAATGAATTAAACAGAATGCGAAATAAAAACTAAAAACTAGAAAATAAAAATTGGTAAAAAAACTTTTTAAGTTAAACGGTTTTATGTTATTCTATTGCATTCTATCGAATTCTATCGCACATTAAGTCGATAATTTGTAGACAATTGACGTGCCCCACGGTTTTATTTTAGTCTAGTCTATGCATTTATGTTTATAATTCCCACGACTGTATCTATTTTATTATTTTTTGGTTTTTAGTACATTTATCTTAAACATTGCAATGTATGTTTAACATAAAACCGTTTAACTTAAAAAGTTTTTTTACCTATTTCTTGTTTTTATTGAATAAACCCAAAAACAACTTGACCGATCTTAAAAAAAAAATACCAGTAGAATGCTACGTTATCAACCCGCTTAGATAAGTAAAAATGAAGAGGAAACACGCAACATCCCAAATATAAAACAAAACAACAAGTGAAAGAGTAATTGACAGAAGGCGCTTGGGAGTACGGTTCCTCGCGCGACAAGTATTTACAAACTTGTACGTAACTCCGATAAAAGCTCCGATTAAAAGTTATCGGAACCGAAAGCGGAATCGGAGGTGCGACATAATAATCGAAAGTAACAAACTTTTGAAATTCGAATCGAATTTCGTGTATGAGTTTGTGTGTTTGTATACTGTCAAGTAAGTTCGTGTTTTCAATTCCTCATATTAAATATTATTCAGAAACGATCACACAAATCACATCGGCGTTCAATCAATCAAGCATATTAACTTAATAGTGTATTAACAGAGACCACAGTAGATAATCCTATCCGTCAATCGTACTCCTCAATCAAATCCACGTAGATAGAGTAACACCAATTTCACGGTTAATTGATCGAAACATTTGTAATTACAAATCGATTTGATAATATCGATACATCGAGTATAATAGGAGTTCAGTTGAATAGGCCTGTTCCGTTGATAATATCGTAAGATATTGCGATTTGCGATCGACATCAGTTTATAACATTGTTATGGAAGGGATCGAGATATTAAATTGTTATAACCCGGGATTTGCGATGGCGAGTTAAAGGTTTTTGTGGCTCTATTATGTTTTCTTGTTAAAGGATTTATTTTGATCGGTTTTTTTTTTCATATTTGAGACAAATTGAATAGTTTTGTGACAAAGCTTGGGTTGGTAACTTAATTTTGTCATCATCTTTTGTCAAAAGTTTCATTTGCAAATAAGTCTTTTATATACATAGTGCAATTGGCTTTATAATATTCCCACTCCGCTGGGACTCAAGTCTCTTCTCTAGAAGAGTTTATAGTTATATTCTGTGGTAAATTAATTATGAATTGGGAATTATCAGAAAATTTTATTATAGTCCAAGTTTTCTTCCCACAATACATTGTCAATTAATTACCATTTTTTTATTTTATTTTGTATTTAAATAAACAAATGGCACTTGGTTTTGAACATTATCATCATCATTAACATTTCAGCCGAAAGACCGCCCACAGCTGTACATAATATGCTTCCCCCTAGTGTCACCACAATTACTGTGCATTTCTGACCGGTTTTGTCCATCTCGCATCTATCTGATTCCCGCGATCCTCATCAGGTCATCGGTCCACCTTGCGGGAGGCCTAACAACGCTGCTTCTTACGGTACGTGGTCACCACTCCTCAACTCAACTTTTTAGCTCCATCGACCGGCTGTTCTACGAACAATGTGTAGGTATGTGTGTGATGGTGTTTGTGTAGGTAAGTGTCTGTGATTTGAGCGTCAAGTGAAATAACCTTCAGTTAAACCGACATAGCAATGACAAAATTACTTTAACTCAGTATTTTCTCTAAATAGTCGCCGATCGAAAATCGTTTACATGCTTTCCTACATTTAATGGCCTCGATTGAAAATTCGTTCAATGAGCGCTTCTTTCCTTTGCCGAACGATTTTAGTCGACCAATCGTTTACTCGGTATTCATGCGGGACTTGGAAATAGTTTGAGAAAATTTACAGAGATATTTTATATGTAGCTTCTACCGGCAATCAACTACTTAACCAATTTTGATAAATATTGGTTATTGATTGGTTTTAGGGATTGGTTTGCTATTGGTGGAATATTGGTGAACGGATAAAGATTTTTTTTATTCTTCGAGTAAGTTATCTTAGGGTAATTTTAAACTTTCATGTAGGCTGTATCGCTAGCCCAAGTTAGTCTGTTTGACTATAATTATTGGAATAGACTTACAGTATTTGGGACTGATGCATGGTAGGGCTGCTAGATTGTTCGAAAGAGTGACCGTGGCCTTGAACCAGAAAAGCAGCTGAAGGAACACAGGTCGCTTTTAGTCAGTCTGACACTCTCTTCCTCTCGTTCTATGAGAGCGGTGCTTAGTGAGAGTTAGTGCGAGAGGTGTCTTTTGACGGTCTCCCAGGTAAAAAAAAATCTGACTTAAGGCGGTCTGTAAGAGGGAACGTTACAGAAAAGGACAATGAACGGTATAGTTCGGGCTAGTTTGTTTTTATTAATTTAGAAAAGATCTTTATGTTTTACTGAATGAATGAAGTAGGAATGTTAATCTTCACAAAAATAATTACTTGCTTATTGATTTGATTTTTCTTATACTTAATTTAGGAACGCAAAAGAATACCGAAGAACAATCTCAATCGCAACTGACGGCGCCCGTTCACGAGCATGACGTATTATTATGAACGGTAAAAATCTGATGTGTGGTTTTCTTGGAGCTTTTCGTTGACTGTTTTTGTCTGCTAAGTAAAATCAGACTAATTAAGATATCTATATACAATTTATCAAACTCAACCTTTATTACCCTCTTGTTATATGGTGAATGAAGTGTTTCAATGTTAAATTCAATAGACACTTGTCTTTAGAACGGCCTGATATAGATGAATTTCTCAGAAGTTTTATTTATAGATCAAAACAAACAAAGTCCTCTGAAGAGAAATCATCATCATCTACGAGTTATAAAGTTAAAAAACTACAAGCACGAAATCCACTGTAACTTACAGAGCCCAAGATTCTTTATTTTTGTTAATATTTTTGACTTGGACCACATCTTAGTAATTTTTTTTCTCATTAGAGTGTGGGTATACATATTCTAATGTTTTTGCAGTACTTGACAACAAATGTATCACGCAAACTTTCTCTGCATACTTCATGGAGGTAAGCACTACATAAAAAAAATTGAGCTTCCTGTTACCAAGATCGTGACTGTTTTAATACTGCAAATTGTCCAGTTGTGCAGGCTCTTCAGATACAAAACTACACCAATTTTATATCACAATATCCACTACAAATCAATTTGCGAATTATTAAAACAGCCCTGAACCTCTTTCGAATAAATCCCGCAAAAAATTCACCAAAGGTTCTTGTTAAAATACATCACAGATGAAATAATAACAAGAACGATTCAAATAAACAGCAGAATCAAATTTAAAACACTAAAGCATATCACTTACTATCATTAAAACGTACTAAGATAGACGGAATTCATTTCGAATTCACCGAAATATACGAACTTAGCAAGCAGTGCCTTCCTAATTAAATGGGTACGTATGTTCAGTTCGTTTGCTCGGTGTAATTAGAAGCAGGATCCCCCGCAATCCATATTGTTGCACCGGCGGGTAGAGATGGGCGGTTCCGAGATGTTTAATAGTCGAAAGAATCGAAGTCGTTGAAATAAACCATCGATTAAACCAACGACTCGCTGTTCTATAAAATAATGGAGATGTTTTTCGATTGTGACGAGTCAACGGAATCGACTGCTAGCTATCCATTGTTCGAATCAGTCACTCTCACTCGAAACTCAAAATCATGAAGGAATGACTCGCGAATGAACGTGCTATTCGTCAGTCGCAATAACAATCGAGAACCATCGAGATGTTCGAACAATCGAATAACACCCCTCCCCATCTGCATCGCTACTGGCGGGTACTACGTGTCATTGCCATTATCAATCCGTTGTAAAAGGAGATAGTGCTATGCATCCTCTTTAGCTTCGTCCCTCTCTAGCACCGGAATTATGATGGTTTTAAGACTCATAGTAGGGAGTTGGATCGTTCATTTGCGATGCTAACAAATGGAAATTAAAAGTTATAGGAATATTTTAGTTCTTATCATAGCTTGTTAGGTTCCATATTCATGGAATTGTTGCGTTTTCTTTGCTAATATTATCTGGGCAATCCTTGTTGAGATGCAGTGTTTGTTATAAATATTTTTAGAATGTCTTTGTAAATAATAATATAAAATAAGAATAAAATTGTTTATACCTACACTTTTAGTCTGCTGTTAATATTCAGGCAGTCAAGTGTAGTGCAGATATAATAAGTAGCCCAAAAATTGATTCAAAGGCAGTCCAATATCACATTAACTACCACAGTATCACAGACTTGACTGCACTCGAGAGAGAAACGAATGATTTTTTAACGTCAAAATTACTCCTGTATTGTGGGTGCGTTTACATACAGGTAAACTCACATTCACAAAACATCGAGATCTGGAACCAATATCCATTATGGATATAGGTACAGGAATTAAACCTGCGACACGCAGCGTAGCATTCAAGCTCTCAATCATTGCGCTAACCGTGCCGTCAATGACGAAATAATAGACGATTCAGTGACCCTTAATTAAAACTTGCATTAAAGTCTGCACATAAAGTTTCTGATGTCAATAGACGTATTCTTAATGTAGGCGTTTTCAATTACGAAAAGTTGTTTCTTTTAACAAAATGACATTTTACTCCCACGTGCAATCTCTCGCCATGAGAACTATTAAATTGAGTACCTATTTCAACATTGCGAATATTATTTAATAGCTCAGAAAATGGTTCAAAGCCACTTAAAACTAAAACGCTTTTTTTATAAATATCTAAAAGCATCTATTTGTATTTTTCTCAAAATATTTCATTAATATTAGATCCAATATGTTTGTTTCAAGTCTTTTCATGATGAAGTCAAAATAATAGGATTTTGTTGTCTCAGACAAAATCAATCACCTCAATTTATCTCGACATATCGATCTTTTGTAGGAAGAACTTACTAAGCAACAATTTGCGGTTTTCGAAGGAATGGATTTTCTCTACCCTCATTTAAAAGCATGAATGGTACCTAATATTAAAAAGAAGCATCCTCATCGTCACCATCATTCGAAAGACATTCACTGTTACACGCAGGCATTTTCCAAGGGTCGCCACAACCAACGATCCTGTCTCGCATCCATCGCATTCCCGCGACTCTCCCCAGGTCATCAGTCCACCTTGCGGAAGGCCTTCCAACGTGACTACCGGTGCGCGGCTGCCACGCTAGAACCTTTACTACGAGCATTGTGCCCTGCCTAATGCCACATAAGTTTAGCCATAATTCAGGCTATGTGAGTATTGGAGTAACCTTGATTCTCCTGTGGTTATTTTAATTCTTTATGCGTAAACGCCAGGAAACTCCAAGCCTTTTCCATGAAAAAATATGATTATAATATCAAGCAAAAAAATATTTGTTTTTCATATACCTATTGATCTATTTAAACAGTTCATATTTTCATAAATACTGTTTAATGATAAATGGAAAATCCCCTTTCTGCTAAAAGAGATCTTAATCAATCGAGCCTTTTCAGGAAAGTTTTTCCTGAAAAGATTCCAAGAACAGAAGAAAATATCAGTATTTTATAAGTCGCAAATATCAAATTGCTATAATTTTTCGCAGACTGAGATCAGTATCGACATTATCTGATACGGACTTTCTTAGAAAAAATAGGAAATAAGCGAATAAATTCAATAAATCTACTTACGAAGAATGCTGTCCTCTCCGATACCTTAAAAAACAAAGACTAGGGTCATTCTACGATAAGACACAATCGATATAATTTAACATGACACATAAGTTACTTATTACTGAAATAATAACATATGCATAGGTTCAATTAGAATAATAGACTTTATGCTAAAGGTAGCATTTGGTTCTTAGCGACCGCGACGCGCGACCGCGACCGGTTCGTACGACCGACTGCTTAGTATGGATTTGCATGGCACTGGTCGCACGACGCGGTCGCCTGGTTTTTTTAGTACTCCATACAAATCCACTTTAAACAGTAAGTGGCGTCGCGCAACCCGGTCGCGGTCGCAGGTTACCGTCGCGCGTCGCGGTCGCTAAGAACGGAATGCTACATTAAGAAATCAAACAATTTCGATGCGTCGTAGAATGGCCTTAATCGTACATCTAATGTGCAGGGAAGAGGGTTTGCTACGAATCTAAACGGAAAAAATATCGGAATTTTCCGCGTGTAATTCCGCAGCGTTTTGCCCATGTCGATCCATTTGCTTTCCAAAAATAACTTTGAATTCTGAACTTAAAAATAACTAAACCCTTTGGGGAATTATTCACCTGACTTCACTCCATTCAAGTCGTGCGTGAAATGTTACTAAAATAAAACGCCTTCGCGATCGTTAAATCTTAAAAATAGTTACCTAAGTGCCTACAGACTAATTTGTATGTTACCATGATTTTTAAAGAATTATTTTAGAAATATCTAGAAGGGCCTTTTTTAGGAGGGAAATCACTGAATGACTTCCCCCGCGCTTGAGTGAAGCGGGAGTGCGTTTCAGAATTTTGCTGACTAAAACCCACTTCTTTCTTTGCCTTTCGTTCTAGGGCACCGGGTTTTACTTTCAGATGCGAACCCATGGCATCAGAAGCTTCGACCCTGCTGGCCCCTACGGTTTACATTGTGAATAAAATATCCGCCGAGAACTTGCTACGGAATCGACGCACACGGTGTAGGATTATTTGTTGCTCGGAAACTTTAGTGAAGCGCACGCTATGGAAGCAAATATTCTCAGATTACGTTGTGTTGTTATTTAAATGAAGTTTAATAAAAAGTCAGAGGGATTTAATAGAAAATATTGGGTTACCTTTATTTCAGCTCGATTATTGAATGGATTTATTTTTATGAGCGGACTAAAATTCGATGTTATGCAAGAGCAATGCTGCGCCTAGTCATGTTTGTGCTCATACTCATAAACTGCACGATGCCAATGGCAGAGGTAGCTTCAGCCCTCGACACGGGTCACAGGATACGGCTATCGTCATTACAACGAAGATCAGCGGGAGCCGTCGTGTGTATCATCCAATGTCATAGGTAATGGCTGCAGTTACCTCTGCCATTAATAACGTGTCCCTCGTTTGTATGACCTCTTAGTTCTATTTTTTCGAGCAATTCCTCATATTTTTGTCTAGTCTAGTTTACCGGTTTCTTCGGCTGTTCAGGAGACTATTAAAATGTGTGCATTATTCAATTATGCATTATTTATTTATTTCATAATTTATGTCAGAACAGAATTCCATATAATATCGTTAATAAAAGGCTTACAACTATGTTAGTACCTTATGTCTACTCATAATCAATCAATATTTTACCACATACAATATATTTATTTGACATTGAAAAGGGAACCACGCGAACTGTGCACTTTATTCCAGTGCCCCACAATAGGACACTCAACCCTATCCATTATGGTGTTTAGAAGACCGTTGGGGCTGTCCCGCACACGACGCATCAGGGAGGCCACTCTCTTGCGCACTATTGCCCTAAAGCAATCGGTATTGGCCTCCGCAAACATCCCCGATGCACTACAGTAGCGCGGCAGCCCCATCAGCATCCTAAACCCATTATTGTAGAGGACCCGCAGGGCATTGAAAGCCTTCTGCGTATAGCGGACCCACAGGCTGCAGGTGTACAATGTCTGGCAGTACGCCTTAAACAGAGTTATTATTCAATATTCATTTCAAAGGATGAAAATATATTATGCCGCGGTTTGTCCCTCGTTTGTCAATTCATTATACGACTAAAATTATCATGTTGGTATCTTTACCTTGATACCTTTAAGTGCAAGAAGCTGCGCGCATTCTCGCACTACTTCTAAGATAATTATAATGTTCTCTCTCTACGAAAAGATCATCAACATCTGCCTAGCCTTTTCCCAACTATATATTGGGGTCGGCTTCCAGTCAAGCCGGATTTAGCTGAATACCAGTATTTTACGAGGGGCGGCTGCCTACCAGACCTCCACAACCCATTTAACTGGGGTAGCACGGTACTTCATGGCAAGACTGGAGTCAGATTTACTGCCGTAACGACTGCCAAAGATCTACAAATGACAGCTGGGACCAACGGCATAACGTGCTTTTCCGAGGCATGGAGGAAACTCGTTATATTAATATGGTCACCCATCCACAGACCAACCTAGGCAAGCGTTGCTTAACCTTGAAGATCGACCTGTGCGGCTGTTATTATTTAGCCACGAGCTCCTCCGACGAAAAGATATCAACTAATAAATATAAAAATACACAATTCTGGATTTTTATACCCATTGAATGCGTAGTAAAAACCACTAATTCTCCAGAATTACGCTCTACGTAATTCTGAATTCAATATGTCAAACCCTACTAACGCCGAATTTTGACAGGACTCCAAGCTAAAATAGAGCGTGAGAAATACGCAACTTGGAATATTTAAATCGGAAATTGGGGGTGAGGCCCGGCTAGATCAAAGCGACCTCGCTACAGGGCCAGTCTATCTTGGAAAGCGCCCGAGTGTGCGCGTATAAACAAACGTTTGGACAGGCCTACCTTTACTAAGTAAATTCTATGTAGATATATTAATGAAGCTGTTGCCTTAAAGTGAGTCTGCGTACTCGAATGCGTTAACGTAAAGTTGTCAAAAAATAAAAGACCCGTTTGGTATTTTTCATCGCGGAAATTACTATAAAGTAAGCGCAAAAAGAAAAACTCGCAATTTACTTATATTCCACCACATTATTCAACATGCCAAAAAAAATGTATATTTTTTAAACACTATATATGTAATTAATTATTATTTTATTTCTTTCTTTTAGTTTCGTTCCAAGTTACATTCTAGGGCTTTTCTCAAATGTCAAAACAGGCCTTTTATTTTTTAACAAATTTAAATGTCAGTTTTATACTAAAACTAAATAAACGCCTTATGACAATAACGTAAACCATTACATTACGTTACGTTAACGCGATTAGTCACGTTAGAACACACAGTAGGACCTAAGACAATTTTTATTTAACTGTACTGTTATTTTTGGTGTACAATAAAGTTTATTCTATTCTATTCTATTCTTAAAGTAATAAACAAAATTACCTAATAACATAGCCTCTTTGCTGTCAGCAAGCTGGCTGTTCCCCACAACGGCTTCGCTGCCTTCCCGCCAGGCGGGGGCGACGCGCGCGGTGCACCGCACCTGCATCGTCCGGCCGATGGGCACGCGCAGCCCCAGCGCCGTGGACAGCAGGCCGTGAGCGTGCTGCGTCGGCGGGTACTCCACCAGGAGCAGAGGGTCTGTGACCTGTGCAAGAGAGATCATTATAAAAATCTTATATATCTTTCACATGCTTTGTAAAGTTATATACTTAGTTGTATATGCCTATAAATTATAGCGCAGGCTCGCCGACGGCGAGCAATTGGCAGCCCTGCGTCCATACGTCCAGTAACGGTCCGGATGAAACTCATATATGTCGTTGAGGGCGCATATTGTTCCACGCGCGCCTTGAAAAGACAGTGTCAGTTAACTGTAGTGGCCTGACAGGGTCAGGGCCTTGGGTTGTACGAAAGAGAACCCTGGGTCAGTTTAGTCAGTAGAAGTCAGACACTCCCTGCTCTGCCCAGAGCAGGAGAAGTCATATCAACGATTTCCCACCTTAAAAAAACCTATAAATTGCAAGGTCTTTTAAAAGTAACTGCCTCTAATCCACTCGACACACTCGCCATAACAATTCACTCTTGAGACGAAAAAGTTTATTTCGATAAATCACAATCTAAAGCTGTCAATTTGAGAGACTGAGTTGAGGCGTTGAGTCAAATTGAGGAAATGACTTGGAACTTGACACTTTGTTAATTTTAAACAGATGTTTGTAACATGGCAATAGCTTTTTTTTCTGTATTAGCTATAGGTAATTCGGTTTATAATTAAAATATCATATCAACTCTCACACGCCTTTTACTCCATTATCGTGAGTACATACTTATCCATAACCACATTATTATATTGTATCGAAATCTATGGCACCAAATATGAACTAAACTACGAAATGCTGTATCGCACAATAAGAATTCTCCGCATGATTTGAAAATATACAACAGCCCAAAATCATTTCTCGGGCAATTGAACAAATCAGACAAAACATCTGTCCAGTCGAAGGATCCCTTCTTTTCAATGGACGCCTGAATCTTTAACTTTCTTAGTACTTCTGAGTTGAGGTACACGAATATTGACAAATGTTTGCACAGACTGGGCAGGTTTACTCAAATCTGTGTGGTTCTTAGAATAATAACTGTCTTAGATCTGCATGGTTCTCATATAACGTAAGACTATATAGGGTACAATGTGACGATGTTATGTTTCGCAATTTGAGTACTTTATGCCACCAGCCCAATCATCCTTCCTTTGTTCATCAGAATTGGCCATTGGAATTGGCCCCTTAAAACTTTAAGTAGAGCTACAACATATCTGATTAATGCTTGTACTGTGTAGATAATACCACTCTAATCTGTGTGATTCTCTTCTCAGAAAACAGATATTAAGCTACATGATTCTCATAATTATACATTGTCTGTATGTTTATTGTACGGACTTTAACCTCAGAGGTGGTGTCTCTTCTCAGGGTAGTTAGCAAGAGAACACCGGCAATCAAAACTTGGCGATTTAAAGAGTTATATAATCAATTTGCAAAATATAAAATCATTTAACAAATGCAAAAGAAAAACTCTATAGGCATTCAAAATTCTATAGAAATCGCTCTGAATGGTCTACTATTTTGAGAACAAAACAGTGTTATAACAGCTACCCGCATATCCACAACTCTAGCTAACCCCCATATTTATGTAGCATACCTACCTACGTTTTGATTCACAAAACCGGTTCATACGTGGAGTTGCAAGTAAATCTCCGTGCCTCCAGCAGCGGATATTTCGGATATTTCCGCTATTACACCATGTAGGTCAGTAAAACTAAACCGTATTAGTTTACGGACTAGCCTGCTCTGTGTCTACGAAAATATAGTTCAGATGTCTTTCCTTATAAGGCATTTCGTTATGTTGCTACGCCAATTAAAATATAACTTACCGAAACAATTACATGGTAAGCTTTTTCGACAACAGTAATGATTGAGAGCAATATTTTATACTTAATAAGAAATAAAAATAAAAGAAAAATCTTCTTCCGAAAACTGCATCTAAATTGATACAAAAAACTATAAAAAAAGCTCAGAAGTGGTATAGAAACGTAGTTGATTTCTTGTCTAATGTTTTCCTTCAATTCAGATATGGTTGATGGATTATTGTTGTTTTCCTTACTTTTCAGATAACCCCAGAGTAAAAAAATCGAAGGTGAGGTAAGGCCTGAGCTCTGTGAGGGGGATGAAAGAAAACATTAGTCAAGAAATCAACAACATTCTTACTCAATTTCTGTGGCACGTTTTCATGAATGTTAGAGATCGATTTGAAAACTGCCAGAGCGAGGCAGGACGATATTTTATATTTTTTTTTTTTAGGAAATGATTTTCCTATGTAATCACTTTCTGGTTTTGCAATTTAATGCGTATATTATAAATGTATTTGTTATTTTCAAACATCTACAAAATTCAATTATTTCTAAGACACCGCAGACAGTTTAATCTACATAGTTGGTACCTCCTTTCTGTTTAAATATCTTCCTACTAATTAGTGTGGTTGTCATAGAATTCCTGTCAATTAGTTCATTGAACCGTCTATAATCCGAGTAGCGCGTTATCTGAGCAGAATGTGTTTTAATTAGTCCATGCGGAAGGAGGAAGAACAAAAGAAGGTCTGTCAATTTGTTCCATTGTGAAATGTCAATTAGTTGGGATAAGTGTCGGGAGATTTTACAAAGGGAAAGATTTTTGTGTATTAGAAGAGGCGCGCAAGAGATTTAAAAGTTTAGTATGTTCCGAACGTCTCGAGTTATGTGAGACAACGTAGATGTTGTCTCCCTTGGTATTTTGTTGAACTGATGTTTTTTCTTTTCATTGTTTGTTGTACACGAAAACATTAAATAGTACAAACTGATTTCTTTATTGTGTGAAGTTTTGGTTGATTTTTTATTTAATGTCGCACCGATCAACACCTTTTTTGAGACAGTAAAGGAGACGGAAAACGGTAGGCCCAAAAGTAGGAAGTTGAGATATGATCCAAAAAAATAGTCATATTTTTTTACCTAAGAATATGAAAAATCACTTCAATTCACATTCTAGAAGCAAAGAAATATGAGAAAGATCGTTTTCGTGAGATTATCGATTCAGTAATCGATTACACAGTTACGAAAATAAAACTTTTGCACTAAAAAAATAACTCAAAGTGATTAAATGTATATACTTATATGCAATATAATCTTCGATCAACTATGTACATATTAATAAATCAAATATCAATTAATTACTGAAAAACCAATATTAATGATTTATCGATTCAAATCTCTCTTATTTTTCTTCTTATTTTTAGTCTATGTCACTGACAGTTGCAGACTGTTCTTATTTGCTCACTTGTTTAGTGTTTTCCGATGCGTTTTGGGTGCTTTTCCAATTATTCATCATTTTTCACGACCACTGCTTTGTATTTCACGGATACTGACCGTGCCTACCTTGTACGACCCTTGCTTTCACCTTGGACACCGAAGATTGCTCACACGTTTAACTTGGAATTGTTATTTTGGATTCTACCTCCGGCTTGTGGATTGGATATTATTGAAACTATGGATCGCTGTGTTAATTGTGGGATATCCACTGGTCACTGCAATACACTGGGCCGACGACCCTTACACGATGAAACAATTCTGTCAGTGATTCGGCTATGGTTTGCACCTCAGTCTGTAAGTAAATATAACCTCATCTAACCAGCTACCATCCTGGCAGGTTTAAAATACATGTAGTTAGAAGGCCTATAGAGATTGTTTACAGTTATGGCAAAGAATTATTTATCAAACAATGTTATAATACCCTCATACACAATAGTTAATTAGGTAGTGTTTATGTAGCTGAAGATTGATAAAAATGTTCCGTATTTTATAGTACCACCTGCACAATTTCTAGACGACATTTTAATTATAACACTATATTAAATGATTTGTTTTTTATTTTATTTTAGACATCCTTTCCCTATTTTCTTACATGTTTCTTACCTAACGCTTGAAGTCGTTGACGTTCATTTATATATTATGATTTTTCAAACATTTTCTAGTAAATATAATATTAGTGCGAAACAACATATTTTGCACTTCAGGAATCAGCTGTTAGTTAAAGATCATCACATAATTTCACTTTCACTTAATCTCTTAGGTATATCTCTGTTCTCAGATTGACAAAATCCGCAGAATTGTCAGTGAAAGGTTGATAATATGTAAGCTATTAATTGACACCACTTTCATCTTCGTACACCTAGGCCCAAGATTGTATGCAATCGTTTCAGTCTCCTTTTAATCATCGATAAATTTCTCCCGTTCTAGATGGAGTGAGTCTGACTTTTACCGATTGAAAACCAGCTAAGTTCTTCCAGTTGCCTTAGGTAAGTGTTTCAGGGCCATTTAACTGCCTATTTTTTTTTAAATTAAGTATTTATAAAGATTAGTTATTTTTAACCATAATTATTGTTTGTCCTGTGCGATTCACAAATACAAGTTTTTTGTGAATCGCACCGGAATTTTTGTTGTTTTCTTTCTTTCCGTTTCAAGCAGCCCTGTATGTAATAGACTACCTTATCCAGTTTAATTTTGGCATAAAATATTACACAAAAAAAAAACTACAATCATCATCATCTGCCTAGCCCAACTATACTGGGGTCGGCTTCCAGTCAAGCCGGATTTAGCTGAATACCAGTACAGTTTTACAAGGAGCAGCTGCCTACCAGACCACAACCCATTAACTGGGGTAACACGATACTTCATGGCAAGACTGGAGTCAGATTTACTGGCTTCTGATAAGCATATAAAATGAACAGCAGTCATTAGTATTTCAAATATTGGTATGAGGAAAAGTGGGGGCGTGAGGGAGAGATCCCGATATCTCTTGTGTGCGTGCGTAACCTAATGGCGATGACGTCACGTTTCAGTTTGTGCAGTCCTTTGTCTGTTACTTGACAGTCTCCCCTTACGAATTCGAACTCAACTTTGAACGTATTTGTTTTCTTTTTATTTTCGGATTTGGATAAAGTTACTTTAAGATATAGATGGCTGTTTGGGTCATAAAGTTCTGGAGTGGTGACCGTGCACCGGAAAAGGTAGCGTTGGAAGGTCTCCTACAAGGTGGACGGATGACCTGGTAAGGGTTGCGGGAATCTGATGGCATATGTCCAACAGTGGACATTTTTTGGCTGAAATAATGATGCTGATGACTTTATGATACACACATTTTTTTCATTAATTGGTCTTTCCTTTAACCACTTTAAGTTACCATATTATGAGCCAGTATGGCAGATAGCTGTAACGCCACAGCGTAAAACACAGCGAAACAGTCACAGACATGTGACTATTTCGCTATATATGTGGCGACATTTATTGATCGAATAACATTCACTAGTTCAACCAGATTCCCAACCAATTATTCAGTTACAACATCTTATGAAGTCAAACAGCCAAACCTTCACAACCGTCCGTATTTACGAGTACGTCAGTAATTAGCTAAGCTTTCAATTTACCAATAGAACGAAGGGATGCCCACAAATAGGCTTCCATACTAGTTCCACGAGACATCCTTGACAATATCCTTCGATTCGGAACATTTAACTCACTAATTGATCATAAATTTCATGGTTGCTAACCGTCGTACGCAGGGATCCAGTTAATGTATCTGCTAACAAATATTCGCTGTTGGCACATGAATACCGAACGGTTTAATCTCCTATAATGATAGCGGTTTGCTCTTCAATAAGGTTATTGATTCTATATTTCTCTAAGATGGTAAGGCTCTATAGGTAAGTTTATTACAATTTTTTTATGGCTTGGTACATTGTTCTGCCATGTGTTGAAAGCATATTTCATTGTAGGTAAAAATATCCAAACATCATAAGAAAACATGACGAAAACCTCGTGAGAAAATCGGCATGTACTTGTAACAAAAAATTTAAGCCATTTGACATCCACCAATCCGTACTGGGCCCGTGTAGTGAATTACGGCCCTTTCCCTCTCCTAGCAGAGGCCTAAGTCCTAACAGAGGTAACATTACAAGGTCGATAATGTTAATGCTAAAAACATCAAACAAAACTGCTCCAAAAACTACTCAAAGTATAGACATAAAACAAAAATAAAAATTCTGACATCATTATAATAAAAACATTGCGAAATACTGTAAAGATGAGAGATAATAAAAAGGGCTTCTACACGTGTAACGGCAGGATTTATGCCTATGAAATTACTCTTTTACATTACCTAATATAAAAGATCACACGTGCCTTTCGGCCTGACAACCGACCTAAATCTCTGTGACAATAAATATTTCATTTTAATTTTAAAACTCCAATTTGTGTTCATTTTTAATATTTATAATAGCCATAAAAAAACCAACCAAAGAGTTCCTAATGGAAACATCTCTACAATACTCACAAAAAACTGGTTAAGTGCGAGTCGTACTAATGCACAAATGATTCCGTACCGTCCATAGCTAAAAACGGCAAAAAAATCACGCTTCTGGTACGGGAGCCCCACTTAAATATTAATTTTATTCTGTTTTTAGCATTTACTGTTATAGCAGCAACAGAAATACATCATCATTCTGTCAAAATTTCAACTGTCTACATATTACGTTTCATGAGATACAGCCTACTGACAGACAGACGGATAACGGAGTCATAGCAACAGCATCCCGTTTTTACCCTTTAGGCACGAAATCCTAAAAAAATAGTATCAAATCGTGTTGAATCATCAAGCCAGTACATCTTTGTATATTGCTACAAGTTTGACCCGAATAAAAATGAATGCGACGAGTTCCGCAGTTTTGTTTGAAACAAAAACAAACTCGGTCCAAATCAGAAATAAAAGATAAATACGAGCCCGCACTTCAATAAGCCTAGCAAAGTTAAAATTTGAAAAAAACCTTATTGGACGAAAGAGTCGAATTACAGAAACTCGTTGAAAAGGGTCAAATATCCTTCGAACAATTATATTAATAAGAATCGTTGGCCGAAATTAAATCTCTTGGTACGTGTAATATTGTATTTCGGACCGATCGAAATTAAAACAAGTTAATTAACTTGCAGTTAATGGATGCACATTAATTACTTTGTGGTCATACTTTTATATTAAGTTTGCCATAAAATAACTCAAAAGCTAGGCCGTAATTGAGCAAATAAATTGCTGTATTTATTTCATAACGTCGACAAGCTTTTATAGGCGTTCACGGCGAGTTCGTTAAAATTTTATTCTTTTATTATGTTTAGATCTAGAACAACAGGTATAATTCTGCAATAAAATGGTAACGACACACGAGCGTTGTTGGGTACTAAATTATTCTTTCCAGTTCTATGTCTCTAAATAATAGCTATTTTAGTAGACACTTAAGTGAGTCTGGGCTGTACACGCCCTTAAAATGCAAAAATAGTGCTCTTAAATCACATAACGGGATTACGATAGTCTACGAAAGAGATGATGAGACGACTTGACGATATGATTTAATTAAGAATTAGCAAGAAGTAGCAATAAAAAGTAGGCAGGCCTTTTCTTAGTATTATAGGATAGATACATATTATAATAGAGATTGTAGTAACAAAATATGATTTCATCATTCTAATTTTCCTTTCTATGGCATAAACATAACATTTTATATATTTGCAATTCACATCACCATCCCTATCGAGTGTTGCCGTACGGAAGTCCAGAAATAGTCCGGACCGAGCCCAAGTCGTCAACGGCGCGTATTGTTCCACACATAGAGATGTCAGCAAACTATAGGGGGCCAGCTGGGTTGAAGTCTCTGGGGCCATGGCTTCTGAAAGGAAAACCCGTTACCCCGGAACGAAGTCAAAGAAGAGACGGGGTGGGGTTTAATCAGTAAAAGCCTGACACGCCCTGCCATTCCACCCAAGACCGGGAGCGGCGGTGACCTCTCGCGCCGGGCCCTGGTACAGGCCATGGTCCGGAGCGAGGAGGGGTGGCAGGCAGTCGCCTCCTTCTGCGAAGCAGTAATGTTAGCGAAGGAGGCTGCCGACCGCGTGAGGCAACGGAACTCACGCCGCCGCCGCCGAGATCCTGATCCCGATTTCCGACCACCGTAGGCGCGGGCTCGCGGATAGCGAGCACTGGGTAGCTCGCCGTCCGGCAGTCTAGTAATAATCTGGACCGAGCCTAGTCGTCACGGCGCGTTCTGTTCCACGCGCGCCTCAAGGAGATGTCAGCAAACTGTAGGGGCCCGGTAGGGCCGAAGCCTCTGGGGAACACGGTATCCGAAAGGTTGTCACCGTGTCCCCCAGATCGATGGCAACGAAGGAATGGGGTAGGGGTTTAGTCAGTAAGAGTCTGACACGCCCTCCCGCTCCGCCCAAGAGTCATTCTGATGATTCCACTAGCGGAAAAAAAAAAAAAACCAAGACCGGGAGAAATATAAAAATGTCCCATTGAGTGTACATTTATAGATGACACGAAAAAAGCCTAAACTCTAAGTGTCTACCAACCTTATCAAAGTAAATCTAGTCTCATAACTTCTATATCTCCTATATCCTGGTTCACAAAAAAAATTAAGGAAAAACGTAGAAGCACAGTAAATGGTAATGCAAGCCGTGTCTAGAAGATTGATTGATGTGAGTAGCGGATCCAGGCGAGAGGATTAGTTGCCAGCCACTAGATAATGGACGCATAATGCATTATGTCCGCTCACGATGTCCTCGACTGAACTATCGAGTAGGAGGACAAATAATGACTGTCATTTTAGAATTATGTACCATTGGACATGTAAAAACTGCTTTGTATTGCACGTTTTTAGGGTTCCGTACCTCAAAAGGAAAAAACGGAACCCTTATAGGATCACTTTGTTGTCCGTCTGTCCGTCCGTCCGTCTGTCAAGACCCTTTTTCTCAGGAACGCGTGAAGGTATCAAGTTGAAATTAAAACCATATATTGAAATCCGCGGTCCCTTGAAGTTGTGCAAAAATCAAACTTGTAAGTTGACGGGAAAAAAAGATACGCCCGTTTATGTTGCAAAAAACGTACATTTCGACACTGTCAAAGGAATCAAAACTCATAGGGTGCTTCCCGTTGACCTAGAATCTTGAAATTTGGCACGAAGCAAGGTATTATAGCACTAATATCGGGAAAAGTCTGAAAACTGAAAATTTTTAGTTACGTCACAAGAAAAAAAAATTGAAAAGTCTTCAAGACTCGATTCGAGAATTAAACTGTTTTTATAGGTAGGTTGGTACGAAACCCTCAGTGCGCGAGTCCGACTCGCACTTGCCCGGTTTTTATCTTTGAGACAGCTATAAAGAAAATGAATAAATAATAAATTAGTGCGCTTCATCATCAACGATTGCATCACTGGTTACCAGCAGGCGTGATCGCAGTCAAGCATTAGTTTATGTCATATTTATAAAAAAAATTAAACTCTATGTTCTAATTATTCTTTTGTTCATAATATACATAATAGGTCTTTACCTAAAAAAATCCTAGTTTTTGAAACGCGATACTTTGAATAGTTATATCTTTGGATGAACTTGGAATTGTAAGTTCAAATAAACTTTATATTAAAGGTACGTTATTTTATTTCTGGTAATAATTAGTTATTGGTTTCTTTAGTTTTCGTATTTTCTTTAACGGTGAATTTATAACCATGAAATGCGTTTCTATTAGATATCAGGATGGTCACCAATCAATATGTATTTAAGCGGAAGTTTCGGAATAATTTTCTAAACAAATAGCAGTCGCCTCAAAAACCTCTTTTCCTAACTTTGTTTGAAAATATTTATATAGGGATTTATAATACTAAAAGTAAATATCAATTTGGGTATATTTAATATGTACTAACGTTATAAAGAGGAAAGATTTGTATTTTTTGTTTGCGAACAGAAAATACAAATCTTTCCTCTCACACTCAATCATCTCTCTCTCAATCTCTCTTTAGACTAAATAATTTTAAATTTTACAAAATCTTTTACTATAGTTCTAATTTATCACTGTATCACACTCATAGGCATATAATTATTTCCTACTTTCTCACGGGTGAAACTACTGGCAAAAGCTTATACTTATGTACCCATGTTTTTCTAGTTAATGATTTTTATGTACCTGCCATGTTATCCTTCGACTACCCTGGTTTGACTGGTAGAGAATGCCAAGATGAATGCCAATGCCATGTCCATCATTATACGTTTGTGCTACATTAAATTTTTAATAAGTAAATAAATGTATCGGAGCCAAGCCTGGCCAAGCATAGAAGTTCGCAGTAACGACTATTCTTGCTTGCAGCTCTACAAATTGCAACTGAAGCCAAGAAGTTAGTAGGAACAAAACGTAAAGTAAAAGTAAAACCATTCAAAACTTGCTCTTACTTAGTCTTGTTTTTGTAAAAAGGTGGTCAAACATCTGTGGTCATTGTTACAACAGAGCTTGAGAAATTGCTTCAAACAAATGATTTTGTGTGTCAATATTATGTAATTAATGTCTATTGGCAGAATATGGCAGCAAATCTTTTTGCGCTATTGGTTATTATGGGCACTAGTACCTTTGAAATAACGTCTTTTAGAGGCACAATAAGTATGTTTTATTGTTAACTACTTTCTTCGCCCGTGTTATCCCGGGGAAACATATTCCCGAGATAAAAAGCACCCAATGTTCTATTCCAAAATATACCAACCCATGTACCAAATTTTATTTTAATCCGTTCAGCCAAGGCCGTCAAGGAGTAAGAAACATAAACACACACACAAATAAACAAACAAACTTTCACCTTTATTATATTAGTGTGACCAACGCGATAACAAAATAAACATTACTATAATATCTTGAGGCACGTAAAACTCTACTTTTATCACAACAAAAATACATTAATCGCACAAAACTGCCAAATAGCCAGTTCCCTAAATTATACTTGGTTTTTATCGGGGTCACGTAAACAAAGGAGAATGTTACCTCTATCAAAATTGAAATCGAAAACATCGCCTGTCTTGTAAATGTCAATATTTTTTCGTTCAAAATGTTTAATAGTACCTTTTCTCCATCAATGTCCCAACTGAGTACTGCCGCGGGGTACGACCGTCCCGACGTACAATTTAGGAACAAGGAGTCCCCTCTTCTGTTCTCTTGTTCGTTGCCTGTTATTCTTGGACCTTCCCTCGGTAAATCTGTTGAAAAAAAAAACAATCGTACTTTATACTCATAGATAGCTGCAAAACAACTCGCTCTCAAACTCTCTAATAATAAACATTTAACTCTTGGTAAGGATCCAAAAACGAGAAATAAACACCGATAACGGCAACTTGGCGTAAAACACTAGAATCGGGCCAAAGAGTTGGAACACCGTGTAAAATAATCGAGCAACATGTAAAATGAAATGACAAAAGACAATGGTTTTACATTTGTCGTGTTTAGGGCCGGGAGCTATTCTGCGGTTGTAATACAAACTCCTAATTGAAATAATTGCCTCCTTCTGTTACGTATGTCTCTCGTCAAAGGGAATGGAAATTGGAATTTTTGTGAAATTAAACTCGTAAATGAACGAAATAGATCATGACTTTACGAAGAAAAGAGAGGAAATTTTCGAGATTATTAACACTTGACTCGGTTGTGATGAATATTGTATATCTTGATGTTGATATCAAAGAGATTAATGAATTATCCTCGTAGTATTTTAGAGGTGCGTAACTTGAAGAATGAAAATGATATGAAAAATCGTCAAAAAGCTGGTAGGTAGTCATTAAAACAACCGAGTTATTTATACAACATGACGCAACATAATAAATGCAAAGGAATATGTACGGAATCGGCTACTGAATCAATTTCAGCTATATGTCAAATTTTATTATTATCCTTTTTTTTCCGTGAGAAATTCACCAACGAATTTCCTACGGCCATTTCATGGATAGGTGACAATTCATTACAAAACGAGACCATTAACGTTGATGCGTTAAAGTATTAAGTTCAATTCGTACAAATTCCTATAGCGGGCAATCAAGTCACCAAACTCTTGCAACTTTATTTCACGAAGATATTTAAATATCCGACGGATCCGAAGGTAACTTTCCGGCTTAAGCAAGATCTGACTCGTTGGCAAATAGATCTAATCCAGGCCAATAACACTCCACACAGTTTGAAGTCAGCCTGCCGTCTATGTGGTATCCTGTGTTTGATCCCTGAATCGGGAAAAAATTTCAACAGCATTTCGTAATAGGAATTGAGTCGTATGACCTAAGACCAAAATTAAAGTGTAAGTTCCATCAATGCATTTGGACCCAAACGATGAATTATCGGCTTTGTGCTTGGTTGGGACCTACAAAATAACTGTCGATTATATTTAGGTATCATCCTCCGTGCGTCACTGCGAGTGGTCCGGGTGTCTGGTCCAGTAATTGTTGAACTAGCGAACCTTCGGTTAGGGCACGCTCAGCGCAACTATTGTTTTTATACACATTTTTTATTATTATTGTGTGTTGCTGCCGTTGTATTGCATTGCCATCGAATAAACACTAGTACCTACTAGTAACTACTCTATACTATTCTAAAACATAACTAGTCGAACACTTCTGTCACAAGCATCGAGGAATACCAATTTGCATAAAAGTGACAAAAATATCCTTCATTAATGAAGGAAGAATTAACTAAAATCTAGAAGATTCATACTTACATATAACTTCCATCCTCCCTTCTCCAGCCGCTGACGCGAAGCTCGGCGCTTCGGCCGATACCTCGCATCTGTACAGTCCACTAGATTTGAGGGTCACCTGATGCAAGATGACTCTTCTGTCATCTGACTTTTGTAACTGTGTAGACAAAATGATTTGTGATTAATATGCATCCATATTCATATTAATACTATTGATAGGGTTTTGACTTCAGGAATCGTAGGGTGATTTTCGGTCACCGTAAGCGTTGGCTTGCGGATGACGAGCATTGGGTAATTCACCGTTCGGCCATCCGGTAAGGATCACGTCCGAGCCGACCTCTCGCTTAACCTTAGAGTGGAGAGGTCATTAAACGAAAACGGTAGAAATCATTAAATGATTTCTCTCCATAAAAAAATGCAATAGTCTAAAATTAACTTAAAACAATTATGTAAAGTAACTTAATAGAAAACTCAAAGTTTAGCGAAAACTTTGTATTTTAGTTTCCCTTTTCCCCGATCGGTGAGGGGAAAAATATATTTTCTTTAAAAAACTGTGTAATGAGCTAATTGCAAAGAAGTCATACAAAAGTTGTGCCATTTAACGAACAACCTCGTTCCTAACTGGAATTTCTTCGACTGTATCTACCACGACTATTTTTTTTATAAAATGCTCACTTGAAATGTTTCACAGCCTTTCACAGCTTTGCTTTATAAATCAATCTCCACATTAAATGGTTTAAAAATAGTACCAAAAACTGCCAAAGTATTGGCTAAAGTTTTCCAGGTTAATTATGTACAGAAGTTTCAATAAATAGCTTTTGACTGTCGCGAGGTTTGGACATGGTTTATTTAGGTACCCAATTTTGCCAGCGACTTTGCTGGCGTGGAAGTATAAAATATTAGCCTATGTCACTCAGTGATAAAGTGGGATTCTATTGAAGAAAGATTTTTTTAAATCAGTCTTATTTTTGTTTTTGAGTTTATTCATTACTAGCAGCCCGTTCCGGCTTCGCTCGGGGTAGACAATTATTTATTTTTGAAAAAAGTTGTTGTAGTGACATAACTACAATAGTTGGACATATGCTACCGCGGAGTTTTTTGTAGACATTATGATGTTCTTCAATATTTTTGTACATTATTTTGTTCTATCGCTAATAGTTTCGACAGCGCATTCGACGAAAGACATTTTAAGACTCATTTTTCTACACCTTCGGTTACATTGTTCAAATTTTACCAACTTTTACTTTTTTTCAAAATGAAATGTAGCCTATGTCAAATTGGAAGAATGTAGCATTCTATTGGTGAAAGAATTTTTTAAATCGGCCCAGTACTTTTTGAGCCTATTCATTACAAACATACAAAAATAGGTACAAATCTTTCCTCTTTATAATATTAAGTATACTCGTAGATAAGTATAGATGAAGAGAAATAAAAAAAGAACAATTATTGCCTCTTTGTATTATTAGTATAGACAAATTATCTGCTGCCAGTGATTTTGCCTGCAAGAAAGGGACCATACTCCCGGGATAAAAAATATCCTATGTGCTATTGTAGAATATGGTCCACGCGTGTGGCAATTTTCATTCAAATTCGTTCAACCATTCGAGTGTGAAGAAAGGGCACACATACATACACTCACTCACAAACATTCCTATATAATATTGGTATGATTTGATAGACCGACAAATATTCTAGAATCTTCATTAATATCTCTATAATTAAACCACAACATCTTAAACTTTGTCCAATTAAAACGAATAAGCACGATTTCCCTTTATATCATGATGTATAAAGACAGTATCATACAACGAAGATATTATTTAGCGTACCTAAGAACTTATTGCTTAATATCACCAGCCATTTGAATAACGCAAAACACACGCTGAAGATGATATCTATTTTATGTGCCCACAACTTAAGATAGAGAGCAAACCAAGGTTTTTATTATCTTAATGTAAGTAAATCAAAAAAAACTTTCATATTATCCTGATTGTGGAAGTAATAAAATGGTTTGGTAAATGAATTAAGTCCCCCAATGTAGCATTTTGTTGCATAAAGTTTAAATAAATAAATAATTCTTACTGTCAGTGGCTTAAGCCAAGATATAGAAATTATATATATTTAGATAGTAGAAAATTATCCCAAAGGAAAATATTCCTGATATATAAAATCCTATTCTAGGATAAAGTCTATCCTTGTGCCAAATTTCATCCAAATCCATTCAGCAGTTTAACCGTAAAGAAACAATATACATAGACACACTCACACAACAAAATTTCGCCTTTATAATACGAGTGTGACAGTAATTTCACTGTGTGTGTGACGATGGCTTTAAGGAAAATGGAATCTTACTAAATCGCTCACTACAAGTAATTTTGTTGAGCACCATTTCCACTAGCTTAGCCGATAGTATTCCTCAATGGTCTCGTATGGATTGTGTGGCTTCGGCTCATTTCTATCCCGATCTTTTGTCAGTGTTCGACGGCGTCCTCTATTGTGAACCCCAATAGATAACCATCCTATATAACCTCTTTAAAGAATGAGACTCCAAGAAAACCTTTCAAATTACACGATAATTTGCCTTATGTATCTTCATTTCATAAATTCGACTGGCTCCGACATTGATACCAATTTTTTTTTGTAAACTCAGCATTGATCTGCTTCTTATCAATGACTATTCGTAATATAATCTTGCCTTTACACGAAGTTAATGGTGCTTATTTAATGTAAGAAACCTCAATTCAAATAGCTTTTTCAAATACATGTTGGTAAAGTCAAAATGGCTTACAATAAAACCGTTAAAGGAATGTCAAATTAGATATATTTTCGTCGACTTCTCAACGTTACAAAGGGAATTTATACGATGCTATTTATTTGTAAGATGCTCCTTGAGACGATGTGGTTAACTCCTTCAAATTTGCTGGTATCGTTTACAGACGTTTAATTATATTCAGTAAGTGAGTAGGTACTACAGATTACTACAGAGATAATCGTTTTCACATATTCACATTATGTGGTTAATTTTGACTCTTCTAGTAAATATGGTTCTTGAAAATGAGAGCAACCCGATTTCGGGTCTGTTGTCAAGCAGGATTTATACTTACTCGTATATGTGTTCTAAAAAGGTTTTTAGTCTTGGTTATATTACTGGTACGTTAGACATCCTTTAATTCTAAAATTGAACTTCGAAAATACTAGTGAATTTTAACGAAGCAGTAATTTGCGAAATTACTTTTTGATCGTTATTCTCATGTATTAAATGGGTTCACAAACTTGTTCACTCACTTACAAAGTACACCTAGACCTAGAATCAATTATCTCCAGAGCTTACAAGTATTTGTTCCGTACGGGAATCGAAACCACGTCACGCAGGGCAGCAGCCAACCGCTTAGCTACTGCCGTCTTACTACTTCCAAATAATAACGTTAACTCCATTAATAAAAGCCTATTTTAATATTTGTTTTCGTGTACAACGTTCCATGAGGGATTGAGTGCGGAACCCAAACTTTTTATTCATTAATTCTTTTTATTTATTCACTATATTTTTTACGTTTGCTTTCTTTATTTTATTTCGTTTGTTGTTTCTGCTTAATTTTTTTTAACGATAGTATTGTGCCTTAGTGTGTATTTTATTATGTAACAAATATTTTTTTATCTATCAAACTCATATCCTTTTTCAATATTCAACACTGTTTCGTAGTTAAATACAATTATATTTCGGGAGACAGTTAAAGTTAAAACTTTAGTACCATGGGGTTTGATTCAGCGTTTCTGTGACCGAGAGCTGTATGTCGTCCTCGGTCAGGTAATATGAACACAAATATGATTAACTAGCTTCTGGCGACTTCACCAGTATGGAAGTAGAAACTTAAACCCCCGGAATTAAAAATAGTCTATATATGCTATTCCAGGACATAGCCTAACCGTGTACTAAAATGACATTGAAATCCGTTCAGCCGTTTAAGCGTATAAGAATAACAAACATAAATAGATAAATACACACACATTCTTTGCTTTTTTTTACTATAAAATGTATGTAATTATATATTTGAACTTTTCTCATGAATCACTCCGCTTATTGGTAAAACCGTAAGAAAATTTCTTCAGTAGTTTTTGAGTTTTTTGCGAACTAACAGACTGTGTCGGTGTGTTTTATAATATTTAAGGGAGCGATAATCTTTAAGATCAAATCTTCATAATAGATAGAACAGTATTAGTACAGCAAAAAACTTTTAACCTATCAAACTATATTAAGAGCCCGCAAACTGTCAAATACAGCCTCATCAACTCCGCTATACATGACTAATACGTGAAGGCTTAAAGGTTACTCATAACTTAACCAAACAACTTACATCAACTTTGATCCCCTCCAATTTGTAGGCGTGCTTCGGGGGCTCATACTTGGGCATGAACCGATAGAACTCTTCATTGTCTCTGTACCATTTGACGGAATACAGTTTGTCTTCGCCGAGTTCGTAATCGCACTCAAACTGGGCAGGCTGCCCGCGCACTCGGTATGTGGGGACTGATACTCGTACTATCTTTAGCAGTAAGGACTCTGAAACAATGAAATTATAAAAATCATCACACTAGCATTATAAAGACAAATGTTTGTATATAATACTAGTTTCCGCCCGCGGCTTCGCCCGCGTGGTGTGTTGATAAAAAGCAGCCTATAGCAAAAATAACAAAATCGAAAAAAAAAAAAGTATGACTAAAAGTAGCCTATAAGTTAATCCAAGGTATAAACTATCTAAATACCAAATTTCAACCAGATCGGTCCAGCCGTTTTTTCGTGAAAGAGTAACAAACATACATCCATCCTCACAAACTTTCGCATTTATAATATAAGTAGGATGTATATGTGTACGTATCAATGAGTACGTATGTCCAAGACACGCTGTAAATACACACCGTATCTTGGAAATCGACGTACAAAAGAACACCATGGATCCAGTACTTGATTCTGGACCGTAATGGTGGAATTTTACGTCGACGTTCTTTAGACTACCGATTTTATCAGCCCTGATAACGTTCTTTGTGAAAAATCATTTACAAAAAAGAAAAGTAAGATTTTATACACTAAAAAATAAAAATGTTCTTATTAGATAAAAACCGACAAAAAATTCCACCCAATGATGGTCCATAGTCATGTACTCTGGATCGATGTGTGTATGAGGTGCTGTTAAGTGTGACTCCTTCACGATGAATTATAACGCAATTTAGTCCACGGGTAGTCCATATCCTGAAATAGGACTTGGGATACTTGTTTATCTCAGGACTATAAATAGAATGGAATAAACTTTCTTGTAAAGCAAATTAATAACAAAACTTTTACGCTAACATAAATGACGTGCCAAAAACAGCTGACATATTACAAAAACACGTAGCAAATACGCCTACGTGATTTAAAAATAACCTTCCCTTAAACATAATAACCTGATTTAAGATGCTAGCTGCTTCCAGCTAGCTTCAATCTTCCTACCTTATACGGGCTGGAAATATAAGGGACCTGGCTGCTATTGATAATGTGAAATCGTTACCCCCATCCATCTACAAAATGGGATGCCATTTGTGTGCGTAAGAAAACAAATTCGAGAAGTTTTTTTAGCGTAGAAACTATCCCAAATTCCCAATTTTTATGTTTTAACGTGTACCTACCTAATAGATATCGTTTTCGAAATAAAATGTTTGCTGTATGACACGTATTTCTTTGAACTTAGATATGACCTGTTTTCAAAAGCCGGATAAAAGGAGTTAATATTTTATTGCATTGCCAAACACCACAAGTTTTTATGACGACTTGAAACTTTTATTTCGGAAGACTTTTCGGATCAGATTATTTCGGGAAACTGTTGTCGTTTGCTGGCACGAATGCTGATAAGATGGATTACTCGGCCATGACACACAAAGATAATTTGAAAATAAAATAATTATCGGAATAACTTTAAAATCTCCGCCTTTGACACCCTCATTAACACGCCTTGATAGATGCTGATCATTAAAAAAAAAATCTAGTTTTTCTCTTCCACAACACAGGTTGTCGTATGGATATCTGAAAGGGGGTAAAGAAGGAACATAGAAGTGGATTTTAGTCAGTCAAAGTCTGACACACCGTCCCTCTTCATCCTAGAGCGAGACAAGTTTTCATTTTAGATAAAAAATTGTGTTACTCAATTTTTTATTCAAAATGAAAATTTCTATCTAAAATGAAAGTCTCTCTTTGCTGTAATGTGGGTTATACCTATTAGAGTATTTTATTTTATTAGATCTGCGGGACAATTCCTGGAGTAACAAGTAACTTTTGCGTACTGCAGTCGCGATCTATCAAAAACACTTCTAATTTCTCTACATTTTGACATTGATTATCGCGGAGATTACACACCGACAGCAGTTCAATCTTTAGTACGAGACGTATATAAGTTTATTTTACATAACACAAACTAGTGCTTGACTGCAGTCCCGCCTGATGGTAAGCAGTGATGCAATCGTTGATGGTAAAGGCACTAGTTTATTAAGAGCTTATTCACTCTAGCCTTGTTAGTTCACGTTAAGTTCTTGTCTAAGACACAGAATACATAACGATTAACACATAGGTACAACAATATCGTGGCCTGCTCGACGGCAGTAAAGCAATACAGTTGCGTACAGTGGCAAGCTGCCAGTCCATCGCACTATGATGGGAGGCTGTTACGGCAGTTACGCCCTGTATACGGCAATGATTGGTATACAGCATGTGTGTTGTTGACCGGTACAGTCCATAAAATAGATAAGTTTCCAGGTACCTGATCACAAAGCTAAAAGGTACAGTTCAGATACCAAGTCTTGCCATAGCATATTTGACCGTGTCTTAGTCTGTTATGATAATGCTACCGTGACTTTGACTTCAACTACCAGCCACGGTAGACGCGGACTTGTGGATGACGAGCAAAAGGTCGCTCGCCGTCTGGTCGTCCAGTAACCATTCGAACCGAGCCCATGTCGTCGACGTAAGTCTTAAAAAGATATCAAAACCCGGGCTTAACAGGGCTAAATTCCCGCTACGGTAATGGCGAATTTCTGAAAAGACCGCCCGTGGTTCTAAAATGCACAGGACAACTGAAGGATAAAAGTGTGATTTTGAAAGTAAAAGTCTGACACGCCCTTTCAAAATTATGAAAACCTCGTAAAGAATTGAATTCTAGTCGAACAAAATTTGAATCAGATAGACATGAGAATAAGAAGCTATAAGAAGATATATTTGATAACGATTAACTACCCTTTTAAAAAAAGAGGGCTATGTTGCTTTCTTTCAAATTGTTTTCTTAAATTATACACTCTTTGAGTTCCATTATAGGTCTATAAAAATAGAATGGATGCTACATTCTACATATTATAGAGTGATAGAGACGACTATGTGGACAACACCCACAGGCAAGAGACGACAAGAAAAACCTATCAAACGCGTGACAGATGATATTACGGCAATAGCGGAAAAATAATGGATAAAATAAACTGCACATAGAGAAAAATGGAATAAACTGCAGGACGCCTTTTCTCAAAAAGGGGTTCCTGTCACACTAATAATATAATAAAGGTGAAAGTTTGTGAGTGTGTTCTGGAACAACACATAGTCTGATACTTCTTATCCTGAGCATAATTACCATAATAAAAACTATAAACAAGAAAAGCCTGCTAATTATTGTGAAAAAAAACAGTACACTAAGGGCCTATTTCACCACCTATGATTAAGTTTCGAGTATCTTACTTGGCAGATAATTTCATACAAATTCTGTCACATTTTTGAATTTATTCAGTGAGTAGTGCCTACTCGGACATTGTGAAACAGGCCCTAAAAGTTAAAATGTAACTTATTAATAAATATTTATGAAAATGAATGTTTGTGGAATAAAAGTTTAAATCTGTTTTTATAATCTTGCTAAAAATGCAACGTAATAACAAGAAATGCAAATAAGTGCACCAACGTTCAGAAAGTAACACATCAATAAAACATATAAAAATCATTAAAAAATATAAAAGGAAATATAGAAAAATATATGGCTTCGTTACCGAAAAAGAAAGTACAGCACTAGATCAAATACACTTCACTATTGCTACGCTGTTGTAGATATTGGCTACGCGGCTACGTGACTACGAGACTACGAGACTACGCGGCTACGAGACTACGCCGCTAAGCAACTACACTGCTACAGCAATCAAGTTATATTGTAATATTACCGAGACGACGGATTAAACTACTAGATTTCAAGAGAATTAATATATTACAAGGATGATTGTGGAACCTTCGTTTCCTCAAGTAAAATGAAAAAGTTACCTAATTTATTATTATCGAAACATGCATGTGTGCACTGTTGAATATAAAAAAGTCTTTAAAGAACCGTTACGAGAAATAGTTAGGAGCAGTAATCATTAACTTCAATTATTTTTGCGTCATAATCTAACAATATTTACAGTTAATTTTACAAAAGCGCGAAAAAGCAGGTATTTTCTGAACTCATAAAAAAAAGCAATACGAATGCAGGAAACTCGTAATGTCGCTCAGGAAAACAGGTCATGCATAAACGTTTATTCCTATAATCATAAAAAAAAACATTCGGTAGCAGCAAACATATTTACATGCAAATAAAATCGTCCAATTGTATGTCATATTAAATCAAACAACAAATATATTGTCGTATGAACATAAATGGAATCGAAAAACTGCTGATATATGTCGTAAATCCAATAGAAGACAGTCCGTGTAATACTTTCGATATATCTGCTCTATAAATATTATTGGAGACGTTCTTGAATAGAATGTCATAGATCAAGTGTAGACACGTATGGCCTTTTAAATAACAAGTACGTAAACGGAGCCTTGTCTGGCCAATACTAGTATTTGGAGCGATTTTGTCGCTCCAAAAACAGATAATCCTGATATCTGATGACAAATCAGAATGGTATAATCAGATATCGTATAGCATAATTATTATTTGACCGTGATATGATAATGCCACCGTGCCTTGACCCTGACTACCAGTCACGGCAAGCGTGAGCTGGTGGACGACGAGTAATGGGTAGCTCACCGTCTGGCTGTCTCGTACACGTCCGCACGTCATCGACGACACGCATAGTGTTTCACGCGCGCCTCAAAGAGATACAAACCCCAATTATGGCGTAATTTCACTGGTCGTTAACTCGTTCGGTATACCGCATGCGGGGACTCCCCGCATGCAGTATACCGAACGAGTTAACAATTGAGGGATAACAACCAATGAAAGTTATACCGCATACGGTTCCCCGAATGCGGGCCATGTGACACGCGTTCCAGTAGTCTCTCGCACCCGGCATGCGGGCCCTATCGACTAATGAAAACGGTTCCCCGAATGCGGGCGCTGTGACATGCGTTCCAGAAATCTCCTGCACCCCGCTTGCGGGCCCTATCGACAAATGAAAATGCGCCATTAGAATTTCTGAATAGAAAGGCCCGTGTTCCTAGAACGCATAGCCTAAAGGCGTAGTATTAGTCAGTAAAAGCCCTCTTCTATAAATACTATTGGTGACAATCGTGAATAGAATAAATGTCATAGATCAAGTGTAGACACGTATGCCCTTTCAAATAATAAGTAAGTAAATGGAGCCTTGTCTAGTCAATACAAATATTTGGAGGGATTTTGTCGACGCAAAAGCTTGGCTGTCATGGATTGAGTAACTAAGTTCATTTTTTAGTGGTGGTTTTTAGGTAGAGTAGCGCCACCCGCTAGCTTTATTCAATTTTTATTTCAAAGTTACAATAAATTAATTTTTAGGGTCATACATTTTTTTTTTGGAAATATACTAGTGTTTGACCGTAAGCGGTGATGCAACCGTTGATGGTGAGGTGCACTAGTTTATGAAAATTCTATTCACTCTAGCCTTAGAGACACCTAAATTATAAACGGTGGGAAGACCGCAGTAGGCAAATTATTCCAGTCCTTCGATGTACGTTATTATAAACATTATATTCCAACAAAAGCAAAATTATCAGAAACAAATTAAATTGCACTAAATTGAAATAGTTAAAATTACATTAATTTATAATAGTGGTAAGTCAGAATATACATAAAATTAAAATCGAGCGCGGATGTTACTAGTCTTTGAAATCCTCGGTTTTTCT
This sequence comes from Mythimna separata, assembly GCA_030763345.1. NCBI lineage: Eukaryota > Metazoa > Arthropoda > Insecta > Lepidoptera > Noctuidae > Mythimna > Mythimna separata. The sequence goes on along the minus strand of CM061171.1, from coordinate 17,193,872 downwards.
CGACTTTATTATGCATGTATTTCTCTGGCCTATTAGTCTAATGGTTCGTGCTAATAACAGGTGTCTTTACTGTACGAGGCATATAATTATTTGTTATATGCGGAAATCGAAGTCACATTACAGTGGAGTAGCTAATCACGCAGCTGATGCGCCAACCATGCCGTTCGTGAACTATTAAAAATATAAGAGTTATACGAGTATATAACAAAATCTCTACTCTTCGAAGCATAACAAGGCCTTATACGCCTCGTACGTTTCTTCCTTACGGTGCAGCTAAGAATAACATAGTCTTCTCTGCCGTATGGAAGCCATAACTTCAATTTAGTTCAGTTTAGAAAAGACATAATTATATATATACCTAAGATGATATTTAAGTAGTTACACACTTTGTATTTTCTTAAACGTAACAGTGTCTAACAAGCCCCTTACCGACATAAAACGCTCCGTATCGCAAGAATGAAGATAATACAAAAATATGTGACGCTGTCAACATGTCAAGTAATTACCAAATACCTAAATAAAAAACTCGCTGCCCGCCCACAACCGACAATCGGTGACCGATTTTTTGTAGGTGAAAATAAGAATACACTAATAGCAATATTAGACCGCACATGGCCTACAAAAAGTCGGCCAGAATTACGTCAGAATATGCTATAGGATTATAATTTGTGACGATTATCGGTCCTACAAAAAATCTGTCGTGGACGGGCAGCATTACTCAAAGCATTTATTTCAAACTAACTTTTGCGCTCGACTTCGTACGCATGAATATCAGTTATTGCAGAAGCTACGTCGAAGTCGAAACCAGATTAAAAGTAACTGGTCGCTCCTTGTACAGTTTAAGCTTACTTCATACCAAATTTAATCAAAATTGATTCAAAAGTTTAATCATGAAAGCGTAACAGACACTTTTGAAATGAGTAGTTTACCAATTCTTTTTTATCATTTGTATTAAAACTATCCAAAAACGTAAATCAAAAGAATTCTTCAAACGGTTTAAACCTTTTCAAATGTGTTGGAAGGAAAAACTGTCACATGGCAGAAAAAGGATGCAAATACTGAAATATGACGTCACCGCCATTAGGATACGTGTACAAAAGAGATAACAAGATGTACCAACACACCCTCACTTTTCCTCACACCAATATTTGTAATTCTAATAGCTGAGTCATTTAAAAACCAATATTGATGCTGGTTTCTGAAAAAGGTTGTGTTATTTGTTGTTTAGTATAAAATATTGTGCAAAATAAATACAGGATAATTCTGACTTGTCAATAAGTCGATCAGTTATGTAAAAATGACACTACTATTCCAAAGCTCTCAAAACGGTGAAGGAAAACATCGTGAGGAAACCGGCATGTCTTAGAACCAAAAATTCGAAGACATGTGACATCCGCCAATACGCACTGGACCCGCGTGGTGGATTACAGAGACACTAGAGAGGAGGCCTGAGTCCTAACAGTGGGAACATTACAAGGCCAATAATGCTAATGCTATATTCCAAAGCTCTCTACGGAGAAAAACATGCAAGAAACTCCATGGACACTCTCTTAAATCCTATTGTGTATTACATATATTCTGGTTACAAATAGTTAAGTCTGAAAGTGATTTTTTGGAGCCGTGAAGCTGTGTCAACGAAATCAAATGATACAGCTGTTTACGTCATATCATTTTACTGCGATTGACTCTCACTTGCAAGTGAATCAAACACTTGGTTCTTCGAATTATATTTGATAAAAAGTAAAATTTCACAGCACAAGTAAAGAAAAACGTGCAAAAATGAAAATTTTATTTACATAATGGAATATATTTTACTCATTATCATCTGCCTAGCCTTTTCCCAACTATATTGGGGTCGGCTTCCAGTCAAGCTGGATTCAGCTGAATACCAGTATTTTACGAGGAGCGGCTGCCTACCAGACCTCCACAACCCATTAACTGTTACCCTATGGCGGCCACGGTAACTCTTTCGAACAATTCCGCAAACCATGGAACCCTACAATGTTCGTAGGTGTTTTTACTTCAATCCAACTATTCTTGTGATGCAACAAAAAAAAGTCTAAATTGTTTCCCATCGACCTGTGGGTATATATTTTTGTATTCTTTAGAATGAGGGCCTGGAGATCTGTAAAACAGGATTTCTCTAGTACGGATTCCAGTCTCTCGCAAAAAAGCTTTTCACTCTTTTATATTAGACTAGCTTCTGCGAGCAGCGTCAGCCGCGTTATAGTAGGTTTCTCCATACATATTTTGGACATCCGTTTCATCCCCTTAGGGGATGAACTAGATAAGTACTAATCTGTAAAAGAGTAAGTTCCAATTGCGAAGTGGAAAATCCTCGCAATTGGAACCTACTCTCTTACAAATTAGTACTTTCATATCATCCTAAAGTTGTCTGGTAGATATCGCAGTCAGCGTATTATACTGTTAGTTTTTTACAGCCGAAACCAATAACCTATCTATCACATATCGGAGATAGAAAAACAAATGCAACAACAGAATTTTGTATGGTATCATTTGTTTTAATATCGCCAGTATGCCAAAACTGGAGATCGATAGGTTATTTCGTTTCGGCCGTTAGTCTACTTTATTGTACACGAAAAAGTAACAGTAAAATTAACAGTTTATTTGATTGGTACAAACAGTTTATGGATTTAGCTGAATACCAGTATTTTACGAAGAGCGGCTACCTACCAGACCTCCACAACCCATTAATTGGGGTAACGCGGTACTTCACGGCAAGACTGGAGTCAGATTTAGTGATTTATGACTATCCGTAAAGACTGCCAAAGATCTACAAATGACAGCCAGGACCTACGGCTTAACGTGCTTTCCGAGGCACGGAGGAAACTCGGTATGTTAAGATGGTCACCCATCTACAGACAAACCTTGGCAAGCGTTGCTTAACCTTGAAGATCAACCCGTGCGGCTGTTATTATCTAGCCACGAGCACCTCTAAAGACAGAACAATAAATTCATTATTATCAGTCACCAAGCACAACCACGTCAACCACAGGAAAATAAACACAAATCGTTGACAAGAACAGTTGAGAGAGCAACACGCACGCTTCTCACCTCCCCCTAAGCAACTTAGTGAAGTTTCGCTATCAACTCCTAACTATCCCTGTCCAACCCTTGATTTATAAATTAGCTGTCGTCTGCGCGTTAAATTGCTAACTATTTGATTTGTTATCTTCGTTCATAATTTTGAATTTATGTGTATTTAATAGTTTTGAGCTGGAGTTTGAATGTAGTCGGGTATTTCTTGGGTTTAGTTAATGTCTTTGTTTTCTGATCTATTTAGTTTTATTCTAAGCATTACTAGATTTGCTTTACTTACTTCGTTATCTATTCAGTAGTTTTAAATAATTGTAATGCAGTTTTTTTCGTATTCTTAGAGGTTGGGGATGTTGAGTTACCGTGGTCCTGGACCACAAAAGGAAACTGCAGGAGCAAAGGCTTGCTCCAGCCAAAGCAGCAGAATTCATTCTATGAACACCTATGTAAAAAAAAAACCGACTTCAAAAATACGATAAAAAGGTTCGAAACAAGTATTACAATCATAAATTTAATGTCGTCTTTTTGCGGATGGGATTTTATACTCTTGTAATACCGAATAATTTGAAACTTTTTTGGTCTCCCACAACGCCCTAGAAGACAAAGTAACTGATAAAAAAAAACGATTTGGCGCCAAAAATCCGCCAATTTTTGTAATTTCAATTGAACTGTCACTCTCACAACTAAGACGAATCTAACGACACCTCTCAAACTAAAATGCAACAAGTCGATGAAACTCTAAAGCATGCCAAAAAAATATATCTCGAAAATACTTCTCTGTCGGTTAAAAAAAGAGACCAGTCTTGGTAACGTGGTCAACGTTACTATCCCTGATCTCTTTTTATTTTCATATAAGAATGTCTTCTTCTGGCCAAGTCACGCGATTGCGCTCATAAATTACGTGATATTACAAAGACTAGCTACATACATATACCGGTTATATCTAGGTTCTACAAGGAAAATTTAAACCAGTTTTAGCCTGTAGCTTTGTCACAGGAACATTGAAATATGAGTCATATCTACATAATAATTTTCTGTCATCACGTACCGTTTCAGATTTCCCAACGTGCCTCCAACATTTTAGCCAGGCGGTTTTCATTTAGGTATGCGGAAAGTTTCAAAACAGAATTATTAAAATACTTTACGTATTCAACATAGTTTCATTAATTACATGTTTTTAAACTTTTTACCGAACAGAATTGCGCGGCAGAATAAAAAAGTAGTTAACAGGGCGAAAGAGATAGAATCCGTCCAACTTACGTAAGCAAGATGTATGGAAACTCTAAAAGTTAGACGTCTGAAATATTAATTCAAGAACCAAATAACGATCCCGGGGCTTTAATAAAATATTAAAATTTTATACGAGATGAAAGAGAGGTTCGTTTTGTAAATATATCCATCTCGCTTTATTTCCCTGGAGGTAAGCAAACTGGACTTGCCAACAATCATTCGGGAGCAACAGAAGCGAGACCTTGTTAAACCGTAACAAACTTGTACTGTTTAATCTTTGAAAGTCTCGCCTTCAACTTGCTGATACCAAGACGTCACTAAGGTTACTTTATTGTTTAAACTCAGTTAATTAGTGGAGGTAGCGTTGTCGTGCTCATTCGCTACTTTTTCACACTTTAACAACGTTTAAGTACAACTGCAGTGCAGCACAATTGTTACGTTAAAGATTTTATGGATACCATTGGCCTGGAAATATAAATTATTTCTTACTTCAATTAACATTGCACGTAGCACGAACAAAGTTAAGGCTGAAATCAAGAAAAGTATCATACTAACCTAATTTAGTGAGTTAATAAATTAGCGTGGTTCATCGATTTTGAACTCTTTCTTGTAGAGAGAGGAAGACTTTTCCCGCGCTACGTTTGGGGGACATCTTAACTTTCTATGGGTCGCCGGAGGGTCATAAGTTCTCGTGGTTTATGGCTGTACACCCTGACTTCACGGCCGTACTGTAGTGGGATTGCGGCTTTAGTCCCAGGTGAGACTAGCAACGATTTTTAATTTATTATGGTAATAACTTCCCTCTTTTATTGAGATATTCTTTCTACGTTTGTTTGGGAAATTAGGAACAGTGTAACAGTCATATTATCTTCTTCATACTGTTATTTAATCCATTAACTCGGCAATTAAGCAGAATTTCGGCTTTGTATAAAGGTCGTGGATAATTAACAAGGAAACTCCTGAACTTAATTTCATTAACAAAGTCAGGTTTAATACTCAAAAGATTTTGCAATGAATAGTCAGTGACTAAACTTTAAGGTAATCACTAAAATATAAGCCTAATTAGTTTGTGTCAAAGTCTACAGTACCCTGGCAAGGTTCAAAGATAATTCTATTAAGTTATACCTGATTTAATACAAAAGAAAAATACTGAAATCACGCGTTTCACTCACAAGCGATTAAGTAGGATTTTCTGCAAAGGTTAAAAGGTTCTTAAAGGCTCTGTTCTTCACTAATGTATCCTAATTTAGCTCGAATATGTTGCTTAGCCCTTGCCCCGAACAATGCTAAATTAAGCCTACAGACAAGTAAGACTAAAATACTCGATGGTCAAGGTTAAAAGTATATCTATAAATATTTACTTTTTGGGTTGCATAAAATAAGTAGGTACACACTTTTTTTTTAAATGGGCAATCATCTTATGACTTCTTCCACTCTTGGTGAAAGTGGAAGGCTGTGATAGTATTTTACGGACTAAAGCCACATCTATGTATGTTCCTTGAGTTTCTATTCTCGGATTTCTCTTTCAGAAGTCGTCTGAGTAAGCTTCTGTTGGGCTCTTACGCCCTCAGGGGCAAGTGTAACATCACACGCCTTCAACAGCTCGAGCTCGGTCTGAACGGCTAACGAACTGGCTGACCGGACGGCCAGCTACTTATTGTTTGAGTCGTCCCGATCTCTGAAGCCCACGTCTACGTTGGCTGGTAGTCGGGATTGTGGTCCTGGCGGCTGGGACGGCGGTGTCCTGGCAGCTGGGATTCCACTGTATGCTCTATCGTGTCCTTCGGGCGGTCTGGATAAAAGTGACACCACCACGTTTTTTTACCTAAATCAGGTGCAAAGTGCGAGGGCACCATGACATAATTATGCATCAGCGTGCCCAGCACTAGGTTGTGACAGTTACTGACACTATATCTCTATGTGACGTCGTGACAGACGTCGAAAGTGCTCCTCTGGCAATAGAGGAGTCCCAGGTACTTTATCGTCGACCCGACACCGATTTGAAAGGTCCCATTCGATAGTTTTTATGTGACGTTTCAAATCCGAGTTTAAATTTTAAAAAAATCCTACATCCTGCATTACAGTTCTCCGCGCAATTTGAATATACACAACAGCCCGAAATCAAATATCGGGAGTAGATTTGCGCTTTCTACTCTGTTTCGCATACCTTCAAAGTTTGAAAAAGGTGAAAGGCATTTACAAAAAAATTCAACCGAGCGAAACTGGGGCGGGCAGCTAGTAATAAATAAACTCAAAAACTTAACCAAAAACATTTTCTAATAGAATGGTATTATCTTCTGTCACATGGGAGAAGCCACAGGCAGGAGCTAGTCAAAAATATATTAAGCAGAACTATGTTTCAAGTGTGTTTAAACATGTCAGAAAACATACTTTTCACAGTAAAGCCACTTGCCCGCTAGTTGATGATTCCCAACATGAAAATCATCATCATCATCTGCCTAGCCTTTTCCCGACTATATTGGGGTCGGCTTCCAACATGAAAATAATAAGTAAAAAAACTTTAACCTTAGAACACCAAACTTTATCTAACGACCCGATCAAAGAAATTCTATTTTTCATTTCTAAAATGTACCTGACTTCTATTGAGAGTAATCACAAAGACTTCATCTACCGAAGCCTGTATAATCAACATTAAAGCGTTTTGTACCTGTTTAAAGCCTCCCTGTAATATCCTGGAGCTAATTCAAGACTAGACGCTCGACTTGTCAATTATGTCTACGTAAACAGGGGATTATGAGCCCTAAGACCTATTTTTTCTAAGAATAAATATTTTATTGTGCTATGTTCTTAGCAGATATTACATTTTTTCAGTAAGTCTTTTGATGTTTTTTCTTACTTTTTGAGAAACCAATTTCATATTGTTTTCCTTGAAAGTTTCATGTTTATTTTTTTATAATTTTAAGAAATTATTTCTCTTAACTGTCTGTGAGTAATCATCTCTGAAGACTTTTGGTTTGGATGGAAAACACGAAATTAAACTTCATTTGTATTTTTTAAAGAACAAAAATATTGCTTCTCGCTAAGAAAATTACTCCAGCTTCGTGGATCTTTTGTTGGTTTGGGAAATCATTGAATAACTTCTGAACTCCCAGGTTACTGCGCTCCGTGACTTGATGGCAAGCCTCGAGCCTGGATCTCTGCTGAAGAAGACCAGGTTTGTGGTCTATACGTAACTATAGGGAGACATTTTATTAAGAAAAACAACACTGCGCGTCAAAAACAAAGATTTAAAATGTCGCCCACAAAACTGGTACTTTAAAGTGAGATTGAACCGAACATATCTACCGCATGTCAGATGAGCAGGGGGCTAAAAATACCACTTATTGAATTCCATTAAACGCAAGTGGAGAGATGATCTTGACAACTATTGGAGGGGCTGGACCGCAATGGCTGAGGACAGACGCGTGTGGAAAAGAGATCAGGAGGAGTGGGATATAACAGGCTAACTCTGGGTGGAGCAACAGGGAATTTCAGACTGTTCCCGTTAAACCTCACCCGTGTTACCGCCTGTGTCTTTGAGGACCGCATTGATTCTTCCGAACAATTTATATTGGACCCTTTAATGTGGGTGCAAGCACGACTCAGTTGGCGCTGTGATTGAGCGATTGGCTGTTGCACTGCGTGTGGCAGATTCAATTCCCGCACGAAACAAATATTTGTAGAGCCTACAGATAGATGTTCTAGGTCTGGGTGTCTGTGTATGTAAGTTAACATATTTGTGAACGCACCCACGATACAGGAATTATTCCTAGTGTAGGGCAAAGTTAAAAAAAAACATGTAAATTCACATGCACAAGACACACTCGGTTCGGGAACAACTACCTGTAAGTTAGTGGTTTCGATTTCTGCACGGAACAAATACTTGTATAAAAAATTAGCAGAAATCGAACCTGCGACATACAGTGCAGCAGCCAATTGCTCAATCACTGTACCAAACCTATAACTAACTATGATTAGTGAATTAACTGTGTATCTTAGCAAAATAATATTGGACCTCGTTATATGTGACATAAATTAGTAAACATTATTTTACAACAACAGAAAGACGTTGGGAATTATAATTATTGGAGCTGAACAGTAAGATTTCCGCTTGGTATGGATCACAGCACATTTTTCGGTCACGTGGCAATCAAATATCTTAATCTGATAGTTTTGTTATCTTTCCTTAATCTAGTAGAAGTTATATAAAAGCGTGGGCGGCGGAAATACCTATCCGTTTTAGGTATTCCGGATTTATAGGCAAGTATCTAAATAACAACAGACCTCACTTTCTCACATTTCAATTCTTTAACCTTTAAACTTTCTTGTAAAGAAAAACCAACAAACTGCTTCAGTCAACGCCAGAAATTCATTTCAAAGTCAAGTACCAAATATTATTTTACCAACAACAGCTCAGAACTTTCGAAACAAAATTCTCCAATATGTAAAAAACTACAAAACACAACACACTGAAAATAGGTATTCGAAGAACGTGCTACGCACAGAAAACACGTAGGTATTTTTTATATGAAAAAATATATATTTCTGTAAAAAAACAACTGTTCATATCCCACAAAAAGTATAGTTGAAGCAAGTAAGTTATTCCAACTGTCTACTTTTAGAGAGCGGAATATCGACCTGTTATAACTTATTTACAGCTATTTTAACTTCGCTGAGTCGGAGTACAAATACACCACTTCATTACTCCTCGGGGGAGGCGTAAAACTAACCAACGGGTTGAATCAGAGTGCTGAGTTAAACTACCGGTGTTATACTGTAATCACTAACTACCGATAAAGACTTTTTACGTATATAACTTCACATCACGCCTGTAATACTTCATGGGTTAAGCTGAGTTCTATTAAGCCATTTATTAATCGTGTACGGCCAATCAATTGAAAGTACAGTTCACATTTTTAAAGATTTTATTTTGTTTAAGTTTTTTATTTACCGCTTCTACTAAAAGGAGATTATTATTACAATATTAAATAATGAAGCTGTGGGTAATTTCAAAAGTGAGGGCAATATTCTTAATCGGATTAAAAGGTCCGTCAATTGAACAGTTAATTTTTGACTGATTTTTAACGGCAATAATTTATTTATCACGTGTATCGTTACAAAATGAATCCCTATATATTTAAAGAGTAATCAAAAGTTTATCCAAATCTATACTAATATAATAAAGAGGTAAAGTTTGTTTTTTGTTTGTATGAGGTAATCTGTGGAAGTACTGGTCCGATTGCTAAAATTTTTTCACCAATAGAAAGCTGCTGTATTCCTGAGTGACATAGGCTATATTTTATGTACGCGGGCTAAGCTGCGGGCTAAAGCTAGTATGTATATAAAAGGAGAAAATGACTGATTGACAATTATCAACACACAACCGAAACTATTGGGACTAGAAGCATGAAAATTTGCTCAAGGATTCCTTTTATAACGTAAGCAAGTTAGGGCGCTAAACAAGGGTCCAAAGTTTGTCTGGAGAAACCTTCTCTCACGGAGTAATGCCGCTGCCAGAAGCTCAATCCAAATCAATAAGTACATCTAAATTCCAAATAAAATAAAATGGAATGGAGCTGTAACAAGTTCGTGTACTCAATTGACTCTTGTACTCATTTGGGCACAGAGGCCGACCTGGACAGAGGTGGCGAGATGACCGAATGCCTACCGCAAGAAGGCAAGGTGAGGTGAGGTGGGTCGGGAAAAAAAAGTTGGAAGAATTTGTGGCAAGCATTTACCCAGCAGTGGGTTAGTAAAGGCTAAATAGATAAAACAACATAATTTAAGTATATCTTAGTTCAATGATTAAATGGTTTTAGGGTGATCCTGAGATCTTTGGCAGTCGTTACGGAACTATCCGTAAGAAGCCAGTAAATCTGACTCCAGTCTTGCCATGAAGTACCGTGTTACCCCAGTTAATGGGTTGTGGAGGTCTGGTAGGCAGCCGCTCCTCGTAAAATACTGGTATTCAGCTAAATCCGGCTTGACGGGAAGCCGACCCCAATATAGTTGGGAAAAGGCTAGGCAGATGATGATGAGGGTGATCCTGGGTCGGACTTATTACCAACCGACACTGGGCCTGCGTGGTGGATTTTACCCAAGTCTCTATCTCTAAGAACTGGTGTTCGACCAGTTAGAATATTATAGGCTGAATATACTGGGCTATAGACAGGATTGGATATGGCAAATACCGCTTGTAATGGATCACCATTACAAGCGGTATATTTGATTGAACACCACTAGGATCAAAACCGAACATCCGTTTATTTATTAATGCAAACACTTAAAAAAGAAAATCACATTACATAAGGTGAAAGTTTGTTTCTTACTGTTTTACCCTCGAACGACTGAACGGATTTCCATGAAACCTGGTACACGTCTAGACAATATTCACGAGAATAGGACATATAATACTTTTAGACGTGGGAGTAGGTTTCTTTGGGATAATTTTCTACTTTCATGCGGGCAAAGCCACTAGATGAAGCTAGTTAAATATAGGTATAAAGAGAAGTTTATTTTGAAATAAGGAGCACCAAAATGCTGTTTATTTCAAAATAAATTCCTTCCAGGAGACTTTAAAATTCGACCTCAATTATTCGGTCTTGGAATGATCAAACTGCCAACTGACAAACTTATCGGTTTTGTAACTAATTAACAGAAAAAAAACAACAATTAGGTAAGAGAAAAGGAAAAAACTCAATTAACAACTCAAGAAAATCGTTAGTTAACAAATGATTTTCCTTGATTTGTAGTTATGATGCTCCTCTATAATACCTCTCCTCCTCTTCTCTCAAAGATACGACTAAAATATCTACCGCAATCGAAAACACGGCTTCATTTCTAGTAGAGACCCATTACAATATTAATAAATAACTTCGAATAAGTTATAATATGCTTGTAGTTAAGATCCAGTTTCCGATAAATTGAATATCGATTATAGAAGACTTCTTATAGTCATTTCCATAAAAAAAATAAAAATTGAGACACAGTTTGTATTTTTAAGGCTCAATTTGCTTTTAGCGACCCGGGGCTGGGGGCAGGCCTGAATAAATCTAACTGAGAGCCCCTCTAGATAAAAGATATACTGACGGTTTAATTGAGGGGTTTGTTTTTCAGCCGGCTATGAAAAGGCCACTCTAGTTTTATAAAAGTTGCCTTTCGAAGCTCGAGATTCTTCATTAAACTCGCCATCCACAACAACTGGAAGCGGAAACTTATTTGTCCTCCCATTTAAAATGTCAATTCTAATTTTCCTAAAAGTTTTAAGAGAATCTAAATGATTTATTATCGCTCCGAATTAATAATACCTTGATAATATAACCTACTTAAGGAAGAGATCTTTTTCTTATGATATCGCTCGATGAATGGCTTTTTATTACAAAGGCTTCCTCGGTCCTCATGAATAATATCTTTATGCAATTTTATTCCTAAATTGAAAATGGAGCTGCATTAAAATATCTTTACTGTCACCGCTGCTTATTGTCGCCCAGCGTGGGACTCGGTAGATTCTTCCTATTCGTCGCAAGATTTGAATACAACTGCATAATTTCTTGTATAGGACGCACTTGAAATAAATTTTAAAATTAAAAACTATAATTAAAAAATGAAAGCACACAGTCCATTCACATAATTGATATTACCTTTTATAAGTAAACTGAGTACTGCCAATAAGACATACATCCTCATTAAGTATTTAAACAAACAGTTCCATCACATATCACAGAGCTTTATCCCTCCATATATTGCCGTAAGCACTTTACTCACACACGGTTTTAATGAACATTTCAATCGGAGAGTTGAGTCGAGTTATAATGAAGCTCACGTAATATTTTGTTGGGGAGCGCGGCGCGGACGACCGGCGTCATCGGCGGTTGACACACGACTGAAGAGAGTTCCCTCTCTCCGTTTGTTCGTTCGCAGTTACCCCTCGCCCATCTGGGGTCACCGCTTACAATTTTCGTGACCTTATGGGGCAAGTCGATAATCGCTTTTACTAATAAATATGACTACTAGACTTTAGTGAGCCGAGAACATGTTATTATAAGTTTAAGTGAGGGTGACAGGTGCCAATTTTCTGCTAAAAAAGACTGTCTAGTGTACGCTAATAATTATGTTTTATCCGACCTTTGCAAGTACTAATTTGTTATTCGAATTATTCTTTTGATGAATTATTTATTTTTACCCAAAAGTAGGTAAAAGATAAACTAGAACTGATAAGTATTTGATGTCTAGTTGAAGGGGATACCTACAGAAAAAAAATAGTCTTCTTTGCAATACTTAATTTTGTAATAAAACCTCATATTTTGTTAAAGTAAACGATATTATGAATACAATTTCCTTTCTTTTGTGTTCTTTGCTGTGGTCATTTATCTGTTAATAACTGAGTTTTTTGACGTTCCAGATAGTAATCTATCATTTCTTTTGCTTGCGTGTGTAAATTGAAATATTAATAAAGACTATTCAATTATCGTTCGCCAGCCTGTAATTTGTGTTGATTACAAATTCATTTAATAAATCGTCGTACCTTTTTATGTCTAGTTCTCTTTGTTGACTTGTCTGCGGTATTTTTTGGTTTTGTTTTTATGGCTTTGGACTGTTAAGGTATTTGTTGACATTATCAGAAACATTTCGCTGGAATAACGAATCAATACACGTAATCTGTTCAAGAACTAACAATTAATTAAGATATACTTAACCTACTTGTGTCAACGGTTGAGTTTATCTCAACCAATTATTAACTATTGTAAAAAATAGTAAATTATGGTTTTTCGGCAAATTGCGTTGTACAATTGTTAGCCTGGCAATGGTCAAATAAATAACTAGACATTAATCAAGAAAAAAGAAGAAAATATAAATACACTATGGCGTCTGGTAGCGGCTTAGCCCGCGTGAAAGAAGAAAACTATCCCGAGGGCATACTTCCGGGATGAAAATATCCTATTTTTTATTCCAAGACACGGCCTACTCTTATGCCGAATTTTATCCAAATCGAGAGCGTGAAGGGATAACAAACATACACAGACACACACTGCATATAATAAAGGTTAATAATATTAATGTGACTTTAGTCTAATAAATAATTTAACTATTGCTTACTATTTTATATAGATTAGGGGACGAAAAGACCCGTATCATGATCCGCAAAGCTGAATCTACGTGATGCTGTGACGTTGCCCAGTGCACCGCAACTTATCCCTATGCGTTTTACAACACATTCTCGAGACGCGGGACATTTTGCGGGACATTTTGTCTCCTAACATAAGTATTTGAGGCTTTACACATACATAAATCACAATTTGCATAATAATTAAAGTGTGTTTAATTCTATTTGTCCTAATTTATTATTTAAAAAATTTCTGTTGTTTTCAATTTGTTTTAGTTGTCCATAATTTTTTGTTGTTTAATTTTGACGACATGTTGTCGCAGTGGTTGAACGATTGGCTGCTACGATACGGGTCGCGGGTTCAATTCCTGCACGTAACAAATATTTGTATAGCCTACAGATAAGTGTACTGGCTCTTTTTTTTAGGTGTGAAATCATCATAATGACTTCTCCCATTCTGGGTGGAGTGGGAGGGCGTCACAGAAGACTAAAACCCACTCCAGTGCGTTCTTTGCCTTCGTTCCAGGGCCCGGGGATTATTTTTCGTACAACTAGAGACAAGACACCCAGACCCGGAACAACTATTTGTAGTTGTTCCGGGTCTGGGTGACTTGTGTATGTGAGTTTACATTGTGAACGCACCCACGATATAATAGGAGTAATTATACCTAGTGTGGGGCCATGTTTTTCATAAAGAATTAGCTCGTAAGTTTATTTTTGTAATATAGTGTTCGTAGAGCTCTTCTTTAAGCGATGGGGCACTAAGACTTAAGAATGTTTTTCTGTAATGTGTTTGTTGAAGAGCCAAGTAAAATAAATTACATAGTAACAGATCAAAAAACAGGTCCTGTCCACGTTTGTTTCAAATAAGTTCGTCGTACTAATACTTACTTTTACCTGTAGATATATTTTTTGTCAGTAAAAAGAAGCTTACCTACTCAGCATTTTGACAAGGTAAGGAATACCTATTAGTTATTTTTTCGTGACAGTCCACGTGTTTTGAACTACTTTTATTTATTACGACCTAATGGGCACACGAATACTGGGGCGGCCTCAATGCCTTAGGCATTTTCGATCAGTCAACTTTTATTATTTTTTAAGGGAACGAAGGGACATATAAATACGCTCACTAACTTGGTTGTTCTGGTCTCAAAAAGTAAAACCCAAGTTCTAAGATTTCTGACACGCCTTCTCGACCCGCTCAAGAGCGAGAGAAGTCATTCCGATGATTCCACAAAAAGTTCAATGATTTTCAGCAAACTAAAGGGGGAGTCGAAACTTACTGGGACCCTGAGTTGAACGAAAGAGAACACTGGGACCCTGAAACGAAGGCAACGAAGAAATAGGAGTGGGTTTTAGTCAGTAAAAGTCTGAAACGCCTTCCCACTCCACCTAGAGCTGGAGAAGTTATACAAGAAGTCATATTATTGATGATTACCTTAAAAAAATATATTTAAAAAAGTTTTTAAGATTTGTTTTTAGTCTAAAGATTTAGATACCTTATCTGACTTATCAGTGCCTATTTAACCAACATAAAATTACCATAAAGAGAAAATGTTAATACTGTTACACATTTTTCTGCCTCGTTTTTTTCATACATTATCAAAAAGAAAACCGCTTCATTTCCGGACAACGGCTTATTTTCCCCATATTAAAGATTGACGTCAAACCCACATGTTGTTATTAAAATAAAATATCATTAGGCCCTCCACAAACGAGAGTTGTACGACATTTTTTCCTCCTCATCGGATAGGTCGTAACACTTTATCGTTATTGTACGGCCTTATTCGAGAATGGAGTGGCATCATAAAATCATAAACACCTTCAGTTTTCGCGTTATCCCTTACAAATTCCTTGGGGTTGCGTTCAATCGCCGATTATGAATTTGGTGTTCAATACGTGATCTGATTATTGGATCCTCGCTTGTTATTAGACAGTCAGATGTATTGAGATGTTCTCGGCTTTGTTCAAACTGTATTATATTTGGGATTAGGAATATGTGGGCGTTTATAGTGAATATGTTGTTTGATGTACGTGAATTATCGCTGATATTATAATATTAACAATATTTCTTTTGTACCATCGCTTATGTAATCTACTGAGATTACATAAGCCATGGCACCAAAGAAATATAGTGTACCTACTGAGGTTTGAATAGAATATGGTAGTTATATAAAATATTCTCGGAATAGTAGATTAAATGTTGTGATATTGTCTGTCATAATTCTAGAGCAAAATTAACTTGTAAATTGCTCTCCGCACAGATTCTCGGTCACGGGTCTTCAGCTGTTAATCAAACATAACTACATGTAGTATTTGACTGTACTGTCTTTGTATTTCTAGGAGTTGTTCTAGAGATAACCTCTTCATTTGTTGATACACTTTGAAAATTTCCTCGTCGAAATTGTTGCAATGCAGCTCGTCGTAATGGGGCAAGGGGCACGTCGCTTCTTTGGGTATTACCGGGTGACAACCGGGCACAGGCGGCGTACTCCCAACGCTTTATCACTTAATTTGAATCGTGTCTTGAATTTAGAACACAGGCTGTCCTTAGAATTCGAAAATTGTTAATCTGTTCTGTCTGGATATTCCAATTCCAATCCGAATCGCAATAAACGAAGACCGGCTCTCAAATAAATTTAATAGTCAGCCCTCCTTTGCAGTCGTCAGGTTAAATAAATTCCCACTGAGATGTTATCTGATAAATTCTAAATAAAAAGTACTCAATTTTATCGTCGTTGTGAAAAAATATTTTCTTTTACAACAAATCTTATTAAAATTCACGTGGTAAATGAAAGTCAAATGTAAATGTGGTACCAGACCGAGCAGTTTTTATTATTCAATCATCAAAATGAGCCCTAACAATAAATCATAAAACGAAAACGCGCATAAGAAACGAAGTTTACGATATCTGGCGAGGTAAGCATGCGAAGGATAATTCGCAAATTGTTAGAAGACCGATTTCGGTGCGCTCGACTTTGGAGTGGAGAGCTCGGCCCGACACACGCATTATGTTTTTCACTTTTTAAAAAGCGCTTTATTATGTATGCAGTATTCCAAAACGTTCATGAAAATTCATGTACCTATTTATTTAAACAGTGCAAAAACGGCGTGTACCTACCTCCTTTGAGAATGATATTCGTGAAAGTAAACGCACCATATTTTTACTGGGAACGTCGGTAAAATGACAACATTCACCTCCCTCTAAATCAAACATGCATAAATCCAGGCCGCTCCCTTTACGCTATTATGTCAACCGAAGCGATTTATGATCGCATCTAAGAGATTTTCACAAGGGAGAATATCACCGAGTAAATAGTATTGAGTATATTCAACAATATATATCTGCCTATGCGTTATCACGGCGAAATACGATAGCAGCGTTTGCCCGCATTTTGTTGTATTTTTGATGTTTCATTTGATCGTCTTTGTTATTTGGGCAATATATTATTCTGATTTGAAGAATAAATCTTCTACATACATATTTTTGACATTTATTCCTATTGGATGTGGTCTGAATTGCTCTTAATATGAATGGAGTGTTGCTTTTGTTAAGAAGTGGGCTAGTGTGCAGAACAGTGGTAGTTGGATTGTGTACACAATGTGATTATCGTGTTGGCAAGGCAGTTTCTGACAAGTTAGGGGACGTGTCTGTAGCCTCGATGTGGTGAGCAAGTACTTATCACGTACACAACATTACGGACGAGGTGGCTGACTCCTTCATAATGTATTTAAACATGAAGGTAATGAATATAAGCTCCTCTATTAATTGCCTGTGCATATAGTAACAGGTACTTACGTCTCGGTAGATGTTTCAATAAACATTTTCTAATTAGGATTACCGAGAACTTTCTCTAATTAAAGTTTGACAAAGTTTGTTTGACAAAGTTGTATCATGAATAATGTACGTATTTAGTATGAAATAGAAAATGTTTATGAAGACTTAACAATCATGTTTTGTCTTCGGTACTGTGATAAATTAATTTCACCTGTCTATTGGAAGCGTACTTTTGTTTTGGATACAGAATAGTTTTGTTAAAAATGTAGCTGGGTGAAATTTTCTTGCCAAAAATGATTATAAATAATACGTATTAACATAGGGACGTACAGCATTAATTACGTTGACAAACGAGTTGTATATAACACGAGGGCTAATAAAACAGGGTGTTTCGCCTCTGGACGCACCTGGGGCGCCGGTGATGGTAATGTAATTAATGTTCAACCTTTTTATCAGCGTGTGCCAGGTAAATGAGATTTTTTGGCCTTGCGTATTGTGCTCGACTGATTTCGATACTTGAGTTTGGTTTTTTTGCTGACATATTTCATGCTTTGGGGTTTTTATGAAAGATTGTTTTGTTTATGCGGTAGAACACTGAACAGTTGAGTAGTCTTTTGTTGTACGTGGACGTGGATAGATTTTCTTCTGCGGGATTGTTCGAAAGAGTGACTGTGGGTGGTTATATTATTGTGTTGTTATCATTGATTGTATGTATTGATTATTTGTGATGACACTAATGTATATTTATTTTGTTATAAGTACATGTTAATTAATGTTTTTTTGTATTTATTCATTTTTTGTCTGAATGAGAATGATTTTGAAAAGAGTATTAATGGTAGGTATTTGAAATATTTAACACTTCATCTATACACATGTAATTACAATACACACTACAATTCAAAGATTTGATTGGAAGAATGTGTGCATAGCTGACGACGTTACATAGGTAATATACGATCCTAAGGTGGCAATATGACCTGGATGGACCTTTTAGAATTTTGGTACGTATGAAAAGAAACCCCAGACAACCACATTTTGATATACACACACACACTACTATAACACGCATGGTTCTCCAAAAAACTGACCTGTGTGTGTAGTATACTTAGTTAGAACATCCTAGCTAATTGTGAATAAGAATGTGTAGACCGGCTCACGAGACTCTACAGGCCTACACTCAAACTATCACTGCGGTTTTGTGGGTCTTAGTAGTTTATAAATCGTTTACTAGTCATGTGAACAATAAATAAATAATAATCATTAAAACATTTTAATATTGGTACTGCCAATATATACCTGTGTTCTGGCAAATAAATAATTAAATCATTATTCAAATATAAATCCTATTGCAATAATTCCTTTAAAAGATAATTTCAATTGACCAGCCTGCTTGCTGACAAGGTATGTATTTCATATGATCTCTTTATATATTTCTAGAACGCTGGTTCAAAGTAGCGCAACAGTTCCTAGAAGACCTCGGTGTCTTTATCCAGCAGTGAAAAAAAAGCTTATAAGATAAAGCTTTTTTCTCACTGCAGTTTACAGAAAAATTGCAAGAGTGTCGTCTGCGATGGTATTGCCACATCATGCGCCGCCCTATGGAGTACGTTGGCCGGAGATGCATGAATATGGCTGTCCTTGGCACTAGGTCTCGTGGTCGCCCTCGCAAGCGCTGGCTGGATGTCGTCAAGTCCGACATGAGAGCCAATGGCCTTACTGAAAAGGATATAGAAGATCGGGCAAAGTGGAGCAAGCTAAGCCGGAAGGCGGATCCTGGTAAAAGCCAGGACTAACGCCAGGTGGAAGAAGAAGAAGAGTTTACAGAAAAATTGCTATTTATATATAACAACACTTCTTCGGTTATGAAATGTGGAATACATAGCCTTGACATTAGCTGCCCCCATTTTCACACTTGAGTTTAATAACAGCGTGGCCACCCACTAACTATCACGGCATTCGTCAATTACGTCATGAATTTTAAACAGCCCAACTTTTAGTGGTAAAATACAAGTAAACAGTAGTACCTAGACTTAGTAGAATTAGAAATATATTGAGATTTGTGTCTTCATGGCCTGAAAGAAGTTTGCAGGAGAATTGGCATGGCTAAAGGTACTATGTCTCAGCTTGATAAAATCTGGAGGAATTGCAACATCTCCGTAATGACCAAACTCAAACTTCTTCTTTTTCTTCTTTCTTTTTTCTTAAAATCTTCTCGATCTTTTCAGGCACTGAAAGCTGTAAACCGCAAATGCATTGGTCTTGGGATGTAATGCAGGAGAAGGATGCTCCGTATCTCTTGGACAGCATTTCGGAAGATATTCACATTGTGAGAACAAATAATAATAATAATATAATAATATTTCGGTTACTTGTTACACGTTGGTCCGACCACATGCGCACCGTACATGACTCTATGGGAAAATCACATCACATGCTTGAGACAAAACCACATAGATGAATATCGTAACAATGAAAGTGATGAAACATGGAGGTCACGACCCTCAGCATTGAAGAATACGACACAAAGAGGAGGGATCCTCATAGCACCAGTGGTCAAACCCAGCCAAGCGTATTACTTTTTGTACGCTTAAGTAAAAAAAATGTGTGAGGATGGGCCTCACGATGTTTTTTCTTAAGGGTTCCATGTCCTAAAACAAAGAAAATCGAAGACATGTCACTTCCACAACCTACAATGGGCCCGTGTGTTGGATTAGGGCCCATTACCTCCTCTAAATAGAATGGACTGAGCTCCAACTAAGAGTACATTAAGCTGGTGATGCTGATGTTGATTGCATCATTTCAATTCCTGAAAATAAAGCTTAGATTTGGAACAAAAATAAACTTTCGCGTATTGGAAAAACATTTCCATCTAAAAAATGTTTAATCCGGCTTTAGGTACTTGGAATATATAGGTTTTAATCTAGTCACACTCGGCATTGAAGTCGGTTCTCAAAACGGCCGGTAGACCGCTGTGGTTCCGCGATACATTTGGAAAAACCGCGGCGTAAATTGAAAAACTGCGGTTTTTCCACTGTGTCCCATATTCTGCACCTCGAGAGAACAGCGTCAAAGGTAAACTGCATGATGACGTCATCACACAAACAAAATGGTTTCGATTTCTTTTAAAACTCTATCATTATCACTTATTTTTATTGAAGATACTTCATGCTATTATGTAAAATGAATATCCGATGTTTTTTCTTTAAACGACCGGTAAATTACCTACATTAAAGTTTGTACATATAATGTATCGTTTACAAATCCTCGCATTATCATTAGTATCATTACCAATTGGTCAAGACAACTATATAGAATTTGTCCATTTTTTTTTAAACTTTACCCCACACTATTAATTACTCTGTATCATAGGGTGCGATTAAAAAACATCTAGACTCACATAATATACAAGACTTCCATCTAGACTGCGGACATCTATCTTTATGCAACACTAATATTTGTTCAGTGTGGAAATCAAAACTAAAAAATCAAAAATTGCTCAACCATTTCATCAATTGCCAACCCTCGACCAGGGTTGAAGACCGAGAATTTAATAAACATATATTCGACTAATAATACGGGTAATATACCTAATTACTGCAGTTAAACCATTGGAAACTATTAATAGAAAATGAATACTTCTTTTATTCTGTTCAAGAATCCTGAATCCCTCCATCACTTAAACATTGGTTGTTAAAGATGATTTTGTATTCATAGTAATTGATCACACACACATACCCACCATCTTACACACACATTCAAAAGACGGAGGAACTAACTTATGCACCCACTTTACAATATGCGTGCAAGCAGACACGCAGGGCACTATAATGCTACCGTTGACAATAACTGTAATAAAAGGCATTTGGTATTGATTTTAGAATAAAAAATGGAAATAAGGGAGTCGGTCCATTACAGCGTACCATGCCATGATCATACCATGATCGTGCGAAGAATGTGTCAGGTATAAAATTATAAAGTTCTTCCCGCGATTTGATCATGTAGAAAAGGCCGAAAGCAGCTCTCGGCCAAAAATCAGACAAAACACCCTGGTCGTAGGATCCCCCCTTTTCAAAGGAGATTTGCAAGACTTTACACTCTGTTCCGCATACCTCCAAACTTTGTATAATAATACCTAATAATAAAATTAATATTTATTGACATAGCTTTTATTATGGTAGGGGAATCATCAGAATGACTTCTCCCACTCTTGGGCGGAGCGGGAAGGTGTGTCAGACTCTTACTGACTAAACCCCTAGGTACCCCGTTCCTTCGTTACCTTCGATCTGGGGGACACGGTGGATACCTTTCGAATTTCCCATGTTCCCTAGAGGCTTCGGCCCTGACAGGCCCAGTTTGCTGACAGACATAGGTAACATTTTACAAAATAGTTAGGCCCTGACTCCTGCGCTAGGTATAACCTGTGTTACAGGAGCTAGTGACTTCTCTGTATCGAAAGTTGATACCCACGAGATCGTTCCGCCACCAGCAAAATAAGCATGCAGATGCCAAACCGGAGGATGCAGGTAGCGGAACGGTGAGCATTCGGGTTATAAACGCGTAAACCGTTTTTCACGTGTATGATTCGTGGCTGATATAGTCTAATATTTAGTAGCACAAGTTGCATTTTTATCGATGCAACTTGTGCTACTAAATATTAGACTGCTACGTTCATAACACGGTAATGTTGTGATACGATGTACTGAGCTATAGTCCTTAAAGGAAGTTACTTTAAGTCAATAGAGGGTAACTATGGTACTTGATATTTCTATAGCTTACATACGTTTGTATGATATATCTTTTTCGCCGTCGATGTTTAGAATTAATAATTTATAAAACTATACATTAATTCAGTTATAGATTTTAGTTAATTACTGATTAAACGCACTAATATACAAAAACCCGAACGGGTGTTACAGACCATAATATATAACAGGCCAAAATTAACTATCAGGAAATAGCCCAGACTAGACATAACACCCGTCTGGTTGGAGAATCCTCCATTTTCAACTAAGGTTTGCCAGACTTTACACTCTGCTCCGTATACCTCCCAAAACCTATCAGAAATAAAATGCAATAACAATATTTCATTATGTAATATGTTAATTATGTTATAAATAGTCTCTGATCAAGAATAATCGACTTATTAAATAACAACATAAATCAATTATTGAATAATCAATTTACTACACTTACCAGCATTAATTGGCTATTCTTATTACATCTATATTAGAAAGGAAACTAAGCGCTCGCTGAAGACAGGTATTTTTTTAAATGCGAAAAATCATCCGAAAACTACCGCCGTTTTTTTTACCCGTTCTAGGTAAGAGCGAGAGAGCATGTCAGGCTTTTACTGAATAAAGCCCACCCGTATTTCGCTGCCCTTTTGGGTTTTAGTAGCACTGTATCTCTTTCGAAAATTCCCCTGAAGGTAACTATAGGTTGATCTGAAGGTTGTGTGGAGGAGAGCACACTATCTAAAAGCAATCTAGCCTCTCCATGCAAAAACAGGTCTAATTATAGCCAGAATAGTTTTGTGTAATTAGTATATTTTTACCACAATTTTTGAAAAATCTTAATTTAACAAGCGCGTACACAATTGACATTATATTGTATTACAATGATTTTTTGAAAATATAATATTTTTCATTAAATAATCAAAGACATGTTTCGTCTACCACCAATAAAATAAATTCTCGAAGTAGCTTAGATGTAGTTTTTTAATTTGACGAATTGTTCTAACCATAATATTGCAGGCGTAATATTGCACTACACATATAACGTTAATCAACATCATTCCAACCGTATCAGGTATACCCTACAAGCATCATGTAATTTACGGCTAAAATCATGGTTGCTCGAAATCGTGAAACACTTGCCTATTGAGGGTGTATACAGTACATAGGTATGTAAATCTCAGTTCAACTGCATGAACGGTATAAGAATGGAGTAACTAATGATGCAGAGGACTTGCAATAGAGAATAGTTGGCAAATACGTCAAGCGTAGGTAAACACGTTTGTAAGTGAAAGTCGTAGGCGTAAGGACCATTTTTCCTTTTAACCGAGACCAACCAATAATTAAGATTAAAGAAGTAGTTAACTAAACGCGACTTACCTTTTACACTTTTATACCAATTAAACTTCTTAAATAATAATAGCTATACTTACATATTAACATAATCAGCCGTATAATTTTTCCCCTTCTGGGATTCTGGCCTCCTCTATAGAAAAAGGAATGGGTCGTATTTCACCACGCCGTCATAAAGCGGGTTTGTGGATGTCACATGTCTTTAAATTTTTGGTTCTTCAACGTTCTTCAACGGGTTTTTAAAAGAGCGAGTGTTGATCTTAAAGATCAACACTCGCTCTTTTAAAAACCTATTTGCAAAATAAATATCATTTCCCATCAATACAAACCGCTTAACCTGAGCACTCCATTTGTTCCTCCTCCGTGGCCAATACAGACACTAGTTAGTTAAGCTGTAGGCTATAAGAGCCGGTAACTCACGTACGACTGGAGGGAATGCGGACTGACTCCACGTAATCGTACTGTCTCCTCAACAGTTTCGCTTGACTATACATAGTTTGGTATGTTGCAGAGGAAATTAGGTATAGTAATAATTGCTGAGAAGATTCTTTACTCAGCATCATTGTTTTTACGTGTAAATGTCAGACTTTTACAGCTTAAAATCCCGTGGCGATTTTAGTCTATATCTATGATTAACTTTAAAACCCTAAAGTCTTATAATCACTGCTGCGAACAGTGTACTATTAATAAAAATAAAAATAATCAAAATTGCATTTTGTCAACAAATGATACGGGGAAAAAATGCTTTTAATCTGTTCTTCGTAGATGACCTACTTTTACAGCTCTTTCAAATTCTGCAAGCTATTTGCAGTAACATGTGTGCTATGTATGTGTATGGTCAGTCTAGCGGAATTATTATTACGGATATATTTTAGACTTTGTAGTCTAAAATCTCTCGTCTTTGTGTTTGTACTCTAGGTACATAATAGTTTATGAGCCTTTTTTGAACGAATCTCTTTTCTTATGTCGTCATAAATTAATGTAACTGATATTTCATTAAAACTAAACCATTTTGAACTATATTAAATAGCTACACGCTTAACTTGGAATTCTCAATTAATAAAGGTTTGATTTTAGTCGGTATTTTAGCGAGAGAAGTTCAGTGACTCTTTTAATTTATTCGCAAATTGATTGCTAGTGGTTATTGTAATGGAAAATTTGTGTAGTTTCATATTTCAAGCGTCAATGCAACTAACAACCACTCTGTCCGTATTTGGAATCAGTGGAACTGACTCGATCTCGGTAAAATGGGGTAGAGAAAATTGTAGTATTGCTACCTTAGTGAAGCTTGCCGAGAAAGTTGATTCGATACATTTACTGCTAAATACTGTAAACACTTTAGAATGTGTTACATCCACATTAAAATGCAAAAACAAAGTAACTGTTTTTTGTAAAAGAAAAAGGCACGATTTTCAATATTAGCTATTTCTTAGTTTATTTTGGTTTTGTTTTTTCTGTAATATAAATATATTACCGCGACAGGTTCGTCCGTCGGCCTTCATATTTCATTTTTCTGGTGATCAACTATTAGAAAGTTGAGAAAGAAACGATAAGTTTAAAACCGACTTTAAAAAAAGAGGCCATTCATCACATGTAAATACAAACATACATTTGTAAAAATAAAAGAGCAAAAGATAATCTAAAGAACTCTGAAAAAACTCATGAAGAACAAACTAGTTTCTACCGTCATAAGGATAAAAAAACAATTGAGAAAACCAGTAAAAGCAACGAAAGCTTCTAATAACATACATTATGCAATCAATGCACACAACGACTTCACAAGCTAATCTACAAGTGTGTCACATTAGATACCAACACACAGTGAGAAGCATTAATCAATTTTCAATATAAACAACAAGCCACATTTATAATTCAGAGACACATCACTCATTCATAATGGAGTTGGAATCACAACAGATGACGTTTATTGTCACCATATATATACATATTTCACACTAATGACACCCACACAACACACAACCAAGAATAGAAACGAAAAATAAAAATAGAATATTTTATTGTAACGAAAAATAGTGTAAAAAATATCAGAATTTACGAGTGGAATTTTTCATTGTTTCGTCTAATAAAAATAACATTATTTTATAGAAACACATATTAAAATAAGTACCAAACATTATCTTTCACTGTATTTTTTATTCTTTATTCTCGATTATATATTTGACTAGCTTCCGCCCGCGGCTTCGCCCGCAACAACAAAATCGAATAATAAATACGATCACGCTTCTTTTTTTTTCCTATAGCCTATATGTTAATCCAGGGTATAACCTAACTACATACCAAATTTCAACCAAATCTGTCCAGCCGTTTTTGCGTGAAAGAGTAACAAACATACATTCATCCTCACAAACTTTCGCATTTATAATATTAGTAGGATGTTATTTAGTGCTAACTGCCAGCGGCTTCGCCCGCGTGATAGTACAAAATTATCCCAAGGGAACCTACTCCCAGGAAAAAAGTAAATCATATGTGCAGTATTAAGAAACAGTTTGCCCGTGTGCCAATTTCATCGATTTCAGTTCAGCTGTTCGAACGTGAAGAAGTTACAAACAATACGCAATTACGCACTCACAATCTTTCGCCTTTATTAGGTATATTAGTGTGATTGTATGTATGCTTTTTTGATCTAATTAATATTATTTCTGATAGGTATTTTTACACTGACAATTCCATATTAATCTTGTTTTGTACATAATCTTAAGAGGTCATCCAAAGGTTGCATGTAAGAAACCGTCCTGAAGGATAAGACCGCCCATTGTACACTCGTTTTCTGTAAAAGTTTGTCCTGTGCTCATTATGATGAATACAATAATAGTACATTATGATACAAGTGTGTAATGTGCGTCATTATCGTCGCGGTGGTATTAAGACCCGAGCCATGGCGAGGGTCTTAAGAGAACCAAGAACGATAATGACCAATTACTCACGTGTATCATACGACGTTTTTCGACACACTTGCGAAGAAAATAAAAAAAAAACAACTTTATTTAGTAGGTATATGAAAAGTTTATCTAAAGAAACAGTTCGTAAATGTGCAGTCAGTAAAGTTATAATTAACTATTTTGACTGTATAGTGGTCCTATGACATAGATTTTCTTGCGTACAGCACAAATCATTTTCCTCATAAATAGTTGATGTAGACATATTTATAAAATCTGTATTTTATTTTTAAATATGGCGGCAAAAAAATGACTTTTCTTAAACGCGCGCATGCGCGAAAAATGGCGGCCATAGACTAGCTACTCTAGCTGTTGGTTTAGAAAAAATAAGAATGAGGTTGCATATAAACAGAAAATACTAATTCGATAAAAAATTTAATTAATTAAATATGTAAAATTTTAAATAGTTTATTTAAACACGAAATTGCATGAAATAAGTAAGTAAAACACTAATTTATGTTATTAAACGCAATAACAAATTTTATTATTTTTTGTCTTAAAACTCTTTTTGACAAAAAAGAGGTTAATTCATGAAACCCCGACTGGTCCTATGAGACCGCGCTGTTATTATTTTACTATTGTGTCTCGTTTTGCGGGTATGTGATAGGTTAAACAAAAAGGTTCTAACTACATTACCGCACATGTGCATAATAGTAATCAAAATGTCACAGTTTGGTAACGAGCCCCTTTATATACCTAAGTACAGTGCAATAACAGCCACTTTATGAGCAAGTGTGTCGAAAAGTATAATAAATACCAACCACAGTTTTTCATTACAGGTCTTCTTTTTCTTATGAAATTGAAGCGACGGAATTGTATGGCGATATCAATGCACATTTTATTTTACCTGAATGAGAACATAATTAATTGATGAAGCTATAAAATGCTGGATTTACTCGTATTTATAACGCAGCCAATTACCTGCCCCTATCAAAATATTAGACTGCACTTTTGTTATGCTTTTGAAACACCTACTAATTTATCGTTATCTAACTCTAATCAAATCTAACTATAACTATAACGTTATCATCATTGCCTTACATTAGGGCAATGATGATAACGTTATAGTTATAGTTTACACACGTTTGAATTTAGTACGACAAGTTTGGTCCGTCCGTACCAACATCGAGCGTAATTTTGCACAAATTTGGTCCGTCGTACCAAGTTCGAGCGTGTGTTAATACTAATTACGATGAGTGACTCTCGACCTTGGTATAGACGGACCATGATGGTCTAAAGCCGTCATACCAAGTTGGATCGTGTGTTGATACTACAACTTAGTATTATTGAAACATATTTTCTGCTTCTTTTCTCTCCTGCCCACCGTCACATTTTCAATTACTTACTTAGATTAATTTGAAAGAATAACAGGAGAGATAAACATGAGAGATTTATCTTAAAAAACAAGACATCATCAAAATTAAAGGCAAACACATCTGTGTTATATACATCTGTATACCCAAGCTGTCGTCCCGGTACTCCATCCATATTCCCATAGTGACAGACAGAGGCTCATATACAGCAATATCCTATATATGTAGTACCCTATATACGGCTGCTAGGGGTCATAACACGCGTTGGGAATTTATCATTTTTATTTATCCTTCGACGTGCCATGTTTTCCTTGTACGTTAACTGCGAAGGGATAAACTTAAAATTGTATACGTTGCGTTGTGTTTACTTTTAGTTTATGTCACGTCCCGGTCAATTTAATGAGCATTTGAATCTTTAAAATTATTTATGTTATTTATAGTTCGCATCTTGATTTTTTTCCTAACCTTGTTATGACAGACAAGGTGTTTATTGGTTATAAAAGTGATTTGAATTCTTACATCTCACTGTGATCGTAAAGCTCTATTTATTTTAATTTCCTATTGTAATTCTACTTTTGGTGTACAATATACAGCATAATATCTCCCTATCTATCTATCTATCATGACGTGTTAAAATGTCAAGCTTGCGTGCGAGAAAGAGGGATGAAGTAATACAACCATAGCTGAAATCCATTTGATGGCAGTCGGTTGCCAAATGGATCGCGTTAAGAGCTGATGATAATGCCTCAGTTTTAAAAGTAATACGTATCTACTAACTGGTATAAAGCAGATACCATTCGATTTACCTAAATCATTAGGCAATTTCATGGTACTTCAGTAACCCTATAATCAAATAAAACGTAGGCGGTATCAACACAAGAAGTGTTTGTGTTGATGCCGCCTACGTTTTTCGATTATTTCACGTAGGCGATATTACAAACGTTTGAGATGACACGTAAGGATACTCAAAAGACCGCGGAATATTCCGTATTTAGTTACATTAACCCTTTCATTTTTCTGAATTAGCTATTTCCAAACTAAATGGTTGAAAGTGATTTCATATTCAACAGTGGGTATTGAGGCATATTTTAGCTGAACATGATTTATTCGACGATATTACGCACCCACGCCTGGCTTGAATGGCATTACGTTGACAGCTTATGAGGTCCTTTATTTATATTTGATTTATGTAGTGAGCACAGATACGGCCGCTCTACGCCGTTTCGCGGCTACTGAAAATTATTCGCTATTTAAATGGGGAAAAAATCGACATTAGTTTGACCTTAGGCTCCATAACTTACGCCATAGATAAAGTTACAAACGATATATAAATCTCTCTAACTAAAGCTGGCCTTTTTATTTCTTTTCGAACAAATAACGTCTTGCTGCGTCGTCAGTATTTTACAAAAACTATTTTTTGGCGACACTAAGTTACGGGCCTCGTAAAAATATCAGATCAATTGATTCCCTTACCACTATTTTCTACTAGTACCTACATCAATGCGTTCTGATTTTTCGCTGGTTCTAGTGTGTTCAGTGAGCAGAAAATATCCATACATAAAATTAATAAAACCAAACGCTTAAAATCACTTGAGCATTCACAAAAACAAATCGGGTTTGGTGTTAGGCAATGTCATGCAAATTTCTGGAAGGCCGTGGAATCCAGTGTACAAAACAGCCATTGTTATAAAAATAATTGGGGTCACGTTGTCGTTAGTCCTCTCGAACCATTATTCTGTTTTGTCCAAAATATAATCCTGAAATCTGACAATTTGCTACGTTTAAATACCCAATTGTTCGTCAATTTAATAAGAGTATTAAGTTTTTGAGAGTAGGACTTCTAAAAGCCCATTTACTGTTACTGTTGTAATATAATTAAAGGGTATTGTTTAATTTGCTCTACTGAAAGCCCCAACTGCTCCTATTGAATTACACAATTCTTGTCTATCATTGAAATACGAGTATCTAAACGTGACCAAATTAGGCGCTGAAAAGGCCAAGTGCGTAACGTTTATAAGTGATAAATCCAAAAATAATTGAAAGTAACCCACGTATCCTTTCTCATTTTATTGGCAGACGAGAATAAAATATATATCGGGCCATTTAAAAGTATTACTCCCTATGTAATATCTGGAGGACATTATTTTATATTCTACTGTCTCGCGGGTCCATTTTTACATACGTATTAGCCTTCCCTGAGTGTTATATGTGTGTTTTGTTCTGAATTTTGTTCGCTTCATTATGATACACATTTGTTCTAATTACCGTTTGGCCTCACGAGAATTGAAACCAACCTCAACATCCTGAAATATTTTAATCAATACGAAATATCAAAATGAGTACCTAGGTACATATTGTTCTCTTACAACAATTTATTGGTCCCGCGGGTTGGGGCTCAACGGAGCGACGCAAACCAGATTATTATTTACCACTCTCGACCGCATTTTATTACTAACCCACAAAAGGGTCAAATAATAAAAAGAAGTGTTCGCTTTGTGGGTAAAACAATAGACCGATATTTATGATCCTTACCTCCGTGAACTCTCGTTTTTCGAAGTCAACTCAGCCTTATGAAGTAATTTAGTATAACAGCCCATATTGCTGGCGCAGAGAAACGTTTACATCATTGTCAAAGAAACGACGAGTACTACTGATGTGTGTATGTTTTAAGAATATGTTATTCGGAAGTTGTGGAGTGGGACGTGAGAGTGTTCGTTGACCTTTGTGGGGGTGTGAGGGTATATGTGGCCGGTAGCCTCGGGCTCCGTGTCTCTTCACGGCTTATTGGGGAAACAATGGTGTTTGAATGTCAAACTACCATTGTGATGTATTGCCCCTTTGGCCGTCGGCAGTGAATGCTGAGCTTGCTTGCAATTTTGAACGGCACAATTCATTCTACCAAATAGTACTAATGAATACCGAGCAGTCAAAGGTTTCAGATATCTATTGGTAGTTTATTTATACGCTTCACGAAACCAATATTTGAAACAGTTGACGAGAAAATTATTCCGATAAATGGGAGAGTGGTAATTTCGTTCCATTTACAGCCCAGACTCGGTAATGTTTATATAATATTTATTTGATAAAACAGCTTTTCGTGTTCTTAACGTTGTTATGCGTACATATTTCGGATAAAAATCGTGAAAAGACAAATTAGGTAGGTAGTAGAAAAGCCACAAACAACATTTGAAAGCCTTCTAAGTGTAGGAGCAGAGGACTTTACGACGAGTGGTGGAAGGCAAATCTTTTGTCGAAAAGGTAAAAAATCTCGTTTGAAATAACCCGGAAAACGAGCTCTGACATTAACCCCAGCCGAGCCGGATATTTCCTGATCCCTGCCTGTCCTGTATACTTTCGCTAACAGGTAGTCAACTGCAGAAACAATTTCACTCATTTATCCTACTTCTTTCTTATACTATGGTATTGTAAAAGTTTTTATAGTTTGGATATCCATATACTCGTATTTGTTTCAAGCACGCATAAATAGCTACAATGATTAGGGATGTAACATAAGTGGTTAAATTAATAGTTAGTACAATTTAAGAGTCCAGTAGGGTTTTAGTCAGTAAAAGTCTGACACGCCCTTCTGCTCCGCCCAGAGCGGGAGAGCTCATTTTGATGATATTTTACCTAAAAATAACCCTGCTCGGGTATATCTTTTTTGAGGGACGTGAGTTAAACCGTTGGTTTGTGTTTCTAAAGCGAACCGCTGTGTTTTTCGGCAGCCAAGTGCTGCTAGCTTCCGAAGCGATGCTCTGTGTGTTTCCGAAGCTAAATAAATATATAAATAAACATATGAATAAGTATCTTGAGAACTACATTATCTTTTACACCATTTCATTTAGATTAATATCGTAGGAAATATCACAATATAAAAATACGAGTAAGTCTCGTTACAAAACAAAAAATATGAGGAGGTAATAATAACACAGCCCGTGGTTACGAAAAGCCCACACATATTTGAAGATATCCGAGTATTAGGAAAAGGTTGTTCTATGTTTTTGATTATTATTTAGTTCAGAGTGAAGTTCAGAGTATTGCAAGGGTTCCATGCCTGTAGGGTAACCTACGGTACCATATCATTACTAAATCTCCACCATCTGTCCACGAGAAAAAGTCCATCTCAGACAGTAATCTGCATGGTTATCATGTGATTTGACCATTACATATTTGCTGAAAAACTGGACCCCTGAGTTTGTTTCGGTGTTTCTTCTTAGGGTAGTCAGCCGGCCTCATCTAGTTTAAAGTGACGAAAAAATTGACGAGAAACATTTTTTATTAAACCTATTCGCTAAATAAATATCATTCATCAATATTTCGTAAACCGCAATAGATAGAAAAAAAAAATACAAGAAACGTGATTGTATCGTCTTTTTTCTTGCTTTTGCTGTATCGTACAAACTGAAATACTTCTACTAAATCATCAAACTACATTGTATGGATACAGAGTTAACACAAAAATTTTACAAATAAAATACTATTAGATGGTCGAACTAGCGCACCAAGGGTTCGCAGAACTCCGTTTAACGCCACTCACAAAACGTACGGGGAACTTGCTGTTAACTTAAAATCTTGAAATTTCTGAAAAAGTAAAGTCCGTCGATGGTACGGAACTCATCTTATGTCAGATGAAGCGCTTTTTCGCGAAGGTAACTTATAGGTGTCTGTTGAAATTTCGTCATATGAGCGATCATGGTGTCCTCACCCTCCCAACTAGTCCCAACAGAAGTCGCCAGAGTATAGATAAATGAGTGCTACCTGAACGAAGTAAACGTGGGCCGGGGCCGCTAGTTCCTTCCAGGGTTGCAGATTGTGCAAAGAAGTCACTGGCCTTTGCCATAAAGTGCGACTGAAGGAACGCTGAGAGCTAAAGGGTCAGTTCACACCGAGACGCGACGCGACGTGACGATGCGAGGTCCATAGTAAAATCGTCGGCAACACGAAGTCGCAAATGTAAAAACATTCCGCTGCGCAGCGAGACGCCGCGCGACTTCACGAGGCGTCACGAGGCGCAGCGCTGCTTCATGCAGCGTATTCTAAATTCTCACAATGAAATGTGTATCTTTTCGTGTAGTCAATAAAGATCTATTTTGAGTCACTATTAAAATGTGCCTTAGTTACTAAAAATCTGGCATTCCCTCCCGCTCTGAGAAGAAGGCGTTACAGAAGTTATTTATTGATTACACACTTTAAAAAAAGACTGGGTCCCCACTTAGTACATAAATACCTCTTTGTATTGCACAGAATTTTATTACTGGAAGTATTAGGAGTTGATATTGATTTTCTGTATAATTACTTCGTTGAATACGCTTCTAAGGAATAAATTGTCTGTACGATAGACTACGCTTAGGTATAATACTTTTTATGAAAACTTAGTAGTGTCACTTAACGGTACCGCGAATACCTAATTGAATGGCTGTTTCTTCTATAAAGTTATGAAGTAGAAAATTACTGAGAATTGAGTATAGAAGAATCATTTAGTGCTCATTTTTTAACAAGATTTTTTTGTGAGTTTTAATGGAAATATCTTAGCAAACTTATAAGTTACTAGTTACTTAGTAAACATTTACTTGTGATTATTATATCTGACGTTTTCTACAGAAAGAAAACGTTCGAGGAAAACGATATAGAATCTAACAAATATAAGTTAAGTGTACCTTTCAAATTGAGGCAGAATGTTTTTCAATAAGATGTGCACTTTTTGCATCATCATCATCATCATCATCATCATTTTGTGTGCAGTGCAAAAAGTGCACCCCAGTGTGGCGATCTTAAGACGGCAATTTCTTAAAAAAGCGCCCTGCTGGACTCACCACCTCTTTCTCTTGGAACGTTTGAAAGACTGACTGTGGCCTTAGAACGCAAAGGGCACCTGAAGGACACTACATATGGGATTTATTGTTTACTCAGCAAAACCAGACAATCTATGACGATGATTTCCAACCTAAAAAAAACCACTAACTTTCAAACACGGCAACAAAAAGAAAGTTAACCTATAAAACAGCAAAAACAAGGTTTGCAATTCTACAAGCATACTGTCAACATACAACACATAATCTTTTACAACTTTCCTTATACCATCATACTTACTTTCAAAACACTGACCTTACTGACCTCTATATGAAAACCTCTTTATTCCAGCCCAGTGAACAGTTCAGTAATTACAATGCGATATATCGTACATTCCGAGGAAACGGCCATACCATTTCGGTTGAACTACCGAATAGACAAACAGGTTAGTAGGTTCTATTTCTAGGCCATAGGTATGCAAGCACCATTTGGTTACCCAGTCACCCTCGGCTGAGTTTTGACCTGTAGGTTACTAACGTTACATAGGATAGCGTTTGAGAATGTACCAAGAATGTAATGACTGGTATTTGCTTTCTGTTGTCAGATCTGAGACTGGGTCTGAAAGAATGAAGGTTAGGTTTTCTTGAAACTTCTCAATTAGTTCTCTACTAATCAGAAACTTGTTTGTAGATAAAAGCACCTTAGTTGACTTAGACTGTTACTTTTTCGACCAATCTGTAACATATCAAGTAGTCATTAGAATTAACAGAAAACATTCTTGTCGAAGCTACTACTACAATTCCAAACAGAAAACAAAATCACCTGAACTTGAAATTGAACCCCTGCACTAATGATGCGTCGTTTGAGAACAAGAAGTAAAAAGTCGCCCACCGTTCCCTTCCAGTAAATAGGTACCACTAGTTTTTCTCCCTCACAAAGACTGAAGGGTGAACGAGTACTTACTTGACTGAATTTTAAAAGCTTTTATGCCGTTTTTATTCGTGAGTCTCTAATTACAGTGGTGAAGGCGTCACATAACGCCACCTTAGTCATTACAGATGCCGTGAGCGACGCTATAAAGCTAGAAAATGCTTCATGCAAATTATTTTACGTGCTAGTGTTACTTCAGCCTACCTACTATGTATAATACCTACACATCCCATTAATGTACCTCATGCGACACCGGCGTAATTAGCTTAAAAATCACGACATACGTAGGTATAAAATGTACGGTTTTAGACTAATTAATTAACCGGCTCACATTATCACGTTGAAAATTTCCGGGTATTTTTAAAGAGTTCCCGGAAAATACCGCGTCACGTCGTTTACAAGTCGTCAGGAATTTTAATACCCCTTAAAATGTAACAAGTTTATCTGCGAGCTTTAATTGCATAACGGCTGCTCTTTTTTTCGACGCGTAGAACGCAGTTTTTTGTAAAAACATCGGAAAAATTACGGAATTTTTTATTTCTGTATTTTTCAGCACAAATACCACGAAATGTTCGGGTAAGTAGAGCGTATGTGAAGGAAAATATCATAAGAATTACTGGAGTTTTCATTTAAATTGGAAAATGATTTTAATTTTATGAAAATTAAACAAGAACTTTAACATGCTCCCGTTCTTTTAAATTGTGTTGTAAGGTTTCGTTTACCATACGATTTTATATTCAAAACAATAAAATCTTAACGAAGGCAAAGGCGTTGATTTTGGGGCACCTATGTCAGGCTTGAAATTTGAACCTTTGAACAATTGCGCCGTACTCACGAGCACAAAGACAAAGACTGAACAGGACATTCATTATGTATACTCCTAATGAAATTTCTTTTAATAAAAGAAAATAAACCCGACCCCTTCATAAAAACGTACACATCTTTTGTAACAATTTTTTGAATTAACAATGATAAGATGAAATGATAATGGCTTTTTCCCGTTAAAAAATCAACGAGGCGTAACTTGACCCAAGGGGTGGGTCCAACCGAAGCACCCCTTTGGGGCAAAGGCTACCTGCTTCTAAAAAGCTGGTTTCATTTTACAAATACTTTGTCAAAAAGTCGGTCCTGAAATTTAAGAGGAATTTTCACACTCACTTTGTTTTTCTCCGTCTAAGATTAGGCGTATCTCACTAGAATTTTATTATAAAGATTGCTGTTCAATTTCTAATCTGAAAATCCTTCATGCTACGTGTACCTTTACTAGAGTTCACACGTAAGTCAGAACGGAACGTGACCAACCATGCTAGGACCGTTTAGAGTTATTCTTTTTACTTCATACAAGTAAAAAACAACAGCATTAAACGGTCAGACGTGAAACGCTATGGAACTTTGAGGTTAAATATTTAAACAGTATTTAGGTTGTGTTTAACATCGGTTTATAAAGGTTTCATTTTGTAAGATAAACTGAGGTGTGTGCTTTTGTTGTCAGAATTTAGAAGTGTTTTTTTAGTATTTAATTTAAATTTAAATTGAGAACAAAACGTGTTAAATACATGTGATTTTTTATGTATTAATTTGTCATCTACAATATGTAGTATGTTGTAGATGACAAATTACACAAATTTATCTTATTTATTTTAAAAATGTTTTTTAAGAGGGAAATCATCAGGATGATTTCTCGCGCTCTTAGGCGGCGAGAGTTAGAGTGTCAGACTTTTACCGCTGTAACTTTTGAAATTGTAGTACCCTGTTACGTAAAGGGCAAATAAGGGAACTATAGGTGGGTTTTAGTCAGTAAAAATCTGATACGTTCTCTCGCTCCACTCAACCTTCCGATCTAAAAAAGAAGTAATTAAGAAAATATTAGGTAGGTATACATTTTATTGTTGAGCTGGTTTAATGAGGTTTAGTATATAAAAGTTCTGATTTATAACGCTACCTAGATTCCTCAGCCTTAATCTACTGGCTCATGTTACGGAGTCACAACTCTTTAATGAAAACGGTGCTGTCAATTTTCCTTGTAAATTCATAAGTCGTCCTGCGTATCGATAAAAAAGGTATACACGTGTCACTGTAATATCTATTACGTGTGATATATTATGAGCTCAGCAGGAGGTGCACTGATCGATTCCGGTTCACACGGCAAATAAATAACACTATGACAGAGGAGTACCAAGGAGATTTTTCCTAACTGTGTTTATTTTTGTAATAGAGATTTTTAGGTGATTTTTTAGTGGGATTCGATTAAGAGAGCGAGACAGAACAACAGCGAATTATGTATTTTATTTTCGCGAGAATCCGATGGATGCGAGACGCACAGGACCGGTCGCTGTGGCGACGCTTGGGGGAGGCCTATGTCCAGCAGTGGACGTCTTTCGGCTGAGATGATGATGATGATTTTCTGTTTTGAATATATATACAGAATACCACAGCCGTGAATATTTTTTTAATATTTTTGTTGTTTTGGTAATAGGTTTCGGAATCAATTAATAGCTGTGTTTTTAAATTATTTGAACACAGAAACGAAGGACTTATAAAATCTTAAACACCGTTATGGTTACAAATTACAGGTACATAATTACAACTATAAATAAGTGCGTGTAGTATGTTTACAAACTAATTTGTTGGGTACCATTTAGCTCGTAGTTTTCTAGCGAAATATGCCTACCACCTACATATTTCGTAAATATTTTGAGCTCCTCGTTAGATTCAAATGTGCGGTGGCGTTTGGAGTGTAGAGTGAATTCATTATCGCGGTCGGGCAGTCGTTAGTGGTTTACAGCCCTGTTCACAAACTCTTTGAAATAATGCTCCCCTGGTACCTTGACGTGTTTCAGCACGAACATAACGTACATGAGCACCTCGAGAGATATTTAAAACATTCGTATAATTCCTGTGAGCGAAACAATCGGGGTTTTGTCTCGTTACATAATAAAGCTTGCCTTGCCAACTGTGTTGCCGGCACAAAAATCTGCGATGCGATATGATCATAATGACTTTTACTGCGTTTGTTTTGCGCTCCGATTGCCGCTAAAATGGGAACTGTAAAATTTAATCATACAAGTGTGGGAGTTTGGTTTTGTTTATTTTCTCTTGAGTGCCGATCGATTTTCATTTATGAATCGCGTGAGATAAGCAATAGCCTAATATTTTCTATTTGCCTTGTAATGAATGTTACCTATGTACATAATTTCATTTGAGTGTTTACAATAATGATGTCTTACGCCGGTTTCCCGATAAACAAGAGGTGCGAAAGTGTCTTTGCATGACTACAAAGAGATCCCTCTCTTCTTAGTAGGGGTGCATCATGAAATTGCTAAGATGCGAATTTCGAAAATGGCATTAACTGAAACTCCTATGATTATCAGCTTCATCAGATACGCCTCCACACAGCCGAAGAGAATAGAAAATTAAGTTTACTTCGACATTACCAACAAAAACAATTTAGTTTATAAAAAGTTGAAAAAAAATTGTTTCTATTGAAAAATTGAACGATAGTATAGGCTACAAGGTTTTCACACTTTATTTTCACACAAAAAATTGTTACAAAAAACAAAACCTAGCAGACATATATAGTCATAGTCAAAGTAATTTTCTTCATAAGAGATTCTTACATGTAAGTATAATAATTACAAATAAGTTACATTTCAATCATTCCAAATATTCTAAATTATTATTATGAGTTTGGTATGTCCCACTGCAGGACAAAGGCCTCCCTTCTGGGCCTACCACGTCGCCAGCTCCTGCTGTTCGGGATCCAATCAGTGGTCACCTTCACCCAATTTTTTTGCGACATGAGGCCAATAAAGCCTGCCTATTCCCATTTTAGTTGGGCGGCAGAAAAGCGTCTGCGATATGTGTTTTGGAATGAAGTATACTGTTCCTTTGACCAAGAGAATACTTCGTTCCATTACTCGCAGGCAGTCTTAAATTATTAATTAACAAGAAAATTGTTTTTACTTTCATCATTTAATAACTGGCAATTTTCATTCAGCTACTGAAAGGTTCGTTCGGGGCCAATTATCAAAAATCTTTAGACGTCGGGTATTTAACCTAATTTGGCTTTTCTTTTCTTTTGCCCAGTGATTTTGTCATGCCAAGTAATAATTATCTGCCTTATTAATTTTCGTTCAGGTCAGATTTCTGTGTTAAGCTTGTATTTAAAAGGTCAGCGAGCAGTAATCAGCTTAGTACGGCTTTGCTTTGGCACTAATAACGTCTAAATATATTTTACTTCATAATTTAGTTAAGGGCAAAGAAGGTACACCCTTGTGAATGATGAGTCAGTCTCAGTTTTTTTGTTTTATCTATGTGTATATACAGTAACTAATATTATAAAGAGGTTTTTTTTATTTTGGTTTGGAATGAAAAAAATCACCAACGGAATGCTACTTTATTACTGAGTGTATAGGTATATATTTTCTACTATTACGCAGGCCAGTAACTACTATTTTTGGGGTTTCATGTCCAAATGGGACCCTATTATTAAGACTCAACTATCCTTCTATCTGTTACAAGACCGTATTTCATAAACCGTTATAGCTAGACAGTTGATTTTTTTCACAGATTATATATTTTTATTGCTGTTATAATAACAGGTAGGCCGCTGCAAATACAATTTGGCGAGGTGGGATTTCACGGACCCGTCGGATACTCAATGTGAGTGCGGTGCTCCGGTTCAAAACATGAGCCACATGTTAGAATGCCCCAAATGCCCCTACACCTGCACTTTGGAGGATCTAATGAGCGCCACTGATGCAGCTATCAACGTGGCCACTTATTGGGCCCAAAAAATTTAGCGAGTTTACCGTCGAATCGAGAAGAAGAAGAAGATAATAACAGCACTAAAAACAGAACAAAATGGGTAAAAAACGTTGAATAGATACGGAACCTTTCGTATGCGACACGCACTTGACCGGTTTTAATAAATATTCCTGCTAACGTTGGCGTATGAACATTGATACCTTTAGGTATGTTCATGAATGTAATACGATTTGAGGTATTAATGCTTTATTTACACTAAGCCGCTTATTTGACCAACCCGGAAATTTTGTAAAAGCTCACTTTAGATCTCTGGACTGTTTCGTCACGGTTCGTTCACATTGTTGACCAACCAAAAACAAATAAACAAAGTTATTTGTTTTTGGTAAGTCAACAACTGTTTACAAGATACATTTAAATACAGATTCATGTCTGCGTTCGCTGATGGCTATAACATGCCTTAGGAAGGTTGGCTAGGTATCAGGAAACATAGTTTGCTATTCAAAAGTTAAAAATTCCTTCTAAGCAGGTATGCTTCAATATCAACTAAGTGAAATAGTAGCCAAGCTGGAGTGTTATAAAAATTCAACATTGATTCAACTACTTACAATTAATTCATGAATCCCCGACCGGTCCTATGAGACCGCGCTGTTATTGTTTTACTATTGTGTCTCGTTTTGCGGGTATGTGATAGGTTAAATGTTTAGATAGTTTTCAGTGGTTTTCAGAGTCAAAACTCCTTTGTCATAACCAATGAGCAGGAGCACAAAGTATTTTGTGCTAAAAGAATATTCTTTAACATATGTAATCAAGTCGAGTATATTATAGAGACAGTAATGTGTGAGGCTTACGAGATTCGAAAGAGTTGCCGTAGCCTTGGAATGCAAAGAGCAACTGAAGGATCTCAGGTGAGTGTTCATCAGGAAGTCTGACACTCTTTCTCGCTCTACTTAAAGCGGCAGAAATCACTTAAAAAATGTGACAAGTTTGAGGGTACATTCTTGTTAATTCATTTTCTATTTTAAACTTGACTCTTCGCTACTTTTAGTAGCTAAATAAAAATACTAATAAAACAGGGCACATATTTCATGTAAGAGGCGTACCGTGTTGTAAAACTCTGAGATTTTTAAAGGAAATTTTTCACGCAGGGTGACTGCGGTGCTGCCATGAATTCTGGGCCTGCTGCCAAAAAAGACTGCACATTAGTTCCACTGATAATTGAAGCCGAACGGACAGAACTATGAAGGTGGGGATGATGGGCACTTGGAAATTAATATGTCCTTACCAATTTCAATAAACTACAAAACTTTATTCGTGATGTAACTTTGACTAACTCAGGTATTTCATGTTATTTCTTCGACTTGAACTAGCGTCCTTTAGATGAAGGAAGGGCGATGGATGTTTGGACGATGTACGAGAGATCGAAATAAATCGCAGAGGCCCCATAGACACTTTTCATGAATTGAGGTATATACGAACTGAATATAATTCTGTACGTCCTAGGTAAGTATCCTATTAAGTATGCCCTTTTTGTTTCAGGTCTTCCACCCTTGGATTGGTAAGGGCTCTTTCAGACTCGGTTTAACTAAAACCGACTCGATGTTCCTTGACATACCTAAGTTGCTGTGCGTGTAACTATTTCGACATCTAGAAAACTAAGATGCTGGATTACTCAAAGTATTTTTTATTCTTTATGTCAAAGAGTTTCTTCCATTGTCATGGAGGTTGTGTCAAGTAGAATATGGAGAATTTGTGTGGCTGTTTTCAGTTTTCTCAGAGCTAGTTTTATTTTATAATTATCACACTCAGGAGCAGAGATGGCAGGTAATAGCGGCCCCGACTTATAAGTTTTACACTGCGGCTTTATACCCAGACCGGTGTTTTATTTTGTATAATAATTTATTTCACCACCACTGCTCTTAAAACGGCAAAGGAAATCATCATGAAAAAAACGGCAAGTCCTAGAACCCCTAGAACCGATTTGAAGATATATGGTATTCACCAACTCGCACTGTGCCCGCGTGTTGACTTACATTCCATACCCCTTTTCGTAAAAGTGATACCGAATTCTTATCAGTGAGAATATTCGAAAGCTGATGATGCTCCATGGTTATAATTCACACTCAAATAATATTCTTTTAGATGGTCTTAGTGAGAGATGTAGAACAGTTGAGAGTAAAGATACAAATCTAAAACACAAAACAATATCGACAACAATTTGCTGAAGCCCTCGAGCTAGATACAAGTTCTTACTGAACTTTAAAAGATCTGGAGAGGTATTTACACTGACATCGAACAAATCGCGCCAGAGAATTGTTTGTGCGGAATCACTTGTACATATGTTTAGAGATCTACATTGAAAGTTATCGGCAAAATGATTTAGCATTATATATCATGAGATAGTTAGTTTCTTTGTTTAGCAATCGATAAATATGTACCACATATGTAATTATAGAGTATTAGGTATGTCGTATAGCTTGGTTTTATTGGAGTGAAACTGACTATAAATACATTAAAAACTACGCCATTGAAATGTGGACCCTCAGTCCTCACAGACCATCAGCCAGATATCGGAAAGCATGTGAAAATATAAGGTATTGTGTCTTCAGATATTTAATAAACAATACATATACAATATTTACTGAAAAAAAAAAATGAACAACTAAGCTATGGTCTCTCTATCACAGAACAATAATAAATATTAAGGTAATTATTACTAAAACTTTCACTTTTGTACATAAAGTTTTACTAAAAGGAAATCGCAG
This sequence comes from Mythimna separata, assembly GCA_030763345.1. Classification (NCBI taxonomy): domain Eukaryota; kingdom Metazoa; phylum Arthropoda; class Insecta; order Lepidoptera; family Noctuidae; genus Mythimna; species Mythimna separata. Next base: position 17,152,099 of record CM061171.1, on the reverse strand, counting down.
CACTGCATTTACAGGAAAAAAAATCACTGAAATAGATCACCCTTTTTTCCTAATTTTAACCCAACATTTGTCACAAACTAGATAATAAATAAGGTGCAATCTTTGGGAGAGTAATAACGACATTTCCTCTCACGAATATTTTTTCCCCATCCTCGTCTAATGAAGCTTCTTCCTCCGTCTTTCTTCAATACTTATCCCGAGTTTTTCCCTTCAGAATCGTGATGTCCATGTTAGTGGGCTCTCCTTCGATAATAAGTAGCTAATGCTGCGTTATTATCCATTATTGGTTTATTTGATATATGGCATATTATGGATTCACTGATTTCTGATTATACTGTAATCTTTTCGTTACCATAATCCGGAAATAATGGAGCATGGTGTATTGGTAGATATTTTTTTAGGATATTTAGTCTTTTTGTGACATCTGTTATTTATTTATTGTGCACACATACCACAGCTATGTCTTTCCGCTCTATCTCGCTCACTATCTCAACACGTCTCTGCATTTTTCTCTGTATCACCCAAAGGACTGATAGAGAATGCCTTGATGCAATTAATCCGCCTATGTACCACCACTGTTCTAGAGTTTAAATAAATAAATAAGAATAAGATGCTTTGGTAAACCGGTTTCCTGTGAAATATTCAGTCTTTTGCTAAATAAAATATGAGATTACCTAGAATAAACAAACAAAGCAATAAAAAAAGCATTATAATAGTTAATCCACACAGCGTTGAATATCATAATGCCTTTTTATAGGTTAAATTAGTTTTCAAGCATTTACGTTTTACGATTTTCGCTTTGTGTTTATGATATCATTTTTTGCAAGTTTTATGAAGCATTACCATAATAATCAACTTGAATTTTATTTTTTATTCGTAGAAGTATTTACCTAGCGTTAGTACTACTCTACTAATGAAGAAAAACCGGCCAAGTACGATTCGAACTCCTTGTAGGAGTCGCGACCGTGGTGGTATGGACCGATAAGCTGTTAAATTAAATACTTCAGTGACTTCAAAGATTTATTGATAAAACGGAAATTATGCTAAGATACGCTAAATGATATTGTATGCTAATGAGTACGAAAGCACCCGGTTTGCTGTCCGAATATGTACTGACGCCACGCCGCACTTAGCGCGGTGTGATTAGGTTGCTAGATCAGCAAAACGTGTTCGATCGTGATTATTGTATCGAACACTCCTACAGAATGAATTTCGTAAAATTAATGTATAAAACAAATTTTTATTTACTATTATAGGAAAATACACACTCTGTGAATATTTCGACAGTCTACCGGTTACGGTTCATGTAATATAATCCGCTGATAGACTGACAGATGGACGGACGCACGAACAGATAACGAAAGCTATGTGTATGAGACTGGTAACAGCACCTTAAAAATTATCTAGGTATATGAAGCTGTGAACATTAAATGCCAAACTAAAATAGCAAACGAGAAATCTCCATTAGAAACTAAGCTTTCACTGCCTCAGAAAACGCGAAAGAAATCCACTGCCCAAGTGATTGTGCAAACTGCCCTAAAACAGAGTGGTTCCAAAATGAAGCAATTAAAAGTAATACCTACCCTTCACAGAAACAAAGTAGCCGTATATAGTTGACAGCTTTTAACCATTCGCAACTCTATCCAGGTGGGTCGAAACGCGAGCCACCCCCCGCATTAAAGCTACGACGAAAGCCTAAGAACCCGAACAATAAAAAAAAGGAAACGCCCCCCAACGTGCGTGACCACAGGCTCAATGCAAATTATACTTCCATCCATTTCATACAATAAAACGAAATGAGCCCTTTTAACGCAACATGAGAAATCGATAAAAAATACACGTCCGAGCTTAAGCTTGCTACATTCGAGTATTGTTACGTAAACGTTTTGTAATGGGTATTATTAAAACCTTTATTAATAGTTGCGGAACCCCGTATGCATTTGACGGGTCGGTACGTGGGGATAATAACCGGCTTTCTGGTTGCTAAGGCTTGCTAAAGTAGCTACTGAAGAAACGTTATGTAATGTATTTTTTTTGAGATATGTAATTTTATATGAGAAAATCTTTTGGGTTGAACAAAGAGTTTTTATGATGGGTAGTTATCAAATAACTTCTCCTGCTCAGGGTGGAGCCAGAGGATTGGTCAGAATTTTACTGACTAAAGGTTGGTTTCAGAACTGAGTAATTTGAGTTAAGAACGTCTCAAATCCTACTTAAGAGCCAAATTTTGTCAGGTTTTCATGCCAAAGTAGATTTCGAGAAATATTCGACTTCAAATGCTTAAATCAGAAGTCGCGTTTATTTGGTCGGAAATTTTCCAATGACTTTTCCCATTCTAGGGCGGAGCGGAAGGGCGTGTCAGACTTTCACTTACTCAAACCCACTCCTTTGTTCCTTCTTTGCCTTCGTTCTGGGGCCCCAGGGTTTCTTTCATACAACTATGGCCCCAGTAGGCAACCCGCTGGGAGAAATCGGGTGTAAAGCCCACCTGTGTTCCTCCAGTAGACCCTTCGAACATTTTCACAGCTTAACTCTAAGTCTCAACATCGGTCATGGCAAATTCGCAGCATAAAGCTAAATAATTCCCTCGAATCCTAAGTAAGTCAAGCTATTGTGTATCACAAACATCGGAATCCGTGAGCTAAAACAAAAGACGTTAAGGAGCATTCTCACAAAATACTCGTACGTCTGAAACGGGCCGAAAATATATCCAGGGTAATAAAGGAGTGTCCCCAGGGCGGCTACTGACCACAGCCCGATCATAACCCAATTACAAGTCAACCGCATTTTTATGCGGCCTTTACACCTTACGGGAACATACCGATGAATTTATTGTATTTTTATACTCCACGACCAGTATTTATAGTGGGTATAACAAATACCTATACACCGCCAAGGGTTCTTGTGTATTTGTACATTGATTTTCTTTTGTAGTTCTTATGTTTTTCGGGGTAGTTCTACTGTTTTGTTTAAGTTGTGTATCCAGGAAAATCATAGCTTTATTAGGTAGGGAAATTCTGGGAAATTGACGGGAACTTTTATTTATCTGTGTTAGTATGTAAGTAATTTTCCGACTATGCTAACGTAGTTACTCAGATACCCGCGAAACGAGACACAATAGTAAAACAATAACAGCGCGGTCTCATAGGACCGGTTGGGGATTCAAACGTTAATTTGAATGTACAAATGAACATAAATATAATATGAATTTCACGTCTCAAACTACAGTCTAACTTAGAAAACAAAGAATTATTTCAATAGACATAAAATAAAGCGTATTACTTACCTACATATTCGCACATCATTTTGTGTCAGGGTTGACTTTTCAGGAAAACTGATACACTACTGAAACTGATGTTTTTTATCCATTGTTGTTGCTGTCGAAATCGCATCCTATGAATGAAGAATCCTTTGTGAATATACTGTGCTTTTTGATAACGTTAGACATACTCGTAATGTGAAAGGTTTCATATATTTTTAGGGTTCCGTACCTCAAAAGAAAGGAACAAACATGGATCCCTTATAGGATCACTTTTTCGTCCATCTGTCAGTCTGTCAAGACTGTTTATCTCGGGAACGCTTAAAGGTATCGAGTTGAAATTAGAACCATAAACTTTAATCTGCCGTCACTTGAAGCTGTGTAAAAATTAAACTTGTAAGTAAACAAAAAAAAAGATACGGCCATTTATGTCGCAAAAAACGTACAATTCGACATTCTCAAGGGAATCGCGATTCTGAGGGAACTTCCCGGTTCCCGGTCGGATTCGCGCAATGACGGTACGGAACCCTCAGTGCGCAAATCCGACCTGAAGTGCAAGTCAGATCCGCGCTGTTTTTAGGGTTCCGTACCTCAAAAGGAAAAAACGGAACCCTTATAGGATCACTTTGTTGTCCGTCTGTCTGTCCGTCCGTCTGTCAAGACCCTTTTTCTCAGGAACGCGTGAAGGTATGAAGCTGAAATTTATATCAATTACTCAGGTCTATTGTCCCTTAAAGCTGTGAAAAAATCAAACTTCTAAGCCAACGCAATCAAAAGATACAGCCGTTTATGCCGCAAATTTTCGACACTTGCAAGGGAATCAAAACCTACAGGGTGCTTCCCGTGAACTCAGAATCTTGAAATTTGGTACGAAGCAACGTCTTATAGCATAGATAAAGGAAAAATTACGAAAACCATAAATTTTTAGTTACATCACATAATATTTTTTTTTTAATAATTTTAAACTTACTACCCATTTCCTCATAAACGCGTAAAGGTATTAAATTGAAATTCATACCAAATACTCAGGTCTATAATACCTTTAAGCTGTAACAAAATCAAACTTCTATGTCAACGCAATCAAAAGAAACAGCAATTTAAGCTGCATATTTTGAAACTCGCAAGTACTCGCGAGGGAATCAAAACCTAAAGGGTACTTCCAGTCGACCTAGAATCTTGAAATTTGGCACGAAGCTAGGTATTATAGCACTAACATAGGAAAAAGTCTGAAAACTGAAAATTTTTAGTCACGTCACCAGAAAAAAAAGGAAAAGTCTTCAAGACTCGATTCGAGAATGAACTGTTTTCATAGGTCAGTTGGTACGGAACCCTCAGTGCGCGAGTCCGACTCGCACTTGCCCTGTTTTTTTTCTTTGACGAACTATCGCAAAAAATACATATTTCATTCATACAAACTGTAAAATCCGATTTTAATGAAACTCTGATCACACACGCAACTAAATCTAAAAAGTTAGTTACGAATATTTTAGAAAAAAGTTCAGAGAGAGAGAGAGAGTAATTTTTCACGTTTTATAGAAAATTTAAAATTGCTCTCGGAGTTATTAGAACTTGTTTTCGAAATTGTTTGCAACTCAGTTTTTAAACCTAGGCTCGAAACGTCAAACTATCATGTAGGTACGTACCAAGTTTTAATGAAATCGGTTCATTTATTCCCAAAAATAAAGACTTGCCAGTTTGTAAGCAATACCGCGAGGAGTAAATGATTATATTTTATGATATGTAAACTAATTGACATTATCATCTTCCTACATGCCTACAATATTTTTTTTCTTTCATACTGTAATGTCACCCGTCACGCTATCAGAAGTCCCTTTTTTCTTTTATATCACTCCTTACAGTACCCATACATCTGTTCTTTGACCTCTTTCTCCAACTCCATTCATTACATCCATCTCTTCAATCCTCATTGGTATCAACACAATTTGTTTTCCTCTCACAAGTCTCTATTATTTCCTCCAAAACTTCCTTAAACAAGTTTAAACTTAAAACAAAGCATAGTCCTCTGTAAGGTGAATAAATCATGAAAACTCATTCAAGACTGAGTAAACCAATGAGCTAGGCGCTACACTAGCTCCCAGGATCAGTGCCGTGCACGCGGGAGACAGCATGCAAACTAACTAGCATGACGCGAACACTGTCGTAATTGTAATTACCCAGTGTGAAGGTAATTGCTTTTCCTCGTTCCCTTAAAAGCACTACTTAAGTAGAACTAACAGCTCTAAAACTTCAACAAGCTTTGTGAGCTCGTCTTTCTTATTGAATGTATTTTGTTATACAACTTTAGACTTCGATACACCTGTGATGACCGAAACTTGGTAGATAAACGGATTATTGGACTTTGCTTTATTATGCACTAAAATAATCATGAGCTTGTAGCACTTTTTAACGTGGGGACTTTCTATTGAAGAGACTCACGTCCAAAACGCCATTTATCTCAATCCTCGGCAAATCTCTTAGGCGTTACTAGTCACTCAGCGAAAATCGTCTAATAATTAATTCTGTATTAACAGTATTTTTTCGAAATGGGAAATCATCAAATAACTTCATCCACTCTGGGTGGAGCAAGATTGAGTGTCACACTTTTATGTTTAGTTAGTAAAAGTCTGATAATTGCTTTTATTCCCACATACAGTGAGGAGCTCGTGGCTAGATAATAACAGCCGCACAGATCGATCTTCAAGGTTAAGCAACGCTTGCCTAGGTTGGTCTGTGGATGGGTGACCATCTTAATATAACGAGTTTCCTCCGTGCCTCGGAAAGCCGTTGGTCCCGGCTGTCATTGGAGATCTTTGGCATTCGTTACGGATAGTCAGAAGCCAGTAAATCTGACTCCAGTCTTGCCACGAAGTACGGTTTTACCCCAGTTAATGGGTTGTGGAGGTCTGGTAGGCAGCCGCTCCTCGTAAAATACTGGTATTCAGCTAAATCCGGCTTGACTGGAAGCCGACCCCAATATAGTTGGGAAAAGGCTAGGCAGATGATGATACACATGTCTATAACCACACGGTCTTCCTTTTCATTTTAGGTCGGGGTACAGGAAAAACTATAATCTTCATTACAGTTGCCCTTATTGTGTAGCAAACTCCATCTCTGATCAAATTGAGAAAGATCTGTCCTCGCCTTGACACACTTTATGTTACAACGCGGGACCGCTATGCGATTTCAAGTAAACCCTATGTTTCTGTGGGATTGTTCAAAAGAGTAACGGCGATCTCGGATATCAAAGGGTAACTGAAGAAATACAGGTAGGTTTTATTAAGTAAAAATCTATATTACCACTTCGAAAGCTGAGGCCTAAATATATGCTTGATAGACAAAACCATTGCGTTGTCTGCAAGCCACTGACAAAACCAAAGTTGTACTTGAGGCACATTACCAATAATGTACCTAACCTTAAAGTTTGGCCGTACCACACATTAGTGTCAATTGTAATATATAAGAATGCATTGGACAACGTTCGCTTGCGAACAGTAACTTGCAGCAGATAAAGAGAAACTTCTTCGAAAGTGAAAACTTGTTCCGTATTCTAGCGTTTTCGTGTGCTATCGAACGAGTTCCTTTTGATTAAAGCAACTGGTTGAGCTTCGTTGAGCTTGGTTGAGCTAACTACACACTGAGCGTATGAACTATTGTTTCGTGTAGCAAGTTTCTAAGCGCACGTGTTCTCGCTGTTGTCTGACCTCTAGACAAAAGTTGGAACTGTTGGAATTGTTGAAATGTTGTGGATAGTTTTTTAGTCACAGTTTATATTATTAGATTTGTATTGACACACTGGTATCGCCTCTCATTAAGGACTGGAGTGTCCAAGGTCTAGAAGCTTACCAATGTGCAACCCGTACCGAAAAATCTTGCCAACTATCGGCCGATTTCAATAATCTCCATACTCTGCAACATTTTACTCTTCTGAAAAGTGTATTGAACTCGCACCCTATGTTATACCCGGAAGGTAACGATCTCCTCAGTGACCGACAGTACGGGTTTCGCTGAAATCAGTGCTGGGGACCTACTAGTATAAACCACTAATAGTGAGGAGAAGCCCTCGATATGAATGGGGAAGCAATAGCCTTTTCCTTAGACGTCTCGAAGGCTTTCGACAGGGTATGGCATGCTAGTCTTATATTGCATTCCCCAGCGTGCGGCATTTCTCCTGGTCTGATTGCCTGGATAAAATACTTCCTGAGTAGACGGTCTCTCCGAGTGGTTGTCGGTGGATTCTCATCGGAACCCATGACGACAAGCCGGGGTCCCTCAGGGTTCTGTTCTCTCTGCAATTCTCTTCCTGCTCCATATCAACGATCTGCCGATGCTCGGTACGTATGGGTATGCAAATAAAAGTACAGTTACAAAGAGATACCTTCCGGGTGCCCGGGCGAAATCGGGCGAAGTCAATCTGGTGAGATTCAACATTGCCAAAACATAATTTAAACGAGTCGGTTCACTGCAAAAATATGCCCGTTCACTTTGGCTCCGGTCTTTCTGAATGTACTCCTGGACCTAGAGTGCACCAACCGCTGTCAGCTCTTGAAGTTTCCTTAGACTGCAACTTTGGGCAGTTCATTGAGTTCAAAGCCAAGGTAGTAATGAACGTAATGTTAAGGTCTCTCCATAGTTGGCTTTTATGCCTTCTCTTTACGGTGTTTAAGTTATATTTGGGTCTGGGTTTATGTGTAATTCTTTCGCTGTCTCTATCATAAACCTCTCAAATGTGCTGCCTCTTGACCTTGAAAAATATGAAAATAAATTTTCTTTCAGCTTATTTGGAACTACTATTTAAGTCTTCCCAACCATAGTCTAGTCTTCGCCACAATTATTATACGTTGACTTCTCCTAATTATAATGATTTGATATTAAAAGAAAAAAAAAACAAAGTTCTAGTCCTTGATAAAATGGTACCCATATAAAGAAGTTCGGACGGGAATACTTACTCTTTTTAAATAAATGTTTATGTCCTTATTAACATACTATTATTCTACTTGAAAAATGTACCTTCTTGCGGTGCATGTGGAAAGCTAGACAGCTTATGAAGTGCCTAACCTCATAGTGGTTTTTCAAGAGAGGCTATTTTCAAGTGATATTTTTCATAACAGCTGCAACTTTAGATACATAGTGTATGTATACCGTGTCATATTACTGCTCAGTGCACGTAGGAGCATGATGTATTAGTTTTGTTCTGCCAACAGCTGAAGTTAATATCCAAGGAACATCAAAATCTTACTCCACGGAACTAATATCGCTAACATATCAAATTCTGCGAACTTACATAATCTATCACATTGAAATACATATGTTTAAGAAAAACCAATTTATTTTATTTATTATATATAAGGCAGTGCGACGTTTAAAAATATTTTTGAGTGAATAAGTTCACTAAACAAATGTTACAAAATATACTTAAATATATAGTAAAGTAAGGAATATTGGTGATATTCAAAGCAGAATAACCATACAGTTCCATGCAACCACATTCATGAGACAGTGCTAGCGGGTTGTTACAAGTGTGAGGAGAATAAATATCGTCATTCTAGTAACACATTATGCATAGGGAACCGTATGGAGTTGTGTTTAAATCACTAAAGTTATATCACTAATAGGTATGACTACCTTTACCCTATTTATATATCTATTATTGTGGTGGACTTGTCACTTTAAGAAGCACACAGCTTAAAAGAGGTCACTTTTATGTTGAAAACCATGTTTGGCCGATATTATACTTTTTAACCTTGACTTTAACACTCAAACACCATAAAAAATATTATAAAATAAATAAACACGACCCCAAAATGATGTAAGGAACTTCTCAAAAGTACGAACCGACGTAATACAGAAGTTTCAACAAAATATTTTCGGAATGGACTTTTTTTATTACGAGTTGCGTAAGTCGTAAATTTAACCTACATATTTCATCAGGTAAAACGAGAGATGGGCTCATTGCGTGGGACTTGCGAATATAGTTAGCTCAACCATTATTTTTCTAGGCTTCACAGCATTTATATCACGACATGCCGCCTGAGGTATTTGGGTCGAAAAATCTACGTCATGAAAATATTTCCCTGACTAATAAAGTAGCCTACCTACAGAGTAAAATATGTTGGTACTTAATATCATAAAACTTTATATAAGTAGCTGTATCCCTATCGAGGGAAAATCAAGAAGATACATCTTTCTGTACTAGAAAATACCAAATATATTGCCCCTAAAATCGGATCGTCCTATTTTTCTTCGTAAACTAGTGCTTTGTTTGCAAACCGTAACTTTTAGTAGTATTCATGAGTAGGCACAGTTACCCTCGTAATAAAACCAAGATTATCAGTAAATAAGGTCTGCACATAAATAAAGTTGATTCCCCTGCAAATCAGGCGGATGCCCCGAAACGTTCGGAGATCTAACAAAAAGGGTAGGTACACACAAACGCACTGAACTATTACGTAGCATGGTACGTGACGACTTTGTTCGTTCGTGTGTACAGTTTGTGTGTCACTAACAAAAATGGAGATCTACATATTTTGTGAAAACATTTTCATTTGAGCCTTTAGGAGTAAAGGCCTATTAGTTTATCGCTGTTCGGTTATTGTTGCTCGATTTGTCGTTTACAGCATTCGCACCTAAGGCACGTTCGTGTCGAACAAAACGCGGATTAGCCGTTGTGACACGCGACAGTGTGCGTCTAACTTAACGTATGTTCATAGAAATCATGATTATAGGTAGTGGGAGTAATATAATACGTGCGTCGACCTTACGTCGACATCGAGCGATACTTGAAGGAAATCGAGTACAATATGTGATCAAGTTTTTGACGTTGCAATCTACCGTTAATTTCCCCCGAGGTTCACCTGCCGCCACAATAAAGAAACTATTTTATTGTTACCATATTGTACTCCACTTCTAAAGTATTTCGATACGTTATTATGACAACATTATGAAAGGTCTATTGTCGTTCTAAGGTTGTTAGTGTAGCAGTTCTGTGCAATAAAGTATGATAAATAAATGTACTTTACTTCACAATTTCCAGTGTTTAGTTACTCCCAAAGCTAAGAGTAAATAAGCAAAGGTACATGGTTTATTACTTTCTTAATTAAGTTTGTATTTTCATTCAGTTTATAATGAGGTGAGATGGTATTCTTTGTCTATACTAATATCATAAAGCTAAAGATTTTGTTTATTTAACCACGCTCTGGAACTACTAGTCCGAATTTATAAATTATTTTAGTATTTAATATCTCATTTATCGAGGAAGGTACAGGATATATCACCACGCTTCGCGTCACGAAAGCGGAGTAACAACAAAAGACGTACAGGGTGAGGCCGCTAAGAATAGTTAGTATTTATACGCTGTAAAATACGTCAAATAAACTAGATGAAACAAATAACTTGATAATTATATTTTGTGCACATAATAAATCTAGAAGCAATCAAAGTACAACTAGGCAATTACTTTTCTAATTTCCAATTGAAAATACATATTTCATTCTACACGTAACAAAAGAAAAACCTCCACACATTACCATAACTTGCCAGAAAAACAGAAAAAAAGCAAGTGACTTCTGAAATTCAGAATTCAAAGGTATCGTATGAAATAAACATTAGGCGCGGGGCACTCGGCTGTATGGAGGGAACTTCCAAAAACTCCTTATTGCGTGCTTACTATTTCCCGACCCTAATGGGCAAGCGCGATTTTGCTGACAAATAAATATGTACCGCCCTTCCTGACGAGAGTAATTGTAACTGTGTGGCCCTTAGAACGGGTCATATTTGAGTGGAAAACTAAAACAAGACTTCAACTTGAACTCTTCATTAATGGTGTTTGTGGAAGGGAAACCGCAATTTTGCCAATAACATGTGCAAGTTGTTAATAAAGCATCAAACGCTGGAGAGTATTTAGCGAGAATTGACAGTAAGATAAATATATATGCATTAAAATTCAAAATACAAGAATTTCTTCGCAGATGCAGACCGATAATATAACCACAGATTATGACTATGTTCGTGTGCACATGACAAAAACGCGTAAGAGTGAAACCGATAGAGAAAAACAAAAGAAAGATGCACTAGTTAGATACAACTTAATTCAATAATATAAAACTAAAAAAAACACTAGGTATGTTCTGTTTAATGAAAATGTCTTTGACATCAGCATGAAGTAGATTGTCATTCCACTTGTAGGATGTCTAGAATGGGTCTTTGGTTAAAAGCTCACTCTAAACTGACTTCAACTAAGTTTTTACGATGAGATGCCAACAGAATAGTACCGCAGCAAAGAATTTTAATAACTACACGACCCAGTTGGTGCAGTGACAAAACTAGTGGCTGCTGAGCTGCTTTACGTTTCGTTCGTTTCTTGGTCAGTACAAATATTTCTAACGCCTTGAGATAGACAGTTATAAAGATAGTAGTTTCGGGTCCGACTGTCTTGCGTTTATGAGTTTATATTATGTTTGTGAACGCACCCACAGAAGTCATTCTGATGATTATATACCAGAAAAAAAAACCCACGATATAGATGTAAAGAAACATATAAATGAAATGGCAGAGATAAAGTAATTTTTGCTCCGTTACTGTAATTGCTACATGCAGGAATAAATTAATAACTTTATAACAATTTTCCGATTACAAAGTACTAATCATGTCCAATGTGCAATCGATAACAATGGCAACTCTACGAGTCTGTAGGAACTGCTCCCACTCTGGGTGAAACGAGAGGGAGTTTGGCAGTGTTACTGACTATCCCACTTGTCTTCACTTGCGTTCCAGGGCTGTGGCAACTGATTCAAACAATCCTACTAAACCTACTAACTAAATTAGATCAGCCCTGATAGCTACAACCTAGGGTCAAGAAATAATCAATAGGTTATTTCTTTGCAAGCGTGCTCCACCGTCGACCACATCAAAACTTCCCCCATGAGCCTAGAAAAGAGTCAAATGCGAACCTATCAATAATAAAAAAAAACATTTATCACCCAGACATTTGTTTTCATAATTTTCAGATATCATAATTCACTTTTTCTATCGTTCCAACGAACGGCAGTGGTTGCCACATTACTGTAAAACCTCGGAAGTTCCAGACCGCTGTTATTAAAGCCCCACCACCGGCCAGGGTGGTTCAGTCGCATGCAACACCGATAAAGCACCAGTTAACATAAAAGGAACAGGAATTTACTTGAGTAATAAAAAGAAACACCCAAAGCCGTGCGTGACCACTGGAGCTCATGAAAAATCATATTTTATATTTGTTTCACAAACTAAACACGGCAGCCACTGTTCCGATCCACTTGATTTTTGATTCAAGACAAAAAGTTATCTTTTACATGAAAGATAACGGAGCAGTCTTCCGTGAGATATTCATAAAGATAAACCCGGTTCATTGCTTTTCTTGACCGATTTGGTTTAAGGAAGTACCTTTAGAAATACGTATTTATGTAGGAAAGTTTTTGAGTTCTGAGCAAAAATATATCATAAAGAAAATAATCCGCGTCAAATTCCATGACTTCAAAAGATTTATCACACTTATTCAAAAAGGTGACAGTTTGTATGTAGAGCTACCTTTGTTGTTACGCCTTTGCACTCAAACGGGTGAACGGATTTGGGGCCACGCTAGTAGACCATATAGAGTAAGCCCGTAGAATACTTTTATCCCAGGAATACGGAATAATTGTTCACCTGGGCGAAACCACTGGCAGAAACCAGTAGTTTATATTTTAGCGGCCATACAATAATAAAATATCATTCGAAAATGTTCAAAAGGAATTCAGGTCATAAAAACTATTCAGCAACATTTTTTCTACATGCAGCTTACCGTGTTTCTATTTGAAACATTGCCTTTCCACCGCACCACTAAATTCGTTGTCCCGTCACCTCTGATTTTCACCTAAACTCATCGACAAGTTGATTGTGTCAATATACCGAGACCGAGATCCGAGCCGTAAGGGTCAACCGTATTTTAATACAGTTAACGGTGTACGAAAGAATGCGTACACTACCGTATTCCGACCCACCCGATCCGTATCAATCGGACCCTAATTTCCCACGGGCAACTCTGCGTGACCGCAAACAAAGGCTCTAAGTCGTATTCCTGATCATAAATTTATTGGCAATAGTTCTGGGAAACTATTCTTAAGTTTCATTAAGAATTTCAAGTTGAATGGCTGACATTTCATGCAGCTTATAGTATTCATCGCGTTAAGCCATACGTTGAAACAAGTTGGGGAACTGCTCTTACGTGTAGAACCGATGTACCGAAGGCAAAACTTGGCGTGCACATTACCAGAGTTTCCCGTTCTATCGCTAGTTCAGAAGTAATCAAGGAGATACGAAGCAAAACATTTTCAAACTGTCTTTAAATTCTTTCTGTACCGTTTCGTTACTAAATTGTATTACAATAGGCTAGCTAGCTTCACTATAAATTGTTTCACTTAAAGCTATCCACTTAATATAAAAGAAATTGATGGTAGACTAAAAGGATTAAATAAAATCTGGGCAAGTGCAAGTCGAGGCTAGCATGATAAGTGTTCCGTGCTATGTCCGTCAAAGTAATCCACTATTAAACGAACATTTTAAAGGACTTTCTTGGAAGGAGACAGCCATTCAGGTGCGGCGTAATTTAAGTCAGCTACAGAAATTATAAAAAGTAAATTTAATGCCTGCGCTTAGATTAGTCTTTATTAATTGCTAGCATTAGGTAACTAAATACGAAGTAAATTGAGCTTTAGATGTATAAAGAAAAAGTGTCGTTTTATAGCTAACCAAGTTTATTGTCAGCATTATCAGCCTTTTAATGTTAGTAGGAACGTTGATACTCAGGCCATCTCTTTAGGAGAGGAAATTAAGCAAGTATTGGTTCGAAACTCTTTCAACTGTTCTGTGATTAAAAATACACACCGCAAAAGTTTGGGCAGCCCTGGAACGCAAAAAGCGGCTGAGCAAACACAGGTGAATTTTGAACCATAAAAGTCAGTTCTTTACATGCAACACGAAACATAAGAATAAAAATGTAATATCTAAAACACATACACACAATGGGCGGCCTTATTGCATTTCGTGATCTCTTCCAGGCAGGCAAAAAAGGACAGTAATAAATTGTCAGAACATGATGTGGATTCAAAACAATAACAAACAGTTCATCGAACAATAAGCGGTACCCAGTAACAAAACATCAAATAATTTGCGGAATTTTCCTTAATGCACCATTCAACAAGAAATATCTAATTTGTTAGAACAAAAATGCTCTCAGGCGAGTATAATCAGAGGCGTGACGTCATCGTCTCTGACCGTTAACATTTCCGGCTGACATCCCTGCTTATAATTTAATAACGCCAAAGCCCAGAACACCATTTAGTACATCGTCAAAACATTCCCCATCCGAGTAAACAAAGCAGTGAATACAAGGGTGGTCCACTAACGGAAAACAGATTTCTGACTCAATGAATCGAGAACGTTTATACTAAAACTTTCTGGTGGAATCACGGCAAGATCGCCCAGCTGTAAAAGGAGAAGTTATTGTATTAGTTGTGTCTTATCCGCACTGAATTTATGTAGGCCGACGACTGAAGATTCGGCGTTTAATATTTACTCAAGTCTGGATACATCAGTTTGTCTTATACAGACCTACCTGTACAGTATATTAGTATTTTTAGGTAATCATCTAATGACTTCTGCCTTTAGGTGGATCGGTAAAGCGTTTCAAACTTTTGCTGACTAATGATTCGCTTCGATGATTGGCCCAAATTTAAAAGAAGATGTTAAAGTAAGACCAAGAAAAGCAAGATGTCCGGTTATCTGCACAGTTTCACCTGGGAAAGTTGGAGCAGGATTAAATTGACTCCTTTTTCGCGGGAAAAATAACACCCGGACTTTTCCATCGTTAATCATGATCAAATTGGAGTCGTATCACTCCATTCAGAGACCACCTGCATTTGGTAAGGAGTTCATACAAAAGTGTCCATTGTCCTTCCCATTTCCCTTTCTTCCTTCCCATTTCCCATTGTAAGTACAGAAAATATTTTAACAAAAAATGTTATTTACTATACCAACTTTTTTTCATAGGTGTTTTTAAAAAACCCTACCATTAAATGGGATTTATAAAAAGGAAAAAAAACCACACAAATAATTTAATGCGTATTCAGAAGATGTTTTCCACATAAAACACTTTTATTCTAAGAAAGCCGGGGCCGTCTTTAAGACTATAAATTAAAAAGCTAAAAATTATTGCCAAGCCAGTTTTCCTTGTTTATTTTCCCTTCAGAGGGATGAAATGAACAAATGGTTTTATCGTGAAATCTTTGTAATAATTGTATGCGGTATGGATACGTAACCTGTTACATAATGTGCGTTTTCAACAACCCTTTAGGGACATTCTGGGTTCAAAAATGGCTCGCTGATTACAGACTTTTAGATTCGTATAAAATAAAACGATGGTACCGTTGGCGCAGTGGTCAAGCAACTGGCTGCTGCCAGTGGGTTCGATTCCCTCACGAAACAAATATTTGTACAGCTACAGATAGATGTTCCTGGCTTGGGTGTCTTGTGTAGGTATGTGAGTTTACTTGTTTACGAATGCATCCACGGTACAGGAATAATGTGGGGCAATGTTTACTAACTAGCTTTTGTCAACGGCTTCGCCTGCGAGAAAGTAGGTTTTACATAAAAGTTATGGACCCCCGTTTCATCCTTTTAGGGATGGATTTTGGAAAATCCTCTCTTAGTGCTCGTCTACTTCATAAAAGGAAACCTATCAAAATACCAATTCCATTCTGAAACAAAAAGCAAGTCCTTTTATCATTCCATGAAGCCTACATCGCCATTATTGTTCGTAATTCTGCAATAATCAAAGTGCACGTTCATTATAACTGAAATGGAAGAATAAAGGAAATGGAGTGAATTTTATTTTCAAGAACTTTTATTTCCAGTCGTAAAGACTTTATAATCACACTAATGTTATAAAGATTAAAGTTTGTGAGTTTTTGTATTTGTGTGTTTATTACTTTTTCATACACGAACGGTTGTACGGATTTCTGCGAAATTTGGTAAATAAATAAATAAAATAAATAAAAAATGTTTTTATTTTACATAGGCCTACATGGGCACTTATAAAAAGTCGAAGCTAGTGCACGGTTCCAAATTGGTCGTTTCCTATGGAGAAGAACCGGCAAGAAACTCCATGGTTACTCTTTTCAAAAAAAATGATTGGGTTTACAATATTTTCACATTACAAAACAGACATATATGCGAGGACAGTGTAGACCAATCAAAATTGTAACCCAAAAAAAAATAGATTCAATCAAAAACTGGGTTGAATTAAGTAGTAATTAAAATTCGTAGTCTACAGTGTTCTCTCATTCACACTTTAAGAGAGGCTATATAAATAAGAGAGAAAAGAAATCAAACCTATCAACAAATTAGTTTTTATCAAAATGAAATCACGACTTAATGAAATTAAGGTGATTAATATCCAAATAATATAAAAATATTGCAAAAGCAACGTGTTGAGTAAAAAATAAATTTATGAGTAATATTTTATGAAATAAAACAAACATGGAGCAGTTAATAGACAAATTTACACAATAATGTTACCAGGGGGTCACATGTGCAGAAGCAGTTATTTCCAAACAAACGCGTCTTCGACATAGTCTCTAACCTTGTAATATGCTTTTTTGGTTAGGACACGCTTAATATGGGTTTTGAACTTTCCCTCGCTAAGTTCAATAACCGACTTGGGCAACTTATTATAAAAGCGTATACTATTGACAAGGAATGACTTACTGGTCTTAGCTAGTCTCCATTTTGGTAATACGATTTGGTGTTTGCTACGCGTATTTTTGTCATGTAAATCGCTTCTAATTTTAAAAAGTCCTAGGTTTTTGCGTACATACAATATACTTTCCAGAATATAAAGCGAGGGCAGAGTTAGTATATCAATTTCTCCGAACGTATTTCTAAGGGACTCACGGGGACCCATTTTATAGATAGCCCGGATTGCTCTCTTTTGCAGTATGAAGACTGATTCCACATCAGCGGCAGACCCCCACAATAAGACGCCGTACGACATAATACTGTGGAAATAGGCATAGTATACTAATCTAGCTGTAGCTACATCTGTCAATTGCCTTATTTTTCTTACTGCATACGCAGCTGAGCTTAATCTACCTGAAAGAGTTCTAATATGAGTGCCCCACTGAAGTTTAGAATCAATAGTTAAACCTAAGAATACAGTTTCCGTAACAGTATCAAGTTTTTTGCCGTCAAGCATTAAATTAAGGCCCACTTGAGGAACATTTGGTAGTGAAAACTTTATACATTTAGTTTTGTTCGCATTTAGTAAGAGGTTATTAGCTGCGAACCATTTCGAAAGAACAGCCAGACTTTCGTTTACATGCAAGACATCCGCATCTTTTCTGTCTACTTTAAAAATAAGAGAAGTGTCGTCAGCAAATAAAATTATATCAGCTAAACTAGCCATCATGTAAGGAAGGTCATTAATATAAACCAGGAAAAGGAAAGGGCCAAGAATTGACCCCTGGGGCACGCCCATCTTTACTAAAGACCCCGAGGACGTCGCCCCATTAATGGTTACTTTCTGCTGCCTGTAAGATAAATAGGAAAAAACAAGATCAGCAGCTCGTCCACGAATTCCGTAATGATGTAATTTACAGATCAGAGTATTATGATCAACACAGTCAAATGCTTTTGACAGGTCACAGAATATGCCAATAGCATCCTGGGACTTCTCCCAGGATTCCAAAATGTGACTGATGAGTTTCACTCCTGCATCTGTCGTTGACCTTCCTTTCGTGAAACCAAACTGATGACTATGCAAGATCCTATTAGAATTAAAATGACACAACATCTGGTCAAGCATGATTTTTTCATAGATTTTACTCAATGCTGGAAGCACAGATATCGGTCTATAATTAGAGGGATCACTCTTACTTCCTGATTTGAAAATTGGTACTACTTTACTATGTTTCATTAAATCAGGGAATGTACCACTGTCTAAACATTGGTTAAATATTCCTGTTAGGATAGGAGCAATTGTGTCAATAATATCTCCAAGAACCTTAACGGATATACCCCATAAGTCCTCAGTGTTTTTTACGTTAAGACTTTGGAATGTTTTCTTGATTGTATCAATAGATATACGCTTGAATTCAAAGGTTGGTATATCCTTAGTGAAATTTTCTTTCAAAAAAGATTCAGCTAGCAAAGATGAAGAAGGGAGAGATTTCGTAACTTCTATTGGGATGTTGGTGAAAAAGTTTTCTAATGTCTCCGCCACTTCTGACTTATCTGAGATGATCCTATTATCAATTTTTAGTGACAAATCATTCCGATCTCGTTGATTTGTCTTTCCAGTTTCCTTGTTTATTACCTTCCAAACAGTTTTAATTTTATTATTGGAATTTCCTATTGTCTTACTTATTGACTTAGATTTAGCTTGGGCGCAGACTCTTTTGAATATCTTTGAATAAAGTCTAACGCGGTTATGCAAGTTAGGATCAGACGTCAATGATTTTTCATAGTATAACTGATATAAAGTATCTCTGCTTTTTCTAATACCAGCAGTTGCCCATTCATTAAATTTGGATTTATTATTTATTTTAACTTTTTTAATTGGACAGGACTTATTAAATTCTTGGCATACTGTAGAGAATAATGTATCATAATTTACATTGGGGTCTTGCGAATCAAAATTAGCTGTTGAGAGACTACTGAGAACATTGTTATTAAAAGAATTTAATTTATTTTTAGTAAGCGGTCTAAACTCTGCAGTTGAATCTAATTGAAACTTCTTGACTAACTCAAAAGATACGAGCTGACCAGTATGGTCAGACCTCACGCCACTAATTAAGGATGAGTCTTTTATATTACAATTAGTAAATATGTTATCTATGCATGAAGCTGAAGTAGCTGTTATTCTTGTAGCTTCATTAAATATACATTTAAGATTAAAAGAACTAAATAACGAAAGAAGTTTACATTTTTCTGGTGAATTCAATAATAGATCAATATTTAAATCCCCACAAACAAAAACTAACTTGTTATCTCTAATGAGTCTATTTAGTATTTCTTCCATAGTGATCAAAAAGGATGTCAAGTTTGATGCAGGTGGTCTGTAAACACATAAGAAAGTTTGGCCTTCCACCTCTGCACATGCTACCTCACATATGCGATCAACAGAGCAAGCAGTGATATCTTTTCTTTCCTTATATCTGAAGGAATTACTACATAAAATCAAAGTACCACCCCCTATTGATGATCTGTTGTACGCACTGGCAACTGAAAAATTATTAACATTAAAAAGCATTCTATCTGGTTTTAACCACGTTTCACAAAAACATAAGATATCCATATGATATTTATCTATTAACATTTCTACATCTAGAATTTTACCCGAGAAGCGATTTATATTCTGATGGAATAATAGAATTTTATTAATAGGCTTCCCTTTGGTCGTATCTACTAGTTTAAAGAATTATTATCAGTATCATTAGGTATCCTAGTTAACACTGACTCGTCACTTAACCTAATCCCAGTTAAATCATCAATAACTGTATGTATATTAAAAGCTAACAAAGTAGCCAATAAACGTCGACTTTTCTTGGGAAGAAACATATCTTCCCGATTTAAAATAAAATCTCTAACAAAATTGTTAGTATCAAAATATAATAGTCGGTCACTATGACGGCATGACAGATGATGCATCACATTATTTAGCTTAAAAATTAAGTCATTGTCATGATTATTTAAAGTATTAGAGTATGGCAGAGCACACAATATTAATTTACCTAATTTTAATTTTAGGAGGGTTTCAATACCCTTAACAATGTCCCTTTTCGTTACGTTATGACTATTTCCAACCAAAAGTACCACTGTGGTCTGCTCATTCATTTGAGTATTTTTGATTTTATGAACAAGCTCATTAAAATGTAGGTTATGGTAACAGTGACTCACTATGGTATGTCTGCAACAATTATTTAATAGTGATCCGAAACCTGATCCTAACCTATCTGAGTACACCAGAATGTTACCTTGACTAGGGTTTAATAATTCCGAACGTTGAGGTACAAAATCAGAACAGGAAGGAATTTCACATTGAGACATGGGAGGTGGCGGAGTGAGAGCACAACTACAGGTGAGGTTGTTAGTCAATGACTCATACCTCTCTGCGTTGAACTTCACCAAGTCCACCAACTCACAAGCCTCCTGCATGCGCTCACTCAACATCTGTTGGCAAGACTCATATTTACAAAATAATGCTTTTATTTGATTTTCCCTGCTCAATAATTCCCTTTCAAGATTCTGTATATCTACATCATACATGCTTTTACACTTTTCTAAAGTAAAGTTACACTCATTTATTTGTTTAAATAAGTCACAACGTTGTTTTCTAAGAGTGATATTACTTTTATAAACATTCTGTGTTTTTAAGAGTTTCTTGTATTTTTTAATGTTTTTAGTGATTCTAATGTATTTCTTAATTTTATTATGGCTACCTACAATATGACATTTAGTCAATGAATCATCCCCAGTTAAGTCTATACATGATACTGGTACATGAATAGACCATTTCCTGGATTAACACTTAGGACAAATTTTCTTCTAGGTTGATACCTAGCCAGCCAGGTATTTAGCCCTCATGATTGAGGGCTAAATACCTGGCAGCGGCTAGTGTTTTATCATTTAATGAGTTGTGTGACAGCCACCTCTGTATTGACCTCATGCTATTTAGTACAATAAAGTCGTATGCGAGATAAGCCGTGACTTATTTTTTTTTATTGGAATACCAGCCATTATATCACCCAAACGTACAACAATAAAATAAATTCCAACATTGATTTTTGTCTGTTAATACCTACGCAAATCCTACATAAGGTAGGTATTGTATTCGTACGCAAATAGGTACAACTCATTTATCAATCCATTGTTTCAAAGCCCATTTCGCTTACGTGTCACGTATTCTTAATTCGTGTAATTGACATATCCTTTTTTAAACAAAAAAGGCTTTCGAATGCTGATGTTACGAGCCCGAAAAATCTTATCGGTGTATAGATTTAAAATGGGAAACGGGAACAAAAGGTGACTGTACAAGATAAATGGATTAAAGGGTCGCATCGCACCGGTTCTGTCAGGATCGTATTCATCAAAATAGCAGAGGCTGGTCTGTGGTAATGTAGGAATTGTGTAAACTGTCACCGATGGCACATACACGGGCTCCGGGTGACCACAGTTTGCCACACAATAATTGTTTGTCTTTTTTTACCCTTAAAAGTATTTTTTATCCCCCTTTAATTATTCATGTCCTAAAGAGGGTTGCACAATTGACCCGTTACGGCTGGGGTGGTCTAATGCGAGTTGTTCGGTGAATAGTGATTCTACGTAAGCATTGAGCGTCATAAAGCTGCAGTTACCGGGGTAAGCGCTTTCAAAATTAGCCTCATTCAGAAACCAAGCAGCATACAACGTGTTGGAAAACTTTATCTACTAAGTTAGTGTTTCCAAAACTTTTCGAAAGTAGCTAATTGATATTTAAATAAAAGAAAAGTAAAGAGGTATAAACTGAGAACTAAACCTAGAATAAACTTAGTAAATTGACACTAGATTTGTTTTCAGAATCTGAAGAAAACGAAAAAGTGTGTAAGAGTGTGCGTAAAATTGTACGCCTGTGGGTAGGTACTCATAACAACGATGTATAACCAACGGAAAAAAAACATTTAATTACGTTTCCAATTAATAAAACATTTTACACATTTAATAAAATGAAAAAACAAAACAAAAAATAAAACAAAATATATTTATTTTATGAAACGGAACAATAATTATATTACATAATTATTATATTTGTGTCCTTCAGAGTATGCGAAGAGGAACATATATTAGTAGATTTTATGTCAAAAATCCACCCCAGCTTCGCACGGGTACTACAAATCTTTAAAATATTCGGCTTTTCAGTAATATAAGATAACATACCTACATATAAACCTTCCATATAAGTCGCACAAAAATCCATCTAATACTTTTCGAATTTATAGCGAACAAGCAGAGACACACTAGGTGCGAGAAATTTGTTTAATAATAATTATAATTGTTCCCCAAATATTTGATAACCTTTAATTTAAGTTTATTACGAGCCTAGTCACATTATCAGAGTTACGGCACATATTATGATACGTATATAATTTGATGATTCAATTAACCCATGAACCCTTTACTCATGCATGTAACGCGTCAAATAAGAGCGTTATAAATCGTAACTTTGTGAGAAAAATTAAAAGTTTCAGGCCAAAGTTCAGTATTTATGAAACGGCTTGTGGCAGTAACTACTTTACGAGGTCATTATGGAAACCATTAAATGTATGATTACAGGGGGTCCTGTTTTGGGCAGGGCATTTGTATAAGCACATCAACTTTCCGTAAACGACCTGTGCCCAAAGTATTTTAATTCATTACGACCGCCTCCGCGAACTTTAAACCACGCCGCTGGATTTTATTACTTCATAAAGTGTGGTTCGGTGGTGTTTTATAGCAACAAGCTTATTGTTAACCTGCTTCGATGGACCATTCTGTTATACGCTTCTACGAATTCTTTTACTGTTTGGATTATCAAGTCCAGTTCAAGATAATTAAATTCTATGGTTTTTAGCAAACATCTTAACATCCGCAAGAACCCACATCGTGCCTTGGAAAACTCATTAGGCTGTTGGTCCCGCTGTCCTTTGTAGAGCTTTGCTAGCCGCTATGGATAGTCCGAAGGCAGAAAAACTGATACCAGTCATGCTAGGGTTCCAACGCTGTGGTGCTTCCAATGTTGGAAGACCTCCCACAAGGTGGACCGATGACCTGGTGAAGGTCGCAGGAATCTGATGAATACAAGACGCCCAGAACCGTTCATGTGCTTACACTTTGAGGATACCTATGTCCAACTGTAGACGTCTTTCATTTGAAATGATAATCCAGCTGCGTTCGGTTTGACTGAACGACAGCACCAACTTTATAGGCAAAAGCCAGGCAGGTTAATACCTACCTATTATACAGTTTTGTTTAATTAATACATAACAGTCCGAGCAGAAAAATCTTTAACAATTTACAAATGAAAAGCGAGTTAAAATACACTTGTTTTCGCGCAGGTAATTTCACTTAAACTTCAAAAGATGACGCAAGGAACTTCTCTGACTATGCAAACAACACTCCGTCATTTATTAAATTGAAGGTGTTTAAGGAAAGACAAAGTTTTGAACACCCTTTGAACCCAAGGTGTAGCAGGAAGCAGCGGCATTGCGCCCTTCGTTAATTATGCAATGTTTTTATTCAATTAGTCGTGTGGTCTACCCTAATTACGCCCCATAGGGAGCGCGGGGATGCAGAGACAAGGCAAGCTTGGCGCAAATGGAGCGATAAAGAAAGAAAAAAAAGCACACAGAAAAAAATGAACATTCTCGTCTCTTTGAGAACAATACCGTGTGTACAATGTGTTATGCCCGTAGGTACTGCCATTTGTCTTTCTGTCTAATCTTTCATGATGACGATGTTGTTTTACGATTTGTGTTTCCATTTTTACAGTAAGTGTGTCGAAGCGGCCTTTAGCCGGCTTCTATTGCATATTTCGCGTTGTGCATCAATTTGCGTATGTGTTCTAATGAGGCAGAGTCATTAGTGTTCTTATATTTTGATTCATGACTGCAAGATAAATTAGTGAGGTAATTATCACTACAGTCTGTCCTATAAACCCGGAGACTAAAATGACATTTCAACACAAAAGAACTGGCGTCATTCCTATAGTAAATTTGACATTACTTGTGTCAATTTAGTCTCCGGGTTTATAGGACAGACTGTAACAGTTAACATAATACCTGGTTATTGTTTAGCGACAATAATGAAGTGCATTACCGCAGAATGGTAAACAATTAGTTCGGTCTATAAGTACCACCGACTTATAGTTTAGTTGAGTACTATGTACTCATAGTTGGGTTGTACCAATTTCTCATGCGCTTAAAGTTTGCGGTGCTTCATGCATTAGCGGAGACAAATTACTAACCCATAAATAAATTATATATTTTAATGCGTATTGCGGTATATGCTGTGACAGGAGCCTTTTTGCCTCATGCAGGACGTTTTTTTAATGTTTCTATTTTTTTTTGTTTGTCTTTTACGAGACGCTACACCAGCATAGAATAAAAAATATATATAATTAATTTATAAATATCAGAAAAAACAAAACTCACAGAAACAAATTAATAGCTAACAACGAGGAAGGAAGAAAATGCCCAAAATATGAAGTTTATTAGAACTTAAAATTCCTATTTAAAATATAGTTATCATAGGTAACCCGTTTCACAAAACGGCAATTTCTTTAGTAAAGAATTATCCACATCATCAAAAATCATCAACATTTAATTTCTAATTGTAATGAACCGGTTGAAAAACGAATCCCTACTGTCCCTAATTTTTTGCTAGAAAATATACATTCTACTACACACCTCAAAACACTTGCACATTACTTTAAACCAGAACGAAAAAAAGTTATAATCGACAAGAGAGCTCTAATAATAAACGTAAATATAACACTAAGCTTTAGCGAAGTAGGATACCGTGTATTATGGGCCCAGCGGTGATACGGCGGAACCAACCCCAAATAAACGCTTGTCGTGACATTACGACATCAAAAATGTATATAGACAATATTTTGTGTGTGCTTAGATGGTGTAAGGACAAGGAAAATTACGTCTGTTTAACACAATTAACGAGTTTGTAAATAGATTTGTAATGCAAAGAAAAAGGTTTACTTTGGAGGAAAAATATTTTTTTTGCACAGAAAATAAAGGCTGTCCTTTATAATTATTTGTCTAGTACTTTTCCCGCGTCCTTCCTCTCGTAGCCTATTCCACAGGGACCATGGATTTTTCCTAGGTAAGTACTACCTTGTAGCTCTCTTGGGGATAAATTAGCTGAAATTATTTGTAAAAACACTTTCGTAATCAGACCAGGGGCCCGACTATGACACCATAAAGTTACTAACTCATATATAACTTAGCGAATAAATGATGATTATTATTATTATAGTCATCATAAATCCAGTATAAGAGAGAGATGGAACTATACAAGTCAAGTGAAGCTAGAGTGAATAGGCTCTTAATAAACTAGTGCGCCTCACCATCGACGATTGCATCACTGCTTACCATCAGGTGGGATCGCAGTCATGCGCTAGTTTACAATGATTAAAAAAAAAAAAGTAGCACTATTAATAGCTTACACTGGAATTATGATGATTTTAAGACGTCAAGAGGGGACAGTACGTACTTTCACCTACAATATTCCCATAATAATAAAGTAATACGTAGTTAAAAAGGTTAGGTACCTACTACGGCCCTGGAACGCAAAGGATAATTTTATTGAAAAAATACAGGTTAGTTTATTCTTACGGTCATACTCAGAGTCCAGCTAATGGTTCATTAGCGTCCTTAATGTCCATTAAAGTTAAGTATTGTCAAACCTTCACTGAAAAACTGTGTAAAACTGTCAATATGACAATTTCTTAATAGATCGTTTAGAAGTTAAGTAATGATTAACGTTAATGAATGTCCCTGAGTGCGGCCGTTAGACTCAGTCTCACTTTACTTAGGGCGGGAAGAATAATAATTATCTGATGATTTCTTGAGTTCACTATAAAAAGATTTCTAAGTACGAGTATGTAAAGCATAAGCATAACGTCCTTTATAAACGCACATAAAACATATGTGAACTAAAATAGCGACTGCAAAATGCCATCCAAAAGTTTAAACCAAATCATTTCTAAGAACTACAACTGCAAAGTCGCTCGACTTCGTACGTAGAACATAACATTATTTAATTTGTAAAGCATGTAACCACGTTCTTGTACGTTCCTCTAATCTAGTTTACTTCTTTGTCACTCTTGTTGCAAAGGATTAAGGCCATCCGCGCGATGTTGGATTAAAGGAAATTGGCTAAATATTTGTCTTGTTGAGCTTTCAACGCCTTCTTAATGCGAGGACTCATTTTAAAAAGAACTCGTCAAGTGCTAGTTTAGTACGTCTTCCGATTGATCAATATGGAGGAGCTCATGGCTAGATAATAACAGCCGCACGGGTCGATCTTCAAGGTTAAGCAACGCTTGCCTAGGTTGGTCTGTGGATGGGTGACCATCTTAACATAACGAGTTTCCTCCGTGCCTCGGAAAGCACGTTAAGCCGTTGGTCCCGGCTGTCATTTGGAGATCTTTGGCAGTCGTTACGGATAATCAGAAGCCAGTAAATCTGATTCCAGTCTTGCCATGAAGTACCGTGTCACCCCAGTTAATGGGTTGTGGAGGTCTGGCAGGCAGCCGCTCCTCGTAAAATACTGGTATTCAGCTGAATCCGGCTTGACTGGAAGCCGACCCCAATATAGTTGGGAAAAGGCTAGGCAGATGATCATTTTCATAGGTTATTTTGGGCTTGCGCACGGCGAGCAATGGGTAGCTCACTGTCCGGCCGAAGGATTATTTCTGTAAAGCATGTAACCACGTTCTTGTAAGTTCCTCTAATCTAGTTTACTTCTTTGTCACTCTTGTTGCAAAGGATTAAGGCCTTCTTCGCGCGATGTTGGATGAAAGGAAATTGGCTAAATATTTGTCTTTTAGCTTCGGATTGAGCTTTCAACGGCTTCTTGGTGCGAGGACTTATAATTTTTTAAAAGAACTCGTCAAGTGCTAGGTGGTTTGCGCGTTTTCTGATCGAATAATATTTTTTTAATATTTTATTTTAATAGTATAGCACTCCATAGGTTTACCTATAATCGATAAGTAAAGGACTATTATAAGGCGATGAGTCGAAAATAAATAAATTTTCACAAATGTATACTAAGTATAAATGTGCTTTATGGGAAAAAGAGATAAGTTAATTTAGAATGTTTTATTTACAGACGTAGTAGTCAGGTTATATACAACAAAATACTAGATAAACATATAGTAGACTCCATAATACTCTTGCCTGTATGTATCTCGGGTGAATCACAAGTTGCAATGATAAAGTTTCTCTTCTTATATCAAAAAGTACTATATAAGTTTTTCTTAAGTCTCATTGTCACAAGTTAAAATCTTGATGTCATAGATTTCATATCTTATTTAGAACGGTACATTTTCAGCTCTTGATACGCAAGTTACAAAAAAAGAATTTTAGATTAGTACAAATAATTAGCTAAATGCTTAAACGTTAATTTAACAGTAATAATATTATTGCAAAATTCATTGTTTCACAATACAAGCTCTCAAGCAATGAGCTGAGCAGCGCGCGTAGTTTGCGGCGGAAGCAAGCCCGACCGCGTCACCGCGCCGTCTCATCAAGATTCGGGAAGGCAATCTTGCCACTAGTGACGTCACAATGCCGGAATACCTACTGCTATTCTGAAAAGTATCACCTTGCTGATTAGCATTCGGATTTTAGACAGCTGTCTACAAAGTGTTACAGAATAAAGGCTAGATTCGAAGTAGTTTGTCTAGAATCGGCTTCCGTAATGATTTAGTTAAAATTATAATAAGTATGTACCCAATACTTATTTATTTAAGATTCGGAAAGGCAATCTTGCCACTAGTGACATGACAATGCCGGAATACCTACTACTATTCTGAAAAGTATCACCTTGCTGATTAGCATTCGGATTTTAGATAGCTGTCTACAAAGTGCTAGGGTACAGAATAAATGCTAGATTCGAAGTAGTTTGTCTAGAATCGACTTCAGTTTTAATTTCCTTAAAATGATAATGAGTGTATCTATTAGTTTCCTTGGTATTTATAATTTAACATAACACAAAGTCATACGTTTTTTTCCATGAAATGACTACAAACTGCCACAAACTACAATTACTAAAACCTGCTAATCAGTTTAACACCTCCACCTTCATAAATCTAACAATACGCAATTACGGACCTTAGATGACCTTTTTAGAACACATTACCTACAACGATACCACAGTATTTCACATCATTAAAATTCCCGGGTCACGTTAACGAAACACAATAAAAAACTTTCCTCCCCACAATGCTTTGTAGCCTTTGCCAAAGAAAACAAAAGAAAAACAGCAGCCATTCTCCAAAAAAAAAAAGAAATCAAAGCCATAGAACTTACTCATCATCGCAAAACGTAACCGTATCGCATTCGTGTTCGTACAATTAAAAAGAAAACACGGAGTACAATGCTCCGTGGTGAAGATGTCAAGAGGCACTTGACGGCTAGATCGTGTCCTATCTCGTTTATACTGAGACCGACGTTGCTAGGACCCGAGTGCTACCGCAAGTGCATCCCAGTACTCGCCCCTCGAAACGTATCGAGGAACCAATGCAAATGGACCAATTAGTTTATTAAAGCCGTCTTTGAACAGAAAACTTTGATGTTGATTAATTTTGAGGATTGTGTTTGATCGTGTTGTTCTTGGCAACTTATTTTTCACTGTTTTAATTGATTAGTTTTGGCCTGTTGTTTGTTGGAGTAGATAACATCAAACTAAAAGTTGTTTTGTAAATAGGTCACATGATATAATTTTATCTTGTTGATTTATTAATTCTAGATATGTCTTAAATAATCCATTATGCATTGATAAAAAAATAAAGTCATTATTAAATGAGAAAAAAATGTAATTAAGCAATAAGTTAGTATGACGCATCATGCCTTAGTCTACGATCCGAAGAATTATTAAGAAAAATAAAACTCAAAAATGAAAACACAATGACGCGCTGAATGATATGAAATGATAGTTATAATTTTTAACGAAATCCACACTGATTTTATTTTTTCCTCGAGTTTTGTTTGGTAAGTTTCTTCTTCTTCTGGCTAGACCCTTATCATATTTATTTGGGGTCGGCCCTCCTTGTCTTCATTATCACGATAGTGATAATGTGCACGATATTAATAACTCTACTCTTTTTAATTTTTAAATTGTAACGTGAATTTTCAGTTTTAAACATTATCAGAACAATAAATTAACCAATGAGACCTGATATAAATGCTGTGTATACCTATTAGTGACTTTTATACACAGAAAGCCTTCGTAAATCTAATAAGAGTCATTGTTTTGTAAGTAAGTCGGTGTGCCTATCTTCTTCTTCTTCCTGCCCTTATCCCATATTATTTGGGGTCGGCGCAACATGTTTTTTTCTTCCATTCTGTCCTATCACCCGTCATGCTATCATCAACTCAGTGTGCCTATATAAATAAATAAATAAAAGTCTATTGTGACAAAAATAAATATTGTAGAGTAGCTTATTTTGAATGAATAACTGTTTCCTACTATTACAAATCACAAAACTGGTATATTTAAGTACCTTCTTATGAAGCTACTTCGTCGACGCCATGATCTAGCCATCAATACATTGAAGTACTATTATTATTTAATTTATTCGTAGTTTGTTGTAGTAATTAACAGAATTGGAATAGTAATAAACTGCAGATAACGGCGTCTCTCCGGTCCGTCAGCGCGATGCCTGTTAGTTACATTTATTCGGCCAAAGACTATGAAGTGTGCAGACGTGATACAAAGGCGTATTTACCGCTGTATCAGCAGTATCAATTATACGAGGCCCCCTGGGGTACGTAGGCCCCGATATCTGCAACGTAGGAAACGTAATCTAGACGAACGAAATCCAAATTCCAGGTTATTCGGTTGGTTGCTATTGTGTTTTGAAGATCTGCTCTATATATAGGGAGATCGTCCGGTGTAAACCATTTCGATCTAGTCTTTTGCAAGCCTATTCCACGTAGGAATGAAATTCAATCGCTCACCAGTTTGTCGGATCTAGTGTTTTGTCGACCAAATGAATGTCAGGATAACGGTCAGTCGAGATAAACTTCAATCGGCTTAGTATTTTTCAGTTTACTGTAAGTCAGAAAGAATGATTTGTTGGATAAACGCTCGTCAGGGTTTCATTGGTTAGAACAGCGTAGGAAATTCAGTAGTTACTCCATTGTATTGTACGTAAACAAAGCGAAAATTTTATGTAAGATTCTTAGCAGGTCGTAGATGTTCGGTAGTCTGGTAGGGCTGCAGGAACGTTTGAAACAGTTATGACCCCGTGAGAGTCAAAATGGCGGGTGTACCATAGCGAATTAAATTATACCAATTACCAAAAAAATGTACCTAAAATGTACTATTCAGTACCTAGGTCTAAAAAATCTGTACCTCTTTCACAACGAAATTATTTAGAAAGTAAGGTACACCCGCCATATTGACATCAAGATGGCGGGTGTACTATAATATTTTATTATTTAACCATTACTCATAAAATATAATTACACCAAAAAATTGTACCTAAAAAGTACTTCCATTAAAAGAAAACGTAGACTTAAACAGTTGGATAGTTTCTTAAAAATAAAACAACCGTGTCTTGTGTAAAACTAAACATATGTACACTGCAGTGCAGCGCAATGGTAACTGCCCCGACTTGCAAGTTGTAGGTCGCGGATTCAAACCGTGTCGGGCGCATTACTTTGTGTAATTTATTTCATCACCACTGCTCTCAAAACGGTGAAGAAAAACATCGTGAGGAAACCGGCATGTCCTAGAGTCATAATTTTGAAGACATGTGACATCCACCAATCCGCAATGGGCCCGCGCGGTGGATTATGGCCCATTCCCTCTCCAAGAGAGGAGGCCTGAATCCCAGCAGTGGGAACATTATAAGGCCAATAATGCTAATGCTAAATTATACATTTATATTTTATTTATTTTATTGCCCGAAGTCTGACAACCAGGCTTACCATGGGGGTATCTACGATATATGTTTTCCAATAAATAGTTTTTGGAGGTCAGACAGGCAGTCGCTCTATGTAAAATACTGGTCTTCAGTTGCTTCAGGTTACACTGGAAGCCGACCCTAATATAGTTGGGAAAAGGCTAGGCAGATGATGACATTTATATTTAAACGATATTTTTAAATTATGAATTATATGCACGATAGTAATTATTAATACTAGCAATAAAATATACAACGTGTTTTTTTTGATATCCCATAACTCTAGGGTATGATTGAGGCCATATCAAAGAATCAACTGGCATATGAGTTATTTTTCAAACCTTCGTTTTCTTTTTTTTAATTTTTCATACAAAATAATTCGGCTAAGTCACGATTATTAATGTAAAACACCCTAACGTGAAATATAACAACGTCGCATTTTCTTAGCTTTAAATATAAATGATTGGTTTGAATAAAAATGAATTACTTGTATTTATCAATGAAACTTAGATTTATGATATCTCCGAAACGATGCATTTTTGGACCACCTATTCTAGGAGTTTTAGAATTATTTTTACCTACAGAATATAACCCTAGAGTTATGGGATATCAAAAAATACAGATTGTATAGTAATATCTATATATTTTTGTTATTGCGATTTTCCGCAACTAACCACTAGCTTCGTAAATGCACATTTATGTATGATTGCTAGTATATTATATTATCTGTGGTATGATCAAGTATGATGCGGGTAGTTAATAAAAAAATGCGATTTATGCTGTTTTTCCTGATTAATCATATGAGCTTCATAGCTTGCAATACGGAGATAACTTTATTATCATTGTTATAATTTTCACTGCGATCATATAGAATAAATTAATATGAAACGCGGAAAAAAAAAATGTTGTTGACTTAAACGAACAGAAAAAATTGTTTTGTAAATACAAACGACATTTCCCATCTATGCATGATTTACCTTCACCGTGTAGTGAAATATTTTCAATAATTTCTAGTGAACTTCAACAAAAAATATCGCCTAAAGCATTTTATTTATCGATTAAAAGAAATTTCGAATACTTTTTTTCCGGGGAGGATGAAAACAGTGAAGATGTCGATACTGAGAAAGAGATAGAAGAACAAAATAACGAAGAAAATTTCTACGTCATAGATAAAACTACATGTAGTGAAGAAGGTAAATCTTTTAATTTTTCTCTTGGTCGTCTTTATATCAATGGAGGAGAATTCGTCCAATCTCAAAATGCTCTATACGTATGAGAGACAATAATCCAGTTAAACAAAAAATGTGGATATTACCTAAATATGAGTGGGCAGACTTGTTAAGGGAATAAATTTGGGAAAAAACAAAATCTCCTTGCAGTTGAAAAAGCCTTATAGCCTATATATTTTATTGCTAGTAACTATTAATAATTATTATCGTGCATATAATTCATAATTTAAAAATATCGTTTAAATATAAATGTCATCATCTGCCTAGCCTTTTCCCAACTATATTAGGGTCGGCTTCCAGTGTAACCTGAAGCAACTGAAGACCAGTATTTTACATAGAGCGACTGCCTGTCTGACCTCCAAAAACTATTTATTGGAAAACACATATACATGTAGACACCCCCATGGTAAGCCTGGTTGTCAGACTTCGGGCAATAAAATAAATAAAATATAAATGTATAATTTAGCATTAGCATTATTGGCCTTATAATGTTCCCACTGCTGGGATTCAGGCCTCCTCTCTTGGAGAGGGAATGGGCCATAATCCACCGCGCGGGCCCATTGCGGATTGGTGGATGTCACATGTCTTCAAATTTATGACTCTAGGACATGCCGGTTTCCTCACGATGTTTTACTTCACCGTTTTGAGAGCAGTGGTGATGAAATAAATTACACAAAGTAATGCGCCTTGAACACACGGTTTGAATCCGCGACCTACAACTTGCAAGTCGGGGCAGTTACCATTGCGCTGCACTGCAGTGTACATATGTTTAGTTTTACACAAGACACGGTTGTTTTATTTTTAAGAAACTATCCAACTGTTTAAGTCTACGTTTTCTTTTAATGGAGGTACTTTTTAGGTACAATTTTTTGGTGTAATTATATTTTATGAGTAATGGTTAAATAATAAAATATTATAGTACACCCGCCATCTTGATGTCAATATGGCGGGTGTACCTTACTTTCTAAATAATTTCGTTGTGAAAGAGGTACAGATTTTTTAGACCTAGGTACTGAATAGTACATTTTAGGTACATTTTTTTGGTAATTGGTATAATTTAATTCGCTATGGTACACCCGCCATTTTGACTCTCACATGACCCCAGAACGCCAAAGGAAATAAAAGAACAATACTCGTAGGTAGGTTTTGATCGGTAAATGTTTGACACGCCCTTTTGCTATACCCTAGATTTTCTGCCGGCGGATTCGCCTGAGTGAAAGTAGGTTTTCCATTCACACTTTGGATCCTTACTTATTCCCATCAAAGCTCACCGATGTCATAAAAGGAAGCCTTGTGCAAAATTTCAAGTTCCTAGTCTCAGTTTACGTAGTAACTATTTAGTAATCTGTGTCTCAGTATATTCGGCTGTGCGTTAAATTGACAGTCAGTCAGCAGTTCAATACATTTATGTTCTACTAACTGGTCAAAATGAACAGCTGATTTTTTCGCGATCTCAGGTTTCGTACCGTAGTAAAAGGGGTTTTTTATCATAAGTACAATCAATCGTGTTTAGGATCGAAGTGTTTAGGTATCGGTCACTAATTACAGTGCGTCTAATGAAAGCGCGACCTGGGTTTTTTTTTTAAATTCAACTGTCAACATTAGTCAGCCGCAATTGTAGAAAATAAAACAAATTGTGAAGTGTCAAGACATGATTCTCCTACTAGTTATTAATACCACATACAAATTTTTTGGATCTAACCTCTTTTTCTCAGGACGCGCTTTCTTTAGACGGACTATACCAGTTACCC
Organism: Mythimna separata; assembly: GCA_030763345.1. NCBI lineage: Eukaryota > Metazoa > Arthropoda > Insecta > Lepidoptera > Noctuidae > Mythimna > Mythimna separata. The sequence continues at coordinate 17,118,133 of CM061171.1, read as the reverse complement.
TATATACCTAGATTTCTGGTCACCCCATGAATAAAAGGCGCTAGTTTACGTTTATTGTCCGCTCACTTTAATGCCTATCCCCAACTCTTTAGTCTATAAAATCTATGACAGTTACGAGGGCACATGCAAGTGACGGAGCCATGTTATTGCCCGCTGCGTTTGCCCAACTGAGTACTCCGAACTGATGGTAGCGACAGAACTATTCAGCCAGTTCTCACTCACTAGCCGCTTTGATAGATTAATTGCGACTTAGATATATGCGAGCACTGTTTTCGACTTACTACTCTGACAAGCGAAGATGTCTAGTGCAGAATTTATCCGCACTGCTTGATTTCATGGAATGGTTCGAGCAGGCTGAGACTGTTTTGTTGTAAACGACGTTGAGTACGCCGGAATTGTTTGATTGACTACGAGAACATTCTTGAGATCACACTTTGTAACGGAGTTAGTGGACTCGTATCTTATTGCCGGACAGTATTTTAACTATCTGCATCTAGGTAGGTATCAACTTTTATATATAAAACTCAGTTTTTTTTTTCTAAGAACGCCCTGATTCCTGGTACAAAAATTTACACAAATATAAATAGCTCTCAGGGGAGGGGATCTCCGTAAGGGTTGGACCGGTTTTGACGAAATTCACTCACGAATTGCTAATGTTACATGGGGTACCTACACATCTCCGAAACGGTTAAACCGATTTGGCCGGATTTTCACTGACGCATTTTTGAAAGTACTATTTTTCATTTTCCTGCGGGAATGAAATTATCAACTACGGCATACATTTTCGAAACGAATTTGAACTTTCATCGGGACATAGGTTAAGCTGCACAACTACTTTTTATTTTCTCGCTGGAACTGGACTTAATTCCCGGAAAGTACTCATAAAATAAATCACAGTATTATTCGCTACCTACATTTGTGCAGTTTTACGAACTTGATACGGACGAAGTCGCGGGTAACAGCTAGTACCTACATATATTTAAAGATTTGTGAACCCTTATATTCAATCATGTTAAAGTTTTTAACAGAAAAGTATTCATATTTTCTCAACATGTCCTTCAATCAAATCAAAGACGAGTTAGTTTCACACAGTTGTAAAAAAACATGCCAAGTATTGAAATTTCATAATCTATTCACGAGTCCAAAGGGGCTGATACTTATACAACAGCGAAGTGCCTGCCAAAGGTCAGTCTGCCCAAACTTCTTCGGCTTATCTTATTCATAAAATAAAAGGCTTAATTAAATTTCAAACTCTGTTAATTAACTAGAAACGACTTAATAATCGATGAAAGAACATTATTTTTAAACTAGGTTACGCTGAACGTTTATAAATTAGATATTTCTTTAATTTAATCATCATCATTTTAGGCGAAAGACGTCCACTGTTGGACATTAGCATTCCCAAAGCTTCGCCACAATAATCGGTCCTGTATGTCCCTCAGTTTTTTTTTTTGCTCTGTAACTAAACCGTACGGAAATTTTACCAATATTAGATACTTAGATATAAAAAATAACGGTATAATTAGAACGATTACATTCCCTAATTGAATATTTTCCTTGTATCTACCTACTTAGATTAATTTTTCATAAAAATATCCAAAGGCGAAATATGTTACCAGGGTACGTAATTAATTCTACCAACGTGTCGAAACTCAAGATCGGCGTCTCTTGTAAGTCTTCGCTCGATTGTCTTAGCTATTGTTTGGGTTCTTGGTTTTAATTACACATTTTGTTAGATCTTGTTCGACTACTTTCCTTTCTTAAGATCAAATTGCAACTGGCGTCCCTTTCAATTAACCTTTTACGAAAACGCACTTTGATCTTCGTTTAAACCCTTTTGTAATTTCGTATTATGTTATGCTTAAATAATGTAAACCTTTTTATAATTATTATCGTTTGGTTATCGTAAAACCGAACGATATAAAATTTTCTACTCGCAATGTTTTGTTCAAAAATTAAGCTCCTACAAAATTTGACATAGCAAAGACACTCTAGAGTATGTTTTCTAAATATAATAAATTCTGACCAACAAGTTACAAGTTAGTTACTTTTTAATAAAAATTCACTAATTATCGCTATTGCAACACGCTTTTGAACCCGAAAACCAATTCGTAGAAGTACGCGATAAAACTACGAGTAATAAAAACGTTTAAATATTGTCTTAGGTATTTATTACTTGAATAATCATCTTGGAACAAACGAAAGGAGCAATCCCTCTTAATTCGAATCAAAATATTAATCTCGTTAACTTTGGAAAGTCGCCACTGAATTACAATTCGATGGAGTTTCAAGATTTTGAAAATTTCTTTCTAATGTAGGATTTACCTACTTAATGGAGGGTTAACATCAAATAACCCGACTTCAGACTTTCATTGACTTAAACCCACCTACGTTCCCTCAGTTGCCCTTTGTGTCGACGATAACTCTTTCAAACAATCTTGTAACCTTTAATCTACTTACTATGTATTTAACCACTAATAGGTATTTAAATCACTCATTTGTAGATAACGAGCATAGCTACTAAGCTGTAAATGTGCAGAAAGTATTAAATAAAAAAATAAATAAACTACTCACACACACAGGTACATGAGACTTCAACAACTCAGTCTATCGCAGTCAACTGCTGGATTATATCATAGGCATCTCTAAAATGCATTACAATACCAGATACTCTACCTTCCGTGTCTCTGGATATGCTTGGAGAGTCCTAATATAACTACAATGTTGAGCTAATATTTTTGGTCACCCTTAGCAGTCAATGGCGCTGAGCGTGATGTTATACAGATTATTTAGAGCCTTCCTCGATAAATGGGCTATTCAACATTGAAATATTTTTCAATTCGATCTTGTAGGTCCTGAAATACTAGTTGAACTATTGTTAGCATCATTTATTTTTCAAAATAATATCATTTTTTTACAGGTATTTCTTTAACATATTATCAGCTGCACACATCATATTTTGTTTTTAAAATTTTCATCCATAGCAAAAAATCCGAGATAGAAACCGCCAATCACTGGACTATTAAAACTCTCGAGAAAATCCCAGTTACAGAAGGAATTCGGGGTTCGTTTTGTAACACGTCTGAGTAATATCACGGCATTCTAGAAGCGACACAGCGACACAGCGTGGCGAGGCATCTTGCGGGAGGCAATTGGAGCTCGCCACGTGACAGGATAATGAGCTCACGTGACCCGTCAGACACAGCCCTACAGCCGTCGCCGTCGACGAACCAACAATTTCCGGACTCTGACGAACGCGTTTCCAATTTCAGACCTCGGTAAGCACTATCCCATCACTTGTTTTTCCGATTTCTTGCGTTAAAACCCTATCAGAACGTACTTACATGCTGTAAAACACGTGATCGCAAAATTCACTTTTACCTGAACGCTCGAGGCTATTGTGCAATTTGTCTTCCTTGAAATTGAAAGCTAATGAAGCAATCTTAGGCAAATATTGATCGGAGTTCGATCTTCTCTTAAGAAAAGAGCTCAATCAAATTATTGTTCATTTTTAGGGTACCGTATTCAGTCGATAAAAATAGAAGCCTTTAGAATCACTTTGTTGTCCATCTACATGCATCTCAAGCCCTTTTTCTCAGGAACGCTTGGAAGTATCAAGAAAAGATAATTATTAACTGCTCAAACATGAGTGCAATACAATGCCTACATTAAAAGACACTAAAAATAAAATTAGTGTCTTTTAATAGTGTCACTAATTATAAAATAACTTTAATTTAGACGAAGAGCCATAACAATTACAGATACACCAACTTCCAAAATTAAAGTTATTTTGCAACTTTTAGTATATTTTGTAACATTGAAGTAGGTTGTAGGTATTTCTTTTTGTAAAAAGTTTTTTATTTAACATTTTTTATACTCCGTTTACTGTAAGATTAGAAATTTAAAGATACATGTTTTACCGTCCGTTCAACCGATTTTGACTTATATTGCATTGATTACATGACAAATGACGACTGCAGAAAAAGTTGGTATTGTAACCACTTTTTTTGCTTTTAATGTCATCCTTATGTCTATGGAATGGAAGTCAAAATCGGTTGAACGGACAGTAACACAAGTTTCTTTTGTTTTCTAATCTTATTGTAAATAGAGTATAGTTGTGGTAAACCTAAAAGACTAACCTGACTGTGGTAAATCATGCCATGTAGCACATGCACATACAATGCATGTAACTTAACATTTAAAAGGAAAAATTTCATTAACATTACAAAAGAAATAAGTTAGTAGGAAACTCTCGGTACGCAACTGACGCAACCGACTCGCACTTGACTGGTTTTTTTTCCTGAAGCACTTAATTATCGTATTTATTACCTACTGCTCACAGTTTTAAAAACAAACAGCTTGTAGGTATCTAATTTATTTAATCATGTGACTACCATTAGCATTAAAAGTAAAACACTTGACACATGACCACTTAGTGTTTTATCAATAGTTCCTTCACGGTCATGAAACAAATCTTAATCACAGTTAATATAATATACTAGCATACCTTAATGATGCTATTTACAACATATAAAGGAAAATAAACGTCCTGGGAAAATCTATGAATGGTTTTAAAGGTAGAAACCCAAATACGACATTAGTTGTGGAAAGACGTCAAGACTATGTGAGACTCACGTTGGAAGTATAAAGATGAGTCTAAAACGCATTACATGGTTTGAATACCAACTAGGTAAAATACCCCATAGGAGACAGATGCTAACCCATATTAAGATTTTAAAGATATATTATGTCTTCAAATGCTACATAACAACTTTACGATTCTAATAACTGTGTTGGTCGTTACAGTATAATTTGTGAAAATATCGAATCCGCGAAACCGATAAATAATAGCGTTACATTTGCAACTACTCGTCGAATTATTTTGGATTATATGCATGAGTGTGTTAAATCACACATTTTTTATATGTCAGGAATCATTAGAATGACTTCTCCCATTCTTAGACCGTTTTCACATCTTCCGATCCGATATCGGTATCGGACGCCGATACGATATCGGGGTAAGGTAAATGTATGAGATATGTACCTGTCTTTCATATTGTCCGACCCGATATCGGATATCGGAGCACAGCTTTTCATACATTTTACTTACCCCGATATCGTATCGGCGTCCGATACCGATATCGGATCGGAAGATGTGAAAACGGTCTTAGGCGGAGCGGGAGGGTGTGTCAGACATTTACTGACTAAAACCCATTCCTTTTTTCCTTCTTTGCCTTTGTTCTAGGGTGTTTTATACTTGCGTTCAGTTGCTATGGTAAAAATTTATACGGCAGAACAACATGTGCCGTGTTAGTACCTATTATCGCACTAATATTATTAAGGCGAAAGTTTGTATGTTTGTTCACTTCACACTCGAACGGATAAACGAGTTTGGATAAAATTCGACACACGGGTTGACCGTATCCTGGAATAAAACATGATTTTTTTTATTTCGAATGTTTGTTTATATACTTTTAATCCTGAGACTATGTTCCCTTAGGATAATTTTCTACCCTCATGCGGGTGAAGTCGCTAGCAACAACTAGTAAAAGATATAGCTGCGGTCATCCCATCTGATTATAGTATTGGTATCTTCAAGGCTAGAGTGAATATATAGGTTCTTAATAAACTAGTGCGCCTCACCATCATTTATTGCATCACTGTTTACCATCAGGTGGGATCGCAGTCAAGCACTAGTTTATTAAATGATTGGCATCTATCTTTGCTTAGGTGGGAAGGTAACTCGTGACTTGAATCGCCTTAATAACCTTTAATTCAGTTAATATCGGCGAGTATTCCTAATATATGTAATCATAGACATGAGAAGCATTTGCGATTTATTTTATCTAAACATCTTTATTCATAATATGATTAGGTACCAATACTGCTACTGCTAGTTTCTTACGTTTTCTTTACTGTATTAAGACTACACTCAATACGTACTTACTTCCTGTTCTTAGCCCATATAACTTGAGGTCGGCGCAACACGTTTTTTTTCTTTCATTCTCTCCTGTCACCCTTTACTTTCATATCAGTCCTCACACAATCTATCCATCTGTTTTTGGCCTCCCTCTTCTAAATTTCGTATGTCAATGAAATTAAATACTTATGCTTACTCAGATACCCGCGAAACGAGACACAATAGTAAAACAATAACAGCGCGGTCTCATTGGACCGGTTGTGGATTCAAACGTTAAGACTACACTCAATATTTCCAGTAAATTCTGAAAAAGTAATTACTGACTAAAATAGGTATTTGATCGTAACATGTACTTTTATTGCGAATAATTGGAAGCATACCTAATTGATTTTCCAGCAATACCTATGGCAACATGATTTTGTAGTTAAATGGAAAAACCTAAAATTGTATGTTGTTTACGGGTTTTGAGTTTGACAGAAAAAATAGAAGAATTTGCTTTACAATACTTGCTACTTTATAATCTTCAACACATAGAAAGAAAGAAAATGAATTTATTTTGCCCAAACATACTCGTATCTAATGCCGGCTTTAGAGAGAGGTGACCGGAGCGGCTGCCCGGGGCGCTGGGTCTTACAGGGCGCCACACGCCCCAACTTAATTTCACCATTACGGTATCCTATTACTAAAACTCCGCTGTCCGTCCATATCTACCCAGGTTGTATCCCATAAACTGCTAGACAGTTGAAACAGAATAAAGCCAATAATTAATATTGTGTAAATATTTTTGCTTGATATTGATAACAGACGTTTGAAATATTCACAGACTTATTAGTTATATAATTATTCACTTTAATTCATGAATCCCCGACAGGTCTCATAGGACCGCGCTGTTATTGTCTTACTATTGTGTCTCGTTTCGCGGGTTAAAAATAAATAATTAAATTAAAATAAAACAAATATTTAACTCTTACACAACAAACGTGATTTTATTGACGGAACGGAACCCTGCGTGCGCGTATCTAACTCGCAATTGGCTCGCACTCCTCTAATGACTTCTCCAATTCAAGGGTGGTCGTGGTGGTAAGAGAGCGTGTCAGACATTTCTTGAATATGACCCACCTGTGTTCACGGTAGGTATCTCTTTCAGAAATTCGCCGTGGCCATAGCGGGTATCAGAGCATCGGACCTACTGAGCCTCTACGGAATACGGAATCTATGAGGTGCGCGTGGAACCCAACACGCCCTTTTTCGGGGATAGGTCTTTTTACCAGATGAAGAGCTCCCATTGCCTGCAGTCTATAGGCACGTCTTATGGTAGGTGGGGATCGCCCTAAGACCCAGGGCGTCTCCTGTGGTAGTGCCTGGGGCGTGGGGATGCCTGTTCCCTCGCGGTTGCGGCTATCTCCTTTGCTAGCATTAGGTACAGCTTCGCAAAAGGACACTACACCAGGCGGCGGCCGAACTAGCGACACGTGGGGTTACGGTAGTCGTGTATACGGTCCAGCAGTTGGATCTTGAGGTATTTAACTCTATATTCTTTTATTTATTATGAATAGACTCGCGTTTGATCATATCTCACCTGATGGTAAGTCACGGTGGAGCACACGGTAGAGGTGTGCCCCGCTTGGGCGGAGCACCGCCGTGTCCTTGTGGAGGCTATCGGCGGCGGTGACCTCTCGCGCCGGGCCCTGGTACAGGCCATGGTCCGGAGCGAGGAGGGGTGGCAGGCAGTTGCCTCCTTCTGCGAAGCAGTAATGTTAGCGAAGGAGGCTGCCGACCGTGTGATTTCCAACCACCGTAGGCGCGAGCTCGTGGACAGCGAGCACTGGGTAGCTCGCCGTCCGGCAGTCTGGTAATAATCTGGACCGAGCCTAGTCGTCGACGGCGCGTTCTGTTCCACGCGCGCCTCAAGGAGATGTCAGCAAACTGTAGGGGCCCGGTAGGGCCGAAGCCTCTGGAGAACACGGTATCCGAAAGGTTGTCACCGTGTCCCCCAGATCGATGGCAACGAAGGAACGGGGTAGAGGTTTAGTCAGTAAGAGTCTGACACGTCCTCCCGCTCCGCCCAAGAGTGGGAGAAGTCCTTCTGATGATTCCCCTACCGGAAAAAAAAAACCTGATGGTAAGTGATGTGGCCAATGATGGAACGAGCAAGCTTGTGTATAAGTACCTTCCTATTCAATAATTCACTCTTGAATTAAAGATCCATTACCGTAGCTATTAGGAAACACAGACTCTGGCAATTCCACTCTCTCTTAACTGTACACACAATAAATATTTGATTCTCCAATTCGAACTGTGATTTTTATAAAGAATTTCTGCGATTTTAAATCGTCTGTTTGATTTTTCTGCAGTCTGTACATAGAAAACAAGAGTGACGAGTTTACAATGCTCTAAAATATAATTATATATTAATAAAAGAAAATAAAATTGTGGCGAGTTTACGTATACTTTTTTCTGTGACGAATCGACAATGTTCGAGTTTACAACAACCCAAGCTGGCCTTGCATATCTTTGTAATTATCGAGGCCGCGGAATGTAGGCGCAAATTCACAGTGTAGGCCTCGAATTATCAAAAATTTTATTGAACTATCATCATCATCATCATTTCAGCCGAATGAAGTCCACTGCTAGATAAAGGCCTCCCCCGAGCGTCGCCGTAACGACCGGTCCAGCGCGTCTCGAATCTATCAGGTTCCTGCTTCCATCACCAGGTCATCGATCCACCTTGTGGGAGGACTGCCAACGCTGCATCTTCCAGCACGTATATTGAACTATACTATAACTAATATTGATCTCCTTTTGCTGTGAATCAAGGTACACGATTACTGACAAATTGCATGCACTAACTGAACACTTCCAATATAAATCCGTATGAGAAGCGTGCAGGTTGCATGCTTATCACCTCTTACGATACATCTTACCAGAATAAAACTGTGTTTGTTTCAGCGTACTCGGGATAGTCGGATAAGTTACATTGTATATTTTTTTTTATATATTTATTTTTTTGACAACTTTTTTTTTACAAACATGCCTCAATTAATTCTGCGCATCACGATATTGGTACCCACTTAACTGATAGCTGAAGTGAAAAGGAGTCACACATTAAAAGTTCCAAAGATTATATGCTACCTATCACGTCTAGCTTTCGAGATACATGCCAATTGTTCATACGAGTTTAAACAGTAGTAGACATTTTCGATTTATAATACTTTTTTTATTGTTTTTTTTTTTTTGTTATTGTTGAGGAGCTCGTGGCTAAATAATAACAGCCGCACAGGTCGATCTTCAAGGTTAAGCAAGGCTTGCCTAGGTTGGTCTGTGGATGGGTGACCATCTTAACATAACGAGTTTCCTCCGTGCCTCGGAAAGCACGTTAAGCCGTTGGTCCCGGCTGTCATTTGGAGATCTTTGGCAGTCGTTACGGATAGTCAGAAGCCAGTAAATCTGACTCCAGTCTTGCCATGAAGTACTGTGTTACCCCAGTTAATGGGTCGTGGAGGTCTGGTAAGCAGCCGCTCCTCGTAAAATACTGGTATTCAGCTAAATCCGGCTCGACTGGAAGCCGACCCCAATATAGTTGGGAAAAGGCTAGGCAGATGATGAATACTCTTTTTATTGTTTCGTTTTGTTTACAAATAGTTTTTATTCGATAACTGCGATTATCTTTGTATATGTATATTAACGTTTGAATCCCCAACCGGTCCTATGAGACCGCGCTGTTATTGTTTTGCTATTGTGTCTCGTTTCGCGGGTATCTGAGTAATTAACTTGTAAATCCAACATGACTATTACATTTGGTTGTATTAACTGCAAAAATGCAATAAACAAATGTTACCTTTGTGGGCAGTAAACAATATAAAACATGTTTCCGAAAAAGTGAGAAGTATGCACATATTGACTTTATTTTGTACCTGCGTGCTATTAATCAAGAGAAACCATATATACGAGTATATAGATACCAGTTTCTTTATATTTCGTGCTATACTAAAAAGCATACAAAAAGATAGGTTGTAGATTTTCGGTAAAAAAAAACACTTTATTATTTGCACTTTTCTTTGTTTTCATCAAATCTTGATGCGATCAGTGATGAGCAGAATAAGAGACTCCACCAAGATATTATAAAGAAGCTTGAAAAACGATTTCAACACCGTGGGGTTTAACCATGCTAGGTGATTTGTGTTGACGTTTTAAATGAGATGATCCTTCAAAGCGCAAAAGAAAAAGTTAAAGATATTTGAATAGAATAGAATAAACTTTATTGTACACCAACAGAAGATATTGTGGGTTTAAATTATATGAATTGAGTTTTATTGTATTTTTATATCTAAGCGATAAAAAAATGGTGGTTAATTTTATTGGAATTCCTAATTTACGTTTGGTTTGGTGGTATAATTTGGCACATCCTCGCAGAAGAGAAGTAATGGATAAAAAATATGTATAATAATATATTTATTCTTACTAAACGATAAGTTTAAATACAAAAACATGGCATTTCTGGGCACACAATTTTATTTTTAAATCTGTGTTATTTATCATGGCCTGCAGAACAGGTCAACTGAAAGATAATGACTTCTCATATTGCTACATAATTTGACATCCATTTATCTATCTGTACCTACCACAATATCTAAACTTAAAATACGACCTTGACTTTTGAATTTTCTTCGACGTTTTATCTCAGATTTGAAATGAGGGTGAATGCCAAGGTAGTTTAAACATTCTAAAACAAGTATTAAGTTTAACAATAGTCTAGTTCTCATATATATGTAAATAATAATGTATACAAGTTTTGAACGGGACTGTCCCATTTTCGCAGCGGTGTAATTTTGTTATAACCTGTTTTAGATCAGTGTTTTAAATTAAGAACTTTAATAGGAGGTGTATACTTTCATTGTTAACCTGATAACTGGTCAACCCATGTCACATTTTGAGTTAAAAAAAATTATAGTCAGTTAAGGTAAGTAGTGGCATGGAGGGCAGAATTTCGGCGGAATTCTATGTGTGACAGTGATTGTTGCAAACCAGCACTGCTGGCCATGCCATATCATGGAAGTTAGCGTCTCGGCGTCCTCACCTTCCACTTGGCGAAGGTCCTCACCGGTTGGTTAAGTTAGACACATGTTAAGTTAGAGAGGTTCGTGCACTGGATTACCTACCTGCTGGTGCCTACCGTTCGGAGATACGGTAGAGCATACTATGTAAGTGTGTCCCGCTTGGGTGAAGCAAGGCCATGTCCTCGTCGAGACGATAAGTGACACTGACATCTTGCGTTGAACCCTGGTTAAGGCCACAGTCTGGAGTGCGAGGGAACAGGGGCCACCTGCCTCTTTTAGCGAAGCAGTAAGGCTAGCGGAAGAAATAGATGCATGCGTAAGGAAACAGACATTCTCACGCCACAGATGTGACAAACTTATAGCCTTCCTCAAAATATGTGCTGTCTACCACACAGTAAAACAATGAACTAATTGTTATTTAGGCGGTGACGACCTCTCGCTCTGGCATTGGTTCATGCCCTGGTCCAGTGTGAGAGGGTATGGAAAGCATCCACGCAGCGCCGGCGGTGAAAAAACATCCTCACGCCCCAGCTGCCACCACCACAGGACACATCCGGGTGTCAGGAGCATCAGGGCGATTTCTGGTCACCGTGGGCACAGGCTTGTGGACGACAAGCAATGGGAACAATAGGTAGCTCGCTATCCTGCCGTCCAGAAAGGAACAAGTTTGAGTTGACGGCGAGTTGTGTTTCACGCGCACCTCAAAGAAACGTTAATAAAACTGAAGGAGCCTAACAAGACCGATGACTGCCAGGGCATGTTCGGAAGAGTTATCGCGACCCTCGCAAAAGGCCACTGGATGAACACTACGGATTTTAGTCAATAAAAATCTGTCAATTACCTATTCTCGCTCCACCCATTGCGGGAAAAGTCAATTAATGGTTTCCCACGCCATAAATAAAAAAAATGAATTGTTATTTTCCTCATAATCAGTAGTGATTACGATAGCGTAATCGTCATTTTTAGTACGTTTCTCTGGTAGATGTTTCTTTCATTAAGTATTACTAACTTACAACCAAACATGCACGAAATTCAACGAAGTATCGATGTTTTTTGTGAATACCCAATGTAATGTATTGTTTGAGTAGCTAGGTGGCATTAGGTATACTGATCAGAGCGCACAGTGGGGCAGAAGCGAACGTATTTAATTATGTGATGGTCATCAGATACAGCCATAACTTATTACTGGCATTCATATGAAACTTATAATTTAAAATAAAATAATATACTATACATATAATTTAAAAAAAAAAATTAAATTATATGTATACTAAGTACTACTATTCATAAATATAAATTATTATTATTTTACAAATAAATTCACACAATATTTTGTGAACTGATCTGGATTAGATATGGCAAACTACGGGTAGAAGAAAGTATATAATATAATATCTTTATATATATATTATAATACCGCCAAATAAAAAAATACAAAATTTTGCGGGGCAGGTTAATAAAAAACATCCTGCAATACTTGAAATATAAATAGATCATAATGCTAAAGAAATAATATAGCCAAAACCGAGATTTTGAGACTATCAATGAATGTACTTTCAAATATTAGTACGTTTTTATTGTATAATTGCTGTAGTAAATTAATTACTTAAGGTTTCTGTATATTACGCTTAATATCTTCTAATAAATTCATTGTTTTATTGAATTGTTTTATTAGTATTTGCGTGATTACTATGATTAATCATAGCCAACTTACCCCAAGCTTGGGGTTAACTTACCCTGGCTGTGGGGGTTGACTTTGTAATAGTAATAATTATGAGCTCCTGCAGTAGGACAGAACGGGTTAAAAATAATAACTACTACGAATCGTTATTAGGATGTTAACTAAACAAATTATAACTGTAAAAACACAAGAAACACGGACCAATAAGTGATAAACTAGCCAACTATTCCCAAAGCATAAAGTTTATTTTAATTAAACATTGGCAAAATAATTAATTTCGCGGCAGTACAACCTGGACCACTGTGCGTCGTGACTAGAGTCAACAAATTGTATTATTTAAAAGAGCATCGCGTCGTTAACCGGTTAGTGTTGGTCCAGCGTCCGAGAGCAACGCCGCCTTTAACATGAAGCTCTTTATATGCAGTAAGTCTCAAATAAATATCATACTTATAAAAGTGAAACACCTTTTGGCTATTAAAATATAATTTTGACATTAAATCAAATAATTACAAATGAAATTGCCCATTAAACAAACTACATTTTGTGAGCAAACAAATTTAAATAACTTTTTTTATGTCATCTATTTTATGATGTCAGGAAACCGGTTTTTAATAAACAAAGCATCACGATTACGGCTTAGTCTATAATGATACATTACCTAGAATATTATCACACGAGACCTAACATTTGAATCTTTATGGAAGAGTAATTTTTTTCCACTGTTTTCTGTCTTCTTCTTTATTAAAAAAATACTTTATACAAATCAATGACAAATGATGATATGATGTATAATTTCAAGACTTTCTGTGTGTCAACTACATAACAGATGATGGCATTGATAATATTGTCAAGTAGGTACAAGATAAATACAAAGTGACGTCATTGGATTTTATAATCGTCGGGAAACCTGATTTCTTGGACAGTAAAGGTTGACTGGGATTCCCTGACATCAAATAGCAGTAATGTTAATGTTACTCAACCGGTTTTCCTTATAGCATATTGTTTATGTTATGCGTTCTGTTTGAATAATATTTTAACATACCTCCTGTGGCTCCCGTCAATGTGTTTGAGAACAGACTGTCATAAATTTACAAATCTAAGTTCAAACTATAAGGTAGGTTGACGATAAACATAAAAATTACTCATTCAATTAAGGGAGGAAGATATTTTAGTATTTAATACTAGCTTTAATACTATACCTAGAAACAATGCTCTGCAATATAAATTATCAAAGGAAAAAATGATTGGTTGAATTTTTTTATAAAAATTGATGAAGCTGTTTTGGTTAAGTTCGATAACAAACACTGTGGCACGAAATTCTTATATAATTTGAGAGATAATTTAATAATTTTTAGACAAGAACCGGATAAAGCTCAATATCGTTACAATCTGCTTAAGCTAGTACCTCCTAAAAAAACTTCCTTTCAATAAATACCTGTTCTGTTCATCTTCAGCTATGCAAAAAAACATTCAAGTTCACTGTTAAAACTAGTTCTGATGGACTTGTATAAAAACATGCAGTGTACCTACAATGAAGCTTTAGGAAATTCGCCTCAAACAGTCAAGGAAACTTAAAAGGTTATTCTTTAAAGCTGACCGTAGACTAAGCACTAAGATAAGTTATTTTATGCGTAAGCTTACCTAACTAAAGTAAACCAGAGGTAATAATTGCAAACAAGTATAAAAAAATTACCTCAGCCATGAGAGTTAAGCTATTTTAGTCCCATCTTTTTAGTCTCGTCTTTCATCATTCTTTTTTAGTCCCATCTCAGCACCTTACCTTCTGCCCTCAGCACCCATGAATTCATTTATTATTCCCACGAAAAAATCCTAACTCGACACCCTGTCATAAATCATTGTGGGGCTGCGGGATTCTTCGAAAGGCTTTCCGTAGCCCTGGAAGGAAAAAGGTAACTGAAGAATCACAATTGGATTCTTGCCAGTAAAAAAATCTGATACTCCGTCAGGCTCCACATCTAGATTTCTCTTCTCAAAAAAAGAAAAGTACCATTGGTAGATGCTGTACAGTGTACAAAGATACAGAACATAAAAACTAAATTAACTAAAGCTAAGAATATTTCAAAATGAATACATGCAGTCGATTTTTACCTATGCTATCAAAATTTTCATAAATTTTAGGGCATGTGTAAAAGTCCCATAAAAAAATATTTCCGTTCACAACACAGTACTTTAAAATTACGTATGCTTGGAAAGCGTAATAGAAGAACACGATGAGGTACCACTAAAAAAGACACGACAGAATTTACATACAATCGTCCATTCAAAAGAATTTCAGGCGTACTTATTATAATGTTTATTGTTTCAGTACTGGCCCTTGCGGCAACAGCGATGTCACAACAAACAAACACAGATCTTTTGAGATCTAGCAATGAAGTCTTTACCGCGAACATGTTCCAAGTAAGTAAATAGAACATATTTTTTTTACAATAAATGGCTTCTTAACATCTCGAAAGTCCTCATCCAGTCATTAGTAGATCTTTGGCAGACGTTACGTATAGTCAGAAGCCGGGAAATATGACAACCGTCTTGCCAAGAGGTATCGTGCTATCCAATTACTGGAGTTTAGAGATCAGGTAGGCCGAAATAGTGTAAAACCAATCTTTTTTTTTTTAAAGAGTAACCATGCAGTTTCTTGCCGATTCTTCTCTATAGGAAACGACCAATTTGGAACCGTGCACTAGCTTCGACTTTTTATAAGTGCCCCTGCCCATGTAGGCCTATGTAAAATAGGCCAAATTATATAAAATTAATATAAAATTTGCCGCCCTATATAAAATTTGCCGCCGCTCCACATAAAATAATGGTATACAGCTGCAACCGGTAAAACTTGAAACTTGATTATTTGATTGGCTTCACAATAATAACATTATGTCATACCCACCTTATCGCACTAATGACTTTTATTTTGACGTTTGACAATAATTACCACCAATGAAATCAACAAAAATGGAAACTTAAAGACGATAAGCGATAACCCACAGCCAATAAAATTACACATGCTATTAGATAGTAAATCTCTATCTGTTTTGACTTTCAAAGATATTTATATTCTCTTGATAATTTGCATAGTTCCTCGAAGATACTTTCAGTTATAAACAAGCTAGCTACTATCATAGGTACTGTTTTATGACGTTTAGAGTATCGTTAGAGATCCATTGTCTACAGTAGTACAATTCAATTAATCATTCTCGCTGTGGTATATTGCGATTAAACCTTGATTGCAAAAAACAGGAAACGATTGCCATGAACTTTCTGTTATTTTGAGAAACACAATCGACGCGCGACGTTGGTCGGCAACCCGCTCCTACTTGTCGCAACCACACATAAGATTTGTATCATCCCTTCAAAGACGAGACGGGACTTGACTGCCTCGTTGATCCAGTGGTCGTAAGAGCGACTGCTGAGCAAGGGGTTCTGGGTTCGATTCCCAGGTCGGGCAAACAAGTGCTATTGGGTTTTTCCATTAGGAATTACTCTGTAGCTGCCCGGAGTTTGGAAGTTGGTGGTGTGATACCCCCGTGCCTCGGAAAGCACGTAAAGCCGTTGGTCCTGCGCTTGATCTCTCTCCGGTCGTGTCGGATTGCCATACCAACGGACTATGAGAGTAAAAAAACAGAGAGTGCACCTATATTTGCGCACACTCTTGTGCACTATAAATATCTCCTGCGTAGGTACTTGGCTGATCTCTGCTGAGATCGGCCACCGTGATCGAAATTCGATCGGGGGGAGTATTGGAAATTTACTAAGCATACTTGGGACCCAAGTCAGATCAGCTGTCGCAAAAACAATCTACAGAGATGGGGTTTCATTAGTGTCTCAGCAATGACCCAACTACCATCTTGCATCGCAATCATAAGATATACTCTACAGGGCGTAGGCGCAGTTTGGCTTGATTTTGTGCCTAACATGTATTATTAAAAAGGCCATATTCTTATAATCAGTAGTTACAGAATTAATACCTAATAAACAAACCTATAATAACGAGTAAAGTGAACATAAGTCACATAACTTAGAGTCACAGTAAAACATGGAAGTTTCCGACAGAATCTAAAATTGCCAATCATTTTATCAAGATTGTAGAGTAATCCTTGAATTCATCGTCATACGGAAACAATGACCGTCAACGCAATCAACCAAACATGCAATAGATTTATGTTTTCCTTTATTGAGCATGGTTTTTCAATTTGAAACACATCGTAAGTGCATACATAATTATTAAATATCCCATACCTATTACTTTTACATAATATTTGTTCTTTTCTAGTCTTTAGATTTCAATTGCATAAATTGTAGGTATACGTAATGTTAAGTGGTAAAGAGGAGTCATCTATCAGAAGTATCATCATCATCATCATCTGCCTAGCCTTTTCCCAACTATATTGGGGTCGGCTTCCAGTCAAGCCGGATTTAGCTGAATACCAGTATTTTACGAGATCTATCAGAAGTATCATCTTACTTAAAAGGATATCTCCAAATCACATTTCTAAAAATTGCATCGCTGCTTAACGTCAGGTGGGATCGCAGTCAGATTAAACATTTATTGTATATTTATTTACTTAACATTTTATTTAAATCATCGAGCATATTTCAAACAAAAAAGTGTCTTATCTCATTTTCAAAAAGAACTTTTTAAACATGCAAATATATCTAATTAATAAAATTTCTTTTTGCTCTTCAGGAGGTAGTGAAAGCCAACCCAGGTGAAAATATTGTACTGTCAGCATTCTCTGTGCTGACTCCACTAGCTCAATTGACTTTGGCTTCAGAAGGAGCAAGTCATGACGAAATCCTTAAAGCCATTGGTTTACCCAATGATAACGTGGTAAGTGCATCTTAAGTTATAATGTACTAGCTTCTGCCTTCTGGCTTTACACATGTAAAAAAAATTGTTCCGATTTAGCGAGGAGTAATGAAGATACAAACACACAGTGTACAGTGTGATACTGGCTTTACAGGTGCAAATCTATACTATCTATACTAATATTATAAAGAGGTAAAATTTGTAAGTTTGTAGGTTTGTAAGTTTGTATGTAGGGGGTAATCTCTGGAACTACTAGTCCGATTTGAAAAATTCTTTCAGTGTTAGATAGCCCATTTATCGAGGAATGCTATAGGCTGTATACCATCACGCTACGACCCACGGGAGCGGAGCCGTAACGAAAAATGCGGGTGAAACCGCAGGGGACAGCTAGTACTCGATAAGAGGCTGGACAAAATTAACAATGGCAACAACATGATACTTACAATGTCGCGTGACTTCCGAGAGTCTCGCAACAGTACTCAGTATTTTCATCTCATCAGTTGTCGGTTAGTTTAGTCAGTTAGGTTTTTAATAATGGTACTATCTGACTGTCCCATTGGTCTCAGGGCAGCAAGCACAACTACCCAGTGCTAAGTCCTCGGCTCTATACTCAGATTGGGCGTGCTACGAAATGTTTTTACTAGGAATTTCGCAGTAGCAGCCTGGAATTTGAAAGATGGTGGTGTGACATTCCCGTATCTCAGAAATCAATTGATGCTGTAACTCCTGCGCTTGATCTCTTCCGAGTCACGTCGGATTGCCGTCCCAAAGGAATATGAGGGAAATGGAACAAAAAATGCACCTGCTCCTGTTACGTACTTGGCTAATCTCTGCTGAGATTGGCCACCGTGACCAAAATTCAGTCGGGAGGATTTATTTTTAACAATATATTTTTTTTAATAGACAATGGAAGTATTCAGTGATGTGAGCAAGCAACTGCGCTCCGTGCAGGGTGTCGAGCTCAGTGTGGCAAACAAAGTCTACATCCGCAAAGATGCCGTGTTGAACAATGATTTCGCCGCTTTGTCCAAAGAAGTATTCAACTCGGACCTTCAAAACATTGACTTCGTTAAGAAAGATGAAGCTGCAAAGGAAATTAACGCATGGGTAAATAATATCGTACTTATTTTATGCTCACTTTCAAGAAAAGAGGCTTTTATATAATTATATGACTTAACGAGCGTGATTAACGTTATCTTACACTATTTACAGCCGAAACCAATAACCTATCTATCACATATCGGAGATTGAAAAACAAATGAAAAAACAGAAAACATGATAATTTTTGTATTGTATCATTTGTTTTACAATCTCCAGTATGCCAAAACTGGAGATCGATAGGTTATTGATTTCGGCCGTTAGACGTGCTTTGTAGAAACAGATTTTTGATTCAGATGTGCAACTGCACATGAGGAATGACAGAAAATCTGTTTCAACTACTACAGTAGTTGTGGTGGAAGATCTTTACTTATCGACGCTATATTATTTCAGATATATGTATACAAAATAGTTATCAATTCAGTAGTGTGCCGAGATAATTAATCTTACTAATAGAGATCTAAATAATGAAGACAATACTGTAATTTGGTCAATACTTTTTTCAGGTTGAAGAGAACACCAATAATAAGATCAAAGATTTAGTAAAAGCAGACTCACTTGGCGAAGATACTGCTGCTGTCCTTGTTAACGCTATTTACTTCAAGGTTTGTTACTTTATCTAAAAAAAACACAAATAATTACGTTTCCAGAATGTTATCACAATATTTTTTGTTATATTTATCGTTATTATTTCTAAACAAAAAATAATGGTGGATAAGTAAACAACTTCTGTTTTTTCTAAATCTGTCAGGTATACGATCTTAAAGTAACAAAAAATTATTTTAATTCAGGGTAAGTGGAAGAAGCCGTTCCCCATAGAAGGTACCGAAGATAAAGATTTCTTTGTAAGCAAAGATGTGAAGGTCAAAAAACCTACCATGCACGTAACTGACAACTTCAAGTACGGCGAAAGTCAGGAACTTAACGCTAAGGTAAATATTTTTCATCAGCTTCCAGAATTTAACTATGTAGTTTAAAGAATAACTGCCTCGTTGGTCTAGTGGTCGCACCGCACCATCGACTGCTGAGCAAGGGGTCCTGGGTTCGATTCCCGGGTCGGGCAAAAAGTGCTATTGGGTTTCCTGCCTGGTTGCCCGGAATTCCTGCCTGGTTGCCCGGAGTTCAGTCCTGCGCTTGATCTCTCTCCAGTCGTGTCGGATTGCCATCCCATCGGACTATGAGAGTAAAGGAACAGAGAATGCACCTGTGTTTGCGCACACGCTTGTGCACTAAAATATCTCCTGCGTACTTGGCTGATCTCTGTTGAGATTGGCCACTGTGATCGAAATTCGGTCGAGGGAGTCTATTTTTTATTATTTTAAAGAATCAATACTGAAGCAAAGCCAGATAAAAAATATACAATAATAATCCACTGAATAGTATAACAGACAGCAATTTTTTTCTCTCTGTACAATGTACATACTTATTTCTTTTTAACCTATCAATGCCTGCGAAACGAGACACAATAGTAAGACAATAACAACGCGGCCCTATAAGACCGGTCGGGGATTCATGAATTAACTCAACTGGTTTTGACTAGCTGAATAATTTCTTCATAATAATACATATATAGAGATACCTATGTATAATGCATGTATACTGCACAGTAGAGAATACTACGTTGATACCGGATTGAGCTACTGGTTGTTTTGTAAATTTAATTTGCCATGCACGTGTGAAATTTCAGCTTTTGGAAATACCATATGAAGGAGACCAATCATCACTTCTTATCGTTTTGCCCAATGAAGTCGACGGCATCAGTTCCCTTGTTGAGAAACTAAAAGAACCAGCAGCTCTAACAAAGGCGGTTGATGACATGCGTTACAATGAAGTCGTCGTGGATCTTCCCAAGTTTAAGATCGAAACCACTACAAACCTAAAGAACGTTCTCGAAAAGGTGAGCACTGGTCTTCCAACCAGATAAACATACACCAGCTACTTACTAACAAGTAATGGCTGGGAAGTTATATCCACCATATATTTTGATTGAATTACAGTAAAATACTGTAATTCAATCTAGTACAATTTATTGGACTATTTTATTTATAATCATAACAAATTCTTTCAGCTGAACATATTAAAGTTGTTCAAGCCATTCGAGGCTCAATTAAGTAAACTGATACAAGGTGAATCAAATTTGTATGTAAGTGACGCTATTCAAAAAGCTTTTATAGATGTCAATGAAGAAGGCACCGAAGCGGCTGCAGCTAATGGTAAGTCTATTCCTTCAATTGATTTGAAAACACTTAAAAACACATAAAAGATTATTATCTGAAATGCCGTTGCATTATACCTATTTTTGTAAGTAGGTAGTTGCCAGTGTTATAGAAAAAAAAACCTATGCAATTTTATTCTAAATAAAATAATTTATTTAGAAGTAATTTCTGTGGGGTTGCTCATATATAGGGCGTGTGATGCCACTGAATGAGGAGCATATGTACATTATGTTGTTAGTTATTTTTTTAGTATGTTTGTAGACGACAACTTAATACATAGATAGACCTCAGAAATAATGACGGACTATGTGACAAAAAATGAATCTGAAAGTGACTATTGAGGTGACGGTAAATAAAGATTTGGGATATCCTTTTTTTACCGACAGTCGGTTGTCCCTGTTTGTACTTGAAGAATAATAATTACTTATACATAACATAACATAATTAACGCACATCCTCTTGGGGTGGGGGGTCATTGTACTCATCGTTATAAACAACTTTTAGAATGGGACCAAACCTGAAATCGAGAAAAAATAATCAGCTGTTCCCTACTTTTATGTTCACTTATTTCGTCAAAATGTATGGAACAGCTGATTATTTTTTTTCGATTTCAGGTTTGGTCCCATAGTAAAAGTTGTTCATAATGGTGAGTACAATGACCCCCCAAGAGGATGTGCGTTAATTATGTTACATGTTGTATTATACAACATGTCCCAAAACTCAACGCTAAGCTGATACTAGAAAGCTCATGATTACTTGAGGAAAAAAAATTCATTACGATTATTCTTTAAATTATAAAAAAAAATTACATCATTGTTTGAATATTTCTGTTCTGTGTTTTATAAGCAAAAATCCAGAATACTTTCAGATTTTTCATATAAATTTATAAAAGTTATACGAGTATGAGTCCCTGAATTTCTTGAAGATTTTTACTTTTAGTCAACTGTAACTTATCATGGTATAAAAAAAGTGTGAACACTACTATATTATATGACAACGTTTTTTTTTTATAAATTGACGCAACTAATAAAGATTATCAAATTATCACATGGTGATCAAATTTTTCACAAATATTAATGAAAGTTCTATCATTAATTTATTGTGAGAAATTTGAAGGTATGATGGGTTTTTTTAAAGGTTGAAAGGTAATCTTCCGATGACCCTGAAAAGAAAACTCATCGACATGTGTATCCTGCCCGTCTTAACCTATGGTGCACAAAGTTGGTCCCTTACAAATGTGTAAACTCAAAATTTGTCAAAGGGCAATGGAGCACAGCATAATAGGTGTAAAGCGAATAGATCGCGTCGTTAAAACCCCACGCTGCGCTCCATAACTCAAGTAGCAGATTTTGGGGAAAAACAGCCAAGCTAAAGTAGGAGTAAGCTGGCCAAGTCACTCGAATGCACCCGGACAGATGGGCGAGGATTGTCACTCACTGGACGCCTGAGGGAGGTCGAAACCGTTGAGGGCGACCGCGGCGAAGGTGGTGTGTAAATCTGATCGTGATCACTGTTCAAACTTGGCCAGAAATGGCTCAAGACAGAGAGATTTGGAAGGAGAAAGGGGAGGTCTTTGCCTAGCAGTAGGACACAAAGTAGGATAGCAAAGCTATTCAGGTTGCCCATTAAAAAAAAGTCTCGACTAGTCATGGGCAGCCGTTTCAGCTTGTCGTTGAATTTTGGGAAGTAGAAACTGACTGACTGTCATATCCAAGCACAGCCAAAACTACTGGGACTAGAAGCTTAAATTTTGCACAAAGTTTCTTTGTATGGATGCTTGATTACGTAAGCACTTGGGAGGATTTTCCAAAACTCACTTCCTATCCAAAGGGAGCGGGTCCAAAGTTTGTATGGAGAATTCTATTTTCACGCGGGCAAAGTCGATGGCGGAAGTTGGTAACGGTACCAACGGATATAAGCTTGAATTTCCTAAATGTTTCAATATCTTTTATTGTGTCTCTTTTATTTTATTTTAAGTTGTTTAAAGTTATATAACTATACGTGTTTAAATTCAGTAAAAATATTTTCCTTATTTAATTTTTCTTGATCGAAATTACACCTCCATCGCGGTTTTTTGTGCAGATTGATTGTCAGTTAAAAAGAAGATTTTCCCAGTTATAAAATGAGAAGTGCTACGTCGCTCTAAAATAAATTAGTATATGGGCAGGATGATATTTCTAATTCTAATACCAAAAAGTCGTATTATATTAAAATATTGATTGCATTTCAGAATTCGTCATTAGTACTCGATCGGAAAAACAATTTTTTATATACTTCAAAGTTGATAGGCCTTTCTTATACATCTTACAAATCAACTCTCTACCACTATTCAGCGGAATATTCTACTCTTAGGTATATTTCATATTTTATTATGCATGAGCTTCGCAGCATTCTATTTAGAAATTATAAGAACAATGCACGTAAATATTTCACGATGTGTGGTTGCGAATATGGTTTATGCGATTTTATTATTATAAAAAGAAATTAAATTAAATTTTTTCATCAAAAGGGCATCTTCAATTAACACTCTTTTTGGTACCACGACAATTACTTTTACCCACAATAGGTAAAATAACAAACTTGGCCAGAGATGGCTCAAGACAGAGAGATTTGGAAGGAGAAAGGGGAGGCCTTTGCCCAGCAGTGGGACACAAAGTAGCTACTAAAAAATGGATTTTTAGTAATTGTAGTAAATAGCAAAGCTATTCAGGTTGCCCATTAAAAAAAAGAACAAAACTATTCTTTTGTTGTATTCATTATACTAAAAAATATCATACAAAAATCAATTTTGAATGATGACAAAATTAATGAAGATTTTTTTAAATTTTTACTTGAAAAAGAATTGTGATATTTTTTTCCCGACTAGTCATAGGCAGCCTATCCTCTGGTTTCAGCTTGTCGTTGAATTTTGGGACATGTTCTGTACCTATATAAAAGTAGAAACTGCTTGACTGTCATTTCCAAGCACAGCCAAAACTACTGGGACTAGAAGCTTAAAATGTTGCACAAAGTTTCTTTGTATGGGTGCTTGATTACGTAAGCACTTAGGGAGGATTTTCCAAAACTCACTTCCTATGGGTCCAAAGTTTGTATGGAGAATCCTACTTTCACGCGGGCGAAGTCGATGGCGGAAGTTGGTAACGGAACCAACGGATATAATCTTGAATTTCCTAAATGTTTCAATATCTTTTATTGTGTATCTTTTATTTTATTTTGAGTTGTTTAAAGTTATATAATTACACGTGTTTAAATTCAGTAATAATATTTTCCTTTTTTAATTTTTCTTGATCGAAATTATACCTCCATCACGGTTTTTCGTGCAGATTGATTGTCAGTTAAAAAGAAGATTTTCCCAGTTATAAAATGAGAAGTTCTACGTCGCCCTAAAATAAATTAGTTTTTGGGCAGGATGATTTATTTCTAATTCTAATACCAAAAAGTCGTATTACATTAAAATATTGATTGCATTTCAGCATTCGTCGTTCATACTCGGTCGAGAAAACAATTTTTTATATACTTCAAAGTTGATAGGCCTTTCTTATACATCTTACAAATCAACTCTCTACCACTATTCAGCGGAATATTCTACTCTTAGGTATATTTCATATTTTATTATGCATGGGCTTCGCAGCATTCTATTTAGAACTTATAAGAACAATGCACGTAAATATTTCACGATGTGTGGTTGTGAATGGTTTATTATTATAAAAAGAAATCAAATGATTTTTTTTATCAAAAGGGTTAATTCATTGCAAGAAAGCTATACATCTTCAATTAACACAATTTTTGGTTCACGACAATTACTTTTACCCACAATAGGTAAAATAACTGTCTGATCAATTTCAGCAGCACTCGATGCGGTACCAGCATCGGCACTTGTAGGATAGATTAAAAAACCATTCAAAGTCGACCGGCCATTTTGTTTTGCTTTAATTATTGAAAAGCGTGTCATCTATAACGGAATCTTTAATAAATAGGTATCAGCTGTGTTTTTACGCCTTTCATTGTTAGTTGTGTTACTGTGCGATTTAAAAAATAATAAATAAAGATAGAAGCGTAAAAACATCTACAAGTCATATACATGAGCGCCATGCCACCCTCGTTTCATTTTTAATTTAAACTACATTCTCAGCCGGTAATTTTCGTATTTGTTATATTGATTATAAAGAAGCTTTTTAAACGTATATATGAATAAAAATATCTTTAACAAAACACAAATCTATGGTCAACCTGAACATGGTGTAAAAGTTTGTTGGTTCATCCTACACAATTAAACGCAAGGTTTGATAAACTGACAACGCGGAAAAGAGACGTACTTAAGAAATGTATTCAGTATGCAATCAATAAATGCATACAACAACAATATACCAATAATATCAATGCATGAATGCTGATTATTCCTTCACGCTCAACCTTACCCTGGAATCTATCATTGGATTCTTTTTAATTCAACATATTATTGTGCGATGACTTGTCTTTTTTTTAATTATTCTTTCGTCGTTTTCCGTTATAAAAGAATACTATAGGACAAAATATGAATTTCAAAAAAAAAATCCTAGGATTTTTTTTCATTTAAAGAAAGTATTTTATTTTATTCGTTTCGTCAAAATCCTAGGATTTTTTTTCATTTAAAGAAAGTATTTTATTTTATTCGTTTTTGGAGTTATGGCTTATGAAGTACTTCGGGATGGGGGTGTTTCTATCTCCTCAAGGGTAACCATTAATCACCAAGATGCTCAAAGTTGGTGATCACTCAGATGTACCTAACCCAAAATAAAATAAAGGGCCGTGAAAATTCAATTAACGTGATGGTATTCTTTGGATCAAAACACAAAGAAACCTTTATTTCGTATTTTTTTATTTTCCTTTTTGAGGTTTTTCCGCTTTATTTTATCATTTTTATGCTGTCCATAAAGTCTTAGAGTAGCCATTTTCTTCCAACCGCTCAGTGGAACTTATGTACTGCTGAAAATTACCTACAGAATTCTTATGTGGTTTGAGATAATAATATTATTTTATCTGTTAATCACACACAACCTATTAAATACAAGCATTTTCAACACGCTTATTTGAAAACTAGGTAAGACATGGATATCAATAAAAAAGGTGAAACATGACCACAAATATAAAAAAATATTAGAAGCATATTATTTGTATAAATAATTTATAAAATATGCTTCTATTAAAATCCTATTCTATTAAAAAAGTGAGGTTATTTATCCATTTTCACAAGAAACTTTTGAGTTAAACTTATATATCATAAACCTAAACTGTATAATTTAATAAAATAATTTAATTTTAATTTAATTCAAGACCTTATAGTTTGTGAACATTTAAACTAATCCAGAAAATTTTACTTTATTTTTATATTTTATCAACTAATTATTATTTGAGGAGCTCGTGGCTAGATAATAATAGCCACACGGGTCGATCTTCAAGGTTAAGCAACGCTTGCCAAGGTTGGTCTGTGGAAGGGTGACCATCTTAACATACCGTAGGTCCCAGCTGTCATTTGTAGTTCTTTGGCAGTCGTTACGGATAGTCAGAAGCCAGTAAATCTGACTCCAGTCTTGCCATGAAGTACCGTGTTACCCCAGTTAATGGGTTGCGGGAGGTCTGGTAGGTAGCCGTTCCTTGTAAAATCCGGTTTGACTAGAAGCCGACCCCAATATAGTTGGGAAAAGACTAGGTAGATTAATTATTATTTATTTATGACAAAGAAAATACTTAACAAAGTTTTTTCTTTTATTAACATTAATCTGTTTGACAGCAAGTAAAAACGTACAAGACGCACATAAATTAAAAAGTCAGCGCGCTGTAAAACTATATGTAACGTCAAGTAATTGTGAGAATATTTTGATACAAAATATTATGTCAATAATTTATCATTTTTTTTCGAATAAGTGTATTGAAAATTGTTATTTTGTTTGCAATATTTATTTTCGGTATCAAATGAAAAAAAAAATCTCAAAACCAACGGTAAGTCCGTTAACTCTTTCAAACAAAAAATGGTTTAAATTGAGTAAAGGAATAGGTACCTTTACCACCACCGTACGAGTAAATACAAATACCTCAGGTATAAGTTTTAATTTTTTTTAATTCTATAGTTGTTTTGTATGAGGTTGAAACATCGCAAACAAATCAACTCGCCCGTATATTAGTTTTATTTCGCAATTGCAGATTTGGTCCCATAGTAAAAGCGATTCATAATGTACGAACCCCTACTATTTTTTTTTACAGCTTATTAATCATACTGCATAATTATGGGGATTGGGGAATAGTTTTATGCTCACATAAGTCACACATAAGTAAAATATATGAAAATGCTCTGTATTTAGCAATTTAGGTGAGCAATAGGTAGCTCACCGTCAGGCCGACCGATAACCGTCCGCACCGAGTCCAAGTTGTCAACGGTGCGTAGTTTTCCGAGCGCACCTCAAAGAGATGTCAGCAAAACGTAGGGACCTTGCAATGTCGAAGCCTACTGGGGCCCTGGGTTGTGCTACCCTGGGGCCCTAGAACGAAGGCAAAGAAGGAACAGGAGTGGGTTTTATTAAAAAAAAGTCTGACACGTCCTCACTCTACGGCAAAGAGCGGAAGAAGTCATTCTGATGATTCCCCACTTAAGAAAAAAGAAAGAAAATATTACTCTTAATCAGGGTAAACAAAAGCTAAATTTGTTTATTTATTGCATTACAGCATTTACTGTATCTATTAAGTTGGCTAAATACGTGCCACATCTAACCCTATTCAAGGTTGACAGGCCTTTCTTTTATGCCTTAAGAGCCAACTATGGAACACTATTCAGCGGAGTAATTTGTTCTTAGGTATTTCAATTTATTTATTTTAATATGCATGAGCTTAGTAACACTCCGACTCAGTCTCAAAACTAGCAATCTACCAATATGTTTTAAGGTATTACTAATAGCTTAAAAATATACTTACCTAAACAAAATCGTTAATTATATCATACAGCTGTTAACATCGGTAGCAGTCATAAATAAATATATGTATTTAACCATTTATTACTTTTGAACCGATTTTATTTTGTACTGATTATTTACAGCAGAACCACTTTCGACGGAATCGTTTCCAAATAGGTATATCAGTGTTTTTCGTTACACTATTATGGTGTCGAATGTTTTAAGGAATGGGAACAAAAAAAAACGTTCATTATGTGTACACGTCTATTTTAGAGTTCCATCGCTCATTATGTTAAAGTTTACACTTGTGACTCATGCGTGCATTTAATAACCAACAGTTTACATTGAACTACTACAGCCTATCATCTAAATTTTATCATCTAAATTGACAATCGGTATAGCAATAAGAATTGATACAATTTTTTGTCAGGTCACATTCAGAAAAATGAGGACATTTTTTTCTATATAAAGTTTAGACAACTTACTGGTTGTTTACTGGTTGGCTGCCTGGTTGAAAATGCCCAAGGCGTTACGACTGCCTTTGTATTATTGTGGGTACATAGTATTTAGTAAATAAATAAAAATTGTTAAAAGAAACGAACTTTTAAATTACACACAAATAATAATAAATTACAATTTTAATCACAAATAATATTTTTTACTTTCATACGTCTATAGTTCCGTAATTGTACAAATAAAGCCTTTATGTTTTATTTGTCCAATTTCAGAATTCGTAGTAGCAGTCAAAACTTTTTTAGATCACGATTCAACTTCACTCAAATACTTTTCTATCAATTGACAGTTGTCAGTAATCAATAAAAAGCAAAATAGCTGATTAGCTGTTTTGCTTTTTATTGATTTCAACGGATTCGTTTACCAATAGGTATCATTGTTTCTCGTCACACCGTTCATCGTAAAGAAGATTGGCGAGCTGGGTATCACATCAAAATCCAAACATACACAAATCTAGTTATATGCAACTTATGGGTCATATATCGTTAGTTATTTTCCAAGCTAAAATACAATATTAGCAGTCCGGAGTAATTAAAAAACCATGATTTTAGGGTACAGTCCCGTTACGGAAACAAAACGCAATAATGCAATAGTACCTCGTCCTTTTTGTGAAGTCTGTAAAAACAAAACGCAGAAAGTAGGCTAAGGGCCTATTTCACCACCTATGATTAAGTTTCGAGTATCTTACTTGGCAGATAATTTCATACAAATTCTGTCACATTTTTGAATTTATTCAGTGAGTAGTGCCTACTCGGACATTGTGAAACACGCCCTTATTGCGTCAGCTGTTACTTAGGTATGTAAAATACAAAAAAAATATAAACTGTCATGATATTTTTGTTTGACCCTGCCTAAACATAATTCGTCGTTCGTGTTATTTGTAATGTTGTCTGCATCTATAAATGAAGTGTGAACTCTTATTTTGTGCCGCCACGTTACTTTAGTACATTACAATTTGCGTTTAGTGTATAAACCTGCGCAGGACTGAAATAGGACTCTTATTTATTCTGTGAATGTTTTTCATGCTTTAACAATGTCAGCAGTTGATCTTCGGTGTATAAACTGTTATGTGCGCTTATCACGCCTTCGCCGACGTGTCTTGATTTGACCAGTTTAAAGGAGAAAACCGAAGCCATTATCGGCTACTGTTGTAATTGTAAAGTATGACTCAGAACCGTGGGCTGTTGTTCACATGTCATGAGTGTAGTCTGGTATTTAGCTTACGATCGACACGAAGGAACAATCTCCCTGCGGTATTTCTTGACAATGTATTGTTACAATTATAATAAAAAAATGTTATAAATACTATGGTTTTGTTTTTTACCTGTTACGAGACGCCGCGCGGCATCAAAAGGTGCAGCGCGATGGCGCGTGGCATCATGAGGGGCAGCGCTGCATAAAGCAACGTATTCTAAATTCTCATAATGAAATGTGTATCTTTTCGCGTAGTAAATAAAGTTATATTTTGAGTCACTCTATTAAAATGTGCGCGCAGCGTCGCGTCTCGGTGTGAGCTGACCCTAACCATCGTACGATTGAACGATGTGATTAAACACAAATTCTTTAGAGTGTCCTAATAGAAGCTTGTAAATCATCGCATGAGCACAGGGTTTCGTCGATAAAACTAATCTCATCGTCCGACGAAATCACATCGTTCAATCGTATGATAGTTAGCTAAATAGGACGACGCTTGAGGGTCTGCCTTAAAACCTTGTCCAGAAGAAGCGAATTCGTTTAGAAACGTTTCGCGCGAATTCATTCGCGCGCTAGTAATATACTAGTAAGATACTAGCACAAATACGTCGCGTCCACAAGTATCGCGCGAATTCAAAATACGCGCGTAGATCGCGTGCACAACGCCAGACCCTCAACTCGCGCGTATTACACGCGAGTCGAGATACTAGGGACACCTTGTTGCGTCCAGTTAAACGCGCGAACTCCAGAGCGAGTGCACATATCCAGGGAAATTGAGCACCTACATTTGATACGGAATTGTTGAATGCTCCAGCGTTGATACGCTCTTTCTGGGCGCAACGGTCGCGCGTGATACGCACGCGCAATCGCGATGAATTCGCCCCTTCTGGTCAAGCTCTAAGTTACATAATTAGGTAGGTACCTTGTATTATTTTTGGTGGTCCATTTTGAGGTTATGTCTATAAATCATTTTATATCCCCAACTCTAATGTATGTCTTACCATTACATATTTTGTTATACTCTATTGTAGCATTCTAATCCATATATTCATTCTATTGTATGTTAAGCCTGTATGTGATACTGAAAGTACATGGGGTTTTGCCAATCTTCTTTAGTGTGGTGGATACTTTAAAACATGAAACTATAAAATCCTAATTCTACATTTTTATACTAATCTGTTCCATCACTCACTACAGTTAGCATGTGTGTAGTTTGATTAAACTACACATAGCTTGTCATCAAAAGCACTCGTTTTAGCTATTTGAATTCTTTTTTTTTATTATTATTGATAGGCTTGCGCTTGACCACATTTCACCTGACGGTAAGCGATCAAATCAGTAATCAACCAGTAATTCTATCAGTAATCAGGGAGACTTTAACAGTATCAGGACACATTCAGAAAAAGGAGGTCAAAGGGAAGCCTAAATTTTTTTTATAGACTGTCAAATTTTGATAAATACCTATTTCCGGTCTACCATCAAAGTAATCTATTTAAAAAAAAGTAAAAATTTAGTTTCCGCTTCGAATTATAATTTTTTAGGTTTGTACCAACTATATGATAATTTTAGTGTTTTATTTGTACAATTTCAGAAATGGAAATGGCACCCGCAAGGTCGCTATTTCGCAAACGACTTCCACCCAAACACTTTTCGGTCAACCGGCCATTTTATTTCTATCTGATTGTTGGCAAGAGAATTACCTTCAACGGAATTCTTTACAAATAGGTACCAGTGTTTCTCGTTACACATCGTTAATTTCGGGTGGCATTTATGTTGACACATTTTATTTAAAAATACCTTCATATTTTTTGTTCCAGTTTCATATCTCGCTATATTAATTTCAATTTGTGAAACAAGCATGCATAACTAATAGTTTCAATTAAACTATCAGTTCCATCGCATACTATAGTTTACTTGCAAACATTCCTAAAAGTTACAATTAAACTACCAGTTCCATCGATCACTGCAGCATGGATTATTAATAGTTTCAATTAAATTACCAATTCCAACGTTCAGTATAGTTCACACATGTGACAAATGCATGCTTATCGAATGGTTTCAATTAAACTACCACAGCTTGTCATATAAATTGGCATTTGTTTTAGCAATTGGAATCGATACAATTACAGAAATACTACACACACAGGTTTCTGTATATTTCACGACAATTTTACGAGAATGAGTTTGATAAAAAGCCAAATACGACAAAAAATATTGTTTGGTAAAAGTAGTCCGGTAATAATTAAGAGTACGACGAGCATACCAAAATTAAATTTAAAATAATATATAAGTTTATTTTCCTCTTAAAATCATAATAATAGTTTTTGGGCTTATAACAACAATGTGATAAATTGTACATTATTTGCACGATTTCAGAATTCGAAATAGCGCTCGGAAATTCGTTAAATTTAGAACCGATTCCACTCAAATACTTTCTTTCGAAAGACCATTTTATTGCTGTCTTTGCTACATTATATAGTGGGTAATATGAGTACTGATTTAGTTTTTTACAAACAGTTTCTACTTGACACTTCCAGATTTTATCCCTCTTAAAATCGTTCTCAATCAGAGATATAATAACAACTTTTGTTTAATTCTAAATTTCAGTATTTGAAGGATCTACCTTCACTGGTGTGCTACCCCCAATGTTTACAGTCGACCGGCCATTTTATTTTGCATTGCTTATTCGCCAGAAAGTTATCTTCAACGTTTTGTTCAACGGAATCGTTAGCAAATAGATATCAGTTTTGCACTATATACCCTTCCTGGACTTCTTGTTTTCTGGGGAAAACGATGAATATTTGAAACGAGACAAAGGAAAACACTGCAAAAGGATAATTTTTGTATTGAATAAATAATAAGAATTTAATTTCTAGATTGAATTTAATGTTTTTTTTTTTTTGTAAAGTGTTTATGATCCAACCTATATTTTAATTTAATCTAATCATCTGATATAACAATAGTACATTCGCGTTACGAATGCAGTAAAGTCATCAGTGTCCGTCGGCCTAGCCCCGGCCCCTAACCGATCAAAGCTGTTTAAGTGTATTTTTATAAATTCATTAAACTTAATCTTTTAAAATTTTGTTTGGATTTAACACCACTGTAAATACGCCTTTATCTTGCAGTTGCACTGATAAATCACTGCATTCTTAACGCGAACGAACTGTAAGGTTCTAAGGCATTGAGGTAATTTGATCCTGAAATTCGAAGATTTCGTCAGCATTATGATTTTGAATATTCATCGTATTTAATAGTTATTATTATTATTAAGAAGTGCATTATGTTATCATACTTCATTCATCCGAAAGTTACAGCCTGTCTGTTCTGCAAACATTTCACTGCGAATAATTATGTGATTTGAACTGTTTTCAAAGCAAGATTTTTACTGAATAGATTTTATTCTACGGCCTGGCTACACATTACCACGGTGTGGTGTCATTAACGCGTCATACAGATTTACGGTGCCAGGCAGTGTTGTATGGAAGCGCGGTAAAGTTCCGCGTCACGTAAATACAAAACAAGGGTTTGTTGAAAAACCCTCAGATTGAGAACTGGTCGCAAAATGTTTGACAACCCAGCATCTGGATAATGGGCGGCAACACAGCGTCTGAAAAATATTCCGACATCTGCCTCCTAAACTGGAACGGACTGGGGCTGCCCTAAAACGGCTCCTGCCCAAATTAGGCCTTTTGCCGGAGGTTCTACGTGGGGATCGTTCGGTCCGTGACCCTTTACGGGGTGCCATTGTGGATGCCGTCGCTGAGTAAACGACCGGCGGCCATGTTGCAGGCTTGCCAGAGGATCATGGCTACTCAGATTGTGAGGGATACCACACGGTATCTCGCGAGGCGGCGAGCCTCGTTGCATTTACACTTGTGAAACAGGCATGCATAATTAATAGTTTCAATTAAACTATCAGTTCCATCGAATACTATAGTTTACTTGCAAACATTCCTAGAACTTACAATTAAACTACCAGTTCCATCGATCACTATAGTTTACACTGGTGACATATACATAGATTATTAATAGTTTCAATTAAATTACCAATTCCAACGTTCAGTATAGTTCAAACTTGTGACAAATGCACCCATAACGAATGGTTTCAATTAAACTACCACAGCTTGTCATCTCAATTGACAGTTGTTTTAGCAATTGGAATCGATACGATTCTAGAAACTTATACGAGTATAACTTTCGCGACACTATCAGGATAATGAACTTGATAAAGAGCCAATAACGACAAAAAAATGTTTGATAAAAGTAGTCCGGTAATAATTAAGAGTACGACGAGCATACCGAAATTAAGTCTAAAATATATAAGTTTATTTTCCTCTTAAAATCATAATAATAGTTTTTGGGCTTATAACAACAATGTGATAAATTGTACATTATTTGCACGCTTTCAGAATTCGAAATAGCGCTCGGAAATTCGTTA
This sequence comes from Mythimna separata, assembly GCA_030763345.1. Lineage (NCBI taxonomy): Eukaryota > Metazoa > Arthropoda > Insecta > Lepidoptera > Noctuidae > Mythimna > Mythimna separata. Next base: position 17,084,268 of record CM061171.1, on the reverse strand, counting down.
AATTTAGAACCGATTCCACTCAAATACTTTTCTTTCGAAAGACCATTTTATTACTGTCTTTGCTACATTATATAGTGGATAATATGAGCACTGATTTAGTTTTTTACAAATAGTTTCTACTTGACACTTCCAGATTTTATCCCTCTTAAAATCGTTCTCAATCAGAGATATAATAACAACTTTTGTTTAATTCTAAATTTCAGTATTTACTGGATTCACCTCAACTGGTGTGCTACCCCCAATGTTTACAGCCGACCGGCCATTTTATTTTGCATTGCTTATTCGCCAGAGAGTTATCTTCAACGTTTTGTTCAACGGAATCGTTAGCAAATAGATATCAGTTTTGCACTATATACCCTTCCTGGACTTCTTGTTTTCTGGGGAAAACGATGAATATTTGAAACGAGACAAAGAAAAACACTGCAAAAGGATAATTTTTGTATTGAATAAATAAAAGAATTTAATTTCTAGATTGAATTTAATGTTTTTTTTTTGTAAAGTGGTTTAAGTTCCAACCTATATTTTATTCACGTTACGAATGCAGTAAAGTCATCAGTATCCGTCGGCTTAGCCCCGGCCCCTAACCGATCAAAGCTGTTTAAGTGTATTTTTATAAATTCATTAAACTTAATCTTTTAAAATTTTGTTTGGATTTAACACCACTGTAAATACTCCTTTATCTTGCAGTTACACTGATAAATCACTGCATTCTTAACGCGAACGAACTGTAAGGTTCTAAGGCATTGAGGTAATTTGATCCTGAAATTCTAAATCGAATTCATAATTGAAATTTTTGTTAAATTAGATCTTTCTAATTTACGCATTTATGAAGATTTCGTCAGCATTATGATTTTGAATATTCATCGTATTTAATAGTTATTATTATTATTAAGAAGTGCATTATGTTATCATACTTCATTCATCCGACAGTTACAGCCTGTCTGTTCTGCAAACATTTCGCTGCGAAAAATTATGTGATTTGAACTGTTTTCACAGCAAGATTTTTACTGAATAGATTTTATTCTACGGCCTGGCTACACATTACCACGGTGTGGTGTCATTAACGCGTCATACAGATTTACGGTGCCAGGCAGTGTTGTATGGAAGCGCGGTAAAGTTCCGCGTCACGTAAATACAAAACAAGGGATTGTTGAAAAACCGTCAGATTGAGAACTGGTCGCAAAATGTTTGACAACCCAGCATCTGGATAATGGGCGGCAACACAGCGTCTGAAAAATATTCCGACATCTGCCTCCTAAACTGGAACGGACTGGAGCTGCCCTAAAGCGGCTCCTGCCCAGATTAGGCCTTTTGCCGGAGGTTCTACGCGGGGATCGTTCGGTCCGTGACCCTTTACGGGGTGCCATTGTGGATGCCGTCGCTGAGTAAACGACCGGCGGCCATGTTGCAGGCTTGCCAGAGGATCATGGCTACTCAGATTGTGAGGGATACCACACGGTCTCTCGCGAAGCGGCGAGCCTCGTTGCATTTACACTTGTGAAACAGGCATGCATAATTAATAGTTTCAATTAAACTATCAGTTCCATCGCATACTATAGTTTACTTGCAAACATTCCTAGAACTTACAATTAAACTACCAGTTCCATCGATCACTATAGTTTACACTGGTGACATATACATAGATTATTAATAGTTTCAATTAAATTACCAATTCCAACGTTCAGTATAGTTCAAACTTGTGACAAATGCACCCATAACGAATGGTTTCAATTAAACTACCACAGCTTGTCATCTAAATTGACATTTGTTTTAGTAATTGGAATCGATACAATTCTAGAAACTTATACGAGTATAACTTTCGCGACACTATCAGGATAATGAACTTGATAAAGAGCCAATAACTACAAAAAAAATGTTTGGTAAAAGTAGTCCGGTAATAATTAAGAGTACGACGAACATACCGAAATTAAGTCTAAAATATATAAGTTTATTTTCCTCTTAAAATCATAATAATAGTTTTTAGGTTTATAACAACAATGTGATAATTGTTGTATTTTATTTGTACGATTTCAGAATTCGAAATAGCACCTGGAAGTTCTTTCAATTTCGAACAGATTCCACCCAAATACTTTTCTGCCGACCGACCATTTTATTTTTTACTATTTATTGACAACAGAATTACCTTCAATGGAATTGTTTACAAATAGGTATCAAAATTTACCATTATATCATTCACTGCAGGTTTATGGTGGCAAATATTTTAAAACATAAAAGTAAAAACAGTAACACATAATTCCATCGCTTATGCATTTTACACTTTTGACACATGCATGCATTACCAATTGTTTCAAATAAACTACAAGTTTCATTGCTCACTATAATTTACACTTGTGGCACATGCATGCATATACTAATAGTTTCAATGATTAGAAAGACGTCACAGCGTCTTCACCTTCTGTATCACGCAGTCCTCACTGGACATGGTAAATTCGAGAGGTTCCCGCCATCGGATTCAGGTGGAAGAAATGCCCGGGTTTCGCCACTGTGTTCCAGGCTCCCGAAAAACACGGTGGAGCACACGGTAGAGGTGTGTCCCGCTGTCTGTGTGCGTGAGGGCATAGCGCTCACGCCTCCGTCGCTTAGATTCCGACCCAGATTTCCAACCACCGTAGGCGCTAGCATGCGGACGGCAAGCAATAGGTAGCTTGCCGTCCGGCAGTCTGGTAATCATCCGGACCAAGCCCAAGTCGTTGACGGTGCGTACTGTTCCATGCGTGCCTCGAAGGATGTCAGCAAAACGTAGGGGTCCAGCAGGGTCGAATGCATTAAATCTGCCAAATTTTTGTGTGCATAAAGTATTTAGTAAATAAATAAAAATCATCTGTTTAAAAGTAACGAACTTCTAAATAAGTTATAGTCCGTCTATTGAAAGCGCGACCTGAGAAAAAACGATTAAATTCAAAAATTTTGTATGTGGTAGATAGTAACTAGTAGGAGAATCATGTTTTGACACTTCACAATTTTGTTTATTTTCTACAATTGCGGCTGAATAATGTTGCCAATTAAATTTAAAAAAAAAATCCAGGTCGTGCTTCCATTAGACGCACTCTACCACTTAAATTGTTTTTTTTTACGTTTATGCCTATATAAATAAAGCCTCTACGTTTTATTTGTCCGGTTTCAGAATTCTTAGTATTGATCGATCCAAAAAATAGTAAACAATAGGAAATGGTGTTTTAGGCTATCACGGTTTATTTCACAATTTACACGGAAGATATCCCGTAAGTGACATTTTAAATAGGGAATGGTGTTCGCAAGGTCGCTATTTCGCAAACGATTTCCATCCAAACACTTTTCGGTCAACCGGCCATTTTTAGTTCTATCTGATTGTTGGCAAGAGAATTACCTTCAACAGAATTCTTTACAAATAGGTACCAGTGTTTCTCGTTACGCATTGTTAATTTCGGGTGGCATTTATGTTGAGAATATTTAAAAATACCATTCATGAATCCCCAACCGGTCTCATGCGACCGCGCTGTTATTATCTTACTATTGCGTCTAGTTACGCGGGTATGTGATAAGTTATTTTTTTTGTTCCAATTTCATATCTCACTATATTAATTTACACTTGTGAAACAAGCATGCATTACTAATAGTTTCAATTAAACTATCAGTTTCATCGCACACTATAGTTTACTTGCAAACATTCCTATAAGTTACAATTAAACTACCAATTCCAACGTTCAGTACACTTCACACTTGTGACAAATGCATATCGAATGGTTTCATACATCGATTCAATCACAGAAACTTATACGAGTATAACTACCACGATAATTTAACGAAATTAAGGTTTATAAAAAGCCAAAAACGACAAAAAAAAATGTTCGTAAAAGTAGTCTGGTAATAATTAAGAGTACGACCATACCGAAATTAAGTCCTAAAATATAAGTTAATTTTCCTCTTAAAATCATAATAATAGTTTTTAGGTTTATAAGAATGTGATAATTATTGTATTTTATTTGCACGATTTCAGAATTCCAAAATGCGCAAGGAAGTTTGTTCAATTTCAAACCGATTCTACCCAAATTCTTTTCTGCCGATCGACCATTTTATTTTTTACTGTTTATTGAAAACAGAATTACCTTCAACGGAATTGTTTATAAATAGGTATCAAAGTTTACTGTTATACCATTCATCGCAGATTTACGTTGGCAAATATTTTAAAACATGAAAGTAAAAACACATAATTCAATTGCTTTTACAGTTTACACTTTAGACATATGCATGCAAAACCAATTAAACTACCAGTTTCATCGCTCACTATAATTTACACTTGTGGCAGATGCATGCATTTAGCATTAGCATTAGCGGCCTTTTAATGTTCCCACTGCTGGGACTCGGGCCTAGAGAGGGAATGGGCCATAATCCACCATGCGGGCCCAGTGCAATTTGGTAGATGTCACGTGTCTTCGAATTTTTGGTTTTAGGACATGCCAGTTTCCTCACGATGTTTTCCTTCACCGTTTTGAGAGCAGTGGTGATGAACTAAATTAGGTACACAAAGTAATGCGCCAGGCTGGGTTTGAACCCGTGACCTACAACTTATAAGTCGAGGCAGTTACCACTCGGCCACCACTGCTCACACATCTCACATGCATGCATAACTTACTATAATAATAGTTTCAATTGGACAATCACTGCAGCTTATCATCTGAATTGACGTTCCTTTTTAGCCATTCGAATTGCCACAATCCCGAAGACTTCTACTATCTTACTTGACTTACTTATACATAATAGTATAAGTAAGTCGGCCCAATTATTTTTTTTTTGTGGATTTATTCTGACATTTTTAAATACCTTTGACTTTTGTCAAAAATATACGTACGTAGGTGTTAGGGCCTACGCCCACAGCGACTTTTTGTAGTGATGCTGCGCACCGCTACTAACGCGCGTTAGTCGCATTTGCAAAGTGCTATGCAGAAGCGACGCTAATGCGTTATTAGCACGCTTCAGTATCGCTACGCAAACGCGCGACCTTGTCAAACGATATCGGGGAGAGGGCGGAGGGAGAGTGTCGCGTGAATGAAAAACAAAAACATTCTACATACAAAATCTTAATTTTTGTATGTAGAATGTTTGCATTACGGCAGAAGCGCGACAGTATTGCGTTTGCATCGCTATTGAGAATCGTGGTGTGGGCGAAGGTGAACAGCTAGCGACCACTTCGCGATTGCATCGAAGCAAACGCGCGATAGCATCACTACAAAAAGTAACCGTGGGCGAGGACGCTTAATACCAAATTAACTTTTTTCTAAGCAGTACTCTGTGACTTGCGCGTATATCTCTTTGTTGCGTCGTGCAGATCGCAATGTTTTAAACAAATTAAAGTTAATTTTGACAAATACTACGGTCTTAAAAATATTTATTTTTCTTTGTCCCATTTGGGCAGGCTAAGCTCTTAGACCATACCGAAGTAAATAGGTTTTTTTTAAGTTACATTAGAATACGAGTGCAGCATGTTGTTTTTGCAGTATTTGGCAGCAAACGTATCGAGTCAGTTTTCTTGCACAAAAAACGGGTTTTAGTTGCTTTCAGCTTAAACACAGAAGGCAAAAATAATCTTCTTGGTTAGTGGAATTTCCCCAATATAATATTATTCCAAAACGTTACGTAAATGTAACATAGGCTCTTGTAAGAGTATAAAAACATAAATTAACTTTCTTAGCTAAATTATTTATAGAGTGCCTATGAGTACTGGCTTAGTTTTTTACAAACAGTTACTACATGACACTTCCTGTTTATATCTGTCTTAAAGTTGTTCTTAATCAGTGTTAAAATAACAACGTTTGTTTAATTATAAATTTCAGCATTAATTATTGCTGGAGCATTTGCTGCTGCGCCCGACTATAATACACCCAAATTATTTAAAGCCGACCGGCCATTTTATTTTGCATTGGTTTTTGACAAGAGGAGTACCCGCAACGTTTTGTTCAACGGAATCGTTAGCAAATAGGTATCAGTTTTGCACTATACGTCCTTCCTGGACCTCTTCTTTTTCTGGCAAAATCGATGAATTTTTTAAACAAGACAAAGGATAACGCTGCAAAAGGATAATTTTTGTATTGAATAATTAATGAAATTTCTACTTTTAATTTTATGTTTTTTTTTTAAATTTAATGTGGTAATATTTTAATTCAATGATCTGATATAACTTAGGTTCTAACGCATTGTGGTAATTTGATCCATGTTTTATCTTGAAATTTAGAATAGAATTCATAATTCAAATTTTCGTTTAATTAGAAAGATGATTTCGTCATCATTATGATTTCGAATATTCACCCTTTTTCATGTTTATTAATATTAGAATAATATTAGTGCATTATGTTATCATACGTCATTTATCCGACAGTTACAGTTTGTCTGATCTATATACATATCACTGTGAAAAAGTATATGACAAGTACTGTCTTTCCTTCTTCTGGGTTTGACCATGCACTTCAAAGTCACTCCTCTTTAGCTTTACGACAAGACTGGTACGAAATAGCGTTTATTCTATTCTAGGGCCTAGCTACAATACCATGCTGCGGAGTCGTTAACCCGTCACGCAGATATACGGCGCCGAGCTGTGTTAAATGGAAACTCGGCAAAGTGCCGCGTCGTGCAAATACACGACAAGGCAATGTCGAAAAAAATTGGAAACTGGTCGCAAAAATTTTGACAACCCAGCGTCTAAACAATATGGTGTCGTGGTACGATGCAGCACCTTTCCGTGCCACCATTTGCTCTACACATCTCGGCACCGTATTATCTCTGAACGATACGGCAACGTGCTGTCGTCAGGAACCGCCGTGTCACGGCAATGTGGCCACTCCCCAACATTAACTTTTGTGTGTTGTCTATTCGTTACTTCCCTGTCTTCTTTTCTGCAATTAGTTTTGTCTCAAAACCTTTTCATAAACGTTTACATTTCTGAATGTGTGTGTTTAGTGGCGAATAAGTATTATAAAAAAAAATAGAGTGCATTGTATAGTCATAGCAAGCTTCTAGTACTCGAAATAGTTAACATTCTTGTCATAATGTGCAAAATACACTTTTACTAAAATTTTAATTAGGTTCTGAAAAATTATCAATGTTAGGCTAGTTTTAGATTATATTTTATTGTCTTTTAATTAAATGAAAGTTTAATGTTATAGACGTAATCCATTTAATTAATGTTCTGTAAAGGTGCATGCTTAGAAATTCCTACTCACGGACAAATACTCTCTAAAATTGGTTTTCTATAAATACTTGAAATGGTTCATACAAAAACATTCACGGTTAGTGCAACAGATACAACAGTCGACAATACTATGACCCTTACTACCTATCTAGTCTATCAATCGCTTTAGGTACCTTAGGTCATCAGACTGTGAACAAATTAAGTAGGTGAAGGTAATAAGTGCACACCTTTACAATCAGAATATACGTATGAAATGTATTGGATGTGTCCTAAGCAGCATTTCTACCGTTATCGTTGCAGCATTTGGTATCACATATTTGAGTGCTGTTATATATGAGATACGAGTATTCAAAGCGGACCATCCCTTCGCGTTCTACTTAATGGAGAGAGATAAAGCTCTGTTTTGTGGGATCTTCCAGTCTTAGGTACCTACGCGTATGTTGGCGCATCGCTTGCGCCAATTGCATGACCATTAAAAAAATAACAGCTTCGCATCTGTTCTGCTTTCTGTTCATCTGGTATTTACGATACCAGTTCTGAACTTTTATCTTCCTAACCACATACCTAAAATTTTCTCGTTTTCTGGGCTTTACATTATTCTAATGTGTCAATCTTTTGTATGTTGTTGATTTGTAATGTTATTCTTAAACTATGTTCTTAACTACTTAAATAACCTGTATTGCTAATATTATAAAAAGAAACTAAATTATAATTATAAGATTACTAAAATTAGTATTCTTCCGGATTTTAGCCACTGGACAGTGATTGTCACACCCTCTCTATGATATTATCTCAAATATTATCTCCGTAAATGTTGTCAATTCCAAAATATTCGCAAATCTTTTATAAGCTTAAAATATTTTTAAATAAAGAGAGCGTGGATGCGTTATAAAAAAAAATGTGGTTATTTCCAGTCTGCACATTATTGATTTCATTCGGTTTTTTGTTCGTAATTTTATACCATATACGACAAACCAAACAACAAGGTGGACCGATGATCTGGCGAGGGTCGGGGGAATCCAATGGTTGCGAGACGCACAATATAATACATTGTTTTTTAATTAGTACCGATGGGTATTAAAATCAAATTAATTTCGCTCATAAACTAATCGACACAAACGTTTCAGATATAAGCCTTGATGTCAGGGCCGCATTTAGATCCACCGCTGAATTCGTAGCAGACCATCCGTTTCTTTTTGCGGTATTATGTAAAACTAGCGAAATGAACGGAAAATTAAATACATTCACTGGAATATTAGTGAGATAGCACATTGCACTATCATAGTATGTATCAAAGAAATAAAGCATGAGGTTAAGGAGATACTTCTGCGGTGCAGCAACTTCTATGTAAAAGTTAACGAAAAAATTACTTTTTACACTAATAGACTTATCATTTTTGGCTAACGTACTGCTAATATTAACACATAGAATTTGTAGCATTACAACTCTAGACAACAAACTGGAGGAAAATTGACAAGACTCTTTTCAGTAAATCCTCTTTTAGTATCTAAAAATATTCTAAACTCACACTTTAGTTTAACAAGGTAGGAAGGGATCAAGGTGGTTAAATGTTTAATGTATGTTGGCAAGCATGGCATACCATAACATTGCATGGATCACAATAATTGGTAACGGTGCATGTTAACAATTTACATATATGTATATGTTGAGAAGTAAGTCCCTTATTTAAAATGCAAACTTTTAAACCTTTTTTACCCGTTCGCCTTTGTTTTGCAGTAAAAATAGTTTGTTTGTTTTTTTATTTGTTTTTATAAAGTCAATTTTACAATAATAGTCACATTTATAATTTTTAATTCCAGTATTAATAATCTTTGCAACATTAACTATATCATGAAACCTTTGCATAATTAATAACATGTTTCTTTTATGTTTCAGGTTTATTAAAATGTAAGAATAATAATTCTGACAGGGTTGTTATCGAGCAACCGAAAATACTTGAAATCAATAAATTTATTATTTGTAATTCAATTTGTTGTTTCTTTTGTTATTCTTTCAACTCCTCCCTAAAATTAAACAATGTGCGGAAAAGTCAAGACAGTGTTGGTTTGCCACCACGACATCGACAACAAAGAAGGACTACTGTATCATAATGGGGTATTAGTACATTTTGATACTTTGTCATTGCAACCAAGGCAGAATTCGCCCGAGCCATAGGAGAGGGTATTATGAAACCGATTGCTAACAAATTGTCATGTGTATCAAATGACGTTTTTCAATACACTTACGAAGAAATGACCAAAAAACGGGAGCAGCTGGGCGACTTGTGGAACCTACTTATTGACAAGCTTGATAAAATACTGTAGCGGAGGCGAGCTGGCGCACTTTTCTGCACTAGTGCAAAAAACAGTAAAGTAGTAAGTAGTTAAAAGCAGTAGGGGTATAAGCGAGTTTCTGAATGTCTTGAACAAGACATGAAATACTCGTCCTGATTACACGGGGCGAAGTTAATGCCTCATGCTGCCCGCCCTCGTCAGACTTTTTGTAGGACAGATAATCGTAATAAACTATAGTGCTATATTGTATTTTGACCGACTTTTTGTAGGACTTGTGCGGTGCACTATTGCTATCAATGTGTTCTATTTTTCTCCTACAAAAAATCGGTTACCGATTATCGGACGTGGGCATAGGTGGTTTAGGCATTTTCTTCCACTTGACCTTAAGTTGATGCTGAACCAGAACTTGGCATAATATGCATCTTAATAGAAAGACAAAGAGGTACCTATGTACGTCGTAACTATAGCCCTGTCCTGGGGGTTTTTATTTCTGGTTTTATTACTATAGATGAAATTCAAAAAGCCAACAGGTATGATATAAAAAGTTTACCTATTCCTGAAATAATAGTTGGACTATGGTAATCTTCACTTTTTTTTTAATTATGATCACAGTTTTTTGTATGTAAACTTTTTTAATTTTATCCACAGTGAAGAAACCCGTAAATTTGATGATTTTAAAGCCCCAGGCACTGTACTGCTATTACCAAAACATCATACTGTGTACTAACAGTCAAGTATGTGGTGAGTTGGCTAGATTATTAACTAGCTAGGATTCTGACCTCTTTATTAGAGGAAATGACCCGCAATCTAGGTACCACACTGGCCTATTGTAGTTTGGGGATATTATACGTCTTCAAATTTTTTTATTCTATGACACATGAGTTTCCTCGTCATGTTTTCTTTTGGTGCTTTGAGAGCAGTAGTGATGAAATAAATAACATAAACTAACGCCGCTTGGCTAGTTGGGGTAAACAATGAGCAAAGGAGCCACCTTCTCCACTACTCTCTATGTAAGCGTCTCAAGGAAATCGATTATCCATTAATATTAATTCTAGAAACTTACAGTTCTCATATATATAGAGCTAGGTATATCTACATTACATCTCGATACACTGACATTCACTATTTAATTTGTTATCATGGAGGTATTCATATGGGGACATATGAATGCCTCCATGATATAAAGAAAGAAGAAGATACAGGCTTTCTTAGCTAAATGATTATACGGAAATGATAACATACATACGAACAGCGGCCTTTTATAGGCTCTCTTCATGTGTGTGTTGTATACTAGAGCTCTCGATAGAGAGAGAATTCTTTAAGAGAGCAGTTGGCACGCACTACCGAAATGTTATACGAAATATTATTATATATTATTATACTTAGCCTATGCTGTCCCACTGCTGGGCAAAGGCCTCCCTCCATTCCTTCCATCGCTCCCGGCTTTGAGCCACTTCTTATATATAATTAGCCATATAATATTCCCATTTGTAGGTTTTAGGCCGCCGCTCTTGTAGAAGGAATGGGCCGTAATCCATCACGCGGGTCCAGTACAGGTTGGTTTGTATCAATTTCTTCAATTTATGGTTCTAGACCATGTCGACGTTTTCCTTCATCGTTTTGAGAGCAGAGGTGATAAAATATAAATAATACATAGTAAAGCGGCCATCTAAGTTAGAACTCACGACCTACAACACGTAAATCGGCCCTTCCGCCCATTATAGTGGAAGCAGATGCCACAAAAACAGACCTACATCAAATTAAAATAATTATAATATTCCAGTTTTCTCCCTCGATAACTATAACTACACTACGATGCTCCTATGGATTTGACAGTTATTATATAAAAAATAAGTAATGCTATTTAAGTGAAACTATTCGCTCCATTGTAACTAAGTGAACCATAACTGCCCCATGACTTATAAGACAAGTAAATAGTAGCTCGGTAGTTCCGTTGAGGAGCACTTCCATTGTCCAAGCACATTACTCCAGCAATTTGTTAAGAAGGAACACGACCGCCGCGGAAACTGCCTGATAGACAACGCTTTTGTGCCTTAATGAATACTGTCAGACGAACAAACGCTACACCACGGTAAGACTAATGTGGCCACCTTCCACCCTTGTTATCTTTATGGCCGTACCCATTGTTTATATTGAGCGATGTCATGATTTACCGCTTTGCCCCTTTCGACCAGCTTAATAATAAATATTTTAATTCGGAGACTCATTGCTCTACTGCAGGTTTTTTAAAAATGCATTTTTGTTCTGCCGTGAACTATAAATCTGTCTGGGTTAAACAATCTTTTGGAAGTCTATACACCGACTGTCAGACATCGACGCATAAAAGGAATACCATGGATCCAGTATATGACTTTGGACCCAGCGGTGGAATATTTCATCGGTTTTTACAGTCTGATTAAAAAAAACTGTACTTTAAATTCGTTATTTAAATGTGTCAATCGTAAAATTAACACATGGTGTAAGTATCCTATACATCAAAAACAATCGTTACTGACTAACTGGTCTATCAATACACAGCTCAAACTACTGAATGATTTGCGTTGAAATTTCGCTCGCGGATATTTATTATGACGTAGGCATGCACTAAGAAAGGATTTCCTAAACAAATCAAAGAGGTTGTCTTGTTTGAAAAATTACAAAAAGTGATGAAACCCAAAGTTTGTATGAAGAAATCTACATTCACAAGGCTAACGCTAACATAATTTTAAGTAGCTTCTGTGATATGGATGAAACTCGCGTGAGAGATTATACCTACGGGCTGATTAAACTAAAATTGCCCTGGACCAGGCCATGGTCTGGCGCGAGAAGGATTGCCAAGTGGCCTCCTTCTGTAGTAATGTTAGCGAAAAACCAGCCACCGTAGGCGTGGGTTTGCAGACGACGAACAATTCGCAGCTCGCCGTCCGTCCGACTCGTCAATGGCGAGTAGGTAGGTACTATTACGATTATGAGATGGCAGAAAATCGTAGGGACCCAGTAGGGCTGAAGCCTACTGAGGCCATGGGTTTACTTCCGAAAGGGAAACCCTTGGTACTGGAACGCTTGGGCAAAGATGGAACATAGGTGTGGTTTTAATTAGTAAAAGTCTACACGCTCTTCCACTGCCTTAGAACGCCAGCGTTCGCACGAGGTTCGAGTGGGTAGTTAGTTAATGAGTTAGAGTGGGTAGTTAAATGTGGTCAAAACCATTTTAAAAAAACCATACCAATTTACCGCTGTACCTTTTAATTTACGAATGAGAAAAAAACGCACACTTCCTTATTTAATAAAAGTAAAAAAGCAGAACTCTACAATTAATGTTTATTTTATACATATCTGCCTTTTTAAACTGAAATTCTTTCGAAATTCGAACGATGAAAAAATTCGTTAATTTATTTAACATAGCAAACTCAGAACGATCCACTGCGGTGCACGGTGTACGGAACTGATGGCATTGCACCAGGAACAACTTCAATTAACGAACAATGCAGAGAAATCTTAACAGCATTTTCTTGTTCGGCGCTGCATGAAAGAGAATCAATTAGCCCGTAAAGTGAGTGCCAAAGAGACAATGGCGAGTGTTGGGTTCCGTGCACCTCTCTCTACGAACACCGCGGTAAGGCGACACTCGCTCGGATTCGACAAAGAATGCACAAAATTGTGCTAACGTTTAGAACTTAAAAATTCGAACAAGAAGACATTATTACTGGTAGATTTTGGATATTTAGTTTTCTAGACTTCAAATAGGACGTTAAAATAATTAAGTACATTTGATACAATTTTTTTTATAATATTTTAATATAGTGCCTGACTGTGATCCCACCTGATGGTAAGCAGATATGTAATCGTTGATGTTTATTGAGCCTATTCACTCTTGAAAATCTATTGAGACATTAAAATAAACAAGAATAAAAAGAGTTAAAGTCTCTCTTTTTATTCTTGTTTAATTGGCATAGCATAACATTAAAAAAAAGTTTATTTCAATTACAATTAGGTAAGTAATTGCAAACACGAGATGGAGGTACGTTTTAAGCAATGAGATGCTTGTGTTAGGTGAAAACATAACCAATACCTAAGTAAAATTAAATCCACATTAACACAATCAATTACAAAATGAGAAGTACCTACACCATATAAAATACACGCAATCTCAACATCATGAGAAGTGCTAACATGAAGCTGCATCCACCTCTGCATCAAGCACAAGTCCCACTGCTCGTTCGTTTACAAGGAGACTACAATATTTTCAAACAAATCCAAATTTCGCACTCCAACACGATGACTCCACACTCGAATAAGAACCCTAACTTTTGCACGTTCGTACGTACGTATATTACGTACGTACGTATATCATGTACGTACAAAACACAAGTGAAACGAATGGATGGAGTGACGACAGCAGAAATCTATACTCTACAGGAAGGGAAAAGCAAAAAAACCAGTTGAAAACATCGATGAGCATTGCCTCACCGGCTGGATAGACAAAATAGGCTTTTTCCGTTCTTCATTCTCCTATTTTTTAAATTCCTGATTTGAAACTCGGTTCATCTCGTAGGGTATTCTTTTTAAGTCCGTGTGGATGCCTGACAATTAAAATTAGGTATCTACTGAGGTTACACGTTCCTGCTTTAATGTATACATAGGTTATCAGCAAAATACCTATAGGTTATTATTTTTTAAGTATTATCTACAATGAATAAATATGTGAAGTCAATTTAGATAATTAATAAGTAATGATAAAATAAATTTAATTACCAAAACAAGCCTGCCATACACCGATTAAAGTATTTTTTTCATTATTTATAGACTCGCGTTTGATTATTATCTCAACCGATGGTAAGCTATGATGTGGTCGACGATGGATTTTTTAGCATTATCGGCCTTGTAATGTTCCCGCTGTTGGGATTCAGGCCTCCTTTCTAGAAGAGGGAAAGGGCTGTAATCCACCACGAATATAAGATAAATAAAAAGATGAATGTACCTATTTACTTAGTTGATCAGAAAACATTTAGTATGTTGAGCTGTTTTTTCCATTGAGGTACGGAACTCTAAAAATATCTGTAACCAAAGCTGAACCGGATCGAAAAGATCCGAAATTACCTATCCATAACATCCCACGATGAAAAAAGAGAACCCAATATTGTATAACGCAGCTCAGGATAAACCCAGTGGACTGTGATAAGCTGAGGTGATTGAATAAGGTAGGTACGGAACCAACTTGCAACAACCCCTGCACGCCAAGCAGTTGAAAGAACTCAGGTGGGTTTTAATCAGTAAAGGCTTGACACTTCCTCTTCCCGAACGGCAAGAGTTATTTGATAATCATTTCCCACTGAAAAAAAAATAGGTGGGTGATTCCGTCGTTTCGTGCAAATTGCGACGATCCGCGGAATAAAAAAAAAATGTTAGATTTAACATATTTATTTTTTTAATTCGAGTTAAAAACGTCGTTACATTCATAAAAAGTGGAAGGCACTTCTTTATATTATTTACTTACTGAAATATGGACAGTTGAAAATCAGTAACAGGATGGTGATGAAAACTGTCTGGATTGTAATGAACTAGGGTAACTGTATGTAACTTACTAACTAATTAATAATTAATTCGAAGTACATATACTAAAAATCGAATCTTCATGTTTCGCAGTGACATAAGGAACCCGAAAAAACATGTCTCATATAGATAATACACTATACATACTAGAACACATTCATTAAAAAAAAAATCTTCATTCCCTTCCAAAATTATTCATTACCTTCCCGCAAAAAAATGGACGGAACGGATGGTAATGCAGAGGAGATGAATGAAAAATTTCACCTTTTTTATTGATAACTTCGTTGCACAAAACATTAAATATTTTATCTTAAAACAGGTCTAATATGACTTTAAGAAATATACATATTACGTATTTATAATAATTTATTTATTACTGTACCTTGAGAAATCGAAGGAAGGTGATGAGCTGATTTACTGACGAAACACCGGTTACAATTAGAGGATCGTAAATATTTTTTTCCACAGTGCGCGCAACATCCACTCGTCTCTGTTACCAGGGCCGACTAACTAGTATAAACGCGTTTTGACGTGAATCGTAACGGAGAACGTCTCATATTCTCTTAAATTAAGAAGTTTGTGTGTACGGATGGTGATGATTTTTTTTTTATGACAATTCGAAAAAGGAGTTTTTTACGTATATAGATTGCAATAAATAGAAAACTAAATTACATAAATTGTAGTTCAGTCCTTTAGCTTTAATATTGGGTTTTATTTAAAGTCATAATTTCGAATTTAGATAAGTAAACATCGAAAGAACTGCCGAAGTCCCTAGTTGGAAACGGAGAGGAATGATTTTACAGGCAGTTTTAGATTTTTTTTAAAATGTTTAATAAAAAAATATGTAATATTAGCGATATTACTTTTAAAATTATTATATCTTTATTCTCTAACCAAAAATCAGTTCACTTTTTCTAATAAATACATGGGTATTTTCGTCTGGAATTGCTTTTTGCACAAAACCACGGAATGACCCAGGTACGAAACCATCATATTAGTATAAAGACAATTTTGAGAGTTTGTTACTTCTTCACGTTCCAACAGCTGAATGAATTTAGATGAAATTTGGCATACGGTAGACTTTGTTCTGGAATAGTACATAGAACTTACTAGCTGCTGCCAGTGAATGTGGAAAATTATCTTTTATTTATTTATTTAAGCTTCGTGTACAGTGGTGGTACATAGGCGGACTTAATGCATCAGGGCATTCTCTACCAGTCAACCTTAGGGTTAAAAAGAAAACACTGTGGTAGGTTTGCACAATAAATAAATAAGTGATAATTCAAATAGATCAGATCTTTTAATTTAATCCCGGGAAAAAGTCCTATGTCCTATTCCAGGACTTAGTCTACCCGCGACCAACCAAACATGAAAAAATAATAATCATACACCCACACAAACAAACTTTCACCTTTATAATATTAGCAGTTAACAATTGAAACGAATAGATAGCATGAATCCATTTGCAATTGTTAGTTGTTAGTGATTGACTAATTTAAAGGCTAGTTAAATATCAAACGTTTCAATTTGAAGTTTGAAAATTTCATTATAACTTTATCAACGAATTCAGTTTAGTAAATTGATAGTTAAGTACCGATGGATGTTAGGAGCCCAATTAAAATATTGTTTTCGCCAGGGAATCGTTTATTTAGTGATCGCCTTTTGATATAGTTAAGTTCTTTTTATTTTTAGACAAACTCCTACTTCGAACGGGTGATGCAATGCTGAAATTTGGTAATGTGGTGACATGTGATAATATCCTGATTTCTATACTATTATTAAAGTTTTTTGTAAGGTGGGAAATCTTCTAACCACACGCCTTCCCGCTCTAGGGTAGAGCTGGAGAGCATGTCAGATTTCTTCTGACTAAAACACACCTTTGTTCCTTTAGTTGGACTGGATTGATGGATTTCCTTTTCAGTTATTCTCCGCGGCGAACACTAAGCACCGTCGAAGACTCGGACTGTTACAGGACGGCTAAACGGTGAGCTACCTATTACTCGTCGTTCGCAAGCCCAAGCCTGCTGTGCTCTATAGTCAGGGTCGCGGAGGTTAGAGCATGAGGATGCCCAGTCCCTCCCACATGCGGCCGTCTCCTTGGCTAGCATTACTGCTTCGTAAAAGAAAGCGACCCCCTCTAATTCCCACTCGCTCCGGACCATGATCTGAACCAGAGCCCGATGTTTGAGGTCACCGCCACACCGTAATTTTTTTTTCATACTAAAATGTATACAAAAAATTAAAGCTTTTTCATCATAACCCCTTCAAAACCCGTTCAATATTTTAGAAGAACTTACTGGACGCACAAAAAGAGCGAAAGATTTAGTCGAATCCTTTTGTAGACATACAAAAACCTTAACACAGCTAGGTTTGTGATATAGCACTTCTTCCATTGAATAAACCAACTGTGTTATTATTTATAAGACAAAAACAACACTGCATAAAATATGTTGAGCGGCCACGCGAACGCAGGCCGACACGTTCCAAGCACTTACATCTGAAACAAAACCACACCGAGCTAACGCGAACTTCCATACCACACATTGACTATTAATCCACTACATAGAAAATGCAATACATTCTCCCGACTATCCGAGAAGGCTGAGAAGCAATATAAATATACCTTCATATGTACTGGGTGCCGAACATTGACACAGAGTAACGAGAGGCCCGTGGCATTAAATTTTCAGTTCCCGCCGCATCGCCACACGACATGGGCTCAAATTGAAGTAAATCGGACCACGTCTACTCGCTGCCTCGAGCCTACATTATGGATGTGTCTGCAGGTAAATGACATTATTGATGCGTTTACCTGCAATCTGAAAAATCGATCGTGACCTTACAATTCTAACAATAATATAGAACTTTAAGAGGACCTTTACCAACCCGTCTATCGTCAACCTGAGCATGGTTTAAAACTTTGTAATTAATAAACCCTTGTGTTTAAAAATATCTTTTTAAGCACAACGGTTGAGGTTTCTTTAAATTAAGGTCCACAGTTCAAACAAAATAGGAGATTTTCAAAGGTTTTTACTGGATTAATTCACACAAACTGTTAAAAAAAAAATTATCATTTGAATTTAATAGAAACCCAGATAATATCCAAAACATATTTCTATGTTTTAAAATTTCTAAAGAAAAATGGGTAATAACATTATAATTATGAAACAGCGGCTATATGAAAAATAATGAAAATATCTCTTGAGTTAGACGCTCATGTTACAATCAATAAACTTATCTCAAAAGAGTGGCAGCAAGTCAAGAGCTACTCGTAGTTTAGTATAAAGGGTAATTGAGAGTTCAAATTATCTCTCACGGTCTACGATGATGCACACAGCGCACGTACCGCGTCTAATCTCGAATGCATTGCCTCGAATCGACGATTATCTTATATCTTGGGTTTTCTCCTACCTTTTACGACGAGTAGGCAAACCAAAAATGTATACATACAGAAATGTAGATGTAAATATTCACAAATTAGCTAATAGGTTCGACAAATTGAGCGCATAAATTAAGCAGTCGTTCCGATATTATAAACTGGTGTTAATTCCGGTTAATATGCGAAGTGTAATTTTGAATACAGCGTCGGTGCAGTGGTGGTCTCATGAATAAAGAATCGGATCAAACTGACCTATCGCGGCGCGCCAGCCCGCCGACCGACGCGGGAGCTGTGAAAATTTTACTAGTGCCAATCATAACCTGGATTACCATTTTATAGCATGCAACGCAATTGTACTTGACTTCTTTGCCAGTACTGCTGGTCTGGTGTTCGTGCAGGGTTTTTAGAAGCATTTTATAAAATGTACATTTATTAAGAGAGTGGCTGACTGGCAAACTACAGGGGACGGAGCTTTGCCCAAGCGAAAGATAAAAATTATTTCGCATGAACGTACACTGCACTAAAAAGCATCTTCTCTCTCATACATACCGTGGTCTACCTGATTCAAGTCGCACCCAAATTCAAACAGAAGTAAGCGTTTGCATGACAAACGCTAGAAGACAATGGTTTAGGATAGAATAGACGTTACATTTTTCAGTAGGCAACAATAAGAAAAAACGTAAACAAACAGTGTAGCACACATTGTACAGTGACCCTCTGCCCCACAGCCCCACACAAATCGATTGATATACGGTGCACAACACCGTCAACTGCGGTCAGGCTTTAGATGGTAGAACATTTGTTTCATATGGCCTCTGTAAACCCGACAGCTATTTCGTGACTATATCTATGGAAAGATTAACAGGTAACCGTCTAGACTAAGCCACTCAGAATGAAAATAAAATGCATTGCATAAGCACATTTGAGTTAATTCACAATATAGAAACGCAAGCATTTAATGTTTTTTTTTGCTCTGAATCATAAGTGTCTATTCCTTTTAAAAATATCTACATACAGTAACATAACGCTAGCATCCACAGGGTTAAGCAGATGTAATTTAATAGGCACTTAATAATATTCCCCGACTTTCCTACAACGCCATTTAGGTCCAAACTAGGCCGACCTTGTGGTATAAATTCTAGACAAGTGAAAACATACTTATATGTTTCTAAATTCATACATACATATTACGATACATTACTCCTAGACACAGAACAAATAATTGTGCTCATCATACTAACATTTGTCTTAAGTGGGAATCGAACCCTTGATTTCCGGTCAGTCTGGCCCACTGTACGCTAAACCAACAGGCCAATCAAATTGCCTAAGTGTACCTTTAACCCACATAAATATTTATCTCTTAATAATAGTGTTACAACAATCTCGTATGGGGAGCAGAAGTTGCGCAATGGTAACGGCTCCGTCTTACGATTCGTACGTCGCGGATTTAAACCGAGGCAAGCGCTTCTCGTTTTGTATTTTATTTAATCACTAGTGTTCCTCAAATCGATGAAAGAAAACCATCGTGAAGTAACCGCCAAGAATAAGAACCAAAAAATCGCACACATGGGATATCCACCAACCCGCACTGGGCCTACGTAGTGGATTACGGCCCATTATCTTTTCTAGAGACGAGGCCCGAGTCCCAGCAGTGGAAACAACATGCTTGTGATCTCATTCATAGTAACGATGTACTCAAACGTGATGACATTAACTATATCTTATTAACCTCAAGGCGAATATGTAAACACAAGGGAAAAGCCTATTATGGTGATGATGACGGTATTTGTAATACATTGAGCAGTTATAATCCTATACTCAGAGGAGGCCGCTGCGAGTCGGTTCCCATCGACGCGGAAGTAATATGTCACACCATAAGGTTAATTTAACGGAAATTAGACGAACGTAATCTGACGCGTTTGTTCCGCAGCGTCAGACGTGCACGGCTGAGTTCGGTGATTGGCTGTGTTTGAAGAAATAGGGGGAACAATGGAGTATTAAATGAGTTAGTAACAGACTACATAAACTAGTTTTCTAATAAATCTCACGTTTTTGCTAAGTTAATCGCTTCAACGTAAACAGGAAACCGATTGAACTTCAATCCTCCAAAGTTTATCACCACATTCATTATTGTTAGCTAAAGAGTGGAATTCCGTACCTGAGTTTATGTTTCCTCATAGTTACAATCAAGAATGAATAGGTTACTTCTAGGCAAGGCTGCTCCATCGGCGACCACATCACCGCTTATCATCAGGTAAGATGGTAATTAACCGTATCATTATTAAAAAAAGTTAAAAGTATTTGAAGCACCACTCAACAACATGCTTAGCTGTTTCTGCAATCCTGATCGGTCCAAAATAAGAGGTGTGGAAGCCTAAAATCTCTTTTCTTCTAGACAGTTTTAGCCATTTCACTTTCAACTTTGCATTCTGCCCTACGCTCTTCTTGAGCTCCATCATCCATTATAAAAAGGGAGACAACCTTTTCTAGTCACACTAGAGAGAAAAACCACGTTTTTCATCAGAATATGCTATCGTGGCTGTAGGTAGTTAATTCGTGTTAGTTCAAGTCAGTTTGCTCACATAACTACATACTTCCGACTATCCGGCCGCGCCCAGGCGGCCAGGGCACAGCGTCCGATGTGAGCGGACACTAACGTTACTATTGGAAGATGTTTGTGGTACAGTCCACAAACATCATCTCATGTACTTTTAGGTTGCTTCGAGCTATTGCCATTACTATATGAAGGCTACTGGAGAAGAGATTTCATTCAAAATAAGCAATACCTTTGTGCTCTTCTATCTGTACTTCTTCTTTTCATTTTTAAGTTGCGTGTGTTCATAAATAAATAATTCTTCTTTTTTGTGGCTCTTTTATTTTATCGTTTGTTTCTTGTTGTGTAATTGTTATTGCTATAATGTTATTTTGTTTTTGATATTTGGATTCAATGCGTTTCAATCAATCTTTTGCTTATTATCTAATGCTTTATTTAACTGTTGTTATTATGTCTTAATGATGCAATACTTGAAAAGTGCTTAACGTACACAGGTACGTCTGTACATTTTCAGTGTGTACGAGTATAACATTGACAATTCTAATAAATAAATAAAATAAATATCTATTCACAACCTTATGATTGTCTCGATACGACTCTTTGTCTATTTACTCGTAAGACAGGGTCCTTTGTTTTACAACGATACCTTCATAGTATGATTTTTGTTTAAAGTTTTACAATTATTTAACCAATTATCTACCTAAAAGTTAAACATTGTATTTATAACAATTATAATTTAAGTACTATAAAAGTGACTATTTAAATCACCGACAAAAGAGACGCGGAAGATTACTAAATGTCAACAAAGGCCGACAAAAGGCAGAGTTTCTTCTCGAATCTGGTTTTGCGGAGGAAACTCGGGGAAATTCAATGGGATCTTAAGTTACGACGAAAGTGTGCGGTAGCTAATACCCGAAGCCTTTAGGGTAGGCGCTACCTGCAACTTACTTCACGTTATAGCTTTCGACATAATTTCGTCGGCGTATCACGACACAATCTCCTTGATAATACAAGTAGAGACGCTCACTACGCACCTATCTCAAACGAAAAAGTTGAAAAACTTTCAAGCAAAACTTTCATAAAAAGATTGAAAGATTGTTTTTGTTGAATCTCAAAACTCAAATCTAAGTAAACTGCGAAAAGTGTGGAGATATTAATTCTTTTCTCTTGGTTATATTTTTATTATCTTATTAAACTGTCAGAAAGTTAAAGATTGTACCATTTTCGTTCCCTATTCTATTCGTTGGTTAGAAAGATTTACGAGAGAGGGAAAGAACCTTTATTTTATTATCCGGCTCTTTGTGGTGAATGTTCATTTCATTTCTTTAAAAAAATTAGTTCCGTTCCTGGTTTCCTTACTATCGCTGCCCAGACGTACAGGAAATTCTTTTATAGACAAAATTTATATGTCACGAGCACTCTTGATGCGAAGCGAAAGAATACCTACTCGGAATAGTTTAACAAAACATTTCTGCTACAAAGATTGTGGTTCTATTATTTTTGTATTATATTGATTTTAATTGCAAATTGCAATGCAAACTCAACTTCAAGTTTTTCTATAGGCTAAGGCTGCGGGATTCTTCGAAAAAGTCATCGTGACCTTGAACGCAAACGAAAACATAAGAAACAGGGAATTTCAGACAGTAAAATGAGTCTCTTCCTTGTACTTTACGTAGAGCGGAAGGTATTATTTAATGATGTTCCACTCAACTCACCAACCCTTTTTTTACATTTTTACACTCTGTTCTGTCACTTTACTGTTTTGTTTTTCATAAAAATTTCCAGATTGTGGGATCTATAAATGTTAACCTTCTGAAGTCAGGAATCAAAAGCACATAATCTGATCACTCACCGACCGAGCCAATCGTACCGTTGAATTTTATAAAAAGTCCTTTTTTAAATAAATTCTTTCAGCATCCACACATCTCCAATTTTTAATGAAAAAGGTAGATATTCATTTTGAGCATTGAATGAACATTTTAAAGCCATAATAAGTCCCACTTATATGAATACTTAATCCAGCTTCCTACCCTGCACGGTATTATTTTACGTCATAGTATTTTCATTCCAAAGGTTAATATTTCCATACTTTTTTATTTAAATTATTATTTTTCGTCATGTTTATTCCATAGTTTAATATTTCCATACTTTTTTTCACTTTGTTTTTGCATAGTCTGGGATAAATGTGAGTTCATCCTACTTCTCAGAAGTGACGCTATACCTTGCAAATAACTATGTAAGTATCTGCAAAGCTGACAAACGTAAAACTCGCACAAATTCTTGTTATTTCCATTTTATTCAAATAAGTCTCGACCGATCCATGTATCCGAGCGAGTTTCAAGAAAAGGAATCATTTGTAAACGTGAGATCGCGATCCACGAGCCATTTAGCATCCAGTTTCATTTTAAAGAGTTCCCATTTTAATCTTTAGGTCATCAAGCCGTTTTTATTGCGGCACGAATTTTCAATTAAATGTTAGAGGTACCTAGTCGTAAATTTTGAAACGCAACCTACGGGACCCTTCGATTCCCCTTTCATTAAATCGATTATTGCTAGAATGTTTGCAGTTCCTTTTATGGAGGTGAGGACTTTGATCGCGAAATTGCTTTAAAAACAAGAGCTTGACCTCGTTTAACGTGTCGACGAACTCTCGCAGGATCTTTCCATTAGCCCGCTCGTTCGCCGACACATTTAAAAAAAGTTTAACAAGTTTCGATCTATTTACACTGCGCGACAAGCGACAAGTAACACTGTGTACGTTGTGACCTCTTACACGTGTTATGTACTGTAGTTTTATGTACCTAATGTGTATTTGTATGTTTGTAGAGTCCTGTGTTTAACTCTGGTCTAGTAAAATGTGTTACTGGGTTTTTCCCGATTAGGATTTACTCTATAGCAGCCCAGAGTTTGGAAGTTGGTGGTGATACTCCCATGCCACGGAAAGCACGTAAAGCTACTCTGCGCCTGCTGTCGCCTCGATTTTATCGGACTGCTTTCCAATCAGACTGCATCTGTGTTTGTAGGAGTGCATCTGCGCACATGCCTAAGCACTATAATATCATTTGGGTACCTAATCTCCGTTGAGATAATCCACCACAATCAAGATTCGGTTGGGGAAATTTCAAAAAAATATATTTGTTTCTGCCATACGCCATTTTATAATGCAGTTTATACTTTATTAATTCCTTCCCAAAATTGACTCTAGGAGATAAGAACGTCTATTTGATTACAACCGGCATATAACCTAAAATTTCTAGTACAGTACCAAAGTTGTTTTACATTATAAATATGATTACCTGACAAATTAATTAAATTACACAAAATCTAAGCATTACATTAGCCAGCCAACGATGAAACGCTAATAAATTCCTCATTAATTAATATAAATAAAGCTCATAAGTCACTAGCGTCACTAGGGAAAGGGTCGAGCGGGGTGGCAGGTAAGCTTGTCTTATTGAAATAAACGACTTGTGACCTCCCCAGGCGGTGTGCTGTCTCTCCGATATGCCCCGCCCCGACATTGTCCCTATAATCATTCATATTTACCTTACACGCCTAGCATACGCGCGCATTGTTCGCGAAAGGAAAGAGAGCGGTGGGTGCGTCGAGTAGCTTTTTATTTGAATGTGGACTGAACTTTTTTTCTAGAACAGTTTTTGTGTCTAGATCTCTGTGTTTTTTTTTTATTTGTTTCTTCAAGGCAGGCCAAGCACTAAGAAAAGATGAGAGAAGGTAGTTAGTGATAGCGTGACGAGTGACAGGTCGATAGGAAGAAAAAAATGTGTTGCGCCGACCCCGAATAAAACAAGACAAGGTCAGTAAGATGATGAAGGCAGGCCAAGCACTACTGCAATATGCTTCGAAGAGTTACTACGGCCCTGGTACGTAAAGGTTAACTGGATTTCAGTCACTAAAAGTCTGACCCTCGTTCTCACTCCACCGATACCATGAGGAGTTATTTAATGATTTCCCGCAAAAAAAGGCCGAGGACTGCAACTAGGTCGCACAAAAATCTTCTAAAGTTCCATCGCACTTTTGCAATGGATTGGAAATATTTATGAAAAAGGTTGGGTCCGTAAGGAAAGTTCACATATTGACAGTTTGTCTGTATTCACTTTTTGCTATAGAGGATTTTCATAATATATTCCACTACCTTCGATAGAAGCTCATACATAAACTCGTAATTTTACCTTGTTTTATTTTACTATTTAAAATATTATTAGTATTAAAGGACAATTTGTGACGATGAACCAATAAAATTATTATTCCTTTATTGCTTTCTTCCTTTACTGCTTATTATTATATAAAATTGGTTCCTCCATGAAATAGCGGTAAATCTTACGAGCACTAACAAGCAGTGGATTTTACACTTGCAACCACAAACAACAGGTTTGTTGTACTTTCCAAGTTATACTAGTTTGTTACCTATTCACCTTCATAGGTATTAAAGCTATATTTTTCTTAGGTATAGGTATATTGGGTGTAGGTACTATGCCAAATCGAATTCCAAATAATCGAACATCTAAGTACCTTAGTTACCTACAAAACCGTTTATAAAAAAAAACCGGGCAAGTGCGAGTCGGACTCGCGCACTGAGGGTTCCGTAGTAACTCACCTATAAAAACAGTTCAATCGAACAATTCGACAGTCTCGAAATGTACGTTTTTTGCAGTATAAACGGACGAATCTTTTTTTCCCGTCACTTTACCAATTGTATGGAAATTGATTTTTGCACAGCTTCAAGGGACCACGGACCCAATTATATGGTGTTAATTTCAACTCAATACCTCTAACTTACCTATGAATAAAGTTCAATTCAATTCTCGAATCGAGCGTTGAAGATTTTTCAAAAAAATAATTCTTGTGACGTAACAACAAATTTTCAGTTTTCAGACTTTTCTCTATATGAGTACTATAAAACGTTGCTTCATGCCAAATTTCAAGATTCTAGGTCGACTGGAAGTACCCTTTAGGTTTTGATTCCCTTGCGAGTACTTGCGAGTTTCAAAATATGCAGCTTAAATTGCTGTTTCTTTTGATTGCGTTGACATAGAAGTTTGATTTTGTTACAGCTTAAAAGTATTATAGACCTGAGTATTTGGTGTGAATTTCAATTTAATACCTCTACGCGTTTATGAGGAAATGGGTAGTAAGTTTAAAATTATTAATAAAATATATATTATGTGATGTAACTAAAAATTTATGGTTTTCGTAATTTTTCCTTTATCTATGCTATAAGACGTTGCTTTGTGCCAAATTTCAAGATTCTGAGTTCACGGGAAGCACCCTGTAGGTTTTGATTCCCTTGCAAGTGTCGAAAATTTGCGGCATAAACGGCTGTATCTTTTGATTGCGTTGGCTTAGAAGTTTGATTTTTTCACAGCTTCAAGGGACAGTAGACTTGAGTAATTGATATAAATTTCAGCTTCATACCTCCACGCGTTCCTGAGAAAAAGGGTCTTGACAGACGGACGGACAGACGGACAACAAAGTGATCCTATAAGGGTTCCGTTTTTTCCTTTTGAGGTACGGAACCCTAAAAACACAGCCGAACATATTACCTATATTTTCTTCCTTTTTGAAGTTGGTTAAAAAAGCCAATGACTGCGGGATTATCAGCGGGACGCGTCGGGCAATCGAAAGAACACAGGCGGGGCTTAGTCAGTAAAATCTGACGGCCTTGCTATGACCAGAGAGGAAAAAGGCATTTAATGCTCTATCTATTAACGTTTGTTATCTGTAATCAATATATCATTCCTTTCAGCCCACCTCTCTTCAGAATCAAATTTTACCTCCTAGCTTTTTCAGAGCGTCTATGAGTAAATTCATTTGCCATTTAAGTAGCATAATTGAAACAAAACGAATATCTGAGCGTTTCCAGTCAATTTATGCTTCAGCTAGTGTTATTTCGAACCACCTACATTTACTCGTAGCTCAACCAATAGATTTCCTATAACAAAGTGGAACGTTAAATATCATAGTCATCACGTACCCGTAACACATTCAAATCGTTCTCCTTTCAAGCGAATATCAAAAGGAGAATTTCTCAACGTTTTAAACATACAAGTAGATATTTCGTGAAGTAACATTATTCGTGGTACATTATTCATGAAGCTATGTCTTGGTCTTGGTAACGAGCCGGATTGAGAGCGACTCCTACCGCCGATAATGAACTAACGTTTTTATTACGATACCAATTCATTTCATTGCTTTCAAATTACGAGGACGGCCAGATCTCGTCTCTATTCTGAGGCATTTCACTGGAAAATACATTAATGTATGCGTCCCTGATGTTTTTTTGGTGGTACATGTTAAACAAAGGTTATTAAAGCTTTTGGCGACCTTAATTGCTGGGCGTGAGCGTCCGCCGTACAGAAAGCATAAGTACATACTCATTACTGTCGCGTATTCCTGCCTCGAGGCAAAACACATATTTATTTCAAGTACATCCACTCTGTGTTTTGCTGATTCACTAGTTGACCCAGGAATTTAAATAAAAAAGAGATTCGTCATATATGCGGACAGCCTGTTTCAATTCGTAAGTCTGATTTCTTTTGGAATAAGCAGCACCTTTGTGCTCTTCTATCTGTATTTATATATTTTTTTAGGTGCTTTGTGTATTTTTTATACATAATAAGCGAACCAGTGACACGAGGGGGATATTTCAAAAGAGACACCGTGGTGACCCTGGAACGCGAAGAGAGGAACTGAAGGAGCACAGGTGGGTTTAAGTCAGTAAAAGTCTGACAATCCCTCACTCCACTCGGGATGGAAGAAGTTATTGGATGATTTTCCATCGCAAAAAAGATAATATCCCTGAAAACTTCGAGGAGGGTTGGCATGCGGTCGCCTCCTTCTGCGAAGCAGTAATGCTCGTGAAGGAGGCTGCTGACCGCGAGCGCGTGAGGGAACGGTCCTCACGCCGCCGCCGCCGAGATCCCGATCCCGATTTCCGACCACCGTAGGCGCGGGTTCGCGGACGGCGAGCACTGGGTAGCTCGCTGTCCGGCAGTCTGGAAATAATCTGGACCGAGCCCAGTCGTCAACGGCGCGTTCTGTTCCACGCGCGCCTCAAGGAGATGTCAGCAAACTGTAGGGGCCCGGTAGGGCCGAAGCCTCTGGGGGGAACATGTGGTATTCCTAACGGTTGATACCGAGTCCCCCCCAGAACGAAGGCAACGAAGGAACGGGGTAGGGGTTTAGTCAGTAAGAGTGTGACACGCCCTCCCGCTCTGCCCAAGAGCGGGGGAAGTCATTCTGATGATTACCCTACCAGAAAAAAAAAAAATCCCTGAAAACTTTTCACGTAGAATATGCAAGTAAACAATAATGTAATTGATTAAAACACAAACCATCCAAAGTTATTACAAGAAAGGGCATATAACAATGGCCCGATGCACATGACTTCAAAGAAACCGCGGGTCTTTGACGCAAAGGTCTAAAAGTTGAATATCAGCCGAGGACCGCTCGCCACTCTGAAAATGTTATATTGCTTTTATTTTGTGCCATTATTTTACTAAACCGCACTGTGACGTAGCAACCCGTTCATTGTATACAAGCTTTTTCCCGCGGCTGCGCTACTGTAGTTCACAGGAACCAAGTATTTTGCTAAATAAATAGAATGAATGTGATGAAATGATAGTGTGGCTTTCCATCAGGGATAGAGGTTTTTTCGTAACCAGATCAGATTACCTCTGCCAAATAATTTTACCTTTTTCTAATATAATGATCAACCAATCAATAAGCCCTTTTTTGTCGAGAATACGGTAATGTTTCACTGGGGTTTTTTTCATGTGGGGAATTATCAGAATGGCTTCTCCCCGCTCTTAATGTTTGACAGGATGTCTCTTGCTTCTTGGCCTATGCCTCTAATCTCTTCTATTGTCTTCTATATGTAACAGCCTTTCTCCAATTAGGGTTCAGCGGTAAATTTTATTTCACCTTCCCATTTCTTCCCTTGCCTTCCTCTATTCCTTTAAAAGGAATATCATGACCATTACCATGCCCTAGTATAGGACATGGGATAATTCTTTTCCCGGGATAATTTACTACTTTATAGCCGCTGTAATTTCTTCAGCCTCAAGTAATTTAATAAGTATGAAAGTTTGTTAGAATGGACCTGAACAGAGGTTTGTTACTCTTTCACGTAAAGACTGCCCACTGATCAGATTTCAAGGAAACTTCACAGTTTAAATCAGAATAATACAAATTCTTATTTATAAATAAAGGAAGCACTAATACCGCTTACAGAAACTAATCATAATAAAAAACATAGCATTTTAAGAACAAAATTTGCAGAAGAGTTTAAATTTGTTTCGTGAGAGTGTAAGTGTTCTCATTGCACTATTTAGTGTGTTCTCGAGACAGCTTTGTTTCTCTGTGGTGTAATTGCATCGTTGAATTCCTTTAGTTTCAGCTAAAAGACTTTAATTACCTTCCAAATAATGGCTAAGCTCATGTTTACTCAACGATCATTTTTAACCACATATATTTTTTTTAAGAAATGTCTGTTGAAGAGTATTCATTTTCAATTCTGATAATATAATTACTATAATTCTTAATTCACTGCATAATTATTTTACAATTTGTTACAAAAAAAACTGCCATCCTACACGCTCTTCTCACCGCCCGCGCCGCGCCGGCCGTATTGACCTGGCACGCGACGATGGCAAGAAAGCAGACAGCATGTCTTTATTTCTATGGAAGATAGCCAGTAGGCCTTGTGGGACTTGTGTTAATACTCTTACACCATCCCATCTTCCTAACTCCTCATTTTGTGCTAATGCTGCTGACTAAATTTAATAAACCTTTGCTGGAAGTTATATTTTCAAACCGTTTGGGGTTGAAACTCTCGAATCGTAGGGTCCCAATGCTCACAAATTATCTAAAGACCTGTCTTCGCGTGACCCAAGAAGCTGGCTTTTACCTCAGACAGAGGATAAGCATTGATATACAGCCGCCAATCTTTTGGACACATTAGCAGTAGACAGTGATGCGAAGGAGTTTCTAGACGCCATTTTTTCGATTGTTTTAAGTTAGGTTTAAGAATTTTCATTATTTTTATTGTTTTAGCAGTGTGTTACAATATTTACGAGTAAGTTAGTATTAATTAACTAAACAGTAAATATATTACGCATATTAATATTTTAAAAAAATCTTTGACTTCAAGCCTCCATATAGCGAAGTAACTCGCTAATTAATTGGAGAATAAACCAAAGGTGAGTCTACAGAGAATCTTGAGGAGCACAACGTTAAGAAGCTTTGCACCGTTTATATGAGAATAATTCAAAGGGTTTGTGCGTAGGGTCTAATTAATCAACCTCCCCCGCGGCGCATGCACCTGAGACGACCGAGACCAGCCTTAACTACCTCCGTTACATCTACCTATTTATTTTACTACCTACTAGTCATATTTATTCATTCACAGGAAATTCCTCAACGTCAAATTATTTAACCAAGGCGAACCAATAATACAGTGTGCCATTTCATTTGGCACCGCGCCTTATGGCCCACTTTTTATTTGATAATTAGATATCATTTATAGGTACTGTGGCTTCTTTATTTATAGGAAACGAACGCTGTTGAGTTTATCACTTTCGTAATATATTAGTTTTCAGGTTTTATTTCATTTATTAGGTTTAATTGCAGATACAATATTTTTTTTAATATTTTTGGTCCACAATATTCGCTTCCAGTAGCTTTGCCCACGTATAAATAAATAGCGTATGTCCGAGTGCAGTGATAAAGTATAATAAATTATTCTAATGGAAAAAGCCGTTTTTTTAATTTGTCTTTTTTTTGAGTGTATTCATTACAAACAAAAATATAAAAATACAAATCTTTTCTCTTTATAATATATGTAAGTGTCGATTTTGATTATCAAACACGTGAACTAATATAGGTAACAAACAAACAGTGTAAGACAAAGCCCGCGGGAACACATATGGTTTCCGTAAGACAGGCGAAATAATTGCATGTGGACGAAACCACACGCCTCGGCTCCAATATTATTCACAAACGAACCACTCATTGGATTTAAAATAAAACTTGGACAAATTTCCCGGATCTGGGGCTACGTGAAATCAATTTTAATATAGTTTAAAACATGGGAGTAAAGTTAAACGAGCGGCCACTTTAGCGGATAGTTTCTAAATTTAATTCCCGACTAAGCGCCTCCTAGTAAGTTAATCGAGTTTCCTGTTGGATTATTTTCCGCTACATTCTGTTCCGAAGGGGCGCCCCTTACTCTCAGTAATATGGCGCCGTAGCAGATACCCGTTACTGGGTCACTGATTGATATGTATTCATACAAGGACTTACCCTTTTCTTTTACTTGAGTGAAAATATTTAGCTAACCAGTATGTCTTCATATTTTAATTTAACTCTCCAAAGACGAAAGTTAATTCGAATAAGTTTTCTGTTACTATTTACTCTATGATTCACTAAAAAGAATTCTTAATTATTACAAAGACATTCTTGCTTTTAATATTTACTGGTAAAATATACGCTAAGATAAGGTTTGATGAAAATGAATGAACGGCCATTTCCGTAAGTTGAAAGTCGGTTCGACAAAGTGTACAGTTTGTTTTCGACATTCCTTATTTATAATGTAACCAGGCTTTTATAGCTACTATAAGAATGAAAGCTTCTGGAGCATTTTCTCGTCTTGATATAGTTACATTAGTTATCCACATTTACTAAATTGTACAATGTTATAGATACATCTGTTATAAGTTCTTACTGATAATATCTTTTTATAACACGAATGTACAGCTAAAATAAAGACAGACAGGCTCGCGAAAATACTTCTAATTAACCGTCCATGATGTAGTTAAAAGTTTTTAAAAACGAATTAGACTTGCGCTAGATAGATGACAAAGAAACTCTAACCGTTTAAAAACTATCCGCCGGTCCAAGGGACCATGAAGCCGACAAGATTAAATTGTCTCACCCGACTCGTGTCTCTTAGTCCACTTAAACTTACAATAGGAAACTTCGGACGCGATTATCTTGTTATCTTTGTAGTTTATTCTCTTTGGTCCCAGCCAGGTTTACACGTGAGCTCTGCCGTTTATTTTCACAACACGACCTTAAAATAATAACACGGCAGAGACACCAATAAAGGCGATAGGATACACAATAACCTCCAATGTTATCAGACGCGCTTACAATAATAGTTTAGTAAACGGGAAAAAAACAATATCAACAAGGAGGCAAGCACAATATCCTTTTACGTTCGTAAATACAGAGAGAAAGACTCCATTATCGTGTTAGAAAGGAAACAAATACATATTAAATGTAACGTTTATTGAAGTAGGTATTATTGAATATGGAAATACATTATTACCATATTCTCGTATCGCGTTCCGGTGAGGTTTCTGCTAATCAAGATTTCGTATCAATCGACTGACAGCGGATGCAGTTCGGTCGCGAATGAAAAAACTAGCAATGTGCCGCTTTGTACGTTGTGAAAGTTGGCTGCAGTTATTTATTAGGGATCGAGGCAGTCGCCGCGATCAGTCTGTGTCCCCGGCTAGCAGGCCAGGCTATAAATTCTGCCAAGGCCCCGACTGCAGTGCAGTCTACTTCCGCCCATGCACCCCTGGACATAAATACACGATGACTTTCAAAGGGTTAATAGCGGTGTCGATGTTTGCATCAAGCTAATTACAGACTACCGTATGCTCATCGTCCACGTAGCGAGCTCGTCAGATTGCTGAGTATGTAACAAGTTAATTTGTTTAAAAATGTGCAGCACTCGGCTTTAACGAACAAATAATCTTATTTTTGAATGACGTGAAGCTTCATTTTCCAATATTCTTTTTTCGACGGCATGTTTATGCTGGAGGGAAAACTCAATCAAATCCGCTTGGTGACGAAATATGGCCTTCGGACTCGTGTGAAATAACACACTCTAAAAAAGCGAAGATTTTTTTTATATAAAAAGTATTTCCTATGTAATTGAGTTAGTTATTTATGTTAGAATATATCGATTTATTTGATATCTACTATTATAGGAAAAAATGAAATTCTCCGAACAGTATCAATCACTGTTAGTCCCCATTTCCATTCACATCATCGAACAAGATCCCTAAAACATTCAGGTAATTTCCTTTTGAAAGAAAATACTTGTTACACGGAAATCTAGAAATCGATATCATTGTCTAGCACTAATTCAGGGCAATCTTGATAGAGTCCTGACCTCCATTATAATAAATGGACCTAGGGTGAATGGTAAGGGACATAGTATTACTTATTCCTATGAAATCTGATTGTACCGAGACGTTATAAATATTTTACTTGCTACGAACTTACATAAAGTAAGTTCTTACTTAACTTAAGTGATTACTAAGTGACCTTCGCTATAGTAAATATTTTAAAGTAGTAAAAAACTTATACACGAGTATTTGAAAAAAATGTTAGCGCTATAATTTTATTAATGCTCATACGCACGGCGTTCGCTCGCAGCGTAGCACATCGCGCTACGGCGTAGCACTCACAGCTACGATCGCGTTAACGCATCTTACACGAATTTGGGAAGTTTTAACAAACTTTCATACGGAAATTACGTCAAAACATTTCAAATCTATACTATGTCAGGCTACTGTCACCAACTTCAACCGCGTAAAAGTAGAAAATATTATCTATATGGCACTTGGAGATAGTGTAGCTAATGAATTTTATTTTCAGTCAGATACTGAAAATAGAATTCTGTATTTTCAGAGAGTACCTCCTACGTACAAACTTACAAATGTTACCTCTTTACATGTAGATACAAGCCCAAACTATACCTTTATAAAAAATTTAGGCGCTATTATTTCTTGCTCATCTTTTTAATACAGCTTTAATTCTACCCAAATAGCCGTTAAACCCAACAAAAACAAATATTTTTCAACTACCCCCGTAATTTGAGCGATAACAAAAGATCTGTCACGAGCACACCATACACCTAGGAGCGAGAACATAGCACGGCTTACAACAAAGCCAGCGCATGATTATTTTTAAATTGCTCACAACATATCGCCCGCCGCATTATGTATCAGAATCATTTGTCACAGGGCTTTCTTCATCGCGTATTACCCAGCGCTCTACACCTGCTCGTAAACGTAAAATATAGCGCTGGAGATGGACTCCTCACTCCTTAAACAAGGAATATGACGTGTATAAAGTTTTTATATAGATGTAAGACAAATTGGGTCATGCCCGCGGTTATTCAAGATGGTTTTCTATGGCTTCTAGTCTATTTTAATTAGTAACGGGGACCTTGTTTTGATATAGGTGAATGTTTTTGACAAGAAAAATCGATTGGTAAATTAACATACGCTCCCTAAACATAAGTATTACCTCATATTTTTTAAATACATACATAAATATTGCAGTCAAGAACCAGTTTATGCTATACAAAAAAAAAATATCCACCGTAGTTTCCTCCGGGCGGTTCACACAACGGCGCTTCTTAAATTCCACCTGAATCCAGTACAAAACCGCCCGAACTTCCCATGTTCGGTGAGGAACTGCGTCATGCTGAAGATGAGAATGCTGTGACGCTCCTCTAGCGAAACTTACTGTCATAATTATGGTGCACTGGGATCTATGCATAACACATTATTGTAACCCGAAATTCTCAAAGAGCAAAAGCCGACCATTCATTTGTCAACATCAAAATATTAATGTTTATACTCCCGGGAACTCTTTTTATTTAAATCGCGTCCACCTTTTACTTTTAAACGTTACTTAGTAGAGTTTTAAAAACTCGCTTATTTGAGGTTTTGTAGTTGTTTTTCGCTGTTACGTCGGGGCCCTAATTCGCGATCTATGTGAATAAGCACTAACCTAGGGTTGCTGAGGTAACGTACTCGACTTTTAATCTTGTTTGCTTTCATAAACCTTTTGGCACAAAGACTTTCACTAACGTTCTACCTCTGTTGCCATTGTTGACTTTAGCAAGATCAGTCCAATAGCTGTGAAATCACACTTATATTATAGATCCGATTATTTTATCTACATTTATGTATGTTTGTTACTCCTTCATGCTCATACGGCTGAAAAGATTTAAATACTATTTCTTCTAGAAATATCTAGATTCCCTAGGGATAATTTTCTACTTTCACGTTGCTGAAGTTTTATAACTTTGAACATGTGTGTTTATGCTGGTTTATGCAAACATAATCATGTGGTACCAACTAAACATGAACACGTGTGAGTGTCGTTCACCGCACCGACTTTGCACCGTACAAAACATAAATTCTTACTCCAATGACACTTGCTTTCCTACTCAATGTATAAGAGTGTTCAGTAACCCTAAAATTGCGTAGTTTGGTGCACAAGCAGCCCTGACCTAAGCTGTCGAGGCAGCCAGCTGCATCGCTGCAATTTTAATCCCTCTTTATAGCGCAAGACGGGCGGCAGGGCGAGGCGCCGGGTACAACGCTATCATCGATGTTATTGATTATTGATTGTAGAAATATTATCATCTTCTAACACCAACCGCAGTTTTGGCTATAACTTACTCGTAGATATTTCTAACTCTTTCCTCCTTGGTTTGCCACATCTATTGCCGTGGTAACGTAAACATGTAGTGTCAAAGCGATAACCTACTTGAAAAAACTACTGAACGGATTTTTATGCAGTTTTCATCAATAGACAGAGTGATTCATGAGGAAGGTAAAAGTTAAAAAAAAGAAAAAGAAAGCCAAGGATTTCAAAGATTTTTTTTAAAGCCTAGTGAATCTGGGGTGAGACGCTAGTATCATACAAACATAGTTCCTGGGCACATTACCACGGCACAGCGTCGTGAACGTGAATGGCGCGGCGCTTGATTCCGGCACGTTGCCGAGTCGCCGTATGGACAGATACGGTGGCGAACGATGTTAAGGGGTTGCACGATACGGTATCGCATCGTGTAAATATACGATAAGGCAACGTTGCACAACTTTCTGCTTGAAGACTGATCGCGAAATTAATGACGACACAACACTTGAACAAGATGCTTATGACGCGGCACCGGTGCCGTGCATCCGCTCCACATGGTACAGCATCGTATACTTGCACGACACGACAACGTATCGCAGTTTAGGCGCCACGCCAGCGTCGGCGTGTCACGTTCATGAAGCTGTGCCGTGACAGTACCTACGAGTATGTTTATATAATACTTACTAGCGACTCGCCCCAGCATCGCACGAGTTTTAGAAACCTTTGAAATTCTAGGCTTTTCTCTGCTATAATATGCATGTAAACTTAAATATAAATCTTCCTCATGAATCACTCCGTCTATTGATGAAAACTGCATGAAAATCCGTTCAGTGGCTTTTTAAGTTTTTCACGTTCATAAAGACAGACAGACCTGCGGAGGGTTTTATTTTACCTTTTGCAAGCAACTTCGCCCGTGTTTAAGTAGAAAATATTTAGGCTATGTCATTCTACTGTTTTGGATTTTGATCCAGTAGTTCTTGAATTTATTAATTAAAAAAAAATACAACAAAAAATCTCTTTATAATATTAGTATGAACTACTATAGATACAGATCAAGTACGAAAAAGGGACATTGAATACCAAACTTATATTGTAGTTAGCCATTGTATCGACCGTGTCTGAATTGCCTACGGGAACGTACGTGCTACTCAAATAAAATATAGGAATACCAACTCGGTCCTAATATGAGCTATTTTTGCCACTTGTAAAATTCGTTCAGCCATTCGAGGCATGAATGTTAAAAAAATATTTAGTCATTTTTATATAGATAAGTATAGGAAATGAAGGAAAGTTCCTAAGTTACATAGGAGCGATGTTGTTACAGCATATACTCATATATGTAGTTATATAACGTTTAGTTATATACTAATGTGATTCTAAAAGCTTCATAAACTAGTTTCAGCTGGTTAAATAAATCGCAAATAAAGAATGATGGACATATTTCTATGAAAACTGGCCCATCTTGGCACACAAAAGAAACGTATACCATTTGAAAAGCGTATTTATTGGCCTCATTATTATCTAAGCGACCTTTGTCCAAATTATTGGGGACTTGAGAATATTTGCACTTTAAGTACCTACCCTAAAATTCATGAATTTCAATCATATTTATTTAATGCAGTTCTTGTAAAGCAAAAATTAATACCACGCAAGTCTTATTTTAACCTTTATTTATTTATTACTAGCGACCCGTCCCGGCTTCGCACAGGTTTAAATTTATCAGAGTTACTCTACTATATTATGCATGTATTATACATATAAACCTTCCTCTTGAATCACTCTACCTATTGAAAAAACCGCATCAAAATCAGTTGCGTAGTTTTAAAGATTTAAGCATACCTAGAGATATAGGGACAGAGAAAGCGATTTTGTTTTATACTATGTAGTGATACAGCGTTGCTACGACAGAGGGGCTTTCCCATCAATATGAACAACTTTTACTATGCGACCAACCCTGAAAAAAAAAATTCGCTCCTCCATACATTTTGTCAAATTATGTGAATATAGGTAAATGTCCATACATTTGCTTCTCCATAGAAGCGGATTTTTTGAGGAGAGGATGTGAAAGAAAAATGGCTTGTAACCAGACTTTACACGTGGCATTTCTTTGATTTAGAATGAAGTAAATATAATAACAAGACCGAACTGGACTTGAAGGCCTTATATTATAATATATACTCGTAGTTCCTTCCTCGAAGACCTTAGAGATATGTCATGTTAGGACGAGAATAAACATATAACCTTGGTATGGTAGGTATAACTTTGACACGTTGTCTGACATAAAATAAATTTGATTGATAAATAAAAATAATGTACCTACATGAATTGTAGCTTGAAGACATCTTGCTAAGATCTCGGAGTACTTTTAGTACCCTAGGGTACTAAAGTACATACACTTCTCCGAGATCTTAGCAAGATGTCTTCATAACTAGACCTATATTGCGTGGTATAGCTTAGGCATAATTTGCGTGTCAAATTGCCCATCATTCTTTGAATTTTCAATGCTGTTATGCCGTTCTACATTTAAATGTCAGCGGCATTATTATGCAGATCCGGTTTAGATACGTATGACAAGTGCATACATTTCCGATTATGAGCTAAACTAATCGTAGTAATTTGAAATTTCACTAAAATATGCTGACAACATTATTATATATTCTGAATATTTAGCACTGGACATGTATATGCAATTAATGACTTATAATTTAGTATCTACGCTAGGATTAATTTTATATATTATAAACAAGATTTTCCAGTGGCTTCGCTCTCATTCCTCGTCAATTCACAAGTTCCTGTACTTAAATTATAATAAAAATAAATTATGCTTTTACTTTGAGTTTGACTTTGTCCCACGAGAAACGTCAATTATTCCGGGATAAAAAACGATCTAAACGCAACGTAAACGACTACGTAAGCTGTAACAGCGGTGTCTTTAATTTAAACAGGGTACTTTTAGGGATCTATACTCTCAAGCCTATTAAAAACACACTGTTAAATAATCCATCCTTTATTAGTTTTGACTAGACTTGGTCATTTTATAAGCAACAGTTTCTACTCCAATAACTCAGAAATATTGTGATATTTCTTTCTCAACTTACGATGTAAGTAAACAGCTCTATAATATTGGCTTTAACTATAAATAAATGTGAAAGCCGGCCGCAGCCAACGTAAATATTCTTCCAAGTGAAGAAATAAAGATGGCCGCAGGTAAATACGACTTGTATTATGGGTTTAAGGCGGAAACATATTTAGTTTATGTTACGGCATCCAGCCGGACGGCACAAATGTATGGACGGCTACTTCAGTCCGAGGAATATTCTCCAAATATCAGACAACACTAGTGGATGTATTGTAAATTGTAATCATTTAAAGACAGAAAAAATTGTAAATTACATTTTTTTTTAATATTTTGGTTTCATCAATTAACCCCTTTACTATAGATGGAGTGAGAGGGAGGGAGCATCAGGCTTTTAGTGACAAAAACAAACCTGTCTTTCTTTTTTTTTATATACTTCCCTTGGCATTCCAGGGTTCGCCCAAGCCCTGGCAGGCGTAGGTACTTCTGGGCCCCGTCTGTTTGCTGATGTCTCTTTGAGGTGGACGTGAAATACAACGCATAATAGGATATCTAAAATTACGTACTTAGCGGTATCTAAAGTTGAAAATAAAAATATGCAAGTCAGATTTTTCGTGTAGAAACTGGGTTGGTTGGTTTTATTAGAAAATACTTCAATATTCTAGAAAATAACCAACTTTTATATTGAGTATAAAGGCTGAAAAGTTGCAAAGCGAAAATAGTATCGAACGTGACCTAACATAAGCTAAAGAGAACACAAACAGACTAGACCGCAGAGAGTATTGGCCCTTATCATCCTTTCCATTGGACAGACACCGACACTGGAAGCTGGGAGATCTCTCACCAAGCTTTTTTACTGGGATTAAACTGACATAAAACCTTCGACGGACAAATACGTTTGCCGTTCCATATGCAAACATTTTTGCTCGAACCGATTTACCTATGAATATGCGGAACATTCGATTGTCGAGATTATTCGAATTCACGAACATACGGCTAAGCCACGATTAGTCCGACAGGCTGGATGAGGGACCTAAATCCTCTAAACTTCGGAGAGTATGTTAAGCTCTCGAGTGTCTAATGTATGTAGGTAGTCTTAGCTGATTGGCTCTTGGATACCCTGAAAATCCTTACATACAAGATGTCATCATTCGCTTGAACGCGTTTGTTAGTGTATGGTGGACTCTACAGCGAGAAACGCGTTGATTTCAAAATTACTACTTGTTACGAATTATCGTAAGCCCTATTTACATCATAATCTTGTGAAGTTTCGCCCTGGGAAACGGTCTCAAAGCTTTGTCGCAGACAAAAATAGTTGTTGTCTTTTAATTTTATTGTAAAAACATTCAAACGCGTAATTGTACTTTTGTCCATTGTCGAGAAAATAGATGAAAACAAAACAAGAAAGCTTCACTGAACTGAGGAATTAGTGTTTGAGAACTTGTAGAAATAAAATTAGATCCGAGAAAAACAGCGTGGGCAGAATTGTTTAAGAATATTTTAGTCAGAAAATATGTAGGTAGGTTAACATACTATGGAGCCTACGGTGGAAGTTTGACCAGCACCGCCATGTCGTCGTGGATGCGATCGGAATGGGAAGTAGTCCCTTCTTTCTGAGAAGTAGTAATGCGAGCGAGGAAATGGTGACATTCACGAGGAAGATAGCAACTTCACGCCGCCGGAGGGCGATTTGCCATCACCGTAGTTGTAAGCCTGTAAAACCGGGCGGTGAGCAATGGGTAACTTGCCGTCCGATATGGACCAAGTCCATGTCGACAGCGCATTACGTTCCACGTCTCTAAAATGGACAGAGCCGACTTCATACACAGGTACATAGATAATATATATTGAAGGTAAGGTAAACTGTCTCGCGGACAGTTGCTGACAACTAACAGCTGTTTGCGTATTAGCATACCTTTATCCCTACTAATCTAGAATTATTGTAACCGCTTGCTTTCTGTAGTAATCACTACATCAAAATGGACAAAGTCCGAGTATTTTAATGGGCGCTAATGTATGCATGCTTACCTAGTCCGTATGAGCATTTACTAAAACATGTGTGTGTATATAATTTATTCATCGGCCAGTATCTCGGACCGAGGCTGCGCGTTCTACGCGAATTTACTGCAAGGACCGCTTTTAAATTTTCAAGAACAGCGGAGAGAACAAAGGACTGTCGGACTTTATCAGACGATAAAGAGAGTAAAATGTGTCCATTGCAGAAGTGCATAGAACACAGTTTATAGCTCACGAGGACACCGCAGCCACCTGTTTCCAGTGCAGCCGGGAGTAAGCTTTTAAGCAATGTCCCACCCATATTGCCTGCCTACTCTTTATTCAAACCAATCATTAGTTATTAAACATTGTACATCGATACTCCTGCTATAAACTAGTTTGTTTTGTGGGGTTGGTTCTGTCTCTCATATTCTCTATTTACAGTCTAGCTGCTTTTTGTGACAAAGCACGCTATTTTATGAGGTGGATTTTCATCAAATGACGAGGGCACGGTAACTCGTTGTTGGCAAAGGTTTTTGCAGTACCTACTCGTACATCGCGCACAAAAATATCTACATAAGTTGCTAGTTACAATTTTAATTACTTGTTTTTTATATTTTTAATTTGCTATTCCTCATTTTTCCTATAATTGGAACGCTGTCGTCTCCCTCCAAGACGTGGGCGTTTATAGCTAGGACACAGTTACTAAGGTAGCTAAGTATTTTCTTGCATAATAAATTTGTTTAATTTGTTTTTGTTCCAATCAAGATATTATTATATGACCCATTCAAAAACATGCGTTAGTCTAAGTTGATACTATTAGTAAAATAACGCCAATGAAATGGTCAAATTACATCACCTGATTCATAACAAACTGCTTAGTAAAACATTGATTCGCTCTAGGGCTTAATTTTAACATAAGCATTGTATAATAACGTCTCCAAATTATTCAGAAATGAGCTAATCTTAATCACGAGCCAGAGTATGATGGCATTGAAAAGACGACAGTCCCTAACGCCTACGGTATTGGTTTAACGATCGGCTGAAACATGTAAAACTTGGGAACAAAACTCAACAGAACGCCCACTACCTCTGTAAGTACACTGAATTTGGCGACTAAACTTCGGAATAAAGATATTAATTGAACAAACAGAAATAATAATATCCGACATTGATTCGATTATTGTCTGTTGATCTCTTATTTGATTCTAGTGTTATGGCTTATGACTCACTTAATTTGGTTGATCTAATGGATTTGTTAAATGTAAGACGCGCTTGTTTGGAAATAACTGCTTCTGCACATGTGGCCCCCTGGTAACATTATGGTGTAAATTTATCTATTAACTGCTCCATGTTTGTTTTATTTCATAAAATATTATTACTCATAAATTTATTTTTTAGTCAAAACGTTGGTTTTGCAATATTTTTATATTATTTGGATATCACCTTAATTTCATTAAGTCGTGGTTTCATTTTGATAAAAACTAATTTGTTGATAGCTTTGATTTTTTTTTCTTTCTCTTATATTTATATAGCCTCTCTCTTAAAGTGTGAATGAGAGAACACTGTAGACTACGAATTTTAATTACTACTTAATTCAACCCACTTTTTGATTGAATCTATTTTTATTTGGGTTACAATTTTGATTGGTCTACACTGTCCTCGCATATGTGTCTGTTTTGTAATATGAAAGTATTGTAAACCCAATCATTTTTTTTGAAAAGAGTAACCATGGAGTTTCTTGCCGGTTCTTCTCCATAGGAAACGACCAATTTGGAACCGTGCACTAGCTTCGACTTTTTATTAGTGCCCATGTAGGCCTATGTAAAATAAAAATATTTTTTATTTTATTTTATAACTATTTTATTTTGACTGAAACGTTAAAAATAGTGGGGTGTGCACTACTTAGCTTCTGTCGTTTTATTTTATATTAAATAAAGAGCCACCATGCGTTACATTATTAATTAGCCCTATAGTAGGTAAATAAAGATACAATTAATTTTATTGTATATCCTGAAACAACACAAAATACATGTATTGTCAAAAAAAAAGGTATAGTAAACGGCATATCAAGTATTATATTGTGTGCGTATTGACAAGCCATTTACTATAACAAAAAAAAAAATCGTTCGTGTGATACTTTTCAACAAAAAGTTATTAATTACTCAGATACCCGCGAAACGAGACACAATAGTAAAACAATAACAGCGCGGTCTCATAGGACCGGTTGAGGATTCAAACGTTAATATTTATCCCACTCTGTCTAAAGTCTCACATTTAACTTTAAATTAACTAAAAATAACAATATGCACAAAGTTGTGTAAGACCCCGTGACAGAAGGGATGCACTCTGCAGCTCAACTCTTAGAGGGCATTGTTAAAACTTGGCGGTGTATCAGTTTGCGTAGCGCTCCGAATTAATGAAGAGCTGTCTAGTCTTTCAAATTAAACTCTTAATTAGCAAAAAGGTTTTATAATTTTAAAGTCTTTAGTAAACCTGACCTAAGTATATCTATTTTAAAACGCAGGCTTTCGTGCAATAAACTTTTTATACATGATTATATTTCATGTTTTCACATTTTACAGCTTGTGTATCTGCAGATAGACAAATTACTTTCCTGTTACCGTAATATTACCTACTACGCCACATGTCACCTGACTACACTGTGACCACAAGCCTATGAGTAAGTATCCGTATGAACGCATTGTTATACTGTACCCTCAGGTCACAGTATTCCTTCCTCTGCAAATAACCAACCCATAGGTTGCACACGTAGATTACAGTCTATCTTGAGCGTTACCTTTACTTGTGTTGTACAACGTGCAAACCTGCAGAACCCTGGATACAAACCTAACGTTCGCAATGACAAATATGTAAAATTCTATCAGAAAAGTTGTAGTTTTACATTAAATTTAAGCTCGTTATTTGTAACAATCGGATCCTCAGAATACAAAGAGCCTTAACTCGGTCGAATACTCATTCCCAATAACAATGAAAACAACGTATTACGTAACAAAATATGATTACAATGCATATTGCAGGTACAAGCACTGAATACTTGTACCCCTCTAACAATAGCATATGATAACTACAGTTAACGTTAATATCGCTACAAAGAGTAGGTATGTTAGTCGAACGTTGATTTCTCCATAGCAAACTTTATACATACATATACTTATCTACATATCGCATATAGTCTAAAAAACTA
This sequence comes from Mythimna separata, assembly GCA_030763345.1. NCBI lineage: Eukaryota > Metazoa > Arthropoda > Insecta > Lepidoptera > Noctuidae > Mythimna > Mythimna separata. The sequence goes on along the minus strand of CM061171.1, from coordinate 17,040,554 downwards.
ACATAGCACAAAACAGGTGCGATAGGTGATAAAAATCCTACAAATAATATTAACGCGAAAGTTTGAATGTATGGATATATGGATGTTTGTTACTCTTTCAGGAAAAACTACTAAAGGAATTTCTATGAAACTTGGCATACCAGTAGAAATAAAAAGGAATAAAAAGTATCAAATATGCTATTCCAGGACATGTTCCAAATTTCAACCAAATCTGATCATCCGATCGAAAGTGAAGAAATAACGAACATACATATTCACGCTCATATTCATCTATTCAATATTAGTGTGATGTGATTATACCTATTTAAAAAAAGTTTCTCGAACCTTATACCCATAAGAATTAAATTATTTTCTGAGAAAAAGAATGTTTGTCCGGCGCGCTATAGAAGTGAAGTTTTTTGGTAATTTCAATGAGTTTCGCAAACGCAAACTTCGTTCGGCTTATTTAATTTGGTTAAAAACTTTCTAAAGGATTTTGCTTGTTAGCTCTTGACGCATACAGCGTCGAAGGCTGGTTTGAAAATGGAACTGTAACTAGAATTTGAAAATGAACTGCTTCGATCAGTGGCTTGTATAAAAATTGTACCTAACGTATTGCAGATAACACTAAAAGAAAGTGTTTCTTACAAACTACTTTCGTTAGACTATCTAAGTTTTGTGAAGTGTCGGCATTCTTCGAAGGTGAGCCATCGGGTTAAGTTGAAGGCTTCGGCTACACGGCACGGACTTCCCGCTTATAAAATCAATGCGGGCTTAACAGCTTTGTGCTAGTTAAAATGTCGGAAGTTCGCGTGCCACTGGCAACTTCAGACGTGCTGCTTACTCGTTAAGACGCATTTGTAAATGACTTGTTCGAGGGAAAACTCCATGTGAGCTTAGCCTTTTTAATAGAAATACGTGCTTGTATTTTTGTTTAAATCCACCAAACAAAACTAATTATACACCCACAGTGTAGGTTTCACATGCAATAAGTATATTCACAACTGACCTACCCCAGCTTTGCAGGAGTGTTGGAAATCTTATATTTAATAAATTAATATGTATGTATTATACACGCAAATTTTCCTCATTCTATTTGCTGCATTCTATCTATTAGTGAAAACCTTATGAAAATCCGTCGAGCACTTTTTGAGTTTACCACGGACAGACAGAAGAGGTAGTTAAGGGTCTTTGTTTTATAATTATTATGTTAAGATAAGGATAAGGATAAATTATATACATTAGCCACCGGTTAGGTAAGTATTTCATTTTTAATTTTAAATCCGTTTGTAACGTCAGTTATAAATCAATCCGCCTAGTCTTTTTCTAAGTTGGGGTTGGCTTTCAGGCAAATCGAATACTGCTTGATACCAGTATTTTACATGCAGCGATTGCCTATCATAACTCCACAACCGAGTAACTTAGTTACACAATACCCCTTCGCAAGACTAGTGTTAGTTTTTCTGACCATCCGTAACGAAGTAACTGTCAAATATGTGTACACAAATGATACCTGAAAACATCGGCCTAACGTGCTTTCTTAAACACGAAGGAACCTTGGTGTTTTAAGATGGTCACCCATCCACAAACCAACCTCAGCAAGTGTTGCTTAACCTGGAAGATCAAGCAGTGCGGTTGTTATTATTTAGCCAAGATCTACTAACGAACGTCAGTTATAATGATTACTTAATCAGCTTCATTTGGTGTCTTCCCCGGAATCACAAATTAACTTGAAACGATTTGTAATGGAGACGCCGAGCAATCTATTTAAGGGGCCAGTGAATAATTTATTTTAATTAACCACGAAAGTCAAGAGTTCCATTTTTCGCTTCCATCTTATTTTGCCAGCATCATGAAGATGCCGGGCGTTCTTAAACTGCGACATTCATTCAAAAAGTTTGAAATCGAATTAAATTCGCCCCTTTAACTAAACTCAATTTTCTTTCACGACTTCATTAAGCGAAGCCATTCCGGTGAGCCTCAGTAATGACCTCAAAGGACGTTAAATCAAGATCGAAAGGGAAAGATAAAAAGTAACTGAAATTTAATACTTTTATCAAATCGCTATTGACGTCAACCTTTGTAGTCTTTTTGCCTTTTTCTGAAGAACACAAAACCTTTTACGCTTTTAATTAGATCTCTCGTCGACGACATAATTTTTCCTTTACATTTAATTTAAGTCTTTTCAATCGAAATTCTGTTCTCATCATCGTCTACGGAATCGGAAATCGATATTGGCGTCGCTATTCTTCTGAATTAATAATCTAAAACTTGGTTTCTTAATCATTTTGCAGCGCATACCTACTTATGCGATGGTTTCTGAAAATAGCCAGTAGGTATTTATTAATTACTACGTTCACCAAGGCCATGGTCAACTGTTAAATCACTCCTATATATTAAGTCTGACATGAGCTCTCTTACACTCGCAGATCTCCTGAATTCACTCGATAAATACGAGTACATTCAAAAGTTGACAATCCTTTTAGCTACGAGTCGGCCGTATCCGTGCTTCCCGACATTCGCTTTCAATTGGACAAGACAGAGCGCCTGTACCAAAATAAAATAGCCGACTCGAAGGTTCCGGAATACGAAAAAGAATGGAAGGAAAAACTTTACTTCATTAAAGCCGACGCGTAACCGTGAAACCTTCAATTTGGGAATTATCCTAAAACGACTACTGAATTATTCAAACCTTGAATTATCGACGAGGATCTTCAGGATACAGTATCCAAAGAGAATTATTTATGGTAATGCGACTTACTGGATATCTCTAAAATACCTACTTGAAATTTTAACCTCCCACACACTTAATGCTGGCTTGCAGATCTTACCTATATTAAAAGTTTCGAGATTAGTCTGAGAGATAACCAACACGAAATTACCAGGTTGTTAAAAACTCTTTTACGATTGAGGAGCTCCCAAAATCCTCAAAACAAATAAGTACCGACCACTTTTTATGAGACGAGAACAAATACAAACCCACGTTTCCAATTTTATGCATGAAGTTGTCGGCAAATTAATAAAAGTTTGCAAAGTTAATTATTTTCTGAATTTTATAGGAAAGAGTTCTAATTGTACTCTAATATTAAACACATCTTTTTAAAACCGCCATGTCGCTGTGGACTTGTGGAGGCGATCGGCGATGGCAACATCTCGCGTCCGGCCTTGGCAGCCTCTTCAACCTCTTTCTTGGAAGCCGTATTTCCAGTGAATAGGTAGCGGAAAACGTGAAAGAGAGACAAACGCCAACCCCAGCCGCTGCAAGAGACGGCCTCGGGTGTCGGGAGTCGCAGGTCTATTTCCAGCTACATTAGACGTGGAGCTGCGGTTGGCTAGTAATGCATAGCTCACCGTCTGATAGAGACCAAGCCTAGGTAGAAGACTCTCCACCTCCTCTCCACCCAGAGTGGTAGAGTTTATTTGACGAGTTCCCACGCCAAAAAAAAAACGGAGACCCAAGGTCACCGACTTAGCTCGAAGAATCACCAAACTTAAGTGGCTGTGAACAACGGTCGATGGAGCCAAAAAGTTCTGGTTCTTTCGGTAGAAATGATGATGATGATAAAATTGACACATCTTACATTTAAAAAATGTACAAAGAGGAGCAGGGTCGGTTATTTAGAACTACATAGTTTAAATAAGACAACTATTTACATGAAAAAGACCAAACTGCAAGATGCATGCTTTAATTTTGTTGCCGAAATGTTTGTTAAGTCGCGTGAATTACGCCAGCTTGCCAGTGATATAGCTTCTTTCGTGTACCCATCTACCAATAAATTCGATCACAGTAAATTGCCTCGTGCATCGTACCGTATCACCCTGTTAGATGTGTGAATTTTAAAGACTCCATCGGGACTCGGGACCTGATCGAACAAATTACACTTTCAAATAAATCGGTATCGTAGCTATTACGATCAATTTAAAAAATAAATACAAGCATAGACATAGATTGGTTACATTTTTATAAGAATACAAAGACAAAGGAATTCTAAATCGATTATAAATTAAATGTAATATGGAAATTATTGACCAACTCTCCGCAACGCAATTAGAAACGGGAAATATTGTAACGATATCACAGCACTCCTATGGGAAATATCCGCAGTACCGTCTGCATCTCAAGGCTCAATCGGGGAATTAGTTGAACAAACAAAAATAAAAGTAGCGTCAAAGCATTTCACCCCCATACGTGTCACAATGTAACAAGCGCTGGAAGCCTGGAACAAAGGTGGCCCTTTGAGCGGCGACATTATAACGCAACAAATCTGACTCCTTTGTTGTTAAACTATAGGGATAAATGTCACTGGCATGCTTTCACCCCGCTCCGCAGTCGCCCCGCATCTCTGCCCTGGGGCGAACGTATCCATATCATGTCATGAGTACCAACATAATGTTATTGTAGAAACGATTACAGTTGAAGTGCTCGCGGATCTTTGAAACAAGATAGGTCACTGGTGCTCGCTGTTATAATCCGAAATAGGCTTGTTTCCTGTGCAAATATGCGGGAATATGTTGTTGTTACTTACGAGTCATAGTTTAGCTATTACGCTACCAAGGCATCAAGTTTCAAGAAGTTGTGTTCGTATCTAATCGGCAGACAAGTACGACAACGCGACAGTTTGACAAACATACTCATCTAAATATTGTTTCATCTGTAGATAATAATTACTATGAAAAAGCGAGATCGCATCGTGGCGGTAGATAGAACAATTTCTATGAAATCGTGATATCGCTTATTGGGTCAACAACTCTACGAAACTGTCTATTTTAAATAAAAGTAGTACTGGTACTTAATTTAAATCGTATATTTTGATCAATAAAGAATCGTCTCGCAAGAAAGACCGACTTGGGGTCGAACAGAACATACTGTCTCGTAATTAAAAAAAGAAAACGATCAAAAACATAAACTTCCTTCTGGCGCAGTCCGGGAACAAGTAAACATCTCTCTTAAAAACGATCCATTCAAAGGGACTTATCGATGTCGAGATTCCAAGAACTTGTTACGAAAAACTACCAGATAAACAGCACACATCGCAATATATTTATAAAATTTGGGATTGAGAATAAAAGCGTCATAGTCTGATTCGATACCATTATAGATACTTTATTTCCGTAATATTATATTTTCCCGGAATTAGGTCTATTTTGGCCAAAGGAACTTCACATGTTTACTATAATTATGTAGCTAGTTAAGTAACGCGTTAGACCCTCTAATTGAATTATCACTTATTTATTTATTGTGCAGACTTACCACAGTGTTTTCTTTTTAACCCTAAGATTGACTGGTAGAGAATGCCCTGATGCATTAAGTCCGCCTATGTACCACCACTGTACATGAAGTTTAAATAAATAAATAAATTAGCATTATCGGCCTTATAATGTTCCCACTGCAGGGACTCAGGTCTCCTCTCCAGGAGAGGGAATGAGTAACGCATTAGGTGAGAATAAACTGGCCCTATATCTACGTAGGTAGGTACCTACTTGTAAACAGACGTAGGGTCGTATGCAAAAGTAACAAAATCCATTCCGTTTGTGAATCTCACGGCGCGTTGTTTTTGCAAGTCAACAAAACAAGCTGTTTGGCATTCGATTCCATGCCTCATTCGCAACGCAAAAAGAACAATTTGGGTCTTTTATGAGGCCGCTACATCTGAGAGTATGTCGACGTGTGATGACGATCCTGGATTTTGTTCCACAACTATAAAACCCGTTTATTTCTTGCGAGGGATTCTAAAGAAAATTATATGCTGTATTATTAAAACGAATCTGCCATAAATGCACTGTAACCACCGAGCACACTGTGAAACTGAAAAGCTAATTCTTCGATGTCTACCAAAATAACTGGCTCCTGATTTCGTTCTTACTTTTGGGCTGGTTAGTATATTATTTTCTATATTCGAGGGATTCGGTAAATATTATCACTAAAATAGGTAGGTACATACCTACCAACGCCCGCTACTGCTGATGCCGATGCCGAAGCCTGCCAGAGCTGCGTGAATGTTCGGAAGTTACCGCAGCTCTCAAACTTATAGGACAACTGAAAAAACACAGACTGTTAGTTAGTAGAAGTCTGACACTCCTTCTCGCTCCACTCAAAGCGAGAGGAATTATTTAAAGAGGTGGGCATCTAAAAAAAGTGATATCCTCAACCACATCAAAGTGTGCATTACATGTATCTATTGTACCTGACATCCGCAGTATTTTTCTACATAAAAGCGATTAATATGTATGGCTCAATGCGTTCACAAAGGCGCACGCTGTACGTAGTCTTTTTATAAAGCTTTCATAGCCGCTACTCTGTTGTCGCTGTATCTACGAGCAGTGATAAAGAAAAAATACATGAAACACGTTCCACGCCCCAAGGCTCCCCGAATGGAAAAATAGACAATTTGCCTCCACTATGTTAAGTAGCTGCCTACTTTGTGTAAATATTTAAACAGGTAAGCATGGACAAGTAGTCTCTAATCAGGTAAATATTGAAGCTGTTTTAAGTCCTAACCACTTCAAGCGGCTTTAGTAGCCGCGTCTTATGTAGGAAATGTTTCTACTTAACTAAGTAAGTACCTGGGTAATTTCTTTTTCGTTATCTTCAAAGCTTTATACGAGTATTTTTCTTGGGAAAAAAAACCTTTTTTCAGTAACAAACAGTGTGAAGCGTGAAGATTAAAGATGGTATCTTGGCGAGTATCCCGACGTCGCACGCACGCGATGGTGACGACGACCAACGTTGCCTCTCCCCGTTTTTGTGCGGACGGATACAAAGGATGAGATACTGCCTAGCTACTTACCTGTCTACTGTACCCTATAAATCTTATTAGGTCTTTCAGCCGGTTAGAATTAGACGGATACCTATTATCTCCCTTTGTTGTACATAGCTGCTGTACTCATACACTAAAGTTCTATTCATGTCGGGAACTAAACAAAATAGGTAGCTACTCGTGTTACTAATGAAAGACTGGTTACTTTACTGGTGAACAATCATAAGTTTGAATATGTACGTGGTAATACCTAAGTATTTAGTAGGAGTTTGGCGTTCGATATAGCCCGGGCGCTAAGAGTTTAGTGTTTTCCCGAATACAACAAAAATAATAATAAGTAAAACCTGAATAATCGTATGATTTTAGGTAGGTAGGTAAGTACTTACCTTATATTTCTTTTGATTTATGCAGTCATAGGATTTCCACTGCTGCTTTAGCCTCTTCTCTTAATCCTTATCTAAATCTGATGAACTTATCATGATATAAATCTCTACTACCTATACGGAAATATAAACAAAAATCTACTACTCGAAAAAACAAATGAAGATCGGATACTGGATAGCCACTTTCCCGCCTATTTTGTTTTTTTTTTCTGCGGCCGCGGCCGGCCAGTTATTCAGCCACTAAGTACCTATTTTTCATTTTCATCGTTAAAAAAGTTGTAAATATTTTTCCCTTTATGTTAGAAAAAGTTGTAAGTAAATTATAACAAAGTCATTAAACATTTTCATTAATTCGCCCGAGCCATACGCAAAGGTGTTATGAAGCTGAGTGCCGCATTGTCAAACCAAATATACCTATCAAACAAGGTGTAGTAGAGTCCGCGCCACCACTCATGGCCGATAGACGCGGCGCCTCAGTAGCGTAATAAAATGTTGCCAGTGAGAAGAAATTTTCTCCCACATTACTCCAAAACTATTGTTATTCTCGGATTTTCATATTTTTTGTTGCCCAAGTAATAAAACAAAGAATTTTTATAATTAAAACAATATTATAAAGTTTAATACAATTTAATGCAATAGTTGTGGTCATTATGATATAATTCTTTTATACGAGATATATCGCAATCACTGTTACTCAATCCTTCGTCGGTGGATCAGGTTCAGTATCACTATCGCTCTCTGTTGATATTATGAATCTCTCCATTTCCACATCAATTATTCCGTCATTTTTAAAATACTCATCTTCAAGATGTTCCATACATATTGAAGATCAAGATGTTCCATACCACATGGATACACTGAACTATCCAGTCTTCTGGCGTAATACTAGCAAAAGCAGCTTCTGTCAGTTCTATTATTTTTTTTGGATCTTGAGTCACATTTTTTTCAGCAACGCGTCTTTTTACCAAACTCCAATTTTTATCAATGGGATTTAGGTTAGTGTGGTAGGAGGCAGTGGTACCGGAGGCAATTTTACCACTTCGTGATTATACTGTTTCAGTAGTTCATCAACTACAAATAGTGGTGGTTCTTTTTTATTTTAATAATGTCGTATAATACTGGTTTAGTCCATCTTTCTTCAAAGTAAATTTGTTTTTGTCTTAACCACTCCTGCATGTGTGATTTTAAGCTTGACATCGTAGGAGCTTTGTTAATTTGAGTGCAATGATACGGAGAATTATCCATTACCACAAGAGATTTTTCAGGCAGATTTATGTTACTCCATAAAATTAGGTACACATCAATGAGTTTGCAACCCTAAAATTTACCTGTCATAACAGCGACTCTCATTTGAATATTTTGTAAAGGGATTAAAACTTCGTTATTTTTCTTCTCCAGTTTACAAAACTCTTTCACCTTAAGAATTATTTCTCTGGCTGCACTTCTTATGACAATACACTCCATAATCAATCTCCTTCTAATAAAAAACAACACAAATCTATAAACAACACTCGTAACGTTCATAACTGACAAACGACAAGATGACGGAGCTGTCACCTTTAGTTCGACTTTTCGCCGCCGGACTTGAGTCGTGGCGCGGACTCTAGCATCTAAGTAAAGAATTCTCTTCAAGACTTAAATTGACATTTTTGTCACAAATAACAGAAATGAATAAGCTTTCATATTTTGCTTTTTTCCCACGCTTGACTTTTCAGGTTAAAGGAGAAACAAAAGTTTGAAACTCCGTGGTATGAATATGAAACCATCCTAATATTAAAAGCAAAAAAATCAAATATTTTTGATTTTCGAACACAGGTACCTAAAGGTGAATTTATTGGTAAGAGCAAATTAATTATAATGATACTTATTATTTATTTATATTCATCTTTATTTATGATATTCGGTTTCTAACACAATTAAAATTGTCATTAATTTTGAGCCACTTTGCTTTGAAAAAAATCAACGCTGTTTATATTACCTGTGACTTGGAAGAGTGCGTCTAATGAAATGAAAGCGTGACCCTGAAGTTTTTTTTTTATTAAATTGGCAACATTATTCAGCTGCAATTGTAGTTAATAAAAAAATCAAGTATTACATTTTCTTCTACTATGTTAGTAATACCACATCCTCTTTTTCCCAGGTCGCGCTTTCATTAGACGGACTATAGTTTATATTTAATGTGACGAAAACAGATTCAGATTCATTTATTGTTTGTCACAGGTGGAAGTTTAGTTCTTAGAAATACACTTCTGGACACATCTATTGGCCCACCTTAGAGTTTAGGTTTCGATGATGGCCCCTACCGAAATATAATTGCTAGATTGAACAAAAACTGTTAATGCAGTTTTAAACCTGATACATTTTACCATCTTTTTCGATCGTATTGTTTTAAATTTGAATTCAGAATACCATACGAATGGAGCTACGCCTAACAAGTCGGATATGCGCCTTGTCAAAGGCAATTGATTTTTGAATAAAAAACATGTTTTATCAAATAAAGGTTTAATTTAATAACGCGTGTTGCCTCCATGGGCATCTACTACAGCTCTCATACGATTAGGCATAGAGTTTATCAACCGCTCTATGAAATTTTGAGGGATCATCTCCCATTCCTCTTCTATGGCAGTTTTCAACTCCTGCATCATCTGGGCAACTGGCTGACGAGCCCTAACACGTCTTGTTAGCTCGTCCCACATGTGCTCAATGGGGTTCATGTCTGGGCTTCTGGCTGGCCAGTCCATAGCTGTGATGTTTACATCCCGAAGATATTCCCTGACGATGCCGGCCACATGGGCTCTTGCATTATCATGCATAAAAAGGAAATTTGGGCCCACATAGTCCGCGTATGGTATCACGTGAGGTTCTAAGCACTCACGAATGTACTTTTCAGCATTTAATGTTGGCAGCCGTGGTCCTGTAACAACCTCAAGTTGAGTTTTGCCGCTCGCGGATATACCGCCCCAGACAGTCCATGAGCCACCGCCATAAGCAACCCTGTCTTCAAAGCAGCATTGTGCGAAACGCTCTCCCTTACGTTGGTAGACCTTCTTCCTTCCATCATTGCCATGTAACACAATTTTAGACTCATCAGAAAAGAGTACACGGCTCCAATCTTGCTGTGTCCAATTTAAATGACTGCGGGCGAAATGAAGGCGCGATGTTCGGTGGGCTCGCGTTAGTTTGGGCCCATTAGCTGGCTTGTGTGGTACCATATCGCGTTCTTTTAACCTTCTCCGAACAGTTCGAGCGCTCACAGATACTCCGTGGAAGTCGCGAAGTTGGTTTTGTATCTCAATAGAGGTAAGGTTACGATTTCTCAAGCTGGTCGTCACGATGAATCGATCCTGCCTTTCAGTTGTGACCCGAGATCATGGCCTTCCTTGGCGACGAACAAAGCCGCCAGTCTCTAGGTACCTCCGATAAACATTTCGGACCGCAGATCGACTTAAATTAAGTTGATCACTCACGTTTCTTTGGCTGTGTCCGGCCTGAATAAGTGGCACAGCTTGGGCCGCGACTTCAGGTGAAGTATCCATAGATTATTGATAGAACCTCACCTTAATGTTAAGAATAAGTAATGTTTCTTGCAAAACCAAAGATATCAATCACTTTTTCAAGAATTAAATCCAAGTAAACCAATAAAACCAAGTGTTCTTAGTATTCGATTGTTTGATATCAACAAACAGGCTCCAAATTGTCTTTTGTTTCTTTAAATTCTGTGTTCGAAATTTAAAAAAAGATTATTGAATGAAATTGTGAATGTGCCAGGTTCAAAACTGCATAAAAACTTTTTGCTCGACCTAACATAAAATTTTAGCTAGGACCAAACGAAATTGAAAATACAAGGTGGGCCAATAGATGTGTCCAGAAGTGTATAATTATCATAAGTTTCACTGTAACATGGGGTGAACAATATTAAAAAAAATAAAGAAATAAAATTTAAATACAGCCATGTCAAAACAAAAGAAAATAAAATAAAATAAAACCATCATGTCACGTACACAAAACAACCAATCACCTACACAGAAAAATTAACTAATCATACACATCAATTGGCACTTGTCATAATTATTGGATTATTAAATATAAAATAGTTTTAATCAATACATTGGTCATTAAAAAAAAAATCATTGAATCGTACAGTATTTAAATTTACAATTATATGTCATAAAAGAAAACCATCTCAGTAAAAAGTCAAAAAACAGATAAATAAAACCCTTGGAGATAAAAAAAACTCCAGTTGTCTATACACTGCACGTTGAACATAATCGTAGTGCAATAAAAGTCGGTTTTCTAGGATTAAAAAACATATTCTTTAATTAATATATCTTAACATTATTTCAATTTCACATAGCACTGTAATGGAGTGGCTGTATAGAAAGTTTGGACATGGTTCAATACAAATATGAAATGAAAGTAGAACTAGTTTCTTATTAATAATTTGACAGCTGTCAGTTGATAGCAACTCTCCCTAGGGCTGAAAAAGGAGTGAAAGTATACGGTACTTTTAACCCCTTCTCAGGTAACGTCAGACCTACTTTTCAAGTAGTGGAGTAATGAAAACTAAGTATATTTAAATTAATTTGAAGTGGATTAAAATAGAAAATGCATGTAGGCACCTATGTTAAGATAAAATTAAAATACATAGTAGAGAATTAAATACGCCTACTCTTAGTAAAATCGCTTAAATACTATCATAAGTCATCATCATAAGTGTTACCTCTAAAACCTACGAAGGGTTTGGCACGACTGTAGCTCTGTAGGTATTACGGTACTGCCACAAATCCCCGATGATAGTAGGATTAGGACCCATCTTGATCACGAAGGAAAACTTGAGATACGGTATTTACTCTCCGACCTGAAAATTGTAGCTCAAATAACCGAGTATTTACAATTTAAAATGTGTGAAAAAAGTTAGAACTTTTTATTTAGGTTGCTCTGGTGTTGTAACATCTTCAAATACCTACTCTTTTCTTGATTCACGAACGCAACATGCAAAAAATTGTGCTTGGCGAAATGTTTTTCTCTTCATAAATTATATTGTTGTAACCGTAGTTCATTGCCCGGTAAATTTATATCGGCTCATCCTATTGATCTTCGCTGCGATGGATAAAGCAGAAAGCTGCCAGTACCTGCTACGCGCGGCGTAGACCAAGCTACGCGATTAGTCGCAGTCGCAAGCCTACGTTACGAGACCGTACGACTTGCAAACTTTTATATGCCTTACAACACTTCAAATGCGATTAGTCGCAAGTATACGCTACGGGGTACGATTTGCATACTCGTTATATGCTTTAGAACACTTCATATGCGATTAGACGACAGCGTGACTTAAGCTCCAAGATGGATTAGTAATAAAGTCACTATGTAAAGAGGGCACAACCACCTTCATCTTTATAATAACAGCACGACTTTAAAATAAACTCTCAAAGATTAGCGCACAAAAATATTACGCATGCCATAACCATAAAGTGTTTGTTAGTGAAACGTTCCCGTATTTCTGTAAAATGCATGCCCTAAGTACCGTACGTACCCACTTGGGCACAAGAGCTCATCTCAACTCAGTCATCGCAGACAGCGAGCAAGACACACAGAATTTGTCCCGCCATTACAAAGTATTAAAGGAGCTCGGGGAGGTTTTAGAAAACAAAGGACTAAGCCCCGGGAGAAACAACAAAGTGCTGTGATACTTCTGTGGATTGTAGTCTTCACGGATGACATTTTAGTTTAGAGAGAAATCTCTTTGCGGGAAAACGTTTAAGTATATCCGCACGGAAGCCCGGAAAGCACACGTTTACAATGCATTATATAAATATGTACCTAATAGCTTACGGGAAAATGTAATCTGCAAAGTTGTATTGGTTTTGGATTTGGTACTTGCGTGTATTTATTTATATCCATTGTTTTTCTTATACAATCTATCTGATTAATTAACAACACGACGGTCTCACGCAGTACAAACATGGAACATGTTGTGATCACAATGCACATAGGTGCTAAGATCGAATCCAATATTCTAGACCTGACAAGCTCACTACCATCGACTCCATCGAGCCGTGGCGGTTTTTCGTAGTTGCCATAGCTTACCAAATCGCCAAGATTTCCAGAGGCTATAAGTTTAGTCGGTATACCGAATTTCTAAATAGCGATGTCTAAATTCGCTAGCCAAGAGTAATGTACAAAAAAGTCATAGTAAAGTAAAAACAAAACAATCTTTAATTTGGAATTCCTTGAATAAAACCCGCATAGCTAGTCTCGAGATAATCGCGACCCGCATCATGAAAAAAAAGGATGTCTCACAATACGCAGCGTTTATTCTAAAGAGGCGCGTCTTTGAAGTGGAGCCAGCGTGACATGTAAAACGCACTTGTAACTGATATCATCTTTAATCTTCGCACCTTTTGGTGTGGTCCGGGGCTAGCCAAGCAGTTTATAAATAGGGGGCAGAGTCCGCTTTGTGAGCTGAAATGAGACTAGCGGTTGATAAGAATCTTGAAAGTGCTCCAAGAGCGCGCTGAGGCGGGTGACGTCAAGGGCACTGTGATCTATTGCGCTTTTCATTACCTCACACTTCCATATTTGTGAATCTCTTGCCAACTTTCTTTTGTTTACTTTTTATTTCTTTGAATAAATAGTCAACAATCATGGAACCATTAAACTCACTAGGTACACTGCTATTAATCTATCACATACCCGCGAAACGAGACACAATGTTGGTTGGGGATTCAAACATTAAAACTTGCAAAGGCATGATAATGATACGCTTATCATATCATGGATTTCCTAGGAATGTTCCCACTGCTGGGACTCAGCCCTCCTCTCTAGGAGAGGGAATGGGCCATAATCCACCGCGCGGGCCCAATGCGGATTGGCGGATGTCACATGTCTTCGAATTTTTGGTTCGAATGCGCCTAACTGGGTTTGAACCCGCGACCTACAACTTGCAAGTCGGGGAAGTTACCACTGGGCCACCACTGCTCGACCCACTACCTACCCTATCTACTTACTATAAGTGTATAGACAAAATATGACCGTGCTGGGAATACCCCTTTTAGGCACGTAATTTACTATTTTCCGCATTAGTGCGGAAAAATGCGCGACGTTGCCCCCGCCACTATTTATTGTAATTATCACATCGGGCTGGGCGCTAAGCGACCCCCACGAGTCGCCGATCAACCAAAGTTTATTTATTTCTTCGTGTTTTGAACAATGTCGTTTTAAATTTTATTCCGCATCAGTTGCAATGACAAACTATCTTCACTTGTATCAAAACGACTATTGTTTACGTGCTTCATGCTTGATACGTATCAAGCAGCATAGCAAGCAGACACACAGCTTCAATTATTTGTACTCTTGACAGAGCAAAAGAGCGTTCAAGATGATCCTGGGGACGGGGATATCATTACCGATGGCCGATGATATCTCCGCTAAGATGATACTAAGGTAAAAAAAAAGTACCTAATAACCGAGCACTAATCTAAATTTGGAAAGGGCGAGTCAGCAGTAGTCACTGACATAATTATCATAGTATGGTAAGTATGGTACGGTGCGGGTTTGTAGACAACGAGCAATGGGTAACTCTCTGTCTGACTGTCCGGCAACGACTAAGCCCGAGTCGATAGCGCGTTGTATTCCACGCGCGCCTCAAAGTTGTATCAGCACAACTAAAGGCACCCCGTTATAACATCGATACCTAGTAGTTTCCGTGGCCCTGGAAAACAAGCAAACGACAACCGAAGGACCACAGGTGGATTTTAGTCGGTAAGTCTGACACGCCCTCTTGCACCTTAGCAGGAGTAGTCATTTGATCGTTTCCAATCTCGAAACCTTTTTTTGGAGGCGAAGTTCAGACTTCCTAAAAAATACGATGACTTTTCAGCATTCCCTGAATTCTATTTAATTTCTGGTGGCCTTGACCCTAAAAAACCTGTAGTTGATTTATTCATGTTCCAATTTTTTTCTGTGCCAATGTGTTTAGAACGTTCGTTGCTGTATTCTATCAAACACAATTTAAATTTTAAAAGAATTGACGTGAAGATCTGTCAGGAGCATTTATGAATTTGAGTATTTTTTTAACTTTTTATTCCTATTTCGTCTATTAGTATAACTTTTTACAAAGTTTTCTTTAGCAAGTAGATAGAAATATCGCCAAACTATGTAGTTAAGTGAACTTATTTATATTATCTACTTATCGTATTTGGGTATTGAGTATTATGGACTCGTGCCAGAATAATCTAGCACTATTTAAGTATTCGTAAAGAAAACGACGTTATTCAATTAATAGTATATTTATTTGTAAATAACTAAATCAAAACTAACATTTAGCAATAAATTGACTCAGGTAGTACTTGCCAGAAGAATACCTACCATTCTTCGAAATTCCCCAGCGGCGTCCTGAGCCCATTATAAATCGAAAATACGTGAACATCAAAATTATGTTAATTTTTTAACAATAAAACAATGCATCTACACATGCGAATAGTGTTAGAAAGCTAAACCGCATTAAGAGGTTAAGATTGAATGTCACATAATACTAGGATTTTGAATAAAGCTTAGTTTTACAAGTGGCGGTCACAATAGTGAGCAGCTATTTAGGATTTCAGTTAATTCTACAAACATATTAGGTAACGACATACATTCGAAGATTGACTACAGACAAGATTAAGTATGCGTCGGTTTATACAAAGCGTTGGATGTTGGTGTTATTCCTTACATTGTGCCGTTTTCAACGGCGGTAACTACAAGCCATAGCCAACTAAACCTACGCGCAGGGGCCGGAAGGCTGCAAACCAAAACCACCTGATGACGATTTATTACATACATTTTATGTACTAAGGTGCAATTAACGTTAAATCTGGTGCCTAGTTACTAGACATACTCACTACCTAATAATATCTCATGTACAGTATCGATAAGCGAAACTATTGTAATGGTAACAATCGCACTTGCAAGCGAACTGCTCGGAGGACGTGTTACGGCCAGTGTAACAGACAGATAACACAACATTATTTACGGACAATTACTTAAACATTACTGACAGATAACACTTTAAAAAGTCGTATATTTTTGTATGTATTAAATAAAATACATATTTCACATATTTACAAGCTTTTTCTTATATATATTTTATTCAATAAACCATATTTTTTACTTTTAAGCAAAA
This sequence comes from Mythimna separata, assembly GCA_030763345.1. Lineage (NCBI taxonomy): Eukaryota > Metazoa > Arthropoda > Insecta > Lepidoptera > Noctuidae > Mythimna > Mythimna separata. Next base: position 17,024,271 of record CM061171.1, on the reverse strand, counting down.
AGGTTTTTTTATCATAGTTTGTTACAAAAGATTCCGTCAGAACCAATTCACATAAGCTAATTACTGCGGCAGTAATTAATGCGTACCGCCAATTATATTAATTACGCTGGCCCTAACAGATAAGTTTTACATGGTTAAGGTAATTCGACACGATTAATAAATGATAGTCGCAAAACACTACAGTATCACAAATTCGGGCGCAGCATTCGTTTTGACGTCAACGCCGTACATTCCGGTGTTCAAAATTAGCTAACAAACTTCCATCTAGGAAGCATCATCATCTCTTCATCCTGTTTGCTACGCCCATAGACAATAAATATTATTATCTAACATACGTAACGCTCGCGAAGTGCGATTACTTCGCTACGTAATAAGGTTACCATTTCTATGTACGTATCCCGGACTAGCGAAAGGAACGTTTAACTCCAAATCCGTTAACGACAAATATATCGAATAAAGAATATTAAAAAAATTAAACATCAATTTTATGTACATGAAAATAATACAACCGCTACTTTGTAATTAATGTACCATTTTGTTTCTGAAGTAATTATTATTATTATAATCTAGTACGCAACATCTTACAGTGGAGACTACGTGAGACTACGTTATATTGCTTTTACAGTAAAAATAAATTATGTAAGTTCTACAGATCACGTATGCTACATTAAATAAATAAATAATAATTTATCTAACTAATCTACCTAAACATGAAGAGAATTACAACAAAATACTGAGAGTAAGGAAAAAATAATATATTTTTTAAATATTATACAAAAATAAATTTCGTTCGATAAAAATAAATGATCATGTCAAAGATACAGACATTACGTTTCGAGATAGATTTACGTAGTTTTTTAGATTCTATTACATGTTTTTTTTTTAATATGGCATAAATCTTGTTGTGTCTACTTTATTTTAACAGTATATCAGTGTACATTATATGTGTGTACGTTGACGGTGTTGCCCTATGAATGGCTACTATTTGAATTGTTTCTATAATAAGTGTGTTGGGAGCGTAAGCTAGCCATTCAGGGTTGGCATCGCGTATTTTCGTGTAGATATGGTCGTTTATAGGACGCAGAACTCTTCGAGGAGATTCCTGAGTTCCTTGTTGTGCGCGGCCTTCGAGCCGGTGGCCGGCGCGGCGGCGGTGGCGCGGCCGTGGTAACTGCAACAATACAACACATTGTAGCATTTGCGCTCAGCTTATCACGCATATCAAAATGCAATTTAATAGTAGCAGAACATAAATAATAATATAAAAACTTAAGCTCAATAATAAGTTTATAAGAAGGTATTTTAGTTTGTTTTTTTTTATCCCTGCAACTTGAGTTTCACGACCATAAGCGTTTATTAATTAATAAGCAGTATGGATGAATGTGTTAGTGATTTTGCATGCTATGTTGACACCACGTAAACGCCACGTTGATGCCGCGTAAAAATGTCGCAGTCTCCATAAAATCATTTGTCACCCAAAGCTGGCTTAGCGCGATTACTTGCGTCTGCGCAGCGTTTATGGGACATCACGACATAAATGTCTACGAAGTATGTGCATCAATGTCATTACGCAGACCAAGACCAGATAAAATCTGTATTATAGAAATATATTTCTAATTTAATTGGACTAATCATAATTTAAGTTTTAAAACTAAACTCAGGTCCAATAATAATATAACGACACTGCTCTCATAGCATAAAATCAGTCTTTTTGTTATTTATTAACTGGAGTTCATTGTTGCAATACTTTGAAATCAACAAGGTGTTTGACTATTATTTATATCTATAAACAGTTTTACCTATATTGTACCACATGGATCCACTGGCTCAAGCCAAAGAAAACGTGTAGACGGGGAAAAATTGTGACATGTCCTTTCCATATTTCTCGCCATACACGTTTAGTTTGGGTTGATCAACTTTTTAATCAAGCCACTGGATCAAGCGGCATTTGGCCGTCATTAAGCTTCATTTGTTGATTGAATATATTTTTTCCCAAATAGCGATTCCACAATTTTAAATATATAGCCAAACGCTCTGTTTTCAGTAAAGTTAAAGTTACTATAATTTCAGAATGTAATGATTCAAGCAGGAATGTGCTAGCGAGGATAGAAGGATAGCATGAGCGAGAGGAGAGGTAACCGGAGGGAAAGGGACGCCAAATGCCGTTGTCTCACCTAACGGTGCGCGGCACGGTCTCATCGTCACCTGACACGGGCACAGGCTTCTCTTCCCGCCCGAATAGCTGGGAGAACCAGTTACCCGTTTGAGGCTTAGGCTTAGCTCTGTAACCAATAGCCACATACATTATGGCATTAACGTTTCTTAGAGCACCGTGTTAAGGAAATATCACCGTTATTGCGCGGAAATAGGATCGGTAATGTTACTGAATGAACGGCCACGCATGCAAATTATAAAACCATGCAAACCCATCCCAACCCAAATAATAGTATCTAACGGAAACTCAAGCTGCATTGAAATAAAAAACTTAAAAAAATATTTACAGCGAATTTCTCTGAATTTAATATGAATCCTGTGAAATATATTATATCAACAGGACGTGGTAGATTTGCTAATCAATTGCAACTTCAAAGGGAAGTTAAGTTTGCAAAAATTGTTTCTACTCTGTCTGTCTAGAGTTTGAAACCACCAAACTGGTTTATTAGAAAGGCAATACAGCGAAGATGGTTTAGACCATTAGAACAACTCATGAAAAAAAAACTGCAAATATCCTTTTTTATTCTAAGAAATAAACAAAATTATTACTATTTTTCAGAATCTAGTTTTATATTATAAAACTAGAAGAAATACTGTTTATCTTTACTCTATATATCACACCTTAAAAAGCTGGTAATGCTTCTCGCATATAACAGTAAAATTTTATGCAAATGTAGGGTTCATTATTAGCTGTAACAAAACCCTAAACAAGTTACTAATGATCTACTTGAAAACAAAATACATACGCGACGGTCTTCTGGTTCTGCAATAAGGTACGGAACCGTGGCTCGACGTACTGCCAGTAGCCAGAGTTCTTGTGCTCCTCCTGACTCCATACAATGTTGGCGTTCGGGTACTTCTCGATCTCAGCCTTGATCTGGTCGTACGGGAACGGCGAGATTTGCTCCACTCTGCGGAAATTATGTCGGATTAGTTTATAAATATCGTCGCATGAAAATAAATAATCGTTATCTAATCAATCAATACATAATGCAAAAGCAGAGCTGACGAGATTTAACAATTTTTAATATATATGTCTCTCTTGTCAATACGCCGTTTTCTATGGCTGTCGTGATGAACTTTGACGTCATAGTCCATGTCTTACTTGTTGATGAAGATATTTTATAAATTCTTTCATATTGGTTTATTAAAGCTATAAAAAACAAATCAGGCGTACTTCCTTTAATGTTATAATTTTTTTTTTAAATATGAAAGTATCATCTCTGGCAGTGACCGCCAAGGACTTTTCTGAGGCAATAACTGAATAATTCACACAAGTGTATATTTTTTAGAGTTTCTGCTTACCTGACAATAGCAATATCCTTCTCGAGTCCCTTCTCGCGCCTGTGCTTGAGCAGGTCGTAGTACACGCGGCCCGAGCAGAACGAGATCTTGCGCACGCCTTGCGGGTTCTGGGACGCGGGGCCGTCCTCGGGAATCACTCTGGGTGGGGAAAATAATCGTTGCATGAAAATTTATATCAACACAATCCATTTAACCACTTATAGTGAACTGTTAGAGGGATGGAACTATAAGGGATGATTCTGTTATATTCCTCTTTCTTGCTTGTCAACCCTTTTCTCCTTCCAAACCTTTCTGTATTGTGCAATCTCTGGTCAGGATTGTCCTGTGAACATGATCAGATACTCACGCCACTCTGTTTTTATCGACGTAGTCTTCTCCCATGCTTCAGGTTGTTTTTTACGCAATATCTGCTACTTGAGGCATGTAGAAGCGCAGCGCGTTATTTCTACTCCTATCTATTCGATTGACACATATTATGTCGTGCTCTATTGACCGTTGCCATATCTTGTGTTTGGATTTCACTTTTTCAGTAAGTGACTAACTTTGTAAACCGTATTTTCCAGTATTTTTAGCCAGACACAATCTGGCTTCAGTTTTAAGAATATTGATTTTGTTAGAAGTTATAGTTCCAGATCATCTTTACCTCTTGAAGCAGGATCCGTCCTTCATGTCATCGAAGGAGGACTTGGCCTCGGGGTGACGCAGCAGTGACTTGGGCGTCATGAGGATGAGCGGCTTGCGGAAGGGCAGCGCGATCTGTCGCCGCAGGATGTGGAAGTACGACGCGGGGTTCGAGCAGTTGGCTACGATCCAGTTGCAGTCGTGCAGTTGGCGGACTGAGGGGAACAAACAAAATTGCTTATAGAATGTTATGGTTAGGTAGCACGCCTAAATAAGGCATATGTAAGTCACGTGATAGAAATACAAATTGGTAAGCTAACTTTACCATCTTATATTAACAGTCAAAATTAAAACATTAGTTATCCTGTACGCCACAGTTTGACCGTTTTTCAGTATTCAATAGGGAATATGCATAAAAAATAAAATGGCCTGATTTTTTTTTTCCTAAACTTTTAAGGTCGTAGTAATACACTCAATTCGTTATTTTCTAATTTAATATGCATTTAGTTATTTAAAACGTAAATCAAAAAGTGAAAAATTTACGAGCGAAATTCAAATTTGTAAAACGCCTCACCATTGGTCGTATGAAAACGACCAATGGTGAGACGACGACGGCGACGACTTTGACGTCACAGGGCACAAAACTGACAGGAATGGTGAATTTATCTGGTGTACTTTTTATAGTGTTATGCACATTGGTATCATGCAATATCTATAAAATGGCTTTTTTCTTCTTCCATGATTATTACGCGACTAAAACACTTTGTTATATATCAAACTAACTCTCAATGCAAACAATAAACTGACAGGACGTAACCTATGACGTCACGCCTCAAGCGCGCGAGAAATAGTAGCGTTTGAACTCGTCAAATTAAACCAATTTTTTAAGATTTTATAAAAAAGTAATTACTACTCTTACGGCTATGGTTTATTTTTTTTCTACATCAAAATGAAGTGAATATTGAATTAAAAAAAAAAAAAAATTGCCTGCATATTCCCTATTGTAATCGAGAGGGCGCTAATATATTCCAGAGTCAGAAGTGCCATATTACACTTGGCGTATTAAAAATTGAGCAACAAGAAAGTAAGTGTACCTTCATAGTCGGGGCTCTCAGGCGGCATGTAGTCGGGATCGTCAGCGCACATCTGCAGGAACCTCTCGGGCCTAGCTGAGGAGTGCTCGGGACCCTGTGAATTAATCATACATTGTTAACTATGTAACACACTCCAAACGATATAAAATCCGCATACGGATTTGTGATACGGAATAATTTCAAACAGAAAAATGGTACGTTTTACACACACACATCTATTCGGCATTCAAAAGCTGAACATGTTCTCAGCTCGACTATACACTAAGGGCCGTATCACACTAGCGGCTGGGCGGGGCGGCCGAGCAGCGCATGCGTGGCGAATACGCAACGCTTTCGTCGCATGTTTGTAGGCGGGCGGAACGGCAGTCTTATGAGACTGTACACAATGACGTCCGCGCTGTTATTCGCGACGGACTCGTTGCGCGTAGGTAACAAATTCGCTGCGCTTGCGCGGCATGTTCGTCGCACGCCCGTAACGTGTTCGTTGCGCACCTGTTCCGGTTTGAGGACGCTCGCAATCCATTAGTGTGATATCCCTTAGGGATGTGCGTTAAAAATCGTCAGCCAGTGGTGTCAGTGGATCGTTTGTGACTCACCATGCCCTCCATGCCGTGCGGCAGCAGCAGCACGAGGCCGGACTGGCGCACCCACTTGGCCTGTCCGCTGGCGATGAACTGGTCGATGATGCACTGCGCGCAGTTGTTGAAGTCTCCGAACTGAGCCTCCCACAGCACCAGCGCGTTCGGGTTGGTCACGGAATAGCCCACCTCGAAGCCAAGGACACCTGTAAATAATAGCAGCTTGAAATTAAAGTGTACAGTTAGACTTTAAGCCTGGTTGCCATACAATAAATCAAAAATTTCAGCTCATGACACATAAACAGAGCAGAACGATTTTTAAATTTTCATAAGCATGCACAGGCTTCCTCAAGTCTGCATCAACACTTATTTTTTCTTAAAAAGTATTTTTCTTCTATATTTGAATGCAGAATCAGAGATTACGTATCAATGGAACGGAGGGATGAGCTCTATGTTATCTGCGACAAAATTCAAATTCTTCATTGATTGATTCAAGTCATACTCTGTTTAGGGTTATAAAACAAATGGTCACTTAAAAACCGACTTTATTATACAACGCTAAAGTCGATACTACAGTTGGTGGCGATGAATTGAAATTACGTTGAATATTCAAATTGATATCTTCAAGCAATAAATCGGTATTCGTAGGATTAAGATTTTCGATTACCAACTTTATTACCCGGACAATAAGTCTGTAATCGAAAAAATTATTTCTGCAATTACCTACTTTTGCTGCCCGGAGAGATCGAAATACACATGATAGTAATTTTACGCTACATTTTTGTGAGAATTGTTTTCAAGGAGAGTACTTACCGTACTCAGACAGCGAGCTGTTGCACACAGTGTAGGGCGCCTGGTCGGGGTACAGGTGGCACAGCGAGCAGTATGTCGCCTTGTCCACCTTCTGGTGATGAAGTACGTGATGCCTGCCAAACGAAACGGAAATATTATTGTTATTGGGATAGACTTATTATATTGCCAGGTAAATAATAAAACTGGACGTCACTATGGCACTATAGTGTGGCCTTTAGTGCTGTGCACTCCCTGAGGTATGTGCGCGGCGAGACGGGGGGGAGAATTGACTGCTGCGCTCTGTCAGTGCGCCGTCAACGCTCGTGGCGGCAGGTAGTGTTATCTGTATCGGACTGTCTATGTCAGACGCACATGGGATAAATATTCAAAGATGGGTCGTGCGTTATCTCGTGATATAAAGACTGCCATTTTTAAGGTGGCTGAATATTTTATGAAAAGAAAAGCGGACAAAGAAAGCTTTGAATTTAAAAATGATGTGAATATTGCCAAAATCGTTGCGGAGGCTACGGGGTACAGCAAAAGAACCGTGCATAATGTGATTTCTGCGGGTTATTTATCAATTGAAAATTCAAGCCAATTAAAATTTCAATTTCCAAAAAAACCAAAAGTTCTAAAGAAAAAACACGTTGTGGATGATTTTGACCTTGGAGTTATCAGAAGAAAAATTCATCAGTTTTACGAAGTTGACAAAAAAATACCAAGTGTCCGTAAGTTACTATCAAGTTTGAGAAAGGATGGCATATTGACTTGTGGACGGGAATATTTAAGACAGCTTTTACACAAAATGGGCTACCGTTTCAAAAAATGCAAATCAAAGAGACTTCTTCTTATAGAGCAGCCTAATATTACAGTGTGGCGGAAAAAATATCTAACACAAATCAGAAATTACAGAACGCAAAACCGCAACATATATTTTCTTGATGAAACATACATCAACGCCGGTCACCATGCCAGCAAATGTTGGCAATCATCGTCAGAACCCGGAATTCATGCTGATATTGGGAAAGGACGGCGATTGGTAATTCTTCACGCTGGTTGTCGAAATGGCTTATTGGATGATGCATTGACTATATTCAAATCACAACGCGTCTTACCACAGCGTTCAGGTTGAGAAGAAACCAACTATATCAAGCCTCAAAAGTGAAATGCAGAACTGGTTGCTACGCCATAATGTAGAATTTTCAGGAACCATGACAAAGGCTCAACTGCTACTTCTTATCAAAAATACACAAAAAGAACCCGTGTATAGAATTGACGAACTCCTGAAAGCCAGTGGACACACTGTTCTGCGTTTACCTCCGTACCATCCGGATTTAAATCCAATTGAGTTGGTCTGGGCTGATATTAAAAACAACATAGCCCAAAACTATATTAATTCTTCTCTAGACGAAAAAATAATCTTATTGGATAAATTGTTTTCGGAATTCACGGCGGAAAAATGGCAGAGATGCGACGATCATGTCCAGAAAAATGAAAACGATTACTGGAGTCGCGATAGTAGGTTCGATAATGTTATCGATTCATTCATAATAAATTTGCAAGACTCTGATTCAAGTTCCGGTGGCGAAGTGGAAGATGAAGATGATGACGAAATCGAAGATGAAGTTGAAACGGAATCTATGTCAGAATAACTTTCGTTAGAATATATAATTGTTTGTTAATATAAAAAAGTCCTGCTTTGAATTATAAGTTTAGTTCTTATTTGTCACCTGCACATTTTTAATAAAATAGGAGTATATTTGGGTTATATTTTAATCAACTAAGTAAGTATAATATATTACAGATAGCCTCCGACCGTCGTCCCGCCCCAAGTCTTGCTTTAGAAATGCACACTGAAATCGTAAGATCTGTCCGACATGTATCGATCTCATGTGAACTCATGCACTTTTTTCTTCGCCTCCCACCTCGCCGCGCATACCTCAGGCAGCGCACAGCACTAATGGCCACACTATAAGTTTGTAATCACAGATACGAACTTGCATATTACCGTCCGAGTACTGTAATTTTATCTACCAAAATTACTTGCAAGTGATTTCTAATTAAGGAGTTGTAGTTTATTACTATAACATCAGTTCTCTAATTTGTAACAAACTTGAAAACACAAGCAGTCTCAGGCCTGAAACTGCGTTAAGCGGGCACCCGCGCGGTTTCATACACGCGTGCTCCGTCGCGGGGACCAGCGCGGGTGTCCGTCACGGGGAGGCGCGCCCCGCACCCACGCGACGGGGCCCGCCTCCGTGCGACGGAACCCGTCGCGGGGGCACGCGCGGTCCCCGCCAGGGAACACGCACGGGCTTGTTCAGGGTTGTCATTTCATCATTTGACAAAAATGACATAACGAATGTTGCCACTTTTTTGCAATTCTTAAATAGTGATGTACCTCAACCGTAAATTGCCGTTAATAAAATCAAGTAGTATCGTTTTTTTATAATATTTTTTCCTGAATAGTAGATAGCTATTTAAAATGAAAAAATACAGAAGTAATAACGTATATTTTTATGTTAAAAATTTAAAAAATATTTAATGAATGATAAATGATATTTATTTTGCAAATAGGTTTTCACAAACACTTTTACAACAAATTCCCCGCACAACAACCTAGATTCAATAAACGGGCTTACTGGCTGTCGTTTTTTTTTTTGCTAGTCGTCGTTTTGCTATGTAATAATATATTAAGTTCTCCATCGACACGACTATACAAGCACACCGTTAAAATTGAACTAGCGACACTGCGTAAATCGGTCTCCGCGACGGGTCCCCGCGACGGGGACCGTCGCGTAGCCACGGAGCCCACCCGCGTGTCCACGCGCGTAGACACGCGACGGTTGCCCGTCGCGGGCGCCCGCTTAACGCAGTTTCAGGCCTTACACATGTACATTTTTGCATCTTAAGACGTTGACGCATAAACGAATATGCTAAGCAATTCACGTAGATAACACTGTTACGTAGATTTACGTTTTTATATATACGCTGCGCTAACGTTCAAACATCTAGTCTGAAACAACGCCGAACACCCTAAAACAGTGCAACAACAAACCTGTGCGAGAAAGTTCCTCTCTCAACGTCCTCTCCCGACAGCCTGACGTGGATGCCTTCCTTCAGCAGCGAGCCGAAGGCCATCGCCTCTCCCAGCGCCCAGTCCACCTGGCGGTTCTCCACCATGGCCATGCGCGCCTTCAGGATACGCAGCAGACCCTTGTGGATCTCGAACTCGGCGGCGTTGGGGGGAGGCGAAGAGAAACGTTTGCCGATGTGTACTAGGGTTTCTTCTACTACGCCAGTTGGTGACATCTGTGAAGACAAAGGAATGTCAAATATGGTGTATATGGAAGAAATAGTAGATTGCGTCATAAGGGAGCAAAGTAATATTTTTACGGCGAGGGCGTTTTTTGAATCGAGAGCGAAGTGAAGGATTCTTGTGTAGAATCCCGAGCGTAGCGAGGGGTTCTTTAGTAGAATCCTGAACGTAGCGAGGGATTCAAAGTACGTCGCCCGAGCCAAAAATATATTTGCGCCCAAGTCATACACTCTACTTTTCATCACCCTCTATGAGGAAATAAAAGGCGCCTCATCCTTTTATCATTCGTCAATATTTGTAATTTTTAGTCATTTTAATCTATTTTTAGTCATTTTTGTAATTCTAAGTCATTTTTTATAATTTTAGTCATTTTTTGTAATTTTTGTCGTTTTTTGTAATTTTTAGACATTTTAATCAATTTTAGTCTATTTTTAGTCATTTTAGTCATTTTTTGACATTTTTGGTCATTTTAATCTATTTTTAGTCATTTTTGTAATTCTTCGTCATTTTTAGTCATTTTAATCCATTTTAGTTCATTTTTAGTCATTTTTGTTATACTTAGTCATTTTTTGACATTTTTAGTCATTTTATTCTATTTTAGTCTATTTTTAGTTGTTTTTATTATTTTTAGTCATTTATGTCATTTTTGTCATATTTGTCGTATTTGCCATTTACTTAATATATGCGTTCAATTTCTTTGGCGCTAAACACTAAGATGTTCCAAATTAATTGCTGCGCACTTATTTCAGATAACGGGGAATAAAAATATTTAACGGGGAATAAAACATTTAACGGGAAATAAAAATACTTTTATTTCCCGTTAAAAGTTTGATACAGAAAACACTACCTTTGGGCGCACTTAAAGGGGAACAAAGTCGTCCTTTTCGAATAGATGGGATGAAAAGTTTATTTAGTTTACTACAACAATGCACCATCCGGTACTAACCAGGTGTAGTGTCTTCAAACGCGGGATCACTCACAAAGTGGTCCTGTCATAAAGTTCCCATAAACCAGTGGGTTTCAGTTTACGTACATTTTATAACAGAAACACTTACGGAACACTTATATGAGAGTTTACGTCGGACTTTTACGAGTAATTCAAAGCCCGGCTTCATATTAATAGTGGTCATTTATTTGTACCTACGAGAGCTACGGAGATTTAGTGAAAAGGACCTCCCTCTTTATTATTTTGTTTAATATGTTTAATGATTCGTCATTCAGTAAGGATGGACGGAAGGCCTCTCACAAGGTGGACGAATGACTCTTGCGAATCCGATGGATGCAAGAGGCACAGTACCAGTCTTAGTGGCGACGCTTGGGGAAAGCCTATGTCCAACAATAGATGTCTTTCGGCTGAAATGATGATGATGATGATCATTCATCCTTCATTTTCCTAAATAATTCATATCAAGTGCTTACCTTCAAGGGGTCCTTGCCCTCGAAGAATCCGGACCAGGGCGAGTCGAGCCAGTCCTTGAACTTGATGTGGGTCTCGGCCTTGGCCTGTGTGTAGGCGTCCTCGCAGATCTTCTCGTACTTGTCCTTCACGTCCTTCACCTCGGCGGCGGTGACCACGCCTTCCGCGATCAGCTGGTCGGCGTACTTCTCCAGTACTGCGGGACGAAAAGTTAGATGTGATGAGTTTGGAATTGTTGCTTGGAAGTAGGCAGTCTTTATGGTTTCACAGATCAAGAAAACATGATCATAAAAACGTATTGGTTAGCAAAACTGTAAAGAGGATTTTAATTGACTGAATAATTTTAAAATATGGAATAGATTCCCTTCCTATGGAGTTTTATGCTATCTTTTAGGCATTTGTTTATTCTTCTCACATTGTTCATTCTTCTCACATTGTTTTTAGCTAAGCAGTTTCTGCAGTTAGTTTCTTTAGGTATTTGGTTAGTTAAGTAGTCAACTATTTTATATTAATTATTTGTATAAGTGATAAGACTTTGAAAATAGAAATAATTTTGACACACTGAACATACCTAATTAAAAAGTGCCTTCTTTGATACACATACTCGTATGAATCTTTTTGAGATACATGTTCTTAGGCGCCAATAATGACTGGGTATACTGGATAAACAGAGTACTGCGACAATATTGGGTGGGCACAGTATAAAAAGCTGCGTGATGGCACTCACCAGGCTTGGTCTTGTGGATCTTCTGGTACATGAGCGGCTGCGTGAACATGGGCTCGTCGATCTCGTTGTGTCCGTTGCGGCGGTAGCTGACGATGTCGATGACGACGTCCTTGTGGAAGGTGGCGCGCCACTCGGCCGCCACGTTGCACACGTGCATCACGGCCTCCGGGTTGTCGCCGTTCACGTGGAAGATCGGCGCGTTCACTACGCGGGCTACGTCTGGAACGAGAATAAGAATAACGTGTTATCAAGATCCTCATATACTTACCTGAAAGTCGATACAATATTATTCTTCCATATTGGGCGTATTTTACGTCAGTATGGTACAAATTATTCACATGTGGTTATAGAAGTGGCTACGAACTTTAAAATACTTATATCACATGCTCAGAATCTGTAAAGATGAACCACGATTTTCGCTTATGCAATTGCTATCTAGCGCATAATAGCCCCCTGTATACAACAATTTTATGGTGCGTTCTCAGGAGCATACACAATTGCGCGCGTGAAGAGTTTGTTACTCGTCTGAAAACCTGTTTTTTTTTCATCCCCTTTCAACATCTCCACAAACGCATTTTTTCGTACACGATTAAGGCAGAATTACATTTGGCGCACGTGGGACACGTACGATCTGGGCGTCGGTCTCCATACATTTTATACAGCAACTAGACTTTTAAAACTCCATTAGACTGACGACTCCGTGCATGAAAAAGTTACTGCATAAAGCCCGCTAATGTCCCATTGTAGGCTGAAGAATTGCTTGTCGCTTTACGCACAATCTTTCGCCCTTGCGGTACAAATCTGACTATTCCCACTATATTTAACAGAGAAAGCTCGTTCTACACCTTTCCTATACAAAGTAGTATTAAATGTGAGTATAATCTTGTTGGTTACAAACCTGTGCAGTAAGCAGAAGAGCGCGAGTGACGGGGATCAGTGGTGAAGCCGATCTGGTTGTTGACGACGATGTGGATGGTGCCGTGCGTGGTATAGGCGGGCAGGTCCGACAAGTGCATGGTCTCGAACACCACGCCCTGTCCGGCGAACGCTGCGTCTCCGTGCAGCAAGAGGGACATCACCTGTGGGGTTTCAAATGATACTTAAATAACTCATCTTCATATTTCGATCTGAATGTTTTTACCAACTTTAACTTGATTTTGAACTGTTGGAAACTATGGATTTCGAAATTTCTGCTGTTAATCATTGTAAGGTCGACATGCATGCTGCTCTTTTAGGAAAATATTCCTCTGCAGACGCAGCTAGTGACAAATAAGGAACTGAGCGAAAAACCATACCTTCTTGCCCTCGTTGTCTCCGCGGTAGAACTGCTCGGCGCGGCACTTGCCCTGCACGATGGCGTCCACGGCCTCCAAGTGCGAGGGGTTGGCGCACACGGCCAGCCGGATGTTCTTGTTGCTAAGTGCTATGTAAGTGTAGACATCATACCTTCTTGCCCTCGTTGTCTCCGCGGTAGAACTGCTCGGCGCGGCACTTGCCCTGCACGATGGCGTCCACGGCCTCCAAGTGCGAGGGGTTGGCGCACACGGCCAGCCGGATGTTCTTGTTGCTAAGTGCTATGTAAGTGTAGACATCATACCTTCTTGCCCTCGTTGTCTCCGCGGTAGAACTGCTCGGCGCGGCACTTGCCCTGCACGATGGCGTCCACGGCCTCCAAGTGCGAGGGGTTGGCGCACACGGCCAGCCGGATGTTCTTGTTGCTAAGTGCTATGTAAGTGTAGACATCATACCTTCTTGCCCTCGTTGTCTCCGCGGTAGAACTGCTCGGCGCGGCACTTGCCCTGCACGATGGCGTCCACGGCCTCCAAGTGCGAGGGGTTGGCGCACACGGCCAGCCGGATGTTCTTGTTGCTAAGTGCTATGTAAGTGTAGACATCATACCTTCTTGCCCTCGTTGTCTCCGCGGTAGAACTGCTCGGCGCGGCACTTGCCCTGCACGATGGCGTCCACGGCCTCCAAGTGCGAGGGGTTGGCGCACACGGCCAGCCGGATGTTCTTGTTGCTAAGTGCTATGTAAGTGTAGACATCATACCTTCTTGCCCTCGTTGTCTCCGCGGTAGAACTGCTCGGCGCGGCACTTGCCCTGCACGATGGCGTCCACGGCCTCCAAGTGCGAGGGGTTGGCGCACACGGCCAGCCGGATGTTCTTGTTGCTAAGTGCTATGTAAGTGTAGACATCATACCTTCTTGCCCTCGTTGTCTCCGCGGTAGAACTGCTCGGCGCGGCACTTGCCCTGCACGATGGCGTCCACGGCCTCCAAGTGCGAGGGGTTGGCGCACACGGCCAGCCGGATGTTCTTGTTGCTAAGTGCTATGTAAGTGTAGACATCATACCTTCTTGCCCTCGTTGTCTCCGCGGTAGAACTGCTCGGCGCGGCACTTGCCCTGCACGATGGCGTCCACGGCCTCCAAGTGCGAGGGGTTGGCGCACACGGCCAGCCGGATGTTCTTGTTGCTAAGTGCTATGTAAGTGTAGACATCATACCTTCTTGCCCTCGTTGTCTCCGCGGTAGAACTGCTCGGCGCGGCACTTGCCCTGCACGATGGCGTCCACGGCCTCCAAGTGCGAGGGGTTGGCGCACACGGCCAGCCGGATGTTCTTGTTGCTAAGTGCTATGTAAGTGTAGACATCATACCTTCTTGCCCTCGTTGTCTCCGCGGTAGAACTGCTCGGCGCGGCACTTGCCCTGCACGATGGCGTCCACGGCCTCCAAGTGCGAGGGGTTGGCGCACACGGCCAGCCGGATGTTCTTGTTGCTAAGTGCTATGTAAGTGTAGACATCATACCTTCTTGCCCTCGTTGTCTCCGCGGTAGAACTGCTCGGCGCGGCACTTGCCCTGCACGATGGCGTCCACGGCCTCCAAGTGCGAGGGGTTGGCGCACACGGCCAGCCGGATGTTCTTGTTGCTAAGTGCTATGTAAGTGTAGACATCATACCTTCTTGCCCTCGTTGTCTCCGCGGTAGAACTGCTCGGCGCGGCACTTGCCCTGCACGATGGCGTCCACGGCCTCCAAGTGCGAGGGGTTGGCGCACACGGCCAGCCGGATGTTCTTGTTGCTAAGTGCTATGTAAGTGTAGACATCATACCTTCTTGCCCTCGTTGTCTCCGCGGTAGAACTGCTCGGCGCGGCACTTGCCCTGCACGATGGCGTCCACGGCCTCCAAGTGCGAGGGGTTGGCGCACACGGCCAGCCGGATGTTCTTGTTGGTCACGCGGTTCAGACGCTCGATGTATGTACCCAAGTGGTATTTTACGTCACCGGAGCCCTGTGATGGGGAAATATATTTTTGTTAAAATAAGGTATGAATGCGTAGCTCACTAGCTTATCGTGAAACAGACTGAATGTGGACATATAAATGATCACAGCAAAATTACTGTACATCAAGTCGATCCAATAAAAGAATTGAAATATGAATTTTTGACTGACGTCAAAAAAAAAGGAGGTAATAATATGTCCTGCAGTGTATTTTTGTAAGTATAAGGGCCTGTTTCACAATGTCTGAGTAGGCACTACTCACTGAATAAATTCAAAAATGTGACAGAATTTGTATGAAATTATCTGTCAAGTAAGATACTCGAAACTTAATCATAGGTGGTGAAATAGGCCCTCAAAATAATACATAAAAAAATACACACAATTCACAACTGGCCGATTTTTAGGTAAATTTTGAACCTAATTGAAATACATCCGAATAGGTAAAAAAAAAATACTTACGTCGTCTTCGGCTTCGAGAGCAGCGAACTGAGTGAACAGTTGGTGAAGAGGTTTGCGGCAAACGTTAGCGACCACGTTCAGACGACCTGCAGAATTACGATAAAAGTTATTAGTATCATAAAACAGTTTAACGACCCACAGCTAGACAAAAAGATCCCTGCATTCTTCTTGCTAATCCTTATCCTACATTTATGTGAAGGAATTTAAAAACTCCATAGTCTTAATATGTTGGTTGTTGGTATAAAAAACGACTTTTCATGATTATTGCACAAAAATTACATACCTATTACAACGCAATGACTTAGATATAATTTTTAATTCTTTTTTTTAATTTTTATGCATAATATAAAACTTAGGCCTACTATACACGGACGCGTAGCTTCATAGACGCGTATTCGTCATTGTACGCTTTGTGTACCTACGCCTGCGTGAAACTTACATACAAAACTATGATAGTCTCTGGACGATGCGATAATGCCACGTTGGTGCCGTTATATAATGACGAATACGCGTCTATGAAGCTATGCGTCCGTGGACAGTAAGATTTCCTATACTAAAAATACACATAAATAAAAAACTACAAACTAACACGTATAACTAAGTAAAATATTTGTTACCTCTGTGAGGCATGCCCATGATGATAGACTCAACGCCAAGACGAGTGGACACGTCGATGACCTGCTTCATCGCGGGGATCAGGATCTCGCAGCCTTCCAGACCGAAACGCTTCTCTGACGACCATTTCTTTGCCAAGAAGTTTTCGAATCTAAAGAATAATGAAGTAAAAGTTAATTCGATGTTCTAAGTACCGAGGCTTAGTGTTCAGAGTACTGGAGTCCGAACAAACTAGTTTCGCACTAGAATATTAAATCAGATAAAAAAAAGCAATAAAATTCTTCATAATATTGTATTATTATAGATACACTATTAGAAAAGTTGCGCTTCTGTTCCTTAGAGACCCATTTTCAGATTGTGATGACAGTATATACGATAACTTTAAATACTATTATTGATATTTAGTAATAGATACGGGTAATATTAAAAGATCTCCGATAAACAGAAGCACTTAATGCAATTTTGATGCCATTACTTAACAAAAAGAGACAGTAAATCTTAAAAGATCTTCGATAAATAGAAGCACTTAATGCTATTCTGATATCATTACTTTTACAAAAAGATATAGAGCAATAAACCATGTGGATGGTGAATTTTACCGCATTTTTTTTATATATCTGTTTAACCGTAAATTCAAATATAACACGGCCAAATAACATTTATATGGTCCGTCTTATCTAAACCTATTTACAATATACAGTGTCGTTAGGTAACGCATATTATAACTAGATATTTAACGCCATTTTCCAACGCACAAAGAGTCCAATCATGATTTTATTACACGATATTTGCATTTATAATCATTGACATTGTGCGTAGAATAGTTCTCATTAGTTTTTATAGATATTGCATTTATTTTTTATATGAGCCTGCATCAGTTATTGAATTTTAAACCTTATATCAATAGTATTAAAGATATAAGGCACCCTCGTTATATGGAGCTATCATAAGTGGATATGAACACTCGACAAAGTGCATAATGATGTAACATTAATGAATTATGTGCTCTGTTTGCGGAAGGGAGATAGAGAGTGTCGAGTTATCAGCAATCTGAAATACGTTAGCCATAACAGCACGCATTAATGATTTGTTACTAACTGGCTATTATATAACAGTCTCTATTAAAATCGTATTTATCTATGAAATCTTAACGAATTTATAAAAAAAAATATTATTGTTTGTTTATGTGTCTATATAAATTATATATTATTATTATTGTTGACGTAATCACTACTCAATCCCTTACCCCTTGGGTGCTTATTTAATACTAGGATACCTGTTAACTCGCAAATCTGTAATCCTACCAAGGAACTAGAAACTATAAAAAGGTGTGTCTCTATGATTGCTTGGTATCGCACTTATGCGATAAAACACAATTCATGATGACTGACGATTTGTGAATGGCAGTACAAACAACGTGATAAGTTTTTATTATGAAGCATAAAAATATTGTGATAACAAACACACGCAAACAAGACTAGCATCCTATTCGGAATGACAAGCCCTCTAATTTTAAGTTTACCTACTGTCTGTGTTTGTGTATAGAAGGATAGTTCTGTAGTTTCTGCCATTTGCAATTAGTCATCATCAGGTTCCAATCTCAACTATGTAAGGGCCGGATCTCATTCGAAACAAACACAGCTGAACACCACATTTCGCATGTCTTGCCAGCAAATCTGACCTTTATAACCCATTAAATAGGAATCCCATCCCCTTTCCTAGATAACCTTTCCTAATTAGTGTCTTTTACAAAAGGAGTCTGATAAATATGTCTGTCATAGACTCGCTCGTAGACGCATTCCTACATTAATATTATTCATCTTGTTTTTGTTAACAGTGTTGCATAATTAATTAGTATAATTTTTTGTACCTTAACTGGAAACTTACACATTCATTTGTATTTTTTTTGTGTGTGTGTGTTTGTGTTTCATTCATTTGTTCTTTGTGTCTTATGACTTACCCAGCGGATCTCGTAAGACGAGCGAGTATCAACCTCTTTTGGTCGGGGCTCATCTTGCCAACGTTGGGCGGCTCGATGCGCTGCCTGATCCAGTTGCATTGTTCCAGTGAATTGATGAACATGAACTCAATACCGATGTTGTTGCAGTACGCCTGCTCCAAGCGGTTCAAGATTTCCCTGAAATCAAAGTCTTCATTACTCATAATATTTATTACGTAACTGTTGGACCGTACTGGGTCCGCAGTCGTAGGGAGGATGCCATAGTCCTAACAGTCATAGCATATTATGATTTTTTTCTATATTATTAATTACTCAGATACCCGCGAAACGAGACACAATAGTAAAACAATAACAGCGCGGTCTCATAGGACCGGTTGAGGATTCAAACGTTATATGACTTATTATTGAATGTTCTAAGGTTAGACGAGAAGGAATATCAGACATCTACTGAAAGGCCACTTCAAAGGCCCTACTGAACATTTTGTAATCTACTGTTTAGGTTCAATCTCGGCAAACATAAAGTATACTTTGCATCAGTTACAGTCTTTTTAAAGATTTCATGTATGGCTCGTAGACACTTTAGAGAACTAAGATTCATATCATCAGCATGCCTGCAAGTTTTCATAACCGTTACAAGAAACAAGTAATGTTCAATTAGAAGAACATTGAGATTACATAAATTTCTATTGCGTACTCCGTCACGCTTGCAGCAAATAGTTTACATCAGACGCGTAATAAACCAGAGGAACTCATTTCAGAGCAATTAAAAGAAAGCGAAGTATCGCAAATCTTATTCTTAAGAAATAAGCGGAAACAATAAGTTTTGCATTCCTTTATTTACTTGGATAATGATCCAATCAGCTGTGGCAATCGTTATCGAAAGGTGATAAACTGTAAACGTCACAACTCAAAGGCGTTTACTAAAGACAAGGTGAAGGTTACACAATAACATTGATAAAATATCTGTATCGGAATCACCTGTGATTAAATGTATTTACCGTCGACAACAAATACGTGATACTCAGCACTATGAGATTAAACCTGATCATGTAAGGTAGAACAAGAAATACATTGCGTACACGTGGTTCACATGCCTCGATCTGAGCGCGTCGGCCTCCATACATTTTATAAGGCAACTAGACTTGTAGAGCTACATTAGAACCACGCTACGCGATGTGGTTCTGCGTACTAATCTGGCGTGGTCCACGTGTACGTTGGTCTAATGTTGCTCCAGCTTTAAACACAAAAGATTTGAAGTTTATGGATACTCTTACCATACCAATGTTCAAGACACAGTTATACGATTAATTGATTAAACATAATGCTTGGAAACTTACCTTAACGGCAACGCTTTCTCTTTTTCACCAATAAAAGTAGTGGACGGTAGTTTAAATACTCTGTCCATATCAGCTTCATCTAAAAGATACAAGTCGCAATCAGAGTATGAACGTTTAAAAGTAAATATATCACCCCCAAAGTCAAAATGCAACATTACAATATATGAATAAGCCTACCCTTTCGATAAAGCACAAATCAAAGCAAATAGTTTATCATATCCCTTTACTAGGATTTTTTTACATATTTCCGAACATTACATGAGCCCACAATTTTACGCCCTTACAGATATGACGACTACATTTACATATACACATTTATACATTGAATATTTATATATTTATTTGGTGCATCAACATAGAAATGAATAGAAACTTCGATGTGCAACAAAGTGTTGTATATTTTAACGTAGCATAGCTACATATATTTTAGAAGTGGAGAGCAATTCTCTGGCGACTATCCAACACCGCCCATCAAGAAAAGATAGCTCTTTCAATGCCAAACAATAATATACTTTTCTATTTGAATAAACCATCTCCAATATATTTTTACAATCTAATTACATACAATATAGTAAATAGATATTAAATACATAATAATAAGTACAGTTTCATGCAATAAATAGATACATGCCAGTGCTCATACAATCCAGTAAATATAGTCATGCAATTAATATAATAATAATAATAAATAAACCATATGGATATCGTGCAGATCATGAATACTTAAATAGGTATTGAGATGAGCAAGTGTTCGTGCGAGCCGAGGACCTTGTGCGTTACATCCACATTTCTTATGAACTTGTAGTTATGGCTACCAGCTTCGAATCGATTTACGAACAGATATAATTACTCAAAATAAAAAATAAACGCAAAAAAAAATTAACACGTCTATTTGACTTTGTCTTAACATTGCTGATAAATTCTGTTCATAAAAAGTCCAAATAATCCGACTGCAACAACAAAATAATAAAACTCGATTTGTGTTTTTGTGCCAATCCGCATTTATGCTAAATGCCGCCTAAAATATGATCCGATAGAGGGGAAATCCATCTGGAATTACATCATATCAATTAATATCAAGACGTAGGTATAGTTTTTGAAAGTGTTGCAAATGGAAAATTGTGTAGGAAGATTGCTTCGCCGCCATAACTACCTACTAATGAGACAACGAGCGACCACGGTGCTTTCAGTATTTCAGGTTCTCGTGTGTTCTTACCAAACCTGTAGCTGTTGTGAATCACCTCCCGTTTGTTTTTACCGATCAAAGCGCTGTTCATTATTTCCAAGGGGTCGAGATTGGCAATGTGATGTCCTCGGATCTGTTTTTTTGTGCACAACATTCTCATTTAGCGTGTATTACTTAACTGCCGATATGTCGGTTATTAGTTAAAAACAAAAAAAAATAAGAAGCAAATAAATATAAATATTCATGTCTTTGACTGTACAGATATAGCTTGAGGCATATTTCCTTCATAAAGTACTGAAGGGTTTGGGGATTAGTTAATTATTTCGCAAGGCTTATCAGCATTGGTTAGAATACTATACATACACACAGTGCTGATCGGAGAGCAACACAAAACAACTTCGTGGATAAGCCAGCGTGGTATAAAATTCAAATGAAGCCATTATGATAGTTGTTAAGTTTATGTCCTATGAAAAACCTGTTAATTTATTTCACCTAAAAAATTGTATGCGTCATGTAACCTCTACTTTGTAAACCTGTTGTATTATATTAGATAGTATAAATTAACTTGTATTCTTATAATTATATCATACAATGTACATTACATAAATAATATAAAAATTATGTTCTCGTTCAATGAATATTTACACTGTAAAGAACATTAATCATGTTTGGATACAGGAATTAAGTTAGTAACAATTCATTTGGATACAATAATTAAGAAGAGATCTTAACAATCTACAGGTTCTAAAATACTATTACAATATCTACTAAATAATAGATATATTTTAACTTTAATCATGTCCTTCTTGATGTAAAATTCTAAACGTGTATTTGGCGTATTTGCAAGATAAAAGTGATCAAACAGTTTATTTTCATCCTATTGGCATTCTTCTAATGTCTTCTATTAAAAAATATCTTCTATTTCCTATTATCTGAAATTAAAATATAGCTCCTATTATAACCTAGGCCATCATTCTAATGATGTATTCAATGTAAACAATTACAATATTCAGGTATATACAAACTCTAGTAAAGGAATATGATGATAAAGCCATTAGTCTAATGCAGTTCCTCTCCATACCTCAACCTCATTTGTTAATCATTTTAATTTATTATTAATCATTCACATTTTAATATAAAATCATTATAATTATTATGTATAATGGTAGATCAAACAGTCATTTATAAAATTAGTAAAATTTTAGTATTTTAGTTTATATGACCGATAATCTCAAAAAGCTAGTCTCAATTATAGATATTCCAATTAAAAATATTCTAATTAATGTATGTTGTGATCTGAATAAAAATATTAGTTAGAATTATTTGAATAGAAAGATCAGTATAATTATTTCTAAATCATCTTTTATCTCCATTTTATCTACGAGGTCAAAGTTCTACAAACCAAGCACCACAAAGCATATCTAACTACATACGATACAAGGAAGTCAAGGTGTACGCGTGTGTACGCAAAAACATATCCAGAACAGCCGGTGCCAGGAGTGAGACCGAAACTAACCCCCTACTGGACGACAGCAAGTTACGAGTAACACGTTACTCAGCACTTTAACTGTGTTGATGCCAATTGGACAGACATTTTACTACGTAGAAAACTAATTAATTGTTTGTTTGGGTTTACAATTCACACATACTTTGTCTTATCTGTTCCACACTAATGATGGCGAAGTCCATTTGACATCAGTGTCGTCCCACCGAATACGTGATAGAGTTTGGTCGTCCATACCGAATCTGACGTGTTCTCTAATGACTGCCTCGTTGGCGAAGGCTCGCAAGCCGCCGTGCCATTCTCCGCTGGATATGGGGTCCCCAGTCGCGATGCCCAGCGGGTCTAAGTGCGCCACTAGGTGACCACGAGACTACATCCAACGTAAAACAAAATCTTCGTAACAAAATAATCAAGTGTCTGCCCCATCATACATTCCTTCTTCAGATATATAACATATAAAGCGGTATACATAGGTATAGGCACATCTGTTGCATATTTTACTTATAGAAAAATATGTACAAATAATATTGTTTATAAGATAATTTAAGAAAAGTTTTATAAGATTATTACGCAGGAAACGTATGATTGAGAAAAGATATAATGTTAACCTCAGTATTCCCATAAACGTGCATATTATTTCTCAGCTCCTACCACATCAAAATATGTGTTAAATACGACATATAGAAGAAAAATAAGGCAGTTATTTTAAGTAGACTTTTGCATTTTTGTACCATTTGAGACTAGCATTTTATGTCGGTCTGGTTATTCCGTATGAACCAAATGTTTGATGATATGAATTTCTTCATGAATGACCATACTATTATTTGCATTCACATGTTATTATTAATCTTCTGGTAAAATAATCTTATCTTTAACAGATTATTTGGGTTATTTGGGTGACTAAAACTGCTTCAAATTAAAAACTACAGCAAATAAAACCTTTTATAGTAATCGATAGCGAGTATTATCACACACATGCATATGCAAGAAACAATTTCCTAACATAAAAGACTATTTCACAAGCAGTGTAGTGAACAAAAAGTGTTATCTACAATAAGATACGGACGTCGATACACAGTAAATCGAACAATTCAACTTTGAGGACAACACTATTACTGTGATATATTAAACATGATGCATCATAAATCTATATGTTAAGTGGTTTGCGTGGTGTAAAAGCTACGACTATCCATAGACAAGGTCACTTATCAGCACTCGTGACCATCTCCCATAAGCATGACAAGTTAAAAATATGTATGTGTGTTATAAAATCGCTTACGAAACACAACAATCAGTGACACGCAATGCAATGTTGAAATAAATAACGAAACGATATACGAGTGTGATTGGTCCATAATTACGACAGCGACATTTCCTCTGTCTCCTGCGTACCAAAATTGAAATATTTCCTCATGATGAGCTCGGAGCTTGGGCCGCGCATGCCTAGCTGAGGCAGGTTGGCCGTGGTGATGCCGAGCGGGTCCACATCGGCCGCCAGGTGACCGCGAGCCTGTCACGCACCCGCCACCACATCATATTTTAGCCCAAATTGCAAACATCCACGACCGAGCGACTACAACTACAATCATACTCAATAGAAAGCGACAGCATCCAATGCGATGCCCACTAAACACTGATTCAAGGACTCGTCATTATGTACGTAGATGTTTTTGTCGCTAGGTCGTGTAACAGAATTTAGACTAGTTCAACGAAGTCTTGAAACCGCTATGCCAATCGTTTCACACGCAGTAACAATGACTGTTTGTTACATAATTATTTTACATTTATCAACATAATTATCTAGTAGACCATTTCTAATTAGCTAGTCTTATAAAATTAACAAAAGTGAAAAATAAAAAAACTAAACATTTATAAGAAATAACATAATTAATTTCATATTTGAATAAATAAATAAAAATTAAAAACAATTCTACCTATCCTAATTAAACTTGAGCACGACCTACAGTGTTTTTGTAGAAATAATTGTAAAAAATGTGTAAAGTAAAAAACACTACCTAGACCTGACACAAACTTTTCTTTAGTCAACATGTTTCAAACTGGGAATAACAAATAAAGAGGGGGAACACGTTTTGTTCAGGAGCTGATGATGAGAAAAAAAACATCTTTAGACAAAAAGAGGCCGCTACTCTAAAAAAAACCGTTACATTCGATTTTCAAATACGTTATTTAAAAAATAAAAATGAAATTTATCCCATACATGAGCTCCGTAACCATTGGGAAAATCACGAGTAGGGAACAAAAAGTGCAAACAATAATGAATGTCGAACAAGAATCATAACTTCATAACAGAGATAAGATAGGAACGTTCGTCACCTGGTAACTCCTGATGATGGCCTGCACTGCCAGATGGTCGTCGATGATCTTCTCGTTGATTGGAGAGCCTGTGGAAAAAATACCATTACCGTTATAGTCCGGAAAACGATAAGCGCTGCCATGCTGTAAATTCAAAAAATATGTAGACACCTAAAACTTTAGCTTATCTACTCAATGTTTGTTTACTAGTCGACCAGTTATCGACAAGAAAAATGCAGGAAGGATGTTTGAAATGAAAAAGTGACAATTAAGTTTCTTGCTCATTCTTCTTCAATCAACGCTCTTTTTGTTTTTTTTCTGACTGAATAACTTCTTGATAATTTAAACGTGCCTGTTAATGGTTTAGGTGTTTGAAATGAATGCTTTGAATCTTGAATCTTGTTTACCCCTTATGAAAAGTTGAGCACTTACTTTGAACAGTCTAAAGTGCATATCACACATTCATTTCTTCATATTGTTTTCTTATATGATCATCTGTATAATCCTGGAAATACTAATCAACAACTTAACTCATCGATGTTACAGTGTAAGCTCAACTTATGTACCTAACACAAGAAGTTCAAGAATGAACTCAAGGTTTTGAAGGCCAATTTTGCTCTGTAAAAACAGAATATATGTTACATTCCCAAAGTAACTGTATTCTGTCTCAAAAACTATATACTTTCTGAATTTGACTGAACGCACAAAAAGTGTGAAGATAAAAAATATACGAATATAAAAATTAACAGCACAGAGTTCTATAAAATCATCAGTTCGTGTTCGTAATCCCATGTGTGCGTGTGTGTACACAAACCTGCAGAAATGGATGGCATCCCAGCGCCGGCGGGTACCAGCGATGTGAGGGGTACTTCGTTCTTGTTGTAGGGCGACAGGTTCGGGGGGGAGGTGTAGGCTGTACCGGGCTGCGCGCCAGCCGTCGCATTGCGGAAGAATGCATCCCATGACTAGAACAATTATAGTGTTTTTAGTAACTGTATTAGTGAAGATTCTTTTACGTCTTACAGTAACATCCATCTTCATGAAATTTCACATTATTTGTAAGATAGAAAAAAGATAACGACAAAACATTCAAATAAAAATTCAATATTTTCCAAAAAAAAAACAGTTCGTAGGATCGGTGAAAAAAAAATTTTTTTTTCATCGCCTGTGTGTGTGTACAATCTGCTTCTTTTTGCGTTCTCTTTGGGTTTTTTGGTAAAACAATGATAAAACTACAGGCATCAATGCACGATAACATATACGCTTTTTGGCCCCATCCAATTAGTAGAATCGACCATCAGCCAGGGAAATACCCAGACCATGAAAATCGATTACACTTTGCATACGTAAGTAGGTAAGTCTGCAAAGCTAGACCTTCCTCTTCGTGAAATTACGTCATTATTTTCCTGTTTTTTATCGTCATTTTAACCAGTATAGTTTATGTAGCTGTTATCGAAAAAGGAAAACCCAAAATATTATTATAGTTAAGACGAAGAATTGTTACGTTGAGATTCGTTAACGTCAGAAGCAACTAAGTACCTGAGCAACTTCTGCGGTGACGTAGAAATAAACTGAAAATTCAAGCTTCTAGTGTTATCCACATTGAAATTATAGGGGGTCGAACTGCCGTGCCCCCAGATTGTGGGAAAAACTGGATCGAGCACTCAATAAATTAGGACCTACGACGTAAATACTATATGTAAATTTCTGTTTCTATGCATTACGAGCTGGTTTATTAATTTACTTTCATGCTGAGCGATAACGCTCCGTACTTTATCTCATATATATGTACATATTGTACATACACCTAGATATCCTCAATGCTGGCCATGACTGCTTTGAAGAGTCATTGAGAAGCGTTTTGATTATGAATGATCATCACTGTGATCAATCAACATCTGATAGTGTTCACATATTATCAGCTTGGCCTGTCTAACTGTCATCATGTTTTCTCTTTGCTTTCCTACTTTTTCTCTGTAAGGTAAGCCTACTTCATATTATTTATTTTTTAATACGGTTATATTATGGAAGCTGATAATAATCGTTCAAGGAAAAATTGCGTTAAACGTGCGGGTATGGACTGTTCAGTTTTTAAGCCTATGTGGGTTTTTACAATTTCAACCCGATATCAATATTAACGACAAGTAGGTTTTAATTCGCAAGGTAACGCAGACAGAATTCTTGGCCATTCTTGAAAATTCAGCTTACAAATATAAATTCTACATTCAAAATTATCATTAATACAAATAATAAATTACTTGAAGAGACAGAGCGGTTGTAAGAATTGTTAGAAATGCTAATTTTCACATTAGACCGCGTGGGAGTAATGTTCGCTCTTTCAAAGTTGCAATTCTACTCGGAGTTTATTCAGATAAAACCAGATAATTCCACGTGTGTAACAACTGACTCCATTTAGTAATCACTAGCTAAATGACATTGCACGAATCATCAATTCGCACTCGTGAACAATTGAACATCTCTTTTCCCTCTGTCATCGGCTATTTCGTTAGTACCCTTGAAGCTTGACTTTCACGGTTCATTAATAAATCCGTTGAAAATGTTAAAGCAATAATTAGTTTTTGATCTTCCATGAATTATTATTCTTGGCCAGATTTTCTAACCACTGAAGTCGTTACTAATGGCGCCAATAGTTATTATTGTGTGGTTGGGTGACCTTACCTAATGCCTGTGTGGGATGAAATGGCTTACATAAGCTGATAACAATCATTCATTCCTGATATAGCGTTCATAGGACCCACTTTACAGCTGATGTGAACTGTACGTCAGTTCAATCAAACCAATAAATAAATTGTCTAGGCCTCGTCTAGACACAGCGCTCCAATTCACCCATCCGTAATTGGAAATACGTATTGGTTAGCACACTTTATCACTTAAGTGCTTATGTCAACAACTGCAACGTTATTTTTTTAATGAAAACCGTCAAATGACGTCATCTGAGACGTCATTTCAAATCTTTCCAACAATGGTCGCCTATCAATCATGTGGACAATAGCTTATCATAATAATAATAATATATTGTGGTAATTTATGTGGCTATTTGTCCATAGAGATTGGTCTTTCAATGTATGCGTTACGTGACGTGTGACATTGAGAATACATAATTTGAAACATTCAGACAATTATTTTACTGTTACTGTTCTTTAAACTTGTCTGATCGGCAACGAGATTGTTAGAAGGTGCTAATCCCTCAGTAAATTAACTGAACACTTGACATGAATATGTGTCAAGTATCATCAGTTTCCGCAACAGATTAGTTTGTTATGGAACTGTGTTCAAATGACGCATAGCGTTGATCTAATAAGATACTCTTTGGACTGTCTGGTTTCTATAGAAAACTGAGATAAAACTCGGAAACTTGTTGAAAATATAACTATCTTATCTAGGCCGCCAGTAAAATAAAGTCCGCAGTGCTATCACCAAAATAAAATACGGGTGGTAGACACGAAAACATTTAATAAGCATATCTAAATCCGCTTATAATCGCACAATATACTTAGATGCTTATATATAATAAACATACTTCATTGACACTCTTGAGATATAACTATGGAGGAAAACTCTTCAAATTTTAAGGTTAAGAGTCGTAAAAGTTTCAAGGTATGACTGTTGAATTTCTTATGCCTGTTGTTGTTAAAAAATAGCTGCTGATTGGATTTTCACAAGGTTTTCACCAATAGGCTCAAGTGATTCATGAGAAAAACGTTGGTGCATAATTCATGAATTTTATAGCAAAGACAGACAAGAATTTTAAACTTTTCTAAAATCCGTGCGAAGCAAGGGCGGGTCGCTACGACAGAATATAATAACAAGTTATTATTAAAGCCGCAGTTATCCTATTCAATATACCTAAGAATTAAATATCCAACCTTTTTATTCATTTCATAGATTTATATTCCTAGTCTTTATGACCAATTGAATACTACACAGCTATGATTTTCTCTGGTTATTGATTTTGGTGTCAAGGCAATAATGTCAAGAGTCGAGACACAATAGATGTCAAGAGCTATTCGTTCAGACTTTAATTAGTTATTATACTTCTAATAACCATATTACACGTGTCCTTTACTTTTACTATTAGCAGTTAGGTCATTGAGTAATTCCTTAGTAGCAACACTAGCTTCTTATCTATTAATCAATCTGTGGTTTTGATAAAAGTTTGTATTTATCGTCAAAACAGCCAAGTTTTTTAAACCGTTGCTTTAATGAGTTTATAAATATTCTTATCAGCAGAGTAATAAGCTATCCTAATAACTGAATAATTCCAATATCTTCAAGATATTATTCAATAGATAATGCAACTGCATGTCCTAAAATAGCTTTGCTTTTGGATAAAAGTGTTAAATATGAGTACTAACAAATCAGGGGCCAATGGTCCCTTCATAGTATTTGTAATTAGTTTGTATTGGGTGTGTTAGTACTATAATAACCAGCCAAAACCATGGCCCTCTATTGTTTCCAAATAGTTCCACGCTATTCGGCGGATGTCTTTGGTTAAAGATATTTCTGTCTTTGGGCATACTGCATAAAGGAACCGACGGTGATCTGGTTTCTGTCCCATTCCATTTAATGCTAAATTTTAAATCTAACGAGCCTCAGCCGATTGGCTTCGACCCCTCGTACGCCGAATACTCCGGGACCTTAATCCCAAGAATTACATTAAGAGAACAGTTAGGGCCTGTTTCACAATGTCCGAGTAGGCACTACTTCCTGAATAAATTCAAAAATGGAACAGAATTTGTATGAAATTATCTGCCAAGTAAGATATTGGCAACTTAATCATAGGTGGTGAAACAGGCCCTAAGATACATTATTGTCAATGAAAATATGTTAGTTAGAAAACGTAATGTAAACTTACCGCATGTACAGAGCTGGAGTCTGCCAGCCATGTGTTGTACATGGTCTCCACGTAGGCGGAGCTGGAGCCATTGAGGAAGGGTTCAGCGGCCGCCGAGCTTTTGTGCCTGTAACCTGTCACTGTGCCAGCAGCGATCTGTACAAACAAACCAAAGGACGAATAAATTATATGTCACTAGCGAGTATTGCTTTAAAAAAAATTGCAAATTTGGTAAACATTTGAGAAATCAAAATAAAAAAATTCTATACGCTTTAAAAAAAAAACTTGTTAACAACATGCCTAAAATAACTATAGTGGGTATTCTCTTTTATTCTATTTTTTTACTGGCAAATAGAGCCAATGTCGACCATTCTGCCAACGACAGAAGTAAATTAGATCAGCAAGAGTCAGAGATATCATTAATGGAACTAGAATGTTAGAAACATAGTAACTGTATGAACTTGTGCATAAAATGCAAAATTGAAATTGTCGAATCGAAGCTATAACTTCACAGTCGGCAATTGTGACTGCAAACCGTAAAGTTGCCAGCAAGTGCTAAAATTAGGTTTTCAATTTTTTATATAAAAAATTCAGACCTGGAAAGGTATCACGACAAGAACCCCCATCAATCTGTGTATCCTAGTTCGCAAGATAACATACTGATAATTTCGCCGTCACCAAAAAAATAACAAAATCAATATTCATCATAATTTCAGATATCAATCATGCCTGTCATGATCATATCCAACCATCCAAATATAAAGACTTTTTATTAGGTAGATACTGGCTTCAGCCAGCGTTTTTCCCGCATGAAAGTATGTATATTTATTGTGAAAGAATTTTTTAAATCGGTCAAGAAGTTTTTGAAATAAATCATAACAAAATACCAAATCTTTCCTCTTTATAATTTAAGCATAGATAATATAGACAAGTACAATTGACCTACTGTTATAGCGTTAAAGGTGGTTACGTCATAATTGACGTCAACATAATTAAACAAAATACCATACGTTATTTTCAAGACACATTTCCAACGTGAAAAATCTCTTTCCTGGCATACACATTTCATTTGGCGAGCCTCCAATTGTCTCCGTAAGCCAGAATCTGTTCTATAACTATGTATTGGAGTAAATTTGAAACTCATTATTTAATTATTACTACACTGTATGGTAAAAATTAATGTAAATATGAGTCTATTTCCAACTAGCTATAACCTAGGGGGTCTTTAAGTCTAGACTGAATGGGTTACTTTTAGGCAAACGTTTTAGGCATCGTCAATCAAATCATCGCTTGCTATTAAGTACCTATAAGGTGAGATGGCCAGTGGTCATAAATGAACCTAAAAACAATTTATAATTAAAGTATAAAAGTTGAGTAAACAAGAGAAAGTTGAGCAAGTGGGTTAAAAAATAGGGATGTACCAGTAGCAATGAGATATCGAAGTGGAACAAAGTTTATCAAAGTACCACAAAGGGGGCTCGGCCGCGTCGTCACAATACACTAGATACAGCGACGTGGAGGCGCGACTAGCTCACCGGTTACACAATAGACAGGGCTTATAACACGTACGAACTACGGACAGATCGATTCAGCGCTACAAATAGACGTCTGCAGCTAAACAGAACGTATTTTCTCAGAAGCATTTAAATGTTATTGTCAGCCGCAATTATAATTCTCCACCACCACGATGAGATAAGTATAAAAGGAAAAGTACAATAAACATGTTTTCGGACTTCTTATTTCAGAGTTTTATTTAGAACATGACACCTTTGCCTTGAATTCTGGAAACAGATAACAATATCGAGTAACATCGATCAGACACATCACTAGCGGTTTTATCAGCGACACTTGAGTTACGAAGATACGTAGCCGGAACTGTTAGTGCAGCTGTTAGGAAAAAGGCTTGGCACAATTAACACGTGTTCATAATCGCATTGCAGTACCAGCCTGTTTGTTTCATAATTAAGATATATCTGCTATAATAAGGATGGTTACCTTTTCTAAACGAAATTGGTGCAATACAGTACATCTACATAGATTGGCAATAAAGAATCCATATTTTATGTTTTTGAAGGATTAAGATTCAGTTCCGTCCGATAACGATGAGTTAATATACAACAGGTAAATCGTTTTCTGGGATCAATTAATATACACAATAAGACCGCCTTAAATGGATAACAAAATCCTTAATACGAGGAAGGAATGACTCATCTTGTTACCACGAAATTATACTAAAATAACACCTATGTTTTTTACATGTACACACGTTATGAAGTCGATTAATAAAAAGCATGTTTTATTACTTAAGGAAAGACAAGTCCTACATATGGAAAGCAAGTCCCCGACCCTTTGCAACCTAGTGTCTTAAAATTGTTCCAAAATTAACCAAACCAGTTTTAATCAACCTGACCGCTAAATCCAACAAGGTGAAATTAATGCATGCACAAAAATTGCTGTAACTCTGAACACGGGACTGTTACCGGAAAAACTGTATGGTGAAGGTAACTCAGGGTTCAAAATGTTCCGAACCCGTAGGGTAAAAACTGGAACCCTACTACAAGATTTGGGTGCTCGTCTTTCCGTCACAGGGCTGTATCTTTGGAACAGTAATAGATAAATTCAACCTATTTCTTATCAAGCTTATTAATTTTGAGCTTTGGAAGAACTACTAATCAGAGGGAGAACATATCGCAACAAAAATGAAATGATGCCTAACTGCAGCGAAGTTAGTTGGGTCACTTGATACTGTCTCACCTTGATACTGATCAAAAAGACAATACGATTGTGGGTTCTTTACGACTAAAACATTTTATATTAGACCTTCCTTTATGGACAAGGTCCACTACAATGTATGTGACAGTTGCTTACTTAGAGCGGACATAAACTGGTGGAATCGAGTATGTACTACACTAGCGGAGACAACACGTGACGTGACTCATACATTCTCGTTATGACGCGACAGTTTAATAGTGCGTCCAGGCGTCAACGTCAACTCTTATCATTTCCTAAAAATTTATATTAGATCTACAAAACAATATTTGAATAACTATCGTTTTTTATGCATTTATATTATATACTTACATTTCTTTTCTTTTATTTCTGCTAATATATTTTCATATAAAAGCAGAAATAAAACATTGTATATGTGACAAAATTTGAAAATAGGTAGGTTTAACCCTCCAGTGTCAAGAACAGGGTCCAAGCTTTTCGACGTTGCAGTTTTTGTGTATTTAAATACAGCACGTCCAATAACTGGTTTATTGGACTACAAGGTCGTAAGTTACCGTTTAGTGACTACGGCCGCTGGAAACCTTGAACTTATTATTTGATAGCCTGAGGACATTTCGGCGTGTACCTTTTTTGTCACAAGACCAATCAATAGACAATACAACTGCATTACCTATATCCGATTATTTTTTGTGAACTAAACCTTTTTTTTTAAGATTTACTCTCAGTTTTAACAATGCAAGTGTAAAATTCCGATTCCGATTTGTATTAGTTTTATTATTTAATGTATTTTTTTCAAAACTATCCAACTCGAGAAACAAGAAACTATAAGTTATAGAATTATTGGTTCAATTGATCCACAACCAAATAATCAGTTCAGTGAACAAGTCTTTTCTAAAAACCTAAACAAGAGTTAATTTTTACTATCAACTTAAAGATTAGATATAAAATCAAATACTTTATAGATTTACACCTAAAAATAAATATGTTCTACCAAAAGGGAATATTTAGTACCTTACTTTTTTAATAATAAACTAGTTTGATATGTTGTAAATGCAAAACGAAATGGTTCTTTACACTACAGTTTACTGTATAATTATCAGGCAATTATCTGAGAAGGTTTTGTTTTATGGCAATTACAATATTGTAATATAGTTTAAGTAAATAAGTAGTTTTGGAAATGACATTAAAAAAAGTTCTAAGATCAAAAACATAGGCCTCTTCAGTTCTGACTTCATAATAAGTTCTTTAGTTTATTAAAAATAAATTAGCTTACCTGTGATTTGTTGAGGAGCCATGAGCCAAATCTGTCATTACTCCCAACTTTATTTGAGAGTTGAAATATTAATCTTGCCCGATGCATGATGGTATCAGTCTAGTGTCAGATCTGTAAATAAGAATTATATCAGAGAACTGTTTTTCAATATTATTATAATTACACTAACTCACCAAAAATATTATTAGAACTTATGAAAATATTACCAAGACTGCTATGCTATTTTAAAAATAACTGGAGAAAAAGTTCTTTGAACCGTGTTTTTATTCACAAGATATTGAATCATGAATGCTATTGTAATCATAACAATGTTATAAATAAGACATCAGTTTTTATGCAACATACCTATTTCTACAATAACACAACTTTCTTTATTATTGTATTTTGTAGTATTGATCAATTAATTTTATATTTTCTAAAAAAATAAGGATCTCTACGAGACTGTGACTTGAGCCTGTACAGGACAGAGGCCTGTCACTATAATAGCATGCTTAATTCTGCCACATTTTGTCTATAATAATACAAACCTACCTATAATAAATTTGTTTCTGTTATTATAAAATAAAAGGAAATTTATTGTATCCGGTTTGTAATAATTTATGGAAATAATGATGATACATTAATAAAACATGATTCAAAATCTCAATAGATGTTAATTAACAAGTCAATTATTTTTAAACAAATGTACTTTACAAAAAGAAAGGTAATATACTTAAGAATTTAGGACACAGCATTATCAATGTCAGAGTAACTAGTACATTAGAATAATTATTCCATTATTTTATATTTCAATTTTAAAGCATATGGAGATATTTTATCATGAGAAGGAAGCCAGAAAGTTCATAATCTTTTTTTAATTAAATTAATTAGTATGTATAGATCATAACTATTTTTATTTACTTTTTCAGCGTGAAATTTGTTTTGTTTTTAAGTAATTACACAAGTACAAAAATTAAACCCGTTAACTAATTCAATTTGTGTAATATTCTAACACTCTTATACAAGACAGATGTAAAGACTTACTTTCTTTATATAAAAGGATCAATAAAAGAACAATATAAGAATAAAACTACTTTCTAGTATGTAAAAATTTGGCAGGTAGTCAAAACTGCTATATAGATGCACTACACATGCTGTAAAATTATATATAGACTTGATTAAATAGTTCAAGGCCATCGGAGAAATTACTTGTTTACATGAGCCAAACTTGATTGTTTTTATAATGCATCTAGAACATTAACTTATTAGTCTAGAGGCATAGGTATTCTTATAATAAAATAGTCAAATTTTTTGTCAAATCAGATTCCTTTTAGAAATGGACTGAAAATTTTAAACGGAAATATGTATGAAGACTAATATGGGAGTATGTTTTAAGCTTTAATTTGGCAATCTGCTACTATACACATATCATAAACCCTATTAAATCTGCGGAAAATCTAATACATGTATACCAACAGCTGTGTAAAAACAATTCTTACACACCTCTCATTTAAAACAAGTCAAAATTAAAACAGATGTCAGCAGATTAGAGAGGAATAGAAAGGAGCTGAGTGATCCTGTAATAGTGTCATAGTGCCCCAAAGTACAAGTTACTTTCTAATTGCACGGTTTATAAGAAAGATTATATAACCATCAATTCGGCTACAATTACGAAGTATTTAACAGTTAAGTGTTGATCTAGCACTACATGATCACAGGGGTACTCCAGTTTTCCTAACCTCTTTTTCACTCGTTGCGTCATATAATGCGGATTTGCATTTACATTATAAAAATGATAATTACATACCTGATAATTTTTACCCTCACTTGAATAATTCACAGAAAATTAACTGATCAATACTGAAGTCTCGTGATTCAAGGTTATATAACTCACTTTTCACGTACCAATTTACGATAGGTATGTTGCGGCGAGAAGTTGCTGAATCAAAATGTATATCCGTTCTTTCCTATTTCATCGTAGTCGTTTTGCTATGATTCCCTAACTTTATTCTATGTTGAGCAATAATTTACCTTCGACACTATTCGAATGTGTAGTAAATTGTCTTGTCTGGCAAGCACAGTCAAATTTGATTGAAGGAATTCAAAAATTCATGCTTTTCGCTGATTCGCTGCCGCCGTCAGTCGTCTGTTCTCGAAAGCCGTGGACTGTCAAAGTTGAAGTTTGCTCATTTACAGATTGTAGGAGGCCGTATCGATTATTTGATATGTGGTCTCAGGTTGTTATTCTCAGTTATCTTATTGATATTTAAGGGTTTGTTTCACTACAAACTGATAGTTGGGATATTTAGCAAACTGAATTACGAAAAAACTGTGCGACATTAGGTATGAAAGAAACAAAATAATGCAATTGATTGAGCATTTGAGATTTAACGATAAAATCGACGAAATATGGTTTTATGACATGACAACCATAATTTACAGCTGGAATACATTGATGTCCTTATCCTCGACTTTTTATGTAATCCCATGTCAAAGTATGGGCTTCACCATTGTCATTAGAGCCTGTGGTTCAATATGTAATACAGTACAGTACGGCCGCTACAAGTTGGCGAGTCTGAAGTCAGGCTCTGCGAATTTTGGCGCTTGAAATATCGAACAAAAATTAGGTTTTAAAAAAATAAATGCCAATAATAGTTTTAATAGCAGTAACAACTGCAAATTGCATTTATTTTTTTTACTTACTAGCCAACTTATAACGGCCGTACTGTATCTGCAGGCCATGATTACATCACTACTTACCATGAGATCGCAGTCAAGCACTATACTAAAAATACGTTAAAAAAAATACTGTCAATGTTATTGTCAATGTCATTGTCAAAGTTGTCAAAAATGCTAAAATACCTGCTGTAAAAGTTATTTTTATATGCGGAAAGCCCGATTACTTTTTATTTTATCTAATCAATATATACGAAAATGTGTAGTCTTACTTCACGTATACTAAAATTTCCAACTGAAATTGCTGCGCTACGTAACGTTACGTGTATGCGTACATCATCTAAGATATTTGCACTACCACCACATCAAACATTCGACTTACAGCGAAATTATAGTACCAGAAAAGACTCTGATAAGCACTGGAATGGATATACCTATAAATATTTATGTTATTCTGTCTTATTTGGTGCAGTCGCCTATACTTCATATAAATTCTGGTGAGTGACACTGTTCGGCGAGCTGCTTCTGCTCAGCACTGCTAAAACTATTCAATAAGTTGTGGTCTGTCAATAAGTTCCACCACTATTCATTTATTTATTAAAACTGTATTTACTATATAGTAAGAAATACTATACAAAGATAGACACAGCTTTCAGACCCTCTAATTGATAGTTGAAGATATGTGATATCAACTATAAAATTAATAAATTTTATTTTATTCCTACCTGCAGTTAGATAAAGCACTTGATCTTAGGTAATCATCCATCTTTGTTATCAGAATTCAAATATTAAATCATTGGAATAATTTCAGGGCTCAGCATCAGCTAATGCCCTCTATAAATGCTGCAGAAGAAATTTCAGAATCTGACTCGGATAGTGATGTTGACACCAAAAAGAAAAGGTACAGGAAGGAAAAAATTGGATTTCGAGACAGGAAGGTTTGTTTATTACATTATATTTTAACATTATTATGTGTAATATATTATATTGTTTTTTTAATTATTTATTTTTGTTTTTTTTTTACTTTACTACAGATCATTGAATATGAAAATCGTATGAGATCATATTCAACCCCAGACAAAATATTCAGATATTTTGCTACAGTCAAGTTGACATTTGGTGAACACACTGAGATTTACATGACACCTGATGACTTTTTGCGAGCCATCACTCCTGGCATGAAACAGCCTGATGGTATTTGTTTTTTTATTTATTTTTATTTTTAAGGCTTTTCTACACAGAAGCAATGACTATACTAATAGGTCCATAACTATGAAATTGGTATTTTTTTAAACGGCTTGCTTTGCGCTGTGATCTTCAGACTAACTTGGAGTAAAAGTCTAAATATATTTTATTTTTATGTATGTTATAATTTTTAGATTCTGAGTTATTTATTGGTTTTCTTGTGTTTTTTAAATTAATTTGATCTTATTTTTCTTAGTAATTCCAAAGATATCACAGTTTAAAGTATTCCATTTTAAAAGACTGATTTCATAGGTCCTATCTAGACTACATTCATATTTAAAGTATATTTTACTTCACCTGTAGGCTTGTCTTTGTAGTTGTCTCTAAATAAAATTGTACCTGTGTAGATAAGCATAATTTTTTTTTTAATTTTTATTTTATTTTCATTTGAAAACCTAATATAGTAATAGACTATGTATAACATTGATGCATCATTTAAAAATGTTTTTTATCCTGGACGCTGCTGGATAGATTATTGAATATGAAAACCGTATGCGTCAATATTCCACTCCGGACAAAGTATTTCGGTACTTTGCCACCCTTCAAGCCCAGCACCATGACCAGCATGAGATATTCATGACCCCCGATGACTTCCTGCGCTCTATGACACCTGGAGTTAAACAACCTGATGGTAAAATTGTGTACAGCACTACATCTTCCCATCATAATTAGTATCAAGCAGTCTATCCTTGGACAGGCACATATTTCAATATTATAATTTACTCATACATAACTGCTATCCATTGAGATCTGGGTTCATTTCCTAGGTTGACCAAATCATTATTGAGTTCTACCATTAAGTAGCTCTGAATGGCAGCCTGTGGTACATGTAGGTGTCTGCCATTGTATATGGTCATTGACTTAATAGTTACCCATCCTCATTGGATAAGACCTAAACTAAACTGGCAAAATGTAGATGATCAATAAAACTTCTATTACATACTAACAAAAAATTCATAGCTTTGATATGCTTTAAAATGCACTATTAAACCTTACAATTTTATGAGCACTACTGACTACATTCATTGTATAAAAAATATTTGTATATTATTTGCTTTTCTTCCTTTAACAGGTTTGGGATTAGATCAGTATAGAAGATACGACCCTAAGGTAAGTTTCACTTCATAAAACATTAATGATCTTATAATACAATATGTTAAGATGTCCATAACCTGTCATGTGACTAATTCTGTATACATGTTAATTAATAATACAGTATGTGCACTAGCACTAATTTAACTTATATTCACTGCCGTTTTAAGATTCC
The DNA here is from genome assembly GCA_030763345.1 of Mythimna separata. Lineage (NCBI taxonomy): Eukaryota > Metazoa > Arthropoda > Insecta > Lepidoptera > Noctuidae > Mythimna > Mythimna separata. The sequence continues at coordinate 16,985,528 of CM061171.1, read as the reverse complement.
CACTTAATATTTCTAATATGTAATAAATAAAAAATCCAGTTGAACTTCGACTGTACATACATAAATTAATATTAAAGTTTGAAATAGCACTTTAACGGAAGATTTCTTTATTATAGAGGGAGCAGATAATCTTCAAGAAGAATAAAGAAAGTTTACAAAAAGTATTTCACTTAATATTTTCCATATTAATGTTTTCACATATCCGATCTTTAGGAACACATTACCCAATCACAGATGTTGTTTAGTCTACCTATTGCTTCATAGCAACCTTGACTGTCATTGGACACTCTTGCACAGTTAGCACCATCTCTTCAGCCACTCACATCACTTTCTTGTCTTTTCAGAACGTCGATGAGGTACTGTCTTTCTCCTCTTCTTATTTCTCTACTACTCTTGACCTCGTAATGTTTTTATTTATTACAAGTGCACTCCTTTGACACGGTTACGTCCCTGTCAATGATCATGTCATCGCAGTTGGCCACTTCGTGCCTCAATCTAGTCTAGATCACTTTATAGATTTTAGGAGGAACTTATTTTATCACAATGTTATACTCTGCTACAGACCTAAGCTCTGCGCTGTTTCAGCTACTTCTGGCGTTATGGGTCTTAGATCCCGCAAACAGTTGCATACACTACCATTCTCTCCATAGCATGCCGTGATTTTATCATTATATTTATTGCATTAATATTTAATAGTATTTTTCTTTATTAGCGTTAGTTGGCACTGTCTATATTATTATAGCTATTTTAAAACGTCTTAAAGTACTTTCTTTTTTTATAGTAGTATTTTATTTTAAATTAATTAGAATTAACACAAATAAAATTTAATGAAATTTCTAAGTACTAATGATTAATTTGCTATAAGTTTTGTTTTGGAGCATATAGAGATGTTATTATAATAGCTTGTCATATTCATGTTGTACTGCAGCGTCGCTAACCGTTGTGTTTTCTCGCAGAGCATCAGCCAACGCCTGAACCTCGACCTCGATGAAGACTCCATCTTCTATAAGCTCGGCTCTTCGGGACTCATCACATTCAGCGACTACATATTCCTTCTGACTGTATTGTCAAGTAAGTAACAATATCATATCCTTGTTAAGGTAGACCTACATTGCGTGCACGTGGGCCACGTACGCCGAACTCACACACACACATGTCACATTAGATCCACGCCACGCCTTGTGCTTCTACGTACAAAACAGGCGTGGCCCACGTGTGCGTCGGTCTACTGTAGTTTCAGCTTTAGTATAATTAACCTAAAAGATAACCAACGGAATCCTATATTCCTCCGTTGTCCGTCCGTCCGTGTCCATCCGTCAGCGAGCTGTATAGCATGAACTATAATAGGTAGACATTTTCACAGTTCAATTTAGTGGATACAGCACTTAATGAGACGTGCCGAATTTCCAATGTTTGCATTAAACCGACATCGGTACGAATGCTATATCCATTAATCGGCGTTGCACCCCCATAAATTAGTGGCTGGCCGCATCGAAAAAAATACCCTCGCCATCTAATGCACAATTAGAACTCAGTGCCCCTGAGACCTAAAAGTCATAAAAGTTTTGTTGTAAGCGTGAGTCCTTCTCATAGTAACACCACCTCGGAGAGATGAGTCCTTTGGTGGGAGTACTTGAAACCTCCTGCTGATAATATCGATCCGTTGGAAAGCCTCTCGCCTAGACAGGAGCCGCCGTGGCCAACCTGGAAAACTCGTAAAGAGACTTCGCACCCAGATTGGGCACATCAAAGAAAATCTTCACAGATGTGTGGTACCTCTCCGCAGACCGTGTCCTTCCTTCCATCCTGCGTCACGTGCCCTGTTATCTATTTGCGTAGGGATCTAATGACCGCGTAGACGGACGGCATTGCCGTGGCCGAACACTGGGCCAAGCAAGGAATTTAAGTTGAAAAAAAAAAAACAGTTGGCCATCGACACGCTAAGAAGAAGAAGACAAGGACTCAAAAGGCGGGTGGTGGACACATGAACGAATCTTACTAATATTGTTACGAACGTGAGTAATTAAATGCCGGTTTACTAGCAGAGAACTTTATTCACCACAAAACAATGACAAATTAGTCCAATCAACAAATAACCAATCACTATAAACACTCAGAGTTCCGTTTAGTATCGCTTAGGTCGCTAGGTATCACTTCAAGTACTTAGGTAGTTCGCTCTGTATCGCTGACGAAATCAAACTGAACTCGCTTCTAGCCGGGGGCCCGTATTTATATGCGAAGTCATCGAAGTTTCTCGATACCGACGTTTCAAGGACATTCTAGCACAAAATAGTCGCATCGGGAGGCCATAAATCATTATTATTACTCTCGTAAGTAGGTACTTATCTACCACCTTACATGCGAATTTCGACTCTATTGGTAATACCGGAAGGTACAAATTCCCTTATCCACCCACATAACTACCTACTGAATCTTAGCTAATAATAATAGGGTATGTCGGACTTTTCTGGAATTTGCCAGGCCTGAGTATGTACTCCTATTCTCGAAGCTTCGCACATCAATGCGTTTTAATTATTTGATGCTACCCTTGGTTCCGTCGAAGATATAGCGTACTCAAGTTTCACGGCGTAACAGTGCCCCCCTCTTAGTCATGCTCGTCCCGAGCATTATTAGATCCGTGATACGGCGCCAATCTATCCACGTGGACTACCTTAGGTTTCCCTCGTAACCCTTTCTTGATGCGGTAGGTAACGTCGTTGATCCTTTTTATCACGGTGTAGGGTCCCTCCCATCGAGCTTGAAGTTTCGGCGACTTCCCTTTTCGTCGAAGTGGGTTGTGGAGCCAAACCAGTGCACCTTCCTCAAATCCCTTGGCGTTGGCATTGCGGTCGTATCTAGTTTTCATTTTAACGCTGGTGTGCAGGCTATTCTCACGCACTCGTTTATGCACTTCATCCAATTGATCTTGGAGGTCACTTACGAAGTCCGTAACTGGCTTAGTCTTGTCAGGTGGCACGCCGGTTATGGTATCGACTGGAAGTCTCATCTCCCTGCCGAAATTCACTCTTGCTGGGGTATGGCCCGTGCTATCATGCACTGCTGATCGATAAGACATCAGAAATAGTGGAATATACCGGTCCCAATCTTTCTGATGGTCATCGACAACCTTAGCCAGGTGATTCTCCAGGGTCTGGTTAAACCTCTCCACCATACCGTCCGACTGTGGGTGCGCAGGTGTTGTGCGTGTCTTGTAAATCCCCAGAAGAGTGCACATTTCCTGGAACAGCGCAGATTCGAAGTTGCGGCCTTGATCGGAATGGATCTCCAAAGGTGCGCCATACCGACATACTACTTCTTCGACCACCTTTTTCGCCACTGTCGTCGCTTCCTGATTGGGTATGGCGAAAACTTCAGGCCACTTTGTGAAATAGTCCTGTATCACCACTATGTATTTGTTTCCGTCATCTGTCACTGGGAAAGGTCCAGCAACGTCGATGGCAATGCGTTCCCATGGGGCTCCTACATTGTACAACTGAAGCTTGCCCCTGCTCCTAGTCTGTGGTCCTTTCACGGATGCGCACGCTGTACATTTCCGACACCATTGCTCTATGTCTTCTCTACAATTGAGCCAGTAATACCGCTGTCTCACTTTCAGTAGAGTTTTCTTGATTCCCAGGTGTCCACCAGAAGCGCCATCGTGTATCTCCTGAAGTAGGGGGACCACTTCACGTCGTGGTACTATCACTTGTGTGGTCACCTCCTTGCCATCGTTCGATTCCCATTTCCTACAAAGCACGTCATTTTCTAGGACTAAACTGTCCCACTGTGCCCAGTAGCTCTTTGTGACAGGACTATGTGACGATACTTCATTCCACTGAGGCCTAGTTCCACTACGCTTCCAGTCCAGTATAGGTCGAATATCGTCATCTTCTTCCTGGGACTTCTTAAAGTTGCCTTCAGCCCTAATTAAGTTCACGTGTTCCCGGGCTTCATTTTGCTGGCAATGTCTACAGTCCTCATTACATGGACGTCGCGACAGGGCGTCAGCATTGTTATGCCCTTTTCCACTACGATGTTCCGTCACAAAGTTGAACTCCTGCAGCTGCTCTAGCCATCTTGCAACTTGACCCTCAGGGTTTTTGAATTGTAGAAGCCATTTCAATGCAGCGTGGTCCGTCCTCAACGTAAACTGTCTCCCTATGAGGTACTTGTGGAAATGTTGCAAAGTTTTTACAACAGCCAGTAGTTCTCGTCGAGTCACGCAGTAGTTCCTTTCTGGTTTTGAAAGTGCCTTACTGAAGTAAGCGATCACGACTTGCCTGTCTTCTTGCACCTGCGACAGCACTCCACCAATTCCTGTGTTGCTGGCGTCGGTATCGACGACAAATCTTCCATCTCTGCTCGGATACCCCAGTATAGGCGCTTCACATAGCCGTTGCTTTAGTTCATTGAATGCTGACTCACAGTTCTTGTCCCAGATAAAATCTCGTTTATCCTCAGTCAGCTGATGTAAAGGTTTTGCAATGTCCGAAAAACCCATAACAAACCGTCTGTAGTATGTGCACAACCCTAGAAATGCACGTACTTCTGTTTTGTTCTTTGGAGCCGGCCACTGTTGGACGGCCTTTATCTTCTCAGGATCGGTTCTCACTCCATCGGCGCAGATGACATGTCCTAGGTAGCTGACCTCCTTCTTGAACAGGGCACACTTCTTTGGGCTTAGTTTTAGGTTAGCCCCCCGTATCCTGTCATGTCACCAAGAAGGCCCACCATGACTCTATCCATGAGGCGTTCAAACGTCGCTGGAGCGTTGCACAATCCAAAAGGCATGACGTTAAATTGCCACAGGCCGTTGCCAATTCCTGTACTGAACGCTGTCTTTTCCTTATCTTTCTCGCTAATTTCCACTTGCCAGTAGCCACTTTTCAAGTCAATGGTTGAAAACCACTTCATACCACTGAGCATATCCAGTGTGTCGTCTATCCTAGGCAAGGGATAACTGTCCTTCTTCGTTACATCATTCAGCCTTCTGTAGTCTACACAGAATCTGGTGCTGCCGTCCTTCTTCTTCACCAGAACGACAGGAGAAGACCATGGGCTCGTAGAAGGTTCAATTATTCCGCTATCAGCCATATCCTTTACCATTTCTGCTACCTCAGTTTCTTTAGCCCAGGGTATGCGGCGCGGTCTCTGCTTAATTGGTCTAGCATCACCTGTATCTATCTCATGCTTGACGAGACCTGTTCTTCCGCAATCTTTTCCCGTTGCAAAGATATCCCGGAACCGTAGCAGAAATTCCTTGGCTTGCTGTAGTTCCGAAACTGATAAATTACTCTTAGAATTTTCCAGAAGTTGCTGGATGTGATCAGGTTCACCTTTTATTGCGTCTTGTTTTACTGAAGATGTGTTGATCTGGCGGAGATACTTCACTTCTTCACATCTTCCAACAACACTGTTTTTCTTCAACTGGATCTCCTTTTTCCCAAGATTTACAATCCTGACCTTGGATCTTCCTTTCGTCATAACTAATGTCCTCGCAGTGATAAGTTCCGGGTGCCGGCCAATGTCTTCAACCATAACACATCTGCGTTGCCTAATTTTCTTAGGAAATTTAACTTCGACTAAGGTTTCCGTTCTTGGAGCCAATATGGTATCCTTTAAGCAATAGAGGTTGCATGTGTTAATTCCTTGCAGGAAGACTTCTTGGTCTGGGAATTTCAATACTCCTTTATCGATATCTAAAACACATCGGTAATTCCGCAGGAAGTCGAGACCCAGTATGCAATCGTCGGTAATATTCGCAATTAACGCTGAATGGGTGTACACTTGATCACCGATTTTAAACTCGATTTCTGTATCACCGAGGACGGAGACTGGCTGGCCAGTGGCTGTCTGAAGTCGGTAGGCTGGGGTTTCTGTTTGCCACAAGATGGTGCGTTTCAGCAACTCAGGTCTTATAATAGTCCGCGACGCCCCGGTGTCAACGGTGAAATTGCAAGCACGTTGATTCAGCGTTCCCTCGATGATCAAACTATTTCCGTTGTGGACTTGATTGATGGTGATGGTTGGGGCCTTCAGTTGACCAGCCAGCACCCGCCCCGCGGCCCTGGCGACATTTAGTTTAACGACTCCTCGTTAACTTGAGTTCCGGAGTCCACACTTCCCCTCTTCTTCTTGGGGCAATCGGTACGAATGTGCCCTTTTTCTCCACATCCATAACACGTCGGAATATAGCGGGACTTTGCCGACGGAGCCACTTCTCGGTGACGTGGTTGCACTGAAGGTGAGACCACCACTTCCCGAACTCTGTGCGTACATGAGTCTTGTCGTACGGCTTCCACTTCCAAAGCGTGGGCCATCGCACTCTTCAGAGTTTGGTGGTGTCCGAGTCGCACCGTAGCCCTGACTTCAGTATCCCGTAGACCGTCGATGAATGCTTGCACCAGATTTACTTCCACCGTCTCCGGTGTCATCGACATGTATGCCCGCCGGACCAGCCGTTCAACCTCTACTCCCCACTGCTGCAGGCTCTCATTCGACCTCTGCGTTCTCTCGCGAAGTTGCGCGCGGAAAACATGTTCGAGGTGCTTGTCACCATAGCGAGTGTCTAGTCCCTCCATTAGACGCTCCAACGTCCTGCCGTCTGGAGGAAGGTTCTCTAGGACCAGCAGAGCGTCCCCTCGTAGGGCCAAAGTTAACGCCGCGAAAGACTGGTCATCATCCCAGCGGTTTGTCTTGACCAGTGTTTGGAATTGGTACTTAAAAGCCGTCCAGGACGACGTGCCATCAAAACGCGGCATATCAAATTTTGCGGCTGATGGTGCGCTAACAGCCACGGGTTCGCGTGCTTCGAGCTTGATGATTTTTTTGTTGATGTCCAGCAGGCGATCTTCGTGGCCATCAATTCTGGTTTCGAGGCTATCAGCTCGGGCGGAAACCTCCTTGACCTCTACGGTGAGATTTTTCACTTTCTCGCCCAACGTGACGAGGCCGTGATCGATTTTTTCGAGGATCAGGTTCTGCTTAGCCTCTTGATCCCGGCGGGCTTCCTCCTGTTCGCGGCGGGCAGCTTCCTGTTCGCGGCGGGCTTCTTCCTGGTTAGCCGCGATTAGATCCTGGAGCTTACGCTGGTTAGCCTCTTGTTCGCGGCGGGCAGCTTCCTGTTCGCGGCGGGCTTCTTCCTGGTTAGCCGCGATTAGGTCCTGGAGCTTACGTTGGTTAGCCTCTTGTTCGCGGCGGGCAGCTTCCTGTTCGCGGCGGGCAGCTTCCTGTTCGCGGCGGGCTTGTTCCATACTAGCTTGCATGGCGGCCAACACTGCGGCGAGGTTTATTTCCGAGGATGGCCCTGTTGGCGCCTCAGCAGCTGCCGTTGCTCCCATACCAGCCCGATCTTCCGCTTCCAGACGTTGACGTGCAGCATCCATCTCCACTTGCCTCCTTGTTCGTGGTCCCTGTTCGTCGTCCCTCTGTAGTAATGGCATCTCACTTCTGACACCAGTTGTTACGAACGTGAGTAATTAAATGCCGGTTTACTAGCAGAGAACTTTATTCACCACAAAACAATGACAAATTAGTCCAATCAACAAATAACCAATCACTATAAACACTCAGAGTTCCGTTTAGTATCGCTTAGGTCGCTAGGTATCACTTCAAGTACTTAGGTAGTTCGCTCTGTATCGCTGACGAAATCAAACTGAACTCGCTTCTAGCCGGGGGCCCGTATTTATATGCGAAGTCATCGAAGTTTCTCGATACCGACGTTTCAAGGACATTCTAGCACAAAATAGTCGCATCGGGAGGCCATAAATCATTATTATTACTCTCGTAAGTAGGTACTTATCTACCACCTTACATGCGAATTTCGACTCTATTGGTAATACCGGAAGGTACAAATTCCCTTATCCACCCACATAACTACCTACTGAATCTTAGCTAATAATAATAGGGTATGTCGGACTTTTCTGGAATTTGCCAGGCCTGAGTATGTACTCCTATTCTCGAAGCTTCGCACATCAATGCGTTTTAATTATTTGATGCTACCCTTGGTTCCGTCGAAGATATAGCGTACTCAAGTTTCACGGCGTAACAATATTATAAAGGGCGAAAGTTTCTTTGTGTGCGTGTATGTATGTTTGTTACCACATAGGATACTTTTTATTCCGTGAGTAGATATGTTCCCTTGGGTTAATTTCCTATTTCCGCCGTCAGCAACTGGTTGTTGCATACTATATGCTCTTGGCACTAAAAATGTTAAACAGTAGAACTATAGACTATCCTGTAAATACCACTGCTCTTATTGACTTTTTACTTCTAGTTTGATATTTTGCCAAAAATGCTTGAGTATTTTTCTAGGAATAAATAAACGAATTGAAATAGTATAGATAAAACAATCACGTAAATCAATAACCAGTTTATTTCTTATTTTTAACATAACTTTTATAAACATTCGCATCATATCCGAACATTTCAAAATCAACACCATATATTTCCAACAATTTATTTAGCAAATGTTCGTCAAGTTGGCTATAGTAATGCTTTAACAAGGCAGTCGTGTTCCTACCGTCACGGGACTGATTCATCACAGAACGTAATTGCTTCCTCCGACGTTCACCAACCTTTATACTTAACAAATGACCAAGTCCTAACTGTTGTATCACATACATTGAATCTTTTGCCAATGTTTCCACTTTCGCTATCACACTGAAATACACCGCACAAGGTGAACAAAATGTATAATATGGAGCCCAGTGCTCATTAAACACGTAACCTGGAGTATTATATTGATCTACTAAATATCGAACAAATTCGTTGAATGTAGGTCCTAACTTTTTAGGCGCCCGTGATTGAGCTTTTGTTTTTTTCCTATATTTTGATATTATAGCTCGCGCAAACTTTCTGTAGTATGGTTTTATTTGTATCTCCAGCTTATCTCGATAAGCTGATAACAACCGCGCAAAAGGATCTCGCACTATTAAAAGTGATATTACGCCTGGGGTGTTCAATGCCTCTTTTAATTCTTTCACACTGGGTCGAGGAAATTTTTGTCTGACTAAAGTCAAGGGCTGTACTTTACTTTTTTCCAAGAACTTTTTGTTGTATCCCCCTGAAAATAAATAGAGTATTGTGTTAAGAAGGTATTACTGACATAAACAATATTTAAGTCATTTACTATATCAGGTAACCGATTACACTCCCTTTAAACGGAACGCAATAATTGAACTTGTAATTCTTAATTGTAACATCTAAAACCAGTACTATAATTTGCACTGAAAACTCACCCAAAATATTAAAGTAATACATCCAAGATGAACTAGCAGCTTTGAAAATATTGCACCATACTAGTTTATGTTTGTGATCAACAAAGAACTCTTTGTTATTAATTGGTTGCGTGAGGAGTTTCCTCTTGTGGCAAACTTCGTGAACTGTTTCCGTGCGTCTCTCCAGTTCTAAGAGAGTCTCGTTGTCTGGCTCGGACCACACCACATTGCTGTCCGAATCTGAATCATCCTTGCCTACTGTTTCTGGATTCTGCAACTGTTATAATGACACTGTTAACGCTATCACTACACTAAACAACTTGCCTGTAACACTATTAGAAAGCGCATTACCATCCACCTGCTGTAATTGTCAGGTAGTATGGACCAGTCCTTCACTGGAGTATTCACACTGCTTTTGAAAATTGTCATCTTCATAACAACCATGTAAAGGGTCGCCCAAAACAGAAAAGCGGCGGTCTTAGCTCCGCATCTCAAATAAACAAAGGCTTTTGCTTTCATCCTCGACCGAAAACGTTTCATTGGGAATAACATTTTGCTGCGTCCAGTTAAATAATTGTCGGGTGAACTGTAAAGTTATTCGTTTATGTGATTCCTGTGGTGCACATTGTCACGAGTGTTGTTAGCCCGTAGTCGCGTATGTACAGCTCGGCCTAGATGTCTATTTACGCAGCATCCGAGGGGATGGGGGATCGCACGGAGCATGAGCGAACCTAACGATTTTCTCTTCCCGTGTGGGCGCGAGATTTAACGGGGTACTTACTGAAACTTTCAGACTATCGTGCAATAAATTTTGTTTAGGGGATTTATATTATATAATTAATATTTTATTATACTAAGGGCCTATTTCAAAATGTCCTACTCGGCACTATATGCAGGCACTATAAATGATGTGGAAATAGTTTTATAATTATTAGTTCTAAACGCAAATAAATATTTAATTGACATACTGTTCGTGATGTTATCTTCGATCTTTTGTTGATCAACACAAACAACATGATACCTAATAATGATTAAAAATCGTGTCTCTAAATCGAGTACTTATTATGTTGTTTTCCTAACGAATGAGGAATACTTACCAATGAGTAAACACAGAGAGTGCCTAAGCTACTGTAATGCATAATAAAATCTGAAAACGATATCATGGTTATTTAAACTTGCGACCTAAAACTGTTTTAGTGGATAATAAAATACTTAGCGCGGTAAGACGTGTTATTTAAGGGCGCTATTACAATTTTTCTTAAATTTGAGCGTTTTGACAGAAATACCATTACAACACAAAAGAACTGGCATCATCTTATAGTAATTTTGACATTTCCTGTGTCAATATAGTCTCAGGGTATAAAAAACAGACGATAGGTAAATTAAACGACGGGCGGCAGCAGTCGCGCTCGATTTTTGCATTGCATACAAAAATTATTTAAAAATATTATTTAACTTTTAAATAGCCTAATTTATTTTTTTCAAGATATATAGAAATACCACCTTAGTTGGTTAATTTTTTTTATTTGAGTTTGGATTATAATTTCGTAGATAAAAATTGTAGTTTCGTACGGGAAACTGTCAGTAGATCTTGGTTTTACAGAATTATTTTTGGTGTATTACTGTATGAATAGTAATAAAGTGGTTTCGGCACTCCAATGTAGAAGATACAGTTGTATCATAGACATTTTTATAAATGATTAAACTTTAATATCTTTGGTGTACCAAGGCGTCAAAAGATACCCAAAAGCAACATTTTATAAAACATCCTTTGCGGAGACAAGGATTTTACTGATGTAGGTAAACAAATTCAAATATTTATTTGAAGCACTCCCAAGATAAGTTATCAAACTTTCTTATCCATATTTTTGTTTTTTTTTTTTTTATGGCTATATCTAAAGCATCGTCACACGTCAAAAATCGGATAAAACGCTGAAATTCATCAAAAATTGCGACAGCCCTCTTAACTAACCTATCAATACCCGCGGAACCACACAATAGTAAGACAATAACAGCGCGGTCCTATGAGACCGGTCGAGGATTCATGAATTAATGATTTCACAATACACTGCTTCTTGGTCGAGTGGTTGAGTCCTCTATTTCTAAAAATTTCTGGTTAGATAAAGTGGTTTATCCATCATTAATTTTTAGTAACAGCTAGGATTCCTGGTTCATAGTAACTGTTTGGCCCCTAATACACATGATGTCACCAAGCAAAATATAAAAAAGGCTTCTGCCAGCGCCAACTCTCGGAACGTAGACAATTATCCCTAGGGAACATACTCCTGGGATAAAAAGTACCCAATATCCTAATCCAGGACATGGTCTACCCTTGTGCCAAACTTTAAATAGGTGCAACCATTTCTGCTTGAAGGTATTAAACATAAACACAAAATATATAATAATAAGATGTGACGGGAAGATCGCCGCGATAAAAGCATACGTCTCTCGTTTGGTTCAAGTTGCTGATGTAACCAGTTTTAATTTTTTTTTTTCACAAAGCAGAGGTTTCCTAAACGACTTCGCCAAGGGTTTTGTCTTGAGCTACTTGAACACTGTGTATGTCGTGTCACGGTACATAAATCCAAAGAATTTGTGCAAGCCTGTGTATTTATTTTTACTCTTCGCTTTACTGGTAATGGAAGTGTCGTGACGAGACTTTTTTTTTCGGTAGGGGAATCATCAAAATGACTGCTCCCGCTCTTGGGCGGAGCGGGAGAGCGTGTCAGACTCTTACTGACTAAACCCCTACCCCGTTCCTTCGTTGCCTTCGATCTGGGGGACACGGTGACAACCTTTCGGATTTTACGTGTTCCCCAGAGGCTTCGGCCCTGCCGGGCCCCTACTGTTCGCTGACTTCTCCTTGAGGCGCGCGTGGAACAGAACGCGCCGTTGACGACTAGGCTCGGTCCAGATGATTACCAGACTGCCGGACGGCGAGCTACCAAGTGCTCGCCGTCCGCGAGCCCGCGCCTACGGTGGTCGGAAATCGGGATCGGGATCTCGGCGGCCGCGGCGGCGACGTGAAGCCGTCCCCTCACGCGCTTGCGGTCGGCAGCCTCCGTCGCTAACATTACTGCTTCGCAAAAGGAGGCGACCGCCCGCCATCCCTCTTTGCTCCGGACCATGGCCTGTACCAGGGCCCGGCGAGAGAGGTCACCGCCGCCGATAGCCTCTACAAGGACACGGCGGTGCTCCGCCCAAGCGGGGTCGTGACGAGACTTAACAAGCGACTAATTTGAAGGCGCTTCTACTATATTATTATTATTAAACATTACACTATAGCATAAAATAACATTACATTAGGTACAACAACAACAACCACTGTGATCTATTTTTTTAATGTTTTCAGCTTCTCGCCGTCATTTCGAGATTGCTTTCCGAATGTTCGATTTGAACGGCGATGGTGACGTCGATTGCGAAGAGTTCGAGAAGGTGGCACTCCTCATTCGCCAGCAGAGCAGCATCGGTTCCAGGCACCGAGACCATGCTAACACTGGCAACACTTTTAAGGTAAACCTGCTTCACAAAATGACAACACGAACATATTTTTGAACATAATATTTATTCATCTTATTGATGGTAATAGAAAATTCAAAGCTTGACTAAAACTTATTACGGTCTAGTTGATGCTTTTTAGGCTTCTATAACCTCAGTCGGCAAAAACGGAGAAAAACCCTCATAGGATTGCTTTGTTGCCCATCTGTCAAGACCCTTTATCTCAGAAATACGTAAAAGTATAAATTTAAAATTAATATAAAACAATGATAGGGCCCTCGGGGCACTGAAAAATTCTGACTTCTAAATCAATTTGCACCATTTAGGGGCATACTAAACACTGGCAAGGAAATCAAAACTTTATGATATTTCCTGCTCATCTAGAATCCTGAAATTTGGCAAGAATTAAGGTCTCATAGCACAAGTAAAATACTGGAAATTTGTAGTTACCTACGTTACACTTACGTTTATATAACGTTTATGACGTAGGAACGTCACAAAATATATATTTTTTTTTGTAATTCGATTAGCTGGGAATCGAAACTGTTTACATAGGTAAGTTTGTGTTTCCCTCTCAGTGCTTGATTACGACTCGCAATTATTGTTAAAGTCATGAATACGAGCTTAGAAGACAATGTTTCCTGATATCCTGTTATGTATGAATAAAATTGTTTATTTGTTTTTGATAGATAGAATAAAATTATTTTTAAAATGTTACAGGGTATCAACTCGGCGCTGACGACATACTTCTTCGGTCCCCGTCTCAATCAGAAACTGACGATTGAGAAGTTCTTAGACTTTCAACAACAACTCCAGAGGGAAATATTGTCTCTTGAATTCCAAAGAAAACAGCCAGGCAAGTCTAGTCACTAGTTCGTGTTTATTAACAACATGTATCTCTCATGGTCACATTCAATATTTGCACCTACGAGTAGACCATGTGGTCTAAGTGTAAATATTGAATGAAACACTTTTTTTAGCTATAGCTATTGAAGTAAATATTTGTTTTAACTAAATCTATTTAGTTAAAGTGAATATAAATGTAAAACTATTGACCATATTTCTGAAAATTTAATCGTTGCCGAAATTCTTAAAAAAAACAAGCAATGATCAAACTTACACCTACACTTTAACTAAGATACGTCGGTAAAATTAATAACAATAAATAAATTAATTAAATATGTAATAATCTAGAACTTAGTTGTTTCAAATTTTAATAACTCAACTCATTTTTGAACTAATCGATAATATGATTTTGCATTAAATTGCATGCATTGTGGTAAAACACACGCATCTCTTTCTTGTCTGTGCAGTCCGCCATTGTACCTATAGATTTAAGTTTCTGTACAGTTCGTCCACTATAAGTTGGCGAGTGTGAAGTTAGGCTCTGCGAATTTCGGCGCTTGAAATATCTTACAAAAATAAAGGTTTTAAAAAAATAAATGCAATTTGCAGTTCTTATTGCTGTTAAAAAACAGTTATTGGCATTAATTTTTTTTTAACCTTTATTTTTGTACGATATTTCAAGCGCCAAAATTCGCAGAGCCTAACTTCACACTCGCCAACTTATAATGGACGAATTGTACAATTTATAACTTCTTTTGGTGTACAATAAAGTTTATTCTATCATATTCTATTCCGACAGTGAACGAAGTTTGATATACATGTTAAAAATAACTGCTTTGTCTTATTTTCTTTATGGTGGAGTATCGTCACACATTTCTTCCAGCTCTGGTTGAAGAGCGAAAGAGTGTCAAACTAGTACTGACTAAAAGACACCAGTGTTCCTTCAGTTGCCCTTAGCGTTCCAGAGTCTCGGGTGACACTTTCGAACAAAACTGCAGCCCTAAATGTAGTTTTACTAGGGTTTAATTTTTTCAACGAAAATATTTCAGATGAAAATGGTCGTATTACTGAAGCGGACTTTGCTGAATTGCTATTGGCGTACGCCGGCTACCCAGCCAAGAAGAAGGCGCGAATGCTGAAACGTGTCAAGAAGACGTAAGTATTAATCATATTGAATGATGCGTTCAGACTCATAGATTATGAGTCTATTTATTTATTTATATTATATTTTATTTATTATTATTTATTTATTAAATACTTTATGCACATAGAATTACAGAGGCGGACTTAATGCCTTAGGCACTAAGCATAGGCATTATTTAGGGGTTAGGCATTCGGCTTTGGGTAATGTATTATAAGGTTTTCTTAAGTGTAGTTACACAGCCAGTTTCACCTCACTGTTAGACAAAAACCCTCATAGTTATTTTGAGTACATATTTTGAAGTGAAGAATCACTGTTTGTTCGTTTGGTCTCCAGCTTGTCCAGTATTTTTTTCTACTGGGGGGCTACCGTCATAGTTGAGAGTAACAAGGCTCCATATAATAATGTTGACCTACAGCTCATTACGCAAACTTATCAGGATCCACTTCAGCTTTTGACACAAGTCAGTTATTATATATTTTTCTTTAGTAAGGCCAAGCTCACACCGCTGTCGTGTGCTGTCGACAGTCAGAATCTATGCAAAATTGCGGATAGTCAGTCAGTAGTACACTTCATTTAGAACTCAACACTCACAGTTGGCGACGGACTACGATTCAATAAGTTTAGTGTGAATGCGTCATCTACGTCCTGCGCTTGTCCCATATTACTTGGGGGCCGGTGCAATACGTTTTTTTCTTCCAGTCTGTCCTGTCAACCGTCATACTAACTCCCTTTTCTTTTATAAAATAGAATAGATTTATTTGCTTAGAATGTTGGTAAGTACATAAAATAAGTTGTTAAGGCTGGCGCGAAGTGTCAATTTTCCATACAAACGTAATACCAAAATCATTTGCAGTTTAAGCATATTTACACCATAATATGATGTAATTCGGATTCAGACAATAATTATCTAGGTTCCTACGTCGTCTTTCTGTTGAAAAACTTACCCCAAACGAAATTTAAGCGAATTTAATTTTGCACATTTTTACACCGAAAATGTCATGTTTTTATTTGTTTTTTTCTATATTATAAACAACAATACTTCAAGATATCTCTCCGTAGGAACACAGATATTATTATCAAGTTATAAAGAAAAGAAAATAAATTGGAAAATAATTAATTTTTCATTCATCATTTTTGGTATTACGGTACACATCCAAATTCCTCCCATATTTTCAATAGTTTTTATTGCTATCGCAGCAGGCAAATGTCAGTGTGTGGGTATGACATTACCTCAGTCAGTGTGTCTCAGAATTATTTATACTATCTGGATTGATTACGTCAACCTCATAATCGTACTCACAAAAGGGTATCTTATCTCTTTCTACCACGGTGTCCATAGACGAGTAAGAAAGGGACACGCTACCTCTTTCTATGCTCCGTCTTGCTGGGTACATTTTTTCCATTTTTGCTTGTTAATCAAAAATATGAACTTAATGGCAATGAAAATGAAGTACACTTCAGATTGTGTGATATTACTTCGTAATCATTCCAGGGTACACAAAGTCCTTGCGTGTGTGTCGCTCCTACAGGGTTACCTACTTATCATAGGTTCGAAAAATATTTTTCCGTACCTCAACGGGCAAAAACGAAACCTTTGTTTGTCAAGACCCTCTATCTCGGGAACACGTGGAGTTGTCGAGTTCGAGAATAGGCCCGCGATCTCTTGAAGCTGTGCACAATTGATTTACAATTGACATATAAGTTATCCAACAATCCTCATAATATTAAGTTCACTTCAATCCCCTTTTCTTTTTTTTTAATTTCTATTAATAGGTTAATTCATTTTAGTTTTTACCTTTTTGGTCCTGGACTTCAGGCAACGGATAAGGTCTTCCATAGTGATGATGATCACAGATTTGCTCCTGACAATCGCGTTTAGGCGAGTATTTGTGAATTTATTGTGAATGGCCGCCATCATGTCGCCTCCCCATAATATGGTGCAATGTAGGTATGCTCGGATGTATTTACCATCGAAAAAAACATAGGTATAGCTGCAAGAGTAAAAATCTTTTGAGTCCAGATTCACTTATTTTTTATGTATGAATGTTTTGTGTAATAGTGTATTTATTAGATCTTGTGCTTGGTATCTATTGTGTTATATTCAAATTCAAAGAGTATGTTGTTGTATAATGATTGTTCGTGTATAGTTAATTTATATATTATGTATACTAACCTGTCGTATTTGTTAAGTAGTTTCACGGAACGTACGCCAAATTGTCACATACAACGGTGGTTGCTGAAAATCAGCACCGTAGATTGCTGGAATTACCTAGCGTCACGGTATACGCTGAGCAACGACCTATTTTTGCCCTTATGCGATGCACAACTTGATTGATTTATTGTTTATTTTTTCTCTTGTTTCTTTTGATGTTTACGTTTTGTTTCATTGTTTGTCTCTGTCGGTCGTGTCGGCCAAGGTCAAATGCAAGTGACCACAGATAATGCACTAACATCATAGACAACTGTGTTCTGTGTCTATGATGCCATAGAGTTTATGCCGGGTATACACAGGCTCGACAGTTGTTTTTAGTGTACGTTATTTTAGAATTGTTTAATAGTTTTAATGTATTTTTATTTTTATTGTGCGTCCATTTAGGGCGGAATAAACGTGTTTTCTTTCTTTCTTTTTCTTTCTTATCGAAAAAAAAAGTTACAACCGTTTATATCGCAAAAAACGTACGTTTTGATACTCTCTAAGTAATCAAAATTTATAGGGTACTTCCCGATGACCTAGAATCATGAAATTTGGCATAAAAAAGGTCTTATAGCAAATATAGGGAAAACTCTGAAAACTGAAAATTTGTAGTTACGCCTCTAGAAAATCGGTTCCCCTCCTATAGGCATTCACACTAGCGTAGGGGTCATATCGCACAAGCGGTTTGCGAGCGTTTGTTCCTTATATTATTTAGATTTTAATCACCATAGATTCATTAAGTCGTGATTTATTTTTGTTAGTTACATCTCATGTTAATAGGTTTGTTCTTTTTTCTTATATTTATATTCTCTCTTATGGTGTGAATGTGGGAACACTAGACTACGATTTGATTACTACTATTTCGACAGCTTTTTGATAAATATTATTTTTATTGTACTTTTGGTTATCAATCTTAATCTGTCTGTTAATATTGTAATCTATACTTATAATAAATTTGTAGAAGTATAAATTCTGTACATTGAAAATATCAAAAAAAATAATGGCAGGGGGTGTTACGAGACCGACACCGAACTCATTTTTTTTTAATTAGGTAGGTACTTAGGTTTACTTTTATAGGACGCAGACCGTATAGATTTTAATTTCAAGTATAGGTAGTATATTTGATAGTGTGTAAGTAACGTAGGGTATTTTAGTATTCTTAGGTAAGATTAGTCATTCGTATAATTATGTAGATATTATTTTTTAGGCATTTTGCTTATTTATTGATATACATAGAAGTGAAGGTACTACACTAAAAACTTCTTGATAAGTTTTGTCATCCACGCGAACGAAGTCGCGGACACAGCTAGTATGGAAATATTGTAAACCCAATATTTTTTTGAAAAGAGTAACCATGAAGTTTCTTGCCAGTTCTTCTCAATAGGAAACGACGAATTGGAACTACGCACTAGATTCTGACGTTTCATAAGTGTCCATGTAGGCCCACGTAAAATAAAAATATTATTGATTTCCATTCGATAGATTGATCACTACAGAACACTTTTTTTGCATTAAATTTATTTTTAGGATAACATTAAAAGTGACGACCCTATTTCTTCAATGGAGCATAGGTAATCTGGGGGCACGGTAGTGTCCCACCCACCAAGTCACGCAAAAATGTGGCATCCTTTTCTCGAAACATTTCGAGCCATTTTCAACCTCTTATAAATTTGTTGTGGACGAAACTAGATCAAGCAGGCTTCTTAAAAAGACGATATATTTCAAATCTCATTAATTTTTCTTATCAAAGTTTCTAAATTTTGTCATTCACTGACTGAACGAACATAAAAAGTCTGAGGTACTTTTAGCAGACATAGAGACAGAAGTTTCAAATTTTGATTACAATTAGTGTTTACTGTACAAACCAAGGGAAAACTAAAATATTTTGCAATTTCGGCCTAGTTTTCTAGATACACCAACTGCATATATAACTTAGTAATCCCATATAAATGTATAGGATTACAAAGTTACATTTTTAAGATTTGACTTGGTAATCGCACTAAACGATTTACTTAATTACTTTTGAGATACATTGTGTTTTCATGCGATTACAAAGCTAAATTCATTTATTTAAAACATACAAGATATTTTGACTTGGTATAACATGGATCTCACATATTTTTACGGTAGAAGAGTAGTGTTGCGAGACTTGAGTTTTTTACAAGCTGTGTTTTTGATGGAATTATTTTGTCAAGTTAAAAACTGTTCCATATTATGCTGTGAAGATTGTCCAACTCACACGTACACACACATATGCAATTTCGCATTTGTTTTTGCCAAACAGAGATAGCAATATACCGCGAACGTATTTTATTTTCATCTCAACTCGAAGTAGCGAGCGATCTACGCAGGATCCTTAAGTGCAGATATAATAGAATCCATGTCCAATCCTGTTAAACATTTTTTGAACTTTTGGAATGGCAAGTTTTTAATTCGATCAGGTATTTTATTATAGACTAAAGAAGCCATACAAAGCACTTTTTTTTTAATAAACTATGTCACTCGTCACACAATCCGCGTCTATAAGTAATAATAATAATCTAATTATTTCCAGTTTCCGCGACCACGGCATAGGTATAACAAAGGACGACTACCTGAAGTTCTTCCACTTTCTGAACAACATCAACGACGTGGACACGGCGCTGACGTTCTACCACATCGCGGGCGCGTCCATCGACCAGCCCACGCTAAGACACGTGGCGAGGACAGTCGCGCATGTCGACTTGGATCCACACGTCATTAACGTAGTCTTCACTATCTTCGATGAGAACAGTACGTATTATCTTATTGATTATTCAAATTCAAGTTCTTTATTTCAGACGTAAGTCCATAGTGTTAGTAACAACAAAATAACTTAATGACTAGTGTTAGTCATAAAGAGGAGATACTAAAATAAAACATCAATTGGTATGGATCCTCACCCAGTGGTGCAGCAGAGGGGAGATATATAGAGCAGTGGTGGCCCAGTGGTAACGGCCCCGAGTTACGAGTTGTAGGTCATAGATTCAAACCCAGCCAGGTGCATTACTTTGTCTAATTTATTTCATCACCACTGCTCTCAAAACGGTGAAGGAAAACATCGTGAGGAAACCGGCATGTCCTAGAATGAAAAATTCGAAGACATGTGACATCCACCAATCCGCACTGGGCCCGCGTGGTGGATTACAGCTCATTCCCTCTCCTAGAGAGGAGGTCTGAGTAACAACAGTGGGAACATTACGAGGCCGATAAAGCTAAAAAAAAATTGAAGCTGTTGGAAAGCTTCCCACAAGGTGGACCAATGACCTGGTCAGGGTTGCGGGAATCTGATGGATGCCAGCCATACGGGAACGGTCGTTCTAGCGACGCTTGGGGGAGGACTATGACCAGCAGTGAACGTCTTTCGGTTGAAATGATGGTAATGTGTATTGAGGCTTAAGATTCAACTGTGCGATTTTTATTTCCTGCCCGCATGCGGCTGCGGTTTCGTGACTTCTTAATCGCAAGCGTTATCCTAATTATTGCTCGAATAGACAAGGAGGAAACAGCTTTTCCGTTTTACTGAACAAACGGATACGACGATTAAATATTTGCGCAATGATGGTTTTCTATAATCGACGCCTTAAGCAATTTCTTTAGATGATTGCCATAAAATTTAACAGCTTATTTTTCTTATCCTGTGATAAATAATACACTTTTCTCTTGGTATTTATGTGCCTTAAAGTTGCTGGTAACCATTTTATAGCGATAAAATTACGATATTTTTAGGATTCTGTACCAAAAAGAAAAGAAGAAATCTTGGTAAGACATACTTGTTGCATCTTGTGCGACTCATTTGTATAATTAAAGCTAATTGCCCTTCTCATATAATACAAATAATACACAACTCAGGGTGTTTAAAGTACGGTTGAGCATTTAGGAAGCACTTTAGTATTGACTTATTTTTCCTATATACATTTTCCTGTATTAATTTAGTTTTACTAGATACATGTATAAATCGATAACCCTGGCAGATTCTGGCTGTCAACACTCAATACAATATCAAATAAATCTATAATTACTTTCATTATATTACTATCCATATTTTTAATACATCGCCAGAGGATTATTTACTAATACTATAATTCATACTTGTAAACTTGATAAGAAAGCAACCATTTATAATCGTTTAGAATACATCAAAATGTTTTGTGTAATCCATATAATCTTTTTTTAATTGTATAGCTAGAATAATGTTAACAAAAAAACTTACTATGGTAGGCGCCAGATAAATTTGCAATAAAGTACATTGACCTGTTATACGAAGGTAAATAAAAATGAAACTAAGCACCATTTTATCTTATAAAAAACTATAAAGGATCACGAAAGATGTCGATACAAGACAGCTTTATTTATTTATTTCAGTTTTTTAAATTAGGAATGTCAAAGAATGTAAGAGGGTCAATGACCGGTTTGGCGAATTTGTCTGGCTGCTATAACTTTCGCTGAACCAATCACAATAATATAAGATTCTAATACATATGTTGATTTATTTTCACAGTGGACGGTCAACTCAGCAACCGCGAATTTGTCGCAGTTATGAAGAACAGACTTCTTCGCGGTCTCGAAAAGCCGAAGGACACAGGTTTTGTCAAACTTATGTATTCATTAATCAAATGCGCGAGGGACACCAAACCAGCTATATTAGATTTTTAAAGATAATTGTTAATAACGATCCTATTATATAAAGCTTATGTTCGATTGGACTGTATATTATATTTCGTCTAGGTCAATATACCTACACCTGGGTTTAAAAAGATAAATGAACTGAGTGCGAGTGGTTTTTAAGTTAAAGCGATCGAAACTTTACCTCGATTATCTCTCTGATTGGTTAAGTGCTTAGAACGGATCAATCGCAGCGCTGAACGCCTTATACGTGTCACGGTAACGTAAAACAAACTCGCACGAGGCACTCTTAGGAGGCAATGGTCTTACTAATTTGGGTTAATCTAGCAAGGTGACTTCTAGAATGATTTAGTATTTTGCGACTTGGCCTTAGTAACTTTTACTTGTCTTTACATTAAAGTGAAACCTATGGGCTTGAGCGTAGCCATGTTCTCGCTAGATAGTGCTGAACTCAACAAGTCTAACGCTATACGCACTATAGTTTGACTAACGATGGGCGATTCGGAGATGTTTTAACAATTGAACGAATTGGGGTCGTTAAAATAAACCATCGAGTCAAGCATCGACTCACCGTTCTACACAATAATCGAGTATTTTTCGATTGTGTCAAGTTAACGGAATCAACCGCTAGTTTCGATTGTTTGAATCAGTCACTGCCACTCACCGAAACTTGTTCGGCCACCGGGGTGAGACTCGTAGTAACAGACCGGACCAGGAGTCCGACTGGTCTCCCTTGACCGGATTGTTAAAGTCGAGACAATCGAGAACCATCGAGATGAAATCGAGTACAATCGATTAAAACCTCTCGACATTGCGCATCGCTACTGGAAACTATAAATTACCCAATATAGGCTAATCCATATACCTAGGTGTAACAACATTTGATTTAAAGCCGTATATTGCTCAATCAAAAGACAGCAGTATCTATTTTAGACATGTAAGACAAAATACCAGGCTATGAGTTCCTGTTTCTCGTATTAAAATTATACTAAGCCAAAGATTACGCTTCGCATTCGTATAACCTATGAAAAATGACAGACGACGTCCGAAAAAAAAATTCCTCTAAAATACTAAACAATTAAACCAATCGAACAAATATAAACTGTAAGCCTATTATATTAAGACATGAACTCGAAATGTCTTAAGTATGTTAACAACAAGATTTACTAGCGGGTGAACGTCCCTTTGATCAGACGTCCTATAAAGTCTTGCCACTGTGCCCGCACAGACGACTCTTTAGACGTAATTTATTTGCGTTTATTTACGTATTTACCCGATTTCATGAAACGATACGTCAGCCATTAATGTTATTTTTTATCGCATTTCGTATGACGTGTGTCAAAGTCAAGTTTTCGACTAGGAACCTCACTAGAATACAGACAATACATGATTTTATAGAAGGATCAATAGTTAATGGATTTTACGTAAACATCAGATGTTGTAAACATTTCTGTGTTGATTAAGAATTCGATTAATATCTTCTTACGTTTTTACCACTAAGACACTCATAGGATTTGTTTCCAATAAACAATTTTCTTTTAGTTTCAATACTTTTTGTCTATGAAGCGGTACGAAGTTCGCCAGGTCAGCTAGTTTTGTATACTTTTTCAAAGAACCAGTCAGTTCGTCACAAAATTGGTCATTTTTTACCTGCTTCAAAGCCTAGGTTCCTTTAGAGAAAAATCCTATGAGTAAGAAACTATATGGTTAGGGGCTCTTAAAATATATGTAGATTAATGTTATGTAGTATCGTTCCTAAATCGGCTAAATAATATGTTTTATGTATTTATATTAAGTTATAATTATTGTTTTTAAGCTCTCTAATCTGGTCATAAAATATTTTAGTTTTTTTTTTTGTATTAATAAGTGAGGGACTGAAGTTTGACTGAAGTTTTTTCAATCTTTAAAGTTTTGTGTTCAATCATGAAGTTTTTAGTCAAGTTAATCGATTGTTAAAAATAATTTATTATAAGTACAAGGTATTGAAATGGTTAAAATAATAAAATGGTTATGATTAATATCGTATAGACATTTTAGTTATATATCTAAGTAGTTTAATGTTGTTAAATATTCACTTGCAGTATCTATGATCTTTTTGCCTTAATCTCAATATAAATAATTAATAGGCTACCTTGCTTTTATTTTGTACAATAGTGTATTTTTATAACTCATGTTTTTCTGCTTTATACTATTTGCAAAAATCACTGAACTAGATAATAATATATGAGCTGTATTATAACATTTATGAACAAAAATGCGTATTGTATTACAATTAAAATACTATTTCTCATCTAAATTAATTGAATTCCTAAAAAAAAATTAAGGAAGTATTACACAATATTCTTGCATTTTTCTCCTATATTTTTATTTATAAATCATCACATTTTGTAACACAATGATTTTAGTATTTCCAATGCATTATTGTTATGTGATTTCTAAGAATAAATTCGTTTTTTGACAGTATTGTTTATTTTTAACAGTCTATCTGAAATATACCTAATACACACCATTTACTAACAGTAACGTTATTCGAGTTTAAGAATTCTTTCTTATTTTAAATATAATATAGTTTTATATGGTGATTTATTTATTTCTTCAAGGCTTGTTTCTTGCCAAGAAGGTCATAACTCGCAAAAGATTTTACTTTTGAAATTAACAGATTTATTTTGATAAACATAAAAGAACTGATGCGGATACGAATATTTTTTGTGTAATCATAAATTCTTATGAGTTTATGAGTTCAATGCTCCAAAACTCATTAGCGAGCCAGTGTCTCGCTACTAGTGCTGGTCTCGTAGAAACGTCGCGAGATGTGCCGCAGACGGGCCGGGAGCATTGAACCGGTGTCGAGTGTTGCCGCAGTGTTGCGGATCTCTGGATTGGCCCAGAAACAGCTCGAGTAAGCTCCGGCTTGTAAATCACTCGAAGCACGAGCCGTCGAACCGACGCCCGCCGCCACGCGAAAAATAGATATAGTTTGATGTTGCGCCGGAATTACTCGAGATAATAGAAAACGGCACTGGCCGAACGACTCTGCACCCGCGACGACGCCCCGCGCCCCCTGGTGAGTTAGCCCTTATATTGTACTGCTTCCCCCACTCTCTCCGCCCACGTGGCGTCTAACGTGTAATTTTTCCCGTGCGCGGCCGTCCTTGTCCATAGAACAGGTGATTTATGCATAGAAATGTTGCCAAACACCTACGTGTATGCATTATGAAATGTAACTGACGGCCGATTATAACGAGATTGTGATAGTATGCACTATCACTGCAAGTGCATTGCTTTTGTACTGCAGTTGTTGTAATACGAATATTTCTTGTGTCAGTTTCGCCTGGACCGGATACTGAGTAGTGACGATGCCGATGTACGAGCGGCCACCGTTTTGGCGAGTGCCCCTCCAGCGCATGGATCCTGGAAATGAGCCCAGGGACTTCGGCCAGAGGCGACCAGTAAGAATCATTTGCATTATTATTATAATACTCGTGTACCAGTATGCACTAGAGTGAGGGTTTCAGGCAAATTGTCAGCATGATTGTGTAACGTAGAGTTATTTGCGGCGCTAAACCTTACTATGTTAATTGTGGTGATGACGTAGGCAGTTAGTAGTTGCTGTTATGTGAGCAGTGATAGGCATTCACTTGATGATGGTGCCTAGATGTGAACTAAATCAAATTCTAATATTGTTTCGTCCAAGTCATGCATTACTTATTGAGTGTTGAGAGTTTGTTGTTATAGTATGCACAATATCAAAAAAAAACAAGTA
This sequence comes from Mythimna separata, assembly GCA_030763345.1. Taxonomy (NCBI): domain Eukaryota; kingdom Metazoa; phylum Arthropoda; class Insecta; order Lepidoptera; family Noctuidae; genus Mythimna; species Mythimna separata. The sequence goes on along the minus strand of CM061171.1, from coordinate 16,960,221 downwards.
TCTAAAATACAAAATATTTATTTCAAATAACAAATTTTATAAATATAAATTAATGGCATTTTAGTTTTATACTTCATATACTTACCGGAGTTTTGTTTATCGATATCACTTGTTATTTAACAAAACACTTTCTTGTTATTTTAACAAAATGTTATTGCAATTATTTTGTCTTAAATTTAGCAGATTCTTTAAAATTTTGAAGAAAAATGATTTTCTTTCAATGTGTAGACGTAAAACATATATTTCAACATTTTAGTGACACATCGATGATCACACTAGTATAGAAGTCACATGCAGATTCCGTCCATATTTTGTTTTGATTAGTAAGTATGATCAATGGGCTAAATATACGTCAATAACTTCAATGTGATGCCAATACAGAGTCATTATGAACCTATTTATAGTAAAACTTTGACGTAGGAAATAGTGATCAGCAATGGATGGCCTTACATACCTATCTGGTGAATTACCCTTAGAGAGCCATACTGTATTATTAGATGAACTTTGTATTTATTTCCGAAATAATATTACCTACCTATTGATGATGATGAATGCTATTAATGTAGGTATTAGGTGCTTAGTAAAATCTGCAACTCTATGAGGTATTGAAGCTTGCAATAATTTGAATATGTAGGTTATGCTTAATGCGTCGATACATTGAGAGTAAACAAACAAGCCGAAGACTTGCCGGAATGACTGGATAATCAAGCATCGATGTATCCCAGAGTTTCCGTAAATCGAATTAGGTCGATTGCGAAGGCAGGGTTACATGCAGCGTACTAGGGGGGCAGGGGGCGGTGCGGGTTTGCGGTGAGGCTAATTTAGCGCGCACTACGTCGCGTGTTCCCGCCGCGCACACACCGCGTCTCGTGCACTGTGCAGTGACACTGTGCGACACTGTGCCACGCGTGACACTCAGCAGCATGGGGCGGCTGCACACCTTTGTGGTGACGCTGCGCCGCGACTCCCGCGAGGTCAACTGGGGCCTGCGCCTGGTCGGAGGCGCCGACCTGGCCACGCCGCTCATCGTCACCAGGGTATAGCTCCTCCGCACGCTCGCAGGGCGTCACTCGCGCGCCGGTGTAAACATTAACCGGCGCTCCAGTCACCGCTCTGTTTGTAAATAAGACGCGATCCAGGTTAACGATCAATCAAATCTGCGGACCTAAACTATACGCTTCAGTAATTATCTCAAGAAACATTGAACATACGATTGCCTCTTTCAAAAATATCAGAAGAGCCGACTTGGATCATTTTATAATTTATCCGGGACACAAAAATATTTATAGCGTTGTCAGTCAGTCTGGGACTTTACCCGCAAGCCGACAATTTGAAACACTTCAGCTATTTTTGTAATTCAAGTATCTGCTGAGCCGTTTTAAAATATCGGGAAACGGCCGTTGTTTAAACATTATCTAGAACATCATTAAAATACATGTAGAGCGTGGACGAACTCTCTTTATAACTGATATATTCTTGGATGTATCGTGTCGTTCGACAGCTGCCGACGACGATGCGACATGACCCCGTTATGTTAATCTATTTCATTTAATATTTTTAGCTAGTGCCTAAAACCGATACAATTTAGTTGATTTGTATAGTGCACGAGCCGAAAATTATGCGCCACCATCGCACCATTGACCTTCGTTGCACGTTTTGTAAACCTAACACAGGAACCAAAAGCCATCAACGTCGATTTTGTATTCATAACACAAATACAAAGTTGGAACTTTACTTCAATAACACAAGCTCTTGAAACTAAAGTAAACTTGCTGCTGTTGTAAATACTTATACATAAAGCGTTATTGGAAAACGATATGACTGATGTAAAGCTATTTTATTTTATTTATTTGGTTACCTTGTAACCAATTCCTATCATACATACTGTCTGTATTTTATTAACTATATAAAACTCACATGACTAGATAGCAGAAAGGTCAATCAGCGACAAAGTCATGGTGTACTTGTCTTGTTTCAACTGAATACTTTCTTTTGTAATTGAAACTGATGTTACTAGTGGAGGTGGTTATCAGACGCCCACCCAAATGTTTGTATATTTGTTATTTCATTATAGTTTTCTTCTGGAATCGACCAAATAGATCAGCGTCTGTGTGTGCAGCGTGTTTATGACGATGCATCTTTCATCCAAGGTCTACTCATCATTTTATATTTCAAGATGCCAAAAAATTAAAACAGGATGGCTGACCTATTTTCGCCTATTGCATGCTCACATTATATGTGTGTACTGTACTGACGTAGGAGTTTAAGAAAGAGTGCATGGCAGCTCAATTCGAGTAGGATGTAGGAGGCTATTGAGTCATAGGTTTTGAGATTGCATATTGGACTGATAGATGGACTTACATGTAATGTTAGTGTCTTTCAGAATTTAATTTGATTAATCTTAGGGAAAAAAGCTAATTAGTATACATTTTTTAAGAGGATTCTTAATGAAAGTCATGTTTCCGAAGTGTCACTTCTTTATTTTCATGCATGTAAAAGAACATTGTACAATAAGAAAGTCCCTTTTCTCCTCCTCCTTTTGTCGCCTTCTACACCTTGATTTAATTACTACTTTTCATTTAGAGTACTACTCCCTGAGAGTTTACTTATTTAGATTCTGGTAGCTGTATGCTAAAGCGAGTCCCTACTATCTTAAAGGAGAATGTTTGTGGGTGAGTGTGTGTATATTTGTTTCTTCTTCACGCTTTTTTTACTGTTCATAGACTCACGTTTGACCACTTATTCACCCGATGGAAAGCGACAATATGGTCGATGATGGAGGACGGCTTGCTTGACATAAAGATCCCCAGATTTAAACTAACAGGAAACACAAACTCTGGTAGGAAATTCCATGTTTTAGCTGTACGCAAAACTGAATGGGTTCCTGAAACGTTCTGTGCGTATCCATGGGATGTCCACCATGTTCTGGTGACGCATCACCGTACTTCTGGTGGTCCAGTGATACAACGGGTTTGGTGGTTAGGTTATGCAATTCCGACACACACTCCTCGAAATGCAACCCGAGAAAACCGGCAGGCCAGAAACTCTGTGTCAATGCTCAAGGCTTTGAAGCTTTGACTTGACTCTGGCGCTTCAGGCTGGTATCTTGCAGATCCAACTCAGAGATGAGAGCAGTACTCCATACACGAAAGAAATTGCGCTTAATAAAATTTGAGCAGCTGTTCCGGCGTGTAGTAATGACTCACCTTTGCCATTCCCAAAATTGAAGATGGATGTTAACGTAACACCTAGAAAAACGAGGTGGCCGGTTATCGTAAGATATTCACACGTGCGGTCCGGGTCTATTGTCAAAAGAAGGTCCTGGTACCGTGTGTAAATCAACATCCAGTACCTTCGTAGCTCCTGAATCAACTGGGTGAGATTTAAAGCTTTCGCCTGTGCTCTGGTACAGCAAGAGCCACTCCTCATGGTGGGCATTAAAATCCCCCAGTAACACCAATCATACGGAAGGGTACCGCGCCTGGTTTACTGCTTTGCAGAAGGAGGTGACCGCTTCTAACCTCCCTCCCTGCTCCGAACCATGGCCTGAACCAGGGCTGGATGCGAAAGGTCACTGTCGCTGATCGCCTCCACAAGGACATGGTGGCGGTGGTATGCTCCACCGTATCTTCGGGAAGGCCCGCACAATGATCACACCCGGCGGTTTCTTCCGCACGAATCAGGTGCAGGAACTTCCCGAACTTACCATGTCCGGTGAAGAGGTGCGTCATGTGGAAGATGAGAACGAAATGACGTCTTTCCAACAGGAAAGGAAATCCTAAACAGGAGCCTCTCGTAACAGCCATCTCCGGTAGGGACCAACGTCAGTTGAAAAGCGAGGACAGCGTTACTATGGGGACTCTCTTGCCACTTTTGAAAGAGGAAACTTACCACCGTGATTGTGGTGTGCCCAAGCGGTCTGTATTCTGCGATAGCTGTTGGTATTTCCTTAATTCATAGTTAAACTTAAATAAGTCTCTTTTAAAATTAAGTGATAATGATAAACATTGTTAAATGCCGTATGTAACTATGCGTTTGCTGCAATACTCATATTCAATGAGTCACAGTATATAGTGGAAACATTCTGGACGAATTTAAACTGCAATGCATTTTACATAATAGTACACACGTCGTGGAGTGTAATATTTTTCTAATGAATCAGGCACACGATCGTAGCCAGAAGTACTGACGTTGATTTGCGGTTATTTATAACGAAAAGTCTGCTGTAAAATCTCTTGGGTCACAAACAGACAAACAAAATCGTTAAGAATTAAGGTAGGGATATAATATCTATAAAAAAATACAAGTTCCCTAGACTCTAAAATAAAACGTACACCTGGTAAATATTTGTCCCGATAAAATCAACATCAAAACCTATTTATAGCTAAGTTTTTTCCATCATCAGTGGGTTAATAGTTCTAAGAGTCAAAACTAAAGGCCATCCCTAATTTCTCTCTCCTCAGACGTCTATGGTCGAGTTCAAGGTGTTTCTCTTATATTTCGCACTTTGCGCCAAGTCTTATGAGAAAGCTATTTCTATCTTTTCTTTTGTTTCAAGATAATAGTCTATACGCTGACCAAATGACATAGCATAATAGACCATAACTAGGAAATGATGAATGATGGTAGTTTATGGTGTTGTCTTTCATCAAAGTAGTAAATTAGAGACTAAAGGATTTCTGAAGGAGGAAGGCACTATAGTTTAAGAGGGTGGGTTTTTTGTTGTACAGTAAATAAATACCGCGTCATATAAAACAGGTTTACAAAAAAAGTGCGCTATATATAAAATACTAGTTACAAAATTGTATAAAATTTCATTTTTAAAGCTAGTATTTTAAGCCTCAATATTCTGTTTTTATTAAGAACCTAGGAATCAGTACAGTTTTATATTGAGTGAATCTTGACACGATTTATTCTAGGTTAGACGTCATATTTGGCCTACATAATATTCAGGCTGGCAACATGTACCATCTCACATCTGTTTCCCGCCTTGAAAGCGGTGATCGAGAAATGCACTTAGCTAATAATCTCCCGGCTGACCTTGGCTGCCATAAATCTTTCGATCGCAACCACAGCCTTGAGCTCGATTTTTATTTAACGAAGCTATTAAATGCCTTCATGACTTCCTCTCCATATGGCTAGAATGAGTCAATCTGTGCGATATATTTCAATAGAAATTCCACTACCAGAAAAAAAAACTATTTTTTAAAGAAAATAGCAACATTTAAACATTTGAGTAATTAGCAACTTCGTAACTCATGTCACTTCTTGGCAAAGAGTCCCAGCACCTGTTGATTTATGTGATTTCAACGACTTGTTTGTAATAATTTAACTATTTTATTAAACATCGATATTGAATTCAATATGAATCTTGAGGCCTATAGACAAACACATCGCCATATTTATATCGTCTTTAAATCAATTTTTTTAGCCCGTTCTGTCCTACTGCTAAGCTAAAGCCCTCTCCCTTTTCCAGACATGTCTATTCTCTGCTATTGCGGGTCAGTGCTTTCAGTAAGAGCCAAGCTCATCTCTCCATCTTCGTCTGCTCCAATTTCGCCAAACATTGGCATGTTCTCGCTAGAAGCCTGTAACACGGTAACAAGGACTGTAATTGAACTTAGTTAAATTATTGCCTCAAAATCCACCTAATTTTGACTGCTCATAACAGAGGTATACTTAAGATGTCGAATTCTGCGCCATCTAGAGAAGACATGGTTACGCACGGGGCCTTAGTTTTTACCTTATAAATACTGTGCGAAATTGTAGGCACGTGACAGACGCAATACAACTTATGAATTTGAAATGCAGTTATTGTAGCGAACTCCCAGGTGACCAGGTACCTTTTGACCCTGTCGGCTTGGTATCGGTCTATCTCATTTCATTCTCATGATCCAGCTTACATTTCTAAATTAAGATTACTTTTAATTATGGCCCATAAAATAAGGTTAAATGTTATGTAAATATTGGCTCTAGAAGAGACATATTAAGAGTACAAGCTACTAAATTAACACACAGACTTCTAATTAGATCATTTGGCAGCAAATGCTTAGCAAAATATTTACGAAATGTTGATTTTGGAATGAAAAAACGAGAATTAGGGCATTAAAGTTTATTAGACACTTTGTTACCATATGCATTTTCTACAAATGAAATAGTTTAGTGACGCAAGCAGGTACACGTCACCTGTGTATGAGTGTAATGCGGATGGACGTTAGCCAGCTGTAGCGTTTTAAAAAATTCGTCAAACATAAAGAACTAAAATGTTTGACGTCCTATGTACAATTTCACCACGACTCACGGTGATGGACAAGAGTAAATATAGATGTATGTCCTCGCCATTGACTCGAGGAAGTGTGTGATGGATTTGCGCAGGTCGAGCCGTAGATGCGACGCGGCCTCCATCCGATCCGTCGGTTGTTTTCAATAAAAAATGTCAGGTTGGCGCGTCGTCGCCGGCGGACGCATTTAGCCTGGCCATCGGCCAAACCCAGTGCATGCGTCCCGCGCCCCCCTCTGCCACCCCAGCCACAAGGTCGACCTAGTATACTCTATGCAATATACTATAACTAGACCCTTCTTTTTACGCCCTGTAAAATTATACGTCCGCTGGATTTAACATATCGAAACTTTTTGATCACGTAATTTTGACATGTAGGACGTAGGTACCTACTTATTAATACTAATTTTATCCAGTTTATTAAATTCGATCAGTTCGTAGTTCCTTTATCAACGTTATTTATTATACTTAAGCCTTTTCCCATTGCTTGACCTTCCTACCTTCCTCCAAGTTGTCTTTATCCAGAGCTTTATATCAAATGACCAAAACAGTATCTATTCACCAATAAAATAATAACTGAAAATAGAACAAAAATAACTATTCTGGAAAGTAAACACGATGGCTGAAAACGTGTTGACGACTTAGCCTTGAAGGTAACCGAACCGAATGCACGCCTGGTTCACACTTCAGAATGTCACGGCCCGTCTGTTAGGTTTCTATATGTGTCGCATACCAGCAAACGTTATTATAACATGGGCAACACTTGCGGCGGATTCTTACATTACTTTAACATTCCTAGAATAATAAAAACTTTGTAAAGTAAGCCATTAAATAAGCCAAACCTTTGAAGAACGATGTTTTTCCATAGAATCCCAGTGTTTGGGACTTCAAAAGTCTCCATATTTTAAGTTTGAATAAATATTGACTTGTGTGGATTGACACGCTGGCTCTTTGATCTTCGCTTTGCAGTACTGCTGCATGTAGAACTGTACCGGAACTCTCAGAGTAAACGTTAAGTGTTTCAATCGACAGATGGTGGTGCGAAACATCCGCTTTCAATCGAACTGTAACAACCAACACGTCCTGGATTTGATTACGATGTGAAAACTTCACACGACGCACACAGCGACACGACGTTATATTACTGATCTTATTTAGAATACTAGGACCCTATTTCACCAGATTGCGGTTGATTGATAGTAACCAGTCGATAGTTCTCTATACTCTGGATAATACTGAACGTATGTTATAATTTCCAGGTGACACAAGGCACTCCCGCGGGCAGAGAGCTGGTCAGAGGGGACATCATCGCTAAAATCGACGACTACGACGCACGCGACCTGCGACACGAAGACGCACAGAACCTCTTCAGGAATGCGCCCAAACAGATCAAGCTGGTAGTTCAGAGGTAATGAGTCCTATGCGTTCAAAGTTTTTCGACAGAAACGTGGACACAGAGCAATGATTTGAGCGTTTCATGTTGTAAACAAAGCTGTCGCTATGCCAACTGTTGTTTTTTCTAGGATTCTCACTAGGCCACGTCACCAGCTCGCAGTGTCTTTCTCACTACTACCTACGGAGGTAGTAGTGAGGAGGATACTGCAAGATGGTGTCAGTATATGAGACAGGTATTAGCCACACAGCTCGCTTTGTCTCTTTCTGCAAAATTTTGCATTTTTTGTAAATGGCAACGTGGAATTGGTGTGGAACTAAAACCACACCTCGATTTTTTCGCTTAGCTTTAAAAAAAGAATTGTCACACTGGTATAAAGATCTGAAAGTCGATATAATTGTGCCATGTTTATGGCACAGTAGTGTAATTATCTGGTTGTCATTAGCAACAAATAAATTAGTTAAAAACTTAAGACGACTTTATGACAGGGACATATTGACGAACAAAAAAAGTGTTAATTTTTTTGGTTTCTGAATAGAATCAAAATAATACAATAAATTAAGAAAGCATTTCAAAGAATGGGCAAATAAACCTTACCTTTAAATCAATTGAGATATTCTTGAAGAAGAGACAAGAAACTTGATATGTTCACTCACAATTATAATTCGTCACTACTTTCAAAGAGGGTAGTTGAAAATTTCCATGTATAAAGCTCGCTCGGTGTAACCACAGGGGCGGCGCAAGCACACACCTATACACGTTGCCTCGCTCGCCGGGCAGCTTTGTAGGCAGAGTGCCCACGCCTACCTTCTATCACGAGTTCGCTGAGTAAGCTGCATAGCACTAGGTGTCATCCACGTTACCCTTGACCTACTTGTTGATTTATATGTTACTCTCGTGATACTGAATTTTATAGATAATTTTAGAATATCACTTTTGATATAAAAAAAATCTAGTGGCTCTACAGACTTGAAATGAAAATGATAGTAGAGTTACATGCCATGATTTTGCTATGCTAAAGGATTGACAAAATTTTAATCCACTGTTTTTGCAATTATGATGCCAAAACTTTTATCTCTTTGCAATGTTTTTGCATAAAAATATTAAATTAAAAATTTCGATCGAGTACTGTACGTATGATTCAGTATCACATTGCATCTGGCATAGTTCGTCATAAAACTTTATTAAATTAATGCCTGATATATTTAGCCCTCTTCTGTCTAAATCTATATCCAAAATTATTTAAGCATGGGTAATTTCTCGATGTTGTAAACAATCTCTGCAAATAATATATATAATATAATATAAAATATTTATACTCTTTGAAAAACTATTTGTTGTTGAAACAGATGTTAATTTTCAGTTTCAAACTCCGTCAATATATACGTAACATCCTGTATGCTGTCGTCAATACTACATGCATGAACAGTACCTATCTACATAATGGTTTATTTTATGTTTGTATCTATGTTGGAAAATGTCTCTTTTATATGTGTCTATAGGTTACCAATTTGTACTAAATGCATTGCATCCTTCCTTAAATGTTCACATACACACTACATGAGAAACTCTGGACAGATTCGAAGATTTTTTGAGTAAAGCCATGAACTATTTGTTGGTTATTTTCGAATCAGTTCAGCAGTGATATTTGATGCCGTCAATACATCATAGAGTTGGCACTGATCGCTGCACCGTATTGACGCAATTCCATGCTCCAGTCACATTCATGTTGCACGTTGCGTAGGGACGTGGACCGCGAAGGCCCGCGCGACTCGTCGGCTCACCGCGCGCCGCGCTCACCCATCCCCTTCGCCGGTGGAGCACCATACAGGTATCACTTACATTACATTTTATATTTGCTAAAGTTAGAACAAATGACCACAACACCTCATCAGACTCCCCTATGTACGACAGAAGAAGCGCTGGTGATCTACAGATATAAATCAGTCACTATTTTACCATCTATTTGTTATCGCCAACATCCGTTTGAAATGTGACCGTCTTTAGTATAGAATGTCAACTTATCATTACAGTTAACAGCTGCTGTATAATAAATAACGTTATATAAATACTGCAATCAAAGCCAAAATAAATTATGATGCATCGCCCCCCAGAGCTGCCAAAATATAAAGTCAATGACACGACCTGTCTGAAAGAGTTTAAATTCCACGATAAACTTGATGTGTCCTCGACGACTAAAACTTAAATTAGATCTCATTGAATGTATGGAAACATCAAAGAAAACAAAATGTCCCAGTGAAATAAACTCAGTAACGCTGTCACGGCATACCGAATTGAGAGATTGAGCCAAAGGTCAGTCTCTCATTGATTCTATTAAAAGCGGAGTATACAAAACATTGAAGTCGTCACCTAAGAGTTACTCGATACAATTTAGAACTTCACGACTACTAAGACTTTATGGGCTACCTCCTCTCTTTGAGGTGGGAAATCCATTAAATAATTTCTTCTGCTCTGGATATAACCAGAGAGCGTGTTAGATTTTTACTGATTAAAACCTACTTGAGTTCCTTCAGTTACCCTTTGCAATCCAGGGCTACGGTGGCTCTTCCGAACATTCTCGCAACCCTAGCAGGATGCCTACGTCCGTAGTGGTTTTAGTTAGGAGTTTTTTGCACTTTCTTGAACAGTCGTCTGTACTCTATTCCTTGTAAAATACCTTCACACCGATATTCCAATACTAGTGAAAGACAGACACTAGGACCGGGGTGTACTACATATACACTCTAACTTTGCCAAAAATCAGAGATACGTTAGTGACCTCTATAAGTGTTCGAGGTCTACCTATGGCTTAACTTCCAAGATTATACGAGATGTTCTATCACAGTATTTTATGTTATGGACGCGACACACGATCCAGTTTACCGTCCAATTTGCATTGACTAGTCTACTCCTCATAAATTCTGATAGCCACACACGACCAGGTTTACCGGACGTCGCTTCAAGAGCGCTTGCAAACTGGACGGTAAACTGAATCGTGTGTGGTGTCCATTGCCTTATCAAAGACTATTGCCATAGGTTCGTTATGCTTATGCCGTACGCTACTTGGTAGCTTTCTATAGGAGGAAGGGAGAATATTGTGGCCATGTGGATTTTGGAACCGGTGAGTGTTTCCTGAAGATGTGCTATAAGCAATATAGGTCTTCTTCTTCTGCCTGGCGTTAGTCCCCGCCGTTACCAGGGTCCGCCTTCCTGCTAAGCTTACTCCACTTTGCCCGATCTTCAATATCCTTCCCAGTAAGGCCATTGGCTCTCATGTTGGACTTGACGACGTCCAGCCAGCGCTTGCGAGGGCGACCACGGGACCTAGCCCCAAGAACAGCCATATCCATGCATCTCCGGTCGACGTACTCCCTAGGGCGGCGCATGATGTGGCCATACCATCGCAGACGACACTCTTGCAGTTTTTCCCCCACGTCACGGACACCAAGACTACCTCGGATGAATGAGTTGCGCACGCGATCGGATCGCGTTACGCCACACATCCACCTCAGCATCTTCATTTCCGTGACGCGAAGCTCCTGAGTGTGTCTGCTTAATGCCGGCCAACACTCGCCACCGTACAGGAGGACCGGCCGAATGATGCATTTATATATCTGCCCCTTGAGCCTCGGGGGCATTCTACGGTCACATAAAACGCCCGTTACCTCGCGCCATTTTGCCCAAGCCGCGCCTATACGTGCTTGGACATCGTCATCCACGTTGCCAGACTCGTGCAGCACGGATCCAAGGTACCGGAACTTATCGGTCTTTGTTACCAGATCCGAACCTATTCGGATAGTGTTTGAATCCGTGCTGCCACAGGACATGTACTCGGTATAAGCAATATAGGTATAGCATAGCAATCTTTAATGCAATTCCCGGAGCCCTTGTGTATGTGCTGACGATTGTCACATATTGTGACGGAAAGTATACCTACGTAAGATAGGAACATTTTTTTTGTCGAGTGGATACCCTTTTGGGATGGGATATTATCAAATGGAGTAAGTGGGAGAGTCATGTTTTAACTGAGTAAATCCCACCTGTGCTCCTGTTACCCTTTGCGTTCCAGGGCCGCGGTGGTTCTTTCTAACACTGCCACAGCCTCTAACTATTTTTTTTTAACAGTATACGGATATTACGGACCAAATACCTTTGCTTACACTTACAGTATGATTTGACTTAATGAAATCAGTATAAACACATGTAACCTTTCCCCAGGACACCCAGTCCGCAGGCAGGCTACCGCGGCCAGGAGTCGCAGCAGAGCTGGCGCGGGCCGGAGTCGCTGCCGCGCACGCCGCTGCCGGGGCCCGGCCCGCAGGGGCCCGCCGGCCTGCCCTACTACAACTCCTACCCGCCACAGGTGGAGGGCGAGTACAGGACCCTCATGCTGTCGCCCTCTTCTACACGCACCGATGAGACGATTGACGAGTCGATTCAGAACCAAGTTAGTATTGAAAGAGCATGTTACCGTACAAATTTATCGATTGTAGAATGGATCAACAGTTGCTACTACATCAAATAAGCCAAAGCTACCACATCTATCAGCCGACGTTGATCAAACTCAACATTCAACATGCAACTAGATTTGGAGTGCTACATTAGATCCACGCTACGCGACGTCGTTCTACATACAAATGTGACTCACGAAAGGTCTAATGTAGTTCCCGCTTTGGTGTGATAACACCCTTATGTGTGTTCACGTAGAAAGTTTGTAGCTGATGTAGTTTGTCATCGCGAAACTGATGAATTTTTTGATTGCTAGTGTGATTGTTAAAGTTAGGTTTGTACAGAAACTTTAAGAATACGCCTGCTCGAGTCTGTGCTTTTACTGGCAAATCGGCAATAGCAAGAGTCATCAGCTTCTTACGAGAAATGATTCTAACATTGTAATAGTGTTAAGTCAGAAGGCAAAGTGCCTGCAGGTGCCTGACAGAGTTTACCAACGACGGATCTCAAGGTCGCTGAAATCCGCTAGATGATCCGTTGAATCTCAGGATTGGTGGAACTTGTGGGAGATCTACTCGTATGGTAATCAACGTCTGTTGGCTGAATGACATGACGTATAACACTGGAATGACTGGCAGTAGGAAAACATTGATTTTGGAATACACAATTATGACACTGGCCTGTTGATCTTGGGAAATTTTGGTGTGATAAATACTATCTCACTTGTTCTCTGTCTGGGTTTAATTTAACTGTAATATAAAACAGTAAACTATATATAAGTTAAATATCCTTAACATAAATCAGTTGTCTACTCATACCACAAGCTCTGCTTAGTTTGGGACTAAATGACGTTGTGTAAAAGTTGTGGAATAATATAATAATAATATGAATCATTACAATACGTAAATGTCAAAAGAAAATAATTCTTTTGGCGGTAATACTTCTCCTTTTCTTCTTTTCTAAACATCTACTCAACATACTTGACGCTTGACGGTAGGTACAAAGGGTCTGGAGTCTCACATTTTTATCTTTAGTTTTCTCTACTAAAACCGTTTACCTAATTGAATACAATACAGAATAAATTACTGCGGAAACGCAGCGGACTAGAAAGGCAACTAAGTAGATTGCCATCGAATGACAACAACTAAAAAAAAGAAAAGAGTGACAAGCGACCAACCACACAATAAGCATTGACTACATGAAGGTGCAAGTTTTAAATTGCAACCATTAACTATTTTTTGTTGCGTTTGCAATTTAGCAGTAATAGAAACAAAAAACAAATGTTTTTGAAAAAATAATAGTACTTAGGTACCATCTTTATAATTAAGAAAATTTTATAAAATTCATGAGCTAGCCCTACAAGGGCTTTATTAAAATTTTGAAATATTGCAGTTTTAATGTTTTTTTTAATAGGCATAGTTACCCTAAGATTAAATTAACCTAAAATAATATTATATTTTAATGGTTTAAATTAAAAGAAAACCCATTATGGAATAGTATTCTTAATGTAAAAAAAAACTGAGCAAATATGGAATAAGACGCTGCGCTCCACAAAGAATATAAGCCGTAGGCAAAAAGTCTACCGTACTCGGATGGGATTGGGCGGGGCGAGTCGGATCCGCCCATGCTGGTCGCATGCGCAGTGACAGTTGTGCAAGAATCACAACGCACTCGCGACCTCGAGACCGGCCCAGGTGGCGATATGATTTAGATGTTCCATGAGGATTGGCTCAAACCAGCGCGAGAGAAACATGTCTGGAAGGCCTTTATAACTGGGATGTTAAATTGTTTTTTTTTTTTATCGATGTCGATCTATTGCTATTTAGTTGCAGCCTTTAAAAAAAATATTGCCCTGAGTTTCTAAGTAACTTACGTAAAGACTTAAGACTTTCTGCATCAATCAGGATAATATTTATCAGATAAGCGAAGGGCCCCTAATTACATATTTTAATTCGATGTCGTAACATTTTATTACAACATTTAAAAATTGATAACCGCACTTAATCATTCTCGTTTTGATGCTTTGCCAAATAGTAGGCAGTTTTCTTTTTAATTTCATCGCGTTGCTAACGCTGCGTTATAATATTGGAGTGCTTTACTTTTATATTGGGAAATACTCGTAGAAATCTACCGGTGCCGTGAAAATTCTTTGTTTAATCAGTTGCCACCGCAGTTGTGTCGACGTTATATGTATCCTTGATTTTCAACAAATAGGTTAACAGTGTTATGCTAAACCAAACGCGTGACGTACCTTGGAGACCCGCCAACATGTTATCGTCTAATGATATTAACTTATTAATTAGAACCACTCGGATTAGAACACTCGGCAACATTGCCTATATGCAACTTTACAGCTACAGTGAAACGAACTTACTGAAATGTAGGTACCTAGCTATAATTCAAAGTTTTAGAACATTCCCGAGCTACTCTAAATCTGTTTTCTGAATCATGAATCACAATAATAGACGATCGTTGCGGTCGTATTTCTTATAGAATTTGTAATGGAAGTAGGTACTGACTTCATCGTCATTGAACTCTTTAGTATCGGAAAAACACACTAGCGAAATTAGTTAGAATTCGATTTATTACGCTAGGCGGTGAGGCGTTGTCGACGAAACTTCAATTGAAGACCGTGACTCAGGCCAAGTGTAAAGCGCAGCCAGCAACTAAACCTCATATCCCTATTAATTGTCGCTTATAAAAATATTTTAAAAGACATATAAATTATGTATACTTTATGTAGCGCAAGGCTCTGTGGCCGCTCGGGAGGTTCTCGCCCACGCTGACGCCTATTTTCCCGCCATATTTCCAAAATAGAATGCATTGGAATCGCGTTGTTTACTCGAGAGAGGACGACTGGAGCGGCAGTCCGCGATCATACTCTGCACGGCACACGTCCGCGCAACTGAGTGCTTCCACCATGGCCGTCAATCCTAATTTCTTCCCCAACGGGTACCAGGATCCCATGCATCCTGAGGACGAGGTCGTCACCAACTGGGTGCGTCGCACGCATTACAAATAACACTAGAACCTCCTAACAACTAAAATCTTCATAAATCATCGTAACCAGAATGTGTTGTGGTATTATAGTTGATATTAAATTGCAAATGATGTGAAGCGTCAGCGATTCAGCCGTAACATGGGGTGCTGAAGCATAATCTAAATTGGGAGCACTTGAGACGCGCGTTGTGTTACAAAATATGTGATGTAATAACTGAGACGAAAGCTTTACGATGTAATTTTCCGGAAAAAATCGTAAGTGATTTCACAACAGGATATGAGTTTTATGATGTTAAGAAATATTATATCAACAAAAGCCAGAGGTGTGCCTTTGATTATGACTATTAAAAAGTTTTTGTTCTAATCGGCCGCTGAAAGAGTGTTAAACATAATTTCGTAATAATATAAAAATATTATACTTTTTGTTGTGATAAATAGCTTCTCAAAACGCTTCTGACGCGATCCACCATCCCACCATGTTGATCTTTATTAACATTGCAGCATTTACGAATCTAACGAATCGTTAGATTCGTTCTATGACATCACAACTATAACTAACTTAATTTTTTATTATTATTTTATTTCATACTTATCTATCATTAAGTCTTCATTAAATCTTTAAGTTTATTTTATTTCATACTTATCTAACATTATTATTGGCTATCCTCGAAGATTCGACGACCCCTTTGATATTAAATAGCCAGCTGTAAAGTTATTTTGGCATCAATGTCGCGTTACATTTTTTACTCCCACTTGATCTTTCAACACGAATATGTGACGTGATTGTTACCATATGCAATGTTGACGAAGATCAGTCGCCATGCCAAGAACGAAAAACCGATACTAAAACTGAATGTAAAATTAATTGCCATCTGTATATTGAATCTTTATGAGCAAATTGATATACAGGAGATCATAGGTCCACCTATAAGTGCAGAAACCAACAATCCAGATAGATAGACACAACAATTATATTCAAAGTCATAAGGAAGCCTCTGGGGCCATAGGTTTGCCTTGGAAAGGAAAAACCGGGGCCCAGGAACGAAAGACAAAGAAAAACAAAGGGGTGGGTTTTAGTCAGTAAGTCTCTCCCGCTCCGCGGCAAAACAGCGAGAGAAGTCATTCTAACGATTTCCCACCTAAAAAAAATCACAAGGAACCAATGCATTTTTGTCATTGACAAACAATGACTGTCCAATCAAGTTATCAACTCTTCGGTTGCATCTTTCACCATAAACGTTGCTCATCAACACTGTTATCCACTTATATAGGTACATACTTGTGTCATCTTAGCAATGTTTATAATGGCTTCTTTTCAGTACCATATTCTCTTGGTGTAACCTTCACTCTCTTCCTTCTCTTTTATCGTTACCAATCTTCATTGGCATTTTATTTGCTTCATGCCAGCAATGGCATCATTGGCAATTTAAAATTGAACAATAATTCATTTATTTCTAACTATTCATTTTGGCACTCACAAATCTGTCCTTAATAATTTATCGAAGATAGACATTTATGAGCCATAATAAAAGAAACGATATTCATTTCAAATTATTGTTCCTGGTAATGAATGGAAATCATTGCTGAAACATTAGCATTTTAGTCTATCCAAACGTATTGGACCAACATAGAACGTTGCGTCAGTGGCGAAAGCCCCCGCTTTTGTAAACATCGCCGCAAATAAACGAAGCTTGTTGTTTGCTCATTGGCACATATACGAAACTAACGAATGCTTCGTTGAAATATGGACTATTCCGTCTGATTATTGCTCAAAACGTGTATCGTCAAGTCATTAATCTAGATCTGTCCGCCTTATATTACTAGGCCTGATCTTTTCAGCTAACTTGAAGTGAACAACTCGTAACTACCTGGACAAGGAAAGCTGATCATGATTTCTGTTGCCATGTCGTTATAAAGAGTGATACTTAACCACGGCCCAAATATCCACAGTCCAATATAAATATAACGAAATCGTGTCAGAAGTCATATCATAACCCACATGGAATAACCTCGTGTTATAATTAGACGCGACGCCAAGTATGCCACGGAGTTTGCTAATCTTTTCGTATCCAACGTTTTTCAGAGAAATAGCGTCTGATTACTGTCAGACCCTGACTGATTTACACCGTGCCGTTTCAAGGAAACCATTGGTATTTTGATTGCTACATCTGTGGCCTTCTAAAAGGTCACTTGTATGTGACACACACGAGTTTATTTGAATATATCTAAACTCAGTTAACCGAAGCAGTAAAACTAATTACATTTATGTTTAACGCCGTTTGTTTTACGCTGTTGTGAAGTTTATGTGGCTACTACGTGAACTATTATTAGCGTGTGATGTGAGCCAACTATTCTAGATCATGGTTGTATATTTGATACAAACATCATTCGCTTTTCCATTTACAATCGTATTACAAGACTGAATATAAATTGAACGCCTTAAAATATCTAACGTATTACGGCATTGAATGGTATTTAGGTTAGAGTGCCTAACGTAAATAACGATGAGTTCTAAAGTACACACTGAATTATGTGAGCACAATATTTTTATTCATTACGATATCTACGAATCTCTCAAAAGTACAAGAACAATGAGAAAAAAGTTTAAGTGACGGGTAAATTTAAAGCAATTTGTAGACAGGCAAATCTTTTATGACGTATCATATCGACATAATTATATTGTGAATGTTCTTTTTAGCCATACCGCACGACGCCTCTGGTGCTTCCCGGCGCCAAGGTCCGCCGCGAGCCCGGACCTACGGAGAGCTACCTGCGTCACCACCCCAACCCAGCCATGCGCGCGCCACCCAGCCACGACTACCGTGACACCCTTATGAGACAAAAGGTAGTATCACTATTTTCAAATAAATCTTTTAAGCAAACAGGACGTGAAATCTCTTGGATATAGCTAAGACCTTTGACTCTGTAGAGCAGACTAATCTGCAAACTTATTTTAAAGATCACTTAAAATATTGGATTATTTTCACATTGTTAAAAAATAACTTTAATAACAAGTCCGTGGTTTTACCTCCTGTTAGTTTCCAAGACCCTAACAGTATTTGTGACCAGTTGACATAAGGGATGCCACAAGGCACAATTCTTGGTCACACTTTATTTACACTTGGATGCGTCTAGTTTTACAACCTTGGAATTTTTGGTATAAATGTGGATCAAAGTAGAAGGCATAGTTTCAGAATTCAAATGTAAATTGGACGCTCAGACCATTTTGTAAAATTTCACTGTAAATGTTTCAAGCGCCCATAACACAAAAACCTAGTTCTACACAAACTGAACAGTCATACAAAACAAAAGTGCTATTTTATGTTGAGAGCATTTCAAAAATCTACCTACAAAATAATAAAAAGTTTAGTGAATTTTAAAAGTAATTTCAACTCTTCACTAGACATGTGGAAATATTTATGACGTTATAAATGGAATCCCACTTGTTAGAGTATTAGACTGCTGATTCAAATAATATTTTTACACCACGTCTTACTGAAAATACATGTCACGTACTACTTGTGTACCTATATCAAAAAAGCGATGTCTGATTAGCCAGACTATTTCAGTAATTGAGATCCTTTCTGATACTTTGATTCAGTTAATTATATATTATTTTGTTTGCTTTTGGAACTTTAAGCAATAAGTTATAGATTTTTTGTAGATACTTTTAATTTAGCTGTCGCACGTCACACAAAACACGCACGAACATTGCACGCACACACCTACATACACACTAAAACTGCACAAAGCAGCTTAGAATTGAATCAAAATTTAGAAAACTTTTAAAACACACTCATGTGATAAATAAAAAGGAAGCAGATGAAGATTTTTTTTTAATACCATCGTAATAAAATCTATGTAAGGCCACGAGCAAAATTTTAGATTATTACAGCAGAGAATTACTGTGTTGTAAAAATCTTAAATTTTGCTCGTGTGTTATTTATTTCACAGCTTAAATATTTTCATACCAAAGTTATGAAATAACCAAATTTATTACTCAGCTAAAATTTATTTGATTATCATAAAAAATCTTGCAAAATGTCACTCCCTTCTTATTTTCGACACATACATTGGTATAGAATTAACGTTATTCAACGTAGCGCACGGAATGTATAGTACAATAGTATTTTTCATAAAAAATCAGGTGGCAGAGTCGGTGTTGCAGCGAGTGGTTGGCGAAGAAGCGAACAAGGTGGTGCACTAAACGATTGTGTGACAGTATCAGCTTCAAGCATGACAGCGACAAACTTCTGTTACGAAGCCGGTCGAATGTACAAACGATACATTGCAACTGTATTCACGGATGTAATTTCATGATATTTTGGCTTTTTTTTGTGGAGAAATCTATGAATCTATCTATCGAGTGACTATGGGAGGTGTCATTGGATGTGTCAGATTTTTACTGACTTAAACCATTCCTTTGGTTACCCTTTGCGATTTAAAACAACAAGTAACCGTTTCAAACGTCTACCCATGGCCGCAGTAGGTATCGGCCCTGCTGGACCACTATGGTGTTGCTGACATTTCTTTGAGGTTCGAACATTACGCGCCTTCAATGACTCAGGCTCGGTTAGTATGGTCACCGGACGACTGAACGGCAAGCTACCCATTATGAAAATAAATGGAGTTTCTCTAGATAATTAAATTTGATCCTGTTTAGTTTGCACGTTTAAATGTAGTTAAATGTATGTACCTATTTGCGTCATCTCGTAATCTGTTGCAAAGTATCGTTGATCTCATGAACTCATATGTCTATACCTCATCTTGTTTGAGCTTTATGACTTGAAGGTTTATTTTCTGTAATGAATGAGTATAAGAGAGTAACTACTTACCTGTTTATTGAACTAAGAGTAGACCGAAAGCTATAGTTTCTCGAATCAACTGCTTTCGCATGATATGATTTGCTAGTCATCCAAAAATACTTTGTTCAGAGGCAGTTGAAATATCCTTGATATTTAATGATTTGTCAACTTTGCGCTTAAAATCAACAACAACCCGGTCGATATATCGGTCAATTACTTATAGATTTCGGTCTACAGTTTATAAAATTCTATAATTGATATTGCTAAATCCTTCTTTGAAACTTATCTGTAAACTGTAAAACGATTGGTGTTTTAAATTTTTAACAATGAGATCTTGTAGCTGCTCTCTCACACATTTTTGTACTTTCGAGAGTCGTAATAAGGTGTGTTTTGCTAAATGATTGTTCGTATCACTTCAGGTGTCGCACAAGCAGTTCAACTCCCCCATCGGTCTATACTCGGACCAGAACATCGCTAACTCGTACAGGCAACAGACTTCGCCGTTGCCGTGAGTATCTGCAAAGGCAAATGATATTTAAGCTAATTAGTTCAACAAATCAGCACTAAATAAAAGTACTGAGTTGGTCCACACTGACTCCAAATCTAAAGATCTGGAAATAATGGAAAAGGCCCTGCCCAGCAGTGGAATAATATGAGCTAACAGTTGCTAACGTTAAGTAAACCAGGCATCAGTCATCTCACACTACACATATCTTGGCAATGAATTTAAGAAACATGGCCGAATGCCAAAGCCAGCGTTACATAACAAAATCCACTTGTCAATGTGACGGAATTTCTGTAAATACGTTTTCTTTACTTTATTATGATAATATGAAACAAAATATCCCCCCTGCTTTAACGCAACATAATACAATCAAGCACGACTTGATGATTTCCAGGAATAGTATTTTCAGTGTGGTTTAACACCCGTTATATCAAAAGTTGTACCTACAAGGAATACACCGGAGGCGTAGGTGTTATATTCAAATAATAATGAAGAATTTCTCTGCTTACTTAGCGCTAACGGCCATTACGGGCGGCCGCACGTTGTCAAGAGGCAAGTCTTTTACTAGAACGCCGCCAAAACAACAGTCGACGCCCATCCTCATGATGCATTAATGCTTTATTTTATTTTTATTTGCTCTTTTCGTATCTTGCCAACTTGGTCTCTTTCACTCCACGCTCAGTTCTTATCGTGTTGCATGGTGCTGACGTCGACATGTTGACAGCTATTCTCATGCAGGAGAGCCGAACATTCATGAATGCGCCTCCTCATGCGCCCCACGATCACGCGACAACATTGTGTGACCACAGTGTGGCGATCACTATACACAAAGTAGTTGTTAAGTTATTTATACTCTATTTATATAAACGAACTAAATAATATGTTTAAGGTAGAGAACTTATTCTACATAATTAATGTTAGTATTTTTATCGACCTTTCCTTCCTGAAAAACAAACAAAACTAAACTTCCGTTGGTACTAACCGCTTCCGCGTCCCTCTAACGTGTACGAGCCGTATCTAATGTGTTTTCTCTCTATTATTGTGTTGCGCCCGCTAACCGACTAAACCCTAACGCCCCCCGGCCGCCCGGCAGTCACAAGCCCACCGCGCTGTACGACCCCGCCAAGTCCGAGACGTACCGCGCGCTGCAGGAGGACGGGCTGGGCGGCGAGCTGCAGGCCGTGCCCACGCCCGTCACCACCAAGGTCTTCACCGCGCCCGTCAACAAGGTGCGTCAATTACAAATCATTCTACATTTTTACTCATTTCCTTTCTTTTGTTGAAAACCAGTACAAATTCAGAGACTCAAAAAATGCAAAACAAAGCGATTCTAATCAAAAATGGGCTTTTATTCCGATAATAAGTCAGATTACTGTTCAATTTTTTAATTATTTTTAGCCCAAGCCCTATACATTTATTGAACGTCTCCTTTAAACATATGGATGAAAAAGTTTGAATTTGCATTTATCAAATCGAAGCTAGTGACGTTAAGGCTCGCCCGCCCACATCCGATAATCGGAGACCGATTTTTTGTAGGAGAAAAGTAGAATACTGATAGCAATAGTGCAACGCAGACGTTCTACAATTTTCTACAAAAAGTCTGACGTGGGCGGGTAGCCTAAATGACACAATTTAAAGCAATGCGTCGCATGCCTCTAAAATTAATTATACCGTGAACGTAACCCATGATTTCTATAGACATCAATTTAATTATTTCAGAAACCAGCGCCAATTCCGAAACCGAAGCCTGAAGAGAAACCGAAAGGAAATCAAACGACCTTCGTAAGTATTCATGTTTATATGTTCAGAGTTTTATGGGGTGTTACTAAGAAGAATTAAATATTTATTAAACTGAAGTCTCGTTAGCTATCAAATATATAAAATCTAAATGAACTTGTTTATATCGTCAATAAACAGTGTTTGACAACCTTCGTTACTGTGAAATCCATAATGGCGCATTTACATTAGGCCGGTCACCGAAGGCGGCGGCCGCATTCGACTGAAACGCTTACCTAAATTGAGTTATTTACATTGGTTAGTTAACCGAATTCGGCGACTTGATTGATGCGGCGATTGTATATTGAACAGTCGAGTTGCGTTGCACCGACAACGGGCTCAACCAAATACGGCCAAACGAATACCCGTTTACCGGCCTGCAGCCGAATATGGTCTAACCGACTAATGTAAGTAAATGCGTCATAAAGTTACCACGGGAAATAACACGGGTACAAGGTGTTATTTATTTTTTTATCCTTAATTTCTATATAATTCCAGCCTAAAATAGTCAATATTTACCTAGATGTGGTCAATAACTAAGCTATAATAACGTACTATTGTATTGTTTCAGGTAAACTCGTTACACGAAGAGCACATCCAACAGTCGAACTCGTTCAAGCGCCTCATGTACCACGTACTCGGAGACACGGACTTCTAGCGGCGTACCTCGAGACATACTACCTGCCGTCACAGCGCACATCCTCACCAGAATGGCAAACAAATATCAACGCCCAGCGTGTCAATAACTTAGTCATAAGTAAATCACGACACTTTCGACAGCATCCACAGTCACACTACGCAATCATATCTTGCGTTCCGTGTTGACTTTGATATCAAAATTGTGCAGTTTGTCATAACTACAATGGACTGATTTTCATAACGGTTTTACGGCGGTTAGCCCCTAGGCGCCAAATAATAATAGCAGTAATGACTTGTTGGGTTAGCAACGAATAAGACTAACAAAATTAATTTTAGGAAGCTATTGTAATAATGCTCCTGGCAGTGTGTAATATTATTTTTCGGTGGATTTAATTTATCTAATACTCGAGTATTAGTGATATAATTTATATTTACATTAAGTAGAAATGTAATGTTTATTACTAAGTGTTGATTTTCTGTTTGAACAGAAATATAATTATTGTTTATGAATACTTATGAGAAATGTTGAGTGTACAGTCTAGTCACTGCGACCCGAGCTCTGGTCGTACCTACGAGAATGAAATTCGATCAACCTTAAATAAATAATTTATTTTTATTTATTTACTCGTTTTATTTATTTCAGTTTCAATGCAAGTCTTCTCACTCTTGTGGAACATATTATTAACAAGTGAATTAACCCACGTAAATCTTTTTGTAGTTAACGCCACAAAAAGTTGTAACTCCTGGATTCGTAAAGCTTCAGTCTCAGAATTAGGTACAACTCAAGGCAAATAGTCAGTGTGCCAAAGTGATCAGCAACGAAATTTTCTAACTGTACATTAGGCACAACCTAAAAGGGAAATAACAACAAAATTAATTTCAAAATAACTATATTCATAACCCGAAGTTTACTAACGATGTTTACACAACAAAATAAAATACAGTCTTACAAATTTCATGAACCATAAGTACACAGATCGAAAGGAGAAAGTAATTTTGAGC
The DNA here is from genome assembly GCA_030763345.1 of Mythimna separata. Taxonomy (NCBI): domain Eukaryota; kingdom Metazoa; phylum Arthropoda; class Insecta; order Lepidoptera; family Noctuidae; genus Mythimna; species Mythimna separata. The sequence continues at coordinate 16,936,372 of CM061171.1, read as the reverse complement.
AAACAAATAACACTAATAACTTATATCACAAATCACATTATACAGACAAGGGTGACGTCTCGTGCTAAGAGAATTACATCTAATTAAATAAATTGTGTTCACGTCGGTCATCAACCGCTATAAATAGTGATTGCTATGGCTCCAAAGAATAAAACAAAATTCAAGTAGCCGTATTATTACATATGATCCACAATTTTAAGTCGTTAAACATAATAAAAGTTTCAAAGAACATCAAATAAGGCACTACTTCATTTTAATTTTGAAAGGAATTCTTTGGAATAAGCATTCATAGCACGCGAGACTCATGGAGATGGATGCATGTTACAGGCTTTGAGATCGTATATTTATAATTTCCAAGCGAATATTTACAATTACATGAGCGTTAGTCCTTAAACTTCGATTTTATAATATGTGATATGTAAAAACAACGTAAGTACACGAAATTAAGTGCATAACATGCATGTAACATTATGAAACATCTCCAAGCACCCCATGAAACATCACTTATTATTTTTACTAACCACAGACTTGACCGGTCATCGTCATATTTTAGTTATAGTTAGCCATTATACAATTAATTTACAATATACAACATGAAGAATAATTAATATGAGTAAAGTAGCTAATAAAATTGAGACAAAAGAGACAATTGCATTTAAACATTAACAGAAACAGGAAAGTATAGAACTGCAGTGTATATACAAGTATGTCAATGAAAACGACTAGTTTGTAAATTTATATCGAAAAGTCATACGTAAATCAAGTTATTTTCAATGTTGATAATAAGAGAATTAAAATAAGTGAAATGCATAGATATGGCACACTAGTATGCCGTCAACGGTCCGGTTTTGTGGTGAGAGTATTCTATAAAATATTTTTGCGCTCGTTTATATCACGACTGTAATAACAACGAACGCGTGAGTTATATCTGGGAATGTACCGAGTGTTCACGCCGTTGTGACACCGACGTAACGGAAAATATGAAGTTATGACATTTCACCAACTATTTTCGTCGTACTAAAATATTATGTTACCTAATTTTGGACTGATATTCAATTTTTATTTAGCACCAAAGTCCGAACTATTTTATTTAAACACTATCTATCTAAAATTCAATTAGCGATGTTTACTTTTTAATTTATGTACTTACTAAGACTCCAGGTTTGATTTGGAATTCGAACTGGTCGTACCATATTTAGAGTAACCGAAAGTTAATCAATTATTATGGATACTCGGCTAACTATAGTAATTAGTATTAACTTCGCCAATTGGGGCTAACGAAAGGAATGCAATTAGTTTCTGGTAAACCTTAGTTATTTTAGTATCTAATTAATATTGATGATATAACGTGCATCCATTCATGATTTAGAGATGACACTAATAAAACACTGTGAAGAGAGAAGAGATGTTTTACTGGAAAAGAAAGAGAAGACAAGGAATGATTACGATACATGGCACCATTTTAATCCTCAAGCGGATTCATATTTTTAGTGACTTGAAAACAACAAAATATTTGTGTGTGTTTATTAGTTCACTAAACACAATTTATATAAGTCAAAAAGAGACACAAAAGCTAAAGATCAAACTATTAGTCAAGTCAATAATTTAAAATTACAGTAATGCTAGCATGTGTGGATTGTTTGAGATTGACACCTTGGGACAGACATAATACAAACAGACCATCAGATCGGTGTCATGGTAGTGTTTATAATTCATTAGATTTTTTCTGTTAAAGTGAATTAAAAATAAGTCAACATTTAAATTAATTTCTTAACTAATCGCACAGGCAGTGCTGAAAATACAATATTGTCAATAAAATGTATTAACTCTAAAACCGAAATGAACATTATGATGAGTTCACAAACGGTTCCTATTCAATCTTTCCTAATTTTCGCGCCGCTATAAGTTCTTTCAACAATATGAGCCTCTTTGAAACGGCTCGCTCGTATGTATAGCGAATATTGCACTTTGATTTTAAATTAATGGACCGTACTCATCGTTAGTATTCGCTTCACGAATTTTATTTGCAAGCATTCGTTGCGCGAACCTTAGTTATGCGAAGAACATTCATTCGTGAAAAAACTTTGGGGCGTTCATGCAAACAAACACGGATAACAAATTCTAATCGCTATGCTCACGATTGAGTTTGCTTTGCTGATGAATGTTTCGCTAACTAAAGCTCGCGCATCGAATATTTGCTAATCAAAGTGCGACGAGTACCTACCCTCCTTGAACCAAACCAAAACCGTCTAATCTCATGTGACAACAATATTTTTTTTAATATTTCAGTTCAATCAAACTTTCCGAGAATATTAATAACACTGTATTTACATATCGGCGGGAATAAACTTCATTTGAAATCCTATGGCCTGATACCAACTCCGATAAGTACTGGAGAACTTATCTAGGGAATATTTTTATTCAATTTTATTATTTTGATGCCTGGCCAGCAGGCTTTTTGACCTTGTATGCATGTAGTAAAAATCGATACACTATCAAAACATTTATTACCTGGCTGAATCATGATTTTTATCTCGCCATTGTGATAATCCGCCCGAAAGCTATGCAAAACCATATTTTGACTTAATGGAAGTAGACGATGAAAAAGAATTATAAGGAATTCTTGGCTGATAAAAGGTACAATATTATTCAAACATACGAAGTTTTGAGAAATCAACCAATTTAACACAAATGTCAATTGCAACATCTCTGACTTTCTTTCTTATTATGGGGCTTACGCACATGAATGTATTTATTTTAAAAAAGAGAGCTTTTAGGACGAAATTTATTGTTTATTGAGATTCTATTATTAAAACGCAGACGATATCTTTCGCTCAGGTTATCACGATGACAAATCTGTGTCTAGGCTTCACAAGTATTGTCAAAAAAATGCTTTGATTTATAAATCTATGAGTGACAGAGAAATTCAACTAATGCTCAGTAAATAATGCATTAAAAACAATCAAGCGTATATACGTAAGAATTAATAGTTGTACTCCCCATCTCTGTTCAGTCTATTTATCCATTGGGTACTTTGCCCATGTTTAATTTTCTACAATATTTTGTACTAAACAACAAATTACACCAAAAATATCTTTTTGTGAAAACAGCATCGAAATTGGTTTTCAAATGAAGCAGCAATAATCATTACAAATTTTGGTTTGAGAAAGAATGGGAATATCTTGCTATCGTTTTTGGACACACGTAAAGCGTTGATGTCACACTTCAGTACGTGCATTGTGCTCGATTAATATTGAACGAATTTAACATTTTTATTGTTTGTATCAAAAAGTAACTTAATCCAAAATCGAAAACAAACAAATTCACTGTCATTAGGTCACGAGGGTCGAAAAGTGATAACGAGATATTCCCACCACGCCCTCACTCTTTCTCAAACCAAAGGAATGCAAATTGTTGCTCTATTTAATAACCAAATTCACAAAAAAAAAAAAATTGTGTTATTTGTTGCTCAGGACAAAATGTTATCCAAAAATAAGCACAGGCAAATTCCCAATTACAAGGGATACAAAAGTATTGCAATACCTTCTGTCAAGTTTCCTTGATAAAACGCAAAAGCTGATAAGTTATCAGCAATTGTGTTTAGGTTATCACAGATAGCCTACAATAAACGTCAGCGCAAGAGTGCAGCCCTGAAGCCGGAATTATTGGAATATGCCGATTGCCTAAAAGCGGATCAAATACGATTCCCTGTTAAACCTCGTAAAAGAGTTACGATGGTTTAGCTTGTAATCGTGGTCGAGACAATTTGGAAGGGGGTTAAAACGATAAAAATGCTCCAAAAATACCCTAACCTTGAGACGGTAATTGATAAGTGTAGAAGTCATAAATTATGTTCGTGTCTGTATCTCACACTTTTGCCGTCATGAAGAAAAAGACCAAAACATACTAAAGAAATACAAAATAACTTTACAGACAGGGACAGATGCAACTCTTTTTACAACCTTATTGATTTGTTAGTATGTGTGGGTCAAATTCAGCAACTGAATTTTAACTGATTGAGCTAAAATTTTGCATTTGGTTCGGATGGAAATGTACCATTATCTCAGTAACATGATTCTAAATCCAGTATGGCGGACCAATTTTTTATGCACCCATATCAATGACCATATGTTGTCAGCTGGAAACATACTTTGATAAGTGAACGATTTTATTCTTCTGCCGGCAATAGTGTAGTTTGACAGTTTTCCACTGACAGCTATAATGGTAAGCCAAAGTACTAAGTAAGTTTTATTAATCTTTGACGATAAAGTATTGAGTGATTATTATTTCGATTAGTATTTGAGTTTTAATATCGTTTTACCTTTCAAACAGCGGCCTATACTTACGCTTATAGCGCAAAATTCAATTCATTGTCTTGGAATGTGTGCTGCAAGTGGACTCTCACATTGTTCTTAATCTTCGGACTGCACTCTTTAACTGTCGTTTACTGTACAAGTTAATGCCACCGATATGACTTCAGCGTGGACTTGTAAAGAACAGACTAACTGAAGTTAATAAGTATATGTATTGTTTTCTGTTAATGCATTATCTAATAGTAGGTATTGATAGAGATAGTTTACTTCATAAACCAAATATCTATAGAATGTTTCTAATTTAACTGGTTATTGCATGTTGCGTATTGATATCTAGTCATAAAAACAAAAATTCAGTGCTTCAGTGAACTCTCTCAATTATGAGTTTGAAAGAAAACTTTCTTGTTTTATTATTAATGACCATCACAGCAAATTAAATTAGCTGAAATAATTTAATTTGACTCAATATGTATATGTGGTGAAGGTGAAAAGTGTGATGTTAGTTAATATACCACTTCAAGTATTTATAAGCATGCTAGAAAATGTAGCAAGATTAGCGCAAATCAAAAGTTATCAATTACAGAACTTCATACGTGTACCCAACGCATTGAATTTAGTGTCACACACAGAGTTAACACACTAAGCAATTTTATTTGGAAATGTTTAAAACCTTGGAAATGTACTTTAATTTTCGACAATACGTCATTCGCCTATGAACTAATTTGGTTACTCTAGCAGATTCATTACGATCCTAAAGACTTTATTCTAATATAATAATGTTAGCATTATTAACGAACGACGCGAGGGCTATGGCTAGAATATCTTGAATCATAAGCATCTCACGCAAAATTCCCTGTCAACCTCATTTCACCCTTAATGACATAAGAATCGCGAATAGTGGTTGACCGGCAACTGTCGCTCACTACTCTTATGAACTTATGAAAATGTCTGCACATGCTTTACGATATTCGGACACGGTTTACATTAAGGTTAACAACTCAGACTCGCAATTTTGATGCTGAACTTTAGAAGCATGGAGTTTAAAATATGAAATGGTTTTTGGAAGGCTGGAGTATCTTTAAATACGGCTGGATTAAAATATACGGATAATTTCTACTAGTTTCATTATTATTATCTCTGGAAACAGTATTATACCTACTATTTATATTTTGCAAGCTGTCTAATACCAAATCTTATTTACTTATGTAAACGTAGCTATTACGAGAAAAAAAACATGGGAGTAAAATTGTTTACGCTATGTACACATATGGACGTAATGGTACAAAATGCAAGGATAAGGAATAAGTAGGTATCTAACGGGCGGTCATACGGTGGCTTTAAACGAGCGACGCCTGAACTATTATTATGATAATTACTATTTACATTATCCATGTTACTATGTACACGCAACACCATCGTAAATCGCACAGCACTATGATGAGGCGGCGCGCCGACGCTAGTACACCGTGTCGTCCGGGTACAGCAGCAGCGGGCCTCAGGAGGCGGCGGGAGCAGGCGCGGGAGCGGGCGCGGGCGCGGGCGCGGGCGGCGCGGGCGGCAGCAGCGACTCGCGCGACGCACGCAGGTTGGGCAGCGAGCGCGCCGCCCGCGCCGCGCGCCGCGCCTCCAGCGCCAGCAGCGAGCGGATGTCGGCCTCCAGCGGGTCCACGCTGATGTGGTACACGCCGCCCTGTCGACACAACACGGTGAGCGCGGGCGGGCCGGGCGCGCGGGCGCTCGCGGCTCAGCGGGCACTCACCTCGGGCGGCTCGTCGGGCGCGGCCGCCACGCGCGGGTCGGAGTAGCGGCGCGCGTCGGGCGAGGCGCGCAGGCGCTCGTCGGCCAGCGCGGACAGGCGGCGGTGCGGGTTGCCGCGGTACGTCTCGAAGCCGCCGCTCTCGTCCTCCTCGTGGTAGGCGGCGGGCGGCGGCGGCGGCTCGATGTTGGCCACCACCTGGCCGCGCGCGCTGCGCTCGCGCCGCTTCACCCGCACCGGCGGGGACCCGCCGCCGATCGGTATCTTCTCTGGCGCGTTTTGAATTAATAATATCCTGAAGTAAAAAAAATAAGTTAATGATCATACCAATAATTTAAGAAATATAATCATTATTAAATCAATAATTTGCGTCAGAAATACCTGTTGTGAGCTCGCCAACGATTACAAAGATGCAGATATTGACGGCATTGTATATACATAAAAACTGCGCCGCCCGTGAATCCCACAGCCACTACTACCAATTTTGTCCAAAAAGGCCACGCTGAAACACGTCATCGTTTTGTCATAAATTACTAAACATGAAAAATAGTTTATTTCATGCATTCAACAATTGTTCACTCGAGTCTGTTTGAATATATCACACTTGTTTGGATATGAATAACATGTATCTATTTTCGCTTGAGAATTGAATTGTATGAGAATACGAAATATTATTTAGCCTTTCAAATACCTACCTAGTACAATGTTGATATAAATTATGGCCAGCTAGGATATTCCACGTGTATTGGCCGACCGTGACCTTTACGTAAATAAAATAATCATTTTATGGTGTTGCATTCCGTCTCCTTTCTGTATTATTCATTAAGCTCTAATATCTTATCTTAATTTATTGTTTATATAGACTTTTCTTCATTTTGTATGAGTATTAATAAATCTGAAGTCTGACGACGCCCGTGTGTGAATGAGTGCATTATATACGACGCTGCAAACTTCGAAACGGTGGTGATTTACTTAAAGGTTGATAAACACAGCAGTCACGTCACACTATCTAACCAGATCAATTGCATTTGAGACACGCCAGTCACGACTTGACTGACGTGTGGGGCTCACTGCTTACCATCAGGTGGGATCGCGGTCAACTAGTTTATATCAATTAAACAAAAAATGTGCTACCTGTTGCTTTGTGAAACTATATTTTTGAAAATTATGTAGGTACAAGAGATTAAGCATAAAAATTCTGTAATATAATATTAATTATACAAACATTAAAAAAAATACAGTATTTACATACCATAATAAGTATAAAATTTGATTAATTGACAATACTAATCGGCTCCACGACGTGACCGATGTGAGTTTCTAGCCGACTACGACAAAGCCAAGGAGGGTGATATTATATGTGTGGATATTCATCTGTTCCCTCATAAATCCTAAACTAATTATCAAAAGTCGACAGAAGGTATCGCTAGAACCGTCTTACGGCCGAAACCAATAACCTATCGATCTCCAGTTTTGGCATACTGGAGATTGTAAAAAAAAAGGTTACAATACAAAAATTATCAAGTTTTCTATTGTTTCATTAAATGAAACAACAGAAAACTTGAAAAACAAATTTTGTTTTTCTATATCCGATATGTGATAGATAGGTTATTGGTTTCGCCTGTTAATCGTATAGACTATCACATAGACTACGTGACGTATCACAAAACTCAACGTGGCGCCCTCTAGAGGAAAAAAGTATTGTGTTAAAAAAGATAAATACGCCGTGTTTGATATAATTTGAAGGGCTTCACTTTTACATTCCCAAATATTGCTCAAATTTAAAGTGACGCCCTCTAGCGTTAAAAAAAATCGTTATGATAAATACACCATGTTTAATATCATTTGAAAGGGCTTCTTCACTTGTCCTTATCAAAAATATCATCAAAATTCTAAAATTACCTAGTTTACTTTTGCAAGTATATAAGTATAAAAGCACAGTGATTTAATAGCAAAATAGTGTAAAATACTTATAAAACAGTAAAAAATTAAAAAAACTAAAACCCGACTACGACAAAAAAAAACGTCGCTGAAAAAGTATGAAACAAGATTTTCAGGATGCTGAAATAAACAAGGTTACTGGAGAAACAAGAACAGAACAAAAAATAAAAGCCGTTGTCATACATTTTCCGCATCGTTTTTTTTTTTTGTCGTAATGGAGACTGGAGTGTTAGTTTTTTTTACTATTTTACACTATTTCCCTAAAAATCGTAGGTGACTTAAACACTGTATTGACTACTTAATTAACCTGCTCAATACCAGCACTACATCTCGATAATTTATGGAATAAATGTGTAGTAGATATATCTATATCTATTTTGTATGAAGCTCATTTCAGACTACGCTGTAAATATATAGAATATCTCGCATATAGTTCATAGCACAAAAGTATCGCTCGCCATACATTTATAATAATATAATTAAGCTATAGCAAAGTGTGAACATATTCTAAATAAATGTACGGAGAGCGATTTCGTTGTGCTATGAACTATAAGCTATATGCTATTATAGTATAGCGTAATCTGAAATGCGCTTGAGTCCATACCGATCATACCACGGTTGACCTCCTCGACGGCGCGCTCAATGAGCACGAACAGCGACCACATTACGCACAGCGCGGCCACGCAGTGGAACAGCACGGCACAGCACAGCCGCCGGCGCTCCACGCCTGACATCTCCAGCAGGCGCCACTGGAAACACACATCGCTCATATCATCCTCATTCCAAGCTAAGCGTTTGGGCATCTGCCAGCTTTGGCTAAAGCTGCCAGGCACCATCACATCACACACCATCACATACAGAGCGGAAAGGCTCTAAGTTAACCTAATTGACACCAAAATTTTAACCACAATGGTAAACAGCCAAGTAACCATTTAATGGATCAATGGGCACAACGATTTTCGAGTTAACGATGCAGTGGACGAACACGCCAGGAGGGTTTAGACTATGACAGCAATGAGACCTGAACCCATTGTACTGCTCCTCTTCGGGTACCAACGCAATCTAGTAAAGAAAATTAATTCCTAGAGATCTACACCACTATGGTGGAATGGATAAACTATTGTGAATGCAGATTCCAAGGAGGTATCGGAGGACTTCTACGACTGACTAAACCACAGTTTCGTAAAGTCACGGCCATTACAACTTGCAATGGGTTTTTTAATAACCTTTGAGTCATAGGACAGACACACAGCCCACACAGCAGAGCCTGCATGGCGAAATACGAGGCAGCAGCAGCTCTACTGTTTTTAAGCTGTCCAATGGTCAATGAATACAGGGCAAAATACTTCGGGCACCCAGGTACACTCTGCGAAATGGTTAGTAACACTAAAGAGTTGGTTTTTCTTGAGGAAATAGATCGAATGACTCACTTGTCCTACCAGTAGGTACGTAAAATACATGCTTTGGACGTGGAGTTGCGGACAACAGTGCGATATATACGCGAGCGACGGGCTCGGCAGTGGAAACCTCGTAAGAGCAAAATCACAAAATTTTACAAGCGAAAGAGAAACAACTCCTGAATAAAAAATATTTTAAACAAAAAAATTTTCTTCTTTAACAAAAATATGTGAGTTTTTCAAAGTGAAACCTGTGTATATTAACATTTATTTGGAGAAAGTTTGTTTTACGAATTTTTCACTGAAATTGACGATACATGTATTCCCAGTTGCACACAGACATAATAGGTTGCAAAAGCTGCACTTAACATCGCGCTGCACGCCTGTATTTCCCTAAGGGTTAGGTAGGGGTTTATAGTGTACACCCACATTTCTCTAGTCATGTTTAATTCCCATTTATTAGGGAAAAGGCTTACTGTCGATAACCTCGCATAAATCTAGAGTCTAGGCCTCTGGCAAAATTATCAGAAATGGAAAATTTCAGTAACCTGGCAAACCTTGGGACCTAACTCAGGATCTCATATAGAAGTCTTGCTAGCAACCACTAGATCGACACAGTCATCCATCAATGTACATGTTTGGTTTTTTTATACTGTTCAACTGTATCCTTTTCTTCTTTTTGAAAACTTTCAAATACTTTTGTGAGTCTAAACAAAGTTGTAAATTATTCTTCAATTTTAGTCAAGTCATTTATGAATACAGAACTCTTTTAAATGTATCTAAATGTTAATACAGAAACAACAAAAATACTACTGTAAGTAAATAATATTTGTAATGTTTGTTTGTTTGTAATATTTATTGTTGTTTTTTTTTGTGGTTAATACTTAGTAAATTTTGGCAATATGCTACAGAGAAGAATATTTGCTTGTATAAAGAGTTAAACTGTTTTGTTGACTGTACACTTTATATTGTTTGGTCCCAATAAGTGGCCATAATTATTTATAATTGGTTGAATATAACAGATGTGAGATCATCATCTATTACATAAACAAGAACAGATAAAACTAGCTGGTAAACTAACATAGCTACAAAATAAACTGTGAATTCATACCTCATTGAATGGCTTTATTTTGGTGTGCATGATAAAGTTAAACTTGCAGAGTTCACAAGACCTTGTCTCTGATGCAGTGAGCCACTGTTGTAAACAGCTCTGGTGAACATATTTCAAACTTCCTGCAACAAGACACATCATTAAATTATAAATACTGAACATGATAACTGTGTAAACACTTAAGTTATGTAAGTTATTTTTATTACAATGTCATTCCCATTATTATGTATACATTGATCACATAGAGAATATAATTTAAATAGTTTAGAAAGAGGACGAAAAAGAATAAGAATAAGTAATGAATTTGTTTTAAAATGCAGTTTCTGCAAGGTTATACAAGTAATAATGTAAACATATCGCAATTCAGAAAAGTAATACTATTATCAAACCATGTCAATGTCATGTATTTGGCTTACTTTACTAAACACACTATTCTCACAAGTAGTAAGGTAAGGGCCTGTTTCACAATGTCCGAGTAGGCGCTACTCACTGAATAAATTAAAAAATGGAACAGAATTTGTATGAAATATTCTGCCAAGTAAGATACTCGAAACTTAATCATAGGTGGTGAAATAGGCCCTTAGACTATTATAATCCAATTTCTTGATATATTTTACCGAAATTGGTTGTGGAAATAATGAACTCCAAAACCAGGCTTTAGTTCCTTACATTTTAATGACTAGGAAAAATTCCTTTGCCAGTTTATCAAAGAATTTGTATTTAACATTACCTCCGTCTGCATTTTCACTACCTACTTCTTTTCAAATCAAAGGTTTTTTACTAGATTTCTTGTGTCTAGTAGATGGCCATTTTAATTGGAGTCAGTAGCGCTAAATATTACAAAGATGTAAATGTATTTAATCTTAGGACACTTGTGAATGTGGGTCACACAGTATTTCTTATCCAATTACTTCCTAAATACAAGATGACTGTTATTTTAATCTATCACATACCCGCGAAACAAGACACAATAGTAAAACAATAACAGCGCAGTCTCATAGGACGGTCGGGGATTCAAACATTAATTAGGCCTTTACATCACATTCAATGTCCCGGCTCTAAATTATTAGGCATCAATTCATTGTATAATAATCATTAAGTATTTAAATACAAAATTCACTCTAATGTGTCACCACAGAAAAGCTATCTGATTATTTATAGACATTCAATATTTATGATATCATTGATGTTGAAATATATATCAAAAACATTTTTTGCTCTTTGTTTGTATTATCTACTTCAATTTATTGTTGTCCATTAAATGACTATTGCATTTATGCTACAAAAAGCTGTATTCTAGTACAAATATCACACCTTTTCAAATAACATAAAAACAACTATGTACTAGTGAACCAGCCCTGTTAGAATATTAGCAATTGTTTTTTTGTGTGTTTAGTTAATGTTTGATACTTGATATTACTCCTGCATGATGCAGAACAATGAAAAGTGCTGAAAATACAAATAATTTCATAAATAATGTTCCTAATAAAGAGATGTGTATAAACCTAAAATGCTGACAAGTACATGAACTCCAATATAGTAATTTTACTAATTGTTACTTATGTGCACCTAGACATAAGTAGCAATAACTTGAACTAAATATTAAATTTAAAACAAATATATCAGTTTTGTCTCAAGAGGATAAACACACATATGTACACAAATGTATGTGATTAAAGGCTTGTAAATTATTCATTATTGGAAATATTCAATATTTGTATTCTCATTACATTTGCCTGTTGGTGCTGAATATACAATAGGAAATATCTACACAATTATTTATATCTAGCTAGTGGAATTGTGTTATAGGTTTTCCTTATCATATTACTAACCACCATAATAACCTAGGTGTATCTAAGGGTGTCTAGGGTTCTTTTCTCATTGCAAAAAAAACCCTAAGTAAAAAGTAACACTTGCATAGTCACATTATGCACTTTTCTAAAAATGAATATCTTCATTTTATGCCTGTTTGTACATTACACTTCATTGGCATATTTAACTTATGAATGAATGTTTACAGTAAATTATTATATTGTTATTAGTTTATTCTACAGATAATACTATCTACTAAACTGTAAGTACCACAAACTTTGTTTATCTTGCTCATTTTAATGCTATTGATTTTCAATTATTCTTACTAACATCTCAACATTTGCCCTTCATAGTAATTAGCTGTGCTTGATTTAAATTTGATATTTAACAGTGCCAAATAACATTATGTAAACAGAGAACAGCTGTGTAATTTGCTTTATCCTCGCTACGTGTAGGACTTCATGCAGATGGAGGTACATGCAGTGTGTATATTTTCACTGACCTGAACAATAACATGGTGCCAGAAGAGGATTGTGCGGTTCGCTCTCGCAATGACATATGCGGCAAATATCCCCGCTGGAGTTACTACATGACGTGCGGCTGCTCCCTGACCCCGTCCGTATCACCTCTCGACCACATCCACCTCCCCATTCCCAACTCTCAATATCCGAAGAGTTTTTCACATTAATTTGCTGAACAGGCATTGTGGTATACTATATTTTTAATGCTCGATTGAGCCTACATAACATTCACAGATTTTCTTCGCTATCACATTGGACATCGACAAAGCAAACATCTAAAAACATGTCAGCTCACATCACAATCTAATAAGTAACTTTTGATAAGTACGAATTTGAATTAGTATGTACACTGTTAATGATGACTGGTTATTCACATTCCTCCCTAGCTTACACTGCAATTATTATGATAAAGTAGAAACAAAATTCAATAAATAAATCGTCAACCAAAGCTATCGGTACTGCTACTTGTCATCACATAAATATAATACATACAGTACATAGATACATACATACATAGGCAAAGGTACACAGATTACATTTACATTTTACAAAAAGGCTGAGAGAATTGAGAGACGTACAGACTGACATAGAATTAATTGGATGTGGTTAAATAAAGAACTATATCGCTTTAGAAGTTTTTGACATCTTCCATAACAAGCAACACGAGTATTTTTTACAAGCAACACTGCCATTATTATCTGCCATCATGTCTGCACGCGATTTGATACTATGTGATGATAAGTGTGTATAACAAAAAGCGCACGAGCAAGCGTTTTTATTTTAAACATTCTGGCAGAATTGCATCCGTAATCGCGGTACCTATGACATTGCTTTTACATATTCTTATTCGCAATTTACCTCGTCGTTCTACGAAACATTCATGAACAGTTTGGCAAAAAAGAGTAGAAAACAGTGGTGGCGCTACTGCGCTGTTCGTATGGCAGCCCGCTGCAAACGAATAGCGCACCAACCTAATCTTGATACTTAGCCGATTTTTTTAATAGACTTTTTACTACCACTTTATTAGTTTTTCAAATCGTAGTACTTTTTTTTAAAGTAGTTAAGTATTGTTTAATACAAAGCGCCTTCTCGATTAAAAAAATGATTACTTATTACCTAAAAATAAATATGTAGGAAATAACTCCTGAGTTCACAACATATTTTTGGAATTATAAAAACAGAAACAGAGTATTAAATAATATGATTAGTACAGTTTGGCAAAAAAGAGTAGAAAATAATGGAGGCGCTGCTGTGCTTTTCATTGGCAACCCTCTGCAACCGAATAGCGCACTAACTTAATCTTGATACTGAGCCGATTTTTTTCATCAGACATTTTATTACCACTTTATTCGTTTTTCAAATCGTAGTATTTAATAGTTAAGGATTGTGAAATTGAGCCAGAATTCTTCTCGATATGCCATTTATTACTTATTACCTAAAAATACATATGTAGGGATAAATTCCTGAGTTCACAAAATATTTTAGGAATTATAAAAAATAGAACAATATATTGAATAACATGATTAAGTAACTCAAAGTATAAGTAGAAATTTAATTTTCAATTACTAAGGTTCAAGTCACCAAAGCATCAATTAATGTAGCGCGGTATACCAGAAGAATGTAAACATAACCTATAATGTTTGATGTTTATAGTTTCAAATTTACTATAGTCCGTCTAATGAAAGTGCGATCTGAGAAAAAGAGGTTAAATCTATTTTAGTTAAGACATGATTCTTCTACTAACTAGTAGAAGAATCATGTCTTGACACTTCACATATTTTTTTATTTCCTACAATTCATCATCATCTGCCTAGCCTTTTCCCAACTATATTGGGGTCGGCTTCCAGTCAAACAAAATTTAGCTGAATACCAGTATTTTACGAGGAGTGGTTGCCTACCAGACCTCCACAACCCATTAACTGGGGTAACACGGTACTTCATGGCAAGACTGGAGTCAGATTTACTGACTTCTGACCATCCGTAACGACTGCCAAAGATCTACAAATGACAGCCGGGACCTACGGCTGAACGTGCTTTCCGAGGCACGAAGGAAACTCGTTATGTTAAGATGGTCACCCATCCACAGACCAACCTTGGCAAGCGTTGCTTAACCTTGAAGATCGGCCCGTGCGGCTGTTATTGTCTTGCCGCGAGCTCCTCTTTTTATTTCCCACAATTGCGGCTGAATAATGTTGCTAACTAAATTTTCTGTATGCAAGCATGTTAAAATAGCTTTGGGTTAATCAATTAACACTTGATTAAACTAAAAACAACAAGTAATACTCTTAGATACCCGCCATATCAGCAGTTCTTTGATAAATATTACTAAGATCGAAAAGAATAGTTTAGGTCTCATGTTTCGCCAGATTTCGCCTATACACCAGCTTGTCAATAACATCCCTACCAGCACTTCGAATGGTTTTATTATTTATTGGTTCTTTAATTACGTCCTATGGTAGTGAAAATAAAATTTTAAAGTTTGTTTACAATGAAACGTCATTATTTTGGGAATGCTGCCAACAGACAAAAAAATTAGTTCTGTTTCTAGACTTTTTTGCCAAGCTATAGCTTAAAGTATAAAAAAAATAATCTAGACGCGGTATACCAGAGTAATGCAAACAAAATGTAAACATAAGCTATGTCCACGATATTTATAGTTTCAACTATTCTATTGTGTAACTTAACATGGTGGTGTTGCATGTCATCACAGCCTCACACACGCCACAACCCTTATTTGTGCCAAATGTACAGTACGGCCGTTATAAGTTGGCGAGTGTGAAGTTAGGCTCTGCGAATTTTGGCGCTTGAAATATCGTACAAAAATAAAGGTTTCAAAATTCGCAGGCAGAGCTTAACTTCAGACTCTTAACTCAGAACTTATAACGGCCGTACTGTATAAAAAGATTCCTCATCGTCGTGTCGCAAACGACGGTCAATATATATGATGAAAATACAAAGAATATTTTTTAAAAAGTGACAGGGAAATGGATTGAATTTGTTGCCCATGTCACCAGTGGTGCGCGTGTTCTGCGTACTGTGACATAATCTATAATTCTGATTTCACAATACTTCGTTATAACTAAATATGTACTATATGTGTGTCGAAGCAGGGCGGTTTTACGTAAGCGACTAGCGAGCCCTCCACTCGTGCTTCGATATTTCGTCAACATTGCAACTCTGCAAATCAAGGTATGACTAGAATACGAAAACGTTACTTAAAGGACTCAGTATCCAAGTCAAACACATTTCATATAAAACTATGTTATGTGATTTTATTTTATCTGTATCTGTCATTTGTTATCTACGACAAACGGCGTGTGGAAGGTGGGAAGTTGCATTGCCGTGCAAATTAAAGTATTCAATTGAAAAAATGGGGGTCCCCGCAGAAATACAAACTGAAGCTATTTCAATAGTTCATCAATTTTTACAAAATATAGACAAATCTCTAGCCCAAGAATTTTTGAAGAAAACGAAAGCGGTGAGTTCTAATATCAGTCATTACCAAGATAACCACGTGTGGCCGGTGACCACACGTGCTCGAAAACCGCACTATAATATTTTTCTTTAGCAGTTGCTGTAATAATAAGTTCAACTATTTCGATTACTGTCTCGGATCTATGAATTTAATTTAAACTTATTGCCACATGTCGACCGACATTTTATTTCTTTGGTGCGACATTTTGTAAAATCTGCCTCCTGTGGTTTTCAGTACCTTTGAGGTTTAGTTTTATTGTTTTACTAGTTGTGGATAGAAATCCTAATTGCCTACTGCTTTATGTAATCATCTTTAGTCCTTCCAGTTCTTAAATACCTGTTTATAATATATGGCAATGTTTTTTTTATTTTAGAAACCTCGTGTCAAAAGCCTGCCTTCATTGACCGATATAATTCAAGAATATAACAAAATCAAGAAGCCACAAAAACCAGCAGCTGAAAGGTGATTACTACATTTATGTTTTTAAGGTTATGGTCACATTAGGTTCAGAAAATATAGGTTAGAAATATAATGAATGTATACAAACATTATCATAGGGTCTTGCTGGGGCACTGCTCTTCAACCTATTTGTTTAAAGAAATTCTATTATCTGTAAGCGGGTAGATGTTTATGCAGAATGACATTTTAATACGTTGTTTCAAGTTAATGTTTTTCAAGGAAGTGACACTCATTAGTACATTTACTTAACCTATCACATACCCGCAAAACGAGACACAATAATAAAACAATAACAGTGCGGTCTCATCTCGGACCGGTTGGGGATTCATGAACTAATGACAAAACAGCTATACACTGGTCTTGTGTGACTTGTGGTCACAATTCATCTCGTGCATGTGGACAATTTGTGGTGTAGTTTGTACTAATATACAACTTGTAATTTGGGTGTTGGTCGTTGAATGTGTTTTAGTACTGTTTCTAGTTTATGATATTAATTAAGTCTTTATAACAGTTCTGATGATGACTCCAGCGAAGATGAGAAACCACAAAAGAAAGCAGCTCCGCAAGTCAATGGCAAGGCTGCTGCCCCTAAAAAAGCACAAGAATCTTCAGACTCCGATAGCTCTGAGGATGAAAAACCAAAAGCACAAGTAAGTTTGAGTGAATGATCTTTACCTTGGTTGACTAAGTTTATAAACTACTATAATGATGAGAACTTGTGAATGAACTATTATGATTTTAAACTACTTATTCGTCACTACCTCTGAATAAAACTAAATATTCATTTAATAAAATAATTGCTAAATTAAGATCAAACTGAAAATAAATATTCATCGTTGTAGGTGAAACCCAAACCAGCAGCTACTCCAGCTAAGAAAGCAGAATCGTCAGATGATAGCGACAGCAGTGAAGACAATGCCACATCAAAACCCAAAAAACAACCAGTGAAGCCTAATGTAGCTGCACCCAAAATTGTTAAGAAGCAAGAATCATCATCTGATGATGACAGCAGTGAGGATGAAAAACCTAAACCCCAACAGAAGACTCCAGCAAAGGCTCCACCTCCAAAAGTAGCCCCAAAACAAACTAAGCCTGATACCTCAGATAGTGAAGACAGCAGTGAAGATGAAAAACCAAAGGTTGCAGCTAAACCTGCACCCAAACCTCAAGCCAAAGCTGTTCCAGTTAAGAAACAAGAATCATCTTCTGACGACAGCGAGGATGAAGCTCCTCCTCCGAAGAAAGCTGCACCTACACCTGCTAAAACTCCGGTTAAGCCAGCACCAGCTAAGAAACAGGAATCCTCTTCTGATGACAGTGATGATAGTGAAGACGAAAAACCTAAGGCTGCAGTTAAACCTGCTCCAAAAGCCACTCCAGCTAAACCAGTAGCTAAAGCAACACCTGTTAAAAAGCAAGAATCATCATCTGATGATTCTGATGACAGTGATGATGAGGATTCTAAACCTCAGGCTAAGGTAGTAAAACCACAAGCAACTCCTGCTAAGGCTAAAGCAGCACCAGCTAAAAAGCAAGAATCCTCAGATGACAGTGATGACAGTGATGAGGATCAAAAAGTGCCACAGAAGGCTCTCCAGAAACCTACACCCACACCTGTGAAACCAGCTATTAAGGCTTCAGCTAAAAAAGAATCGTCATCTGATAGTGATGATAGCAGTGAAGACGAAAAACCTAAAGCTGTTCAAAAGACACCAGCTAAAGCTCCAGCAAAGGCACCTGTTAAAAAGGCATCATCTTCAGATGATAGTGATGACAGTGATGAGGCACCATCAAAACCTGCTCCGAAAACACCTGTTAGCAAAGCTAAACCTGCTGCCAAGAAACAGGAGTCTTCAGATGACGATTCAAGTGATGAGGAAGAGCCTGCAAAGAAACCAGCACAAAAACCTGCTGCCAAGAAAGCCGAGTCTTCTGATGACAGTGATGATAGTGATGAAGATGCTCCTCCTGCTAAAGTTGCAAAGAAAGAATCTAATGACCAGGTAAATTTAAAGGTCACTTATTCCACATCAATATTGAAGTACTAAAACGCCACATGGTGTTTAAAAAAAAGTTAAACATTCAATTCACTGTTAAATAACCAGCAATCTACAAATATTTTGACAGTATCCTATAATACTATGTTTCAGGGTGAAAATGGATTTCAATCTGGGAAAAAGAGGAAAGCATCAGAAGGAGATTCTGGTGCACCTGCCAAGAAGCCCTACAGTAACTTTGTAAAGGTAAATATTCAATTAACTTTATGATACCCAGTCTGAAACTTAAAAGTAGCATTTCCTTTTCCACATAGGAGGCATTTATCGAGCAGTGGAACCTTTGTAGCTTGAAGTTGATGGTATATATTTCAGCATTATGACTTTTAAACTGGAGAATTAATGTCTTTCCCATCTGTTTTTATTTTGCATTCCTTTTTATTTTTTTGTAATAGGACTGATTTGTTATAATTAAGAATGTTAATTAATTTTTAATGTGAGCTTTCTATCTTCTCTGTTGAAAATGGTCAATCCCTATACTAGAAAATCATGTGTTGTGCAAAAAGGTACAAATATGTACCTACCAGTGCTTTACAAGATTTACATTCCTTTTTATTTTTTACAAGCTTAACACTTTTTAAATATTACATATCTGTTTATTCTATTTTAAGTTGTAGTAATGATTTGAGTTATATTTTCTCTGAATAAGAACTTTTTAACACTAAAATAAATTATAGGGTACAGTTAGTGTGTCAACTCCCAAGGAGAAAGAGAATGGATCGGGTAAACCAGCTCCCTTCCGTCGAGTTGCATCAAAACCTATAGAAGTGGACCCTAGACTTAAGGATAACTCATTCGACGCCAAGGTAAATGCCCCAAAGTTTGAGAAGCCAAGGCAACTCCATGTTATGCCTAACTTGAAGGTTTTCGCCCATGGCTTCATTGCTAGTGGCTTACTATAACATTTTGGGCATTTACTTTTCTGGAATAACTCATTCATCAGCATCACATAGGGTTGTCTTGGTTATAATATAGTGCTTCTCTCTCAATCAGGAGGGCGAAAGCCAAGAAGGTGAAGAAAACGATGAAGAAACTGAAGGCAATCAATCTGGAGGTTGGAACCAGCGTGGTGGTCGTGGCGGGTTCAATCGGGGTCGGGGTTTTAATGACAGGGGTAGAGGTGGATTCAGAGGTCGTGGAGGAGATCGAGGCGGCCGCGGAGGGTTCAATGATAGAGGCGGACGAGGTGGCAGAGGGGGCTATGACAGGGGAGGCCGGGGCGGCTTTGACAGGGGTGGCCGCGGAGGTTTCGACAGGGGAGGACGCGGTGGCTTCGACCGCGGGGGACGCGGCGGAGACCGCGGAGGTAGAGGAGGGCGGGGAGGTCGCGGGGACCGCCACTCCTGGGGTGGAGATAGGGGCGGGTTCAACAAAGGAGGTTTCAATGACAGAAAAAGTTTTGAGGGTGGGGATTCTCAAAACAAGAAAATAGTATTTGATTAAATAGGTGAGGCAAAAATAAATACACATAATATTTAAAATTTATAATAGCTACCACTGTACTTTCCCGTTTTTGATTGCACTTACCGAATTTAATTTTCAGTTTTATTTGATGAACCGGTCCCATCTAGTCAGTGACTTAGTAGTTGCTTACTATAAGAATTATTATTGCAATTTAGAAAAATAATAATGTGAGATTTTTTTTCTAATAGAGCGGATCACGCGGGTCATGGGGTGAGCGTGCTAATCAAGACTTGAAACACACTCGTGGCAAGTCCTTCAAGCATGAGAAGACGAAGAAAAAGAGGGGCTCATATCGCGGCGGCGCCATCGATACGGGTGTCCACTCCATCAAATTTGAAGACTAGAAGTTTGTTTAAAACATTTGTTTCATACTTCAGTGAACATTTCTAATCTTCATGTTAATCTCACTGAAGATAAGTTGACACTGCTTCCCATTCCAGCCCATTTTTACTATGGTATCTATTCTGGTATATATTCCGACATATACGCAAACTGTATTATTTTAAGTATTGCAGATACATTTCCAAACCTCATAACATAACTGATTCAGACTAAGATACATTATGGACTAAGTTAGTAATATTACGCCGTTTTATTACTGTCGGAATATAAAATCTGTTCGAAACGTAGCTTAAGACTAATATAAAATATAGCTATATTGTTTCACATCGGTATATTCGTCTGTATTTGTTAATGTCGTGCATGAGTGAGTTTGACTCCAGTGAATCTGCAATGGACAATAATGGACATGTTTTAATGATTTTGTAGCTATAAATAATTTTTATGTTTCTTATTACAACAATAGTACCTATAATTTTGCACTGATATAATATTTATCGACATCTGACCATTGAATTTGATGTTAATAATTTACTTATTTTGTTTTTTTTTTTAAGCTAACTCAAGTGGTAGAAGCTTATAAAATACCATGTTCCTGTTTCATTTTCCCCCTCATATGTTATTATCAAATAGATAAATATTTCGATAATTTTCTATGTTGTTTTCTGTGGGGCCATTGATAGCTTGAAATGATTTTGAATATCTTTATTTTTTTAGCTTGTTGTAAATAGGCGTGTATTTTACGTACTTTACTGTGTACATAACTTAAGATAAGTTTATAATTAAATACTAGACGTAATACATTAGTAAGTAACGAGGATAGGTGTTTAAGTAATAATACAATATTGTATTAAAAAAATACTTGTTTGTAATAGTTCGATAAGCCCGCCTTTTATTATAGAGTTGGAGTCATAATTGAATGAGTTTTATTGAAGAAATAATTTCCTAAGCTTATGTCTACAGGGCTGTGCAAATGTGGACTCTTTGTGTTTGATACGAGCTACCAAAGAATATTTCCATTTAACCATACATTCCCAATGGGGGACTATAAATTCCCAACTTTTCGTGGGGGCGGCAGTGATTTGTGGGAGAGACAAAATTATTATAGGGGGTCGTTGGAATTTTGATTTCTCACAAGGGGGGGGGGGGGCTATTGCCCCCCCCCCCTTGTGAGAAATCAAAATTTCATATTTCATAGAAAGTTGGGAAACTATTTAACCAAAATGAAATCGGCCACTCCCTGCAGACGTAATTTTTTTTTTGTCCAATTGCTTCTACTTCGAAAATGTTGCCGACCAGAAAGAGTGTCTTTAACTGCAAACCAAAAGTCGTCGACTGGCTGGTCAAAATCGGTTGATTCGTTCGAGAGATATCGTGAACGAAAGAAACCCGAAAAAGTGATTTTTCGGGATCACTCCGAAATTTTTGGTTCGATAAATTAAAACTAGAAAATAACTTATGAGGATGATAAAACTGCGTTGAATGCCGTAAACCGCGTGAAAATTACTTGATCCGTTCAAAAGTTATTGCGGTTTGAAGATTCCAAAAATAGTGTTCTATGAAACTTTTATCAGACTTTCGAGCTGGGAGAGCTCAAATATGATCTCTTTGAACTCAGCGAGCTCAAAATATCACATAAAATATATTTTGAACTCAAAAATGATATAAGTACAATTTTAAGCGCCCAGGAATGGAAGTAGCAGGGGTTTTTTTGTCAGATCAGGCGAATCCCTCTAGATAATAGTCAGATTATGAGACAGTACGTTTAGAACATAAAGATGAACCATATATATCTTAATCTGACGCGCTTGAGTATTTCAAAATGGCGAATTTTTTTTGCACTTTATGAAAGTGGCCACGAGTTTGCGTCCCATCGAAATGGTCAGATTAGTGAATGAGATCTTTTTTTTGGTGCACTTAACACTCCCTTACAAAATCTGACGCGCTCGATTAAATTATTTTTTTTCCATTTTCAACCCTTCCATACAACCACCCCCATCATGCAAACGATCAGATTAACATACGTACAGTATTAAAAATACGTAGGGCATTGATGCTATCAATATCTGACGCGCTCGAGGATGTCCATGCAACAGTTTTTTTTTACATATTTAAAAATCTATAGCCGCTTCCCCCACCGATGAAAAGGTATAATCATAGAACATTTTTTTCTTCTTATCATCTAAGCTTTGCAACCCAATAGGTCTCTACGACGCTCGAGTAAATCCCCATTTAGCATCGTGGCCTCCCCTACTAACTGGCCTCTTTCAGTCTTCCTGCATTGTCCCGTCTCAGTGTGAACTGACCCTAAGTACGCGTTTAGATATCTCTCGGAAAGTCGGAACGCAGGGATTTGCGGGCCGCATCACCGCATGTTGACATATCAGCTCTAAGTAGTCAATGGATACCCTACATAGTCTGTGGTTGGTCTGTCAATGTCATTGTCAAATAATTTGTTTACTTTTCAAAAAGGAGTTAGTACGAGTGATTTTTGTTATTTTTAATTAATTCTTACTTGTAAATAACATGTTGCGGCATTTCAAAACAATGACATTAGTTAGCCAAAGGTCTTTCAAAAACTTTGGACATAAAAGAGAACCCATACCTTTTGTAACCACAATGTGGCATGGGTTTTTAACATTCACGTTTATTGGATTAGGAATTAATTGGAAGAGGTAAACATTTATTCATCTTTTTTTATCAATATATTTCTCTGTTAAAAGCAGACTCTAGACTTATCATCGAATTGCAGAGAATCAACGAAATTCAAGTCTATTTTTGTACTTATTCCACTGTTTATTTAAAAACTTGTCTTTTTTTTATTTGATATCAATTCTATTTTTTCAAGTATTTGTATTATGCTTTTTCAGGATCAAAACATTTTTGTTTGGTGCTGATGGAGAAGATGTGTTTATTAAACCAGACAATTCTGTGGAGTAAAATAACAGCTGATTATGTAGGTTAAATAGGTAATACCTAAAAATTATTTCTTAAGAGGTGAATTTACCTTACTAACAACCTATTAAAATAAAAATAGCTATCTTGTTGGGATAAATATGACACAGTAGTATTAGTTCTTTATTTATATATTTGCTGTATGATTGATGGTTGTAATTTATGTTGAATGTATAGTAGATGTAGGAATGTAAATTGACTGTAGCTGTAAATAGCTGATAGGTAAGCAGAGCCTTTTTTATTAAAGCTGACATGTACATCCAGAACTGTCATTATTCGTCTCTTATAATAAATAGCCTAAGTGCTGGCACTTAGGGTGTTTAACCTATCACATACCTACGCCATACGCGAAACGAGACATAATAGTAAGACAATAACAGCTCGGTCACATGTGACCGGTCGGAGATTAATTAATTAATAAAAGTGAAAATATGTCAAAAAGCGACATGTGAGTTGTTGACATATTTGTCAATGAAACACATGTTTAATAATCTTTGACAATGTTAAAAATTACCTTTGCCTCCGCATTTATATTTCAACACTACATACAAAGTATTTTTTCTATAAACCTAACGCAAAACGAGACACAATAGTAAAACAATAACAGCGCAGTCTCATAAGACCGGTCGGGGATTCATGAATTAACCTTTTATTTAAAACACTTTCTTACACCTTCAAAATATGATTTCAGGACAGATGGTAATGCTTTTGTTAGAATTGATGGATTTGTAGAATGCAAATGTCATCAATAAGTTATGAGTAGAGTAGTCATGAAAATTTTCTCTTGAATAAAGCAAATTTAACAAATTCCTACGACATGGTAATTTGACACTCAAAAAGTTTTAATAAACGGAAATTAAAAAATATAACTGATTGTTGCGACAATCCGATATTTCAGAATTTTTCACCATTATATTTTTCAATTTTTCACCTATTAAAGAATCATTGGTCAATCTAGTAGTTTTAATATACATGTGATTTGAAAATAAAATGTTTATAAAACGAAATAAGATTCTTATTAAAAAACTGACATTACTCTCAACTCAATGGAAATAAAAACCATCAATAAATTAATGCTGATGTGTGAAAAACAATATCATGAAGTAATAAGTATTAATTAAAAAGTACTAGCAATCCGCCCCGGCTTCGCACGGGTGCAAATTATCAGTGCTTCCCTACTATATTATAAATGTATTATATATAAAAATCTTCCTCTATCTATTAAAAAAAAACCGCATCAAAATCTGTTCCATAGTTTTAAACATTTAAGCATACATAAGGATATATTATAGGGACAGAGAAAGCGACTTTGTTTTATACTATGTAGTAATAATAGTGGCCCGATCTTAGAATTGATTACTTGATGAAGTGGATAATCATTTCAGCTGACTACTTGGGAAGCTGCTTTAGAGCTTTGAGCATAAATTCTGCTGGTCAAAACATTGCTCAATAATAAAAAAAAACCGGGCAAGTGCGAGTCGAACTCGCACAGTGAGGGTTCCGTTTAGAAAAATATTATATTAGAAACCTCAACATAATTTTTGAAGACCTATCCGTTGATAGATAGACACGTATGGATCTGATAGAAAAAAAAAATCGAGGTTCAGTTCTAAGTACGATATGAGACCCCCACAATTTATTGCTTTTTTTCTAATAAACGGTTCACAGAATACATCTACTTACCAAGTTTCAATACTATAGCTTTTATAGTTTCGGAAAAAAGTGGCTGTGACATACGGATGGACAGGCATGACGAATCTATAAGGGTCCCGTTTTTAAAGGTACCATTTGGCTACGGAACTTTAAAAATACGAGTTCCACGCGCGTCTCAAAATGATGTCAGCAAACCTATCCAGCAAGGCTGATGTCCGCTAGGTACATGGGGAGTTTTTGAAAAGGAAACCAGTGATCCTAGAACACAAGAGGCAACTAAAGTACGCAGGTGCGATTTTAGTCGGTAAAAGCCTAACACGCCTTTCCGTTCCACCCTAAAGCGGGACAAAGTCATTGGATGATAATCTACTTCAAGAATATAAAGCACCGTTTTATGGCGCAAAAAACTACACAGTGTGGGAATATGAACACAACGTAGTATTCATAATTATAAGAATAACAGATTCCTAATTAAAATTTATTTAATTTTCACTGTATTTATGACCAGACTAAGTAGGTATATTTGGGAGCAATGAAATCGCACATCCCTTGTAATTTGCTTGTTTAAGCTGCGTTTTTCTAATCATCACCAATATCTTCTCGTCCTTGTCCCATATTACTAAGGATCGGCACAACACGTTTATTCTGTCATGTCACTCATCACGTCATCACGCTATCGCTGACACAAATATTAAGTAGGTACAAATCCCCACTTACATATATTATTTATTCTGTTTTTAGTATATTTTGTTTTAGCGGCAACAGAAATACATCGTCTGTGTTGAGCTAGGTAGTACGGTTCATGAGATACAGAGCCTGGTGACAGACAGACGGACAGCGGACTCTTACAGCAGGATCCCTTCCAAAAGGGTAAGTTAGGATAAAAAAAAACACCTTCATAAAATAAAATACTTTATTTAAGCCCACATAATATTTTTATGTGTTGTGCTAATTGCAATAAAGTAAGTCTAAATAAATAGTTCTTAACATTAAGATTATTACCAACTGTAAATATATAAGATGGCGAAAATTTTATTCATCTACTTTATATTATTACAAATAGCAGGGTAAAAAAGTAATTAAACAATCTAATGCATCATAATAATATTACAAATTTTGTATAAACTTAAATGAGTAAACATTCATTACATTATTCTATTTATCTTGTATGTTGGTGCACCAATCAAATTATATTTAAATTAATCGGCTAATATCTCCGATCAGTAAAGTTTGTTGATTTTCAAAGATTAAAGGACTACTGTTAATGTTAGTAACAGTTTACTGCAACATTCCGGAAGCTGTATACAAAGCCTTATTTAATATGTGAAATATCACAATACTGCCAACAATTTAAAGGATAGTAGTGAAAAGCACCAAATTGTTAATTATAAAGTAGGTATTATTGATACACAAAATACGTAAGAAAGATTCGTTACCTGTGACTATTTACAACTTATCAAATTGGTAAATACATAGAAACAAAATGTCCCTGAACTCAATGACTAGTTTTATATGCAATTTTTTTCGAATTTCTTTTATTTTATTTTTTATTACCTTGACAGTTTTGTTTTACGTATTGATATACGAGATTGTATATAATTAATAAGAGACACAGAATCGCTGCGTGATAATGTAAAGGCATTTTATAAATAACACTCATCACTCCAGGATGTTTATCACTGTTTAATTTGGACACATTAGATGAAGTATTCTCAACATAATAAGGTTCTGGTGTTATTTTTTCACGACGATAAAGAGTTTCGTCCTCACGCCTGTTAGAGGTCTGCTTATTTTCATTTGAATTTTCATTCGTCATCGTTGTGAAATGTACTTCCTTTTGTTCGTGGTATTTTTCTTCATGGGAAACCTTTTCTGTATTAGCAATAGGTCCCGTTTTATCTCCTTCAATAATAATTGGTATGGGAGTAGACCGATCCTTGACTCCAGAACATACTTCTAAACTCTCTTGCAAATAACTGTCTATTTTAGTTAACTGCTCTGAAATAAGTAAATTCGCCAGTGGGCTTGGGCCTCTCGGTATTGGTTCAAAAATATCAAAGTTGTTTCCAAGTTTACCTTCAACCTTGAACGGCGATTCTAACCTATCTTTTTCTATAGACTTGCCCTTAGCTGTCGAATTAACAAATACTTCGCGGACCTCAGATGTTCTGCTCTCATTGAATACTGGTTCCAAACTATCTTTTTCTATAGACTTGCCCTTAGCTGTCGAATTAACAAAAACGTCACGGATCTCAGAGGTTCTACTCTCATTGAACACTGTTTCCAAGCTATCTTTTTCAAATAACTTTTCCTTACAGACTGAACTTACAATTTTATAGCTCTGTAAGTCTTCAAAATTGTCCTTGATATACTCAACGGGACTTTTTTGTCGGGCTTTGTAGATCTGAGACGGTGTCAGCAATCTCGGAGAATCAAGTTCTGGCGGCACGGGGGTAAATTTTACCGTAATCACATTTTCATTTGTAATTGTTTCTGTTTTTACGATGTCATCAACGTAATTTTTTCCATCGATAAATACGCTCGGAGAATCAGTGATGTCATGTCGTGACGACTTTTGAACTCGATCTACGGTCACCTTGCTGAGCAACTTGCCTTCTGTACTTCTTATGTCGGAAAACAGTCCTCCATCAAAGTGGAGGGGTGTTTCCAACTTCCTTGTTCTTTGTGGTGAAGGTGTGTTTAGAGAGGGCGTGTTCAGAGGTGGCGTGATGGGAGAAGGAGATACGGGACGGAAAGTGGAAGTCGTGTAAACAGTGTCAGAGTTATACATTATATTCTGCGGAGTCCTAGCGGGCGTGAGTCTTACAAAAAGGTCGCCCTCCCTTGGCGAAGAAACTCTGTCCTTCGAGGTTCTTTTTGCACACCTGTAAATAAGATTTACAAAATAAATTAATTTACATCGCATCAGCAACTCCTAAGAATGTAATTTTTGATTCGTATTTTATGTTATAATTATCTTATTTGCTGTAATAGAGAAATATCAATACTATAATTATCTTGATCTAATTAAGTATATTTCATACAAAAAAAAAACTACAAACAAACATAACAACACGAGTAATTATCAGTAAAAACATAATTAAATTATAGTATTATAATTAAATACATAAAATAGCCAAAACTACTCAAACGGTTTCATGAAAGCATTTCTACAAGCAGATTATGTAAGGTTGATAACTACGTGGATCAAAACACGCTATGATAAACTTCCTGAACTTCGGGAAGTGGAATATATATTATTAACTAGGTATATATGTACAAGTAGATGTCCCAGTTATAAAACATACAGATATGATAATAAAATTTTAATTAACGCACACACAAGTTCACAGTTATTGGTAAAGGGGCAGCAGACTGGCAGCGTATGACGAGCTTTGTATAAAGACGTGGGTAAATCAATTATTATTTGTTATTCTTCAGTTTTTGCTTCATCATTTTCAAACTTAAAATCAATTACCAAATATTCGAATTCAAATTATAGTAAACAATTTTGTTGATTTCATAGTTGTAAGTTTTCGGATATTTTGATGGAATGGTTACAGGGCAAATGCTATCATAAAATGATTCAGGTAACGCGCCTGAAATGTGCAGATCAGTTTCAATAGAGGAGTCAATAGCATGTAATGTAATGTAATTAATTAATGAAATAAGTGCCTGAATGTACAAATTGATATTACATAGGCAGCTGTTTTACATACATTATTATGGCAATGTAGGTAGGTATAAGCCTAATAAGTAAATACACCGCTTAATCCAGTAGTAAAATATTGCGCGCCATGAGAATATTGGACTATTTTATGTATTTAAAAAAGTGTTGAAAATATCATTGAACTGTAAAATATAGGTATTTAATTTAATAGGTTAAACAGGATTATAATACCCATTTACCTAATTCAATTACTTATACATTTTTAACAAGTAGTCGTTCGTATAGTTTGTGTGTGGGTTTGTGTGTGTATGTGTATTTTAGTAGGAGTCTCATCATACGCACCGTGCAGTTGAAGCACTGACTGTGGTAGTTATTGTTGAGCGCCTCGACCCACCTGTCGCCTGCCTCCACCGGGAAGCCGCAAGCGAAACATTTGGTCGTGAACAGGTCATTCCAATCTGAGAAATATAATACTCTGTAATAATGTCCCTTATTAAAAAAACATCAACACAACAGATATAAATAAAAAATATCCATTTCATACCAGCTTCGCAATACGGCAAACCGTCTTCTAGGAAGAAGGGATTATTCCCGAACAACTTTCCACAATAGACGCAGTTGAAGCATTCTGGATGGTAGTGCTTGCCGATAGCATTTAAGCAATCCTGTAATTTAAATTGTTTAATTCATATGTGACATTTTAACAACAGAAACAATATGTATCTCAACACTGAAAATGTACACTTACGCCCTTAATTTTGGCGTGGCACTTGTCGCAAGCAGGCGCGATGTATTGTTCGAAACAGAATTCACAATACAGTTGGCCATTTTCTTCAACGAAACCGATGTCCTGAAGGGGACGCCTACACGTTGCGTTAACACAGATGAAGTGCTCTGGACACCAGATACGGCCCAAAGCCGTAATGAACGGTCCCCTGTTCGAAATAAATATTTGTTAGCATTGTATCAATCATCAATTGGGGTTGGACTTGTCAAAAAAACAACGTAAAAGAAAATAGCAACGTTTTTGTAAAAAAAAAAACAATCTGTTAATTTTGTTAAAAAAAAAAACAACATTCGTGCTTGGCTTTACAACAAAAATCGCAATCGGTTTGATAAACTTACTTGGAGCACCTACAGTATGTGGAATACGTAATATTGTATGTTTCCATAAAATTACATTACCTCGTTATAGCTTTGTCACATTTGTGGCAAACAGGATAAAGTCCTTCTGCAACGTCTGCGCATTGTATTGTGCTCAAAGGACGTGCAATTATGTGCGAATCCCTTCTACCATCATCGTCTCTTGAAGTTTTTTTTTGTCTACGTCTAACCACTATTTCTTCTTCTTCTTCTGATTTTTGTTGTTGTTGCTTGTCATCGCTATCGGATAGATTTTTTATTTCTTCGGTAAATCCAATATCAACATAGTCATTACTTTGTTCATTACCATTCGTGTTTACTTTATTGTTAGAATTTTTTAATGTGTAAAGTGAATTATCATACAGATGATCTGGAAGTTCTTTCTTTTTGATGGGTTCGTCTTCTTGCTGTGTAATTTTCGTATTCTTTCCGCTCTCAGTTTTAGAAACTTGTTCCAAATTGTTAGTTTTGTTCCAAATGTTAGTTTCGCATACATTGTTGATTTTATCGTTGGCTTTAGATAAATTATTCAATGAATGATATGAGCCAGTTTCCGGTTTTTCAAATAGTTTTCTTTTGTTAAGTGTATTGGAATAAGCGTTGTCAAATTTTAATTCTGACTTTATATCGTGGTTTGCATTTGTACCGGTTGATCCATTCATGCTGTTAAGAAAAGAAGATTTATCTATTCCAGTCTTTCGTAATGTACCAATAAAATTGTTTTCAGCTTTATCTTTGTGCAAATCTTCACTGCTTGAGTAACCACTACCATTTTGAGGCTTATCATTATTATTAATGAAACGGTCATCCATAATTAGACTAGCGTTTAGGGTTTTGGGCATGGTGTCATATTTCTTTTTGTCACCGTTAATATTCAGTGAATGACCAATAGGTGTACTGTGAACGTTAAATGTAGGTATTGGAGAATTTGGCAATGGTGGCGGTATCAAAATGTTGGGCTTAGACATGGGTTCAATTGTTGGATGGTTATTTTTAATAGTGTCCTTGATTTTATCACCAATACTCTGAATATTTTCATGTGTCTTATATCCCCTTTCTAATGTTTTAGTCAAATTGTTATCTACTGAAGGTAAAGTATCTGTATTCAGTGGGTGTTTTGTAACAACAGTGTCTTGAATTTTATCAGCCATTGACTGAATGTGGTCAGCTGGTTTAATTTTTCTTTGGATGCCAATTTCATAGCCATTCAAAGCCATTTTCGCCATTTTTCTAATGAGCCTTTCTTCTGCTGGACTTTTGAATTCAGTTTTGTGTGGACAGCTTGTAGGCAGCGGTTCGTTAGCTGTTAGAAAATCAAAACAATCACATATACAAACAAGTTAAAAGCAGTTATTTTATAGGTAAGTTAGTGCATAACTAATTTAAAGTAATTTTCTAAATACAAAATTACGAACAAACAAATACGTAAAAGGCCAAAAATATAGTAATGCAAGTAGTTATAAAAATCACGCATGTTTTCACACTTTTAATTCATGCCACACTCAAAACAGTACCGCATTGTTGTACGTCTCAGTCACCTAATATTCCCATTACAGGAAGCACATAGTGGCACACGGGAGCCGGGCAGCGCAGCTTTATTCAGAACTCCCCGTCCACGTTTTGGGGCTGATGATACACCGAAAGTTTTGCCACGAGCGGCAGCTCCTACACTCGAACCTGTCGATGGGGTAGGATCACACACTGGACCTTGGTTAGCACCAGAAATCGAAGGCTTTGGATCGTAATTGTCTATTTTTCTACTGGCGGATGCCATATTTTGATTAGTAAGGTTAAGAGATGAACTCTGTTGTGTTGATGGCAAACTCATCATAGGAGGTGGAAAAACTTGATTTGGGTTAATATTAGAAGGCCGAATATTACTATCCATATTTTGCTCGTATGCCCCTGCAAATGATGAACCTCCCTTTCTGATCTCTACAACTTTGGCAGATTGCGTTCTTTCGAATTCTTCAAAAGTCTTTCTGGTTGTTTGTACGGTAGTATTGCCCTTTTCCACAACATTTTGCGATTGCATTTGTCTTTGACCGTAATTTTCTTGGACTAATGAATCTTCTTTGAATTTCATATCGCCCTTTGTGTAATTTTCGCTTTTATATCCGACATTTGAATGTCTTTGCTCCTTGATAACTGACGGTTGAGTTGATCCCCAGTTTTTACTACCACTTGTGTTATAAATCTCTGCAGCAGTCTGGAATTCTCTTTGGTCCCTTTCATGTTGCTTTCGCAAATTTGCAGCATCTTGTGGAGTAAATGAATCCATCGAATAATTTTGTGGAGTAGACTCTTTAATACGTGGTGCATGTGCTTTTAAGGGGTTTGGAGGTGGACCTTGAGCAGGAGACCGGGATCGGTTCGGTTTAGGTGTTGGGGACCTGCTACCTTCGCGGCTAGACGGTTCATATAAGTGACTCTCGGGGGCTAAATGCTCTACTGTCACTAAGTTCATTTGGTAATGGGGTATTATGGGCGCTGGCTTGTTAATTAAACTAGGTGTAGTAGGACGACTGCTGCGTGACGGTGAAACTCTCAATAAGTTCTCATCTGCTGTTACTGGTTGGAAAGTCATAGTGATAGGAGTATCTTTATGAAATTGTACAGGAGGCTGTTGAACCGGTGTTCTTACTTGTTGAAACTTTGGAGTCGGAGCTTGAGAAGTTGGATAAGATTGATAGGATGTATTTGGTTCAAGAGATTTTTCTTTTGACTTTCTTGGTGGACCAGTTGATGGTGTAACTGGTCTTTGCAGTACTGCTGGTGCGTTATACATATCAGGAGAAATTCCCCTTTGTGAAGGGAGTTGCTCGAAATTTCTCTGATAGGGTGGAATACTATCGGGTTTATGTAGTCCAGATTTAGATCTTACTGCAGTTGAAGTCAGGCATTCTTTTTTGTCTAATTGTTCAAAATAATTTTGAGCCGATTTAACAGAAGAATAACCTTGAGTCGCCATACTTGTTAAATGTGAAGATTGCTGCATCATCATTGACTCTGAAAATGTGGTCTCTTGCTTTGTTTTGGTAGCCTGTGAGAAACTCGTTTTCAATTCATTGCTGATGGGAGGAAAGTTAGTTAGCTTACAAAATTCTTCTGGTTGTGGTGGGGGGAATACTTGTTTAGGCACTGGTCTAAATGCAGACATTTCTGAGGATGACTGCAATTTGCACGTATTTTGCATAGCTGCAAATTCTGAATGTAGTTGATCCGTCATTTGAGTTAATGTTTGTGTGGCGATGGGCTTCACTATATCAGATAAATTTGTTTCGGTGACATGTGTAGTGCTCGTCATATATTGGTTGGATTGAGTTGTACTTATAGTGCCAAAAGGACTATAGGGTCTATCTGGAGCAATAGTTAAAGCATCTCTTAGTGACCCTCTGCTTATTGATTGATTTTGATCATATGAACCTCTTCCCATTGATTGATTTTGTTCGTATGATCCTCTTTGATTTTGATCATATGATTGGGTTTGATTATACGTCACTCTTTGATTTTGGTCGTATGCTGCTCTTTGATTTTGGTCGTACGCTGCTCTTTGATTTTGGTCATAGGCCGCTTTTTGATTTTGGTTGTAGGCTGCTCTTTGATTTTGATCATATGCTGCCGTTTGATTTTGATCAAATGCCATACCCATACTTTCCATCGATTGATATTGACCAAATGTCGATACTGGCGTGAACGGCCTATCAGGTGCTATTGTTAAAGCGTCTATCATAGGAGAGGACGTTACTTCACGCGGCGGGGGTTCTTTAGGCTCAATAATTATTTTGAAATCGGGTGGGATATACGGTTTTGTCTCTTCAGGCATAGGAACTGGAGGTGCAACTTTTTCAGGAGGATTATATGTCTTTATAGGTGGTATTGGTGAAACGGGACGCTTTTCCTGTATAAACATCGGAGACTGTTGCGCTGGTAACTGCACACTCTTTGTTTCGGTAGATTCTTTTAATTCGGACTTTTGTTCAACATTACGTTGAGCCGTTTGTTCGTCTACATTTGCTTGCCCAATAATACTAATAGGCGGAGTTGGGCTAGGTAAGGGTGAATATGGGCGATCTGGTGCCGTTGTCAGTGCTTCTACCATGGATGGTTTAGTATTTTGATTTGTGAGGCCAAGACTCGTGCTCGTTTGTAATGTGTCCCCTTGGAGATTTTGATTGGATTGTTCAGACAATTTCATTTCTGTTTTCGTTTTAGTTTGCGTCTCAAGTGACGCATTTTGTTGTTTTATCATGACTTCCTCGGTTTTCATTTGAGTGACTGCCTTATCATCAACTTCATGTTTTTCAGTGTCCATTGGTATAGGTGCTTGCGTAACATTGTCTTTCTCAAATTCAACGTTCTTATTGGATGTTTGAACGACTTGCGCTTTTTCTTGTAATTTTGGAGGTTCTGATACGTTGACAGATTTTTCTTCTGTAGATGATTTTGATTGGATATTTTCTTTTGATTGAATCATTTGTAATTTATTCATATTTTCAATAGCATCTGCAGGATTTTCAAACGACTTTGGTGGACAAGTTTGTGTTTTATAAACAGTTGTACTTTGGCATTCCGAAGATTCCTGTGAGAAAGATTGGATAGTTCGACTACTCGATTCTTGCACCACTTGGGATTGTTTGCTTTGCACCACGGATTCGGATTTAGATGTTGCTGTCATAGAAGATATAGCAGCAGAAGCATATGAAACGCTTGAAGAAAATTCTTCTTTTTGTTTCGAGGAAGCAAGAAATTGTTCCATAGATTGTTGTTGAGGATCCGCATTTTTTTTACAATTGGGATTAATTTTGTTCTGGTCTGTGCCGCACATGGGGCCCGCTGGTTTCACGCTTGGTTCATACTTTGGCAGTTCATCATCAGAGGGATTTGCAGGTGGGGGCCACACAACACTTTTTACATTTTGTGCTGTTAGTGCAGTTACAGTGTTAGAGAGGTTAAGAAGGAAAGAAAATAGATGAAAGTAAATATTAGTAAAATTGAAGAAGCCACTTAACGTAGATTGATGTAAGCTGATGTACTAATAACAAACTGTTTAAAGAAGCAAGAAAGTTAAAGATTGATGTGATAGTACTATTATTTTATTAAATGACGCATTACTCGACTGTGCCAGGGCAGTAATTATTTTAATGCGGCTGCAATTGATATCGGCTTCCCGCGTAGGCGCATTCACACTATGTTTCTAAATTATATACATATAATCAATAAATAGCTATAAAAAGCCGTACTCCACCTAATTATAAATTACCTTTAAAAAGGGAAACTGGGGCCTCTGTCGAAAATAAATAATTGCCTTAAATTACTTAATTCCAATTTGGTTCACAGTAGATATACATAGTCTTTGTGAGTTATACATAATATCTTTTAACTTATAGTAAATAGTTCTTAACTCTGAGTTTGAACTGGTATATTTCTGTAAATATGACAATACATTGAGATGTCCTTTAAATAACTAGTAGTTTATACTTATAATGCTGACTATTAGTCAGTGACTAGATGTAGTTGTACATGAAAATATTATTGAATTTATTGTTCGTAATTGAAGAGAATTTTATCAGTAAACATACGTCAGCGGCAAGTATAAATAATTTGGTACAACTTGCTTGAACCTATCCTTATTTTGAACATGAAAATCATTCAATAATAGGTAATAATCATTATTATTAATTGTGTTTATGAATGATATGATTTATATCAGGTATCTTAATAATTCAATTAATACAAACCTATAAAAAAGTATAAAAAATAAATATTGTCAATGTAAATATTACATAAAAAATAGCATTTTACCGTTAGGTACATCTTAAATAATCATGTTATTATGTATCTGCTTTTCCTTTTTTTGCACTTAAATCTACATAAATATTTAAAACACCTAAAACTTTCACAATTGAGTTTTACAATATATGTAGTTAAATCTAAACTAGTCAATGAAAAGATAATCAAAAAATAATTTAGTGATCCACTTGATTGTGATAGTTTTAAATGTCGTACTTTTTCGTACGGTGAAAATTATACGGCAAAAGTAACTCTCTTACTAGGCGCGAAAGGTGCCGCAGGTTGTGGAGCGGAGATGGGAGCTGGCGCGGGCGCGGGCGCGGGTGCCGTCACGGGCCGCGCCGGCGACATCGGGGCCGAGCGCGGCGACAGCGACGGCGAGTAGGCCGATCCGATAGATGAGCCGAACGGCTTCGGGCCGGACAGGTTGCTTGATGGCTGCCGAAAATTTAAGTCGAAGATTAGCAACAAATAATACGTAAATCCATGAGATAGGTAGCAGCATCAGATATAACTGGAAAACTTTAAAGAACAAAGAAAAGAAAGAAGAAATGTATATTTCCCGGCAATATAAACACACATAAACTGAAGAAAGGTATCAATAAAAACACAGAGTCACAAAAAGACCGGGACACTAACACAATAACTGGCGTTATGGACCTAGTGGATATTGAAGATCATTCGTAAAACGTAGATAAATGAAATACTCACGCTAAAGAGCGATGACGATCCGTTCGTGTAGTTGTTGGTCGCCAGCGGCGGCAGTGGCGTCGAGTATGTGTTGGTAGGGATACGAGCGCCACTGTACATGAAAAATATTGGTTTAATGTTTTTGTACTTATTTTGAAGGGAACATGCTGCGACAAATCCAAATATTTTGGGATATAGGCAAGACTGCAGGAGAATAATTTTTATAATGAACAAGAAAATGTCGAATCGAATGCAGATCTACAAAATATGAATGAGTATCAAAATAAATCCATGATAGATTAACAAGGTGAACTCACGGAGGCACGGTGACCGGTTCAAGGTTGGGCGCGGGCGGATTGTTGCGTGCAACAAGCTTGGCGTGGATGTCGCAGTAAAGCTTGCCGTTCAGGTTGTAGTAGCCCTGGTTCTTGAGCGAAGAGCCGCATGTCGAGCACTTGAAGCACTCCACGTGCAAGTTCTTGTCCTTGATGCGCACGAACACACCGCTATTACAGAAAGTACTCGTCAGACGATAGCGGGGAGCAACATGGCCAACAATATCGAAGATGCAGTCTAACATAAGCATGAAGATCAAATGCCATAAAGATTATAATATAAATACTGGAATTCTAATTGGAGTATATACAGATGTAGAGAATATACATTATACATTTAATTTCTATATTTGTTACTTGCTACAAACATGCTCACCGACTTGCTCGTGCGTATCCACCAATCTGCCACGCAACATTACATTGGTGCTCATCTAAATAATATGAACAGCGAGGTGAGGACATGCTGAGTGAAGATTTATAGTGGCGTTGACACATTATTTCATTCTGCCTAACTACTAAAGTATGAAAGTAGGTATAGATGAAGACAATTAATTAATGAGTAATGAATTGAACTTTTAGCACAAATA
Source organism: Mythimna separata (assembly GCA_030763345.1). Classification (NCBI taxonomy): domain Eukaryota; kingdom Metazoa; phylum Arthropoda; class Insecta; order Lepidoptera; family Noctuidae; genus Mythimna; species Mythimna separata. The sequence continues at coordinate 16,898,904 of CM061171.1, read as the reverse complement.
TCGTGACGAGAACGGGGTAATGAAATGGAAAATAATCGTTTCGTTAAAACACGATATGTGTACTAACTTACATGTCACGTCTCCCTGCGATGTCGTTTCGATATTTACAACATAAAGAATTGGGAGGAGTCGCAACAAGAAGGAATCACATCGAATTATTTTAATCTACACGAATAGAGCTAGTGCACAGGTCGACACGGTCGCAAACACGTCAAGACATTCAGTGGGGCGTCGCTTACATAATGTAGCGATTACAGTCGGAGCAATAGGGAGTGTCGTTGACGACGGGGAGCGCGTCGCGCGGCTGCGGCAGCGCCGGCGCGCCCAGCGCGATGCGGCCGTCCGGCAGCACCTCGTGGCAGCCCATGGGGATGCTGGGCCGGTGCGGCGGCTCGGGCGCCAGCTGCTCCTGCGGCGTCTGCGTGCCCGTGCACACGCGCGCCACCGGCGGCGTCGGCTGCGGCGTGCTCGTGGCCACGCGCGGCGTGCGCGAGCGCGAGCGGTGTGTGCGGTGCAAGCTGTTCGGCGTGCCCGCCCGCGCCACGCTCGCTCGCGAGTAAAAGTGAGAAGGCTCTGCTGGCCCGCAATATCGGGTTATTTCTATTCGCAACTCGATCACATAACTTACCATGTTACCCGAAATTCCATTGATCGAGAAATTAATTGCGGATCCGAACTATAACTTCTCGTAAGAATACTTTTTGTATCGAAGCCTGACCCCGACCAACATCCTTAGCTGTGAGAACCCTATGCGCAAAATCGAATTTAGCTTGCGATATGTGCTACCGTGTCGGCCCGCGCTCATCGTCCGACTTACGTGATGAGTCTTTCGCACTCCTCGCAAATGTTCTGTCCAGGAGGCAAGCCGCCGGTGTTGTTGACCGGCGCGTCAGGGCGGGTGATGGGCGCCTGCACGTGGCGCAGGCCGCTCACCGGCGCGCCCGACCCGGACGTCGGACCCACCACTTGCTCGACTACTATGCCAATTTTGTTTCATTAATTTCGACATCTTCTACTTTTCCGCCATTACAGTTTTAATAATGAAAACTCCGGTTTATCCAAATGTTTTTTTTTTTATGTTAGCTAGACTGTTTTTTCATTTTCAATTTTCTTTAGACTACCCTATTGAATTAGCAGTGATGTATTCTAGTATGTATTATCTATTAAACATTTCCAGAAGGTAAAAAGTAGGTATATCCAAAATATAGCCCTTTGGCACCCAATTACTCATACAATATCGCACTAGGTAATACTCAAACGCAACTCAACTTTAAGTCGCGCTAATGATTAGATTGTGTGCCTGTCTTTTATATGTGTAACAAAAACTGTCAAGTGCGTCTGAAAGTTAAGTGTTGTTTAAGAATTTTGAAGCTTTACTAATATTATAATGATAATTATCCCTTATACCTGGCTCGGGATCGTTCTGTTCTTCCTGCAGAACCTTGAAAACAGCGCTTTTCTCAGCATCGTATGTCTTCTCATTCTTCTTAAAGTTCACTCTGTCAATCATAGATAAAATTGTATTATTCGACATCTTAAAATTAGAAGTATTTAGCTGTTTAGCAGTTGATTCCAGGATGAAAACATAAGTTAGCAATGTTATAAGACAGTTTCGAAAATGGGACGGGACATCCTAGGACTGTTGTTGACATACAAATCATTCTAATTCGGTGCTTTTAAAACGCAGGTACTATACAGTATCATTTAGAAATAGTTTCCCGATTTCCACATTCATATGTAGTGAGCTTATTGATTCGAAAAAAATATGAGAGTTGAACATTGAAGTAAAATTATTTTGAAACATAATAATTTACTGCCCATATAGCATTGATGTAAGTTTATAAATTGTTGCTGGTCTTGAAGACTTGGTCTCTGAACTTTAGCGGTAAATGTTGAAAGTGGTCTTAATAACAGTGAAGTCTTACCCGAGAACGCCTCCCGCAAGGACTTCAGTCTGCGCCGACAGAGTCTCCGCGATCGTTTTGTCGCTGTACATGTTGACTGGAGTGTTGTACTGTTTGTTCACTATGCTCTTAACGGAGTCGTTGCCGTTCATCTACAAACAACACATTTCACTCATTAGCTGCAGGATCTAAATGAATTAGTTCGATTTCTGCTCTTGATCATCATTCGTTCTCCTATCTTAACTTTCGTCATCTTTCACAATAAGATATAGTGGACTGTCTATGATACTTACGTAACCAAAAGGCTTGGCGACATTGTTGTGACCAGAGCCGAAGGCGCGCGATGGTTGCGGGGTGGCCTTGAGAGAGGTGTTAGTGACGAGGGTTGGAGTACCGCCAATGGATCTTGAGCCAGGTCTTGGCAGGCTACCGGTTGGAGTCACGGAAGGACGCCAAGTGCCACCACCACTAGGAGATAAACAAACAGAGATTTTATGAGCGACAGTAAATCACATTAACCTGTAAGACAATAATATCAATAAAGAGTTTTTGAGTGGAGCACTTGATGCAGATGCTTGCAATATATGGATGTAAGTGAAAAAAGATCAAGATCAAGTCGAATGATCGGTATCCAACACGTGACTGTCACTGAATTAAAAAATCATTGTAATAATATGGAAGTGTTAAGCACGAACCGTTGTACGGTGAGCTCAAGGTTGCCCCCGGCTGCGCGGATGGCGTCCTGCGCCTCCTGGTGTCTCAGCAAGTACACGTCGGTGGTGTTGACGCGGATCAGCGCATCGCCCGCCTGCAGACCAGCTCGCTCAGCTGCGCTGCCACCGTTCACCTGAGACAAGAGAAAAACCAAATGAGAAACTGCAATTTTGTTTCTCAAACAAGAAGATCTGTAAAATAGGTCCCCTTCCCCTCCTTCCTTTTCTTTTCTTTTTCTTCAACTTCTTCTTGGATTCCCTCTCTTAGACCTTATTCGGATCACACATTTAATTTGGTTGAGGTTACTGTCCACTGTTTACAGTCATCGTTCTTTTTACCGCTTCGTTGTAATGTTTACGCGTCCATATTTATTGGATCGCTAATGCGTCAATCTATTATACGGAAAATGTGTTAATAATAATTCTAATTTTATCCTAATCAATTTGTCACCGTTATTTTAATGGAATAAGCCATTTTGATGAGCATACCAAGTTGTGTTTTACAAGACGAAATAGTTTGATCCTGATCATGATCATGAAATATAAGAATATTTTTATAGGTATCTACTATTTGCGTAGTACCTACATACCTATACATTTGCAAAGTTTGCTGGGAGAAAACTCATTGTTGAGTTAAGCTCGCCTTTGTACATGAATTATCCAATAACTGTATTCAGATTATATGTTTTGTGTACAATAAAGAATTAAGAAATTAAAAAGTGAATATACACAAGCCTACGTTTTTTTCCAAAATAACTTTATATTTTATATGAAATGCGAGATGTCAGCGGGGAGCGGAAGGAAGCTATGGTGATGACGTCAACATGAGATCAGCGCAGGCGCAGCTTGTCTGGATCGTTTTATAAAATTAATGACAACTTTTTGTCATAACTTAATTGAACTGTCATAATAAGAGTTTCAAAATAATAAAAAAAAAACAGTTGTTCATCTGAATGCCTACAAGTGTTTAATTTTTAATTCTGGTTTTAATGAATATGTGAAGAAATTATTAGGCAGTTTTTACCAAAATGCGCTTCATAAATTACGACGGCCCCTATACGTTACTTTATAGTTTTTCTGACATCTTACTGAGGTGCGTGTAGTGTTGCGCGGACGGTGATAGCCGAACGGCGAGCGACCTATTACTCACCGTCCGCAAGGCAACGCCTACGGTGGTTGGAAATCGAGTCGGTTATAGTTATGGCGTGCCCCATATTTGTTGTTATGGATTTCAGGTTCCGGTTTTATAAAGAGAGCCTTCCACACCTACCTAATGTAAATATATATATTATAAAGTAAATAATATAAATAGTATACAAGTTTGTTGATAAAAGTTTTCGAAATAGGCATCTATCATAAAATGCGGCTAAAGTTCAACCTAAACAAAAGAAATGCCAATGTATGAGAAACAGAAAACATTCGATTAATAGCATTTCTGCGAATGGTACGAGTAGTTAGGCACTTTCGATGTGTCTCGCTTTCGTGATTTATTGCTTAGCTGCTTAATAATATTTAGTTTAGTGAGCCGAATACGCGTGGCACAGTTTGACCAATGTCAAGTGTATAAATAGCATACAACTAGGCTAAATTCCAGCTCGGGTATGTTTATACATTCCAGAGAAATTGAGCACATATGAGATAACCAATAGATACTCGTAGAATACCTACCTAGTTAGGTACTTCTTGGAATAAACCAACAATGCTGAGATATTCATGTTGAGAGAAATTTATCGAGCTAAATGGCAAATTATTAAAGTTAATAATCATAATTATATTTTTTATAATCATCGTTCTTTTTTACCACTCTTCTATCTTAATAGCAAAAGGTATTTTCTAAGACCTAAACTAAACTGAAAATCACTCTGACAATTCGGTACTTACTCGATACTAGAATATACTCATCCATCGTCGTTATAAGTCTCAAGAAAAAAATATGGCTATCACCTGATAGAGTAGGTACCTATACAAAATAACACATGCAAAACACAAAAACAATCACTCCCTTACACTCCACATTAAGTATGTATCGACCTACTCACACACATGCCCCTATATAATAGGTCTAGGAAGGACTTAATGCCTAATGTATTTTTTTTTTTACAAACTTTTATTTTATTGTCTAGAATAATCTCTTCATTTGAGTAGGAGTCAGGCCGAGGCGTCGTTATAGCTGGCTATGTTGCATTATTTTTACTTTTCCTGTTTTTGTTCCAAAGAAATGATTATTATTAGGTACCTATTCCATTTATATATTCTATACAATATGTTATTTACATAATATATGTACTTAATAATATAAAAAAATAGTTTACAAGAACAGGGTCCATTTTACCAGTGATCAGGGGTCCTGAGACAGGTATCTCCTAACAATACCTACGCGCCGTGTCCAGGAGTAAATAATTATTACAGTTTCATAACTTTTATATCGGCAGTCGTTAAAAACTAGTTAATCTTAAGGCGACAATTCCAAAAACAAATTTAAAAAACACTTTAAAACTTTTAACTACGCAATTAATTATTCTTCTGTCAAAACAAGTGCGTAATTAATGGAACACCGTGTCAGTTGTCACTAGTCGATGCTATTTACTATCTGGCGGTGCCCACGAGCCCTCCCTGACTTAGGTAACAGATACGAAACGGCTTGTCCAGTGACCAAGCTTAACACACAACGGTTTTGAAACGTAAAAACCATAGTAATAAATCGGTAGATTACCTAACCATGCATGTATGAGCATGACTCACCAAACTGCACTCACAGGCTTATCTTTACGAGTATTTTCACTACTTTGGTAGGACCGTAAGTAAGCATAAATAGGTAAGCAAGGTATTGGTTTTACGTTCTGAATGAAAATACTAAGAATCTAGGCATCCATCCGTCCTCTTTGAATGCTGGAACGGCTGGTTAATATATTTAAGAATTTTACAAGGATTATATTGTATCATCATTGCGACTATTGCAAGGCTTACGCTTCCATAAATAAAGCACACTGGAAATACAAGCAGATTAACCCACTTACACAAACCATTTTAAGTTTCTTCTTTTAGAACTTGGTTAAACTCCAATTGGTGCAACGTAAAGAACGGCCGTTGTTTTAGTTAGTACAATATGATTTTTTTAATTACATCATTACAGTACAGTATCTACTTAGCTTATTTTCTTTATTATATAATAGTAACGTAAATCTGTTTTACACAGGCACCTACCGATTTTTGCGTCGATAATGCGTCAATGAATCCCACAAATCACTGTCACGATACCTAATAATACCGATTGATACGAATCACAATCACTCGAGTAGAAACCACAACAACAACTGGCAAAAAGTGACACATCGCGATGTATTATAAGTTGTCAAGACATTTTACTGATTAACCTTTCCCCCCTTCCCCTTCAGGCGTCAGGCCACGTTTCCTTCCGCTTCGTTCACTACCGGTAATTGGAAACTTGACCCTACCTGCCAAAGAATTAATTTTATAGATCTGCTACATACATGGCGATGTCAGACACATGCCTCGCAATAATTTGCGCGCGCAAAAACTGGCATTTCGAGAGGGTCGCTAGCCAGGTGGAACTGCATACCACCTTGCCATTGTCCGGTCTATATATTTTTTTGTTGAGTCGTTTCATAATGTATGTAATCATTATGTCAATATTTATGTCATCTGAATATTTATTTTATTCTTATGATGATAGGTTGAAGAAAACCAGAAAAATGCTTTGTTATTGGATATCTATTGGATATTTAAATGCTTTGTAGTAAACTACGTTTACGAAGCGACGAGTGGTTTTGATTTGTCACTTTTCTTCAATAGGGTTATAGGTAGAGCACTCGTTTCATCAATAGAAAATCATATCTACCGAGTCAATAATTTAATACTCTTCATGTTACGTCTTTGTTGGTAATGCCAATCATTGTATCATACATAAAATAGGTGCAGTTGATAAATGTGTCGCAATTGTTAGTTTTAGATCGTTTGTGGCATACATGCACACGTGCAGTGTGCGAGTGTCCTCAGAGCGAGTGCGGCGCCGCACGCGCGCCTCCCATATACGGCAACAGGAGTACAAGAACAAGAAATTAAATGCAGTCCGCCGCCCCGACCGGCGGCCCAGCCCCGGTCGAGGCCGCGCCGCATTATGTTCTCTTTATTGTCTTCCATTCTTCTCTCGGAATACGCACACGACTTGCACGATTATCAATCTTTTAATTTTTGAACGCTCCTCATTGAAACCTAACTCGAGGTCTAAACCTTTTTTGTAATTTGTTAACGATTCCAAGTGCACGGTTTCCATCAGGGAATTTTTGCTCTCCGTACCGAGGTCTGAGATAGGTGAAGATTTGAGTAGGTTTGTCGGAGTATTTTCCTGCATTTTCTCTCATGAAAATATTATGATGGCACTTGCCCAAGTTTTAACAACCGACGTGTTAATCTGCCCGTCACCTACTCACCTCTAATATCTTCATTGCACTTGACACTTCAACATCTAAAATAAGCAGTGTGTCAAGAGACTGATGCGACGACGACCGTGTAATTTATTAGCATTAGTCATTGTTATTAAAACTGGCTAGATTCGTTTAGACAGCATTTTTATTCAAATATGAATTCAACGTATCTTATCCATTAGAACCCTATTTGAACGCATACGGTATTTATCTCTAGAAACCAATGTGGTATGTAATTAGAATAGACAAATAGCGATAATCCACAGAAGGCGTTGTTGTCGTTGGTCGCCGTTCCAATTTCAAAACAAATCCCTGCCAGTACGTGACTCAGATTGTGTTCCATATAAACGACAGAACCCGAATAGTTACGCAACAGCCAATGACCAGCAAGCTCTACGCGATTCCGGTTAATAAGAGTGAAACTGGTACGTGGCCGTGGACATAAACACATCAGCAAAAAAGAAGGATTGCTGCCTTAGAAATAGTCTTCATTAGAGTACATTGCTCTAGAATGCAGCACGATTTTAAACAATTCAACCATCAAACAAAGCTATCATATTCCAGATTTATGTACACAGTCGTTCCTAATTAGGTTGAACATTTAGACAATAGCTTTACGAGCTTTTGTTACAACTATATTCGGCTTATTTATTGCACTATGAAACAACCTAGCCAAAATAATTTTACTAAGGTGCAAATACCTACCTACAAAACCTTAGTTACGCTTGACTTGGCATGCAATTTAAATTGAAACTTGTCCGAATGAGATTATCTTTCACAATCCCTCGTAAGAAGCCTCTAAAGTTTATTGCACACCACCCATAAAAATATTTAATTTAACCGTGCAAATATCCAATTTCAGCTTAATATATGAAGGCCACAACGGGGATACCCGTATAATTTTCTTTCTTTGTATTCAAGCGTAAACAAAACACAGGAAAACAAATATAAAACTTTACACGGTTAAACCTTTATGACCGGTTTAAAAGGATGGAGGTCAAATATTATTTTCATACTCAGTATAAAACATTATAATACAATACCTTTTACAATAACACGGTAACTGAAAATCGTTTATTGTTTGGAAGCACCCTGTACCCGAAGCACAACATTGTGTGTTGTGGTCATAAAAATGTGAAAAGTATGGATCGTGACATTGTTTCACAAAAGTTCATTTAGGTACTACGAACTTGCGATGTACTTATAACAATGATTTCAGAATCCAACCAGACTTGGTCACTAAGCATATAAGATCGTTTCGTACATTGTGGAAACGTATAAATATAAAAAAATGCGAACAGGACTAACTATTAAATTTGTGACAAGCTGGCATTAACCACCACTTATAATGAGTGCCATTATGCCATGCTTGAAGAGATTTTAATCCATAAAATCATAATTGACATTATACAAGTTCAATAAACTGACGAACATGATTTGCATGACATCTATTTAGTTAAACACAATCACAGAACATGATTAGAGTAACGCATGAACATGAAGAAGTACCGTTGGCACCGGGGAGGCGAATACCATCGTTTGCTATCTACTTATTGACATTGCTAAACGTCATACCGATACGGTCAAACGGTTCATGGCGAAGATAAAAAAATCTACAACGATCTACTCTTTGAAATGCTATATGTAGATATGAATTGATCTTTCCCATGCTCGTTAAATTTTATACTTTCATCCTATCAACTTAAAGTAAGTTCTCGCAATATTTGGTTTTAACCTCATACCTAATAAAAAATGTGTGTCTTTAACCCAAAAAAGTTGTGAGGATCTTGAACGCGCGTATAAAACAAAATATCTGCACAGGACGTACGGGTTCATTAACATTAAACATTTCAATTCTATTTATGTAGGTTAGGCTAATATTTTAATCGTGATATTTTAATTTTATGTTGGAATCATTGCATTCGTTTACATAGCGCTGTAGTGTGTCTAGTATTCAATGAATATTACTAATATTAATCACGGTTCTGTTTCACATAGTTTAATGACTGCACTAACACTTGCTACTGCTGTCTGCAATTTGGCGTGCTCCTTTGAATTTCACAGCCCATTTCAAACGTGCAACCATTCCCGGTGTTACGAGAACCATTTTCCTATAATAAAATCTGAAGCATGTTTACAAAAGCACAAAAGTGTTTTAAGATTTTCCTAATATTTTTTGTGACGAGTGTCAAACAAGCTCGAACGGGGTCAGGTAACAGTTAATGAGTCGGTAAAAGCTCCCTCGGATAACGAATCGTGCATTAACAATGTTTCTTGTACTGATACATACTTAAGTAGACATGCTAACCCGGCTACATGGTGACTATCCAGTTGGTTTCTTTTAACGTACTTATTGAAAAATTTCACTTATTTTCATCATTTAGGGGCATTTAACAGTAGCAATATAAGTATAAATTTTATTAAATAATAATAATGTTAGTGATATCTAGCATTATTGTCTTCTTCTGCAGTATTTATTTTTTAACAAAACGTTTGGAAATAAATTGCCAATAGATGAGCATGATTATATAGGTAGGTGCATAGGTATATACTATAAAAAATGTATTTAAACTTTTAATCTCCAACTTTTAATGGCTTGGAAATTGGTTGTTATAGACTTTGGTGGAATGAGGAAAATGTCGTGAGGCAAGTTAGTTTTGAATTTAGATAGAAGGTGAGATAAATTTTATAGCTAGAAAGGGTGCAACTACTAAGACGATTATTAGAGAAGGAGTGCTGCAAATATATTGGGATTAAGAGCAAAAGAATGATGATGATGTTCTTATGTATAAGCTCTTCTCATAAATCTACTAATCGAAAACTTTCTTCGGCAGTTTTAGTTGCTCGCTTGATGTAGCTAAAATATGCATTTAAAACCGACCATAAAGACTAATAAATATAACGTTTGAATCCCCAACCGGTCCTATGAGACCGCGCTGTTATTGTTTTACTATTGTGTCTCGTTTCGCGGGTATCTGAGTAACTACTGTGTGTTTGATATTCTACAATCGTCTAAAAATAGGATGAATTCAAATGCACATCTATAATAACAGGAAACTGATGTAGGACAACATTGATGGAGTTACGCAAGGGAATTAAAATTGTTTATTAACAGGTCTTACGTTAGTATACACGTTATTTTTAAGAGCACATATGTATATTTCGTATGTGTATTCTTATAGAAACGTCGGTGTCGCCTGGTTATTGTCTCCGTCGGTGCTCGCTGCGCGTCCGACGCGCGTGGGAGGACGAGAGCGAATATCTCTACGAGCCTGTGGACTTTGTGGTTGTAATCTCTTATTGTTATATTAAAACGAGATCAAAGATATAATCATGTCGACTTTCATTGTAGCCATTCATTAAATTAATAGTTTCGTGTTTAAAAGCGATACCGAACCCATTCTTATATTCATTGTGAATTTGTGACTCATTATTATCATTTCGCATAGTAGGTACTACATCCATAATTAGATAGCTATGCACTCGGTATAGCGATCGTATTAAATGGGCACCGGACAATGAGCAAGGCCTCCAGGCTCTTGCCATTTAATTTTCTGCGCATTTTAATCTGCTCGATTAATTTCGTTCATCCAAAAAGTGAAAGCGCCTGCCTTCATAATAAAATTGCCTCAAACCTGCATCCTCAACTTTATAATTATACATTTTTACTGCATAGGTAGTCCTATTTTTATCTTAGGTACTTACTATATTTATCATGTTGTAATTATACAGTTTTAATTATAAACTTATTGACTAGTTTCTTGACTGGATATTGGTCCATTACAAATGTTCCGATTGAGTACGTACCTTCTGAACGACGAGGGGTGTGCCGAAGTCTTTGCCGCCCTGCAGACGGAAGCCCAGGGGCTGCTGGTCGGCTTTATTCAACCGCACAGTTATCAACTGTGCCATCTGTCAACAAAACATAAACAGCACATTAGTATATGTTAGAACAAATAACTTTCCTAATCATTTTAATCCTCGTTTGGTCTCTGAATGTCTTTAACGATCGCATTGTCGCTCGCCCCAATGCGCGGTAGGTACATAACCATTTCTTTACCTCCTTTTTCGTCCGAGATGAGCCAAGTAACACAACTAATATGAGATAAAACACTAATGAACACGCAATTATTTACCAATTTATGGCATTGGCAAAGATCCACTTGAGTTTTAAAAGTCAACATAATATACTTTATACGTACAAAGCAAAAGTCATTACTGTTCCCGAAAGAATGAAATTGGAAAGTGCGTACAAATAATGATGAAGTAATCTGCTGTACCATTAGCCTGGCATTTGATCGACCCAATTGAAGATTTATTTTCTGTCGGGCAGCCTCACTGACCGCGCACTGTGAGTATGCAGACATCTTGCGATCTATTTTATCTTCGATCAAGATCTAAGTGCAAACCAAAAGACATCAGTGAAAGGAGGCTGAGAGCGAAACTCGTTTATTTATACAAGGAATAAACAATAATCAAATCATTTATCGGTTTTCGGAGGTCTTAGATTTCTCTGCTTGATATTTTAAATTTGATTAAAAAAGCACCGATAACATCGCGGTTCTCTAATGCTACATTCCTGCTCCATGTTGTGTGAATAAAAACGCTCTACGATACACATCGGTACAGGGTACCGTACTTTTATTGTGTAGGAGAACCTTTCCGTAACAATAACAAGATCATCTGAAACAGAAGTAACTTTGATGCAGGAGTTTTATGATAACCTAGGTGCACCTTCAATAAATAAAACCAGAGCACTAGCATTCGGCTAGACGTTAAATTGAAAATAAATAGCTATAGGCGGTAATTTGTAGCCTAGGTACAACGTGCAGGCACAAGTTGTCATCCTATCTAATTAATCTTTTGCCCTCTTGTCGCAATCAAACTTAATTAAAAGATAAATGGCGGCGATGCTTTATGACTAATATCGGCATAAAATATTCCATAAAATTAGGTAACTACTGCAATTCTATTTTCGAGTTAACAACTGTACGCGGACGGTTAGCCCAGCCAGCATCCGTAGTTTTACGAGGAAGCTAAACATCGTCCGAATCTAATCGCCGCCGGTCACGTTCAGCAAAATACATGTATTTTGAAAACAGAAAATGCCGTAAAAATCTTGAAGTTTTTTTATATCTGTCGTTGCAGATCTTGTTGGCAATCAAAAGTTATGTGGCGCAGTTTATAAAAACAAAGTAGTTGAGACTAAAAATAAAGTGCAATTTATGCAATTGTTTTTTCAGTTGTGATTGTGGCATTCCTCAGCCTTGCCCGCTGCATCGGCGCGGCGCCAATTAAGAGGTCACGACACTCTTCAGCTGACACTTACGTCTTCATCAATTCGCTTCAATTCATAATAAAAAGTTGTAAGTAACGAGCTAAACAAGCCGTATGTTGTTAATGAGACGACATTCAGCCTCCGATTTCACAATTGTTGGAAAATATTTGACATTGGCAAAGTTTTGCATAATTTTTTCATTCTTTTGTTGACGTAGATGTGCATGTTTAGGTTGGCAGCGTGGTTTAAAAATGTTATGAAAAGCTTTACGCAGCCATTTAACGTTTTTGGCTCTGAAGATCAATCACAAGATTGTATCTACTGTGCTGTTGTGCACATGTGTCATGCTACTAGATTTAAAACATAAATAAATAAAATATCTACCTACGCATAAATAACCATTTTATAATTACCGATAGCTACAACAATAACATTCAATAGCCTATCTACGCAGCATCCACTGCCCGATGACTAATTTAAATATGTAAAATTAAGCATTCAAACCACGTTGTTAATAGAAAGATTATGTTCAGTTAGATATTTCAATAACATAAAACGAACTTATAATGGTTCGCTTCTCTCATTATAATTTTAAATAAGTTTGTTTTGTATTGATTTTCCTGCAATAATCCCGCATCTTCTCAGCATTGTTGGCGCTGCGTTTACAATGTCATCTCAAGCCTTTGTTCGTGATGGACGTAGTTTACAGGGGACTGCCTTATCTCAAGAATGCTGTATGATAATTTATTATAGCTTCTTTACGACTCAGACAGGCTTAATGTGTTTTTACATTTCGATTTTTACTAAACATTCCAGTAGGAATATAAATATAATATACTCGTACATACCTACCTAAACAATAAATAAGTAAGTACAATACTTTGTGGCGGGCGAGTTCGTGCACTTTTCCGCACTGGTGCGGAAAACAATAAATTGCTTACCTATAGGCGGTAGGGTTAAGAGCGTGTATTCGAGTCAATGTATTGAAAAATATATCTAATAAATATGAAGACGAACTAAGGTTAAGGGGAATTCAAGAGTAGTGGTTCCGAATTTTAAGCTTGAAAGTTTGCTTTCAGTTTTTTTATGGCAAGGGTAAGCACACTCCAGTGGCAGAGACAGCGTAAGAGTTAGACATAAACCCTGTGGTGTGAGCAGGATTATGAAAAAGTTTTTGGATGCTCGGAAGTTAAGATTATGAAAATCGCCCAATACTTTAAAATGTTGTGTTATCAGGAGCACAAGGATCGTTCACTGTAGTGAAGAGCGTGCAGAGGGATCTCCTATGATGAGACGGATAAGCAGCCATTTAAGCTGAGAACGGAAGAAAGAAATATGTAGTTCATCTTTACGAAAGCCAAATATGAATCGTATGCAGTTATTAAGAAGTCAGTGTAACAAACATCAGCATAGTCAATTATAGCGATAGGACCAAAGTGGTTTTAGTGCTTTAACCTATCAATACCCGCTAAACGAGACACAATAGTAAGACAATAACAGCGCGGTCCAATGAGACCGGTCGGGGATTCATGAATTAAAGTGAAGTTAGAAGGTGACTGGCTAACCTAAGCAACCACCTTAATCTGTCGCCAATATAAGCGTAAAGGTAGAACTGCATTGCGCACACGTGGGCCACGATCACTTTGTATGGCAACTAGACTTGTACAGCTACATTAGATCCACGCCACGAGACGTCACGCGACGTAATTCTACGTGGCCCACGTGTGCGTAGTTCTAATGTAGTACTACTAACTAAACAGAAGTAGGTACGTAGGCAGTTTGTTTGTTGTATAGTGTTTTTAGATGGTAGATTATTACGTAAGTTGATATCTCAAACGCAGTCAATGATTTCAGGTTAAATCAATAACAGCGTTTTCAGTAAGTAGCTAAAAAACACAGATATAACACGTTGTTTGTTGATCGGATTTATAGATACGATAAACAACCTACTAGCGAGAAACTTACAGATAATCCAACGGCGACCTTTTATAATGTCGGCGAGCAATAAGGAAGGGATTTTAAAAATTCAACTTTTAAGGGGGTGAAAACCGGAAAATTCGTTTACCTATTTGTAAAATCTTATTCCTGAGACCCATTTTATTAGGTATTTGTTTTTCAAAACTAGGAACCCCTATAAAACAAATTCACACCCCCTGGTCTTAAAGGGAAAATGTTACCTATTCCTTTCCTTAGATAAGTAAACTTGAAACTTGACACCAATTGTAATGAAAATTAATAATACTATCATTATTAGTTTTTCAAAACTACCCTCAAGATACGGTTTCAGGGATGTTAAAGTTTTTATAAAGTCTGTCTTCCGAACGAAGTCTCTAGCAAAGTGCTAGTTGATTGTACTTATAAAAAATCAACCACATTGATACCTAATAATAATAAATTCTTTAACCAAAAACATGTTTAAAGTTACAAAAATACATTATTGTTTATACTTGTATTAGAGCTAACAGACAGATGATAGGCATAATTTCTGCTATTTGTAGGGACAGCAACACCGTGCGATTTCCGCTAATATTCTGCAGTAATTCCAAGAAGTATCTGTGTAAACATATTGTTCAATATATTTTACGTTTGATTTTTTCTTCGGATTGTTAGTCACGCGTTAATCGATGACGTCATGACGTCAGCGGTGCGATGCCGGTGAGTAACCACGAAAGCCCGCGTCCGCCGTCGGTCACAAAAGCGATTACCTCGCGAGGTATTTAGGTGAAATGGAGGCTTTGTGACATGTTATCATTTCGTCTCCCGTGAAGGTTTACGCGCGATGACGGTTTATCGTTAATTAGAATAAAAAAATTAAAATTATTTATAAACAATTTTTCCTTTTATACAAAAATGAGGACATATCGACTAGCCGAAATAAATCTGCCAAAATGATTTACATATTATAATTATGCCTAAAAACACTTTCGGTGAAAACGTAGAAAGCAGGCGCAAGCCATACTTACATCGGTCGAACAGTAAATCATTTTCTTCGCCAAATGAACAGAACCAGTTTTTTTTAACAGCCTCTTAAAGGTTGGAACCGGTAGTTTGAATCAATAACGTTTATATGTTTGCATACTAACAATCACCTTTAATTGCTTTTACATATACCTATGTAGGTTTTGAATGACTAATCAAGTCATTAACTTGCTTTAAATTAGCAATTGGAAGTCGCTGAAGACTTCATTGAAATAGGTAGGTAAGTAGATAGGATCTAGCCAACTTTAAACATAGTCCTCTAAACTTTGATCACAGAGAAGTTGCAAGAACTCTGTAGATAGTTGCTTTCTGTTTGTAAGTAGGTAGGTACACAACACAACTACACAAATTGAAAGTACTTAACTAAATGGTACAAAGTTCGGCGCCTGAGAATATTTGCGAGCAATCTACTAATGAGATAGGTAGTTAATTTAACGAGTTAGTGACAAGTCAAATGTGTATTGGAGACCATGTTCTCACACCTGCGCAAGCGCATGTAGCTTAGCGGGAACTAATGCGGGATGCGTGGGAGTCTCATTCCACAATATAAATAGAGTATAAATATACCGTTACAGGTTACTTGGAACATCCACACATAACTGATTAAAAAGGAGGGACTGCGTATGGCAAGATCATTATTTAGAAAATATTTACTAATCTTTAAATATGAAATATTTACGATACAGAAGTGATGCCATTTCGTGTTGTAATTACAAAACACGTACGTGTGTTCAACACTGTTTACTCAGCTGTGGCCTTGCGAGGTCGCGCTGTCGCCGACGCTTCAGAGGCTAAATAGTCGATCGATACTGTTAATAAGTGCGAAACGATAATGTCGAGAGCGTGATCAATAAACCGCGTGGGTGTAGCAGTAGGGCGCAGCTTGTGCATTGGGTTGCGTATGAGACAAACGCATATTGCATGCCAGAGCAGGCCGGTCAGGCCCCGGCCGGCGGTGCCGAGGCGGCGGTGTCGCAACGCCGTCGTCGGCTGCTGAGCTATTCGAACCAGCTGACGCGACACGGCGCCGTCAAACCGCGCGTGCTGCTCCACTCGCCTCACCGATGAATGATGCTGCATATTCTATTCAATCACAATACACTATTTTTACTCATTACTCTGGCTTGCACAAAGCCCTTGTGATCAATTTGGACTGCCAGGGGTTATTTTAAGTAATGTTTTCATCCATTTATAGTACGACGCGGCGCAAGAAATCGAAAGTGTCGAACCTAGGTACGCTACGGTTAGACTACAAATGAATCGACGAATTTAGTTTTTTTTTTGGTAAAGTAATAATCAGTACGGTTCCTATATTTCATACACACATACGTTACATTTGAAAGTGGTGTTGGTACGTCTAATCCAATTTCTTCACTGGTCTTTACAAAGATCTGCATTACAAATTCAACCTTCCTTTTATCGCACATGCGGGTGCTGTTAAGGTGGGTAACATATAAATCGGTAAATGAATATCTATTGCATTGCAAAGCATCATACTCTGATATTCATATAGGTTAAAATGTTATAAAACTGTGCATATTTTGTGTATCTACCATTTCGAAAACGTTTGTGCACGTGCTCCATAATTACTTCTCTATTCGAAGTTAACGCAATAGTTACCCCCCTTTCTTCCCACCCGTTTCCATCGTTACGGCGTACCCACCATTTCTTCGGTTTTCCCTACTGTGTACCTACCCGTTTACATTCATATCCATGGCTTTCCTCACAACATATCTAATCCTCACTCCTCCGCAAAACATGCCTGTAGCCTACCATGACAGCAGATTTATCCCGTTTCTATTTTTACCATATCATAACATGTACAGAAAAATTGCTATAAAATCGGTAATGTATCAAGTTTTTAGCGTATTTTTCGTTTGGCGTTTAAATATAGTTTAGCTTGGTGTTATTTCTGTGAGCGTGGTGTCGGTTGCGCGTTGCGTCGCGTGCGCAGGCAGGCGTAAACTTGGCACTAACACTACGGCGGGCGGCGGCTGTCAGCGGCGCTGTCGCACGTCGCTCCCCAGGATTTAACGCGACTTTACGTCTTACAGCTAAATATGAAGTAAGTTGTTGTATAACTGTGTATTAATGTCAATAACCCCCAAACTGCAATGTAAAAACCTTGGTGCGTAAATATAGAGCGGTTACGAAAGAGTTGGCGCTCTGCCATAGCGTCGTTCGGACGCCTCACTGATAACGTACTTCTCCAACATCTAATAATTTTCGTATTTGATTATCCTAAGATAAGCTGCACTGATATTTGTTTAGTGAGTTTATCTAAGTTCATTACAGTAGCGGTTACCTACTGCCTGATATTTTACAACCACTGAGAAACGCTGAATGGGTGTCGGACTAACAAAAATATGACACTCATCGATGAAATTATCTAGGAAAGTGCTGTTTTGCGTGCTATTTGCTTTGGCAAAAAACTTGGAATACTGGATGTTTTCCGATTTTTTTATAAGGTTTTATATGGCCGATAGGTATCTAGAAGAGAAGATATGGAGAAGGTACGAAACCTCATTCTAACCAACTTGAGAAGCATATAGCTTCTCTCACTCAATCTATATAGATTGACTAGCAAAAAGGGCGAAACCACAATTAGGTATACAAGAAATAGGACGTTTTGTACTAAATTATATATTAACTTTGTACCTAAGTACAAGTTATATTACGGGATTTTAATGTTTGAATCCCCAACCGGTCCTATGAGACCGCGCTGTTATTGCTTTACTATTGTGTCTCGTTTCGCGGGTATGTGATAGATTAATGCAGAAATTTGATTGCATGTAATTCAGGCTACACAACTAAAACTCATAAAATACCCTAAAAACCCGTAAAATATAGATCTTACAACAGTTAAAACATTGCACATTACGCACTAGACACTACACAGCTTTTACAAGCAGTGGAACTAGGTTAGATATCTACGAGTATATCTAATTGGTAGGTAGCAGGTAGGTACATATGTCCCCAAAATGGTATAGTATAATCCTTAGTTGTGTTTCTTAACGACATCCACCAATGGCATCTTACTTAGAATCCTCCTGAACCAGACTGCTATGTGCTGTGACTTTTGCGTTTACAGAATAATTGTTTCAAAATATCACTGCTTTCTTGTAACTCAAGCGAACATTAACGCGTTAACTAACAGCTTAAAATTGCATTAGAAAACTTCAGTATTGCCTTTCATAACGTAGACGAAAACAAACATACTATACGCGTCTCCTGACATCTATCCAAGCCTCCACTCCAATGACGCGCATTTTCAGATACTTACGTACGTTATAAAATAAAAATAACATTCATTGATGCGAACACCAAGTTCAATGTTATTGTGCTTAAAATACTTTACGCACAACATCGCTACGAAATTACTTTTGTCATTGAAAATACTTAGTGTAACAGCCAGGCGAATTTTTAGAATAGCTAGCTGTTACGTATGAATATGTAGGTGGAGCCTTATGTCATGTGTCAAGATGAAGAGAAGTTTTGGCAGACCACCAACAATATTAAACTATCTCTATCCAAGAATCTACGAAATTAGACGAGACCGTAACCATGAAATTAATTTACCTACGGTCATTATACGTCTACCTACATAATACAAATTTTAATGAGTAAATTGTATTTTAAAATGAGATAGCAGAATTTCTTGAAATATCACAATATAAGGTGAGAGCCACTCATGGAGCTATTTTCCTTTTTCAGATGTGTTAACAATCTCACACATGATCTTGACACAGCGGCACAGATTCATTGCATTGTATTTGCAGATATCTCCTTACGAGCAGTTTGTGGTCATTCCGAGAAGTTACATACAAGTATGGGCTGACGTTGACGTCACCTCGTTCAACGCACATGAGTAACGAACGAAATAAATAGCCACGTTATTGTTCTGAACCAATTCATATATCATCAAAGTATGTAGATATGAGTTGATCAAAACGGATGTGCACGACTGATCCCGGTGCCATATTGACATCTTTATGAATGGCGCACAATTCAGTCCGTATCTAACCAGTGGACAACAAAAGTTTTATATACTTAGCCTACGTCTCCTCCTGGCCTGTTAACTTATACACACATACCTATACCATGAGTTACCGACACATCTACATAGATGCCACCATTTATTTTTGGCAAGCACTTTACCTGTGACTTTTTAAAGCTCGTATCTTGGGGGTAGTTTTGAAAAATAATAATGACAGTTTTTAATTATTTGCAAAGTTTTATGTTCCTAGTCGCAGTAGTTTCGGTTTGCGTGTTTGTAATAAATTATATCAGTCAGTTTTTCGTTTTATACTTATTTAAAAATTAATTACTAAAAATAAAAAAATAAAGTAAACCTGAGAATAATATCATTAGCTACGTAATATTTTACGTAAGTAGTTAATGATAAAATAATAGTCTAAAATATTTTTTCTAGCCTAAGCCACGTGTTTAAGATGAGGTATCTAAGCTCTACGTTTATATACCTAGGCACAATTTTCTACAATCATACTAGGTGGGTCTATCTAGTGAAAGTCTCATCAAATTTTATAGTGCAATAGAATCGCAAGCGCACACAAAGAATGATCAAAAAAATCATTAAGTTCAAAGGTTAATGGAGGCTAATTGTGAATCGATACAAACAAGTTTTGTTTATGACCTACTTTAGAGGAGGAAGCCGCAAACGCGCATTTTCATTCAACAGACACATTATGACGACCATATAGAGAGATCTCCATCATATACATACTTATATAGTTATATGATATGATGAACATGTGGTTATCCCATAGTGGATAAATATAATGCCAAAAGGCAAACTTTAGTTTTCAAGCACTGGAAGACCTAACAACACAACCTTTCTTCACCTCAACCTGAACGATGAGTTCAACACAAATATTTGTATAAAGTATAAAGAACACCTTGGACAACAAGTAAAAATGAAAATATGCAATATGTAAATATGGTAGGTATGATACATAAGTTATGCGTAAAACTGCAACAGAACACACTGTGATGTAGAAGCATTAAGGCGCGATCGACTATGAGTAATCTAAACCGTACCCACTAGCCAGACAGACGACCCTTATGATTCATCGTTTAAGACCCAAGGCTTAAGAAAACATGAAAATAAAAATCGAGGTGAGGAATGTCAGACAAACAAAAAATATTTGAAGATGTGAGCGAAGTGCCGAATGATCTTCAAAATACTTTATCGGTTGACCTCGATGAATCTATAGGTATTTAATTTAATTAAAAAATTCACGTAGCTAAACTTTAAGAATGACTTTAGAATTCAGATTCTAACTCTGTTTTCAATACAAACATACATAGATAAACACTGCAGTTGCCTTGTATTCCTGTTTCATGATAACAAAATACGTCTTAGACTAAATAGAAAACAAGTTTGCTCTATCGATAGGTGAACTTGACATTTGCATGTAAATTGTTATGGAAAAACGTAAACAGAAGGTGTGAAGAGTATGGAAATACAAAGAAAATTGTGGAAAGATACTGTAGTTTAGATAATTCCTCAGTCCTATCAAGCGGCAGTTATAAAGTGGCGCCTATGTGGCAGATTACAGTAATATACATACGTATTAGGTCTAAACTCACTGTTGCGGATAAATAATGATAGGTTATTAGTTAAGCTCAACACTCAACGTTAACACCAGCCATTTTTTCTCGGTTATCTCGCATACTATTTCAATTGATGATATCAATACTTATACGCTTCGCGCAAAAAATCTGTTGAGTCGTGATTTTTTGGAGGATGGTTGGTATTCGTTGTAGGTACGTTTTGAAATAAAATTATGAGTTCGACAAATAACTAAGTAACTAGTAAATTATCGGAACTATTAATTACCTAATTAATGTTGAGCTACCTTGTACCATTTACAGTGGTGTCGTGTCTGCATTTAAATTTTCCTACTACTGTCAACTTAAAATAAAATTTAAGCAAGCATTTTCCTTCGAATTCATTAAATGACTCAATGCCTAGGTACGCAAATTAGTTGGAAATTGGTTGATTCGTAACTTGGTCAAGTGGGACTGGTACTAGATATATAACAAACTGGTTATTTGTAACAGGAAAAATATAAATAAGTGAGTAAGCACAAATATAGACATTTACGTAGTTTCATTATTTATTTTAATGACAATAATGCTGATTATTTTATGCCAAGCTATCAAAGGAAAAATGTCTGGAATATTTCATAATATGAATAATAATCAAAGTCACATAGTTTCCGAAAAATATTCGTAAAACTTCAAAATATTTTTTCTGGTTTAGCAATTAGCACTCATAAAATCCTATAACCAAAAAAAACTTCGTAGAAAATTTTGTTAGTATAAAAATCCTCGAGTTAAGTTGAGCTACGGCTTACTTAGAACCCGTTGTCATATAATGATAAACGAAAACTGCAGAGATTATGATTATTATAAACAAATTATACCACAATAAAAAAATATACTAAACTAATAAATAAATAAAAACGAAGCGATATGTGATTCCAGCAAATACACAGCTGGAAGAGATACTGATGATAATTATTTGAAAACTTTTTGCTGCTCATTTTTCATAAATTACTAACCCAAACGACAGTAACCTAATAGGTAGCCAAGAATCATCTGGAGTCCTTCCTACCTACTAAGTTATATAAAACAACAACACGAGAAGTTCTAGCGATGGTAAAGAAACTTGATACATCGAATGGTGCAGGTGCCGATTCCATTCCACCAGTTATATGGAAAAGCACTAACAGAGCCACTGTGTCTCATTTTTATTCGATCTTTAAGAGACGGAAGTATTTCCAGAAGAATGCTAAAACCACTACCTGTACACAAAAAAGATGACTAGCAATATAAATGTAGTCAAGTAGAAACTAGAGGCCGATTTCTAGCTCTTCGATTGACTCGTTGTCCCATTATTACCTACGATCTACTTGAATATCTTGCTTTCTGAAAGGCACGGATTACGAGTTGAACGAACTACCCAGACGAACTTAATCAGACTACTACAACTAATTTAACCGACATATATGAAGCGTTCGATGATAGACGGAAAGTCAACTCGACTTCAGCAGCGCTTTTGACAAGATGTGTCATTGTGTCCTCTCATGAAAGCGAAACTTCTTATCGGTATCTCTCTATCTACTTGGACTCAGCTTTAATTCACACATCAACGACGCTGTGAAAAAGTCAGCACAGATGTTGGGTTCTGTAAAACGAAACACAAGGGGCTTTTAACTTATCTAAGACCCAGAATAGCGTTATTCAACACTATGGTAAGGAGTCAGTGGAAATACGCCAGGGTCGCCTTGGATCCGCTCTACGCAGTTCATTAAATTTGCAAAGGCTTTAAAGAATACAGAGAGCTTTTACTACATCTTCATCAATATCTAGAGAAATTAGCCATTTTGTACTTTTTCATTATTAAGACACTGCGTAACGACCAGATACCGGGTAGCGATTGACTAGAACGTAGATACTCAATATTGAGTACCCTTAAACTTCACAGGATTGAAGGCACTCACAAATTTAATTTTGTCCTATACAGACTCTTACTCTGAATGTGTCGAATCCACCACAGTCATTCTGATGATTTCCCTACCCGAAAAAAAACCACTGTTTTTGAAAATCATCAGACACGAGTGTAAATACACTCCTATTCTCACTCAACAAGTTGTTAGTACCTAAGTACGAACGAGTACAAATAATATAGATACACTCTATTTTCAATTAGATCATTATATTTTACTAGCAGCCCGTCCCGGCTTCGCACGGGGTAGACAATTATTTATTTTTGGAATTTTTCCCGTCAAATGACTACCCTACATATCCTACGCTACCCTACCTTCCCTACACTACCCTACTTACCCTACACTACCCTACACTACACTACGCTACACTACACTACCCTTCACTACACTACACTACCCTACACTACCCTACACTACCCTACACTACACTACCCTACACTACCCTACACTACCCTACTTTACCCAACACTACCCTACACTACCCTACACTACCCTTCACAACCCTACACTACCCTACACTACCCTACACTACCCTACACTACCGTACACTACCCTACCTACCCTACTTTACCTAACTTTTTTTTTTTTTGAATTTTTCTCTCCGTAAGAACCATCACTGAACTTCAAGGAACATTTAAAAAAAAAAATCAGCCAAATCGGTCAAGCCGTTTTCATGTGATGTCGTGACAACGAAAAACGGGTTTCATTTTTATATATATACTTAGATTAATTTTGTGTATTTTTCTATTTGTATATTTTTGTGTTTATCATTCTTATTTAACTTCGTTTCTCATTATAATTATGATGTAAGATGATGTACCTACTACATGCCAGTATCATATCCAGTATTGTTTCCTACAAATAACTTTGTCAAGTATGTAATTCAATTGCTGGTGTACCTATGTATATATCGCCATAGTTTTTCCCCTAATGGTAAAAGTCATGTCAGGAATTGTCAAAACCATATTGTATGTATTGACCTAATTCTTGAATGATGAACCTGATGATGCTTATCAAGGTACTACTGATTAGGATAAACATTACATGAACATTAGCGTATAAACCAAAAAATAGCAAATGATAAATCTGTATGATGATTACGACGATAACGTAAATCATCTAAAGAACTGACGTTAAACAAGTGAGTTATCCGCAGTGAAAAGTCGGATATCCAGAAAATAATGATGCAGCAAAGCCTAGCATTATAAAATCAAAGGGCTTGCAAGTATGAACGTTTTAAAATTCCCTTAGTTTGGGCCGTTGCACTCTGGCTGCGGGACTCGTCTAACCGGCCCGCTATCAGTGCGCGGTTCGATTCATCGGCGCACGCCCGTGCCCAATGTGCTGGGATATCACCAATCGTAACTGCAGGCCATATTCAAACTTACTACCATGGAAACGGCTCTACTGCCAGGAACTTAAACTACCCACTGCACCGATAGCTACTAAAGTACCGATAGACTCCTTGTTAAAAATGTTACCTTCGATTTTTTGGTATTTCTTCCAAACTAGGTAGTAGCTAACTAAGGAGAAATTTGACATATCTATCGTATTAGGGGCGAAGGGAGAACAATATTGATTGTTGATAATCACCTAAAAGCATGATTAATCAACGCAAGTTAGTTATTTTCAGATCACTATGGTGATGACACCCAGTTTAGGTCACAAGTTTTTCCTTAACCAGTATCAGGTTAGTTATTCAATGAACGAACTAAAAGTACACTTATTTGAAATAAATAGTACCTATGTTTAGTTACATTCAGTTAAAAAATTATATTCTATTAACAATACAATATTTTCTAGTATAAGTATGTAATAAGTAGTCCATGTATAATAAACATTAATTACGCATTGAATATCATTGCAAATGTTCAGCTAGACGTGCTCTACATTTCAGCCTGGAATGGAATGAGACGCATACATCGCGCTATACTACTCTTTCTTGGATTCTCAACATAAACTACCCACATACTATCATAGGATAAAATAAACATATTCAAGGCTATCGCATTACCAACGTTACTGAGTTCTTTTTAAATAGATCAATATTTTCTGGCTATTTTCGCAGAGGATGTTTATCATGAGAAATCAATTTGAACCACCTGCTTTCGACCACAACAACTAAACTTGATGGATACGGGAAAACGTTTTAAAAATCTTTAACAGCATATTATATGTAAATATTTATGAGATTGTATTTATGAGGTTGTGATGGGTAGGAAGATTCAATTTTAAGATACATCGAAACTAAATTGCTGTTCACGATTGTTGTTAGTATACAGGAAATCGAGTCGTGTTTGCCGAGATGCGAGATAATTACTCCGACAATGAAGCAAAAATGCGGCAATATTGTAAGGTCCAGCACCTCATGCGGTCTAGTAATAACTCCAATGTTTCCCGCTTCGACTCTTCAGTATAATTGGCAATTAGTTTTGCAGTAGTTGCCAACAACTGTTAGTAAGTTTTTATCGACAATCGCACACTGGACTGACTCACTGGCTGACTAGCCGCGACCGGCCAACAATTGGCGCTTATGCAATTGACCAGCTACCAACATTGGAACTTGAGTTCGTTTTGGGTCTAGATTTTAAACTTTAAAGTTGTTTTAAACTCAGTATTTATTGAATATTCAGGCATATTATTTGAATGATTGAGCATACCATGCCTGCATACATAGAAGCACTATTATAAAAATTATGTTAATTTTTAAAAATAATAGGTATGTTCTTAATTAGTCGTCAATTGTTTGGCTAAGCGGTATCATTATTAGGTATGACGTTAGTGACAGTCATTTTAATTTATCCTGTACCTAATTACGTTCCGTTCGACCTTTGTTCGATGTCTTCACAAATCCTGGCTCAGTCCCATCATGTGACAGTAGTCGAAAGTCCTCCTTGAACTTTCATGCTACTTTTATAAATAGCGAACAACGAGGCGAATATCCCTCGACACCTGAATATTGGCAGGGTCGGCATCCCGTAATATATTCTTTGATAAGCATCCATCAGAAAGTACAAACATCTCGAGTTTCCTACAACCACCACTGGAAGCGTAGGTATCTACTCCTAATTTAGCACGTTACTAGCGCTATAGTTTCTGAGAACAGCTGTTTATTTTAAAATCACGATGCTGTAATATAATATATACAGGGTCGTCTCGCCCTCTAGACTACAGCTGGGGGATACTCACTTCGGCGGCCGATAGCTGGACGATCGGGGTAGTATTCTTCACTTAGCACTGTCAATCACTGGTTCAAAACAAGGCGCGCGACTGTTTCAAAATTGGCGATCGCGCTCGCGAGTTATATTTAGAGCGGTAATACGACACCGGGCGCGGGCGAGAGTCGTTCGGTCGTGGAGCTGGGGCGAGCGGCGGCGCGCGAGTGAGCCGCCGGCCGCCGCGCGCCCCCTCCGCGCGCCCGCGCAGCCTCGCGAGGACGATACCCTCGCAAACCAGCTACGCTAACATCCCTTTGTGCAGCTCACAGCGCTACATGTAGCACTACCGACAGCCGCCTCACCCGAGGGCCCACGTATCGCCGACACCCAACACTCCAGCCTTCCCCGTCTTCGCACAGAACTAGGCTTTATACTGTGTGCTGCAAGATGCAATACCTAATAACGACAACTTCGCGAAGGCTCTATTCAATAATTCTCGAACACTGACGTAAAGTTGTTGCCTGCAGATGTTTTATAAGGATGTGTTTCGGAAAATTTGCTCAGACTACCTACCTCAGATAGCATCGCTTACACCACCGGATGCCAGGTCCAAGGAATGATGAGAAGTGGATAGGTGAGGATCTATCCACTTTTCATCATTTACTTATTTGACGGTAGGTTAGTTATGCTGTAATAAATTATTGTATGCCTATTTTGCAGGACATAATGGAAATATAATTTATTGCATATTAATTCATGAATCCCCGACCGGCCCTATGAGACCGCGCTAGTATTGTTTTACTATTGTGTCTCGTTTTGCGGGTATGTGATAGGATAAGTATTAAAATCTACATACATATAAGCTATGCCCACAATAAAGAAATTCTGATTCTGACTTACAGGACTGCAGTGAACTGTGTCCTAGGGAAGGAATTGGAAAAAATAAAAGAGATAGATGCATTTGGATATAAAACTTTATATTCACTCGCTCTCAGACCATACAACAACCGATCCGCAATCACCTCATAATAAACTCTATAAAAATAACTTAGTTAATCTTCGACTACTCCTCTTCCACCTCGTCATCTGTTGTAAATTCACTTTCATTGGCTCCCTGCGGACGAAAAAAGCACAATTAGTATTTTTATAAGAATACAAATACACTCAATAATTAATTCCAAAATGGTTTCCGTTTTCGGCGTTCAGATCAGGAACTTGTATTTAAATAATGTATAACCAGTGCCGTAACTAGCCTTTTATGCACCCGGTGCGAGCTTTCAAAACTGCGCCCCTGAAAAATGCTCTAACCAGGCTTAGTCTGGTCATTTCTGCGCCCCTCCATGGTCTGCGCCCTGTGCCTGGGCACTGCTCGCACCGCCCTAGTTACGGCACTGTGTATAACTTTGATTTTAGCTTTAATTTTATTGTGATTTATAAAACAAGGAAGAACGAAATATATTTTTAACTAAGTTACGGACCGTTTAGGTATGTCGCGGGTTTTCCCGCGTCAAATAATAATCGCTAGATGATACAGCAGTTCTGATATAAGGAAGATACAACTACGATAGCCTTAGGGCTTGCAAAAAAAAGTTGGTCTCAAACCAGATTATATTGACGTTAACATCCAATAATAAAATGTATAAAAGAAAATTACGATTTTAATTAATTAATCATTAAACTTGTAATCTAATGCCAACTGATTTAATTGGCTGTTGTTACTTTAAATAACTAATCATAACATTAAATCAACATGAGAATTTGACAGCTTTACTGATCACAGTTTATTAGCCTTTAGAAACCAAGGAGTCATTAATATGTTCAATAAAAACTTTCGTAGAATCAGTATCCCTAGTAACGCTAGATAAGATCGTGACAGAACACGGAGACGTTGGTAGGACATCTGATAGTGAAATCAAAAACAAAAAGCGTGAAAATATGTGGAAGGATTTGTCCTTGTCACAAGAGCAAGACAAGTGGCCAAGCATGAGGTAACGTTTAAGCTTTGTTGATGACAACGGGCTGGCCTCCTATTAATATATGTATAAGACTACACCACATGGGATTATGTAATGACCACCTACAGTCTGTTCAATAATTCCGGAGAGTAAAATGACATTTCAACACCAAAGAACTGGCGTCATTCCTATAGAAATTTTGACATTACTTATGTCAATTTAGTCTCCAGGTTTATTGAACAGACCATAGGGATAATACTTTCTACCGTATGAGTCATCACCATTTCGACACAACGAACCATCCACAGGAGAATATGGAACACACCTTTCGGCACATCAACCGATCCTGTGCTATGCCATGTTTTAAGGCTGTTTTCTTTTTTGAGAATGGATAAAGTGAGAAATGAGTACCTATATTAGGGCAAGTTTGAAAGTGGCGCCAGTGGCTGAAAAGTTGAAAGGGAATCGTTTGGATTGCGTAAGAAATTATATGGAAGAAAAGGAAGATAGCGTGACGAGTGACAGGACAGAATGAAGAAAAAAACGTGTTGCTCAGACTCCAAATAAAAGGGACAAGGGCATGATGATGATGATAAACTAGTTTTTGACTGCAATTCCGCCTGACGGTAAGCAGTGTGCAATAGTGGTACCTGATCATTGTTATCAGTGTCGGAGTCGCTGAGGTCCCACTGCGGATGCTCGGCGGGCACGGCGGCCGCCTCCTTCACGTCCAGCTTCATGTCCTGCTGCTGGTCCATGCCGATGTACGAATCTGTCGCACACAATAGCACATTAGTATTATTTAAACTATGAGAGCACTGGTGGCCCAGTAGGAATGACCCCGACTTATGAGTTGTAGGTCGCGGGTTCAAACCCAGACAGGCGCATTATTTTGTGTAATTTATTTCATCACCATCAAAACGGTGAAGAAAAAAATCTTGAGGAAAACAGCATGTCCCATGGGCCCGTGTACTGGATTATGGCCCATATCCTTTCCTGGAGAGAAGGTCTGAGTCCAAGCACTGGAGACATTATAAGGTTAATGCTATGCTATTCATTAGCATTAGCGGCCTTATAATGTTCCCACTGCTGGGACTCAGGCCTCCTCTCTAAGAGAGGGGATGGGCCGTAATCCACCGCGCGGGCCCAATGCGAATTGGCAGATGTCATGTCTTCGAATTTTTGGTTCTAGGACATGCCGGTTTCCTCACGATGCTATTCATTAATCAGTATTGTGACCATTGATGGGACTGGGCAAGAAATGTAATCCACGAAGCGGGAGTATAGCGAGTCGTTAAAATATACCACATATAATATTCAGGACACTTTCTGGAGCGAAAATTATCGCTAAATTAATGTCGCTAAATTGACAAACGCGCGTTAGCTGCTATGGCTAGGTGAATGAACGATCGCGGCGTATTGGCTAGCACAAGGCAACTAAATCCATTGTTATTGCTGAATATATTTAGAAAATTTGTCTACTCGACAATAAGAATATTGCACGGATATTTTTTTGTCATTATGTAAAGGATTAACATTCCGAATATGTAACGCCATTAAGGGTGCGGGCAACCCAGTGAGAACATAACAATCAATATTAACATTTTTTTAAGTTATGACGCTTAACATAGCGGTGAAGCCAATAATAAATGATCGCTTGAGTGAAGTTTCAAGCAAAAAATCTTAAGTTATGACAAATCGTTTTTTGTCGCTACATCCTATCTATGCTATAATAATATTTTTCTATGACTAATAACTGTTCTAATACAAGTGGGCAAAAAACATACGCCATATGTTTTTTTGCTGACTGTCTAAAACCCACCCGTTGCCAGGTTCTTACAGTTGCCCCTAGCGTTCCAGGGCCGTGGTAGCTCCCGAACGATCCTGCAGCCCATAAAGGTACTAATACTAAGCTACCTAGGATGTTTATAGATGTAACTATACATATATCAGACATTATAGATTACTATCTATTCAATTGTATACAGTAGTATTCTCGAGGTGTTCCTGCAAAACACTTCATCTACACCGATGCGCGTGATGTGCATTAATTGTGTTAAGAAATATCCGGCAATGCGCTAAGTTGTTCTTTTCCATGGAAATATTATCCCGTCCCAAGAACATTCCATAGAAAACATAGGTATAGCAATAGCTTGCCTTCCAAACATGGATTTATCACGCAAAAGATAAATCTACTGCCTAGAAATAATAGTTTCGAACTATCGACTACTCCAAAATCCGACAAGACTGTCTGTGGATGCAGGCAATAAAAGTTTTCACACAAATCAATACTTCATAGAAAACCAGCTGCAACCGGTTTGGAGCAGCCGCTCAAGGGCTGTCTGGATCCGCTGCCTGCAGCCGAGCTTCGAATAGCACCTTAAGACTTTGGCAGAAACTACCACCTGGCCCAGGGTTTAAGGTAACCTCGAGGATTACCACACCCAACACAAATTGTGGTGTATTATAGTGTGTTAGTGTAGTCTTGAAACAAAAGTCTATGACCAGTGTGTGTTGCCAGTGATGACATATGGCTCGGAAACGTGGTCGCTCACAATGGGCCTCATCAGAAGGCTTAAAGTCACCTAAAGAGCAATGGAAAGGGCTATGCTCGGAGTTTCCTTGCGCGATCACATCAGGAATGATGATATCCGCAAGAGAAGTAAAGTTACCTACCGACATAGCCCGAAGAATCGCCAAACTTAAGTGGCAGTGGGTAGGGCACATTGCTCGTAGAACAGATGGTCGATGAGGACGGAAGGTTCTAGAGTGGCGGCCACGTACCGGAAGACGCAGCGTCGGAAGACCTCCCACAAGGTGGACTGTCGACCTGGCGAGGGTCGCGGGAATCCGATGGATGCGAGACGCACAGGACCGGTCGCTGTGGCGACGCTTGGGGGAGGCCTATGTCCAGCAGTGGACGTCTTTCGGCTGAGATGATGATGATGAGTGTAGTACCTGATCGAAGGCAACAGGCGAGGGTGTAGAGGCCGGGCCAGCGCGGCGCCGTGAAGCGCAGCTGCAGCTCGTGCGTGTCCACCAGCGCCGTCACGTGCGCCGGCGCCGTCAGCAGCGTGTGCGACTTACGGTCGCAGATGTAGCACCACCAGTATTCTTGCTTCTCCTACGACAAAAAAGAACTTGCTATGTTATAAGTGTTTGATATGTAGACGCGACATCTAGTGTGTTTTTAATCCCTAAGACTAAATTGACACAGGAAAATGTCAAACTTACAATAATAATGATGCCAGTTCTTTTGTGTGACAACCCACGGAATGAAATTTTAGTCTCAGAGATAAAAAACAGACTAGGTCTTTTTTTAGGTGGAAAATCATCTAATGACTTCTGCCGCCCGTGGGCGGAGCGGGAGGGTGTGTCCGACTTTTACAACCCATTCATATGTTTCTTCTTTGCCCTCCGTTCCAGGGCCCCGGGTTTGCTTTTCAGAAGCGAACCCATGGACTTCAACCCTGCTGGGCCCCTACGGTATTGTTGCCATCTTCTTGAGGCGCGCGTGGAGCACTACGCGTCGTCGACGACTTGGACTCGGTCCGGATGCTTACCAGACAGATCCACATTGCAAGATAGAATAGGCGTTTGCTTTGAGCAAATCTGGTAAAGTGACTTTATCAGTACTCTACCAAAGAGTATACAAATCAACCAATTTACAATTTTCACGATTTAAATTGTGTCCAACACAAAACTGTTTAGGTTAGATGGTGCTGGTAGTTTAGAATTAGTAAATTGTAGATTGATACGAAAACTTAACCCTTAACTTCATTATATTCAGGGGAACTAGAGTACCAAATATGTCTCAGTCTAATCTTGATGAACTTGTTAAGATGTTTTTATTAGCAGTTGTACTTTTCTGACGAACTAGACTGGAGGAAAAAACTACTTCAGAAATCCAGACTTCCAAAGAAACGATGTATAGTGACGCATTTTTACAAGAACTACATTAACATCACGTAAGACTTAATCTCATTGAAACCCCAAAGAAATCGGACTACTTTTACGCGGACCTACATTCAAAAACCCCATACCAACGGCAATGCGTCATCCAGTTACATAAACACTGTCTCCTTACACCTGACGTACAAATGTCATGCATGTCGTAATTGAGGTCAACAAAATATAGCGGAAGCTGACAACAAGGTCAGGCCAAGGACAAAATCACTCGACACTATTCATAGATGGAGCATCTAAAGGAGAAATACTATTTCTGAGAACAATAAAAATATGTACTACTTAGCAGCGTAGGATTCACGCAGTTGGCAAATGCGATACTTGTCCCTAAATCATTTAAAAACATCTACGCTATCTGGTTCTGTTAATAAATCTAATTGATTGGCAGTAAGGATGACACCCAGCTGACACAGCCTATAAATATGGCGAGAAAATACCTCGTAGTTATACTAGACAAAAAATAAAGTTTGACTATGGAAATCGATGATCTGGACTAACTTTTTATTTATTTATTACTTAGTATGGTACGAGTACCTTGGGCATTTTGTATCAGGTCAACCTTTGGGTTATGCAGTAACAAATAGTGACGCAATATGAGAGAAAGTGGATACAAAGATATACAAAAACCACAAATACAATATAATGTAAACTAAATGTATGAACTATACAGGTATACTTTAGGTTTATAAAATAATTGTTAGTACAAATAGATAATTGTAAAACATTAGCGTCGTGATAACACTTCTTACGAATGAGCTCGCGAACTTTGACTTTGATCTAAATACTAAGATTAAAATCTCCTTGGTGGCATGACATGTTTACTTCCGAAATTATGAGTCAGTCAGTTCTCTCGATTTCTAGCCCGAATATAAAGGAAAAGTTTTTGAAACTTTTTCCTAGAGCCTAGACCACTCCAATAGATAAGATAAAAATCTGAACACGTGTTTCATTCTTTGTCTATGATAGTTGATGTAATCAAACAGTCATTTAGCAATTGCATCGACGCGGGATCACGTCTCGTTGATTACTCACAGTTCGGCCGTAGAATAAAAAACATGTATTTTCGCGATTGCATCAAAATCAGTGTATACGTCCGATTAGTCAGCATTGTTATGTAAGAAGTCGTTAGCTCACGTCGACTTTGCATCTAAACGGTTTGATGAGACTTGATAATCGGGTCACCATCGGTTAATAAATAAACATTAGTAGGTGTAGGCGGAAGTCTCGAGATAACTGTGCAAATTCTTGTATTGTGGAATCTTAAAATGTAGATTAGCTATGATGTAATGATGATGATAATTCCTTTATATTCAAACAACGTAGAAAGTACTGATATATCCGCTGTGCTACTGATGAAAGGAAATCCGTTCTAAAAATATTATAATTACAGAAGTTATGTAGCACACAGTTTCATTATCAGTGTCGAATTTGTAAGCACATAGCTGACATTACCAAAAACTATCACAGACATGTCAGACATAAACATCCGTACTTCAAAAACTATTTTGCTATACTGCACATTTTTATCCAAATGTGCAGTACAAAGGAATTAAACCTGCATAAACTGCAACAACACAATAGTAAAACAATAACAGCGCAGTCTCATGCGACCGGTCGGGTTCATGAATTAATTTGTAAACGTGAGAATAAGTAGATTAATAAATTTTATTCTAACATTTAAAATACAGGGTGTAAAAAGACCGATCACAAAGCCGATAACTACACATTCTGTACGTGTAATTAAGTAACTTGGACCAAAAAATATTGCTGGGAAAAAACTTTTTTTTTTCATCTTTAAAAAATAATTAATCTATACTAATATTATAAAGAGGTAAAATTTGTAAGTTTGTAAGTTTGTATGTAGGGGGTAATCTCTGGAACTACTATTCCGATTTGAATAATTCTTTCAGTGTTAGATAGCACATTTATTAAGGAATGCTATAGGCTATATACTATCACGCTACGACCCACGGGAACGGAGCAGTAACGAAAAATGCGAGTGAAACCGCAGGGGATGGCTAGTTAATAATAATTCTGATCAGCTGCGCATTCGGCCGCTCGCGCTTGGTCGTTAAACCGACCGCTTGTGTGTGTGAGGCGCTCGTTGTGTTTAGTTTTCAATGCATTTTAGTAACTTCAAATGCGTAATTGACTATGAAAAATTGATAATTTTGATAACGTTTGTTCGGAAGAAAGATTACTAATGATACTTGGAATACGATTTTGAAAAAAAAACGAAAAAAAATGTTGACTTTGACCTTCAATATCTCCAGAACCAGTGAATTCCCAGGTATGGTCTAGAACAAAAAAAGTATCCTAGTGATGAGTAGAATATGGGGTTTTCGTTTTCGTTAAGGGTCTTTTTACACCCTTTATATCTGGGAACCGGTTTTAGCACTACTGGCGGCTCTTGTGAATCAGCGAGGTGGGGATTGTTCAATCAAAATTATGGTACCGCACGTCGCGGGCACCTCTGAAAAATGAAAAGATTTAGCACTCAATCTTTGGGAGTTTAAAACCTATTCCCTGATTTCAGCAATAGCAGCACTTTGGCAGCAAGAGCAACCGAAGGGAGCCCCAATTTTTTCCATCACACAGATTAAGCACCCCCTTTGACTAGGTGTCTGATGTACCGTCGGTTGAACGATCACTCCAGGTGTATGGAGCGATTGTTCACCCTACAGAAGATCCGACCTATAGACTCCAGACCATGTGTCGTTCTACCGGCAACAACAATGATTGAAAACCGTACGGAATTGGCAAGCGCTACCGAAATGTCACATGTCTAATTTGCTATTTCCTGCTTAAACTATACTGCTTGGCATAACCAACATAAATGCCACAGCACATCGCCTTTATGATAATATTTTTTTTGTTTTATTAGCCTATTCTGTGTCCCACTGTTGGGCAAAGGCGAACCCCTTCTCATTCTAAATCTCACTATCTAAGGCGACATCTACCCAGAAGGAGTTTAACAAACTAAAATTAAATATTTTTATGATTTTTATTACACTTGACACTCACCGGCCAGAAGACAAAGGCATAATTATATTGTGATCATCTTTTTTCTGATCGATTTCACTCGAGAAACGAATAAACAAAGTCAACAATAAGGGCTAACTTTTAATGCAACCCTCAATTAATTGTTCTGTATGAGCCGTGGGTAGTGAGTGTACCATCAGCTAAGCCACCAGAGTCAAATAGACGCCATTTGCGAAGGCTATGCCATTAACATTGTTGACTTAGAGCGAGCAT
Source organism: Mythimna separata (assembly GCA_030763345.1). Classification (NCBI taxonomy): domain Eukaryota; kingdom Metazoa; phylum Arthropoda; class Insecta; order Lepidoptera; family Noctuidae; genus Mythimna; species Mythimna separata. The sequence goes on along the minus strand of CM061171.1, from coordinate 16,863,716 downwards.
CAACATTTTCCACTACAGAGAGAGGACCGCAGTTCCTGGACCTCATCTAACCTAAGTCCGGAGTGGTTACTGTTGACGCCGAACGTGGTTGCTGGTTCAAACTAGTGAGTTTTAATTCAAGCAGTAGTGTCGTTAAGGTTTCGAATCTAAATGAAGTTTAAAATTATTCTTAAAAACAAACCAGAGTGGAGTGGTTACCAAAAACTTTGCGCTTTCTGGTAGCATATACCAAAAGGCAGCACAAGCAAAGCGAATATGTGATAATTTCTTTTGTTCTGTCATACCGTCAGTTACCACGGAACCTAAGCTAATATTTGTATTACTCATTTGGTAATGAATTCAGCGGGTCAAAAAACCCACAAGTATTTAGGTAATGGACAGCGCAAGTCGAATCTAAACATTTACATGAAACAAACTATTATTACAAATATTTAGTTATTATTGGCATCTGCAAGGCCAAGAAAGAATCATCAGATAAACAAAAGCCACTTCCGCGATAGCTCCTAACTAAGAAAACTCGCAAACATTTATTACGGTGACGCACCACGCATCCTGGAAGTAAATAAACTCGACAATTTTTCCTCGTCTAACCAACAATGGATCTCGATTTTATAAAATGTTCTTCTTACAACAATACAATATTATTTCAGGCAAATTTCACGCAGTTTAAATAACAGTACCTATTCGAAATTGATTTATGAGATTAGATTTGTATGTTCTTCTCACGGTTTTTATATTTTCAAGAAATACTTCTCGTCATGTAACCTTTTAACAACTGAAAACGATATTTTGAGAGAAGGAGACATGTCTAAGCGTACAAGTACCCCAGCAGGACTGAAGTCTCTGGGGCCATGGATTGGATATCCGAAAGGTTAGCTCGTTGTCCCCAAATCGAAGACAACGAAGGAACGGGGTGGGGTTTAGTCAGTAAAAGTCTGACACGCCCGCTCCGCCCAAGAGCGGGAGAAGTCATTTTGATGAAAGTCCACTTGAAAAAAAAATTACAAGTATGAAACTCCGGAAAACTGCGTTGAAAATGAACTACCATTACAGGCATATCACGAATTATAATATAATCAAGTCTTGGCTATTATATATTATAACACAAACATGCCAAATTAAATCCCAGAAAATGTTAGTAATGACTAATATAAAATGTGAGATGAACATACCTGCGGGTAGTAGGGACAATGCACAGGATGTGAGCTCTTGGAGCGTCCCTCCAGGCGCTCCCGCTTCTGTAACCTCTTCTGGAACTTCTCCCACTGGTCGTCGTCGTCCTCCGCCGCCGACGACTTGTCGCGCGACTCGTCCTCCGACGCGTCGCTGTGCGAGCCCGACTCATCAGAGCTGCCCACTTCCGAGTCTTCACCTAAATGAAGAGAATAAAGTAATAGTGGTCAGTCAGATAGAACGTATAGTGGAGTGTTGGGGATGTCAATAAGCGAATAAAGCGAAGTTTGTATTTATTCGTGGTTGAACTTTTTGTCGGCAACTTGACATGTTTGGGCCAACAAGTCTTTTAAATAATTATGTTATTTTTTGAAAAATATCGTATTAAAAATTATTACAAAATTATTAAGTGGCTGCTTAATAATTTTGTAATAATTTTTAATTCTAATCTCAGATCCTAATACCACAGAAGAACAATAATCTTTCCTGTTAACAAATGTTTTTATTAAGGATGATAAGCCACATTTCATGAATAATTAGTTATTAAAAGATTTGATGATTTATAAGGTCAATTGAATAATAATTATTAACGGTTCAACAGCGTCTCTGTCATAATTTAACTCCCACACTTCCACGCGATAACGAGATCAATGGCCGTGCGTCTAAATCTAGAAGTTTCGTCTACAAAAAAAAACTTAATACTGTTCTTGGTATTCGCTATCCTCGATTCCCGAATATTGGCACGGACAGCGATAAAATTAGCACCAGTGCGTTATCCATAAATCGTAGTTCCTTCGTTGGGAACACTACTTACTTACGTATTATATACTATTATTATATACTCAAACTTCATAAAGTTGAATATTGTAGAAATTGGTTAATTTGGAAAACGTTCCTAGTGTTTTTTGATCCAGAGATTAAACGAAAGTCTGGGAGGCATTACGTATTTTCTGACTAATCAAATTATGTCCACTGGCGGGATGTTATTTTAAATGTAATCCCCAATTTTCGCTAATTTTGTTATTATGTGAGGAGCTTGTGGCTAGATAATAGCAGCCGCACAGGTCGATCTTCAAGGTTAAGCAACGCTTGCCTAGGTTGGTCTGTGGATGGGTAACCATCTTAACATCACGAGTTTCCTCCGTGCCTCGGAAAGCACGTTAAGCCGTTGGTCCCGGCTGTCATTTGGAGAACTTTGGCAGTCGTTACGGATAGTCAGAAGCCAGTAAATCTGACTCCAGTCTTGCCATGAAGTACCGTGTTACCCCAGTTAATGGGTTGTGGAGGTCTGGTAGGCAGCCGCTCCTCGTAAAATACTGGTATTCAGCTATATCCGGCTTGACTGGAAGCCGACCCCAATATAGTTGGGAAAAGGCTAGGAAGATGATGATGTTATTATGTGATAAAATCATCGTTGTTTGGTTGTGACAGCATGGTAGGTGCAGTGGTTGAACAATTAGCTGCAGTGCTTTGCGTATCGATTCCTGTATATGGCCTACAGATTGTTGTTCCAGGTCTTGGTGTGTTTTGGATTTGAGTTTAGAGACATGTAAACTAATTTGTACTTTGAGTAAATTTAATAGAGAGTGACACTAGCAGTTATATGCTATTGTAATGAATTGAGTAGATTTTGTAATAAATTCTATGTATATGGTTCTATTGGCTGTACTATCCCTTTACAGGAACCCTCCTGTAAGGATAGTATAAGTTTGATAAATAAAATGTTTAAATAACCACCCAAATACTACTTTGCGTAGTCTCGTTGAGGCAAGTTTTGCCCTCAATCAAGTCGACTGTAATTGCATCTTTTCTCCAGATAATGTGTAGACTAATAAGTAATAGTTGCTTTACTGTGTAGCATGACATACCTTCTTCATCCTTAGGCTTCTTTGGTTCTTTAGTTTTCTTGGTGTCGTTGGTCGCGGGCGGCGGCGTGGCGGGCGGCGCGGGCGCGGCGGGCTTGGCGGCCGGCTTGGCGGCCACGGGCTTCTTCGACTTCTTCGACTGCGGGTGCTTCTTGGCCTGCTTCATCCAAACGGGCCTCTTGAACGTTTCCTTCTTGTCCTTATCATTCTCTACCTTTTCGCCGTTTTCGCCGACAGCAGCCTCGTCGTCTTCCCTGTTGGCAAATAGTTTGTACGTGATTAGTGTGCACAAATACTGGTAATTTGAAACGCTGAAACTCTTTCCGATCCTAGACATATACGTACTTCACATTGCAAGGTAATTACTGTTAACCCCTTCATAGATAACTTATTAAAAAATTCCACCAACCGCATAAGACTGCTTCAAAAGTGTCTTATTTAGACCATTTTCTAGTTTTTGAAAAATTTCTGTTTTTTTTCGAGTTTTATGGCAAATGCACAAAAAAAGTGGGAAATCGTTAATAGCCGGAGATCGCTTTACATTTACCGACACCCAGGGCGACTCCATCACAGCGGCTTGGGCATAAGGATGTGAGTTTCCTCATTCTTACGCCTACCTTCTTCCGTAGCATTACAGCTTCGCAGAAGGATACGACCGCATCCTCTCGCTCCGGACCAAGGCCTGCACCAGAGTTCTGCACTAGAGTCTGGCGCGAGAAGTAGCCGCCGCCAATTGGCTCCTAGAGGATATGGCGGAGCACGCCCAAGCGGGACACACCTCAAGTGTCCTCTAGGCTGTTCACACAATGGTGAAATTCGGGCGTTTCTTCTGCCTGATTCAGAACAGGATCCTCCCGAACTTACCACGTTCGGTGAGAACCTGCGTCATGGGGAAGATGAGGACGCATTGACTTCTTTCCAGCCACTCCTCAAAGACGGGACTTACTACCATAATTATGGCGTACCCAGAACTAGGTTTCAACAGTCGCTGACGCATTTCTACCACGAGATCCTACCGGAAATCTACCCGCAAAGCCACGTAATATAGCGGCAGCTGAGTTTCACCGGTGTCACATATCCACGCAACCCTAAGTTAGCAAAGTTATTGTAGACTAACAAAAGAAAAAAGTTTAAACAATACTTCATACAACGTTATTATTAAAATAATTTCAAATAATATAAGCATTAAAGCAGAAAGTACATCATTATCGACGACAGAATTCATCACGCTAAATAAAGTTTGTGTCACGTCAAGCATCTAAATTAATGTAATGGTGCCATTGATAAAATTAATTGACGACGAAAGTGGCACAATGTACTACAATGTCAATGCCGAGTAGGCGAGTAGGTGGAAGTAGTGACGCGATGACGTGGTTAGAGCCTTTTAAATTATGTATTTTGAACACGATTTCTTCTATGACAGTGTTGACTTAGGCTACCTCATGTTTTGTCGTCAGCGGCGTGCGACGACCTGTATCTTTTGGATGGGACGAAGCGCATAAACTGAGAGATTTAGTGATTACCGATGTGGTTTGTTGTACGCAAGCTAGCTCTTAAGTTACGTTTTACGCCTAGCTAACTAGACAGTGCAGTTTAGATTAGTCGACACCGTAACTGTACAGTAACAGTGTATAATTTTTTAAATGCGCCATAGATTGGTTTTGTGAAACAAACAATATTATTTATTTATTGTTAAGGACCGCCAACATGTACTTCATACACATATCAAAATGTACTTCTTGAGAACAATATTCCACGTCTTTTTTCCTGTTCCTTACTTATCCGCACGCCTACACCCACATCTACTTTTACAGAAATGCAGCATAAATTACTGTACTGCCAACTGGTTTCTATTCAACACGCTGGTTGATAAGAGTTTTCACTGACTCATGTCGATTATAATTCTAGTCAATTTAGCATGTTCGCAATTTGTACTTTTTTGTCCATTTTAAAGCAAAATTTTGCTACGGTGTTGGCAATGTGTCTTGGTTTTATTGGCGTTTTATGCAACTTCCACCAGCTGTTTCACTTGCGGGCAAGTCGAAAAATACACTGCATAAGTAGTTTATCCTGGGACATTGTCTACCCATATGAAAATATTATGAATAAGTCTGCAAAACAAGTACCGTAATACGATTTCCTTTTCTTTAAGTAGACTGTGTAATTGGCTCGTGCTCCACAATAAAACGTAGGTACTGTTTATAATTTTTCAAAGCTATGAAATTTAGCTGTGTGTATAATGCACCCGCATTTCGCTTGCTTGGTAACGATTAGAGTGGCGAGGTGATTCGCTCTAGACCAGGTCACCAAAAAGATCTCTCTGATCTCTTTGGTCTGTAGTTTAATTGTTATTATATCAGTAACCACCATGGTTGCGCACGAGTACAAATAATACACATAAACCTTTCTCGTCTATTGCTTTTTCTATTCGATAAACTGCAATAAAATTCGATGCGTGTTAAGGAGGAGACAGATGCAGAAAGTGACTTTGTTTAAAAAAGGAGGAGACAGATGCAGAAAGTGACTTTATTTTATTTAAAAATAACTTATATTAATGCCAGAGCAAGGCAATTGATTTGCAATTGTTTGGTTGTAGACGTTTGTAAAGAGAATCTAAACAATTTTACTGTTGTTGTTAGATGTTACTTACTTATCTTTGATTTCCTTTTCTTTGATAGTGGTGTCTCCGAACAGTTCCCTCATGTTGGTTCGCCGTAAGAACACGGTGACCGTGACTATCGCGCCCGCTGTCACCACCGTTGAGTTCTCGTCGTCGATTACTTAAACGAGAATAATTACAGATTTTAAAACCAGAATCAAACCAGATCAGAAAACAATATGACAGTAAAAAATATATTTAAACATTTAATAAAAAGGAAACATCGATTTATAACAAGTCAAAGTACCTACTCAAACTTAAAAAAAATAGATCAGTTTTTGTGTTACCTTCAGTATTAACTTGGAAATGTATGTAAGGCATGTTTCCAAGCACCTTCATGAGGTCATCATACTGCTTATCATTCAAGAACCTCAGCACTTGTCTCCTCTCCTCACCGGGCAGCTGAGCCAATTGCAACAGTGACTTAATGTGCTTTTTCCTATTTGTGAAATATTTTAGATGATCCTCGTTGATGTAGGGTAGTTGGAGCAGGGGGGACTTGTACTCCCATAGGCCTTGCACAATCATCGGGGACAGCTTCATGCAGTTTTCTATAGTTTCGATTGTCGGTAGGCGCGGTACTGGAAGAAAATATTTACAAAAATTTGTATTTTGTATTTTACTTATGTAAAGTCTGGGAATAATGGAATACAATGTTGAACAAATTCATTTGAATTTTCAAATTATAACTTATTCTTTTAGATTTTCGCACTATTTGTGCACCTTGGCAATTTAAAAGCAAATAATTTGTCAATTTTATATGGCTAATATACCTGACTACACATAAAACGAATTTTCAGTGCACTTACTTCGCCTAGCATAGGCCAGAGCTATGAGTTGGTTGACGCAGTTAACCATTTCCACGATGAGGTCGGGGCAGCGCGACACGATGTACCTTCGGTCGCACTCGAGTGTTTCCGGAGGCAGGCGCATGCGCGACAGGTGCGCGTGGAGCAGCGCGCGCGCTTTTATACTGTACGGCCGGCACAGAGGCTGCTCCTTATTCTTCTCACCCAAGTTTGGTAACTCACGCAGTAGCTGTTGAAAGTTGAAAACAATAAATTAAAGTATTTTATCATTGCACTAGCTGCCGCCCGCGACATCGCCCGCGTGGAATTCTGATTCTATTCTGAATATCTATTCTCTATTCGTCTTAGTGTGATAATAATTATATAACCTATAGCCTTCCTCGATAAATGGGCTATTTAACACTGAAATAATTTTTCGAATCGGCCCAGTAGTTCCTAAGATTAGCGCGTTCAAACAAACTCTTCAGCTTTATAATATTAGTATAGAAGTATAGATTTGAGTTATTTCTAGTTTTGGTAACCCATAAGTCAAATAGGAAATTTGAGGAATCTTGGGAACCTGGCCTTTTTATGAATTTACAGAGGAACATTTATTTATGACAAGCTTAGGTGAGTGGAGGTTAGGTGGCCTCTTTTTAGGCTGTGTGCAACCTAAGGCCAAAGAGCCATTTCTAACTATGGTAGATGGAACAAGCACTCATTAATATTATAACTCAGCCAATTAATCAGTCTAATAAGAGTAATACATACCGAAGGAACTTCCTCATTATCAGTAACTCTCTCAATAATCTCAGAATTGTGCCTCTTGTCAAATTCACAAGATGCTGCGAGGATCATGAGAGCTCTCTTCAGTGGCATGGATGGAGTTTTATGACAGAAGTAGAAGTACATCTGAGTTGTATCTAATAAAACTTGCTCCCCTGAAAAACGTATGGATCGGTACCACCAGGTCCCAACCTGAAAACAAAATACATATATTAATAAACTAGCATCTGCCAGTGGTTTCACAAGCATTCATTTAGGTTTTCCCATACAATCTTAGGATCTATATTCATGCCCATAGGTGGTGGATTTTGGAAAATTATTTCTAAACCTCTGTCGCAAGTTTAAGCATTTTCGGTCCAAGGTCCATTTAGTCCAGACTCACTGACTCGTCAATGTCCAGCCCAAATGGCTTGGCATTCATGAGTCAGTGAGTGTGTCTCTTGTAATTTAAAGCTGTATGTATATAATTAGTATAATTAATTAATCTAAAGGACGTTGGAGACATTTATGGCAAAAACACAGGTGTCTTTTGGTGAGTCATAGCCGCTCAACAACCGAAGTACATCGAGCTACTTTTCTTCTCTGGATGTCATCAAGAATGGCTACCCTTCCGTGCGGCCTATTACAAAACTTATTTTGTTTACAGCCTCTAGCATATTTACATATGAAAATTTACCTTTATTAATAAGCACTTAGTTGTATAATGCCAAGGAAATTTTCATGTATTGGGACTACTTAAACTTTACGTTTTAAATAGACATAAATGGCATTGCAAAAATAGTTAAGCAGACCCTGGATAATGGAATTAAAGCAAGGAAGAAGAATAATTACCAGTTAAAAGAATAAATACTTACAGCTGTTGGCAATGCAACCATAAACACAAGAGCATAGAGTCCAAGAACCCATACACTGTTCTCTTTCTCCACAATCCAGCTAGGCAGGGCAATTCCAAAACTCATAGCACCAGGGCCATCAGGGTTACCATATTTCTCCCAATTTCTTCGAGCCTCATCATCTGTGAGTGCCTGAAAATAGATAATAATTTAGTGATCATGGTGTTCAAGGTTTTATCTAGTTTTCAACTTTTATAATCATGTTTTCTGTTAAAACAACTTAGTTGCATACTTATTACAATTTTATTTCTTATAAGAATTTGTAAACAAGCACATGTTTGGTGCTTGTCTTGCTCACCTGATAAGCTTTGGTAAGCCTCATAAAAGCTTTTTCATCACCAGTCTCTTTGTCAGGATGCAGAATGAGTGATTGCTTACGGTATGATTTTTTAATCTCTGCCTGTGTGGCACCCGGTGGTAGGCCCAGTATGTCATAAGGATCAAAATTGGACATTTCATAGTCAAATTGTGATACTTTGTATGCCAAGAATCCAAGTAGTACCCATCCCGATATTATAGCTAGCTTTATAAAGAAGTTTTTTACACCCTTGTAGGGTTGTGATTGTTCTATAATGATCTGTTTGTTTACACAATTTGGACACTGACATAGTTCTGCACGTTTAGCTGGATCTAAAAAAAATTAAGTCGCATTACTTATTCATTCCTGTTCATTCTACAACAGGGTTTTACCAGAGGCGACACTATGCCGCATCGTCATCGGTAAAATATTGACATAACGGTAATTAAGTTATTTCACGAATGTAGGGTTATCATGAATTTATAACGAAACAAATAAAAACAACACACAGTTAACTGTTAATTTACTAAAGAGGCAAAATATTATTTTCACACTGCAAAACATGAATACCTTACCTTCTTTCCTCTTTCTTGGCCAGTAGTAAAATGTTGCAGGTACAAGTATCAAAGCAAGGAAAGAAAGGACAAAGTAAAAGAATGTAGATCCACTTTCATCATATTCGAATTTTTGGCCACCCATTGTTAATTTTTAATACATTGAGAATGAAAAATCATTACACGCTACACAGTTACGATTGGTAGGTAGAAGACGTGTCATTTAGTGATGGGTCGGTGAATAGATTAATTAATTTTTTGACATTTTAACTTAACGTCGCGGCACCGCGTCGTCGTATTTGTAAATTCAATGCTGCTTAGTTAAATTATACGTATATTAAAGAAGTAGTACATATAAAAAACGTTAATCAAGCTATGAATATTTCTCTCCAGTGTGTCATATTTTCTTTTGTCGTAAATACAAAACAGTCGATAATAACATTCAATTTTAAGGTGCATCACTAGCTGACAACTGTCAACTGGCACTCACATTGTTACCATAGAGCATTGACCATAGAGCACTGATGTAAAAACACTTGGCATTCCTACACAAAAAAAATACCTACGGTTCGGTTTTTTAATTTTTGTACTCTCTTGGGATTTAGTCTTTTTTAAATATTTATATGTTTGTTACTTTTTAACGCAAAATCAACTAATCGGTTGAAAGCACACATGTCATATAGTATAAAACTTTGATTTACCCGTAGGATACTTTATGGCGGTAATCCCACGGGACCGAGATGTAGACGGTTGAAACTGCGGGTTTGTTGCTAGTTCTACATATACAATATAGAGCTGCAATTTGAAAAATACCAATAAAAAATGACTCACGGGCTAACTTGATGGAACAAGTAACAAAAAATAAGGTGAATCTATTTGGACGTTCCAAAGCGTGAGACACTATGAAAAAAAACATGCAAGAAACCCCATGAACACTCTTTTAAATTAGTAAATAATAACAAAATAGCGATCTGGCCGCAAGGAAAGAAACACTGCCATTACAGTAACTGTAAAAAATAGTACTATTACTTATATCTTTTTTTACATCCTACTTAATAATATTATAAATGTGAAAGTTTGTGAAAATGGATGTGTGGACGTTTGTTACTCTTTCACGCAAAAACGGCTGGACCGATTTGGTTGAAATTTGTTATATAGATAGGTTATACCCTGGCTTAACATATAGACATACTTTTTTTCAGGCGAAGCCGCGAGCGGAAGCTAGCACACAATATTAGTAATTTGGCGTTGAAACACATCATTCTTTTTTTTAAATATTTTTTTCAATTGTCAAACAGGCAACTTGGCTTGTGTGACTCGTGATAATCATCTGCCTAGCCTTTTCCCAACTATATGGGGTCAGCTTCCAGTCAAGCCGGATTTGGCTGAATACCAGTATTTTACAAGGAGCGGCTGCCTACCAGACCTCCACAACCCATTAACTGGGGCTTACACGGTACTTCATGGCAAGACTGGAGTCAGATTTTACTGGCTTCTGACTATCTGTAATGACTGCCAAAGATCTACAAATGACAGCCGGGACCTACGGCTTAACGTGCTTTCCGAGGCACGGAGGAAACTCGTTATGTTAAGATGGTCACCCATCCACAGACCAACCTCGGCAAGCGTAGCTTAACCTTGCAGATCGACCTGTGTGGCTGTTATTATCTAGCCACGAGCTCCTCTCCTCGTGTGACTCGTGATAATAGAGATGATAAAACTAACTATATTCGTACAAAAGCAAAGTGCTTATTTCCAGTGATTCTATGAACCTGCAACGTCCAACACGGCACTGCACTCAATATCTCAATGATAAATTAAATTTGACAGTAGTAATAATACATTACATTTTAACATTAAGGATTTCTGTATTAGGTTATTTTATCAAGAATAAAATAACTTACAGAAATCCTTCGATACACCTGACTAGTTTTGTTCCACCTCTATTTTCTTCCTGACGTTGACATATATTAATTTTGACATGACATTGACAAAATAAAAATTGGCAGCCAAAATCGTAGTTATGAAATAGTATTTATAATTCAATGAAACAGAAAAATAACTGCGCGTAAAAATAATTACGGTACGTCTAAGCATAGTTCTTACTTTTTGTCAGCGGGGAGGTGTCGTCAAAAGTGACGTATATTTCCTTTAATTCACATATTCAAAAACATTCGTCATGGTAACTTTTAAATTATTATTGTGATTTTCAGATGGCCACTAAAGTTGTTGCAAGTGCTACTGTGAGGGCGGTCAAGAAAAGGTTACTGCCTTCACGATCTGCACTGGTCTTAACTCCTTCCGCAGTAAACAAAGTCAAAGAAATAATGGCAAAAGAGGAAGCGAAAGGGTTTGTAGGCTTAAAAGTCGGTGTTCGCCAGAGGGGCTGTAACGGTTTATCCTACACGTTAGACTATGCAAAAGGCAAGGATAAACTGGATGAAGAAGTGAAACAGGATGGCGTTACGATCATAATCGACAAAAAAGCACAGTTAACATTACTAGGTAAGTTACATGATGAATAACAGTGTAGAACCTAAATCCTAAACAGTTTACTTACCTAAAAACAGTTTTTGTAGGAAATAGGTTCTAATTTCAATTTGGAATAAGTAAACACTCACCGAAGCATGTAGTGCCAGCAATACTATTCCCTCAAGAGATTGTGGTCACCTGAAAATCTATTAAATGCGAGTTGGACTATGGACTCACTCTCATCCATTAAATGAACCTCGAGCGGGAACCTAAGTCCGCACACCTATTATCTTTCTATTATGTCTCTAATTACGGTACTCAAAGGACTGATTGGAATGCAATATGCGTTCCTGCTAAGAAGTTTACAAAATGGTGTGTAAGACTTTAACCTATCACATACCCACAAAACTAGACACAATAGTAAAGCAATAACACCACGGTCTCATAGGACCGGTCGGGGATTCATGAACTAACAGTATTAAATTTAACTCAGGCAAGGCTGTGGAGTGCTCACAAAAATGACAAAAAGAAATTGAATTTCTATGCAAATAACAATATTACTAGATATAATTAAAACTACTGACCAATTTTGAGGAAACTAGCACTTTGAAAGTGTATAAAATTTAATTAAAAGTTAGAGATTTTTTATTTAATATTAAGCTTATTTTTAGGGTTCTGTTGCCAAAAAGTAAAAAACAAGATCCTATTGCTACAACACCGCTGATTGTCTGTCCATCACCAGGGTGTATCTCATAAACTGTGATAGCTAGAAAGTTGCAATTTGTACAGATGATGTATTTCTGTTGCCACTACAACAGCAAATTCAAAAATCAGAATAAAAAAGTTGTTTTAAGGTGTTTGATATTGAAGTTTTTCAAAATGAAACAGCTTGTATAATTCCACCCCTGTTATACAGGGTGATTGGAAGATTGATGCAAAGCTTTAAAGCGAAGATAGTACAGACCATTTAGAACCATTTTAGCCATGATTATGTTCGGCGAAGTTTTATCTTTTTTTTTAAACCTACTTTTAAGATTTTTTTCAAAAATTCCCAAAATTTTATGTAAACTGCATATTTTTAGCTAAATTAAATATTAAATGAATTAACTTTTATTTTATTTAATTAAAGTAAAGTCTAAGCAACCCGAAAATACATGTTTTAGGCTTTTTTGTCATAAGAATTTTTTTTTACGGACATTTAAAGTTCAGCAGAAATTTAGAAAAAATGAGCAGTACGTTTTTTAAACCTTATTAAAAAAATAACGAAGGGTGCTTTTTTTGTTCAAACCTTTTTGAATACATGTTTGATAAGCGTTCTTTCTTTTGAGGTATCATTTACGCGGATATCTTACAAATGATTGAAGTTAGGACCTAGAAACCAATTGAAGGGAGATTTTTTTTTAAATTGGCAGACTACTTAATACAACATTTGAATTAATATGATTTATTTTTCATACATAAAGCTTTAAGGCGAAGATAGTACAGACAATTTAGAACCATGTGAGACATGATTGCCTAAGACGAAGTGTTACCAATATTTTTTTACCTACTTTTGTATTATTTTTCAAATATACCCAAAATTTTAATTAAACTGCTTATTTATGGCCAAATTAAATGATAAATGAGTTCATTTTTATTTTATTTATTACGGTAATGTGTAAGCAACCCAGCAAAGTATGTCTTAGGGTTTTCTAACATTGGACATTTTTTTACATACTTTTAAAGTTCATAAGAAATTTAAAATTTTTATCAATACGACAGAAAAACCTAAGACATACTATGCTAGGTTGCTCACACATTACTGTAATAAATAAAATAAAAATGAACTCATTTATTATTTAATTTGCCCATAAATAAGCAGTTTACTTAAAATTTTGGGAATATTTGAAAAATAATACAAAAGTAGGTTAAAAAGAAATTGGTAAGACTTCACCATCAACAATTCCATCATTGCTTACCATCAGATGGGGTCGCAGTCAAGCACTAGTATATCAATTTAACCTATCAATACCCGCGAAACGAGACACAATAGTAAAACAATAACAGCACGGTCCAATGAGACCGATTAAAAAAAGTATTTATGGTAATTCTGAAAAGTATTGTGGTCTACATGGTTATGGTTTAAAAAAAATTACCATGAAGGCTAACATGTGTTTCCAATAACGTGGAGCTGGGCCAAGTAGAGAGGACCCTATCACAGTGCTCGAAATCTTCCCTTTGCATATTGATTCTACTGAGAAACAATGAAAGTAGAACAGAGTGCAACTGAGCGGCCATTCAAATAAAACATAAAATAGTCGGAAACGGGCAAGTTGCGGAGCCGGGCGGTGTGCACGAAGTGGAGGGTAGCTACGAAGATTACGCCACAATTCTATCTGCAATATCTTGTGGCAGTGGAGTTTCGCCTCAATGTTTCATCTCCATACGCTAGTTTGCTAGGTCTTAGACTAGTACGCTGCATTTTAGTTTATTTGGCGATATTACGTCTTAAACTTCGCACATCATCGACATTGCATGTTGTAGTGTATTACATATATAATAAACGTAGCACGCTTACTGGTGGGGCGCTCAGTGGTGGGGGGTCGGCTGGGAGATGCTAGCCCCTCAGTCACTGTGTAGCCGCCGTGCGGATAAGTGCGTTACCAAGCCAAGTTGCTGTTTTATTTGAGTGTACATACCAAGCAAACCTTTACAAGTGGCGACCCTGCCAGGATTACAAAAGTGCAAGGTATGTACCAAAATTCGAAGTATATAATGAATTAAGAGGTAAATCAATGACTAATCGGTTTTATTCATCGAAATACTCCACTTAGCATAATAGTACCGGGTACTAATAAGAATTTTATACTATTATTAAGTCTTGATAGGTACATAATGATTAAATTCGAAATGAGATAAACGTTAATAAAATTTTGTTTATGTCACAATTTTTTAAATGATTGTGACATATTTAGCTCACTTACCTACATTAATATTCTATTAAAACCAACATCCTGATTAATTTAGGTACGTAAATTGTGTACGTTGATATCGCAAAAGGGGTGTTTCGAGATAAATCTGATTTCGTTACTTGATTGGTACCTAAATGGTCGTTATTGACAAATTGATGTACCCGTACATCAAAATATGTATACCACGAACAAAAGTCGTTGACAGAACAATACTGTTAAAATTTTGTGTTAATGGTTTGAACATCAGTGTTTTATCGAAGTACCTACAGTTACAATACACAATTTCATTCCTGTTATAAATTCTTATTTACTAGCCAAACTCTATTAGTACTTATAGCTTACGTACATATATTTTGCGTTTTGTTGAATTGTTTCATATATATGAGCAACATAAAATACAATTACTATAACTTGATGAGTGATTGATACGAAATAATTCACTGTAATTAATCATGTTTAGCTATTTATTTTTGTTCTGCCAACAATAACGTGGTTACCAGAGGTAGTTTGGGTAACCAAACGGTACCTAAAAGATCTATTATTGGTAAACCAACATGTGTATGTCGACAATTGTCGATTCATGTAGATCTAGAGGTAGTTCGATGAAAATCGGAACGGTACCTATAAAAGGATACTAATCCTTTGTTGCAGGTAGTCCCAAAAAATGGTGTCGCACCTACCGCCCCTAGAGTCTTTGGACTGTGACGGGGACCCGGCCTCAGTGGGATTACGCTGGGAAAAATGGAAACGTGCACTTGAGCTATACCTGATTGCTACTGGTGTTACTACACCAGAAGCAAAAAGAGCAGTACTCTTACATATGGGTGGTTTAACCCTACAGGAAATTTATTACAATATTCCTGGCGCACATCTTGAAACTACTGCTGACGATGACAACGACATTTTTAAAGTTGCTATTAACAAGCTAAATGAATATTTTGCACCAAAACAAAGTCGGGTATATGAGCGTCATTTGTTTAGGCTCATTAAACAAGAAAGTGGAGAGAAATTTGATAAGTTTCTTGTTAGGCTTCGACACCAAAGTTCGAAATGCAAATTTACTGCCCCTGACGAACACATGACCGATCAAATCACCGAAAAATGTGAGTCAGCCAAATTAAGAAAAACAATTTTGACTCTCGGTGATGACGTCACACTTGACAAAATTGTATTCGAAGCCAACGCTTTAGAAACTGTAAACCGTCAACTAAATAACTTCGGTTTGCCAGGGCCTAGTAAAGATCTATCTGTAAATAGAGTAGAGATACGTTCGGGAAAGAAAAATTTTAGTTCAAATACGTGCTCCCGCTGTGAGGGTAGCCATTCAAGTGATAGCAAGCTTTGCCCAGCCCGTGATAAAAAATGTCACAAATGTGGGTTCATTGGACATTTCCGAAAACTATGTAGAACCAGGGCAAAGAAGCGGAAGTTAAATGACGATACGTCTAAAGCAAATAAGACTATCCACCCTGAAAAAAAGTTAAAGCATAAGCCAAACGAAGTCGATTACATTTTCCAAATTGAAGGTGACGACACTATTAAGTGTATACTTGGAAATGTTGAAATTGAAATGTTGATCGACTCCGGTAGTAAACATAATATAGTTAGTGACATAACCTGGCGAACCCTCAAAAGTAAAAACATTCGGGTTGAAAATCAAATGAAAAACCCAAACAAGACTTTTAAGGCTTATGGAAGCCAAAACCCTCTAACGGTTCTTGGTGCATTTGATTCTACCATAATGGTTAATAGCGGATTTCCCAGTATCAAAGCAACTTTTTATGTTGTAAAAGATGGCACAAGGAATTTGCTTGGAAAAGACACTGCTACTAAACTTGGAGTCCTAAAATTAGGAATAGGAGTAAATGCAGTTGATGGTAGGTTCCCTAAATTTAAAGATGTCCAAATCCATATTCCTATAGATACGTCTGTCAAACCGGTCTCTCAACCTTGTCGGAGAGTTCCAATTCCCTTAGAGGCTAAAATTAATAAAAAAATTCAAGAGCTCATTGATTTAGACATCATAGAACCTGTAAATGGCCCCTCTGATTGGATTTCTCCCCTGGTACCTGTTCTAAAAAGAGATGGAGATGTTCGCATCTGTGTAGACATGAGGCGAGCAAATCAAGCCATTATTAGGGAAAAACATCCTCTACCCACTATGGAACAACTAATACCAAGGTTCAGACACGCCAAAATATTTTCTAAACTGGATTTAAAAAATTCATTTCATCAGTTAGAGTTGAGCGAGGATTGTAGATACATCACAACTTTCATTTGTAGCCAGGGACTGTTTAGATACAAGCGACTCATGTTTGGCATTTCCTGTGCACCTGAATTCTTTCAGAAGAACTTGGAAAGAGTGCTTCTGCCTTGTACTGGGGTGGTTAATTTTATTGATGACATTGTCATCTACGGCAGTAATGTGGCTGAACATGGGTCGAGACTGGAAAAAGTTTTAATGGTTTTAAAAGATAACCATGTCCTTTTAAATGATGAAAAATGTGTTTATGGGGTCAAACAAATAGAATTCCTCGGACACCAATTGTCTTGTGAAGGAGTAAAGCCTTTAGATAAGTATATTAAAACAATTGACTCGTTTCGAGTACCAAGCGTCATTGAAGAGGTACAAAGCTTTTTGGGGCTGGTAAATTATGTAGGAAAATGGATCCCTAACTTAGCAACATGGACCGAACCTTTACGCGAGCTTATAAAATTAAAACTAAACAAGGGTGCTGATATTACTTCACATTGGGGTGATAAACAGTCTCGAGCATTTGAAGGGTTAAAACGGGCTATGACTCAAATTAAAACCTTGGGATACTATGATCCATTAGACCGCACCCAAGTTTACGCTGATGCTAGTCCAGTTGGGTTAGGCGCTGTGCTCGTCCAGCATGGTAGGAATGGGCCACGAATAATTGCATTCGGCAACAAGAGCCTTTCAGATCGCGAAAAACGTTATTGTCAGACTGAAAAAGAGGCTCTTGCACTCGTATGGGCAGTAGAACATTTTGACATGTATTTATTTGGAAAAGATAGTTTCGAACTTGTTAGTGACCACAAGCCTTTGGAGGTAATATTCGGGCCAG
The DNA here is from genome assembly GCA_030763345.1 of Mythimna separata. Taxonomy (NCBI): domain Eukaryota; kingdom Metazoa; phylum Arthropoda; class Insecta; order Lepidoptera; family Noctuidae; genus Mythimna; species Mythimna separata. The sequence continues at coordinate 16,846,185 of CM061171.1, read as the reverse complement.
ATTCTAAACCATGTGCGAGAATCGAACGTTGGGTTCTCCGCCTACAGTCGTATAATTTTAAAATTATATATAGTCCGGGCAAGAAAAACATCGCGGATTCACTGTCGCGATTGTGTGTCAATAATAATCAGTCACAACCTTTCGATGACGATAACTATTTAAATCTAGTTGTTGATGAATCTCGTCCTACTGCAATCACCCTGCGTGAGCTGACGCAAGCTTGTGAAAGGGATCCAGAACTTAAATTGGTTAGAAATGGAGTCTATAATAATAACTGGGAACAAAGCGTCAGCACTTACAAGATCTTTGAACACGAGTTATGCTTCCAAGATAATTTGCTTTTGCGAGGGAATAAAATCGTAATTCCGTCTAGTTTGAGATCGAAAGTTTTAGATGCGGCCCACGAAGGTCATCCGGGCATCGTAGCTATGAAAACACGACTACGTTCAAAAGTATGGTGGCCCAAAATTGATAAAGATGCAGAAAATTGCGTTAGATCTTGTAAGGGCTGCACTCTAGTGTCCGCTCCAAATCCTCCAAATCCCATGCGCAGACGAGAACTTCCACTACAACCTTGGATTGATATAGCTATAGACTATCTTGGACCCTTGCCGACTGGACATTACCTTTTAGTAATTATAGATTATTATAGTCGATACAAGGAGGTAAAAATTACAAAAAATATTGACTCAACACACACAATAAACATACTTAAAGAGATATTTTCTCGACTAGGCACACCGGTGAGTATTACTGCTGATAACGGCCGACAGTTTATCAGTACAGAATTTGATAATTTTTGCAAAGAATTTGGTATTCAGCTGTTCCATAGCATCCCTTATTGGCCACAGCAAAACGGAGAGGTTGAGAGACAGAACAGGGATATATTAAAACGGTTACGAATAAGTCAAAGTCAAAGGTCCAATTGGCAAGATGATTTACTTAAATATTTGACCATGTATAACAGCACCCCTCATTCTGTGACCGGTAAATCTCCTGCTGAACTTTTTTTCAGGCGTAAATTCAGAGACAAGCTACCTTCTGTTTTAGATATTGAATTTGCAGAAGTAGATCTCGAAACAAAGGACAGAGATATGGAAATGAAAACGAAGGGCAAAGAATATGCAGACAGAAAAAGACTTGCTACAGAATCAAGTATCGAAGTCGGAGAAAAAGTATATGTTAAAAATATGATTAAGGAGAATAAGTTGTCTGCTACATTCAACGATGCACCACATACAGTACTCAATAAGAAAGGAAATGACGTTGAAGTAGTGAATGACGAAAATGGGAAACGACTACGTAGAAACATAGTACACCTAAAGAAAGTCGAAGGCAAATGGGAAGTATGCCCAAATAAATATTTAGAGAACGACGATAATGACAAAGAGGAATTAAGTGAAAAAGAATAACTGATTACCGTTGGCTGATTTTGTACTTTGTTAATGTTAAATCTATTGTGATTTTGTTATATGATATTAGTATTGTGATTCTGATATGTTACAATAATATTTCCAATTTTTCAAATTTTGTAAAAGGTAGATATGTAGTGTATTACATATATAATAAACGTAGCACGCTTACTGGTGGGGCGCTCAGTGGTGGGGGGTCGGCTGGGAGATGCTAGCCCCTCAGTCACTGTGTAGCCGCCGTGCGGATAAGTGCGTTACCAAGCCAAGTTGCTGTTTTATTTGAGTGTACATACCAAGCAAACCTTTACACATGTGAATCAAAATGGATGAGAATAGCTAATTGTAAGTTCGACTGATCGGATCTCGGCTCAGTGCAGCTCTGGTCTACTCAACTCAACTCCACTACACTTAACGCTTTTCATTGCTCTTCTCCGCTCCAATCTGCACAGCTCCGATGCTGTAGAAATGCGCCCTACCACAACAGTGTAAACAATATAAGTGGAGCGAAATGGAGGTGAGCGGACTTTTAAATAAATCAAATTAAACCGTGGCCTCGAGCCGGACAGAACAACGGCGTGGGCTGAGTGAAGAGCACGCAAGCGGAGGGTAGCTCCAATCTACTCCACCCCGCAGCGCTTCAATGGACGATTCCATTTAAGCGAAACTTGCCAACATTCACTCCTCTTCTCCTGTTCAGTAGAAATGCATTTTAGCATTATCGGCCTTATAATGTTTCCACTGCTGGAACTCAGGCCTCTTCTCTAGGAGAGGGCCATAATCCACCGCCGCGCGGGCCCATTGCGAATTGGCGGATATCACATGTCTTCGAATTTTTGGTTCTAGGACATCCCGGTTTCTTCATGATGTTTTCCTTCACTGTTATGAGAGCAGTGGTGATGAAATAAATTACACAAAGTAATGCACCTGACTGGGTTTGAACCCGCGACCTACAACTTGCAAGTCGGGGCATTTATCACGGGGCCACCACTGCTCAAGTGGAGTGGAAATAAATGCACCCTAAGGCAAAAGAGGAGCGAAATTGAGTCGGATTGCTCTAAATCAAGGTGTTAAATATAATATAATCTTGTTTTGATAAACATTGGAAACCAGACAGTAATAAAACCAATGTACCAAAAAAACAAAAATTGTTCCCCTTTAATAAGCACTTTACATTTTACTACATCATGTCACTAAATCTTAAGATTTACCGCAGTTTGGGCTTTCACAGTAATAACGAACGCTAACTAAAGCTCTTAAAAACTTGAATTGTTTCATAATTGGGCCAGTGGCTTAGGTATTAGATCTTAAAAACTTGAATTGTTTCATAATTGGACCAGTGGCTTAGGTATTAGATAGTATATACCTAGGGCCAGTGGATGACCGCCGCCTGATTAAAAAGTAAAACTATTGGATTTCATTTGGTAATATCGATGTCGTAACAGTCTCTTTCCTACAAAAACATAATTTTATGCTTGAACTACTTAAGTTCAAGCGTACTGTACAAAAAATATATACTTAGTGATTAACTGCAAAACAACTTTTTTCCGAACTTGGTGTTTCTTCGTTATTTAACACTGACTAAAATCTTTTTATTACATACTTTTTAGTTCTGGTAAACAGCTGAACCTAAATAATGTGCAAGGTCTCTAGTAAGGAAATAACCATTTAAATCGCCTATAGCTAGATTACCTAAATCTTATGACAATCCCAATAAGCCAAAACATCGCTAATATGCTTTATTTTATCGCAATAAAACATTGCATCTTAGCCTCGTTTGTTGATAGGCACGGAAACTCCATTGAGTACCCCTGCCCCCACTGTACCACATTCCAGGAGTGCATCGCATAACAACTCTAATAACCCCGCGGTTAGAAATATTGTTTTATTACGGATTTCCCATACCTATCTTCGGGCTAAATCATTGGATAAGATCGATGGTATTTTACAGCCAGAGTGCACCTCATGACAGTTCTAATAAGCCCGAGCAAGTCATAGGGTTCCAAGCAAAACACTCGTGTAAATAAAAAAGAACAAAATGCCAAAACAACATTCTTGTTTGTGTGGCTATTTCCAATACACTACTGGTTGCCAACTCCTAAATTTGTACATTACAGCTATGAATTTCTATATGTACGTATTAGGTCGTGGAACTTTACCTTATTATAATACTGCTTTAACTAACATTAGGTAGGTATTTATGCTAGTAAAGGTCGGCCTCTTTTGTGAAACTGACTATCATATACAAAAACAGCTGCTCAAACTTTATAAAATTCGTTTTTGAAGTACTGCTCGCATCTTTGCTAAGTACGTATAACGTACCTATCAGCCAGATATGTACCATCTTGATGCGCTTAAGTCAATTATTGAGACCCGATCCAAGAGGATCATTGGCAGTGATATAAGTAGGTACTCATCGATTCAAAGCTCCTAAGTCCTGATATCGTCACCGAGTTGCTAACCTGTCGATTGTCTATCGGGTACATTTCGGGGAGTGTGCGCGGAATTGCATAGGTACTTAGTAAATAATGTATCAAATTTAACCATATATTCTTTTTAATTTCAGGAACAGAAATGGATTTTGTGGAGAACAAACTTTCAGCTGAATTCGTATTCAACAATCCCAACATCAAAGGCACATGCGGCTGTGGAGAATCTTTTAGTATATAAAATTAGTAGTGGTTGACTAGTCTATATTTTAATATTAATGTTAACATCTCTGAAGTGTCCGCCAGTTAGTTACTTTATTCTTACACCCATATATTCAGAGCACTTTAAACAAAAATATAGAATAAATTACCTTCGTATTGCACCTGTGCAAATATGCAATGTTTCTCACAATGCTTGTTGATAATATAGATAGGTACTATGTGGAAAGACTATGGATTGGAATTAAGTACTTAGTAATAAATGTTGGATCTGGCAGCAATCCTAAATCGTTAGATACCTACAGCTGGAGGTACCTTAGTATAGGTAAATTAATAATGTATATTACTGTAAATGTTGATTAATGCGTTAGTAAAAGAATATGATAAATAAATGAAACTAGAAAAAATAGACTGTATAGTTTTGTAAATATATATGGCTTCATGTAGTGAAAAAAATACATTGGCTATGATTATTTTTTTTGTTGTTTTTTAGCAATTAAAAAGATTTTATCTCTTCCAATTTTTCTTTGATTTTTTCATGAAAAGGTAACAATAATAAATCGGTCTTGATGTAATATTTAAATAAAGACAAACTTGGAATATCACATGACTAATATGTTGCTGGGAGCATAGCTAAACCAATGTAAATATCAATAGGTAAGTACTAGCGTCCGCGGTTCCACCCGTTTTTTTATTATTGCTCTGTTCCTGGGAGGAACAATTACATAATTTTTCAATTCGAAGCAGGATTTTTCGAGTGAAGAAGTACATAAGCTGTTCTAATTTTTGGAGTTATGTGGAACAGAGTAAAGTCCCACATACATCCCGTTGGAAAGAGAGCATCACAGAAATATTAATAAAGTCCTTTCTGAAAGGAATGGAGAGGACTCTCCGACCAGACTAGTGTTTTGTCTGGTTTGGGCAACTGCACGATAGATGATTTTGGGCTGTCGTAACTCGTAGCTGTTCTCGCGCGGAGAACTTTAATTTTATTGCAACATAGATGTCGCTACTGATTATTTGCAAATTGTTTCCTGTTGGATATTGTAATGTAAATTTGGTGTCGTTTTTATCTCAAGTGCCTGCACAAATAACAACCGCACGAGTCGATGTTCAAGGTTAAGCAACGCTTGCCAAGGTTGGGCTGTGGATGGGTGAACATTTTGACATACCAAGTTTCCTCCGTGCCTTGGAAAGCACGTTAAGCCGTAGCCGTCCCGGCTGTCATTTATAGATGTTTGGCAGTCGTTACGGATAGTCAGAAGCCAGTAAGGCTGCTAACCCACTGGCGTTTTACGAGCGTTGACGTCAACGTCGCGTCTGCGAAGCGTCGACGCCGTGCAGACGCAACGTTGACGTCGCGTCTGCGCGTGACAAGCATTAACGTCCTCTGAACGCGACGTTAACGTCGCCCACATGATACTATTGCCAACAAACGCAACGTTTTTTTTTATTTATTTTTTTTTTTCTGGTAGGGGAATCATCAGAATGACTTCCCCCGCTCTTGGGCGGAGCGGGAGGGCGTGTCAGACTCTTACTGACTAAACCCCTACCCCGTTCCTTCGTTGCCTTCGTTCTGGGGGGGACTCGGTATCAACCGTTAGGAATACCACATGTTCCCCCCAGAGGCTTCGGCCCTACCGGGCCCCTACAGTTTGCTGACATCTCCTTGAGGCGCGCGTGGAACAGAACGCGCCGTTGACGACTGGGCTCGGTCCAGATTATTTCCAGACTGCCGGACAGCGAGCTACCCAGTGCTCGCCGTCCGCGAACCCGCGCCTACGGTGGTCGGAAATCGGGATCGGGATCTCGGCGGCGGCGGCGTGAGGACCGTTCCCTCACGCGCTCGCGGTCAGCAGCCTCCTTCACGAGCATCACTGCTTCGCAGAAGGAGGCGACCGCATGCCAACACTCCTCGCTCCGGACCATGGCCTGAACCAGGGCCCGGCGCGAGAGGTCGCCGCTCCCGATAGTCTCCACGAGGACACGGCGGTGCTCCGCCCAAGCGGGGCACACTTCTACCGTGTGCTCCACCGTGTCCTCCGGGCGGTCCACACAGTGGCGACACCCGGGCGTCCTCTCCTGCTTGATTCGATGCAGGAACCTCCCGAACTTACCGTGTCCGGTGAGGACCTGCGTCACACGGAAAGAGAGGACGCCGTGACCTCTTTCCAACCACTCCTCAAAGAGGGGCCTAACCGCCTCAATGACGGCGTGCCCAGCACTGGGTTGCGACAGTCGCAGTCGCCATGCCACCCTAAGATCCCGCCGGAACTCTGTCCGCCATGCCGCGACTTGTCGCGGCAGCGGAGTTTCGCCCCGGCGTTGCATCTCCACGCGCAAATCGTGCATGCGTGCAAGGACTGTTGCCTCCAGATCCCACGGTGGCAGGCCAGCGAGGAGGCTCGCCGCTTCGCGGGAGATCGTGCGGTATCCCCGCACCATCCGGATGGCCATGACCCTCTGGCAAGCGTTCAGCTTGGCCGCCGGTCGCTTACCTAGCGACGGCGCCCAAACCGGCGCCCCGTAAAGGGCCATGGACCGAACGATCCCCGCGTAGAGCCTCCGGCAGGGGGCGTCTGGACCCCCTAGGTTGGGCAGGAGCCGCTTCAGAGCGGCCCCAGACCTGTCCAGTTTGGGGGCCAAACGTCGGAAATGCTCCTCGAAAGTCCACCGGCTGTCGAGGACGAGTCCCAGGTACTTCATCGTCGACCCGACGCCGATGTGGACCCCCCCTACCGTTATTTGGGAACCCGGAGGTGGCGCGTACCGAGGGCCATGAAAGCACATGGCCTCGGACTTGTGCAATGCCACCTTGAGTCCCAGTTGCTGGATCCTCTCCACGACTGTCGCAACCCCGCGTGTCGCTGTTTCGGCCGCCGCCTGGTACGACTCTCCCCGCGCCAGGACCAGCGTGTCATCTGCGTAGCAGACCACGCTGACCCCGTCGGGGAGGTCGCCGCGCAGCACGTAGTCGTATCCGATGTTCCACAGGGGCGGTCCTAGTACCGATCCCTGCGGAACACCGCACGACATCTCTCGCCGTCTCCACTCTCCCTGGTGACCGGGATAGATGATGAACCTATCCGACAGGTAGGCCTCGATCACACGACGGAGGTAGGCGGGCACCTCGTGATACCGAAGTGCCGCCCCGATGCAACTCCAGGGCAGGGAGTTGAAGGCATTGGCGATGTCCAAAGACACCGCCAAGACGACCCTGCCCCGAGACACCGCATCCCCCGTCGTGAGAGCCCTCACGCGCATGATGGCGTCCACCGTGGAACGCCCCCTGCGAAAGCCGAACTGGCCGTCCGAAAGGTCCGGCCCCACCCGCGCAAGATGCCCGACGAGGCGGTCTGCAATTACTCTTTCAAAGAGTTTGCCCACCTCGTCGAGCAGCACAATGGGCCGGTACGCGGACGGAGAGTCCGCGGGGCGCCCCGGCTTCGCAATGAGGACCAGTTTCCCGGTCTTCCAGCGACGGGGAAACTGTCCTCTCTCCATGCATGCGCTAAAGAGCCCTCGCAATCGAGACCCGAGAGCCTCCATGGCCAGGACCCATACCCTGCCGTGCACGCCGTCGGGTCCTGGGGCGGTGTTCTTGAAACTGAGTCTTCGTACCACCGCCCTCATCTCTACCTCGGTCACCTCTGGAGCGTCGTCCTCGTCGTCACTGGTGTGGTCCGCTACGGGTACCGCAGGTGGCGGAGCCATGAGCGGGGGAGAGTGTTCCCCTCGCTCAGGGAACAGATTGGCCACCACACCCTCCACAACTTGGGGCCGGAGACTCTGAGTCAGAGGGGAAGCCCATGGGCGGAGTTTGTCCCGCACCACCTGGTAAGGGCGTCCCCATGGGTCCCTGTTCAGAGTCCCCAGCCACACATTGCGGGCCTCCAACTTGGCCCGCTTTACCTCTGTTCGGAGGGTGCGCCTTGCCGCTCTGTACCCCTCGTAAAGCTCCGCCTCCCTGGCCACCGCATCCGGCGGGCGGGTGCGGCGCCTGCGGAACCTGGCGTACCGGCGCCGCGCGGCGGTGCACGCCTCGCGCAGAGCCGCAATCTCCGGCGACCACCAGTACACCTGGCGCCGAGCACGTCCTGGATGGACTCGGGGCATCGCCTCGTCGCAGATTTGCGACATGGCCTCCTGGAACCACTCTGCCTCAGGGTCAATTTCGACAGGCCTGTCCGGTGTTTGCACCCAGGCCTGTACCCTCGCGGCTTCCAGGAGAGCGTCCCGGTCCATCTGCCTCAGCGCCCACCGCGGACCACACGGGGTCTGCTCCCTGACCGGCGCGGTCGAGATCCGGGCGGAGACGTCAAACCGGATGTACCGGTGGTCGGAATACGTCTCCACCCCCTCCATAACGCGCCAGTCGACGACGCGCGGCGACAGAGCGGGGCTGGCGAACGAGAGGTCCACCACCGACTCACCCCGCATCCGCACGCACGTGGGGACAGAACCCCGGTTTAGGACGACCAGGCCTGTCTCCAGAGCCCAGTCCTCCACCATCCGACCCCGTCGGTTCGTCAGCCGGGAACCCCAAGCCAGATTCCAGGCATTGAAGTCCCCGCAGACGACCACGGGGAGGGATCCGAACCCAGCGACGACGGCATTCAGCTCCATGAGGGAGTTGTGGAGATCAGCGAGATCTCGGTTCGGGGACAGGTAGACGCCTACCACTGCAATGTCCCCGACCCGTGCTGCCACGCAGCCCCGCCTTCTCGTGATGGACTCGAGAGGCGGGGGTACCGGCGGCGGCCGACGAAATTAGGGTCACCGAGCCGCTCAGGTCCTGGACCCAGTCTTCCCTGGGCAGGACAAAGTACGGCTCGGAGACCACGGCGATATTGATCGACCACTGCGCCATGCTCTGGAGCAACAGATCCTGAGCGGGGGCGCAGTGGTTGATGTTCGCCTGGAGGAGACGTAATGGGGCCATCACTGACAGTCCATTACGGTCTCCTCCGGAGCCCCCCTTGAGGGCTCTGCCGCGGCGATGGCGGCAGCAGCGTCAGCCTTGGCTGCGGCGGTGTGGACTTTGGGGTGAGGGCCCCTCCGGACCTTACCCTTGGCTGTGGCGGGGGGGTCGCAGGACCTGCTCCCAGCCCGGTGGTCGGCAGCCTTGCCTGCCGCCGCACATGCGTAGCAGTGCCACCACTTTCTCCACCTTGACGGAGTCGTCCAGGCCCATGATGCGCATATCGATGCACTTTGTGGGCCTGGACACTCGGGCGTCCTCCTCGTTCACAGACGCCCTGACCTTGTCAGCCAGGGCGTCCGCGGTAGGACCGCTGTCCTCGCCGGGAACCTCCAGCATCCAGGCACCGGTCACGGTGCGCCGCATGCGGAAGCCCTTCGAGGCCCCGTATTCGTCGAGGTGAGGGAGTACCGCCTTTTTGGCCTTCTCCATCACGGCGTCGTACGTCACGCCCCTCTTCACCGCGCCCGGCTGTAATGTGATCACTACAGCCGCGGCGCCCGGAGCGCGAAGCCGGTTCGCCACGGCACGCTTTTTGCGCTGCTGCCGCCTTTCCCTCTTTTTGGCGGCCCTGGCCGCCTTGCCCGCCTGCTTCTTGGCGCCGACGACCGACCACTCGGCGCCAGCTGGAGAATCGGCAGGCGGGGGCAGCCGAGGCCGCCCGTTCGCCACCACAGCGGCTGGAGCACCCGCCGCATTGGCGGTGGGCGCCGCCCTAGCGGTGGGCGCCGCTTTGCCCTTCGCAGGAGGGGCAAGGGCAGGAGCTGCCCTCCCCTGCTGCTTCGTTACCGGGGCCTGCCTAGCGGTCGCAGCCGCTGCCGTCACGGCCCCACGCCCGGCTTGCCCTGACGGGCCAGCCTTGGGCGCGGCAGCTGCCGTAGGCGCAGCTGCGGCGGCGTACGACGCCGCCAGTCTGCGACCGGAGCCCGCGAGTGGGGGACGCAGCACAATCCCCTCCAGCAGGGACAATTGCCGCTGGAACTGCTCCTGCTGCCGCAGCATTTGCTGCCGGAAGGCAGCTAGCTCCTGCCGCAGCAGGGTCAGAGCCTGTCCCTCTGGCTCGTGCTGGGGCTGGGTCGGCGCCGACCCCTGCCCCTGCGGGCTCCCCGCCTTTGGAGGCTGCTGGGAGCAGACTTCCCTCGGAGGGGCGGCGGCTTCCAGGACCTCCCTCCGGGCCCTCGCACCCCGTTTGTCCAGGGCCTTCTGGAAGGCCTCCAGAATAGGGGGCAAGGCCTCGGCGACGGCAGAAGTCCTGCCCTTCGGGGTGCTCTTTCTGGCCACCAGCCGCAAGGACTCTATGACCAGGTCGCAGACCTCCTGGTGAGCCTCGTCGGCGGAGCCTCCCCCGTCGTCAATCTCACCGCCAGACGGCCCCGAGGGACCGGGGCTGGGTGCTCCGGGATGGCGTCCCTCCGCGGCAAGCTTCCCAGCCCTCTCGGCAGCCTCCTTGGAGGTCATCACCCTCCCTCTGCCGCGGGCTTGGCTCGCTCCCCGCCGAGCGGTGGGGATTTTTCTAGCCGAGCCCCTTCGGCTGTCGGACTCCTCGTCCGACCCCTCTCTTCCTAGAGAGCGTTTCCGGGAGCTGCGCACGCTTCCGGAGTCGCTCCCCATCTCCTCCCCCGAGCTCTCCGAGCCCTTCCGCGATGCCGCGTCGGACTCCGACCGCGCATCGCTCTTCTCCTTCTTCTCGTCTTTGTTGGGTTTTTTAGTAACATTTTTCATATTTGTTCCCACGAGTCATAAACTTTGGGTACCGGCTCAAAATATGTGGTCCGCACTAGAGACTAATTTAGCTACCCATTAGTCAAGCTAACAACCTCCCTCACGGTGCGCCGCCGCTTGGAGGTTTGGGGTAATTTTTTATAGAGGTTGTCTTCCTCGCGGCCCGGGCGGTTAAGCCAGGACCCTCGACCCCCACCAAAAGTCAGAAACATGACCTTGGACAATCAATGGGGCTACGAGACTAACGGTGGCAGGAGGAGGAGCGAGTCTTCCTCCTGCCTGCCCGGTAGCAGGGTAAGTGCATACCGAGCCCGCTCTTGCTTCGCCACTGTGCCCTCTGCTGCAGCAGAGGGACACGCGTTGAAGCGCTCCTGCAGACAGAACATTCGCAGACGGCCATCGAGGCTCCTTGGGCAGAAGTACCCAAGAGAGTCGTTGGCCGCCTCCCAGGGTGCACCGTCCCGCGGACTGGCCTTCACTCCGGAAGAATCCGTGAGGGAATTCCAGCCCGCGAGCACGCGTGGAGGTTTTCTGTCGCGGCACCCCAACAAACGCAACGTTGACACTGCGCAACGTTCAAGTGACGCCGACGCTCGTAAAACGCCAGCGGCATAGCGGCCTAAATCTGGCTCCAGTCTTGCCATGAAGTACCGTGTTACCCCAGTTAATGGGTTGTGGAGGTCTGGTAGGCCGCCGCTCCTCGGAAAATACTGGTATTCAGCTAAATCCGGCTTGACTGGAAGCCAACCCCAATATAGTTGGGAAAAGGCTAGGTAGGTGATGTCTGCACAAATAGATAATAATTAGGTATGTGGAATCAAGTTACAAAGTAGGTACTCTGCGACCTGTCCCGTACTTATGGCGAAAATAATGTCGGTCTCTCACACTGTGCACTGGCAAGATTTTTCGTCAACCTATTATTATAATGTCAGTGTAACATACATAATAAAAACCCATTGCTTTCACATTTGGAAGTTAACAAAACCACTAGGGTCGGCCGACTTGTGCTGATGGCCCAATCTCATTCAATATCCTCAATATGAAGTTCTTAGTGCATCTAAAGAGGTTTCCACTTTCAAAAAATAATAATACAAAAGTTGTAGATAATTTGCAGGTACAGTATTTTTTTGAGTGAGGTCAGGATTAAATCAAGCCCATCGTACACACCTATGCAATGGAAATAATCCGCTCCAAGGAATAACTATAGAAATTGGTTTAATTTTTTAGAAATGAAATTAATTTATCGTTACTTTATTAGATAAATTCATCATAAACAGCTTTTTACAATAGTTTGTCTACGTATCGATTATCGATAAATCTATAAGTATCGATATTGATGTATGGACATGCGTTCTTCCATTTCTTCTCTTTATAGATCTAAATTTGCATAAAGCATTTTTCTGATTGACTGACTTTTTTACAATTCAAAAGTAATCAAATAATGGTTTATTTGAAAAAAAAAAATGCTTTCTGAATTCTTCTTCTTAGATTCGTCGGTCTGTCTGGTTTGAATAGGTAATAACCACACGTTATTTTAGCTCCTACGAATACATACACAAATATAAATTATGTACCTATAATACGAAGTATACAGAGAAACGCGTCATGATGACGACGACACGATTTCAAGCTACCAACGCGACGCCATGCCATCTTATCGATAAAATAGTAATGCAGATTATAAGTGTTCTTAGAGAAAAATAATATATTATTTTGCAATTTATCACAGTATACACAATATTCATTAAATATATTACTTTTTAACTATAAAAAAATATACCGAGTGAATTAATTTTTTTAGGCTGTATGGATTTTAATACTTCTGCCTGACCACAACACATCTACAGTAAAAAAAACTATCTATCTCCTTCGTTCAAAAGTAACATGGAGGTTGTGCTGTGAAATTGTAGCGAAGTATATTTTTCTTTGTTTACGTGTCGAATCTGTCGAGCTAATAAGAAGCGCCCTGAATTTGGGATTATATTTTAGAGATTTATGGATATAAGTCAGAGAAAACTGTATATTGAGTCGTTGTTGTACAGTAAGCGTTGAAATGAATAACGGTGAGATCGGTGGGCCTAGAGGCAGAGGCCGTGGATGGCAGCAACCCGATAATCAACCACGGGAGCTTCGTAGGCCGAAGATTGTTAGCGAGGAATCAAAAGGTAACAAATATAACGTTAAATTTGATTTATTCCTCACTTTCACACGCCGATCTTATGCTGTGTGACGTCGTCATACTTGGCCAGTTTATAACTGCGTTCTTCGTAATTATAATACTTCAGGTGAAAGTAAGGATTTTCATTTCTAATGACGTTGCTGTAGTTTGACAAAGTCAGCCGGCCGTGCTTCGAATCGATTACGGAGCAATTTTTGTTTTTGGGTCAACTAGTTGTGGTATGCAATTATAATATTTTTATATAATCGAACATACTTTTACTCATTATAACTCTTTGTTCCAGTTGAACCTCCCAAATCCAACCTGTCGGCTGAAGCTAAGGAATGGTACCCGCCTAACTACACCCCGCATGCAGTGCCCACATACAATCCAGATCCTGCACCTTACAGACCTCACCGGTTCTCTGTGCAAGATCGGCTTCGCCAAGCTCAAGATCAAAACCCTTACAGCTTAGAAGAAATGTCCTATTCATTGGATGAAGCTGAAAATATGGAATTAAGAGTGTGTATAAAGTTAAATATCTAGAATTGATTGTTTAATTTTGTACAAAATGCACTAACATGTTTTTTTTCTTCAGTCCGCTGTTCCACAGGAGAACATAGCCAACTTGATAACAGTGATGTGTGAGATAACATTTGATCCTGGTAAATTCGATACCCTGTGTGGCCCATTGGTTGATGCGTTTGCAACCACCCTACATGACGTGAGCTACACTAGGCCTCTAGTTGAAGCTATTGTCAATCAGGTATAATTCATTTTATAATTTTCTTATTTGTTGAATAATAATTATTATTATTTGTAACTAACTTATCTTTTATATATAATGTGTTTATTAAAAACAAGCATGCGATAATCACATGTTATTGATTTGGTGAAGCTAATAAACTTTGTATAGGCAACAGATTAGATAAACAATTTAATAAAACTGTTCAGAAGCTGAGAATGTTACATATTTTAAAATTAAAATTCCCAGTGTCTATATCTTCTCTTTTTTTATTGACTCTTTGACTTGCATATTTTTAAAATAAGTAAGGTTGGTTTCAAGATTCCAGCTCTGTAAAAGACCAGCCTGAAAACTTAATAAACACAATGACTTAGGGGTTAAACATTCAGTAATGCACAGTTAGTGTCATGTTGCCCACCACCACTGATAAACTGTAAGCATCAGAACAATATGTATTTAATGACAAGAAACTGACCCATTATGGTTCTCTTTGTCTCAAATAAACTTGGAAATAGCCAAACAACAAAGTTAATTGCTTTGATTAATACATGTTTTAAGGTCATTCAACTTTTTTTAAAATTGACATACCATGTTGAGGTTATAGTTGCAAAAAAACGTGACAACATTTTTTTTATTTATTTTAACATACTAACCTAGTTTTATTTAGATGACACATATTTATATTCTAAGAAAAGGGCACTCGACCAAACTAGACTTCTAACAGGTGTAACACTAAAAATACATCATCATCAACATCACAGCTTTGAAAACTTGAAGTGTAACTTATAACTCTTAATTTTCTTTATGAATTAAAAATGTAAATCACACAAGGCTATCAACTAAATCAGTGTAGCCAACTATATTATGTTTCATTTGTAAGTTTTACAGCTTGTTAATTAACAAACTTACAATTTTTGTTAGTTTCTTGGAATTCCTAACTTTCTCTTACCAAAACAGCTCATGTAAGCAGTTGCATACTAACAATTCACACATTTCATTATTAAGAAAAAGGATGTATGTGCATGCAACTTTTGAATGCAGCTGTTTCAATAGCAACAAGGTTCTATGTAGAATCTTGTTGGTATGAATTTGTTTTGAAACTTGTAAACTTTTGTGACAACAGTCGATAGGCGAGCCCAACTTCCGTTACAATGGGGCGCGCTTGTGCTCGATGTACGACTCGGTGTCGCCGCCCGAAGAGTCCACCTTCCGCGCCTGTCTTCTGGAGCGCTGCTCCACGGAGGAGAACAAGATCATCAGCGGCATGGAGTCCTCGGAGGAAAACATGCGCGGCTTCGCCATGTTCCTCGCTGAGATATACACCCAACTGGAGGATAGCCAGGTTAGTTGTGACTTTAATAAGATTTAGATATAATTATGTAGTTTATTTGTCCATTTCAGTTCAGTATTCTATAAACATTTTGGTCATTGACATCTATTTTTACGGTTACATACCCAATAAGAAAAAATAGGACCCAATTACTAAGTTTCCACTGTCCAATAGCTAGACAGTTGAGATTTTCACAGATGATTTATTTCTGTTGCCACTACACAACTATAACAGAATAATCAAAATATTGTAAGTGGATATATATATATCTATACAGCAAATGTGATTTCTCTGCCGATTTTTGCTATGGGTTGAATGGAACCCTTCATGCGCGAGTTAGACTCGCACTTGGCCGAATTTTTCTAGTTAGTGTGAAAGTTTGACTTCTTGACTAAATTTTCAATAAGTACTGTATTGCATTTTCGAATATTATTCTAAGTTGTAGTTTTCTCCTTGCAAGCTTAAGAAAATAAGTTGTGTAATTCATAGGGAGGAAGAATCAAGACTCTAGGAGAAAGCTTGTGTAAGGTGTTGCTCCATCTGCTCGACACTGACAAGGAAGTTAACATCAAAGCCGTCTGCCAGCTGCTCAAAGTAAGTGCCTTTTTAGGGTTCCGTAGCCAAAATGGCAAAAACGGAACCCTTATAGTTTCGTCATGTCCGTCTGTCACAGCCGATTTACTCGGAAACTATAAGTACTACAGTGATGAAATTTGATGGGAATATGTGTTGTATGAACCGCTACAAAATTATGACACTAAATAGTAAAAAAAAGAATTGGGGGTGGGGCCCCCCATACATGTAACTGAGGGATGAAAATTTTTTTTTCGATGTACATACCCGTGTGGGGTATCAATGGAAAGGTCTTTTAAAATGATATAAAGTTTTCTAAAAAACATTTTTCTTAAAGTGAACGGTTTTTGAGATATCAGCTCTCAAAGTCGTAAAAAGTATGTCCCCCCCCCTCTATTTTTATAACTACGGGGTATAAAATTCTAAAAAAAATAGAGGTGATGCATGCTAATTAACTCTTTCAACGATTTTTGGTTTGATCAAAGTATCTCTTATAGTTTTTGAGATAGGTTGATTTAACTGTAATTTTGGTTAAGTTATTGTGCTTACACTGAAAACGATGGCTGAACCTTATAAGTTTTATTTGCTGCTACGGAACCCTTTGTGCGCGAGCCCGACTCGCACTTGGCCGGTTTTGTTACAACAAATGAAACTATTTTTTACGATTTTATAGTACAGGCGGTGGAGTGGGTTACTTGTTCACTCTATTCTTGAGTGATTTTTCCATCAAGCACATTACATTCACATTTAGTGCTGCGTTGATTCTAGAATTGTTTTTAATTACTCAAGTATTCATGACACTCAATTTGAAAGCAATGTTATAAAAGGAAATCCCAACTATAAACACTGATTGCTGTCGAAAACTGATGTTCATAAAACACGCAATAAAGACAGGACGCGGTGAAATTAAACCGCACCTTCTACATTTTATATATTGACGTTTTTCACGGCTCGTTTCGTGCGAATTAAAACAACAATAAAGCAGGCTTGTGTGGGCGTTCATGTAAAAACAAAAACAACATTCAAGTGTCGGATTCTTTATATCACTTAATAGCCAGAATTTCGAAGTCGTAATATTTATTACCGAATTTTCAGGAAGACTGTTGTCTATTTTATTGTTACTTTCAAATGTAATGAGAAAATTAAATTATTGATTAATTAACAATAAAGATTTGATCTACTGTTTAAATTAATTCAAGAACCTTATAGCAACAGTCTTTACGCACTGACGCTCGTCAGTGCCATAATTAACATTTTTGTCTCTGTTAAAGCGACATTAGCCCTACAGCTCAGGAGTGGAACTGGCGATCCAATGGTTGTGAATTCGAACTTACTGCACCATGGTGAACTCGCTCTGGAAACCAGCATTGATTAGTCTGTTTGGGGTTAACACTATAATGTGATCTGTATTTTTCACGCAGATAAATAGAATACTCTTTATTGTACACTATATAAATTACAATTAGTTACGAATTCGTTCTGGGACAGTTGTCAACAACTCGTGAATCATAGTAGTGGCTATATAGAGTTCAACGAACTCTATATCTAGAGATATCTACGTGAAAAATACTTTTAAAATATATGTAAAAGATAGCTCCGAGTGCTCTTTTTCATAACTTTCCAGTCACTTTCTCGCTCCGCGCTAATCGGTGAAGGCTTCAATGACATTGAATCAGCTTTTTTAGATCCAGTCTACAATCATCCGAATCTTAGCATGATGTAGTTTAGGAAATTCCTTTTGCTTCTCATTGATCTCATCTCTACAATTTGCTACTTTTGTCTCAGGTAAGTAAATTCTGCCTCTTCTCTGGATTTCACCCAGACACATTGCAATGCTATGATAACAAAGGTCTAGCTAGTCGAATGTTAGGTTTGGTGTTCGGTTTATTAGATTAAGCAATTTACACTCGTTCGTATTTTTGGAATGCCTGCCTAATGCTCAGGAACTAGATCGCCAGGAGAAAGTCATTGCCAGATTTTCGTTGCATCCAAAAATAATCAGGTATTTCCGAAAAATGAACGAGTAAGATCGTACATACTAACAACTTTATGGAAAGTTACGCGTCCACTTTGCTGACACCAGAGCGTTCGATAAATTAGCTTTATTTAAAAATCAAATCAATTATTTTTTAGAAAATCACCCCAAAAGTTCACGTCACCCAACATACATATGTTAAAAATATCCTAAAAATTTTTACACTCACCAGATCGCCTAATTAATTAAATTAATATTAAACGATATGTCGGTGCTGTGATATTCAAGAAGTGGACACGCAACTTACAACAGGAAATAGTTCATAAAATCCGTGGTTATTAACATGTTCTCCCACAGCTGTCGGGCATAGCGCTGGACGCAGACTGCCCGGCGGGCATGCACGCGGCCTTCGAGCGGCTGAAGCGGCGCGCGTCGCTGGCGTGCGTGCGCGGCGTGGTGGCGCTGCGTGCGGCGCGCTGGGGCACGGCCGAGCCCGAGCCCGCGCCCGCGCCCGCGCCGCCGCCGCAGCAGCCGCCGCACGACACCCGGCGCCGCTACAACTATGGCGGTGAGCATCCTACTTCAAATCCACCTTCTTACGGTCTAGGAATCGTTAAAACTACTCCTCTTAAGGAAGGTTTTTGCACAATAGCAGAATTTACATTCTGATAGCGTATACGTTTGAGGAACGGAACGTTGGCGGCGGTCGTAAAAATAGTAGTAGGCTACACGATAGTCTTGTAACGTCTGCCGCGAATAGCAATTACTGATATGTGACAGCACCTCTTTCTAGTGAAACTACCGTCGAGGTAAAAAGGTACTATTGACGATGATCGCCTTGTTAATTTGTTAGTAAACAGCATAAAGCCACAAAAAGAGATTTACATGTTTAAGAAAATATGCCACGTAATTATCGGAAATTAAATGTAATCTTTTACTAGGTTTCAAAGACAGCAAGCACTAGTGCTGCAGCACAACAAACAATAAAACCTTTACATAACATAGTTTCAATGTCAATTTCACTCATAACCAGTCGACCAATATCCCTGTAGACCCTAGGATATAGAAATTAATTGCGTGGGTCGAGTTCACGTTTTCAGTGAGTACGGCTTTAGTCACGTTCCTCTGAGTTCGATTACAGCGAGCCACGTGAGCGCTCCCGCCGGGCGCCCGGGTCCGACACCCGCGCCCGAAACTATGCACGTGAACCGGTGAGCGAAGCCGTACGCTCGGTAAACAATAGAGGGTGATCGCGATTCGAAGTCCACGCGAATTGGACTTATGTAAATCCGAAAACAAAGTTTTGTTTTTGTATCACTTTCACATGTAATTGCCACGACTAAGAATCGGCAATATAAACCTCATTCTTTCGTAATTTCATGATTGACGGTAAAAAAAGAACAACAATCAGGTTGATTTTTTTAAGGCGGTCAAATTTAAAATGGTCTAAAATATTTTTTTAAGGTAGTGGAAGACTGAAAAATAACCCCTGAAGTAAATTGCCTTTCCGTAATTTTATCCCTTAGGATATCAAAATAATACCATCCACGTTTACATATAAGGATAATTTATCCAGTACGACGTTTATATAATTCAGGTCAGCTCGACCTTTCGAACTCGATGGTTGCCGTTAGTCATAAGCGCCGTTCGACTTCAACAGAAACCTGAATTCTAACTTACTTTGAAATAATTAATCATCCTTCCAGAGAGCAAATAACCGTGATAATAATATGACCTACATTTGATACGGTCTCAGTAATAATAGTAGTTTTTGTAGTACTAACACCTGAAACTTACGATTATCAAACTACGCAAAATTATGGACTAACTTAACTGATGTATGTTAATCAGTTACGTTAGTCCATAACTTTGCGTAATGATTCATGAAATGTATCAATTAAGTTGTGATAAGATGGTTTATAACAGCGATGAACGGCGAGGCGGAGAGCGGGCCCAGCGACGGCGGCTACCTCGCCGACGGGCACACCCTCACTGCGGAGGAGCGCGCCTTCCTGCAGAGCAACCTCCCGCCTGGCAAGAACGTCGCGCTCGATGAGGATATACTGTGAGTCACTATCTGTTTGCCTTATTGCGTTGTCGTACAACGCTAAAAAGAGAAATTTACAGGTTTTATAACAACCACAAATTAGCCGTGCCAAAACACTCAAAAGTTAGCATTTTATTATTTATTTTTTTCCTTTAAAATGCCTCAATATGGAAACAGTCTAGTTGCGATGTCCAGGGGAAGTAATGTGGTGATATCCCAATGTATTGATCAGATTATGTATATGTTTACAACTATTACAATATTGGCAATATATTTTAGCGAGGAGCTGGAAAACGACGCGTGGGACACCGGCATGGATGCCGAAATGCAAGCTGGCTTCTTGGAGTTCCTCAAGATGTCTAATCAAATCAAACGATAACCGCACGTTGCGACGCGCCCCTCCCCTCGCGGGGCACAGACCAAACTGCGTCTACTATGCTAGGACAATGGTGAAAAACTATAAAAAAAATATAAAATATATAAAACTATAAAAAAGATTTAATGGGAGCGATCATCCTCGTAGCCATCCTATCAACGATTTCAATATGAGTTTGATGTAAGACAAGACCTTGGCGTATCCTGCACCGCCGCGCGCGTCGCCGGTGCCACTTGCGAGAGAATACGCTGACTGTTAACTTTAGCATCCTACTAACAGTTTTCCACATTACCTACTTAAAGGGCAACAACAACTTTACTTTTAGGTGCTCCAACGTAGTGAATTAAGTATCAGGATTATATACCGACTTAAAGCTTTTTAATTTTAGATTTGATATGCCTTTATGTATGACCAAACTAGAATATTTTCAGTAAAAAAGTCTTATAATTTTTATTTTTAGTGTGATATTTAATCTTTTGGTCTGTTGTTCCGGAGGGTCTAAAATGTGTTTACGTGTAAGCAAGTTTTTATCATTTCAACTATTCTGTTAAGTCATAAATTGCCCAGTTATTCATTTTCAATGTTATACGTAAACACATCCATCTAATCAGATGGACTAAATGTAAACAAGTATAGGTAACTAAGTGTTTTATTTAATAAAAAAAAGTACTGTTGTTTTCTTGTATTGTTAAGATGCTAATATGTTTTTATTAGTTCCCACCACTAAATTTGACGGCCATAATGTTAGAGCCATTTTCTTGTTTACATTTCGTCTATACCTAATGTTAAGTGATCTCATAATTTCTCAATTCATTTTTTTCTGTCATGTTATAGAAAAAAAAACATTGCATTAATTTTGGGGTTTCTTCACATTTCCTCAAACAATACAGAAAATGTTGAAATAAACCTAAGCAAAATAAAAATACCTTCTGTATGCAAAAATAAGGCTAATTACTTCCATTCCATTGTAAACAATGCCCACTGGAGAAAAATGTTACATAATAATATTGCATAAGTTAGAAGGCTGAAAATTTTTTTATTTACTTAAATGACATTTTGTCCATTTTACAGATGAATTAATTATTATAATTGTATGTAATTTTAAATTGATTGAACTTCTTTTGGTGGGAAGCAGAAAGGACTACAATAAAGATTCAATATAATTGCGTAATACATTTCTTTGGCACAAATTTCTTTAGTTTAGTGCAATAATCATTCGCAATTCAATACTAAGTCATACATTTGACATTGTTTGCATTTTACACAACTTTGCGTCATTTTTACTCTTTAAAAGTAAACTGATCTACATAAGGACTTAGATTACAACTTTTAGAGCATATAAAGTTGTTCTATCGATACTTCCAGTTGCATTTTCTCATAACTTTTAAATGGTTTGTCGATGTGGAGTAGAACAGTATGTTTTGCCAAATTCGTTACACTTGTGTCGTGTGTTGTTGTAATTATATTTGCCTATTTGAAATGAGTGAGAGGTGTGACAGATGCCTTGTGTGTGTAATGGATTTAAAACCCAATGACCCTAATTGCTGATCGATAGACTACAGTGATCTAAGACAGTTTAACAATTTATATAGCAATAAATAAGCTACCTGCTAAACTAAGCCATTTGTGCTGATTATTGAAGTAATGGAAACTTTTTTCGAGTATATTTATGGAATACAACATTTATTTATTTGAAGCAATTAGGAAAATGTTTATAATATTCCATTGTATTTTTGTTGCAGTGATATTATGAATGTTATAAGAATAAATGGATATTTTAATAAAAGTCATTTAAATAAATTTGTTTTTCTTTTATTTTATCTTGTTGTCCCGTTATCAGAGCAGCTTACAAGTGTCTTATGGCATATGACGCAACGCCACTATCTACATTGTTATTGTGTCTTGAGATATTATGTCACTTGTACTTGAGTAACGACAACAAATGGTAGGCACTTATTGTAAAAATAGTAAACTAATTATAGGAATACAATGTAATCTTATCTTATACCGCGTCAGGTAAAACCTTGTAAGGGTTAAGGATGCCGTTAGGATCCATCAGCTGTTTGAGATCCTTCATAAGCTGTAGTGCAGACTGGTCTTTACTGTAGTGTATGTACATCGGTTTCCTGAACCCGATGCCGTGCTCGGCGCTAATGGAACCGTTCACTTTGCTCACTTCCTCGAAGATGTAGGGTTCCAGAAGAGATGACACCTCTTTTGTGTATTGCGGCACGGTGACGTTGATGTGTATGTTACCGTCCCCTGGAAAAATATTAATATTTCGTTTCGTCATAATATATTTAAAACAAGTTGATTTATGCAAATTAATTGAGGAAAATATTGTTTGTGTGGTGACTTTTGTGTCCTCAATGGCCACTTATGACTTCCTAAAATGTATTTAATTGTGTTACTAACCGACATGTCCATATCCGAAAACTTTAAGGGCCTTATCTCCGAGTCTCTTTCGCAAAATTGGTACCAAATCGTAATAATTTTTCAGTGGTATGGAAACATCGTACTTGAACACGTAGCCCCCAGCTAAACCCGCTCCTGCAATGCTTTCGCGAAGGTTCCAAATTGTCTGCAATCATAATAAAGACAGCATGTTTACCATTGAAGCCACTTGGTACCCAGTCGAGCCTTGTAACCCTTAATATTCATCACCTGCATTTTAGCAGGTTCTGAGGCGACGGTTCCGTCCACAATGAGTCCTGTCTCCATCTCGCTGGCCAGAAACCTCGTCAGCTTCTCACTGTCATGAGCCTCATCACTTCCGTGTGTCTCCACCAACACATAGAACGGATACTCTGAGATTGGGTTTCTGTTGAAAAATATCAGCTAAGTTTCAGTTTCATAACAGTGTACTTAGGGCTCCAGACAATATATATTTTCATCGTAATTACTTACGGCAGTTTAAGATTCTTTACAGTGCAATCTATTGAATCAAAATCGGCCATTTCAAATGCCGATAGAATTTCACCCAGCTTTGATTTGGCACTTTTGTACAATTTCAGAACATTTTCAAAGTTTTTGACACCTGTAATTTTAAAGAATAGTTAAGATTTATGTTCTCATCATAGTTATGCCTAAACAATAAAATATATTCATATTATCATGAATGGATGTATTAAATGTAAACAATAGCATCCACACGCATATGTAGCACAGGTGTTCTCATCATGATAGCATTAGATCAACAAGGCGTTAAGTATAAGAAAAAGTACTCTTACCAAAGAAGCCCAAATTCACGGATTTTGGTAACACCGGGCAGTGTATAGCGACTTTGGTCACGAGTCCTAAAGTTCCTTCAGATCCTATAAAGAGATGCTTCAAGTGATACCCTGTATTGTCCTTCTTTAGTGCTCTGAGACAGTCTATGACAGTCCCGTCGGCTTTTACCTTAAATATGAATAAATTTAAGTGGTTATAACTACAACAAAATAAAGGTACTTTTTAGCTGTGGTACCCCTCAGCCAAACTTAAATACGAGAACCTTCTACCTTTCGGCTTTCGTCGCCTTTCATCATCAGATCACTTTGACGGATCCCTTTTCTTTCTTCCTTCATTCAGTCATATTTTTTACTTGTTACAACAGATTTGCTATGATCCTTTGAGGAGTTCTGTTCCATATCTTTTAAGTTCGTCATCAGATCATAACATATTTCTAAGGGACCAACTCGGGCGTATAACGTATGATGAATTCACATGACAAAAATTAAATTCTTTTTGATAAAAATGAGTTGATGTGAATGAAAAAAGTTTAAACAGACAGTCATTGTACATACTTATTGCATTTCGGTTTTGTTATATTTTTATTAAATATTAAGTATATTCCATCTTGGACATCATATTCAGGCAGGACAAAATCTCTGAGAATATTGTTTCCTACATCTGCGCGTTACTTTACTCCATACGAGAAAAGAAAGCTGGCGTGGCATCAGGTTTTATAAAACCTGTTTCTTACCACCCACGAATTTATCAACTGATACGAATTATATCCGAGCAACTGGAACCTGCCAACTGGTACCTACATAACTACTCGGAAACTGTTTCAAATTATTCAAATATACATATAATAGGTACTTACCTACCTAGAACTATTCTGCTTAATTATTTATTAACGACGAATATAGGTAGGTACATATCAGGCATTTATCAGTATAAACAACTACATATTATTACTATTGAAATGCATAACGTCATTCCTATTTACTTGATTTAGTATATTTTCATAAGCATATATCTTGAAAACATCATAGATATGTAGTTAGAGTTATATTTATTCATGCTAAGATAGGACAATGACAAAATACGACAGCTATCTCTTGCTCACATTTGGCGAAAACAGGTTATTTGTGGGGCTTGTAGACAAAGCACCAGACCCGTTATGAACGCAGCGCCTAATGTCTATCTAAAATACTAAGTAGGTACCTATAGGTATATGTATGTATTTAAAGGAAAGTAACGGTTGGAACACCTTTCTAATATTTGACATGAAATGCAAAATCGCGTTAAAAGTTAGGTACGCGTAGGTCTGTAATCTATATTAAATGGAACAGTGCAATGACAAACGGAGCATACGTGTTGATCAAGGTCATAGGTTCATCACATCCAGATACTATTTATCTCAGTTATCTTAACTACACAGAAAATTTAAGGAAAATTTGATGTATTGTTAAAACTTACTGCTTCAATTCCTAGCACAGATCCGTGCAGGTTGCCATACCGCAGTAACCTCAGTCCTCCTGCATTTGTGCTGGTGTTACCGCCGATGTGGCAGGTACCTTTAGCGCCCAGGTCCAGTGGCATAATAAGACCATGCTCGCGTACATAGTTGTCGAGATTCTCCAGAATACATCCCGCTTCACAAACTAAGGCCCCTGCAAGTGATTGATACATTAAAGAAAAGAACATAATAGTCCTTTTCGTCAGATGCTAGGCAAGAAAACAAATGGTTACAGCAGGTGATTAGCATAGGTAGTTTTATACAGGCTCAACGAGCATACATTTGAGCGGTGTGGTTATGCGTACATAATTATAACAAGTGTGGATTAGCTAACCTAGCAGATGCAACAGCATTGAGCAGCCCGTAACATAGGTGTTATTGTATAATGCCTTAGTTATTTGGTAAAAGCTTGGATACCAACTTGACTTTCTTATAGATCACACTCATCATCAATCATATCAATCACTCATGATGTTGATAAGTTTTCATACATCTCAAGCCAGTCTGGAATCGAACCCACGACTATCCTAACATAAAATTCGAACGAAATTCTCAAATAAGACATTGTGTTTGTGAGTGATGTGAACCATATGTGTATCGTGTTCAGCTCGTAAGAACCGGAGAACCCAAATATTAACCTGAGAGATCATCAAGGGTGTCGATTTTGTTCATGAGAGCAAAGCTGATGACGATCTCGTCGAATACCGGCACGGAGCCTCCAACCAGTCCGGTGTTGCCACCTTGAGGACATACTGCCAGTCGCTTGTCGTTACAGTACTTGAGGATTGTGGAAACCTCCTCTGTACTCCTTGGTTTTAATACAACCCTTGATTGTCCTGAAATGTTTATCAATTTATACGCAACTGTTCTTAAAACTATATGGTGTTGTATAATTTATCATAAGCTTGTCACGAGATTCATATCAGAGTGTGGTGCAAAACAAAACACATAACGGATATGTATATTATTATGAGTATTATGACTAAACCTTATGTAATGATTAAGTACACATTCATTATTGGAAGAATTTTTGGTTGCCTGACGGCAAGTTCTGCAATATATCAAGTCATGTTATAAATGGTGAACTAAATCTGTACCTTCCGTTATATTATAGGGCGTAATGTTTACCTCTGCAATTTTTTATCCAGTCAATGTTATATGGCAACACATCACTTTCGTCTGTCAACACTCGTTCTTCTCCAAGTATGGACCGGAAGTAACCAACATCGGATGGCTCTATCGTGCCGAACGTTTTCCTTTTTATGTTGTATTTCTCCTAAAAAGTACAGGGCCATTTTATCAGACAGCACAGTACCACATCTCATTCTTACTTTTTGGATGAACCCAGCGGCAGGGTGGCCATACATAGCCACACTGTCATAGGCATAGGTAAGGTACACGAGCCAGTATCTACGAGCTGCAGGATCATAATGTAGTCTTATAACCGTCAATAACGATTTGTTTTTCCTAGTCTATTCCTAGCAGAGCAGTGGTGGCCCAATGGTAACGGCCCCGACTTACGAGTTATAGGTCGCGGGTTCAAACCCAGCCAGCTGCATTACTTTGTGTAATTTATTCCATCACCACTACTACTCTCAAAACGGTGAAGGAAAACATCGTGAGGAAACCGGCAGGTCCTAGAACCAAAAATTCGAAGACATGTGACATCCACCAATCCGCACTGAGTCCGCGTGGTGGATTAGGTACAGCCCTCTCCTAGAGAAGAGGCCTGAATCCCAAGAGTGGGAACATTATAAGGCCGATAATGCTAATGCTAATTCCTCATCATCTGCCTAGCCTTTTCCCAACTATATTGGGGTCGGCTTCCAGTCAAGCCGGATTTAGATGAATACCAGTATTTTAAGTATTTTACGAGGAGCGGCTGCCTACCAGACCTCCACAACCCATTAACTGGGGTAACACGGTACTTCATGGCAAGACTGGAGTCAGATTTACTGGCTTCTGACTATCCGTAACGACTGCCAAAGATCTCCAAATGACAGCCGGGACCAACGGCTTAACGTGCTTTCCGAGGCATGGAGTAAACTCGTTATGTTAAGATGGTCACCCATCCACAGACCAACCTAGGCAAGCGTTGCTTAACCTTGAAGATCAACCTGTGCGGCTGTTATTATTTAGCCACGAGCCCCTCAACCACGAGCCCCCCAATGCTAATGCTAATTCCTAGTATAGCATAATCAGCCTTATAATGTTCCCGGTGCTGGGAACCAGACCTCCTCTCTACGAGAAGGAATTTCTTGTTGGTCCTAAGCCATGCCGGATTTCCACGATGTTTTATTTCACCGTTTTGAGAGTGGAAGTGGTGAAATAATTACACAAAGAAATGCACCTGGCAAGGTTTGAACCCGCGCCTCAATAACTCTAAAGTTAACGCCCATCAAAATTTCGTCTACAAAGCAATTTTCATCCACGTCCGTTTCGCCAGCATTACCTACTCTACGTCAGTGAATGCTTAACCAACAGAATATTTTGAGCAATAACTTTTCACCCAAAGAACAATTGGCCCATGGCCTGTTCCCCAAAACGGTACGTCAGTGAGTGTTTAAGTAATCTCTATCTAGAAGCAATAATAGCCTAGGGTAAATATGGCGGTAGCTACGCCTTCGATTCCGCGACAGATTTCCTTAGTAAGTAGAACGTAGGTACGAAAGGTTACTGAGTTTTGTAAAACACAATAAACAAGGCACGTAGGTAATGCAGGATGTAACTCTCTCTTACCGAAGACAGCTGTGGTAGAGCCTGAGATGCATACCTAATTTGTTCAAAAACATTATTCTTACTAATTAACTTCACAAACGATTTTATCATTTTTATACAATATTCTGAACGTTTTTATTTACTATACACAGCACGACAGTAGCGTCTTACACCAAATAAAAAACGATACTGATAGATAGTGAACGAATTTAAACAAAATTCTAATGCTGCCGACCTATTATTTACAATTTACTCCGAACAATGGATAATAATATTTGGAGCTTGATGTTACATTTAGTCATTTACATAGAAAACGAATTAATAATCACTATCAGTTAGAACTCAATTAAAACAACATAACTCTTGAATTAAATGTATATTATTCGATCGTATGGAGGCAGATTCCATTCGATAAGAGGTGCCTACCTAATGATTACGTAACTGTATGTAAACAAAGTGGAGTGTAGAACGTAATAGATCTACCTACGTTGCTACTATAACTAATAGAGGACACGTCCATAACTAATATTTTGCTGTACCTTATAAAACTACGAGGAAATGGTCATTTTACCAAAGTATACCAATAACACTATCCTCATAGCTTGATTTTCTAATCAAAAGAAAATATTGAGGAATGAGGATGAATTGTTATGACGTCATTACATCACCGTCCATGGAATTAGCAAAGAGTACCTATGCAAAGATAATAATGCTATCACCATTAGACTATTTCAGAACATAGTAAAAAAAATATTGGTTTAATATTTTCATCAAAAACATTTCTATGATTATTAGTAGTGCAAAATTCAGGAAAATCAAATTCTAAGAGTTAGGCGATTTCTGTGGCGATGTCGATTAAATGCACTCGAAATAATTAAATGCATCCCTATTTTGACATTGACTTGGATTAATATAAAATTTGTAATCTGTGGATGGGTGATATTTTTTTTTTAATATTTGTGGCTTGGTTACAAGACCTTTAAACCAATTTTAAAACCTATAGGTGATATCCGTGTGTTAGGGCCATGTGCACCGACATAAGTTTAAGATAATCATCTGATTAACGTCAATAACCGACGATAAGGAACAGGAAATATTGCTAAAACAGCCGTTTTAATATTAAAACAGTCGATTTGGTGTCGGTGCACATGGCCCTTAGTGTGTTACCATCATGGGTTACCATGAAAATATTAATTTTAATTTTTAATGTTTTTGTAGTGTTGAAATCTCCGTGAAGTTTTGCCGAGAAGGTTGACTTGATACATTTGTTGCCAAATACTACAAAACCATTAGAAATTTAGAATGTGTACATCCATATTCTAATGGTCTACAAATAAACTATTATATTCATACGAAGATACTGCTTAAAGAACTTAGTATCCAAACTAAAAGTATTTACAAAAAAAACATGTTTTGACATTGACAGTTGTCTGACTGTGACAGTCACTCGCACAGCGCAAGCGCACTACCGCACGCGAGTATTTTGTTTCGTGTTTTCAAGTTTCACACGTGTTTGTAATTCTTAAAATATGGTGAAATTGAAGTCAAAGTCAAATGGAAAGAAAAAAGTAGCTGTAGATAAGAAAATAAGCCAAAGTCAAGATAAGAAAGATGGCCAAAATGATATAATCTTGCCACCAAAACGAATGTCTGATGATCCGGCACCAAGACAGGTTATAATTTATTTCCTTTTATTTAAGAGATATTTAGATTAAAACACTTACTGTCAGAATTGTGTTTATTACAAAAACTAGATTTGTTTAAATCTATATTCGATGATTAATAATTATTGTTATTCAGGAAATGTAAACATAACCCTAAACATTTTTTTTTCAGGTAAAATGGATTAATAGGCAAAGAGTTTTAGTCTTCGCTGCACGCGGGATTAATCACCGTCATCGGCATTTGATGGAGGACATAAAGAAAATAATGCCACATCATAAGACAGAATCAAAGATGGAGAGAAGTAAAAATTTGTATGTGGTCAATGAGATCAGTGAAATGAAGAATTGCAACAAATGCATACTCTTTGAAGGCAGAAAGATGAGAGATCTCTATATGTGGATGTCTAACATTCCAAATGGACCGAGTGTTAAATTCCTGGTTGAAAATAGTATGTTTCAGTTTGTAATAACTTTACACTGTATCAAATTTTGAATTAATATTTTTATTTATTTCTTTCTTCTTCTTTTCAGTCTACACAATGGGTGAATTAAAAATGACTGGAAATTGCCTGAGAGGCTCCCGGCCCCTATTATCATTTGACCCACAGTTCACAAAGGATCCACATTATGCTTTGCTCAAAGAGCTACTCATTCAGACATTTGGTGTTCCCTACCACCATCCCAAGAGTCAACCATTCTTTGACCATGTGTACACATTCATGGTACTTGACAACAGAATTTGGTTCAGGAACTACCAAATCCTGTCAGAAGATGGAGCTTTGGCTGAAATAGGACCAAGATTTGTGTTGAATCCTGTATGTATAGTATTTCTTATATTAGTACCTACTTATATTTTATTTTAAAGACATTAATGTTACTACTTAATTCATGAATCCCCAAGAGGTAGCCGGCCACCACAGTGTCTTACTATTGTCTCGTTTTATGGGTATCTAATAGGTTAAACTAATACCATCTTTTTAGGTAAAAATATTCTCTGGGTCATTTGGTGGTGCAACAGTATGGGAGAACCCTAAATATATCAGCCCTGCCAAATTGAGACAAGCTGTATCCAAAAAGGCTGGCAGCAAATATGAAAGGAGGATTGAAAAGAAAGCTGTCTATGAAGCTACCAAACCTGAAACTGGTTACCCTGACATTGAAGGTGCGGACTTCTTCAAAGGGGATCCTATGGAAAAGGCACAAGAAGTTGTTGTAAAAGGTATATAATTTTTTTCACAAGTTGTATAATTTGTAAAATATGTTCTTGATCATCGATAATAATATATATGCTAGTATTTTATTATCTAAATCAATTATAACTGATTCCTTATTACTTATCTTGAGTTTATTACTTTTTACAGAAGAGATTGAAGAACAAGAAAACTCAATGGGCGAAGAACAAGATTTTGACAAGGTCAACAAGCCAGCATTCAGCATGTTAATGAAGAAGACTAAAACAAATCCAGATAAAACAATCAGACGTAAGCAACTCAAAGCTAAGAGTAAGGCAATATCTGATCAAATCAAAAAGAGGAAGATGTTCAAAAAGAAAAAACCTGGTAAATCTTAATAATAAAATTTATTTTTCACACAGATGATTTTCATTTCATATCATTTATTATTTTTATTAATAATTCTCTGGATGCTATTATGGAAGAGCTAGATTCAGGTAAACACTTAATAAATTACTGCCATTTTATTAAAGTTCAATAAAACATTGTGTATGTTTATGTTATTTGTATCAATGATTGCATTATGCAAGTAAACAAATATAAATAAATTATTAAGAAAAAATAGCAGGTACTTATTGTAAAAACATATGCATCTAGGCTGTTCTATTTTTATTATGCAACTATTAAAATAGAATGAAGAACAGAACTTTTTAACTATAATGCTAGCTCCATCTAAGATGTTTTGCTACAGATTACAAATAAATAAGATTGTATTACCATCTCTTATAAATATTTATAGATTTAAAAAGCTATTTTAAAATATGGACGGTCATTAAAATTCTAAATAATACTTTAATTAAATTATGCATTTTTATTATAAGAGTTATCTTGTCAAAAAAATTATGCTCTCTTGTTTAAAAACATTTACTACAATGGTTTAAAATTGATTAAAAAATTGAGCACCCTAGAAATCCTGGTATAACTGGAATGATTAAAAATCTGTGCATTTATAAACATTTGTGTCAGTATAAATATAAACATTGAAAACATTTGTAATTATTAAAACGAACATCACTTAGCCTAATAAAAATAAGTGTAAAAAAATATAAAATTGTACTTGAGATTAGCCTTAAAGTAAAATATATTCGAAAGCCGTTAGTTCCAAGTTGTGTTGCATTGCATGGTCAGTTTATATGGCAAATATTTTGATAGTACCTAATTAGCAACTGAAAAGTGCATCATTATGATATAATATAAAGCTGCTAACATAGTGGTCATAACAAATGTCCCACTATTTGTCTCTCAGTTAATTAATTGTTGAAACAAAAAGCATACTTATCTCAAAATCATTTGTTTATGTTTATTGTTGTTTATCCTCACATTAGAACGCCATAACAGCAATTACACTAATAGAGTACATTTATAATAGTTCAGAATCTGCTGCTTTTCCATCATGGGCGCGGTGGAGTGGTAGTCTTCGACGGCAGCGCGGCGCTGATTTCTGAAGGACGCCTCCAGAAATTGCGCAATGCATGGAGGGCATGCAAACTTGCATGAAGCATTAGAGATTTAAAATATCTGATATTTAGGAAGTATAACTGAATGCTTTCCTTATCACACCTAACCCATCAAAACAGTTTGTGTTCACAACAGGATTAAAAAATTCATTATCACTCTGATATTTAAAACACTAAAAAACACGCAGTTTGCAAAATTACACAAAAATAACATTTCTAGTGCACATCATAAATATTTCTAAAATTCATGTAAACATTCATAAAACATACTTAGTAGTTATTATAATTTATTATTAGCAATTGAGATTTTTATTAGAAAAATATTATATGAAAACACGGAAAACCATGACTTCTTATACCTACTAACATTGATTGCACCATCGTCGATAATAATTATAAGTTACAAAAAGTAGTGATTGATACATACAATCGTACATATATGTTTTACACATATATTGCTTTATAGATCTGGTGTCAATGTGCCTATATCAATCATAAATAAAAAATGCATTACTGAGTCTTGAGTAAAAGCTTACGATTCTTACTTATTCTAAAGGCTGCCAGTTTCACCTGAAATTAAAATAAACGTTTTATTTAATTGATTTTGTTCATCACACAAAAAAATATTGTCATTGCCAGAAAGGCTTAGGAAAACAATTTCTGTAATATTGGACAAAACCGTAGTTCTATCGCGTGGGTTTTAGTTAAATCAATATTCAAACCATGGTGACCTTCATAAAAGGGCACTTAATCACCTGTCAATAGGTCGAAAGCTGTAATTTGTCACACAAAATGTAGGCCGGAATTATTAATAACATTCTTTTTGAACAAGCACCATTCTGATATTAAGCATGGACACATTTTTCTAGCAAAGATATACTAGAATAATCGTAACGATAATGCATTCCTGATTATGGCTAGAATAAGGAAATTTTGTCAAAATAGATAGCTACTACCACATATAGATATTTAAGACTACACACTGACCAAAGCTCCTCTTTTTAGTATCATTCACAAACACAATACTCAATTAGCACTTGCGGTTAACCACCTCCGCCGAAAAGCAAACAGAGCTTACGCAATGTGGTTTTAACTCTAACCATTAATCATATATGCTGACGCAGTACAATGGATAGGCTTGTTAAGTCATGCTGAAAGAGATGGAGCTATTGTAAACGATTAGAACCAACTTTTTTTTTTCAAGAACTTTAATATTTTGTTTAGGATGTACTTGCTTCTCGCTTCCCTTTCCATGACTACCCTTTGGCTGGGTGGGTAATCACAAGTGCATATAAAACATTACCAACACCAAATAAAGCAATAATAAATTACATAGGAATAATCTGCAGCCTGCAACCACTATAAGGCACTGAACGGACATGCATAAGCCCCAAAGCAACAGGCTTCGAGCTTCAGTACTTGTCTGGCACATCCTGCAACTCAGCGCCATCTTGTTCGTCGTATTTATCTTGTTTATGGCCACCGAGTTCCGCTAGACGAGTGTTCTTCCACCGGCCATCATTACCGTTCATATTGCGGTCCTCGCAAACACAGAGGAAGAGGGAATCAACTACCATCTGCAAGAGAAAAATAAAATAATGTCTTACAAAAAAAATCTTTTGCTATTGTTTAAAGTGATTGGTGAAGGTGTTTATGTGCGTTAGACCAATAGCGCACTAACTAGCACGCGGCCAGCGGCCACAGGTGCGCACCCTCTATGGCGGTTTCATACTAATGTATGTATCTCGATGGCCGCTAGTGCGCGCCTGACCTTAAGGTGTTTCACATACAGAAATATATTATAATATAAACTTTACTATTTCTAAAGTAAATGACCTTTATTAAGATTCTATAAAAGTAAACAGCAAAATATACCAAAAAAAATAGGAACAAACCTCGTAAAGAGAAAGAATACAGTGTGCAATGAAGAACGAGTAAATGCATATCACTAGTGTTGGGACAGCAAAGAAGTGCAGTTCAGTGTTGCGCTTGAGGAGGAGGAGGCCAATGATGCCAGTCACTGCCGTCACTATGCACTTGCCCAAGAACAGGATGAAGTCTCCCACGCTGTTTATTGTCGCCACTTGTAGAGCGTTGTTCACGATTGTGCTAAATGCCTGCAAATGGAGCATTTTTTATTATCACAAATACAGAACACTCGCGTATATTCTGATTAGATAATTATAAATTCAATTGTTGTTAGGAAATGTGACCATACTCGCAAACACTACTGTTTGCGAGTAGGGTCACATTTGACTCTTAATTTTATTTAAAATTTATGACAGAACTAGTTTCTGCCAGAAGGTTCGTTATCCCAAGGGAATAAACTCTCAGGATAAAAAGTTTCTTCTTATGTGTTATTTCAGGACATGGTCTGCCCATGAAACTCGATAATTCCGTTCAACCGTTCGAGCGTTAAACAGTACACACTCACAATCTTTCACCATTATACCATTAGTGTGATAGTTTGCTGCTAATGGAGTTCAATTACAATTAGATTGAAAATTGAAGTAGGTACTACCTACTTAACAAAATTTAAAAAACGAATCAAAGTTTTCGTCAACAAAATAGAAGCCATGTTTTACTGCATATTAGCAGCAAAATGAGAATATTGATGAAGTGTAAACATTGATTGCAGACTTGTTTAATTTTTATTCATTACTAGCGACCCGCCCTGGCTTCGCACGGGTGCAAATTTATCAGTGTTAGGCTTCGATCACTTATAAAAACTTTTTTATAAGTGATCGAAGGTGTTAGGGCCTGTTTCACAATGTCCGAGTAGGCACTACTCACTGAATAAATTCAAAAATGTGACAGAATTCGTATGAAATTATCTGCCAAGTAAGATACTCGAAACTTAATCATAGGTGGTGAAACAGGCCCTTACTCTACTATATTATGCATGTAATATACATATAAACCTTCCTCTTGAATCACTGTATCTCTTAAAAAAACCGCTTTCAAATCCGTGGCGTAGTTTTAAAGATTTAAGCATACAAAGGGATATAGGGACAGAAAAAGCGGCTTTGTTTTATACTATGTAGAGACAATGGATAAGTCTAGCTCAAACAAGATATAAAGTTCTAATTAGTCATATCCGTTTTCCTCTGACGAATTGACCTTCAGTTAAATAAAACAATAGCATAATTAATTAAATAGGTGTAAACATTCTCAGGCTTGGGTAACTGAGAACAACAGCTTTTAAAAATAAATAAAACCTATATATCATGATAAATTGCTAGTAAACGTTCTATAACTAGAACAAAAAATATCTACAAAACGTTTTGTTAGGTCAATACAGGCATACTATATTGACCTAACAAAACCTTTTGTAGAAAAACTAAGGTGGCCTTCTTTCTAAAGGAAGACCTTCAAGACTACTGAAGAGTATCTACCTGCTACCATTACTTAATAGCGGCCTCTAAGCGAAGTACATTAAAGAGCCTTGCTTTGCGTTGATTTAAAAATCTCGTGTGTGAGATATTGTATTCAATATTATTGGCAATTTCCTCATTGACACATTCGGGAAAAAAAGAGTACCAAAATTCGACACGTACCTTCCCAGCAGCCTTGCAAAAGTGGCATCTCTCAATCGTAATTATAGTGTAGGCATTATGATTCAAATAGCGAATGAACTTCTCGAGACAATAAAAGCAGCAAATACCACATTTCAGTCCGCACTTAGCGCACTCTGATCCTTTTTCCGCTCTTGATGATAGCCTGAAAAAGTTTCAGAAGTCAATAAAAGTATAAGCAGGGTTTTATTATTTCAATCTACGAAGAAGGCTTCGTATCGTTTGGACAGCGTTTCGGATCAACATATTCATATTGAGAGAACTCAAAATCTCCTTGCGGTTGTCGTCCGAATGTCTACGCAACATTCTAAAATAATTCAGTCACATTGAAGGAAAGACGATGGTAACCTCTAAAGACTCATCGTGACTGGTAAAGTGGATGAGAAAAGGCCCTGTTGACGCTGTTAAATTCGTTGGTCCGGCCAAATCCGCACCGCTTTTGACTCTACAGTATACAATTCCCTTCACACCGCCAGAGACAGAAACAGATGGAGGAATATCGTACGAATGAAAGTGATGAAGCTCCCTGCTTCATCACTTTCATCGACTCGACCCTCAGTATTGTAGGAGTACGACGCGACGCAGGGATGAGAAATTAACAAACAACATTTGGAGTTGAATTCGACCAAGACAGCGACCAAAGGTAGGAATAGTTTTGTCGCTTATTTACTTTAATCTAAATCAAAGTGACTTACTTAGCATGTAAATACGTCAAAATGAGGCGAGGTATCTTGAACAGCGTAATCAGGAACGATCCCTTGGCCACTGAACCTAAGTGGTATTTTATCAGCTTGCCGATCGAATATAAAACTGGCGAATGAGCATTAGGTCCTCTGAAATAAATTATACAGATAATTTAAATTAATTGGTCAGTTAACTTAAGACTGAACGTTTATTTATAAGGGTGTACATTGTGTGGTTGCTCCGCTTAAACTTAAATCAAGTTAAAGCCTTTTCTTTCTTCGTTTAATATGGCAGAAGCCGAATAATGTTACGCTATTCGAAAGAGCATAAATATGGCATTGTTTGTCCGCAAACACAAACCACGCCACATTTAAAAGTCCAGTTTCATTCAAAGAGAGACTAATAACGAATGCCTCTCGAGTGCTTATTTTTTTTATCCCGAAGTGTCAAGGTATTGGAGCGTTTTCTCCCCTTTACACCCGACGGATTTTATTTACGAAATCTTTTGTGTGATAGTATTTTTAGATTTCTATACAGTACAAAGAAGAAAAAAAAATATAGATAGCCCAGAAATTAATCCCCGGGCCACGATCGTGAGAGTACTTTATTTAAATTAAAATCTTGCAATCGTTTCAGCGCGAGTGCTCAGTGTATTTTGATTACTCACCTAAAATACCAATGTGATACGGCCCCAGCGATCGTCATCTGTTGACATCCCAGAATAAACTCGCTGCCCCAAACCAAACAGATCAGACATATCCACCACATACTCTTCACCCACATGGGGTCAAATTGGATGTTGTCCAGGGTAAAGGCTGTAACGAGAAAAATATAAACTTTAAATTTATGCATATCATAAAAAAACTAAGATCCAGATCCTTAAGGTGGGCGCGACGTTAGAATTATCCATACAAACGTAATACCAAAATCATTTGAAATTTAAGCATATTTACACCATAATATGATGTTATTCGGATTCAGACAATAATTATCTAGGTTCCTACATCGTCTTTTTGTTGAAAAACTTACCCCAAACGAAATTTAAGCGAATTTAAATTTGCACATTTTCACAGCGAAAATGTCATGTTTTTATTTGGTTTTTTCTATATTATAAACAACAATATTTCAAAATATATTTCCGTAGGAACACAGATATTATTATCAAGTTATAAATACTCGAAACAATATTGGAAATACATTAATTTTTCATTCATCATTTTTGGTATTACGGAACCTCTCCCAAATTTCCAATAGTTTGTATTGCTATCACAGCAAGCAACTGTCAGTGTGCGGATGATGACTGTACTCCAGTCGGTGTGTCCAAGAATTGTTTATACTATCTGGATTGCTTCCATCAACCTCAAAAACATATTTTTTTGCGTCTCAACTCGAGATAGCGCGCGGTCTCCGCAGGCCTCTTAAATTGTAGCATTGTGTTTCTTCTTCTTCCTAGTTGGGCATTCTTGTCAGAGCGGTTGTGGCTGTTGTTGATAGACAGGGCTGTAGCGCGCCGTCGTCGTTTGTCTCCAAGGCTACGGCATGTCTAGCGATGTCTCCCATTTCTGTTGGTTATAGGCAGTACGCGCATAATGTACTGCAGTAACTATTCAGTAATCTGTGGTACTGCGGTCGCATCGGTTGTATAGCCTTGCTGATAAGGTCGATCCAGGGTTCGACCGTGAATTTGCCAGGCTCTGGGCTACTTGAGGGCCTCCTAATTAATTAAACTATTTAGGTTCCATTTAGACACAAAACCGTTTTCTACCCTCTACAATATACATGATTGATCAAAGAAGACATGTAGGTAGTCCTATTACCTAAGAAACCTTCAACTGGTCATGATTCAATTATTACTACGGAAGTAGGTATAGGAAACTTGGAAGTTTTTAAAACAGGCATTCAGGCCGAACTTTGATTTTATGACATTGAGTTTTTATTAATCATCTTATTGACCTTCCATATTAGCAGCTATGTCAAAGATAGCTTCGAGCAGTACCTACTTACTATAATTCAATAGTAAGTAGGTACTGTTCCATTTCTATTAAATAGTTTTGTCAAATCGATAAAGGTATATTATTATCCATTGTTTTCAATTAGGTCTGGCCCCTTTATATCCACGGGGCCTTGGGCTGCAGCCTATTTAACCGTGAGGTAGATGCGGCTCAAGGTCGGTCAATTGAGTGGGGTCGACCTCGGGCTCTCCAGCCTTCGACGCGGCCATGAACCACAAGTCTGTCCACCGATTCTATCAACGACGCAAGATTGTCCTTCCTGTATGTGAGTCCTGTCCACTATCACAACTATCTCTATCTTCGTCTTATCCCTATGAAAAGCCATTTGTGTTTATAATAACAAAAAGTGTGTAACTTACTTTTGAGGCTTGAATTAGTGTTACTATTTTGTGCTTCCATCGCCGCTTTATTAATTGTCTCAAATCCAACGCTAGTTGACCCATTGATAAGGAAATTAGTTTGAAGTGGTATACCAGGGTAGTTTGCTGTTGCTAAACATACCTGCAAAAATATTGTACAATAAAAAATACGTTATACTGTGTATGATAATGACGTTAATGATTCTAATTGAAACATGACACTTACCACAACTATCGACCAGAATGCTAAAAATAGCACAAGGAAGAAAAATGTTATAATAGGTTGTAGGAAAAGGGCGGGAATGGAGCCGAGGCAGTGAGCCGTTTCTCTGAACAAAGCTGCTAGGAAGGATACGCGGGAACGCATCACAAATACCAGTAGCAGCAAAATGAACTGAAAATGAAAGTCTATATTTGAACATGGACACAGTTAACGTTAACATAAATGTATCTGAAATAAGGCGACATAAGTAGCTCATTAGTTTTA
Organism: Mythimna separata; assembly: GCA_030763345.1. Taxonomy (NCBI): domain Eukaryota; kingdom Metazoa; phylum Arthropoda; class Insecta; order Lepidoptera; family Noctuidae; genus Mythimna; species Mythimna separata. The sequence goes on along the minus strand of CM061171.1, from coordinate 16,807,307 downwards.
CAGTACAATCAACCTAAAAATAATCACTATCAACAAGTTAAAAATAACAATGCTTACCGTTATTACAGTGGCGATAATCGAATACCACAAAAACGCACTTTCATTCTTCAGGGACTCCTAAAACATAATTTAATCAATTAATTATCTGGGTCAACACATGATACATTAGTAAAAAGACTTCGATCGTATTCTATCACGCTAGTAGTAAACCCAGTTTGCGTATTACGGTTTTTACTCTACTTTTATGTTTTATGGGGTGGAAATCATATTGTCGGATCCATAAACTCGGACACACGCTAGTTACACATTATTATTTTTTATTATTTGTGGTAAAGAGTAACTTTATTTAAAATCTCAAATAGAAATAATTTTTCAAATCTATAAAAAGTTAAGTATGTTAGAACCCATTAAAATTGGAAGGGGAAACTGTAAAATAAAACTGTATGTAAACTGAAATGTGATGTCACTTCTATTAGGTAACTTGAGAACAAAACAGCCCCACCTTCCTCATACCAATATTTGAAATGATAATTACTGCTTGATTTGATAACAAATTCTGATGGAGTTTTACTCACAGACAAATATGCGGTATCAATAGTCTTGTGCTTAGTCCTCAATTCATGGTAAGTGTACCACAGCAGGGCTGTCCCAGCCACACTAGCCACTGAGACCAATATCATAAATATCCATGATACCAAGGTAGCCAGTAAATGCAATATTGAGACCATTACGAGAGAACATACTGAAAACATCAAATAAAATTAATTAGGTAATCTGGTAAATATTTAAAGGAGGCAGCCAACATTTAGGGCCTGTTTCACAATGTCCGAGTAGGCACTACTCACTGAATAAATTCAAAAATGTGACAGATTTTGTATGAAATTATCTGCCAAGTAAGATACACGAAACTTAATCATAGGTGGTGAAATAGGCCCTTAAACTCTAACTAACACTAACTACAAATACCTATATACTGCTAAATGTTACAAAGTAAAGAATTCATCTTAACTGACTAGTAAGAAAGCAGGAGTAGTTTAAAAATTATTTTATAAATATTCTTCAAGGAACCCTTAAAAAGTACTTTCTAGCCAATTTTCTTGTATTATATTAAGCAAACTGCTTACTTAACAGAAAATTTATTTGCTTTTTTTTCTTGTGCCTAGAAACAAACAGAAAGTTAATTTAAATGTTACTTAAATGTTTATTACTTCCACACCCAAGTAATTGTTGTTGAGGGAAAACTCATGCCTGAGTAATATTATTACCCTTCTGACAAAAATTTAGATTAAACCCACTAAGCACCCTATGTGCTCACTAAGGTATTCATTAACAAAGAAAGGTGTTTAAATGTTACTAATTGACAGGCATTTGAATTATACAGTTAATCCTGAAATGATTATACTGTTCAATCCATGGAGGAAAACCGCAGGAGCTATTAATTGGCAGATATCTAATTATAAAACCTAATCACAAAATGACTAATTATAGTTCAATCCATGAAGGAAAACCTGTTTTACTCAATAACAATTAATTTTATTTTTAGTGGACCAAAAATAACAAATGTATAAAACATTTGTTACTTTGGTATACTATTTGCAAGGAAAAAAATGCAATTTTATATAGATATGATGATTGACTGTATCTGGCCAAGTTCCCCTATGACCTTTTTATCACACTAATATTATATGTATAGGTAAAAGTTCATGTAAGTGTCTGTATCTATCTCCTTCATCAAAAAGTAGGTAACTGTAATGTAGATTTAAGTATTAGTGAATCAGAATATTGTTGCAGAGATTTTTTTAATCTATATAATTAAGACCAAAAAAGAGGTGTGTTAATTGATGTGTATATTGGTGGGTCTGTGAGTCAGTCTATGGCATTGTAACTTCTAAACAAACTAATTTTATTTTTGGTCTTAACTATGATTTAAGAAAATCTATTCAGTCATTTGAAGGAGCTCTTATCTATATTGTATGTGAAAGGATGTCATAAAATTCCACAGTCTTGATCAATTCGAGATTTGGTACTCTCTTAATTTGTTAGTTCTATATTGCCTTAACCTGATGATGAAGCATGACCACAAAACTGCAATATGCCCAACTCTTCACTTTTTTGCAACATAAATATATTTTATCATTTACTTTGTGTAAGGGGTCTTTAAAATATTTAAATCTTTTTAAACAGTATATTCTGAGAAGTCATACTCATACATAATCTGCATAAAGAGATAGACCACATTACTCATAGAAACTGCAAGTTTCAAGCAATACTTAGATGAGATCACCAGTAAAAGTGAGTCAGTGCCTATTTTAAATTGCCTCCCACATAATACCTATTTTTAAAACAATGATCCTAGTAGAGCAAGCACAATTTGATCTTATCTGTTAAATTGGGCTTCATTAATTCCAAGGCCATGGCATGTTTACTTTATTTTTGATGATAATATAGGTATGCAAGATGCAATTACTCTTTTTTGAGCTATTTTATAATTGAGTCCCATAATAGACAAACTCTTATAAAAATGAGATAAATAAAGGATATACTTACTAAATGCAATAATAACACATATTATCATCTCCTTCCATGAAGAGTACAGATCTGAAAGCATCTGCTCAATAGTGTCCCAGCTGTTCAGTAAGTCATAGAAGTCATTAAATACTTTTTTAGTTAGTTCCTTTGCTGACTTAGGAAAGCATCTGTTTAGTAGGGGAAATGTCTCAAACACTGGCAGGGTAGGGCATGGCCCTATGTAGCTGTTCCCTATGTCCCTGTTACTTGATAGTGTATTCAAATTTATGTCATAGCGGCAGATATTAGATCCAGTTTCCTTATAAAAGTTTTGTATATCAGCCATTGAATCCAGCTTCTTATTAGGACATTCCTTAACACATATCTTAAGAGATCTCTGCAGTTCCTTTACATCCATGAAGAACAAATATTTTTTATCCACAGTACTAATTCCTGACACAGGAGCTGCTGTGAGTTTATGATTGGTTTTCACTCCACATGTATTACCAAATGAATCAAATCCATTGATAACTCGTAAAGGATTTCCATATACAAAAGATATTGAAGCCACAATTATCTGGGAATTAAACAAATTATCAAAAATCGGACAAACAAAGTTTGCAAATAACCAAGATTATTTTAAAAAACAAACCGAACATGAAAACGGCAAGTATTTAATTTATCTTACCATTAAAATCCAAAACAAAATATAAATAATGAGCCACAACACATCAGTGCATCCTTTTCTTGGAGTTTCATTTTGAGGAGATATTTCACTTTGTGTGCAACCCATTGTGCGTTATAATATTATGTAATTTATCAAAACTTTAGGCAACTCCTCATTTCCACTTTCACGAACTAATATTATTTCAATAATCGATGAGTTAAATAAAACCAATAACAAACTCAAACAAGCCGACGACGCCAAACGCCAAGCCCTTACTAAGGATGTTACCCGATTACAAAATTCGTTAAGAGCGCACCGAGTTTCTAGCGCTAATCGACTTTAGGTTTTCTTTGCGCTCTGTGTATGTGTGCGTGAGGCACACCGCGGCAAGCGAGCGAGCGAGCCGCGCGCGCGTCACTGCGCTGTGCCGCCGTACAATATTATTACGTGTATTACTATTTTGTAACTTTTTTCCGCTTCGCTTCTGGAATAATACTCGCGGAAGGCATAGCTTTTTTTCGTTTTGCTGACTCTTTCTTATCTATTGCGTCTAAAATATATTGTTGCTCACGAATTTCCATTTTTCTGCCCAGCCTTGAATCAATTATTTCTGGTAGAAGACAATCAAAGTAAAAACTTTTTAACTTTGTTTCCATAATGTTCTTCCAGAATTATATTATTATCTCTTTTTATTGCTTCTATTTTTTTACTGAGTAATTACCGAGAATTCAGTATGAATTTAGCTGCATAAAATATTTTCATCACATACTTAGTAGGTACCACCGTAGGCGCATGCTTGCGGGCGACGAGCAATGGGTAGCTCGCCGTCCGGACGTCTGGTAACAATCCGGACCAAGCCCATGTCGTCGACGGCGCGTATTGCTCCACGCGCGCCTCAAAGAGATGTCAGCAAACTGTAGGGGACCGACAGGGCCAAAGCCTTCTGGGGCCTGGGTTGACGAAAGAGATCCCCGGGACCACGGAATTAGGGCAAAGAAGGAACAGGAGTGGGTTTTAGTCAGTAAAAGTCTGACACGCCCTCCCGCTCCGCCCAGAGCAGAAGTCATTTTGATGATTCCCCAACTAAAAAAATATTTCGTAGGTTGGCAAAGGAGGAACAGGAGTGGGTTTTAGTCAGTAAAAGTCTGACACGCCCTCCCGCTCCGCCCAGAGCGGGAGAACTCATTTTGATGATTCCCCAACTAAAAAAAAATATTTCGTAGGTGGGCAAAGGAGGAACAGGAGTGGGTTTTAGTCAGTAAAAGTCTGACACGCCCTCCCGCTTCGCCCAGAGCGGGAGAACTCATTTTGATGATTCCCCAACTAAAAAAAAATATTTCGTAGGTGGGCAAAGGAGGAACAGGAGTGGGTTTTAGTCAGTAAAAGTCTGACACGGGCTCCCGCTCCGCCCAGAGCAGGAGAAGTCATTTTGATGATTCCCCAACAAAAAAAAAAATATTTCGTAGGTTGGCAAAGGAGGAACAGGAGTGGGTTTTAGTCAGTAAAAGTCTGACACGCCCTCCCGCTCCGCCCAGAGCGGGAGAACTCATTTTGATGATTCACCAACTAAAAAAAAATATTTCGTTGGTGGGCAAAGGAGGAACAGGAGTGGGTTTTAGTCAGTAAAAGTCTGACACGCCCTCCCGCTCCGCCCAGAGCAGAAGTCATTTTGATGATTCCCCAACTAAAAAAATATTTCGTAGGTTGGCAAAGGAGGAACAGGAGTGGGTTTTAGTCAGTAAAAGTCTGACACGCCCTCCCGCTCCGCCCAGAGCGGGAGAACTCATTTTGATGATTCCCCAACTAAAAAAAAATATTTCGTAGGTGGGCAAAGGAGGAACAGGAGTGGGTTTTAGTCAGTAAAAGTCTGACACGCCCTCCCGCTTCGCCCAGAGCGGGAGAACTCATTTTGATGATTCCCCAACTAAAAAAAAATATTTCGTAGGTGGGCAAAGGAGGAACAGGAGTGGGTTTTAGTCAGTAAAAGTCTGACACGCCCTCCCGCTCCGCCCAGAGCAGGAGAAGTCATTTTGATGATTCCCCAACAAAAAAAAAATATTTCGTAGGTGGGCAAACAAGGAACAGGAGTGGGTTTTAGTCAGTAAAAGTCTGACACGCCCTCCCGCTCCGCCCAGAGCGGGAGAACTCATTTTGATGATTCCCCAACTAAAAAAAAATATTTCGTAGGTGGGCAAAGGAGGAACAGGAGTGGGTTTTAGTCAGTAAAAGTCTGACACGCCCTCCCGCTTCGCCCAGAGCGGGAGAACTCATTTTGATGATTCCCCAACTAAAAAAAAATATTTCGTAGGTGGGCAAAGGAGGAACAGGAGTGGGTTTTAGTCAGTAAAAGTTTGACACGCCCTCCCGCTCCGCCCAGAGCAGGAGAAGTCATTTTGATGATTCCCCAACAAAAAAAAAAATATTTCGTAGGTGGGCAAACAAGGAACAGGAGTGGGTTTTAGTCAGTAAAAGTCTGACACGCCCTCCCGCTCCAACCAGAGCGGGAGAAGTCATTTTGATGATTCCCCAACTAAAAAAAAAATATTTCGAAGATATTTTTTTTTCACTCTCAAATATATTTTTTTCAGTATTCTCTTTATTTTCAAAATTCGCGGTCTGTAATATCTTGATCTAGAAAGATAAAATAATTGTTTTTTAAAATATCCCATTTGAAAAAAAAATATACCCAAGTCAGATAATTGGTAAATAAGTATGTAGGTAGGTACATATACGTATACGAATATTAATTCATTTTTTCATGCAACCGTTTAGCATTGATTTTTCGCCAACCACTTCTCTCCCTTGTTTTGTTTACTTTATTCCTCATTTTAAATAGGTACGAGTACCTACAGTGAATTTTAACACAATTTTACTCGTAACTTTTTTAAACCCGTGCGTAATCGCAAGCGACACAGGTTCCCCGTTCGACGGCCGAAGCATGACTAAAGCGGATAAGAGGGAGGCGAGGCGGCTCTAGTTATGATGGGCTGGTTGCGCGCCAGTTTAGGTATTTCCTTCGTATTGTTAAACAAATAAACATTTTGAAAATATAAAGTGTATACCGTATACAAAACATGTAGTTTTGTTAATATTAAAAATCTGAGAACCTTCCGTCAAGAATTCACGTCGTACTAAGCGTTTATTGTGGTTTTTAGAGGTATCTTTGTGAATTTATTCTATCGAGCAAACTTTATCAAATCGTGTTTCCATCGTATATACGGCCTAGTATATATCCTCAATAATACCAACATATTTTCTTAGATTTTAATTTAATTACTTACTACTTCAAACAAGGGTTATAAAAACGTGTTTTTGCGTATAAAAAGCTCGGTGCCTTCTTAATGGTGTTGTGACTTCGATGTGGATTACGTAGTGATTACATACTCTTTGGTGGATTATTATACAGAACTAGCTGTTACCCGCGACTCCGTCTGCGTTTAGTTCGTAACACTGTACAATAATATAAAAAAAAAACTTTTTCAAGCGCCAAAATTCGCAGAGCCTAACTTTAGTTAGACTCGCCAACTTATAACGGCCGTATTGTATGTAGGCTGTAAAAAAATTATGATCAGTGGACTGAAGTCGGCAACTGCAAAACCTAATCATTGCCAATTTGCAGTTCTGCACCTTTTCTTAAGATAGGTAAATAAAAATAAGTAGGCCTGCTAAGGCCGATGCCGGCAGTACCCTCTCTCCCAAAGTACACCTCACTGACATACGAGGCCTGCACTCATATCTCGTCGCAGTCCACCACCGTCTGGAAACTAATAAACCAGCTCTCTTATTCCTTTCGGAGACGCAGATCAGATGTCCGTCCGACGTGTCGTACCTTTTATACCCAGGGTTTAACTTGGAGCACAATTTCAAACCACGTGCGGGTGTACACAGTGCGGGACGACATTTGGCGTGGGGGCGTTTGGCGGCAGTGAGCTCTTGCGCCGGGCCCTAGTGCAGGCCATGAGAGTGAGGAGGACTGACAGGCGGCTCCCACTAAAAAAAGGCCAATGTCTGCTAGGGCTGCGAGATTGTTGAAAGGGTGCCATGAGAATTTTTGCCTTAACAAAATATTTCTCTGTAGAAGTTTGAGCCGTTGAGACTCAAACGGCTATCTAGCTTTGGCAGAGATAAATGAAGGAGCATAATCCGGAAACCGACCTTCAGCTGGATAACAAAAACTGCGAACATGTCGTCTTTCTCAAAAATGTACAAGTATAAGAATTTACGAGAGCATATTTGCTTTAATTGTTGCGGTTTCATTGTTTTGATGTAGGTACCCTTTTTTTTGGTGTGTTTTTGCCTGACGTCCTCGTATATCAGACGAATGTCTTTCCATATGGAAACAACCATGCAGCACTTCATGCAGCGCTGCGCTTCGTGAAGCTGCGCGTCGTCTCGCTGCGCAGCGGAACGTTTTTACATTCGCCTCATTCGTATTGCCAACGATTTAACTATGAGCCTGGCAACGCTGCGATCCGTCTCGCGGAGGCGTGCGACGCAGCGCGGTGCAGCGCGACGCAGCTCGAAATTACTGGCCTCTTCCTGCAACGCCACGTCGAGTCGCGTCTCGGTGTGAACTGACCCTAAGGCTGGTATATAAGAATGTGAGATACGCTGATACGTCACACTTTATCAAACTGTCCTCAAACGCAAACCATACTCGAGCCCATACTATGTGAAGCAGAAACCGTAAACAATAAAACACGCCATTATTTGGTCGCTATTACACTACTCAACAAATTTTCAACTTTTGATTTTATCTGAGGTCGCATTATGTGATTACTATTTCTTGCCACTAAAGTAATAAAAATATGCAAATATACACACACCATCACATCTCAACGTCCAGATAAACATCCATGTCCGAAATCACGAATTTTCCATAATTTTATTGTAATTTTAATTGAAATGGCGTAGTTTTTTTGGAGTGGCTGGCTTTTCTCTTGTACTCAGTAGCAGGGGTCTCTCTAATAAGGCTCCAACAGTAATCCGCGAGCATAGCAGGCTCCCATCTGCCTTGAAATCGCTTTTCAAATGCAACAACATCTTGGTGAAAGCGTTCGCCATGTTCGTCACTGACTGATCCCATATTTTTAGGGAAAAAGTCATGAACAAGAACATGAACAAGTCAAGAACCTATGACTTGTCTTGATTCCTTACGACACGGTTAAAATAAGCTTGATAGCACTGTTTAAGTCAGAAAGTGGTTTTTTTTTCGATTTCGGCGTAAACTCGCCACAAATATAGCAAAATAAATCAGGACTGTTAACACACACTCGCGACATTTTAGAAGTCAGTTATAGTACATTACGATATTAGTGCGTAATGATGGTTATAACATGCGAGGCGGAATTTCAGCCCGAGCCGAAGGCGAGGGCGTAACTGAGCCGAGCATGTTATACCAATACGCACGTATATCGTACGACGTTTTTTAACACATTTGCGAGGAAACAGAAAAAAAATCATTTTTAGTGTTTAGCGCCAAAGAAATCGAACGCAAATATTCTTTGGTAAAATTACAAAATGACAAAAATGACAAAAAATGACGAAAATTACTAAAAATGACTGAAATGACAAAGAGTGACAAACAATGACAAAAAGTGACAAAAAATAACAAAAAATGACAGAAAATGACAAAAAAGGACAGAAAGTAACAAAAAATGACAAAAAGTGACAAAAAATGACAGAAAATCACAACAAATCACTAAAAATTACAAAAAGTGACAAAAAGTAACAAAAAACGACAAAAAATGTCAAAAAATGACAAAAAGTGACAAAAAGTGACAAAAAATGACAAAAAGTGACAAAAGATTACAAAAAACCACAAAAGTTGACAAAAATAACAAAAAGTGACAAAAAGTGACGAAAAGTGACAAAAAGTGACGAAAAGTGACAAAAAGTGACGAAAAGTGACAAAAAGTGACAAAAATGACAAAAAATTACAAAAAAGACAAAAAGTGACAAAAAATGTCAAAAAGTGACAAAAAATGACAAAAAGTGACAAAAAGTGACACAAAATGACAAAAAACGACACCAAATCACAAAAAGTGACAAAAAGTGACAAAAAGTGACAAAAAGTGACAAAAAGTGACAAAAAGTGACAAAAAGTGACAAAAAGTGACAAAAAGTGACAAAAAATTACAAGAAATTACAAGAAATGACAAAAAATGATAAAATATGACAAATGATAAAATGATGAGGCTATTCAAATTTCGAACTAATCGCCGCGCGCGAAATGGCAAATAATGCTGTTATGGAATTTGTATGGACTATAACTTAACTATTTGCTTTGGTAACACACGCGTTTTTTATGACCCGCTTTACATATTTAAAACCGGTGGAATTACATCAGCTTTACGAGCAACTGTGTTAAAAATATATTAACAAATGCACTATGTTCCATTTGCAAAAGTAATAAGTTTCCGGACTACCCATTTTAACTTTTGTAGGTAGGTAAAAAAATAAAAAAATATTTTTCCCTATAACCAGATGTGATATCGAAATAAAATGCATACAGTATTTTTATATTGGTCAAGCTTATTATGAAATAATATGAACTGGGTCAGATATTTTTTAAGTGTTGAGTAGTGTTATATACAAGGAATTATTATAGGAAGTGCCTATAAATAACTAATTTGAGCGTTTATTGCAAAAAAAACCGGCCAAGAGCGTGTCGGGCTTCGCTCAGTGTAGGGTTCCGTAGTTTCCCGTCCTTCACAATAAGTGTCCCCCCCAACTTTTCAAAAACTGTTCCCATCAAGTCCAAAATAATTCTCCTAGAAAGTCTTTATAAAGCTCTACTTTCCAGATTTTTTTCATATTTTCTAAACTTATGGTTCAAAAGTTAAAGGGGGGGGGGGGGGGGAGGACGCATTGTTTTTACTTTTGGAGCGATTATTTCCGAAATTATTGATATTATCAAAAAAATATTTTAGTAAACCCCGATTCATTTTTTAATATCTATATTATTTGCCAATTGGCTACGGAACCCTAAAAACGGGCGTATCTTTTTCCCGTCGATTTACAAGTTTGATTTTTGCACAGATTCGAGGGACCGTGGACTTGAGTATATAGTTTTAATTTCAACTTGATATTATGATCTAAAAAAATAAAACAAAAAAGGCCTTCTGAAATTCGAACTATGACCGTCGGACATGTACAAGAAATCTAGTCAATGTGTTTTCGACAGTTAACTTTCGAAATAGGCGTTCTTAGAGTATCTTAACATCATAATTGACTGTTTGGCTCCTTATCGATGATAGCGTGATGATTTTTATCTTAGATGTTAATTTCGGAACTAACTGGAATAATCTTTAAAAAAATAACAATTTTTTTTCCGCTGAATTGATTTTATTATATGTTTTGATTACTTCATTGAATAAAAAAGTTTGGTGTTTCACTTATCTTTGTACAAAACAGAAGATAAAATAAACACAAAAATATTAACTGTAGCTGGGATTCGAACCAACGGCAAATGACGTTGAATGCGGACAAAATGCAATATTATTCATCCCCCAAGGCCAATAGCGTGATAATTTGTAGCCTATCTTCTTTCTCAAGCTCTAGTTTGTCTTTGTACCAAATTTCATCAAAATCGGTTCAGCTGTTTAAGCGTGAAAGCGTAAGAGACAGACAGACTTACCTACGCAATTATAATATTAGTTTGGATGATATGTTCGGTGCATCGTGTGTCAAATTGAAAAGGTTGACTGGAGGGGTCATTTGTCTTTTCAGATCAATATTTTCTTGTTTTATTTAAAAAAAGACTTAACTTTACATTACAATACAAATATTAAAAAACGTTTAAGGCGTAGACTCCGAATTTATTTTATTTGAATGCAGTTGTAGATAAGAATAGCATAGGGCCCCTCCAATCGATCATTTCATTTGCCACAGGATGCACCAAACACCCTGTATTTAGTAACTTATTGATGAACTTTAACCCGCAGTTCTGCCCGCGTACATAAAATATAGCCTATGAGATGGGTAACGACCCGGGTTAAAACCCATCTGTGGGTTAAAACCTGATTTTAACCCAGTTATCACCCGGTTTTAACCCATTAGCTTGGGTTAAAACTAAAACATGTTTTTGTTATTATTTAAGCAAGCAAATCTTGTAGTAAACATTTGTAAAACATGAATAAAATAATGTAACCTAAATAAATTGAATAGAACAACACCAGGGGCCTGAGTCTGCTATTTTTATAAAATTGTCATTCCAACATGATCCCATTGTCATTTGACTAAAATTTCGTAATCTGCTAATTCTTAATGATCGGTCAGTGGTCTCGCAATAGAGTTGTAGTAAAATGCCAATATCGAGCATATTGAAAGCAATAACTGCTCAATGACATTGTAATGGTAGGCCACGGCCGAAATGCATGTAAAATATTGCATTTAATAATATATTATCTTATTAAAGATACCTAATAAGATCCCCGCGGACTCTCCATCCGCGTACCGGCCCATCGTGCTGCTCGACGAGGTGGGCAAACTCTTTGAAAGAGTAATTGCAGACCGTCTCGTCGGGCATCTGGCGCGGGTGGGGCCGGATCTCTCGGACGGCCAATTCGGCTTTCGCAGGGGGCGTTCCAAGGTGGACCCCATCATGCGCGTGAGGGCTCTCACGACGGGGGATGCGGTGATTCGGGGCAGGGTCGTCTTGGCGGTGTCTTTGGGCATCGCCAATGCCTTCAACTCCCTGCCCTGGAGTTGCATCGGGGCGGCACTTCGGTACCATGAGGTGCCCGCCTACCTCCGTCGTGTGATCGAGGACTACCTGTCGGATAGTTTCATCATCTATCCCGGTCACCAGGGAGAGTGGAGACGGCGAGAGATGTCGTGCGGTGTTCCGCAGGGATCGGTATTAGGACCGCCCCTGTGGAACATCGGATACGACTACGTGCTGCGCGGCGACCTCCCCGACGGGGTCAGCGTGATCTGCTACGCAGACGACACGCTGGTCCTGGCGCGGGGAGAGACGTACCAGGCGGCGGCCGAAACAGCGACACGCGGGGTTGCGATAGTCGTGGAGAGGATCCAGCAACTGGGACTCGTCCTCGACAGCTGGTGGACTTTCGAGGAGCATTTCCGACGTTTGGCCCCCAAACTGGACAGGTCTGGGGCCGCTCTGAAGCGGCTCCTGCCCAACCTAGGGGGTCCATACGCCCCCTGCCGGAGGCTCTACGCGGGGATCGTTCGGTCCATGGCCCTTTACGGGGCGCCGGTTTGGGCGCCGTCGCTAGGTAAGCGACCGGCGGCCAAGCTGAACGCTTGCCAGAGGGTCATGGCCATCCGGATGGTTCGGGGATACCGCACGATCTCCCGCGAAGCGGCGAGCCTCCTCGCTGGCCTGCCACCGTGGGATGTGGAGGCAACAGTCCTTGCACGCATGCACGATTTGCGCGCGGAGTTGCAACGCCGGGGCGAAACTCCGCTGCCACGACAAGTCGCGGCATGGCGGACAGAGTTCCGGCGGGATCTCAGGGTGGCATGGCGACTGCGACTGTTGCAACCCAGTGCTGGGCACGCCGTCATTGAGGCGGTAAGTCCCCTCTTTGAGGAGTGGTTGGAAAGAGGTCACGGCGTCCTCTCGTTCCGTATGACGCAGGTCATCACCGGACACGGTAAGTTCGGGAGGTTCCTGCATCGGATCAAGCAAGAGAGGACGCCCGGGTGTCGCCACTGTGTGGACCGCCCGGAGGACACGGTGGAGCACACGGTAGAAGTGTGCCCCACTTGGGCGGAGCACCGCCGTGTCCTTGTGGAGGCTATCGGGGGCGGTGACCTCTCGCGCCGGGCCCTGGTTCAGGCCATGGTTCGGAGCGAGGAGGGGTGGCATGCGGTCGCCTCCTACTGCGAAGCAGTAATACTCGTGAAGGAGGCTGCTGACCGCGAGCGCGTGAGGGAACGGTCCTCACGCCGCCGCCGCCGAGATCCCGATCCCGATTTCCAACCACCGTAGGCGCGGGTTCGCGGACGGCGAGCACTGGGTAGCTCGCTGTCCGGCAGTCTGGAAATAATCTGGACCGAGCCCAGTCGTCAACGGCGCGTTCTGTTCCACGCGCGCCTCAAGGAGATGTCAGTAAACTGTAGGGGCCCGGCAGGGCCGAAGCCTCTGGGGGGAACACGTGGTATTCTTAAAGGTTGACACCGAGTCCCCCCCAGATCGAAGGCAACGAAAGAACGGGGTAGGGGTTTAGTCAGTAAGAGTCTGACACGCCCTCCCGCTCCGCCCAAGAGTGGGAGAAGTCATTCTGATGGGGAATCATCAGAATGACTTCTACTACTACTATCGACTACCAGAAAAAAAAACCTAATAAGATAAATATATTACTTATAGCAACAAAACATTTGTAAAAGGGACATTATAAGTCAAGCCATAGAAGTTTTGCCATTATAAAATATACATACTAAGTCGGTAGGTGTAGGTACATCAATCATCTTAGATTGTAGTCGTTTTCAACATAGTGGTGCAGTTTTCCTGACCTAAACTGAGTTTCATTAAAATTCACTTATAGAATAGAAATCACATTAACAAACAAAAAACATAGCCTTCTCATATAGAATCTTAGATTTTTATAATTTATTACTTTGCGCTAGTGATTTCTCGTCAAAATAGTGCTTCAAAGCGACTTTTTTTTCAATTTCGCAGCTTACGTTCAGTTCTCAAGCGTGTAACAATCATATCGCATGTTCCTCTATTTTCACCCACTAAAATAGTTGATAATGGGTTAAAACCGGGTGATTTGGGTTTTAACCCAGTTTTAACCCAAACGGGTTGAATGGGTTTTAACCCACTGCCCATCTCTTATCAGGAATACAGCTGCTTTCTATTGGTGAAAAAAATTTAGCAATCGCACCAGTACTTCCACAGATTACCTCATACAAACAAAAAAAACAAACTTTACCTCTTTATTATATTAGTATAGTAGTACCTATAGCTTTCTGTTGTGATTGAAAGACTTTGTGTCCATGATCAAGAAATAAATTTTAAAAAATAAAAATATTGTCTCTCTTTGTTTTTAGGTTAGTTAGTTTTGAAGTTGTCAGAATATTACTATATTAGAATTAAATATAAGCAAAATGAATGCAAAGGTCCTTTTAAACTTAAAATCTTCGCTAGTAAACCATTGTTTTAGAAGTTATTTACATAATAATGTAGCTCGTGTCACAAAGGTACACAGAGACATATATCCCAGATTGTATCCTACTGTAGTTGTTCTGCCGGATGGAGCTTCAATCAATATTAGATACCATGAACCCAGGAAAATAATAAAGGTATCAATATTTATTAGCATATTAGCAAGCAATGACAAGTTTTATTACAATTATTTTTATCCTCTCTTTAGTCAAATCTGTTAGTAAAATTAGATTTATTTTTAATTGATAAATGAATGTAAATCTATAGTTAAATTCCATTATGATACGTAAAACCTTCAAATATATATTATAAATATATTATACCTATGAGATATTTACTATAAATATCAGGACATTCGTTATTTGTTAAAATAATAATTCAATTGTATATAATTTCGAAGTTAAAGATTTTGGCTTTGTTATTGCCAAAGTCAATAAAGTGCTAGCTTGGTAATAACAAAATATTGCGCCTGTCGGCTTAAAATTGAACCTATCACATACCCGCAAAACGAGACACAAAAGTAAAACAATAACAGCGCGGTCTCATAGGACCGGTCGGGGATTCATGAACTAACGTTTGTGTAAAATTTGAAGTCTGTAATGTATTTATTGCTACAGAATTAAACTGAATGTATGATCTAAAGGGTAAAGTACTGTGTTAATTCCTAGGGGAATGTATTGTCAAGAAAAACAATAAACTAATCACTCTTGTTTGTTTACAGTTACCTCTAGATCTGTCTCAGTTGTCAGAAGAAGAACGGAAAATGAGATTAGAAAAGAGAAAGCCAAAGAAGAAGGTTAAAATTACTGATGATATTGAAGATGACTTTAATGCTAAAAAATATTTGAAATATATTAAGAAAAAGTAATTTATAATGGAGTTATTAGCTTTATTAGAACTAGTATATTGTTATAGAATAAAATAAATACCCGCAAAGCTTTCTTAGCTAAAGCACACATTCTTTTATTTCCAATCAATACTTCCCTCAAGCAATTGCTTTAATAAAGATAATTGTTCTGAAACCTTAGAGATTACCTGGTTTCCAGAGTATGCATTATACTAAATTTTTGGAAAATTGTAGATTTTTTTATTTACCCTTATTGAAGAAACTTCTTTGTGGAGGTCTGGTCGGCAGCCACTCCTCGTAAAATACTGATTCAGCTAAATCCGGCTTGACTGGAAACCGACCCCAATATAGTTGGGAAAAGGCTAGGCAGAAGATGATGATTGAAGAAACTTCTGAGCAAAAATGTACTGTGTGTTTCTAAAGGGAAAGGCTTTTCAACCATGTTTCTTGTCTTACGTTCATGTTTTCTTGCATAATTTGCAAAAAATGATTAAATTTCAGACTGGCATGTGAAGAAGTCTGGGACTGCTGCTACTAAAAAACTTTACTCAATTTCGTTAGAATATTAATTAGCGATTTTATTTGTTGTATTTATGATACCTAATAATCCACAACTTTTACATAATGTCAACTGCAGAGCTTGTGATGTGAGTACTAGACAACTAATAAAAAAATTACACCCAGACACAACAAAATGGGAATCGAACCCACGCGTGGACGACCTCTGCCATAGCTGTCAGGACCACTAGACCAACATACATGTCCTCTTGCATGGAATACGTCGAGTTGCTAGTAACCCTGTATATTATATAAAAAAAAAACGACATCAATTTTGCAACACAATGAGCCTGGTATAATATAACGAAATATTATAATATAACGAAACACTGAGTTTCATTTCGAAAAAGCCAAAGGACCGGAAATCAAATGGTAAGGAGCCGCTTTTTAAAATTACATTATTCAAGAGTCCTTCAGTAAGTCAAGAGATTTTTATTTACTTTATCACACCCGTGCCATTCGCCTATTCTTGGTTATTTATATAATCTAAAATCGCCATTCGTCCAAACACCATTCGTAATGATTCGTAAAATATGATCTATTAGTCTATGGGCGTGTGGATCCGAGAACTGGCTAGGGACACAGTATCAAAGCAAAAGTATCGATATCGTACTCATGAGTAGAATCGATGACAAAGTATCGTATTCATTAAAGTATCGAAACAAAAGTATCGAGTACTTTTTTTACTTTCTTCATGTTTGAAGTGTTTCCTGATGTTTTTATGGTTTTGAAGCATGTCTTGCATTTTACTTCGTTGTTATTAATTTTTACAAAATACTGCCAAAGGTCACTTTTAGGCGGCATTCTTCTCAAGACTCGTAACAACACAGTTACACTTACACAACAGAGAATAATAGAACTACTTACACTTACTTATAAACTTTAAGAAATCAAATACTAGTAATAAAACAAAATAATGATAAATCGTACCGTATTTATACAACAACAAACTGAACGAGTGCACAGAGTGAAGAATGATTGATTAGGAAATTAACTACAACGACCGGCCGTTAAGAATGAGTTAAGACAGAATGTCTTAAAAAGTTTTCAACGAGTGAGCTAGAAAGCGCTGTTAAATTAAATTTTTCATTCGATACGATACCTAGGAAAAAGTACTTATTGAGTAAAAGTGTCGAATACAAAGTATCGAGTACAAAAGTATCGGTATCGAACTGGAATGTACTCGATACCACAAAGTATCGAGTACAAAAGTATCGGTATCGAACTGGAATGTACTCGATACCACAAAGCATCGATACTTTTTTGGTGTCCCTAGAACTGGCAAGCATGGACAATTATGATAATTATGTCAAATGTCAATGTCAATTTATTGTCAGTGTGGATTTTGTTGGGCATGGTGTACTTGCGGTACAAATTGGAAGAGTGAAATTAAACAGTCAAGTTTTATTATTATAACGTAATTAATTATTGTTTTGATAAGAGATTAATCAATAATAAGTTACTGTTAACTACAGGATCTGTTGATCTGAAAAGGCAACAGTTATTATGTTCATCTACTAACCTATATACGTATATGTTACATTGACTTACGTAAGCAGTAAAATGGGTAACTCAGTATCAGCTGAGGCTGGTGTGAACTTGCCAAACATTGGAAGTAACTCCAATCCACCTCCAGAATGTCCAATGCACAAAAAAACGGATTCAAAACCTGAAGAAGCCAAGAAACCATCTGAATGTCCAGTACAGGGCAATGATGTCAATCCCTATAACATGGTAAGTTTCATAGCCAGACCTATTAATTAAACACCATGAATACTCATCGCCCTAGAAATATTATCTATAAATACTTTAAGTACATGGTATTAAAATAAAATAACCTTCAAAGGCATTACACAATCACATATATACCACATGTTGTATTAGAGATAAATTATGTTTACCATTAAATTGCCCACATTGACTCTTTCCATTACAAAGGGCATAGATGTTTTTCCTTACCCTTGGGGATGTAAAGGGCATGCAAGGGCAAGGCAAAACTATTTTGTGGAGTTCAATTTGTGCTTTCTTAGTCAGTTTTAGTTTTATATTTTTCCTCCACTCAACATTTTCTTTAGAGTTATCATTCACTTTGTACGGGAAAGAGCCCATGTCATTATTAACAGGTATTTCTACTAAAATTGCATTGCATTCAAAAAATAGATAATCATTTCTGTATTTAAGATGGTAAGCAAGATGGATAAAATATTATTTACAACGCAAATACGAGTTGAATATCCATTTTATACCATAGACATGGTTAAGGAAGAGATTTTTCAAAAGCATAAGTCTTTTGTTGATTAACGTTTGAATCCCCGACCGGTCTCATGAGACCGCGCTGTCATTGTCTTACTATTGTGTCTCGTTTCGCGGGTATGTGATAGGTTAATAGCCATCAGATTGTGTTCACAAAGCTTTTTTTTTTAAACAAAGCTAAATTAAGAAAATATGTAATAAAAATGATAATGAATATGTAATATAAACAACCACCTACACATTTTGAATATCCATCACAGGAGATCCCTCAGATCCGTCTGCATGCACTTGACTATAAAGAACAATCCTTGTGCTCCTGATTACTTAAAACAATATTTCAAAACATTGGGCAGTTCTCATAATCTCAACCTTCGAGCTTCCAAAAACAAACTCCGTATGAGTATGTTGTAATCATGGCAGAAATCCACTCTATGACACTCATAAAAGGAAGTCGTGATGCACGTCTTAAACAAGTAAGAAACAATAGGGTGTCACCAGTGTGTGGAGTGTGAGAGATGCCATTGTTTGATTTCCTATCTTAGGGTTTACAAATATGTAAACATTTCTTAAATGTTCTTTGATATTGTTATAGATGCCCCCAGCTAACCAGCAGCCTGCTCCTGACCAGCCATTTGAACTCCCCACCCAACGTCAAGTGTCCTCAATACCGCGCGCCATGCCTGATGGATCCACCGAGTTCTGGGTGTACCCTAGTCAACAAATGTTCTGGAATGCTATGTTGCGTAAAGGCTGGCGCTGGAAGAATGAAGACATCAAACAGAAGGATATGGAAGACATTATCAAAATACATAATGCCAACAATGAACAGGTATTTTTGTTATACAAAAATCATTTTCCTTATTCAAATTCATCCTGTTTACATACAGGATAAATTTGTTTAATTAATACACAGATCAATGACGAATCATTTCATGTTTTATCATTATCTGCTTAACAATATTGTTTTATTTAGGACTTTGTTTTGTTTTATGCATAATTTTTATAAATAAAAATCATTACTTCTTAGGCATGGCAGGAAGTACTGAAATGGGAAGCACTACATGCTAAGGAGTGTGGACACCCAAGACTGAAGAGTTTTGGTGGCAAAGCATCTGACTACAGCCCTAGGGCTCGCATAAGAAATTGGCTTGGGTATGTATTTGTCTTGATGAAAATTATATACAATCCACATCCAATCAAATATAATTTTTTTTATTGTTGATTTGCGTGTCCTTGACCACTATCTCGATGGAAAGCGACGATGTGGTCGACGACAATAATTAAAAATTATTAATATTTAAAAATTATTAATATTTAAAAATTATTAATATTTAAAAATTAATAATATTTAAAAATTATTAATATTTAAAAAAAATATTTGTCCCAGGTAGTTCATAAAAAATATTTTTAAATAATATGTTTGACTTTTTATTTTCAGTTACGAGTTGCCCTTCGATAGACACGACTGGATCGTCGACAGATGTGGAAAAGATGTTCGCTACGTAATTGACTACTATGACGGTGGTGAAGTTGATAACAAATATCAATTTGCTCTTCTTGATGTCAGGCCTGCCCTCGACTCTTTTGATAATGCATGGGATAGAATGAAAGTTATGTACATGAGATATCGCTATGAACTTATTGGCTCCAAGGAGGATAAGTTGACTAACTAAATTTAAGATATGATCATGCGTGTTGCATGAAGTTACTAATAAAGTATTTATTTTATTGTGGGGTTCTTCTGTCGGCAAGAGTTTGTCACTGTGGAAACTCTTTGTGATTATACTTTCTTTTAATATTATTCACAAAGTTGCAGTACCTGTTATCTTGATACAGACTTCATAATTTTATTATTGTTAGTTTGTTTTTCAATAATATTGTATAGTTAAAATTTAGGAGCATATTATTAGAAGTATTGGTAGGTACTTATTTATGCCTGTTGGACCCGCATTTTAGTAGTTAAATTTTCATTGTATTTTAACAAGGGCTGAATAATACCCACTAACATGTAGGTACTTAATGTAAACGCTAAAGTTCCAAAGTTAATTCTGTAAGCAATAACATGAATGAACTCTCAAACAGTTTACAGTAACAAATTTTTGTAGAACATTATGAATAAGATCTTGCACACATAATAAAAAGAATGTTCATTAATATGAAGATCTTTTATTTACACCTTCCAAATAATATTGATAATAAAAATATTACTTATATTTAAGAGCTTATTGTAAATAACAGGTTAGTTTGCACTTAGAATTAGTTTTCCAGAGTTACAAATTGATGTGATTCTCTAGTAGGTGGCACACCCATACATTCATTTTTAAAAAGTTCAACTTGCTGTTCAATGTAGCTCTCGAAATGATTGTATGGGCAACCTGAGAGTATTTTGTACATTGGTTTTCCTTTACTGCAGTGATAAATAGATCTTAGAGTCAAAACTGGTGGTTTATCTGGAAATTTGGCACCTGTAAATAAAAGATATCATTAATGATTGTTTCTGCATGCATTTTAAAATAATGTATTTTAATAAGGAATACAAACCAATGTCTATCTGTAAGATCCAGTGGTAGCTGCTCATTTCAAACAAGAATGCTGCATTATTAGCATCATGTTCTAGAACAGCACCTTCATACTTTACAATCAGTTGTGCCAGTAAATCTCGCTTTAACTTTTCATTGTTCAGCAAATCGTTGATCTGTAAAGCAACAGTTTGTTATATTTATCTTACAATAAATTGACGGCACAGTTGGCGCAGTGGTTGAGTGGGTTGCTCTGCTGCGCCGCGTGGCGCAAATTCGATTCCTACATGGAACAAATTTTTGGATGACCTCCTGAATAGTTGTTCTAGGTCTGGTGGCACCCATGATACTAAAGTAAATCTTAGTGTGGACGCTATTTTTTTTAACTGATACAAGTATAAGGATTGCCAATCTCTAATTTTGTCTTTCACACAAAAATAGTTTAAGTATTATAGTTTCAAACTCTTGCAGTAGGTTTAGGGCCTTTGCCATACCATACCTTATTGTTCAATAGTTCAGTCACCATTGGAACATAATCCATCAATACTCCAGACTGATGCATCCTAAAAAATTAAATATATATTAAATTCCAAATACATTATTATACATCTTTAATAACAATTAAATATAGATAAAACAATTCCCACAAAAAAATAAGCTAGAAGAACTAATAAATCAGTTTTTTTTACTGCCACAACAAAACAGCAAAAGTGTTCTAATAGTGGACATTTAAGCTACGATAAATCTTTACGATCAGACTGTAAGTACAGTTCGAACGGTACCGATAAATCGCTACATGTATGTTATAGTGGACATATTATATGCTACGAGAAATCGTTACGATCAGACTGTACAGTTCGAACGGTACCGGTAAATCGCTACATGTATGTTATAGTGGACATATTATATGCTACGAGAAATCGTTACGATCAGACTGTACAGTTCGAACGGTACCGATAAATCGCTACATGTATGTTATAGTGGACATATTATATGCTACGAGAAATCGTTACGATCAGACTGTACAGTTCGAACGGTACCGATAAATCGCTACATGTATGTTATAGTGGACATATTATATGCTACGAGAAATCGTTACGATCAGACTGTACAGTTCGAACGGTACCGGTAAATCGCTACATGTATGTTATAGTGGACATATACGCTACGAGAAATCGTTACGATCAGACTGTACAGTTCGAACGATATCGATAAATCGCTATATGTATGTTATAAAACACAGTTTCGTCCGATTTTTTAAGACTCTGCAGTCGAACGAAACAGTATTGGCCGGTATACACGGCAACGATAGAACTGCACAACGGACTGCGCAGTAAAATCGCTACGATAATTCGTTGTCGTGTGAACCGGCCATACCTATGAAAATTTCAATGGATTAATCGGAATCGGACGAACTGTGCCGACTGATCGTAACGTGTATGCGCTCGTGCTACCAAAAATTGTGCCAGTCTTTTGGAAACATGAAACAAATTGACATGAGAATGCTTTTCATTAGCCATTCTTTGCATCAGATGCTATGCTTTTTCCGCTTCCCCTTTTTTATTTATATTAATCTACAACTTTCTAAACGTCGTCCGTCGAAGCCATCGCTGACACGTGTGCGTCGGCAGCGTTTATTATACCGTCTGATCGTAACGATATCTCGTAGCGTATATGGCTTTTATGCCGTGTACGATAAACTGTACCGTTCAAATTGTACAGTCTGATCGTAACGATTTCTCGTAGCGTATATGTCCACCATAAGCCCCAAGCTACAATTTCATAGTGTTTGTCTAATATGGGACTACATATGGTACCTAAGCAGTTCAATAAAAATAACTGTAGTTATATAAATATAAATAACAATGTAAATAAGAAAACAATTATTTTTTAAAAGATTCATTAATGTTTAAAATGCAATGTCTGTTTGTGTTCCTGAACACATTTTACTTTGTCATGTATAGATACATGCTTGTGGCGGTCAAACATGAATTTGAATAGAAAATCAGTTTGTCCATCAATATAAAATGAGGCTGGAGACAGATACATCCATCATCTCAGTTACCAGGGGGTTTGGAAAAAAAATTGTAAGACCAATAAGTACTTACAATGGTAATGATATATTTCCAAGTGACTTGGTAAGTACTGGTGAGAGAATCAATTCAGCATTTGTTGAATTTGGATACCTGACCAACAATAATGCAGTGTCAATACCAGGATTCTTTTCAACTCTGAAAATTAAAACACAACAAACGTAACAACCAAAGTAACGTCATAAAGTAATAATAACGGTTAAATTCGTTTCTTCACAATTTTAACTGTTAGTTTTCTCCTTAATTTTAATTGCTCATTGAAAGGCTGTTAAATCCAAAGTCACTGTCATTTTGACAAAATTGTATAGGTTTCACTGCGTTTATCCCTACATTTTATTTTAGTCGACTTTTAATTTAGCTGTCACTTGGATGAAAACATTGACAAGATGACAGTTGCTATTGACAACAGTAATGGTCAAGGAAAAGTTATTATGGATGTTTTATCTCACGAAAGCGGGTGACCCATACTTGTGTGTGTAAGTGTACATGCACACTGTCTTTGTGTGCGTAAGCTCGGGAGCGCTCAGTCGCGGCCGGGTCGCCGGCTAAGTCAGTAGTGCTTCTTGGTTCGCGTCAAAATAATTTATCGAGTACCGTCAGCATGCAAGGTACGAAGAAACGGAGAAAAGTTGCTCGTAGTGCGATAAGGCAACTTAATGTTAATGTTTGGTGTGTATTTATGTTGTGTGTAATATATGAATGTATTTATTTATTTTAATTACTAGCTATACTTACAGTATGCATCAAAGCGTATAGCTAGCCAACAACTTACGAACTAGAGAATTTTACACAGATATTGATCATTTCTTTACTGCTATATAAAAAAAAAAACGAATTTCGGTTCCTGAGCAATCAGGGCGTTCAGCAGATTATTTATGTGGCGTAACCATGGTAACCATAAAAACCATCGAAGGAGCATCGACGCGCGCACCCGCGCCTGTCAGTCCGCTTAGCTCACAGATGACAGACGCCACGCTCTTACTTTTGCTGTGTTAACAATATTAGTGGTGAGAATAAACTATTGGAAAAGAATCTGGGCCGTTTGATTGTGTTCCACCACCACAACACATCAACATGTTAAACGATTTTAAAACTGTATTGTTTATTTAGGCTCGTCAAATGATTGCAAATATTTATAATTTGTTCAAAGAAGAATATTAATTCACGGAACTTCATCGAGAACCAAATTGTGATTTATCATATTTGCGTAATATTACAAAAGAACAGTGCAAAAAACTAATAAAAGAAGGGAGAGATGTCGCAAGTACATCTTCGAATTTTATGTCACCCATGATAAACCGAAGAGAGAGAGAAAATAAAGATGGATTTACAGGTGACGTTGTACGGAGCACAATACAAAATTTTCATATCGTACTAAAACCAATTCCAACAATAAATCAAATAAAATAAATAAATTGTTTATTTGGGCTCAAAAGGTTACATTACAAGTGTTAATGAAACAGCCCCAGTAAGTTATTATTAATACTTGTGTTAGGGTTATTTCGTTCCTTCCCTTAATTGTATAACATTGGCAAAGCTAAGGTCAGTTTTGGATGAAAAAGTTGGTTTCGATGGATGTCTCGTAATGTTGCGTAAGTTATTAAATAAATTGGGCAACAAGTGGCAACTTTATTATTTTGTTCAATAGCGATGAGCTTGCTAACGCTACCTGTAGTTACGCACACAAGAGCGAGTGTCTATACACATCACAACTACAAGTATGGCTCACCCGCTTTCGTGAGATAAAACAACTATACTTTAGTTTTAGTTTTATCTTTTTGAAGAAATTGGCCGTAAAAGAGTAAATAATTAACCTATCACATACCCGCGAAATGAGACACAATAGTAAGACAATAACACTGCGGTCTCATGCGACCGGTCGGGGATTCATGAATTAATACATGTTCTAAGATGAAAGTATTAAAACATGCCTAAGTAATTATAATTTTATTTATATACTTTGTTATTTTATTATATCCTTACCCGTCAGTATACAGTTCAGGTAATCTGGAAGTGTCAACTTTTAGTCTGATCAGGAACTCGACTACATGGCTGCCAACCCACACTTCAATATCTTGTTCAGAAGTTAGAGCATCCCCCAGAAGAGCACTGTATTCAAAGTATGCTCTGGAACTGTCATCTTCATTTAATTTCTTTATCTGTAACAGCAGCAAGAATTAGCATAACTGTGTGTGTGACTGATTTATTGTATTAACCTATCAGATACCCGCAAAACAAGACACAATAGTAAGACAATAACAGCACGGTCTCATAGGACCGGTCGGGGATTCATGAATTAATTAACATTCATGCATTTGATAATTTATCACATCTATTTTACAATAACTTTAATTCATGAAATTCTATATTTGACAAGTCTATGTTTTTTCATAGTGTCTACAGAAATATTATTTTTTTGTGTTGTGATGGAACAGTTTTGCATTTATATGAATAGAGTAGTATAATTTTCGTACCTGATGAAGTTTGTAAAGATTAATCAATTCTGAAATAACATCACTAAGTGCTTTTGGATCGTTTTCGTTCCACTTTGATAAACTTGGCACTTTTTCTTCCAAAAAATGTTCATTAACATTCATAAGAAAGCTGTCGTCATCGAATCTGAAATCGGGTGCGAACCAAGGAGCTGTAGCATCAAATATAATTTCCCATTTTAATTTCTTCGAACAATAGGGTAGGACAATCCGAATTTGGGATTCACCCCCCTCAGAATTCCCGGATACTCTTTCAAAGTCAACTTTAGTCTTACATAAACCTGCAAGTTTAATTATTATATTTAATAATAGAGATTTAAATATAACAGAATGTGCTCGTATCAATAATCTTACCAAGTTTCAAATCTTGGTACACATTTTGAATGTAAGGACGAAAAACCGGTGCCAAGTCATTTACAACACCAAAACTTTCTGACAACATTGTAAAAATGAAACGCTTCTTTAACTATAGCAGTTGAAATGTTTACATTTGCTGAGCAACGACGAAAACTAGCAAAAATAATAATCATACGAAAGATACGAAACAATACAAAATTACAATCTACGAAACCATATCAATAATCAATTTGACAAGACAGACAATGACACGGATGACACCGAGTCTTTTTTTTCGCTTCATTTTGGCAGGCTAAGATCTTAGAACATACCGCCCCGTCCTGAAGTAAATACCTATTTTTTAGTTTCATTAGAACACGGGTGCAACACATTCCAATGCTTTTGCAATATTTGGCAGCAAAAGTCACAAGAGTCACAACATCAGTTTCATAGTGACTGGCGTTCGTGGTGCCTGTACCAAACATTTTTTTGCTCTTCCCCCATGTTGAAGGAAGGCCGCCTTCCGGCCGCACTTTGTGGTACTCAGATGCCACAGAACAGCATGAAGTCAAAAGAGGGTTGAGTGCAATGTTAAGTGTTAATGTTAATATCATAGTCCAAAGTTTTATTTACTCATAAATAATATTTGTTTTTAATAGCGACGTATAATGTATTAAAAAATCTTCGTTTTGTTGAGTTTTGTTCTGTTGAGTAGATATGAAAATAAGTTTGAGTTCAAGGGACTAAATAAGTCTTCAGCCCGAGGTTTACCTCGGACTGAGGACATCTTAATATAACGAGTTTCCTCCGTGCCTCGGAAAGCACGTTAAGCCGTTGGTCCCGGCTGTCATTTGTAGATCTTTGGCAGTCGTTACGGATAGTCAGAAGCCAGTAAATCTGATTCCAGTCTTGCCATGAAGTACCGTGTTACCCCAGTTTATGGGTTGTGGAGGTCTGGTAGGCAGCCGCTCCTCGTAAAATACTGGTATTCAGCTAAATCCGGCTTGACTGGAAGCCGACCCCAATATAGTTGGGAAAAGGCTAGGCAGATGATGATGACTAATAGTGACGATTAATAGGGACGACTTGTATGTCTTCCTTGAGAATTGGCAAGAAGTAGCTCAAAGCCGGGAACGATGGAAGAAATGGAGGGAGGCCTTTGCGCAGCAGTGGGAAAGCTTAAGCTAGATATAATAATAATAGCAAAATATTTAGAGCGCATTCAAAACAAATGTTGGGACATTGTTGGTTTGTAGGTTTTTTGATGTTAATTTGTAAGAGTATCTTGGACCGTATGGTCCAAGATGTGTGATAAACCTGATAATAACTGATTTATAATTATTTATTGTATTATCACACGATATGTTATCGTGGACTGAGTTTACACCGTGTAAACCTAGCATTATATTGAAATATCGACATTATTTAAGCTTATGGTACTGGGTCGCATCCCTAAAGCTGTCATTTGTTTTTGTCGCCTTTCGTCAGTGAATGACAAACGGACATTGTGGAATTTTGCTGAAGAAGGAGGATAGGACAATACTAAAGCGTTTTTCGTATAACGAGTAACGGCCAACTCTCAGTCTCTAAGTCCTCTCATTGCTGATAATTTTATTTTTTTTAGGTTTTAATTGAAGAATCCAGTACTTATTACTTGTATGGAAACCGTATGGAACAGTAATATGAAAAATATGTACTCGTCTACACAGAATATTTCCGATCTACTCAAATTAGCCAAAAAATTCAACTGTTTTTATCTATCAGGTACGTGATTCAATTTGTGTATGATTTGCGAGTTAAAGGTAATTATGTATTAGTTTAGAAATACACGAGTGTCTGTTTAGGCAGCATACTTAGTGTTTGTAATAACAAGCTGTCGAAGAAGCAATTCGTACTGTTTGCTTACATATTTCGCATTGTTCAAGGCTTGCATCAAGGAGTATGCAAACCGTTTATAGTAGCCGGATATCAAGTGGGTTTGATTCGCCCTGATGTTATGAAGTACCTGATTAGATTCCCAGAGGTAAGCCCTTCTACAGTAATATTTTTATTCATTCAACACAGTATCCTTTTCCAAAAAACAGAAAACATTCCAATTATAATATTATTAGAATATTATTATGAAATTCTGATTAATTCTGTTTAACTTAAATTATTAATCAATGTAATGTCAATTTGTAACTCTGTCTTATTCATGATCCTTTAAAATTATTTAAGCAATACATAACAAATTTATACATAACCTCAAATAATAATGTCTCAAATACTAATTTTCACTATATTTAAATAATTGTATTTGCAAATATGTTCTATTCTTAAAAGCATGCTTATAAATATTCAATTTAAATGGGCAAACTAATAATATTGCAGGTGTTTCGGATCACTGGCAAGTATGTAGAATTAAATCCAGCATTCAGAGATTATAAAGAGAGGACAACGAAGATAGCTGATGTATTGCAGAGTTTGAGGAAAGAAAATGAGATCTGCGCTTTAAAAGGATGGAGAGATGAGGTACATTTAACTTCTATATTTGATATCAAAGCCATTAACTCGTTAAATTCCCCTTGAATGTGAATTATTAGAAAATGTGGGTGGGCGTAGTGCACAACACATGAATGTTTTACAGAAAACAAAAATAAAACAGTTGTTCCTTATGACTTAATAATAGTTAATAAGAGGTAATGTAAAAGTTTGCATCAGACTATTTATGCAGACTTTGTGATTAATGATAAAATTATTCAACTTCAACAGGTTGGCTAGTCATTTTACATAATAGCTATATTACAAATGCCATGACATATTAAATGTATATGTTTCCTTATTCCTGATAAACTTTTCAAAAGTTCTATTTGTTGTTAATGGCATCATCATTATAATGCTATTTATACAAAAATATTAGAATTGATTTGGTCTAATTAGACAAAACTTTATTTAACCTATCACATACCCACAAAACGAGACACAATAGTAAAACAATAACAGTGCAGTCTCATAGGACCGGTCGGGGATTCATGAATTAACCTATCAATACCCGCGAAACGAGACACAATAGTAAGACAATAACAGCGCGGTCCAATGAGACCGGTCGGGGATTCATGAATTAATAAGAATTATCTTGGAATGCCGTCCGATTATGATATAATATTGTTCAGTTTTTGAACTTTAACATTCTCTAGTTATCATTACCAAACCCAAAAACTGGAATACTGAACATTTAAATATTATATTGAATAAAATTAGAATGGTAATTCTTTAGTTTTGAGATTTCATAATTATTGGTGGGTAGTTTTGTTTTCCTAGATTGCCTGTTTTTAGAGAGATATAGATTGATGGAGTAGTTATATTGCAGTGTTTTGGGGTGACTACTCCTTACTACCCCGAGAGCCTGCTGGAAATGGACAGGAGTGCTATGTGTCTGTTTGGCATCAGAAACTATGGGGTCAGTGTGACTGGCTATGTCAACCACCCGGCAAAAGGCCTTTGCATCTGGTTACAGCAAAGAAGTTTCACTAAACAAACCTGGCCTGGTAAGCAGCTAATTTAAACCTGGTAACATTATGAAATTCAGGAGATGAAAATACTGATTATGGTTTAACTATTAAGTTGAAATTGAAAAAAAAAAGATGATTATATGGAGAGTAACTTTGTTTCATCTTTTAATTTTTTTGGATTTTATTACTGTTAATACAATTAATTTTGATTAATTTTATAAAAATATCAGTACTTGTCTCAAGTTTCATTAATATTCCACCATATAATTGTTTTCTATGTTTAGGAAAGTGGGATTGTTTCGTTAGTGGCGGGCTGGCTGTGGGCTATGGCATTCTGGAGACAACTATAAAGGAGGCAGCAGAGGAGGCTTCTGTAGAAGGAGAACTAGTTAAAAAGTTGGTTCCTGCTGGCTGTGTTAGGTACTAAATACTTGTTTATTTATTTATACTTTTACTGTTTATATATTTGCTGTGATGGACAGTGGTACAGGCATAATTTAACCTGACATAATGTTTTCAGTTTCTATTTCGAAAGTGAAAGGGGCCTATTTCCTAACACAGAATATGTATACGATCTTGAGTTGCCATTGGACTTCATGCCTCAGAATGCTGATGGTGAAGTAGAGAATTTCGAACTGCTAACTGCTGAGGAGTGTGTCCAAAGAGCCCTCACGCCCGAGTTCAAGACAACAAGTGCTCCAGTGCTTCTAGACTTCTTGATACGCAGAGGATATATTAATCCTGAAAATGGTAAGAAATGTTTATTCATGTTGTATAATTATTTTTCTTTGTTCTTCTTCTTTCTTTGTAGGTTCAATGTGATGTGTGTATGGATATTTAACTAGTTTAGCACATTTCGTAATTAAACTTTGACCAGTCATTTGAAACCCACGAGGGTGGTTTGAAAAGTTCTCAGACCGAGATTTGAACGAAGTCTCATAGATGCTACAAAGGTTTCGACGATTTTTTTGGACACTTCTGTAAAAAAAAATCCTGTTCCGAATTCGTTTGTCCGTCCCGCGGCTTCACCGGTTTGTATTGATATAAAGTATCTATAATTAAGGTAAATTCAATTAAGTTCGGTTAAGCGGCTTAGGCGTGAAGATTTTTTTTAGTAATTCGATACAAAAAATTGAATGATGACTTTGAGAATTTGATCATTTATGTATTGTTGCCGAACAAAACTCGACCGTGTTAAAATATCAAGGAAAAATCTGGCGTTGTTTCAGTCAAATATTAGCGACCTTTTAAAAACCATTTATAACCGCTGATTAAAGATGGATTCACCATTATATTCCTGAGACAAAAGTGTGGAAACAGCATTTCTCTGCCACCGAAAAGAATCAAATCGCAAAAGACAGGGGGAAAAGTGATGGCATCAGTTAATTATAAGGGAATTATTTTTGAAGATTACCTTCCCAAAGAATAGACTATTATATAACAGGCCCCTCCCCTGACCACAATACTGACAAAATTCGTGAACCACGGTCGGGATTGGCCAAGGAGAAAATCCATTTTCATCAGGGTAATGCAGTGGCGCACGGTCGTTGCTATGGCTATGAACTCCGTTTCGAAGTATTAAATCATCCCCCTTACTGTCCTACACCATCAGACTATTTCTTGATCCCTAAATAAAAAAAAATCACCTGACGGGAAGTTTTCCAGAAATGAAACGCTGGAGCATAAATTGAAAAAGGGTATTGAGACAAGGGGAGAATATCTTTTGAAAATAAAATACTTTTATTCAATTAATTTTCTTTGTTTTCTTAGTCGGGTCGAGAACTTTTCAAACCCTCATCCAACACATTAGTCTCATGTCAATTTATTTAATCAGCTTTAGTTATTTATGCCAATCCCACATACCGCAAATGAAACATTTTGTCGGCAGATTGAACTGAACTCTGGACTGGAGTTGGACTAATAATAACATATCCACGTTTCAGAGCCGCACTACAGAAACTTGGTGGAGTTGCTCCACGTCCCGCTGCAGTCCATCTACACGTGGCCGAGCGCGTCGGCCTTCGTGCCCGTGGCGTCGGTGGCCACCAACGGCGACGGCGCCGACATGCACCTAGCTAACTAAACAACTCAACTCAATTACTTTATAATTCTCACTTATTTTTCTATTTATTCTCTTCGTAGAACTTGAGTACTAAAACATGTTTTGTGTATGAAGTTTCTAGTCTTCCTATATTGCAATGTCGAAGAGAAATTATGATAAGTGCTTGTACCATTTGGGATTATTAAGCGATTACTGTGTTACTAGTATGGGGTTTTGTAGCAATAATATAAATTAATATCATCTTTACATTAAATTAGCTTTCATTCCAAATGTCAGTAGATGATAATAAGTTGTCATACAATGAGTTAGTAAACTTTAAGTTTATTAGATGCAACTATCATGGTTTTTCTTAGATAGTGATAAGTAGGCTTAGACGTTTTCCAGTGATGGCTGAACCATTACAAGATTGTTTGATGAAATTGTAAATATTTGTTCTAGTTTATTACAATTAAATATTTTAAGGCCTAATAATAATTCATTTTAATTGGCCTCGTATTCAATATACTTTGGTAAGCTTTGAGTGTTACCTAAGTCTATCTATTTAAATATAATTTGTTTCTATCTTGGCACTTGTGACTAGTGTATGCATCGTCTTAATATTTTAGTATACATTGACCAAATCTTGATGTGTTTCGTAATATTTCGTGATGTGTATTATTGAAGACATCATAGTTTAGCTAGGTATGGTTAATTTCTGTGATACTTTACCGATTTGGTATAAGGCAATATTATATTATCAGTTTGGTTTTCTGGTTATCCTAAAGAGAGCAACAGGATTGCATCGATTGAATGTTAACTTGTTGCGTGTTCTGGTTGCTGGTTCATGAAATGTCTGAATTTTATGTATTATTATTTATGTGACCTTTGTGTAGATTAAATATTTTGTAAAAGTAAATTTATCGAAAGTAATAAACTACCTATTGAATTAATGTAATATTTATTAATCATATAAATTATAGCATATTTGTATGTAGGTGCTACTTGCAGTAGTAAGTACCAAAAAGTTAAATTGAAATTCGTTAGTCTAGTCATTCTACGTCAGATATGGCGAATATTTAACATTAATATCATATACGTACTTACTTTAGTGCCTGTTTCAGTATGGATTATTTGGTCTTAATGTTTGACATACAAATTCAGCTGAAATTAATTTGTCACGTGGAAGAGTCGGTCTTACTATATGGCTTCTTGTAGCTAATAGCTTCTAAGTATCGAGTCTTCTAGCATTTGTACTTATCCTTTAAAATACACAAAAAGCGATGATAGTAATGATGTGAAAGTTCAACAGTTAAAATACTTGCAGTTTGTGTATGTTGAAGCTAAGTCCCTTCTGCGTAAGCTAATAAATGCTATAATTTACATGAATCATACCAGTGATGAGTGTGGCAGCATCCTGAGATAACGCCACAGAGACTATCACGAAACATTGTATTAATTGTATTATTGTTCATTAATAGTATCGTGGCATATGTACTCCAATTTTAAATGATAGTAGTTAAATTATAATTGCCATACTTCCCAATAACTCATTCTTATCATGAATGGAAGATTAGCACATGTGAGATTATGTATTACCGGCACGTACCTAATTAGTAAACGATTAAGAGGCCTTTCAAGTGTTTGTATAGCATTTGAAAATAATGTAGACAGATTAGAAGAGACTGAGTGTTGATTTCTTATTTGTCTTTTTTACAGTAAGCAATATACAGCAGGACTTTGTTTAGAGGTATTAAGTATTCGCAAATGTTAGAAAGGTGTAGATGTTTGTAGTGATTGACAAGTTAATATTGGGTAAATGCTAGTGATATTCAGTTGTCATTACATTTTATACATTTTTATAAATCCGCTATTGGCGAAAGATTTTGTATCGATATTATGTAATACATACTTAAATTATGAATGTAATCGTTTATATTTGCGATAGTAATAAATTAGCGTTTTCCTAAAAAATAAAGTTTTGAAACATAGTTTACCAAAGTTTTATTTAAAACTTCCTACCTAAATGGGATTGTTCCATAATTTTTTACATCTAATTGGATTCCTATGAGTATTTGTATCTTCCAATCCTCGGGCCAATTTTATGGACGAGCGATTCTGTAATATGAACCCCTGAATCGTTTCTAGTGCCTAGAGAGCTCCGTCCACGAATGCAACGATGGGTTCGTGGAAACTGTCCATTAACCTATCAATACCCGCGAAACGAGACACAATAGTAAAACAATAACAGCGCGGTCCAATGAGACCGGTCGGGGATTAATGAATTGTGTTCGTACGCGCGGTTGGGTCTAAGATCAGTAAAAATCACCGTGTAATATTAACCTCAATACCCGCGAAACGAAACACAATAGTAAGACAATAACAGCGCGGTCCTATGAGACCGGTTGGGGATTCATGAATTAACAAGGGGCTCTTTGTCCTGCTCTTAACCTCATGAAAAGAGGCATGCAATAATTCTGCATTCCTCTTTATCCTGAGGCAGTTAAAGAAGGCTGTATCACCTGCCTCTCTGAATAGCGTTACTGGATTAACGAGAAACACTCATCGGAAAGAAAGTCACCCAAAAGGCAATTAATAGTTCCCTTACCCGTTTCAGTTGACTGTGTGAACGGTTTCTGAGGACAGTTTTTAAACCTTTATGTTACGTTACCTATAGCAGTTCTGCCTTCCCATATCGGACTGGTGCCTTGAAGAGATAATAATAATCTGTCCGTGCGTTTGTCACCCAACTCCTAAACGGCTTGACCGATTTGGATAAAACTTTGTGATGGATCTACCATCACAAAGTTCATCCAGGGTTTGAAAATACAATTGAACCAGGTATCGCAGCAATCGAGTTATCAATTTACTTTTCGAACGAAAGGCCCGTTTTTGGTCAGGACACCTATTCATGTTATAAAACTAATTTCGGTCTAGGCCAAGCTGATGCATATGCTTCAGCTTAGCCTTCCTTCAACTATCTTGAGAGTTCACAACCCAGTGATACCTCATGGTAAGTTTAGCGCATCTGACGAGCGCGAAATGAGCACAACGCACCTTACCAATGCATAAAATTCTCATAAAAATAATCCTTGTAAATTACTTTCCGTTCAACACTGAACAAGGGCGTCGCCAAGGGGGGGCAGGGGGGGGCAGCTGCCCCCCCCCTAGAGATCAAATTATTAATAAATGTAGAAATTATACTTATGCTGCTATATTATAAACTGCAAGAAATTATAAAGGAAGCTATTGCTGTTACGGAGAAAGTCGAACTGGAGTTGGACATTACATCAATGCCGCGTATTACGGGGGGAAACAACGTCACAGAATACTGGAAGAGATCTTTAGGAATACCATACTTAGATTCAATTATCACCTCCCTTGAAGTCTCTGGAGTAGCATCGAGGCGGAACGCGGGGTTGCGACAGTCGTAGACAGGATCCAGCAATTGAGACTCAAGATGGTATTGCACAAGTCCGAGGCCATGTGCTTTCATGGCCCTCGGACTGCGCCACCACCGGGTTCCCAAATATGGGGTCCACATCGGCGTCGGGTCGACGATAAAGTACCTGGGACGCGTCCTCGACAGCCGGTGGACTTTCGAGGAGCATTTCCGACGTCTGGCTCTCAAACTGGAGAGGACTGGGGTTGCTCAGAAGCGGCTCCTGCTTAACCTAGAGGGTCGAGACGCCCCCTGCCGGAGGCTCTATGCAAGGATCGTTTGGTCCATGGCCCTTTACGGAGCGCCGATTCGGGCGCCGTCGCTGGGGAAGGGACCGGCGGCCAAACTGAACGCTTGTCAGAGGGCCATGGCCATCCGGATGGTGCGGGGATACCGCACTCTCCCGCGAAGACAATCGAAGTCCTTACACGCATGCCCGATTTCTGCGTGGAGTTGCAAGCCCGGGGCAAAACTCGACTCGCGATTTCTCGCGCCGGGCCTTGGTAGAGGCCATGGTCCGGAGCGAGGAGGGGTGGCGGGCGGTCGCTGCCTTCTGCGAAGCAGTAATGTTAGCGAAGGAAGCTGCCGACCGCAAGCGCGCGAGGGAACGGCCCGCCGCCGCTGCCGAGATCCCGATCCCTGTTTCCGACCTCCGTATGCGCGGGCTTGCGAACGGCGAACACTGGGTAGCTCGCCATCCGGCAGTCCGGTAATAACCCGGACCAAGCCCAATCGTCAAAGGCCTCAATCAAACTGTCGGGGACCGGTAGGGCCGAAGACTCTGGAACACACGGAAATTACGAAAGCTGAGCCCGTGTCGTCCCAGATCGAAGGCAACGAAGGAACGGGGTGGGGCTTAGTCAGTAAGAGTCTGGCATGCCCTCCCGCTCCGCCCAAGAGCGGGAGAAGTCAGTCTGATGATTACCCACTTGAAAAAAAAAATCGTCATCGAGGCAAAGACTTCCAAAGTGTAATTGTTCATGCTCTCGGCATTCATATTTTTTATCATCCATAATATTGCCCCATTGCCCCCCCCTTTGTCATAAGCTGGCGACGCCCTTGACACTGAACAGGCTATTATTGTGAGTAGGTAGGTATGTCATGTTCGGTTTGTGCGCGCACTTCTTTTAATTTCGTTTCTTTTATTTTTTTTATATATCTACTGGATTACATAGTGTTAAATAAATAACTGCCTTCAATACAAGTAGAACTTTATTTCAAATACATTGATATCGACACAATTGCTATGAATACAGGTGTATTAAAAATAAGATTTAAACATAAGATTAGTAAAGAAATAACAATGTTACAACAAAGAGTTTATCGTCGTTGTTGACGAACATTTTAGTTGAAAACGACAACTTATACTATAAAGCAACAAAATATTTCAACAAACACTGCTCATGCTGACAGTAGGCGATGCTTGTTTAAAAAAATATGATTTTATAATGTATTTATTATGTTTGTCAGCAACTATTTCATAAAATAAATTCTGTTGTTTAACTGATAAATCCAAGGTGACTTAGGGCGATGTTCACCGACACCAAATCGACTGTTTTAATATTAAAACGGCTGTTTTAGCAATATTTCCTGTTCCTTATCGTCGGTTATTGACGTTAATCAGATGGTTATCTTAAACTTATGTCGGTGCACATGGCCCTTATAGTTGTTGACTTAATTAATAAAAGTTCTCAAATGAACAAGCCGGCTGCGAAAAGCAACCAAAGGGACGTTAGCTATCGCTAGTAGTCATCTCCGCGTGATATAATTTCTTTGCAAGTAGGTCTTAGCAGGATCGTGTGCTCGAACTGCGCCGTGTAGCAGCCCTTGATGTCGCAGAGCGGAGGGTAGGCGTCGACCACGCCCTTGTCGCACAAGTCCTTCAGCGCCATGGCGTAGCGAGAAGCGCCCGCGCGTTCCAGCCACCGCTTGCAGAAAGCGAGAGTTCCGAAATTCTTGTTGATTAAGTTCAACAACTGTTTTGATGATTGCAGTCTGAAAATAAAAACGATTTATCGTTTATTACAGAGTAGAAAAGACTTAACACCTAAAATACATTTAAATAGAAACGCATAATTACCTCAGCGGAACGAATTGTTGGTCGAAGTTTTTCATATAATGAGAGCAATCCATGTCGTCATGAACTTGGCCGCGTCCGGTCGAGCCAAATGTTTCAATAGCATAAAACTCATTCTCTTCCATGCGCGTTGTTTCTCCTCCCTTCACGATAGGAACCGTTTTTCCAGCGTGGATCCCTAAAAGACGAGAAGTTTATGGTTAGAGTAGTATAGTATAACGGACTGGTATCCGCAACTCCACGACTAAAGCGCGTATATTGCGTATGGGTATGGTTAGAGAAATTGATAACACAATTGTTTGCATACTTATCGAAAAAAAAAAACCATACTCACTGTAAGGTCCAATAGAATGTCCATTAAGGTTGCGTATGGGTTTCACCTGATATATTTGACCATCAATTTCTACTTCATGGGATTCCATAACCTAGGACAAAATGAGATTCCAATTAGAACATTTTTTTTATATAGTCTATATTGATAACTGCAAAGTCTTATAAGTCCAACTTAAATTAACTGATGGAACTTCTAAGATAAGACGAAATTATTTTCAAAACTCAATTTCAGGTAAGTAAGTTGCGAGTAGTCCATAATCACGTGAAGTTATTTGAAGTAGAGATATTTTATTGTCGTTAGACATCGATACCCATTACTTCTTTCGTTAGTTGATTCAATCTGACCTTGTGGAGCGGTATTCTGAGAAAACTTCTAGTGTTTTTCCTTTTATCTTTGTAACTGGTGCCAATTTTAACAGTTATTTTATTTTTGTAGAATACAGTGACTGGTTTCCACTAGAATGCGGATTTAACAATTTTTTTTTTGTATGGGAGCAAATGTATTGAGTCAGCCTTTTTTATAAGATTATGGTAGTCAACTGGTATAATAAAATGCTCAGATTTATTTTTCTGTTTTTTTGGGAGTTTCACATCAAAATATCAACTAGAAATTTTGCGAATAATCCACTAAAAATCTACTGAACTCCAATCATCAAGCATCTTTTGGTACATTTGGTGACTGTTAAATATATTGGACTGGTTAACTCCAGCCAGCCACGAATAAAAAACCTAGGTCACAATACTGACTGAGGAAAACTTCGAACTATCAGTAACCCTGTATAATATATCTTCTATTATAATTTAGGGAATGTGTCTTCAGGAGTACCTCTTGTACAGCAGCACCGACATCACACAGCCTGACATCCACCCCGGAAGCCTTGATGCCGGCCTCAGTAGCCTCCTGCACGCCCTTGACCAGAGGGTCGTAACGTGGGTTGAAGCTCAGAGTGAACGCACAGTCGATGATGCGCCCGTTGATGTGCGTTCCAAAGTCTATCTTCACGACATCGTCATATTCCAGGACTGTCGTGTCACCTAAATAAACATTGAAATGGTTAAGAAATTAAACTAACTGGGTGGCTATTAGAAACAAAGTACCTACTTAAATAATGTTTTTTTTTTTTAAATATTTATTCAGTAGGATTATTAGTCTCGAAAATTGTGCAGAATAACAGTTTTTTTTACAAAAAATACTACTGATTTTATAAAAAAAAACTAACTAAAAAACAAAACGCATTTTTCTGTTTTCGCATGCGAAACATTCGCGAACGCCGGTGTTCACGGGGTTCGAACTTCGAGGGGTTACTAATAAAATACATTTTAGAGGCAACCAGAACTTCGTTTTTAGCTGACCCATTGAATGATAAAAAACTAGAAAGTTACTAAGATTTTATATACACCTTAGATTCTTCCAATGATTTCACCTGCCAATGTTATTCAGATGCATAATCTAAATTGCTGTAAAGCTTTGTTTAAATCTATCCAGCCATTTGGCCATGCATTCCATTCTACTTTGAGGTCAAGAGATTAAGCATTTAATTTACAAAGTACATTTTTCATTTACACTAAAAAGTAAAGTTATGCAGAATATTAAATAAGTAAATAAAATTTGTTTCCAAGTTGAAAGAGTTTTTCTATACCCTATATAACTTTGCTTATTAAGACAAAAAATAGTTTCTTACCTGTATTAGGGGTGTAATGAGCAGCACAGTGATTACGGCTGCAACCAGTTGGAAAAGCCAGTCCCGCCTTAAGTCCGTCTTCACCAATCAGACGCCTGGCAGTTGATTCCAGTTCCTCACAGATTTGAATCATGGTCATGCCTGGTTTGATCCAGTCACGCATGTATTTACGAGTCTGAAGGAACAATTGGTACATGGATGAGTCAAATAATTTGTTTTGCAATGAAATTGAATGAAGACCAAGGTTAAAGTGATAAAAGTTTTTCATTGTGATTTATATATTGACACTAGACTTTTTAATGAGCAGTAAATGAATTGATTACAAAATCAATCAAATAGGTATTATGTTTATGTTTTCTTGAAGTAGTTTTGAAGTGGGTACACTTCAAACTTATAAGATTTGTTCTTATAGGATAATGTAAGTTAGTAACAAAGTATTCAAGAAATTACTTGTCTGTGTGCCTCAGCAGCATGTCTTATCTCTTGATAGATGTCTTGGTGCAGTCTATCTAAAGCCCTCTTCTCTTCACTGGAGAAGCGCTCCTTGGCAGTTCGTTCATCAATGCCTTCAGCTGGACCATGCTCAGTTATCTGACCCTCAGGGAAGTTTCCTACACAATAAGTTAGGAATGTAGTACATAAACAACTTGTTGACAAGTTTACCTAGGCAAGTCAACAACAAAGGCATCTCATTCTCAATGCAGTGATAGAAATATTATTAGTATTTTAATTAAAAGAGTAATGAATATAAATATTTTGAAGAACAGAGGCCAAAGAAACAATGAATGGATTGTGTTAGGAATAATGTGAAATGAAAGGAAGTGTATTATAAAATGATGGAGAGAAGAGGTCAACATGATGGAAAAGGAAAGGAAGATGATGATTATACATGTTGCTAGTGAAATGAAGTCTTCATCAAAATAAGGTATAGGGCAGCCTATTTAACTCATGAATCCCCAACCAGTCTCATGCAACCGCGCTGTTATTGTTTTACTATTGTGTCTCGTTTCGCAGGTATGTGATAGGTTAAAGCAATCTGTTCTTAACATCCACTGAGTGTAAAATCTGCATTGACACACAGATAGCAGCTTCCTGGGGTACTGTTTATTATATTCAAAAATATTTATTAATACCTCACATTCTAAGTTTATAACCACTTACCATCAGGGTACAGCTCAGCAATGGGGATGGTTGGTGGATTGGTCTGCTCCTTGGTTGGACCTTTTCCAGATTTGTTTTTGTTCTTTTTCTTCTTCTTCTTTTTCTCATCACCCTCTGCAGCTCCATCTTCAACAGTTACTTCAACTTTTTCTAAAGCATTTGTCACTTCAGTTGGTTCATTCTCAGCATTGGCTCCATTTTCTATAGGAAAAAAAAACAAAATTTAAGTAATGTATAAGCCAATTAGAATCAAATAAAGAATATTTGAACTAAACTGAACTATATTTACATCAATACATAACTAATTAGGTAAAAACGGCGCAATATTATCAGGTTAAGCGTAGGCGCCTCGTTACTATGCACTCTAAGGATAAAAATAGACATTTAGAGGGTAATGCACGATCACAAGCGATGTGCATGTTTGAAATAACATAAATATTGCTCGCACTAACCTGCCTTCTTCTTCTTTTTTTTCTTTTTCTTCTTCTTAGCGGGATCTTTAGTTTCGCCCTCTTCTACTGCATCTAGTTCTTCTTCTTCGCCATTTTCAACAGCGTCATTTGTAATTAATTCCTCATCCTTTTTCAAGGCAGCCATTGTGACTTTTGAAGGATTCAAAAACAAAAGAAGATTCTAAAATGGGCACTAATTTTCCATGCGATTGTAAGCGGTTTTTAACCTCTCTTCTGTTTCACTAACTAAAGATAGACATTTTAAAGGTGACAAATAATGACAGCAGGATAGCATACTGATATTTACCGTATGAAAGAAAGAGAAAAAAGTAGAAACCATAATGTTTATTTGAGTGTTACTCGATGAAATAAATAGTGATAGGATATTTGGAACAGATTATTAAAAATAACCACAGAGTATGTAACAACTCTACTTTAAACTGATCCGCAGCAAAAATCGCTGAACATTAAACGGATCCGCAGCTAAAACCGGCCTATCACGAAACACAATGATGTTATAATAATAATAATAAATTTTATTGAACCATTGTTACAAACATTACCTTAATTAAATAAACTTAACTCAATACATGTAGGTTTGTAACTTTATACTGACTTCAGTTATGTAATAAACGGTGGTCCCCAAATTGGCGGCGCCTGTATCTTGGGAACCGGAGTAAAAACTAAACTACTGTTACTATGGTCTATCGGTTTAGGTCGTAGCTAAAGGTAAGGTAAACAATCTTGGTATGTCTTTTTATATTAAAGACGTCGTATCGGTCGTATATAATATACACAAAGATTATTTAAATTTAGTTTATTAGCTAACATCGATTTAGGTAAATACCTAGTTGCAAAGATTTTTGCATATAATTTTTAGACAACTTTTCGATAAAAAGACATGCCAAGATTGTTTACATTTAGTTAATTACCTAAACCGATAGACCATAATTAATCATGTTATTAATTAAGTTGCTAATGAATAATTCCATATAGAATAGAATAGAGCTGAAAATATTTTTGGATGATTTTTTTGTTGTTTCCATTTATCAAAATGACTTCTCTCGTTCTGGGCGGAGCAGCAGGCCGTGTCGGACTTTTACTGACTAAAACCTACTTCTGTTCCTTCTTGCCTTCTGCGACTGAGTTCTCCACTACCAGTGTATATTTATTTATAACAGCTTGAAGGATTTACAGTGTTCTAGATAGGTGTGGTTTCAGTCAGTAAAATGTGGGTGGGAGTGATTTTATGATTTCCCATCTCAATAAAAAAAAACAGTGTTCTAGTAACATATAGGCCTTACGACTGTTACGACCCATTCTTCTTCTTATCGTGTCGATGTCTTCAAGTAATTTTTTTCCGATCAATATTTAGCAACCTGTACGGCTCTATCATTGGCCTCGCATAGATCCCGAAAAGTATAGGTGGTTGTGCAGGATGGGCAGCTCAGAAGTGTCGCTTGTCTTGCATAGCAGCTCCACACTGGGCACTCGACCCATTATGTTATGTCCTAACTTAATTTAAGCTCGACTCGGCTTACCAAGTTTTATCAACACTCAATGAGCTGAGGAGACTAGTTTGACTAACAAATATCAAAACATAGACTCTCACATTTGTAATTTTTCACTTTCATGTTAATACTACCCGACCCGGAAAAGGTTGTTCTGCCATATAAACGGTCAAATGAAAAATGGGGGGGGGAATGAGGTCAAAAGAGGAGGACAAGGGTCAAGCCGTTTCGGAAGAGTTTGATGCATAGTTTCATTCACATCGGTCTAGCCGTTTATGAGGAGTTAGGTGACAAACACCTGTTTAATTAAATAAGCATTATACTCGTAGAAGAAGAATAAAATAGAATAACTGTTTTGTTTTATTATTAGGTAGGGTCGGGTGTCTCACATTGAACCAGGCAGCTACATTGAACCACCGCCGAATCTCGAAAATGCGACATTGCCAAACCGCACTAATATGAGTGAAAGAGAGGTATTTACGTTCCGTTCCTGCCCACTAGTTTGCGTGGCGATCGCGTGCAAAGTTGTTGTGTGAGGAGTATTCGAAAGCAAACTGACTCAAAAAGTAAATATTTTTTGCCAATTTCATTCTTTTTTAGCTTTTTTCGTTTAAATAATATCAATTTATTTATATGTACACTGTTTTCTACGGTTATTTAGCAATTAAAAGCGCTATAATTCGTGATTTTAAGAGATTGATTTGCCGGTAAAATTTTGAGTTTAGTGATAAAACGTGGTGTGTCTCACATTGAACCACCTGAGGGTGGTACACATTGAACCACGGTTTACTATGTACACCCCAGTCGTTAAAGGAGTGTTTTTTACAATTATTTTAATTTAATTTTAATTTGTTATATTATGGAAGGTACTTTTGTTTTTATAATTAAAAACTGTTACTTTTGTTTTTATTATTGAAATATGATAAGAATTTGACTGAAAAGGTTTTGTGATGTATAAAACTAAGACTCTCGGTTTAATTGCATATGATTTAAAGTGATTTTTATAAATATAAGGCTGATTTTTATTATAACTGTTTATTATTATTATTAATTTGACTTGACCGTTATTCGAAGCTTATTTAATTGAGATAGGCACTACGTTTCCCGCCTTCACATTTCTATCTATCTTTCTCTTTCTAGAACGTCACTTCCACTTGGCAGTGGTGGGGAGGCTCGTAAAGCGAGCCCCACCATTTTGAAATCATTGGCGTCTCTTTTCCCGCCGTGATCGGTCGTGTCGTGCAACACTTACCATAATATTTTATCTTCAAAAAAAAAAAAAAAAAGTGAAAATAGAAGCGTTTTACCTACCAATAAAACGCATATTAATTTACTTACCTTATTCGAAGCTTATTTAATTGAGATAGGCACTACGTTTCCCGCCTTCACATTTCTATATATCTTTCTCTTTCTAGAACGTCACTTCCACTTGGCAGTGGTGGGGAGGCTCGTAAAGCGAGCCCCACCATTTTGAAATCATTGAGTCCAATTACCAGGCAGAACTTGTTCATAAGCTTCGAATAAGGTAAGTAAATTAATATGCGTTTTATTGGTAGGTAAAACGCTTCTATTAATTTGACTTGACCGTTATTCGAAGCTTATTTAATTGAGACGTGTTTGTTATCGCCTGGTGGAAGTGATGAAGACGCCAATGTGATATTCTAAAATGTATTGACTTTATGATGTAGGATTCGTTCATCGACTACTATGATTGATTTAGGCATTAATAAGGAAGGCATTCGTAATGTATAGACATATATATTTGATGATCAAAGAAACAATCTTATTATATTAAAAATCAGGTAGGTTTATAATTACATGATTTCTAATCAACTGGATTAAATAAGGCTGTTACAGATACACGGTTAATAGGGGGTCTAACCTCGCGCTTATAAAATTTATTAAAGGTATTTTGGGAACGCCAATTTCCCCTAGCAAGAATTTCCTCGAGGGGGTAATTATCGACCCAATTTTTTGAAGCAACAGCTGACCTAAAACTCCCAGGAGATGCCTTAATACCGGCTTCTGCTAATAGGGACTTGATCCAGCCCGCAATTAGGGTTTTCGATGCAGGTTTAGGTTCACCTCTAATGTTAATAAACAAATTACTACAATTTGCAGCATTTCTACGATTTTCAAGAAGTGAGATCGAATGCTTAGCCCAGTAGACCGGGTCTAAGTTTTTGTTAGCTTTATTAGAAATTAATCTCCAACCAGATTGTCTGTAATCTACCGAATCAGTTTTCGATCCAAAAACCGGCCAAAAAACTAATACATCATCTTGATTAGAATAATTATCAGAATTAACTCTAAGTAAAGTTAAGTCGTGTATTCTTCTCCCAGAACATAGGAGAAGTAGAGCAGCTGTATGTCTTTGCACTTGAAAAATATTATTTTCATCGATGTGCTTACTCTGTAGGAAACTAACGAGGTCGTTTATGTTCCAAACCGGTGGCTTCACATGGGGGACCGATTTCTGTAATGCTATGGACTTTAGGACATGTTTTACTAGGACATTCGAACTTAACTGGCCGGAGGATTCTGGGTTGCAAAGGGTTGAAACCACAGACTTGTGTAACAAAATAGAATTGTACGATAATTTATTAATTAAATGGAGATCAGATAGGAATCTAGCCAAATCGCCTCCTACTGGAGTTGAGGGGCTAATCTGGTGCGTTTCGCACCAAACTAGCCATCTCTTCCAAGCAACACTATAAACTTTGCGTGTTGAGGGACGCCATGACTTCTCAAGAAGTTCTAATTGATTAAGATTCCAGGATTTTAGCATCCCAGACCACCCCCACATTTCCACACTTCCAGAGTCATTTCGTGGACATTCGGTGGTGGTAGTCCTGTTGTCGTGTCGATCAGGACTTAGTCTAGGCGATATATCGTAAATGGGGCTGCTAGGGCACGCGATTTGATGTCGGGTCGCCAAAAAACTCGCTCCCACCGAGGGACTATCAGTAAGTACGTTCCCCGCGCTTGATTGAGATAACCTAAGACCTTGGGAATCAGAAAGGGTGGAGGGAACACCCACGCTAGATTGTAATTCCACATTTGGGAGAATGCGTCGTAAAACAGGGCTTGGTCGTCGTTCTGGTCTAAGGACACATAATTCGACACTACATGTGCTCGGTTGGAAGCAAATAGGTCGATTAGTGGGACTCCCCATTTGGAGAATATTTTGTTCGTGCATTCTGCAGATAGGTGCCACTCGGGAGTTATGCGAAACCTTGACAGGTGATCTGCGTGGCCGTTGTATATACCTGGTATGTAA
The DNA here is from genome assembly GCA_030763345.1 of Mythimna separata. Lineage (NCBI taxonomy): Eukaryota > Metazoa > Arthropoda > Insecta > Lepidoptera > Noctuidae > Mythimna > Mythimna separata. The sequence goes on along the minus strand of CM061171.1, from coordinate 16,762,427 downwards.
AAGATGTTCATGTGAATTTGATATTCCTCTGTGATTTGGAAAACCTTGTAGGTTAAGTCTAGGAGAGGAGCTGATTTGGTGCCGCCCTCGTGACGTAGATATGCAACTACTGACTTGTTGTCGCTCTGAATCAAAACCGTCTTGTGTCTCAGGAGCTGACAATGATCTTCCAAAACTCTTAGGATTGCTATCATTTCCTTTTGGTTGCAATGAAGATCTTTCTCGGCTTCTGACCACAGACCCGACAGTGAGAGATTGTCTAGGCGAGCTCCCCAAGCGATATCTGATGCATCTGTTGTTAGGAAATGCAGAGGAGGCGGCATGTGTATGGCCGATGATTGCTGACAATTCTGGCGCCACCATAATTATCAGGTTTTCTATGGCAGCGTGAGGTAAGTTGTGCAATATCCTGTGATCCGACATCAAGATTTTGTTCAATAGGCTCAGAAGCGCTCGAAAATTGAGTCTTCCTTTCGGAACTGTGAAACTGGCAAAATTGAGTAGACCCACGAGGCTTTGGAGCTCCCTGAGTGTTGTGCGCTCCTTCCACAGCAAATTATCGATTTTCGCTACAAGTCCAGGAATTTTTTCGTCGGGAAGGCGCTTGCGATTCATCCATGGATCCCAATGAATTCCCAGAAAGACTAAGCTTTTTGACGGTGTGATGATCGACTTTTTGTAATTGATCAGCCAACCTAACGTCTCCAGAGTATCGAGCAAAATTTTGACATGAGTCTGGAGCTTGATTTCGTCCTGGTGAGCGATCAAGAAGTCGTCGAGAAAAACTATTATTCTCACACCTCGTTGTCTGAGTGTCTGGGCTATCCAATTGGTTAGCGCAGCAAAGGTCTTGGGCGCTGTGCTTAGACCAAAAGGTAAACAGGTCATTTCCAGCAATTCGTTGCGATAAATCAAACGCAGAAACCTTCTGTGGCTGCGAGCCACAGGCACATGAAAATAGGCCTGAGAAAGGTCGATTTTGCATAGCCAGTCCTTTGGTTGTAAAAAGTCCGGGATGCGATACGCATTTATCAGCTTGAATCGATCTGTTATGATGTATGAATTGAGCGTTTTTAAATTGAATATTGGTCGGCTCGAGCCGTCGCCTTTGGGGACAAGAAACATCGATGACAGAAAGCTTGGCGAAACAACCACCACCCGCTCCAGAATTCCCTGGTCTATCATGTTGTTTATGACACATGTCATTTCGGCAGATTCTGGAACATTTACATTGGTTCCGACAAAGCTTGGGTGAACAAGCGGTGGCTTTTGGCAAAAGGGTATGCGATAGCCGGTTATTATTTTTAGAATGTAATTTGGTGCATTCCTTTGTTCCCATTGGTCTCGAAACTGTAGGAGACGGCCCGCTCTGAACGAGTCAATACTTACGTCGTTTATTATCGTTATTTCGCTGGGGAGGCGATGAAGCGCGTCTTCGCCCATACCTTGGCGGATTATTTGGCCGAGCATTCGTTCGGCCTCGAAAATTATTGTGATTATTCGGTGCGACCGAATTATATTGAGCAGCATGGCCATGAGCGTTACAATCACCTTGCGGAGGTGGATTATTGCGACTGCAACCACCTTGCGAAGGTGGGTTATTGCTAACACATTGCGAATGTGTGGTACCGTGTTGGCATGCCTGAGCTGTGTGAGAAAATCCTTGCGAGGACTTATTGTGTGGCTTTGGCCCCTGCGAGGGGCCACGAAACTTATTTGCATCCACCGGCGAGGCAGAAGACGTATTACCTTTTTTCAACGGCCAAAAACATTTTCTTACACCGCCAGCTTTTTCTACAGCAGCAGTAAACTTCTCTGCGTTGAACAGGTTGGTACACGTTGGAGGAATTTTCTTTAAGCTGGCCTTCATCAAGGGGTCCTTTGCCTGTTTAGTAACACAGTCTCGTCGCATTTGGAGGATCTCAGCACGATGCCCACAAATGATCTGTAATAAGTCTGAGGAACACCTATTAAAGTCCCCTGCGGAAAAAAGTTCATAAACTTTTTGAAAAAGAGTGTCATAATTAAGCGAGTCACTATTCCTCGCCCATTGTAACAATTCTTGAAGGGTCCCTTGCAAAAACTCCTTTTGTTTGAGCACACACATGGTCAAGGCTGCGAAGGCCTTATCAGCATACACGAGGTGACGAGGAGAATCGAATGCTTTAACTTCCTCGTTTATTTCAATATCTGTGTAACCCGGCGAGTGATTATATAATTTTTGGGTATCAGAATATCTAATTTCATTCCAGTCATTTTTATCTAAATGTTGCAAATCATATAACAATTTCAAATAATTCTCGGGAGTCTTTGGCATAGAAGGCTCCTTTAGCTTAGTTTCAAGAGATAAAGTAAATTCTTGATCACTGCGTGCACTGAAATTACTATGTTCAACATCAAGCATTTGTCCGTAACGACTTTCGCTAATACCGGACATGAGTGAGATAGCATCATAATCGAAATTAGTACTCACGTGTTGACCGTTATCCTGGCTAGCCATTTGCCGTCGAAGGTTACGTACCTCTTTAGCTAATTTACGAACCTTGCGTTTGGAGCGTCGCTTGCTTTTGCCCCCCTTTTTCTTGTTGCGGCGACTTCTTTTTGGGTTGCCTCCGCAAGACGAGGAGCTGCTACTGGAACTTTGACTACTAGAACTTGAGCTACTAGAACTACTCGACCGAGCTCGCCGCTTCTGCGGCGAAGAAGGACCTGGAGGAATAGCACTAGCCACTCTATCGGCATTATTATCCAAATTTTCCATATTTAAAATCGAAAGATTAAACTTTGTTTATTTTAAATTCAAATAAAGCCGTTAGAAATATTTTCACTTTTTTTTTTTTTTTTTTTTAAAAGATAAAATATTATGGTAAGTGTTGCACGACACGACCGATCACGGCGGGAAAAGAGACGCCAATGATTTCAAAATGGTGGGGCTCGCTTTACGAGCCTCCCCACCACTGCCAAGTGGAAGTGACGTTCTAGAAAGAGAAAGATATATAGAAATGTGAAGGCGGGAAACGTAGTGCCTATCTCAATTAAATAAGCTTCGAATAACGGTCAAGTCAAATTAATATTTCTATTTCGGTTTTATTTGAATTTAAAATAAACAAAGTTTAATCTTTCGATTTTAAATATGGAAAATTTGGATAATAATGCCGATAGAGTGGCTAGTGCTATTCCTCCAGGTTCTTCTTCGCCGCAGAAGCGGCGAGCTCGGTCGAGTAGTTCTAGTAGCTCAAGTTCTAGTAGTCAAAGTTCCAGTAGCAGCTCCTCGTCTTGCGGGGGCAACCCAAAAAGAAGTCGCCGCAACAAGAAAAAGGGGGGCAAAAGCAAGTGACCCTCCAAACGCAAGGTTCGGAAATTAGCTAAAGAGGTACGTAACCTTCGACGGCAAATGGCTAGCCAGGATAACGGTCAACACGTGAGTACTAATTTTGATTATGATGCTATCTCACTTATGTCCGGCATTAGAGAAAATCGTTACGGACAAATGCTTGATGTTGAACGTAGTAATTTCAGTGCACGCAGTGATCAAGAATTTACTTTATCTCTTGAAACTAAGCTAAAGGAGCCTTCTATGCCAAAGACTCCCGAGAATTATTTGAAATTGTTATATGATTTGCAACATTTAGATAAAAATGACTGGAATGAAATTAGATATTCTGATACCCAAAAATTATATAATCACTCGCCGGGTTACACAGATATTGAAATGAACGAGGAAGTTAAAGCATTCGATTCTCCTCGTCACCTCGTGTATGCTGATAAGGCTTTCGCAGCCTTGACCATGTGTGTGCTCAAACAAAAGGAGTTTTTGCAAGGGACCCTTCAAGAATTGTTACAATGGGCGAGGAATAGTGACTCGCTTAATTATGACACTCTTTTTCAAAAAGTTTATGAACTTTTTTCCGCAGGGGACTTTAATAGGTGTTCCTCAGACTTATTACAGATCATTTGTGGGCATCGTGCTGAGATCCTCCAAATGCGACGAGACTGTGTTACTAAACAGGCAAAGGACCCCTTGATGAAGGCCAGCTTAAAGAAAATTCCTCCAACGTGTACCAACCTGTTCAACGCAGAGAAGTTTACTGCTGCTGTAGAAAAAGCTGGCGGTGTAAGAAAATGTTTTTGGCCGTTGAAAAAAGGTAATACGTCTTCTGCCTCGCAGGTGGATGCAAATAAGTTTCGTGGCCCCTCGCAGGGGCCAAAGCCACACAATAAGTCCTCGCAAGGATTTTCGCACACAGCTCAGGCATGCCAACACGGTACCACACATTCGCAATGTGTTAGCTATAACCCACCTTCGCAAGGTGGTTGCAGTCGCAATAATCCACCTCCGCAAGGTGATTGTAACGCTCATGGCCATGCTGCTCAATATAATTCGGTCGCACCGAATAATCACAATAATTTTCGAGGCCGACCGAATGCTCGGCCAAATAATCCGCCAAGGTATGGGCGAAGACGCGCTTCATCGCCTCCCCAGCGAAATAACGATAATAAACGACGTAAGTATTGACTCGTTCAGAGCGGGCCGTCTCCTACAGTTTCGAGACCTATGGGAACAAAGAAATGCACCAAATTACATTCTAAAAATAATAACCGGGTATCGCATACCCTTTTGCCAAAAGCCACCGCTTGTTCACCCAAGCTTTGTCGGAACCAATGTAAATGTTCCAGAATCTGCCGAAATGACATGTGTCATAAACAACATGATAGACCAGGGAATTCTGAAGCGGGTGGTGGTTGTTTCGCCAAGCTTTCTGTCATCGATGTTTCTTGTCCCCAAAGGCGATGGCTCGAGCCGGCCAATATTCAATTTAAAAACACTCAATTCATACATCATAACAGATCGATTCAAGCTGATAAATGCGTATCGCATCCCGGACTTTTTACAACCAAAGGACTGGCTATGCAAAATCGACCTTTCTCAGGCCTATTTTCATGTGCCTGTGGCTCGCAGCCACAGAAGGTTTCTGCGTTTGATTTATCGCAACGAATTGCTGGAAATGACCTGTTTACCTTTTGGTCTAAGCACAGCGCCCAAGACCTTTGCTGCGCTAACCAATTGGATAGCCCAGACACTCAGACAACGAGGTGTGAGAATAATAGTTTTTCTCGACGACTTCTTGATCGCTCACCAGGACGAAATCAAGCTCCAGACTCATGTCAAAATTTTGCTCGATACTCTGGAGACGTTAGGTTGGCTGATCAATTACAAAAAGTCGATCATCACACCGTCAAAAAGCTTAGTCTTTCTGGGAATTCATTGGGATCCATGGATGAATCGCAAGCGCCTTCCCGACGAAAAAATTCCTGGACTTGTAGCAAAAATCGATCATTTGCTGTGGAAGGAGCGCACAACACTCAGGGAGCTCCAAAGCCTTGTGGGTCTACTCAATTTTGCCAGTTTCACAGTTCCGAAAGGAAGACTCAATTTTCGAGCGCTTCTGAGCCTATTGAACAAAATCTTGATGTCGGATCACAGGATATTGCACAACTTACCTCACGCTGCCATAGAAAACCTGATATGGTGGCGCCAGAATTGTCAGCAATCGTCGGCCATAAACATGCCGCCTCCTCTGCATTTCCTAACAACAGATGCATCAGATATCGCTTGGGGAGCTCGCCTAGACAATCTCTCACTGTCGGGTCTGTGGTCAGAAGCCGAGAAAGATCTTCATTGCAACCAAAAGGAAATGATAGCAATCCTAAGAGTTTTGGAAGATCATTGTTAGCTCCTGAGACACAAGACGGTTTTGATTCAGAGCGACAACAAGTCAGTAGTTGCATATCTACGTCACGAGGGCGGCACCAAATCAGCTCCTCTCCTAGACTTAACCTACAAGGTTTTCCAAATCACAGAGCAATATCAAATTCACATGAACATCTTTTACATACCAGGTATATACAATGGCCACGCAGATCACCTGTCAAGGTTTCGCATAACTCCCGAGTGGCACCTATCTGCAGAATGCACGAACAAAATATTCTCCAAATGGGGAGTCCCACTGATCGACCTATTTGCTTCCAACCGAGCACATGTAGTGTCGAATTATGTGTCCTTAGACCAGAACGACAACCAAGCCCTGTTTTACGACGCATTCTCCCAAATGTGGAATTACAATCTAGCGTGGGTGTTCCCTCCACCCTTTCTGATTCCCAAGGTCTTAGGTTATCTCAATCAAGCGCGGGGAACGTACTTGCTGATAGTCCCTCGGTGGGAGCGAGTTTTTTGGCGGCCCGACATCAAATCGCGTGCCCTAGCAGCCCCGTTCACGATATATCGCCTAGACAAAGTCCTGATCGACACGACAACAGGACTACCACCACCGAATGTCCACGAAATGACTCTGGAAGTGTGGAAATGTGGGGGTGGTCTGGGATGCTAAAATCCTGGAATCGTAATCAATTAGAACTTCTTGAGAAGTCATGGCGTCCCTCAACACGCAAAGTTTATAGTGTTGCTTGGAAGAGATGGCTAGTTTGGTGCGAAACGCACCAGATTATCCCCTCAACTCCAATAGGAGGCGATTTGGCTAGATTCCTATCTGATCTCCATTTAATTAATAAATTATCGTACAATTCTATTTTGTTACACAAATCTGTGGTTTCAACCCTTTGCAACCCAGAATCCTCCGGCCAGTTAAGTTCGAATGTCCTAGTAAAACATGTCCTAAAGTCCATAGCATTACAGAAATCGGCCCCCATGTGAAGCCACCGGTTTGGAACATAAACGACCTCGTTAGTTTCCTACAGAGTAAGCACATCGATGAAAATAATATTTTTCAAGTGCAAAGACATACAGCTGCTCTACTTCTCCTATGTTCTGGGAGAAGAATACTCGACTTAACTTTACTTAGAGTTAATTCTGATAATTATTCTAATCAAGATGATGTATTAGTTTTTTGGCCGGTTTTTGGATCGAAAACTGATTCGGTAGATTGAAAACTGGTTGGAGATCAATTTCTAATAAAGCTAACAAAAACTTAGACCCGGTCTACTGGGCTAAGCATTCGATCTCACTTCTTGAAAATCGTAGAAATGCTGCAAATTGTAGTAATTTGTTTATTAACATTAGAGGTGAACCTAAATCTGCATCGAAAACCCTATAAATTGCGGGCTGGATCAAGTGCCTATTAGCAGAAGCCGGTATTAAATCTCCTGGGAGTTTTAGGTCAGCTGTTGCTTCAAAAAATTGGGTCGATAATTACCCCCTCGAGGAAATTCTTGCTAGGGAAATTGGCGTTCCCAAAATACCTTTAACAAATTTTATAAGCGCGAGGTTAGACCCCCTATTAACCGTGTATCTGTAACAGCCTTATTTAATCCAGTTGATTAGAAATCATGTAATTATAAACCTACCTGATTTTTTATATAATAAGATTGTTTATTTGATCATCAAATATATGTCTATACATTACGAATGCCTTCCTTATTTAATGCCTAAATCAATCATAGTAGTCGATGAACGAATCCTACATCATAAAGTCAATACATTTTAGAATATCACATTGGCGTCTTCATCACTTCCACCAGGCGATAACAAACACGTCTCAATTAAATAAGCTTCGAATAACGGTCAAGTCAAATTAATAGAAGCGTTTTACCTACCAATAAAACGCATATTAATTTACTTACCTTATTCGAAGCTTATGAACAAGTTCTGCCTGGTAATTGGACTCAATGATTTCAAAATGGTGGGGCTCGCTTTACGAGCCTCCCCACCACTGCCAAGTGGAAGTGACGTTCTAGAAAGAGAAAGATATATAGAAATGTGAAGGCGGGAAACGTAGTGCCTATCTCAATTAAATAAGCTTCGAATAAGGTAAGTAAATTAATATGCGTTTTATTGGTAGGTAAAACGCTTCTATTTTTATAAAGTATTTACCTTATAAATTGAACTAGAAGACATCGTTAATAAGGTGTCTCAATGTGGACCATACCCTGGTTAAATGTGTACCACCGGTGGTACACATTTAACCAACCACAACCAAAAATCATTTTTCATAAAAACCTGTTTTACACCGAAACTAAAAGGAATATGAGAAATTAATGTTTTACAAAATTGAAGCTAAATAAATATGCTAACTATACACAAAAAATTAAAGGCATTGATTGAACATCCAGCCCACTATGAGACTTTGAAATTTACCTGGTTCAATGTGGGACAACTTACCATATGCTCGCTTGCTCCTGTTTGACCACAACACAAAACACACACCAAAGCATAACTAAATTATTAAAAAATACATACAGCCGAACATAGAACCATTCTTCTTTTGAAGTCGGTTAAAAAGTAAGTACTTACGCGAATACAACAACAAATACAAAAAACCTTAAAAGCGAAGCGAAAACATTTTTTATGATGTAAACAAGCACCAAAAATCGGGCAAGTGCAAGTCGGTCTCGCGCACTGAGGGTATCGTACCATACGATTTATGACGTCTAAAAAAACTAGTTATTAGCGTTTGAATCCCCAACCGGTCCTATGAGACCGCGCTGTTATTGTTTTACTATTGTGTCTCGTTTCGCGGGTATCTGAGTAACTGTTCTACATCTCGTTCATACCAATTTTCGGTAGAAGTTTGCATAGTAATGTACATCATATATTTTTAGGGTTCCGTACCTCAAGAGGAAACAACGTACCTAACCCTTATAGGATCATTATAACCCTTTATCTTGAGAACGCGTGAAGGTATCAAGTTGAAATTAAAACTATATACTCTAGTCTGCAGTCCCTTGAAACTGTGCAAAGATCAAACTTGTAAGTTCACGGGAAAAAAATACGCCCGTTTATGTTGCAAAAAACGTACATTTCGACACTGTCAAAGGAATCAAAATTCATAGGGTAGAAGCAAGGTACTATAACACAAATATAGGAAAAAGTCTGAAAACTGAAAATTTGTTGTTATGTCACAACATTTTTTTTGAAAAATCTTAAAGACTCGATTCGAGAATTGAAATGTTTTCATAAGTAAGTTAGAGGAATCGAGTTTAAATTAAAACCATATAATTAGGTCCGCAGTCCTTTGAAGCAGTGCAAAAATCAAACTTGTAATCTGATGAGAAAAAAAGATACGCCCGTTTATGTTGCAAAAAACGTAGGTACATTTACCACCAGGTGACATAATATTAGTATATATTGGTATTTATTAGTATATGTATAATATTTATATATATGCATAAATATATTTATTTATTTATTATGTAGGTTTATGTTGTACACTAGATCCTGCCCTCGAATGTGATATCTCTATGTTACTCAAAGGTTTGCTGGGAGAAAACTCATTGTTGAGTTAAGCTCGCCTTTGTACATGAATTGTAAAAATCACTGTACTTAAATAATAGTTTTTGTGTACAATAAAGAATTAAGAAATTAAGAAACCAGGTGAGATAGTGATACCACATGAAGGTACTCAGAAAAATAAAACCAAAATACATAGATAAGTACGAGAGTCATAGTGCGGTTTGCATCTCAGTGCTGCTCCAAATGGCAGTCCAGTTTAGGCAAGTATACCTGACGCTCATATTCTACTGGATCCTTGCGGAGATATTCAAACACTCAGCTGGTTTTGACAGATAAGTGTGAAGTGATATTAGTAGGTGTGGATCACAGAGTACTTATAGTAATAGGGTTTGGTTATACGTATATCCGGCACCAAGAAAATATAGTGCAAAGTGAAGTGTTACTAACATACGCAACAACTGCTTCTAAAGACATTGTCTGGTGCGATGGAGTAGACATTTGCTACGAGCACTCTCTGCTGGCACATTGTCTTCTGCTTGCGATCCAGATCAATTTATTGTACAGGTAAGTCGGCTGCTTGTACCTTATCACCCCAAACAGTAGGAAACCAAGTGCAACTTAACGACGCGACTTCATCCTGTGGATTGAGTGCTTGTTCAAAAACCCAGCGTCCATGTTCAGACCCGAATTACGCGCTTCGCTGAATCGATTGACCGACTGGGTGAGTCGGTCAATCGATTTCAAAACTGTTGAAAAGGGAATCAAAATTCATATACTTCCAGTTGACCTAGAATTCTGTTTGGCATGCAGCAAGATCTCATAGTACATGTATAGGAAAAAATATGAAAACTGTAAATTTTTAATTAGGTAGGTAGGAAAATCTTCGAGACTAGATTCGGGAATTGAACTGTTTTCATAGGTAGTATGTTTGAAATCCTCTGACACCTCACCGACCTCTTGACACGTACTTGCCAGACTTTTTTTTATTTTAAACTTTTGGTTGCGGAGCGCAGGTTGAGTAAAACCTCGTGAGGAAACCAGCATGCCATAAAACCAAACATTCGAAAACATGTGACATCCACCAACCCGCACTGGGCCCGCGTGGTAGATTATGGCCCATTTCCTCTCCTTTGCCTGAGCCCAGCAGTGGGAAAATTATAAGACTGATGCTCTGCTGTACTATGCTACCCCCTATGGGCACCCCTCATCCAAACCTAAATCGTGTGTAATTTCTACAGTATGGTTTTAATGACCTACCTATAGAGTATAATCATTAAAACCATTATTGGGGGCTGAGTCACCCGTGTCAGGTGGTGCCAATTAGGTGACTTTGGCTGGTATTAGGTATCGAAAGACTGCTTGTGACCATCCATTTGGCCAAGACGTAGCGCCAAAAGGCGTAGCCGTGTTTCGGAACGATGCCCAGTGTAGCCAATTCAGAGGAGTTGCAACGAAGTGGCCGTTCCAATGAATGCAGACCAGTTGGACTTGTGCTATACTCGTGGATGGTAGCAGAATCCGTGGCACGGTAGGCTGCTGCCTGACCACAGGTAGTTGGGTCTCCAGACTAATACCCTGATGACGCCTGGCAAGGGGCTGCCCCCTTTGCCGCGCGTACTGTTTAAGTTGGGCAGCTTCCCAAAGTCCATTATTATCCTACATGGTTTCTTTAGGATGGCAACTATCTTTAGTTTGCTATTTACCTTCTTTTCATAAATGTTTGGACCCATATCGAAAGTAGACTTTTGTCCAACTTTTTTGTGGAACATTTATTGGTAACGCACCTCAGACACCGCTTTCAATGCGTTGTTAATGTTATAACTTTGTTCATGAGGCAACTCGTACAACTGTCTAATCTCAAGCAGGGGAACAGGGAAGCATGTTGTAACAATTTTTCGTTTCTTGGCTTTGAAGGCTTGTTTGTTAGGTAGAGTACGTCTAATGAAAGCGCGACCTGGAGTTTTTTTTTTAAATTTGATTGGCAATATTATTCAGCCGCAATTATAGGAAATAAAAAGTGTCGAGACTCGAGACATGATTCTCCTACTAGTTAGTAATACCACATACTTACAAAATTTTTGGAGTTAACCTCTTTTTCTCAGGTCGCGCTTTCATTAGACGGACTATATTTATAAAATTTTGCAGTACTACTCCAATTAACCACTATTTGACTAGGTAAGTTTAGATTTCAGATAAATTTTTGATCACTGATCACTGTAGACTTTTACTTATATTTCTTTACAGCATTGCTTTAGACATGAGATTCAAATATGGATTTAACGCCTGATTTCACAAGAGAAGAAGCTAAAAGAGTAGCGGAAAACCGTTTACCGCCTAAATCAGAAGAAAGGTTCCTAAAATCATAATATGACGACTCAGGTTTTACAAGCATTTAATTTTAATTTTCTTGTATGCCCAATAAAAAGCACAGTCTTCAGTCCGAGGTAAACCTCGGGCTGAATACTTATTTAGTCCCTTGAACTCAAACTTATCTTCAATCTACTCAACAGAACAAAACTCAACAAAACGAAGTTTTTTTTAACACATATAGTACCTATATTTAAAAGAAAATTGTAATAATGTAAGAACGTAAAAAGGAAAAGGGAACGAATTTATACGAACTATGTTTTAAGGTTACCGACATAGCCCGTAGAATCGCCAAACTTAAGTGGCAGTGGGCAGGGCACATTGGTCGTAGAACAGATGGTCGATGGGGACGGAAGGTTCTGGAGTGGCGGCCACGTACCGGAAAGCGCAGCGTCGGAAGGCTCCCCCACAAGGTGGACCGACGACCTGGCGAGGGTCGCGGGAATCCGATGGATGCGAGACGCACAGGACCGGTCGCTGTGGCGGCGCTTGGGGGAGGCCTATGTCCAGCAGTGGACGTCTTTCGGCTGAGATGATGATGATGATGTTTTAGAAAAATGGTCTAAGTAACAAAAAAAATCCCTAATCACTCACTTCATAAAAACCGGTCAAGTGCGAGTCGGAATCGCGCACTGAGGGTTCCGTATCAACTTACCTTATTAAAACAGTTCAATTTTCGAGGGTTTTGAAGATTTTTCCATTTTGTAATTTTATTTATCTTGTGACCTTGAAATCAGTGTCAAATCAGTTTTCCGACTTTTCCCAATATATTTGTGCTCTAAGACCATGCTTTATGCCAAATTTCAGCATTTTAGTTCAACGGGAAGTACTCTATGAATTTTGATTCCTTAGAGTGTCAATGCGATATAAACAGCTGTATCTTCTTGTTTCGCTAACTTACAAGTTAGATTTTTGCTTATCTTCAAAGGACCACGGACCTTAGTATATGGCCTAATTTCAACTGGATACCTCCACGCGATCCCGAGGTAAAACGACAGACAGACAGACGGACAACAAAGTGATCCTATAAGGGTTCCGTTTTTCCTTTTGAGGTACGGAATCCTAAAAAAGGAAGTTCCCGTTGCTACCTTCCACCTTCCGGCTCCATCATCAGATCAGGTCAATAGTCAGGCTGAGGCGGCGCGAATAGCAGCCGCAATTCTCGCGTCAAGCACTTTGTCGAGGTCGTCCTGCCGCGCTTGAAAGCCTGGCAGAAAAGAATAGAGCGCATCTCCTATAGAATAACTCAGGTACTGACCGGGCACGGTTGCTTCGGTAAGTACCTGAATAGGATTGGAAGAAACGGTGGCAAAGTGATCATGAGCTGCCCTGCATAACGAGGCTCAGGAGAAGACCTCTCACGGTCTCAGTCACAGGCGTTGTACAGTGGTGGTTCCGGAGTGGTCTTTTAAGAAGCCACGGAGGCCTCTCTCCTGAGCTGATAGTGATCACCGGGGTGGTTGTACTGAGGTAAGAATTCCACTTAACTTACAAGTTTGATTTTTACTGAGCTTCTAGGGACCGCAGCCCCGTGCATATGATTTTAATTTCAACTCAATATCTCCTCGCGTTCCCGAAATAAACGTTCTAGGCAGACAGACAGACAGACTGATGGATAACAAAGTAATCCTATAAGGGTTCCAAATTTACCTTTTGAGGTAGGGTTGTCCTAACCATATCTAACGCAAAAGCTCTTTAGCGTTTAGGTAATAGATATGACTTGAAAATACGCACTTTTTTTTAGGTTCTGAATCATTTAAAGTCTTCCTATAATATACTATGACATTATTGTCTACCATGGTTATTTCTTTAGAAGCATGACTATGAATACTACCTATATACAGGAAAAGTTTTTAACCACTGCGTAAATTTTTTTTGGTGCCTCAGTGTAAGTAATAGAACACAGATCGATCTTCAAAGTTAAGCAATGCTTGCCAAGGTTGGTCTGTGGATGGGTGACCATCTTAACATAACGAGTTTCCTCCGTGCCTCGGAAAGCATAGGCTGCCTACCAGACCTCCACAACCCAATAACTGGGGTAACAGGGTACTTCTTGGCAAGACTGGAGTCAGATTTACTGACTTCTGACTATCCGTAACGACTGTAAATGACAGCCGGGACCTACGGCTTAGCGTGCTTTCCGAGGTACGGAGGAAACTCGTTATGTTAAGATGGTCACCCATCCACAGATCAACCTTGGCAAGTGTTGCTTAACCTTGGAAGTCGACTTGTGTTCTATTTCTTACACTGAGCCACCAAATAAAATTTACGCAGTGGTTAAAAACTTTTCCTGTATAGCCCGTCTAATGAAAGCGCGACCTGAGAAAAAGAGGTTAAATCCAAAAATGTTGTATGTGGTATTACTAACTAGTAAGAGAATTATATCTTCAGACATCACAATTTTTTTGCTGACCCCGTCGGGGAGGTCACCGCGCAGCACGTAGTCGTATCCGATGTTCCATCACTTCCACAGGAGCGGTCCTTGTACCGATCCGTGCGGAATACCGCACGACATCTCTCGCCGTCTCCACTCTCCCTGGTGACCGGGGTAGATGATGAACCTATCCGACAAGTAGGCTTTGATCACTCGACGTAGGTAGGCGGGCACCTCATGATGCCGAAGTGCCGTCCCGATGCTACTCCAGGGACTTCAACGGAGGTGATCATTGTATCTAAGTATGGTATTACTAAAGATCTCTTCGAGTATTCTGAAGGGCTTTCTGCTGAATGATTGTTTCTATGACGTTGTTTCCCCCGTAATACGCGGCTTTGATGTAATTTCTAACTCCAGTCTGACTTTCTCTCTTGCAGTTTATAATATAGCAACATAAGTGTAATTTCTGCATTTATTGATAGTAAAGGAAGTCAATTGCTAGCACTTTGGTCGCTTTGCGGCTAGTAAAATTTGGTCTCTAAGGGGGGGCAGCTGCCCCCCCTACCCCCCACTTAGCGACGCCCTTGAATGTTGCCAATTAAATTTAAAAAAAAATCTCCAGGTCGCGCTTTCATTAAACGCACTCTAGTATCGTATTGTGATCCGTGATATCATACACATTACCTACACATTACTGTTGTGTTCGACCGGGATTTGACTAGTAAAGCACATGGTTCCGTCCAAGCAATTGATTCCTTTAGTTAGGAAACTGTACCTAGCATAACAGCCATAGTAACTGATTTATTCCAGATATTTCATCGATCGTGGATTAGAGTAATTTTGCTTTTATCTAGATGTGTATTTACCATCCACATTAGCATAACATAATATTCTGCTAATATTATTAATGCGAAAGTTTGTTTAATGGGTGTTTATTACCCTTTCACGCCAAAAAGTACTGAATAGATTTCGATGAAACTTGGTACACGGGTAGACCATGACCTGGAATAGTCGATAGGATACTTTTTATCCTGGTAGGTACGTTCCCCGGGGATAATTTTCTTCTATCACGCGGGTCAAGCCGCTCTGGCAGAAGCTAGTTGAGCATATACATATGTTTATACCGCGTACATTGAAGGACTGGAACAATTTGCCTGCTGCGGTGATTCCATCCGATTATAATTTGAATGTCTTCAAGGCTAGAGTAAATAGGCTCTTAATAAACTAGTGCGCCTTACCATCAACGATTACATCTCTGCTTACCATTAGGCGGGATTGCAGTCAAGCACTATACTAAATTTGTTATAGGGTGATTTCGGTGACAGCTGTTAGATTCGTACAACGAAAATAGGTATCGTAATGTACTACGAAAAGATGAGAGAAAAGGATAGATAGCTATTTTCGTACTGCTGCCACCCAACTCATGCTATGTAAAAAAGACTATAGTTTATGTTATATGTAGGGTCGGGTGTCTCACATTGAACCAGGCAGCTACATTGAACCACCGCCGAATCTCGAAAATGCGACATTGCCAAACCGCGCTAATATGTGTGAAAGAGAGGTATTTACGTTTTACGAGGAGCTCGTGGCTAAATAATAACAGCCGCACAGGTCGATCTGCAAGGTTAAGCAACGCTTGCCTAGGTTGGTCTGTGGATGGGTGACCATCTTGACATAACGAGTTTCCTCCGTGCCTCGGAAAGCACGTTAAGCCGTTGGTCCCGGCTGTCATTTGGAGATCTTTGGCAGTCGTTACGGATAGTCAGAAGCCAGTAAATCTGACTCCAGTCTTGCCATGAAGTACCGTGTTACCCCAGTTAATGGGTTGTGGAGGTCTGGTAAGCAGCCGCTCCTCGTAAAATACTGGTATTCAGCTAAATCCGGCTTGACTGGAAGCCGACCCCAATATAGTTGGGAAAAGGCTAGGCAGATGATGAGAGGTATTTACGTTTCGTTCCTGCCCACTAGTTTGCGTGGCGATCGCGTGCAAAGTGGTTGTGTGAGGAGCATTCGAAAGCAAAATGACTCAAAAAGTAAATACTTATTTTTTGCCAATTTCATTCTTTTTTCGTTTAATTCATGAATCCCCGACCGGTCTCATTGGGCCGCTCTGTTATTGTCTTACTATTGTGTCTCGTTTCGCGGGTATTGATAGGTTAAATAATTTCATTTTTTTTATATGTACACTGTTTTCTACGGTTATTTACCAACTAAAAGCGCTATAGTTCGTGATTTTAAGACATTGATTTGCCGGTAACATTTTGAGTTTAGTTATCAAAACGTGGTGTGTCTCACATTGAACCACCTGAGGGTGTTACACATTGAACCACGGTTCATTGTGTACACCCCAGTCGTTACATGAGTGTGCTTTTTACAATTATTTTAATTTAATTTTAATTTGTTATATTATGGAAGGTACTTTTGTTTTTATAATTAAAAACTGTTACTTTTGTTTTTATTATTAAAATATGATAAGAATTTGACTGAAAAGGTTCTGTGATGTATAAAACTAAGACTCTCGGTTTAATTGCATAAGATTTAAAGTGATTTTAATAAATATAAGGCTGATTTTTATTATTACTGTTTTTTATTATTATTATTACAAAGTATTTGCCTTATAAATTGAACTAGAAGACATAGTTAATAAGGTGGCTCAATGTGGACGATACCCTGGTTAAATGTGTACCACCTGTGGTACACATTTAACCAAAAATAATTTTTCATAAAAACCTGTTTTACACCGAAACTAAAAGGAATATGAGAAATTAATGTTTTACAAAATTGAAGCTAAATAAATATGCTAACTATGCACAAAAAATTAAAGAGATTGATTGAAAATCCAGCCCACTATGAGATTTTGAAATTTACCTGGTTCAATGTGGGACAACTTACCATATTTTAAAAAATATATTGACTTAATCGCTGAAATCAATTAGGAAGTACCTACGAATGGTGACTCGAAAATGTTAATATGTAAGTTTGGTCTAGCGTATACCGACCTAGATGCCATCTCACGTGCATTCTGATCATAAATTACTACTTAGCAGCTTTCTTATACCCTTAATTGTGGGGCTGAAGGATATGATGTATATCATTATTGACCCTAAGGGCCTGTTTCACCACCTATGATAAAGTTTCCAATATCTTACTTGGCAGATAATTTCATACAAATTCTGTTCCATTTTTTAATTTATTCAGGAAGTAGTGGCTTTTCGAACATTGTGTAACAGGCCCTAAATCTAACATTAATAACTGAGTAAATTAAAACCAATTTTCAACCGTGCACTCGCAATAAGGTTCAGTTGAAAACCAGCGTCAGGTTAACTACTACACACTATGTCAGTTTTCTTTAATCTTAAGTAAGAAAACTAATATTTTTCTTTCTTTCATTATCATCATCATCGGAAGACATCCACTGCTGGACAAAGGCCTCCCCCAAGAGTCGCCACAACGGCCGCCGCGGTCTTCGCGTCTTCCGCGTCTCGCATCCATCGGATCCTCGCGACTCTCGCCAGGTCATCGGTCCACCTTGCACCACTCAGCGTTGGAAGGTTTCCCACTTTCCAACGCTGAATTTTCCGGTTTTTCTTTCTTTCTTTATGTACCTAAGTAAATTATTTTCTTTTACAATATTTGGGAATATTGTCTGTCTCCCCAAGCAATTTAATGCTTTAATATTTTCATAGGGTCTGAAGTAGGTAGGTGCGTGTGTGCAAGTGTAAAGGTAGTAAATTTTAGTAGTGTGTTCAAAGGTAGATAATAAAACGATTATAGAGTTTTCTCCCATATCTTTTTATTCTAAATACATTAATATTCTTTAATTCAACTCAAATATTCATTTAAACTATTACAAGCTATTTTTTTTATTTTAAACATAAATAATAAGTAATGCAAATGTCCAGCATTGCACACTTTTAACTCGGTATTAATATTTAACTAGGTATTATCCAATCTTAGCGATAGTTCTCCATAGTGACAAAACATATACACAACACTGAAAACCTTTGGTGAAAACAAGTATCCTACATGACTATTGGTAGATGACATGTCCGATGCGCTAACGCCACTCTTGCCGACTTGTTCATTCCTAGCAAAAGGTCTTTGGTAGTAGAATCACGAGATACTTAGCACAGCACATAACAAGGGTGCGCAGCATACCCGACATGTCATGGTGGTTACATTATATACCATTTTATTGCATTTCGTAGGCAATTAGATAAATCCATTGAAATGAGACAAGACAACGAGTACATTATCTAGATAGCTATACATTCTGCTCAATGATCCTGGTTATTGTACATGTACAGTTATTATAAAAGTAATGATTATGACAATTCGGTAAAGGTACAAGGTAGGTACATGCAAATGCTCACATTATGTGAATTACCAAAGATTGGGCACGTACGTTATACACAGATCTACTGCAGTACGAATATCATATTCAACACAATTAGTTACAAATACGTATGTTTTTAATTAGAAAATTAATGATTCTAAGCGTAATGTTTCTATTTTATAACACACAAGTAGTTAAGCGTATCCAATTTTTTTTTAATGTAGTAGGTATGTATGTATATATACGTTGACGTAGGTACCAAATATCTAAACTATGCAGTTTTAAAATCAGACACTTCGAAGATAGGCGATGCACACATGCTCGTAGTATTTGATCGCCGATAAAATCTTACTTTATCTACGAAAATAATGTACATTGGACCTTCCTTCTTGATGCTGATGAATGACAGAAATGATGACTTAGAAAATACTTTTCATAATAATACTAGGGGACATTCATTATGATAGAAATACAAAACAAGTGAAGTGCGAGGAACAAAAATCTTTAATCAGTTTAAAACAAAATATCTTTTGAGTACATGAAGGAATAGAGACCAGCTCTTAAAATCGTCCATTAAAATAAAAAAGATGGATGATGAAATGCAAAAATAATACAGGTTCATTAAGTATTACACCCTCCTTATATTATTGTAAATGTACCTACACGAGTTATATACGAGTATGTAGCTGAACGCTCAAGTGGCTATGTGCATGCTAATTGATATAACATTGTCACAAACATGAAAAGGTCGCAACCGACGAACATGAAACTGGATAAAAACTAGATTTTCCATCCAATGTACAATTTTCAGACATCTACTTATTTATATTACATCTTTTACACAGTGGTTGTTATATATATTTAAAAGTATCAGTTACGCTCTTTTCCTTATAAGAAAATCTATGTAGGTACACAAATATTGTTATACATAGTTGAAATCAGATCTGCACAGCGATTCTGATATTGTTGATATGATTAATATAACAGTTAATGAAAGGAGCATATTTGGCATGAAATGGATGAAGTTGAAACAGTTGTGCGAAGTGTTTCAGAACTACCTACTACTATTGCAAGACCTGGCCCGTGCCGATTAGTTTGGACTTAATTCAGCAACTATAGATATTTGAATCCACTCAAAATAAAACTTGTCGCAAACCACTCATTTGTTAGTACTTAACAATTTAATCAAACACTTCAAGCCGTTAGTTGCGTACACGAAAACTTTAAGATTCATGACTAATTTTTTTTGTTTTGTATTTGGGTAAAGAGAACTAGAATAAAATACGTAACATTACAAAAATAATAATAATACATTAGTCTAAAGAGAAAAGTAAACGGATCGCCAGCGATCCTCCATAAGTAATGAGGTGCATTTAGGTTCACAAAAATCAAGTAAAGCTTTCTAATAGGATGAATTTGGTAAAGTGTCTTTTCGACCCCCGACCAAATACGAAGAGAGATCTTAAGTATGAATTCGACGTTCCTACAGTGTCAGCAGGCCGGCACTACACTTGACCACGACACGTGCTGCGCGCCGAGCGAGGCGGCCGGGGCTGTCGGCGCCGCAGTGAGGCTGGCCGAATATTACATATTCAGAAAAGACACAACAACGACTCCGAAAGGCAATTTTTAAAATTTACCTTAAAATAGATTTTATATTTAGGATATTTATCATGTTTAATATATTTTGGTGAATAACATCATTATCGCAAACCCGTATTAAATATGAGAAACGTGGATGATATGACAATATAAATTACCCTTTCATACCAATTAATAAGCGTTTTCAATGTCCTTACTTAGTCGAGCCGATATATATTATGCGGCATCGACGACTATAACTACTTACACGACTCATTAAGAACCGAATACTAACTACTTACAGGGATTATCGAACGTCTCCGTGAACGAAAGAACATTTCATATATCTTTGGTTAGACAAAACGAAACAATAGTAAAAATACTAGACAATCGAACGTTACAGTCATTGGAGGGACATAATTATTTAGTCGTTAGATATTTTTCTAAACAACATTGCGTTATAATCACATAAAAATAATCATGTTCGAAATGTACGATGCAACGGGATCGTTCCACTTCGAGGGTAAGCGTCAACAAGTATTACTATTATCAACAAGACCCGCCCGGCCGGCCGCGCCGTGCTACTGCCAGAGCTTCCACCACACTTGCATCTTCTCAGTGAGTTTCTTGCAGATTCCCAGTAGTTTCCGTCACATCCCGCCATCCCCTTCCCCTTCGCACTCCTCTGAGCCCTCACCCTCCTCTAACGTCACCTGTTAACAAAACAAATCACCATTAGTATTCTGTACATCTTCTTATTTATGTACAAAGTGAAGAGTTGATTTATTTTTGATATCATTTTCTATAAATTTTGAAATCATTTTGACAGTTTTATTCGGAAGTATAGATAAAAGTTGAACTTACTTGAAAGCGTATTTGTTCGGGGCGGTCATCATCGGGCAGAGAGTGCTGAATGGGCGCTGGCGGCGGTGACGGAGGGATCATACTTTGATAGTAGTCACGGTTCTCCTCTAGAGTGTCTAATATGTCTTGGGCATCTGGATGTACTAGATCAGCCCACGTCTCCCACAGAGGGTGGACAATGTAGTCGATAAATCCGACTTGAGATTTTTCTATCGTCGCATTATGCCTGTCACACATTGGACTGATATCCATTCCCTGTTCCCTCTCGCGGTCTCCTTGTTGGAAGAATTCTTCCATAAGTAGTGCTACCCATCGCTTGTAAAGTGGTAGTGGTTTTGTGGGATTACTCAGATCGGCGCAATGTACGAGATTCTCCAACACTTGTATTCTGTCCGTGTAGTTGTCTAGTAATAGCACGCCACTTCCAGCTACTTTCTTTGTTTCTACCATCGTCTTGAGGTCGGCTAATAGACTCATGTGTTTGGACATGTCTGTCGACAGGACCATGTCTATGACCATCTTCCTTAGCGTCTGCCTCTGTTTCTTTTGAAGATTAATGAATATGTCGCAACCTTCGTTCTGGAGAAGCTTGAACGCTACGGCGAGATGATGGTTCTCTAAAACTGACTCGTCGTTGTACATGAGAGCGAGCTCCGAGCTTGAGTTGACGAGGAACTGGTTGGTGAGGCCGGGGTGGTCGACGTCGTGCACGCACGCCGCGAACAGCGCGGCGCACGTCTCGATGGGCGTGAAGACGGCGTCGAGCGCCGGCGTGTTGAGCAGCACGTGCGTGGACTGCGCCACGTCGGCGGCGTGCAGCGAGTTGTGGAAGGGGTTGTCGCGCATGTAGTGCTCCTCCAGCGTGATGGCGAAGGCGAGGAACGTGCGAGCTGAGATCTGCAGCGTGCCCAGCAGCTCCCGGGACGTGAACGCGGCGTACGCGACGGCGGTCAGAGGTCGTCCACAGGACAGGTCCCCAATGCGGAAGATGTCCACGCCCCACCTGTCGATCTCTCCCAGTTGACGACCGAGGTCTTCCTCGTGAGGAGTGTCTACTCCGTATGTTGGCACGCGTTCTCCAGTGAAACTGTTGGTGTGCGTCAATGTCCTTTTAACGCCAGATATCTGTAGAATAAAACAAAAATTATTAGTACTTATTCATATTTAAAGATTACTATTGGAATTTTTGATTACAATAGAATAGAATAGATTTATTTGCTTGAAGAGTAGTACTCACTTGTGACATGGTAGTTGCTGGGCCGGTATGACGCGGCTTGTCCTTCTTCTTGGCACGTGCTTCGGCGACCTCGTCCACTTGTAGAGATGGCAGGTCGATATCTTGTTGTTTGTCTGGAATAAAATAAGAAATTGTTAAATAAGTTTATCACTAGTAAACCGATTTCATAGCCTATTTAAATTCTAGATATCATGTAAAATTGGGTAAAGTGAGATTTAGACACAGTTAGTGACCTACATATAATATAAGGTGCACGGCTAGCATCTTAAAGTTGGCAGATGTTGCGCTATTACACAAAGTTAAATATTATCGATCGATTACAATTTTTATTGCGTTTCTTAACTGTGTTACTGGGTAACGATGCCGAAAAAGTGGGTGAAAATGTGAAGTATCCATTAATACATATTATTATGGTTGATACGTTTCCAGGTCAACATGCGAGTTATTACCTATAGATAAGTAATCAATCATGCCGATGGGCCCTTTGAAATAGCAGATATTGTGTATTGCTGACGTGCCACTTGGCCCTCATTATCTTATTCAGAATTGACGTTATGAAGTACCGTAATGACGTAGTGTATTGCATTGAATTTGGACCAAACGTATGATAGCATTACAAGGTTTAATAAAATGATATAACCTTAATCTAAATCCTCTACTAGATGATGGATAGGTAGATAATAGGAAGCAAAACAAAAGATTGAAGAATACCAATCTCACGTTTTTCTGTTAAATACGAGTATGTACGCTTTAGGGCGATGTTCACCGACACCAAATCGACTGTTTTAATATTAAAACGGCTGTTTTAGCAAGATTTCCTGTTCCTTATCGTCGGTTATTGACGTTAATCAGATGGTTATCTTAAACTTATGTCGGTGCACATGGCCCTTAGTCTGTCATCATACAACTTGTTTTATTATTAGATGCTATAATTTTTTTATTCTCGACTGGGAAATAATTATGACTAAAATTAAGATGTTATTTGGACAGTAAATAATCTTTTAATGGTAAATTTATTACTCAATATGGCGAAGCGATCAAAAGGTACCAACGAACCAACAGCGTGATGAAAGTATAATCCGAGCACATTAAACGGATTTACGTGTTATCTAGCTGTGAGATATAGTACTACCCGTCCATTGACTATCTAATCAACGAATAAATACACTCGCAGCTATTTTCTATATTTAGAAGAAGAAAAAACCCGTTCAGCCCTCGAAATAGAAATATAAACATGTTTACTCTATCTTGAAGGATCCATAAATTTCAAGTACTAGCTGCTTATACAATAAAGTTTTAAATGATTGGCTCCATTAATGAAGAAGTTGAATAATGTTGTTGCAATTATTTTTAATGTGAGATATAAAGATCGTTTAAAATTAAAATACGAGTAACTGAGCGGATGGTAAGCTATTCTAATTAATTTGCATTTTCTTGTTAATGCGAATAATTCTAAAGACTGCTTTTGAGAGAAGAGAACTCAAGGGGCTTGAGCTCTTGATATAACAATGGCAGTCAACAAACCAGGGAGAGATTGACTACAATTATTGAGTGTTACACAATAACCACGAAAACACGAAATTATTAATTGATGCGGATATTATTGAAAACAGTGGCACATTGTTTGGCTACCGTAATCATTAGTCACGGTCGTTCTCTGCGCAAACAAATTAATTTATGCTGCGGAGTTCCTTCGTCCCCATTTGGCAATTGGTCCAATAACAGCTCGTTGTTTGTCAAATGTCTATGTCTGAAATATTTCTCGTCCTAAATAATTTCCCCTTGAATACTGTTATCTAACCCCTTCGGCCCCTAGGCTTCGGGCCTTCTAGGGACCTAATGTGTTGCCAGTGTTTGGCTTGTGAGCTGTCGAATTGATTTAAATGCGTATCATAGGAAGCGCCGATTCTGTTTACATGTATTTCAAACCAATAGTATCCGGCATGAGAGTTACATATCCCGCAAGTATCGCGCTGCCTGTGGGGCTAGTCGAAATATAATACCTTTTTTTGGTAGAATGTTGGAAGAGCTTTAGACTAAGTTTGAAGTTCCAGTTGAACGAGGTTTAAATCGATATGGATGTTGATGTAGAGAGGGAAGTGCGCGCGCGTGGCTTGTGGTTATCGCCTTATCACTGCTGATAACGCTTATTTACATTTATTATCCTGTTAGGTTTATTTACCTGTTGATTTCACATATTAAAGCTCCATTTATATACCAGTCACTTTATGACGCGATTTACAATGATAATGACAAGTAATCAATAAGTAGTAATCTTCTGCATTTATGAATTGATGTCGATTGTAAAATGGCTTTCCTTTACAAGTATTTATCGCGTTAATTCTGGTTTTCCCAGGGAGAATTACAAGACGTACAAAGAAAGTCATTATGCGGAAGGTCGTGTCTGTATCCCAACTTGATGAATAATGGCTATTACTCATGTAGTGAGTATTTACTTCGAGAATACATTAACATTCATTAAAAAAATATAAATAAATTTAATGTTAACTCAACAAGCACCTGAGTTTTTACTTCAACCATTCTTAATTCTACTTTATACAAAGTTTTCAACAATCTATATACATTTAGCTGTTATTATGATTGATGTATGTTTCTTGTCATGCAGATAGGCTTTTAGAATATATATTATGGCGGTCGAAATAATTGTGACACAAGTGGGCGCGGGAGGACGTTCACACCATAAAATAAGTAGGTCATGTACTTCAATATACTTCCAGACCACAAACTCCAATATAATTGCTATATACTTATTCAGCAAGCCAATAATTACTTTGCTTCATTAAGTGCAGAACAAGAATAATTAAGTAAGCTGCTACTTCAAATTCAATGTTTTTCAAATTATAATGTAAGTACTCTAACTGTAAACGCAAAATCATCGTAGGTAATTGTAGTTTCTATTCTGGAGAAATCATGGACGTTACACAGTTTTTGTTGGTCGTTTTATTTAACAAGAATGTACCGTAATAAAAAAAGTTTACATTGCGTAACTTTGGTGTCTATGATTGATGACGTACATTTTGACAGATTGAAGTGCGCTCCATCGCGTCTTTATGACACAACATAAGCGTGACTCATTTTTTCAGCGAGCACATTAATCTATCTCTATATCAAAGTGCCAGGAGTTATTCATAATGTATTTGTTATCTTTCTTTCTATCTTAAAACTTGCGAATTATTTGATAAATTACTTAAAATATAACTTACTTATCAAATAAGTATTGTTAAGTTATCAACACTTATTTATAAAACGTGCTGTATTATCTCGGGTGCAAAATAAGTTATTAGCGAAATGTAAATATTAAAAAAAATATAGAAAATTAATTTTAAAGATGAATGTATTACGACTTTAAATATGTTACTTGATTCTTTAGATTACATGGTTGTTGTAGAGAACCCTGGTACTTGTTGGAAAACATGTTTAAATTAAAAGAAGAAATAGAAAGTTTATGAAGACTCACCCAAAAATGTAGAGCAGATGTACTCGGAGATCTGGTTGCCGGACTTGCTGGACTCGGAGAAGTGGCTCAGCTCCTTGTTCAGCATGCGCTTGAACTGCAAGTGCAACATATCCATAGAGCGGGCCATCGTGACGGCGCGACTCCGCAGCCAGCGGGCAGGCGCGAAACGAACGCTTTGTCTCTCGGCGCACACGCGCATTTCACAAAACTAAAATATTATACTTCAAACACAAAATAAAACTTCAACTGTTAAGCTCGATTTCCGAACTTAAATATTTAATCCGCGATATTACTTCAGGACGTGTATAATCTATGAGCGCTATCGTCAGACTGAAGCGGTCGCGCCGACGCGGCCTCGTATAAGCGTAGCGCGACTATCGTCACAGCTCGCCACACTACAGAAATACCGCCTTCCCAGTAATGTGCTTTACATGTAATCTAGATTCAGTCGCTCGCGCTTCCTCTGGCACAGTGTAGAGGGAACCGCCTTTCCCGCTAAACAATTAGTAAGCAACCTAGCAACCTGTCTACACGTCGCTCATTATATATGAAAATTGTTCCCCCGAATCTGACTCAGGGGGATTCGGTTTAGTTAGTCGTGTTTGAGTCGCTTTTATCCGGATGGAACCCGTCTCCATTATTTTCGACACTGGAAACGTTTCAATTAATTGATTTGAATTGTGTCTGACGATATATAGGAATAACCGAACAAGAATAACGTGAAGCAAAATACATAGCACGTGATAAGCCTGATGTCGATAAAATTTCAAAGTTAAAGATTATATCAAAGCGAGGCCCCTAGTAACATGATAGTGGACAGGGTTTAGCAGACGGTGGAAACATTCCGTTGCTAACTTCTCAATTAAGATGTTTTTCAGCCATGAAGTGACATTTAGATCTGGTGACAACTGCCCTTGGCACAGTTTCTTATCGGCTTTCAGTCCTAATCTTGATCCCTGGTAGTCGGTAGCGTTCCTTACTTTATATCCCAAATGAGGAATTTACCTTCACGTTTTTTTAGAACTAAGGGCCTATTTCACCACCTATGGTTAAGTTTCGAGTATTTTACTTGGCAGATAATTTCATACAAATTCTGTTCCATTTTTTAATTTATTCAGTGAGTAGTGGCTACTCGGACATTGTGAAACAGGCCCTAAGAATATTAAAATAAGTGAGTGGACGTCATAGAGAGCAGAGCGTCACAGTTCTAACCGTCGTTGACATTACCGCAGGTGGAAAGAAAATATTTCTGAGAAAATAAATTGTTTCGGTACTTCTTAGAAGAATACTAGTTTTTGTTCAATCAGTCATCGACACTGCATTAGGCTCTTAAAAACGGCTGTTAATAGATAAATGCCTCGTGTTTGTATATAGATTACAAAGTAATGATGTCTAGCTGTGGTGCTTAGTCTACTTCAATATTGTTGTTTTTGACTTTCTTCTTCAAACTAAAGGCGAGGTTTTGAACAACAACAATAGTTTTATGAAAGTGTAGGTATCTGCCTACTCCTTCATACCACCTTGGACCATCCAAAATGTACCACAGTCTTGACTGGTATTAACTGACCCGAACTAGTTTTCATCTACATAAACAATCCCCATAGCAATTGATTTCGAGCTCGATTGATTCATTGAGGAGCTTAAATTGATCGTGTCGGTCGAAACATTTCAGATTCACTAAAACCGTTACTTCAGTGAATTTGAAACATTTTCCAACGCTTTCACTGTACCCTTTGAGAGCCTCGTCACAAATAGATTTCCATTAGTTTAGTCATAAAATGTAACAGATAACTAGCACGACCTGTATGAACATGGACAGCGTGTGTAAATATGAATGTAAATCAAACAATCATATATCATGTCCTGAAAGCGTGAAGAACTGGAATAGATCAGCAGGCCACTAAGTGCGGCATGGAAATTATAAAGCATTCTAACTACAAACTAGTTCACGTGTCTACTGAATCACGTAATCTGGTAGTTAACTGCAGAGTGACACGCTGTCACCGCTCTAGGGAAAGGTTAAAAGAAACTTTTCGTGTCACTGAAATCCGGATCGCGCTCTAAATATTTAATGAACATCGTTTACACGAATACTGTCAGTGGGCTGCTTCGTAAATTATCGCAAAAAAGCTAATGGTTTTTCTGTAAACCTGATTAATTATTAATTCCTATTCTAGAGGAGGCCTGCGTACCAACAGTGGGAACATTACAAGGCCGATAATGCTAAAAAATACAGTATATTATAATTCGAAGTCAATTAAACACATTGTTTTATTTTCAGGAATTAAAAACAAAATTTACGGTTTTGTTTATTCTTCTGGTTGAAATATATTTTAGAAATAAATTCAGGAAGTCGACGGTGTGTTTACATGTTATAATTTGAAATATTTTTTATGGGAAATCAAAACACTGTAATTTAAACTTCCGTGATTTATGCTGAAAAATGCCATGGCCATTTAACTGTTTCAGTAAGACCTAGAATTTATATCCCCTTAAAAATATGTTACACGTCAAAATATGATTTCCGTATCAGATCATTGGTATGTAGGTAGGTTAATAATATTTTCGATTGTACGATCTTCAATTTCTATTTTCTGTATTACAAAGGTACCTAACATAGAAAAAATATTGTACAAAGTACTAAGTCTTTATTTTCACTATTTAGGTATTGAGTAGGTCATGAATTTATACCATCGTAAGTATTTCCTGCTTTCTAACCAGCATGTCCTATCCCTAAGGGTTTTTGTAGAGAAATTAGTCTGTCAATTTCCCTGTGACGTCGATCGTGTGGGCGTGGGTTCGTGATACAAACAATGGAGTAAAAATACCTAAATTGATTCATGGCTAAAACCGTGACGTACAACTAGAGTAGACCATTCGAAGCTGAAAACGGTGTATGGAAAATATTAAAGCCCATTTACTTACGTCAGGGTACGCAGCATTTGTTGCTACGTGCGGGATCTCAGAGAGTTATGTATCGACCATTACAGGCTGAGAAAAATGCTACACTTATTGTGTAATAATAAACTTTTGACACCGGCATCGTGGCGATCGCTGACGTTTGTGTACTCAGGATATTTCGCTACATACATGCGTTATTGCGTGAGAATCAGTTAAATAGAACCAGATAAAAATATTAATAACGGTTCGAGTTATGCATTGTTGGGTTAATTTTAATTACGAGTATTTATAGTAGCGTAGCTTATCGCAGTTCCAAAAAAGCCTTTCTGGGAAAAGGTGTGTCCCTAAATGGTGACCGTTCATAAAATGTTCTATATATGTATTTATCATATTTATGTAAAAGGCGAAACTGTCTGACTGACATATCAACACAGTCTAAATTACGGGGGCAAGGAAAATAAAATTTTGCAAACTAGGCTATCTTTTATACTTGTTGATCGAAGTTTCATACGTAGGTGAACTCTAACAAGGCTATTGGAAATTCAACTTTAAAAGGATGAAAAGAGGGAATTTCGTTTATAAGCAATATCTCATTGTGTGTGCTAATATATAGCACAAATAGTAACCTAAGTAAATAATAAAGCTGTCATTATTTCTTTCAGAACTACTCCCAATAGAACATTTTCGAGGATTTTAATAATTGTATGTAATATTTATTTCTTGAATCAATAAAGAGTGTTCAAATTTTTATGAAAACGTTTTTGCGAAGGAAGTCGCTAGCAAGTGCTATTCTTTTTATAGGTTTTAAGATCCCCCGCTATTTTTCTCCAGCCAGATGCTTTTGAAAAAATAAGGAAAGGTGTAAGGGCTCTCACTTTTTGATCGCCAAAAATTCCAAAGCTTATTTATCTGCCCTGTACACGGTTGACGTTTGAGGAAAGGTGAATTATTTATTCAAATACACGTATGTATGACGTAGGTAAGGACGGCGCCAGTGAATTTACCTAAAAATCGTTAAGCTGCGTTTGAATGTTTCCGACGTGCAAAACTACCTAATAATAAGGTAACAGACACTCGTACTTGTTATTGTTTGGGTGGTATATGACGGCTTATGATGTAGTAATATATGTGTAGGTAAAATGAGTAGTTATCCTATAGGTCATGGCGGGACGTGATTAGGACGTGGGCGCGGCCACATGACGCAGTGATCGGGCGATACTCAATAAATGCGTTTTAACCTATCACATACCCACAAAACGAGACATAATAGTAAAACAATAACACCGCGGTCTCATAGGACCGGTCGGGGATTCATGAATTAATGCCAAATGGATCATCAAGCGAAATTAGATTAATCATTCCCGATGCGACTGGGTCACCTCTCTATCAAATCAGCTAACTTGGCGTCAAGTTTAGTAATTTGATTGACCCGTGTGATTTGCGAGCCTCGTATCACAACGGCCGGATGTTGGCGTTGGATGATTGCTCTAATGAAGTCTCATGACGGCTTTAATGACTAACGTGACCAGTCACACGTAAGAAAATGC
This sequence comes from Mythimna separata, assembly GCA_030763345.1. Lineage (NCBI taxonomy): Eukaryota > Metazoa > Arthropoda > Insecta > Lepidoptera > Noctuidae > Mythimna > Mythimna separata. The sequence goes on along the minus strand of CM061171.1, from coordinate 16,732,495 downwards.
TTTTTCTTTGTGATTACACTCGTAGATTTTTATCCAGTTATTGATTAACTGAAAGCCTTGTCATGTACGAGTGCTGAGTGGGTACCCATGTATATAACATACTCGTACATGGGTACATATAGTAAATCGATTCAAACAAATGTTTTATTTTTATATTTTATAAATCAGCATTTCGACCTTACTTTCAAAAGATCATAAAGATAGATTAACAATGTTATGCTGCTGGTGAATATCGTGCGTTTTGTTATGACTGCGTTGTAGACGTAGTAAAATTGGAAAGTAAACAATTTTGTGAATAACAATACGTATCTGAGAGAGTAGAGTCTATTCGTAACATGATCTTTAGCGTTCCACCTAAATAGTAGTTTAGTTGTGATCCCGTGAGTTTCGCGAACTCATTGCAGTAGCGATGAAGCAATATAAATGTTTTTCTGTGTAACACAAAGCAGGCGCCGCCGCGCTGGATTCCACATTTTTTACTTCGTTTAAAAGTTTTCCTTCGTTCATTGAGTTGCATTCAAACATTGGTTCCTACCTATGTCTAATTTTAGAACATATTTAAATTAACTCGTATATTTTTTTATAACGTCCCGCAGCATAAAAGCCGTTTAGTCAAATGTTTTGCAATGCGTATTAGGATATGACCTTATATGGTTTACAATATTTGTACAATAAACGGGTCGGTTATTTTGATTACAGGTTGTGGTTAAACGCCGTGGTTAGATAAATTGCTTGGAAAACATTGTAGACGTATTGCGGTTATTATGGGAATTCTTACGGGATAACGGTTTAAAATTATAAATAACGGAACAATACTAAAACGTAACCATAGAAGAACGTAGAAGTAATTTTATTAACAAATAATATTTGAAAAGGTCGTCAATTCCATGAAAACTAACGAGAAAATGTTGCGGTGGTGTGACTTTGCAATTACTAATGTAAGATAGACTGTGGGGATTTTGTTTCACTCACTGTGTTCCCATGAAAGAAATCGCGTGATGATTGTGGACATTGTGGTCCTATACATACAAAATATTTATGTGGGGGGGAAATTATGACTGAATATGTTACCTAAGCTCAGTCCTATTTAACACAATATAAGAAAACCCTAGAGCGGAAATTAGGATTTGAAGATTTCCAAAGAAATCGCAAAATCTTGATAAACGGTTGGTCACGGAGGTGTGTGCACGTAAACAGGCCTTCAACTGCGTAATAATCTCTAATTACCAAATAGAATGCGCAGGTTATCCCCGCTTTGTAATGTTTCCTTACCTTATTGAGTAGATCTGTTCGTCTACGTACTCTTAACCTATGACGTAGAAATATTCGCGCATAGTAACATTACCACCGTACGATTTCATCGTCTGTTACTAACACATCGACGTTTTATTAATGAATTCAGAAAGTTGTCTAGCGATAACACTCACCTTTGTCAATGAAAATGTATTTTAAAACTATAAGGAGTCAGATACTATCTCACTTCCTACATTTTAAAACAAAAATAATGACATAAGATATTGATTTAGATTGTTACAGTATTTTAAAGAACCATTATGATTTGTATCACAATAACAACAATGTCTTAATAATTGTTGATTAGCAGTCGATATTCTATATATCTTATACGCTTTATCAATCTGTCTAATAGTTAAAATTAGTGATACTCGTGGAAAGGAGTTGATTGCGCACTGATAAGATACAGATGTACGATAAATAGGCGTAAACAAGTCAAGTTATATGTTCAGATGTTTTTAACGATGGCAACCCTGGCCTAGATTATAATAATGCGCTTCGTTCAACTTAGCATACGTATTAATTTTGTTTACTCATACACCACAATAGTGGGTTCAGTAGTAAGGTGCGAGATTGCTCTCTTTGATTATATTTTATTGCTGACTTCTATACTAATATTATAAAGAGGCAAAATTTGTAAGTTTGTATGTAGGGGGTAATCTCTAGAACTACTGGTCCGATTTGAAAAATTCTTTCAGTGTTAGATAGCCCATTTATCGAGGAATGCTGTAGGATAATACCATCACGCTACAACCCACGGAAGCCGAGCAGTAACGAAAAATGCGGGTGAAACCGCATGGGACAGCTAGTTTTATTATAAATTACTAGATGTCCCCCACGGTTTTGCTGGTTACTACACTGCTTCCGTGGGTGGTAGTGTAATGTTATATAGTCATGACAATAGTATAGGTCCTATTAATAGTGGTCATGAATTTGATTATCTTTTACAAATTTATTTTTTCCAATCCGACTGGTACTTCCAGAGATTACCGCGTCTAGCAACCAAAAACTCTTCCGTTTTATTATCATAATAGTGTTTATATGGTTTATAATAAAGTATAAATTGATTAAAAACGTTTACAGCTATTCTATCTATAATGGCGTCCTTGCAGATAACATAAGACAACTACCGACACTTCATTTGCGTTATAATGGTTTTATTGCTTGCTTTAATGGGACTTGGATTTAATTTCCATAGAAAAGATGAGTAATTATAAAATATGAAAAACAAAGTAATTTACATATTGAATTGTTGTTATGATAGAAACAAAAGATTATTTGTTTCCGTCTTACTCTAAAGATAATTCGAGAATTCAGCTAACTCAATTCTTGAATTTTTAATGTTAACGTGAACTTGACCTGGTGGATAGGTTTCTTCAGCAATACGCAAATCGTATTTAAATATATGACCGAGGGTTTCTAAATTACGGCAGACAAAATTCGTTTACCTAAATTATTCTCATTTAGATTTTCCCTGATGTATAGACGTAAACGAAGATGAAGAATATAAAAGTATATATTTTATTACCCTGCCTAACTGGAGGGAGAGGTCAGTGCTGCCAAGGACGAATCTTTGTTAAAACAGTCCCTCATCCTAGTTGATCTTGCCTGTTTGTAATCTATTCTAAGTGCCCTATATTATTGTCACACAGCAAGGCAAAGGCTCATTCCAAATGACTGTGTTTTTTGCTATTTTGGACCATTAAATTCCCGTCACTATTTCCCACCAGAAAGTAGTTTCTATACACACTCTGGACCTCCATGTCATTCCCTTAGGAGGCGACTTTAGAAAAATCCTCTCTTAGTGCTCGTCTACGTCATAAAAGGAAACCTTTGCAAAATTTTATTTTCCTAGTCCCAGTAGTTTTGGCTGCGCGCTGATATGCCAGTCGGTTTCCTTTCAGTATCTCCTTTTATATATAGTTATATAGATAAATAGTAAGGTACCTACGTAACTATATAGTTACGTAACGATGTCTAGTTCACGACAGGGTTGACCGTGACAACTTCTCGAATCATGTTTGAGGCATTGACTTTGACGTTGCGACGATAGGAAATAAATCGGAATGTTTAAATTTAGTTCTCAATGATAACTGTGCACGTAGCAATGCTAATTATATCTAACTCAATAACTGTTTTCTGTTCCTCATCTTTGATGAAGTTGTTTTTGTTCTTGGGTTGAATATCAGAGAATTTTATTTACAAACTGATACAAGAACACACGCAATAGAAAGTCACAACACAATGTGTTTGATCGATATCGACTGGATGTGAATTGAACATCTGTATAATATAAACGGCAACGCTCTGACTCACTGGCTCGTCAAAGCCGAGCCCGAACTTTTGGACCTAAGACACTGAAATTTTGTTCAGAGTTGCCTTATATGGGTATACAAATAATATGAAAGAATTTCCCAAAATGCACTTTCTACGGAAATAAAATGGGAATCCAAAGTTTGTATGAAGAAATGTACTTTCACCATTCCACGCGGGCGAAGCCGCTTACCCAATAGACATCCTGTCTAGTGTCTTCGCTATGAACGTAAAATCAAAGGAATAAATAAATTAAAAAATCTGAACGACTACCGTCCAGATTTTTCAAATTTTCTTTTCATTTCTTTTTCTACCCGTTTGTGCATTTATACTAATTTTTATTTGTAAGTACAAAGTACATTCTACAAAGTATTAGAAAAATTTGCATGACATGATAGATAAGTCACTTAGTAACTATTTAAAAAAAATATATTGATTGTTAATTTTCATAGATGACGAGAGAAAAAGATTCGAGAAAAATTACGAGAATTAAGTAAAAATTAATCCCTATGCAAGTATGTAATCAATAGTGACACATCCGGAAAAAATATTCGAACACGCAATGAATACGAAAATGTCATTAGATTAAACAATTAATCATAATTAAGTATACGTATGACTCATTATTTGGTACTTAACCACATATTTTTTATCGCGGTTTTGCTGACGTGGTTCCGTATCATAAATTATGCGGTTTAAAATTTAGGATTACCGACATTTGTTGCGGTGGACAAGTGCGAAATAACCAGTAGATATAACTGTTGGCAAGCAAGATGTTAATTGTGACGTAGTAATCACCAACGTCATACTAATTAATAGGTATTTCTCATAAAATAGGCGTTAATTAATTTATTACTATTATATTTCCTCATTACTTGATTGTGTGTAGGTACCTAATGTATGTGCAGATAAATGTGTGTATATGTGGATAGGTACCTATTCAGTGATTTACCTATTCCAGTATGCGCGTAGTATAGTTTTAGATCGTCCTCTCTCTAACGATGGAAAACGCATCCATTTATGGAATTAATGTAATTGATAAGTTTATTGGATATACCCGCTTAGTACACGTAGTAGTTAGATAGTTTTGTAATTATTTTCATTCGCGATAGCAAAGTCGGGGTAATGTTTTTGATTCTTAATTCGAGTAAAATGTAGAGCTGCAGAACTGTACAAAGTAGTGGTCCTGGACTGCAAAAGGGCTTACTTAAGGAACACAGAGGGGTTTTAGTTAATAAAAGTCTGACACACCCACTCTCGAGATTTACTTGATTAAAAAAAAGATGGGGAAAATCAAACTGAAATTCATTTGGTTCCGCTCGAATAAAAATGGTTATGGTAACATTCAATTTAATTTCGCGAAACAATAACTATTTTACCGAAAACGCAATATTTACCAATACTTAATGCAGATTTTCACATACTAATAAAGAAATATTAATAACAATGATGCAACATACAGTAAAGATTAGAAATGTAAAAAAGTAGGATTGCGTGATTTGTATTTGTATAAGCAATATCGACATCGTTGTAAAACATTATCATATTTCCCGAAACAATATCAGATAATTTTTTGTTTTGATTTTATGTGAACATTATAATAGCGTAGGTAAACAAACACTCCCGAAAATATACGCAATTATGATCCGAAATTGCGATGATATTTGATTTTCCCGAAATAATTGAGGAAATTGGAAAATGAGGACAATCGTCAATTAAAATTTAAAATCTAGATCACGTATTTTCTCGCAGCATTGTGGCGGGAAATTCTCATCAACCTTCGTGGCCGAGGCAACGGCGGCGTTCAGCCTGAGGTCGGCATAGACGTCACACGCGACCCGGGTCATTAGATAGCTAGCGGTGTTGCCAGATGCACCATACTCTATGAAACCTTCAGGATTTAAAACTCGTGCAAACATCCTGCACTGAAACGTTGCTACGAAAAGCTAAATATTATGCTACATTATTAGAGTTTACTTGGAATTTACTGTAAACATTGGTGTGTGGAATGCTTCGGAATTAACATACCAGTATAGATTACTCCATAGTTATCTCATTCAACTAATCCAACAGCTTGAATTATTCATTAATCGGCCTACAAGTTTGCTCTCACCATGAACTAGGTAGTTATTTAACAATCGATATTTCTAAAAGGTCCTGGCAGCTGGCAATACCGGCTCACCTTGTGCCCATATAAATAAAATATGTACCTATATGTAGCGATCACCCTCATTCTGTCAGATGCAGTAACGACGGTGAAAGTAAGGATTACATAAACAATCGGTAGGATTGTACATAATTCAAATAATAAATGGCAACACAATGACGTAGACGCTCATAAAATAACATGTAATTTCTAGAATTGTAGGTATGTTTCAAGGGCTGTAATCATGTTTACCAATGATAAAGTGTTCATAACACTATAATGTAGTGAAGTCATTTATATTAGAATTTTGAATTCGAGATATAATCTTTTGGAACTTTATGTCATACATGACAAAGTTCAAACTCCATGCTAAAATCGATACAGGATTTGGTGGCGAGACATTTAAATTATCTCAGAATTACTCATTGTGATATCACACTGATATTAACTCAAACGCCTGAATGGATTTGGATGAAAATTGAGACACGAGTAAACCATTTCCTCGAATAGCACTTATTATCCCGGGAATATGCCTCATGGGAAAATTTTCAACATTCACACAGGTGAAGCCGTTGTTAAGGGCAGTAGTTAAATTTAAATATTAGCATTTCCACTATTCATATGAAATTTTATAGCGTCGAAAGTAAGTACCTAAGATCAGATATCTCATTTTTAAATCACATTTTCACGAAATACTAGAATTAGATAAAATCTAAACACCGTAATTATTTATCAATACCATGGCCAAAATAGATTTTCTTTTGAAGATTGCAATTACATTCAATAATATATTTCAGGCGAAATATACGTTCTGTAACGTGTAGGCGGCTGTTAGCAATTCAGCGAATTTTCATTCTATTTATCGTAAGAATCGTGAGAATTGTGAAGGATGTAGACGTTCAATATGATGGAGGAAAAGTTTTCAGGTAAATATTAGAATGACGGGGAAAGTTGGGATACTATTGTGACGCCAACCATTGTTTAGCTACTGTAAGTCATTTTTTTATTCAGGTACCAGTGGTCCAGATAAATAGCATTCTCTCATTTTATTTGAGATTGATATTAAAATATATGATATTAAAAAATAACGTTTCCCCACCCTACGAGTATCTGTACGGCAATGGAACCCATGACATGCAGCGCAGCAGCAGCAGCAATTATCCAACCACTGCGCCAACGGACTTGAACAATATTGTACCAAGTGCCGTGACACATCGTGTTAGTAGTAGAAAATGAAGCACGCACGTCCTCCATCGGAATGATCGCTCGAAGGCAATCCGGGAAACGTGTCGTCACACGAAGCGCAATTCAGTCTCATCTGCAGCTTGAGCGGAGTTCCTTATCGCCGAGATACAAGTGTGTCATGAGACAATTGATCTGGCAAGACGCTCGACAGCTGCGTACGTGACTGTGCAGGCGTAGGGGACACCCGCCGTCCATGGACCTTAGCCGCGCCGCGCCGCACTACCCAGCTAGTTTATCGCTTGTGATTGTATGATGAAGCTCACTATACGACCTTCCGGAATAATTGACGCGGATTAACGACACAGCCGATACACATTCTCTCTCGCAGTCACATTCTAAGAGCCAACCGACACGTCATTGTAAACTGCTGTCTGTTTTGTATTTCTTTGTATCGTCCAAGGATACTGACTGAGTAATAAAAGCAGACATTGTCGGAACACGTAAAAATGTAATTTTACTCTGTTGGTTTTTCAAATTTTCCTCTGAATCAGAGGGGAATGCTAACTAAGTAAGCGACATGTTTCATAAATTGACTTGAGGGACGGCGCCGGTCCGTGTATGCTATTCATTTAATATTAAAATAGTTTTCCTCCTTCTTGAAATTTATTTATATTTAGAAGAGATTCTGAATAAACTGATTATGTCTTGATTTTCTATACATCAAAGATAATGTGTACCATTTTCCCGGAAGGTGTGCTCAAATCATACTTTTCAACCGAACTGGTGAGGGAAACGTATAAATAAATATCTACCGACTTGTTGAGGTACGTATTTTTTAGTTGTTTAAAATCTACGCAGTGTAAATCGTACCTAATCCGTATCAATGCCGAATCGATACGTTCGTGCGTATCTGCTGCATCCATAAATAGACGATTTGATTCTGTGAAATATTGATTTTGTGAATGGTACACGCATTATTTTTCGGACGGGATCTGCGTCAGTGGCGAGGGTATGGCGAGGCTGCCCTTCAGTCGTAATGACACAGCGTCACGCACACATGTGCTGCCAACTGCCGCTTACTGTAAACCCTCGGAGGAAGTTATCCAGGGTTTAGTAATCATTGCCACAGTCGTTAAGAAACTCATATAACAGAATTAGTTCATTACTCGAAGCTCTAAAAGGTCGCGCAGGACCCACCCTAATATTTACATAGGAGAAAGGAAAGTTATCTTATTGAAATACAGAGGTTCCACCGCAACTGGATGGCTAGACATGATGTAATCAAAGAGTTCAAATTAATATAACGCCAAGCTTTTGCTACTACTGAAAATAAATTTATCTTAGAGCAGCAGTGAGTAAGCAAACAAACTCAAGCATCTGGTAGTAGTTAGGCGGCACACGTACACCCCACGTATACCCTGCGTAGCGCACACTCATGCTTTCGTCAATCATTACAATTACCTACGTACTCGTACGAGTATGTAGCGCACCGAAAGCTTCTTTAACATTAGGTCTGAAATCGTTGTGTAGTCAGGCAAAATATATTAAAAGTGTTCGCGTCATTGTGACGTCAAAGGCATCGATCCACCAGGAACTAACTGCCTCTCACTCAATATAAAGCGGTGCAAAGTGGTGCAATGCTAGCTCGTAGCCAGCCGCGTCCTATTAAAAGTTAAAACGTCGCTCACTAAATAATAATTGAGACTGAACACAATGGCCTCCGTCCAAATAAAGTCTCAAGTAACTCGATAGTTGAATGGGATCCTTTAATTAAAATTCATCCCTCAAATATTTGGGCTCTAATGAATCTACGTATATAAAGAACCAAAAGGACAACGAAAGTCTTACATTTTAATTTGATATTACGACCTTTACTCGTACAGAGGTGAGCACTTGATACTTTACGCATGTAGCGTTTTAATTAGGATGAATTAAAAGCCTTTGTATTCAATAATATTTAGGTGTATGCTAATTAATTTGTGGAAAATAAATTACCTTGATAAAAGTTGACCGAAATTCCGTCAATTACGAAAAGTATATATGAATAGCAAGTCTTTTGGCTTCGAAATCATTAAAACTTTTCCGACTCAAAGAGGCTTTGAACGTTGACGTGCGATCGAAGGCGCGGAAATTTATATTTAACTTGGGACGTGATTCAAAATAAAAGCTAACTAACAAAATGTATTTGACTTGTAGAATTTTAACAAGTTGTTGCTTGGCTGTTACAACATTCTGGATCTACAGGTATGGACACGTAAACTAAAATACATGTAGTGATAAAACTATATCTGTATCTTTTTGAGTATCTGTTGTTGAAGAGCCGATATAGCCAACAAGATGTAACAGGTATATTATATTATTAAAGCTTTTACGCTGTATTATGAAACGTGTCGAAGTTTTGTCGTGTGGAGTTTGCAATATATTAATCACGTGATGCTATATAAATATTAAAAATGTCATGGTAAATATTTTTAATTCCATTCTAGATTGCTTTTAGACTATTTATCCAGAATTTGAATAATTAAACAAGATTTATGCAATCATTAGTGAAAAATAATACGGTAGGTAAACCTTAAGTCTTCCGTAGAATCTTTGTACAAATACTTGAAAACGGGCTTTCCGTTATTTTGATGGTAAACTATTATCTTAGGTCACTTATTAGTAAGTCACGTTTTAAGACTGGTTCTCTGAAGAGGCTGGTCAGGTAAATCCCCAAACCAATAATGCACTTATGATGTAGTCACTTAAAAATTACCGGTAGGTACATCATCTATTAACGCTAGATGAAGTTTCCTAAAACGTCTTGGGATCATCCCAGACATACAAGTACGCAAAAACGTTTCTAGGTACTTTACGGTACGTACAGCTAAGAAGTGGAATTCCCTGTAGGAGACTATGTTTGTCGAAAGCTCTAACCAATGAGACTTTGAGTTAAGAGTGAATACTCATTTCTGAGAGCCATTGATAAGTGATTGGTAAGGCAATGATCTAACATCTTGCAAAATACAAACCGGAAAATAATTTTCAATTTGGTGACGAGTAGCTATGCAGGCTTAACCACATATCTTTGAACAGCTATCATTGTTTTTGTCCTTATAGTAATAATGCTTGCGGACTGAAAATATGAAAATTGCGTTTTAATTTTAATATTACTAGCTCTATCTCTATTTCAATTGCTTGAACCATTATATTCAAGATGTTAACAGCATCTAATAAAATCATTGCTACACCAAACACTACGACACACTTGGGCATACAAATACGAGTGACATCTTCACACTTTATTTGTAAAACTTATGTGTTTAATTCACAAGTTGGCCTTCTAACCAGTCTATCGGTAAGTTTCCATCGTTATTGGATTATCCCCTAGATTTATATAGGTATCATTACTCATGATATTATCATGTTTAAGATGCACTTCTTCCACTCGTGCTCCATTCATAACGCTTATGATTAATCTTAGCGCCACAGTGTGCGTACGTGAGAGAGGCTTGGTAATCTTAATGATAGATTACTGGCACTTCTCGTAAATACATCATACTTATAATTGTTGCATTACTAAGTAATGAAGTTGTGATACATACAAGAATTTGTCTTATAAATACGCGATAAATGTTTCTAAGATCCATAAATAATGTGACAGGAATGAATTTACTGAAGAAACTTTCAGTACAGAATCTGTTCGTACAGCTTCGGTAATTTTCAGTGACAAATACTTTGAGAATGTTTAGAGTTTTCCTCTTGTTTCTGCGTAGTGTTTTATAAATAGAAACAAAAGACAATTGTTACATTTATTTATGCGAAATGTTATATACAATATATAAGATGAGCCAGGAGCAATTGGCACGACCTGGGTATTTTACCGTCTAAAGAAACGACAGTAACAATTCTCGCGAATTATCATCATAAATCATGATTACATGATAAGACGATGATTTGATGAAAGTACATTGTCTCCAACATTCCAAGGCTATTACTTATATACCCAACAATGTGTGATACATTATGTACTCTAGTTTCGCGGGGACTATCAGATTTAAAAAGAAACGGTGTATTAGTCGTTATCTATGTTATAACTGTTACTGATTATAATATTTTACGCGTAGTTTGGTAACAATCTAGGCTACTGTCCTAGTAATATTTTTGTAATAGTAACCTATATGTTATTAATAGCAGTAATCTAAGATACTTGTACATAGATAGTTATCGTTGACCTACATTTGATATTTAACGAGAAGTTCGCTGTTTAAACCTCAATTATTTGCAGTTTAATTTGTATAGATAGGTTGATGACATGAATTTGTCATTAATTTTCCGATATCATTAGATCTTGTTTGTGAAATGCGTGTGGCGTCGTCTACCTAGTACTCGGTCAGGTAGCTAAAAAGGTTTGGCTGTTCTGGTTGTGAGTAATATAAATATAGGAGACAATTATTTTTCTTTGCATCACCAAAAGGTAGACTGGCAGAAAATGCTTGTTTGCGCAAGAGGTCTGCACTTTTGTGTGCATAAGTTATTAAATAAACTAGAAAATAACATTATTTTATTAAAATGAAAATGTCCATTCTTTATAGCTACGCAACCGAGTAACATCTGTTGGAAAATACATATTAGATAAATAGGGACAAAGTTCGTTCGTTTTTTCATTATTATAAGCACAGTGCGTAAGATTACAGACTAGTTTCAGTATTGACAAAGTTGAGTCATTAACACAAATATTCTTTACTAGTCGCTTATCAGTGACGTTTCATGAGCAAAGATCAATCACCTGTTTAAGCTTTAATCTGTGAAAATTATCGGGGCAATGTCGTATTCATAGTGAATCCGTACATGTGGGCATGGCATGTATGTGTGGTACTGACCTTGAGAGAAGCCATATCGGACACGGAGCGGTGTGTTTGTATGGTCTCGAGCTGGTCCAGGCACCAGTCCAGCTCTTCAACGGTTTCTAAGGCTAGCTTCATGTAGGCTTCGTCTGGAACAACAAGGAGTATGTTAGCATATAAGGCAAATTAGAAAGATATTTTTTTGTTGGCAGTTGTATTAATATTTCAGGGGGTTTTTTAGTTTTAAGTCTACAGCTAATCAAATAAGATGTTACCAATTTCAATTGGACTTTAATCATGTTTTTTGCACTTATAACCAACTAATTAGGCGTGTACTTAGATAAATATCAAACTGACAGCAAAATCTGTGATCTCGTAAGTTATAACAAAGCTGATAAAACAGTAATTTGATTATACACTGTGTGATTATGATAAAATGGTCTTAATTATGTTCAGTTAATTGGCCGAATTCGTTCTAGACCTTGTCGTAAACATAATAATTATTTGTTTGGTTGAAGGATTTGATGTGTAGAGATTAATTTCACGCTGTTTACGTGTGATGCGCCGTGATCCCGTGCGTCACTTATTGGTGCCTCATCAGATACTGTGGGGTCTGACTTCAGTTTGACCTACATGAATGTAAATATACCGATAGCGAGGAGCGTCTCTTGGGGTAGCCGGATCTGTGGAATCTACTGATTACCTAATGATAGCGAGTAGTAGCTCGGAATTGGCGGGGAAGTACTTTTTCTTTGTCAACTTCTTGTTTGCCGAGGGTTACGCATGTCGTACGATTTTTCTCAGTTATCAACTTTATGATAATGTGGTGAAAACCGAACGAAAATTTAATCAGTAGTTAGTCAGGCTTCCTACGCAAAAGAAAGTAACGGCTTGCGAAATTCAGACTCTCTCCAAATGTAAGTATTGGGACCAACTTCGTTCTTTTTACATAGTTATAATATCACAAGATGCGAGTAAATAAAATATTATATAAACACATTATCTGATCTTCACGACACTACTGGAAAGTTCCAATATTCTAAGAATTATTTAATTTGTTCTGATGAGTAACACAAATGCTTTTCAGTATTGCACTCATTATAATAGCTTGAATTCCATTAACATTACAGGTATTATAAAGTAATAGGTAGATACATTTTATGGAATAATCAGAACATTACTGGATAATTTCCATTGTATAGCACTTCAATGCATGTAATTTTTTATGCAGACGGGATAAATGTTGTTGTTTTCCTATTTCCAGGTAAACAGGGCAGTAAAGAATATCTACAAGAGTGATTGTCTGTTTATACTTTATTGGATGGAATAATTCACAATTCTGTGTTGTATTCATTCTGATAGTTAAAAGAACAACAAAATTCAGTTGGTCATATGACAGCCCTATACCATGACCTCAGCACTACATTCACACGGTCGCTTTGAGACTTGCACAGATCACTATTGTTTATACTTAATATCAGTGTTATCAATATATAAACAAAAAATAAGCATGACCAAGAGGTCGAACGTCTTATTTGTTTTATATTCGGTGCAAATCCGGAAAACTAGATAACATACATGCCTACTGAAGTAACTACTAAACTAAAATAACGACAGCAAAGAAATACTGTTGCTACGGGTTTGTTTAGGACGTTTATTAAGGGTTCCTTAAGATACTTAGGTTTACTACGAGGAGTCGTTACGTGGTCGCCGCAATGAGCCTGGCTTAGACGAATTACACGCGAGCTTCACCGCAAATTGTTATGTACGAGGCCGTGTAGGACGCGAGATTAAAAGGCGAATAGCAAGCATTGACCCCAGGACCAACGTAAGGTTAATAACCTTTCTATCTTTTCGTTCAAGCCCGCGCCGAGAGGCTTCTTTGTGAGGCTGCGGTCTCTCGGGGACCATAATGTACTGAACAGATCATAATTAAGATTAAGTACAAGCAATCACGAATTTCTCGTTGTAGCCTTTGTCATCGCAGAAAAGTCTATTTTTCTTTTGTCCCGAGAGAAGCAAGAACACAATAAACGAGGCACAAAAAATCGTTATTAAAACAAATCTTCGTTTCTAAATCTTTAAAACCTAGATATCTAATAACAAATTGTGGCAAAGACACATTTTGTTTGACAATACGCTCGACAGTCTCAGTGATGGGCTGTTACTGTTACAACATGACAAATATTTAGCTGACGAGGGAAAAATTGCTTTCTGTACAAATGGCAACATGATGAAAAATGTGAAGTATCGCACGGAGTGATATAGCTCATGGTTACGGCCTCCAGCCACCAATGAAACTAGAGCATACTAAATTAGCTAGCACTTCGTCAAAGAACTTAAGCGTGGAGAAGATAATCACAAATGTAAAGATATATTTACATTACTTTGCATATTACAAGGACCTACATTTAAAAATATATCTTTATGATTCATCGTATCATATTACTGACTTCAAAATTGAACACTTTAAGAGAAAGTAAAATGGAGTTGACTTTTTCAATCACAATGGTGTCAAAAGCGTTGAAAAACAACAAAGTGAGATTGTTGAGCAACATAACTATAACTGGAAGTACCGAAATAGTTTGTTTATTGGAAGTCAATGGAAATAGGATTAGAGCTCAACCAAAGCTGACAAAAAAGAATGAGTGGTGTGACATAGTTACAGAAATAAAGGTGTTTCCGCGTTATTGGTCACGGTTTGATTGATCCGCAGCTATTTAAAGTTCAGAGGAGGTATACAAACTATTCAACTTTTCCCACTAATCCGGTAACCGGTGAATAATCGATTGGTTGAATTATTTACGCGTTGGTGCCGAAAAATACTGATTTTAGTGTACATACAAGCGTGAAGGGCTGCCTAAAGAGAATGAGTACACGAAGAAGACGATGAAGGGAAGTGTATCATCCGTGGCATGATCACAAGCGGTTACCGCGACAGTGGCCTACTTTAGATGTTTTCCTGGAAGCAGTGAGTGGCGAGTGACAGCGCGCGTCCTGAATCCAATTCATGACGGGCCAACATTGCCACTCATTAGTACCTGTCACGCTCCGGAACAGAAGCGGCATGTTTTACTCATTTATAAATTGAGAGAGCTTCGCGAATACTTTGTATTATACTCATGTTCATATGCGGACGGCTCTCAAATTACAATTCAAGGGACTGACGGTTATGCTAATATGTTTTGAGGTTTACATCTGTGAACTGTTTAGAAAATGTAAAGTTTAATCCAAAACATTACAACTCATGGTGTGACATGCTATGACACACCCCTCTTGATAAAATACGTCACAATTGTTACGACACTAGTAATGACGAGAATGGGTATATATTAGTCATGTAATTGTGGAGAAATCATAATAGGTGTACGTCATTCTACTTAAACATTTTAACATGAGTAAGGAGAACCGTTAATACGTTTATAATCTAGGCCGGCTTAAAGAGTTTTTCCAGTTTGCAGTAATATTATTCCTTTGCGGTGGAAATATTTAATTAGCATTGGACTTAATGAGTAACTACTCATATTCAGCGCAAAGCTCTGACCACAACAACACAAATGATTATACCTAATTAATTAATATCACAGAGACACGGAACATTAGTCAACGCATCGTATATCACAGATTTTACAGTCACATGGTTATTGATTGGAAGCACTTTATCACTTCAAACTTATCTATATTTATGGTAGGCGTCCTAAAATACTGAAGTTCATAAAAGAGCACACAAACATACACAACACGTGTTGACAGAGATGGTAGGCGACGCACTGCAGCAGCAGGCGCGCTGCCTTCGACACAGTGACGACCATGTCGAAAGTGAAAATTGTCTCATCACGATGTCTGGTCATTTTCCTATCGAAACTGATGAATTAAACAATCTTGTTGTTTATAACTTCATGGAGTGTTTGACACAAACGTTTGTGTATATAAAAGGTTAAAGGAGTAATGACTGCGTAGGGCACAGTGAGCTTTACTTTTATACTTAGTGCTGCGTCATAAACCGCAAGGCAAGGTCGTAATCCAGAGTTCATACCTATCTCAATAATACCTAAATGCGAGTAGCCACAGTGGCCGCGCGTTAACAATGGGCCTACATTGAGTAATGATACTCGTTCTCCATACAAGGAGACTAGCGCGTGTGTGAGTGACTAAGATGGCGCTCTACTAAGCCGAACTTTTCCTAAAACTAACAATGTACCTACCTATACCTATGTTACATCAAGCAGCAGTAAGCTAGTTTCTTTTTGGTTCTATACGTCTTAGGGCTGAGGTAACTCTTTCGAACAATCCATTCCTGTAGCCCATACCGGTTCTTAGAGCTCGATTTAAAGTAGCATTCTTGTGATAATGGTTCAAAGTTTAGCACTAAAGTGATTTGGATTAGTACCAGCACAGAGGATATTTTAATAGAGCTGATAAAATGTATTTCCGTCCACAAACTGTATATGATAACTTTTTAAGCGCTGAAATCACATATAATAACAAGCAAGCAGGTAATATTACCTTTTTGTTTTTTGTTATAGCACTAAACTCGATTTATATGAAATACACGAATGAGGAGCAACAACATGTGCGACCGAGCACCGCGGTACGTGACCATCATACAAACGTCGCTCATATTATATGAATCAAAAATCGACCAAATGTAAAGAATTATAACAACTACTGTACGTTTATCGCAAAAACGTTAGATATGAATTAACATGTTCGGTTTCTATAAATATATGTATAAACATATAAATTCGTCCAATAGTAATGATTTCGGTAGCTGTATTGGAACAAAAACCGCAATCAAATTGTTTTAACACGTTTAACGGTGACTGGGTTGTGTCAACTTTGCCTTAATTAAATCCGGGAGCACTAGCTTCCCGGGGGCTTCGCTCAAATTATCTAGATATGTGTGCCAGCTGTGTGTTTACCACCTGTCTTATAATCAACGTTTATCTATCAATATGCCAATCAGTTTTTCGAAGCAGGAAGCTGTCTACATGTATATTACAGTTATCAGATTAATAAATGATTGCTTGTTGATATTATTTGGGACAGAGATTAAGAAAAGTTTCTGAGAAAATTTGCGTAACCAATTCGTCAATAATAAACAGGTGTAATCCAAAGCGAAAAATAAATGAGGAAAACTGTATTTAATATTCAAGATTCATGCCATCTCACATAAACATGAATTTCCTGAAGGTACTAAAGAAACTATTCGAATTAATTTCTCTTTTTCAGTTGAATAAAAAAAAGAAAAGAAAACATTTCAAGAGATTATCGCGTCTGGCTTCTGGCTAAAGGCAGAGCACAATCCAATCACGAAGGATTGTGGAGCCTGTTACGAAGTAGCTACAAAATAAATAAATGTGTGCCAACATGATAAAAATCCTTCTGAGAATTTATGTTTGCATATATCCACGAAGAAAGTTTGTGTCATTAGAATGTCTGATGTTTTTCCAATCAAATCATTACGATTGGATGAGTATGTTGATTATACTTGGAGCTTAAGATTATAAATCTTTTCCCGGTACTAATATTACTGAGAATGTGACATTTCTGTTTACCTTGTGACATAATGTTCTCCGTAATCTGTGTGTATCGCATCGGGGAATTGATCACGTTGCTGATAAAGTTGTAAACAAAGCATGTGTGATATCTGCGTCGTTTGTTTACTCTCAGATACAGCTATCTGTAGTTCGTAGCTACGCATTGTCTATGGGGGCGTTTCCCAACCGGACCGGATATGAAAGAAAGCATTTTGTTTTTTCCGTTCCGACGTAACCTACTTAGGAAAATTAGTTTTGAGGAGTCTTTTCTGTATTCCATTTTTCTGTATTGTCTAGTTTGATTAACGATTTGTTTACGTTTTCTGCAAAAACTTATTATTCGTTTCGGGATAAAAGATTCGTACTTTACCACGAGTACTACACTATTTTAGCGTTATTTGTGTTTACAGTGCTTACAGTTCGCAGACTCCCTTTATACATCGACCAAAGCTAATGTAGAGTAAATTAAAGCAACGTGAAGCGCAGCTTTTAACCAGCACATCCCGTAAAGCATAATAAATAGTAGTGTATTTACTATTCCGTGGCCGGCTCCATTTAGTTGCAGCACAGTAAGTGCTCTATCGCAATCATTTCATTCAATATTGATCCACGTACTTGCTTTTCAAACGCTAGTGCCGTTACACTCACGGCCACAACACATCTCTACCTCTTATCCACAGCTAACCATAAAAGCAATCGTATCGATTTCTGTTTAACATTCAAAAAGCTATTACTTGACAACGCATAGCTTTTCTGTGCTAATATTATGAAGTGAAAAGGTTTATATTTTTACTACGAGACCGATTTCAAAAATTCTAATTCTTTTGCTAGTCGTATGCTACTTTATTACTGAGTGACATAGGCGTATATTTTCTATTTTTACGCGGACAAAACCGCTGGCAGAAACTATTGTTAGATAAATTTTGAAAAAAAAAAAGAAATTTTGGAAAGAAAATGCTGTGGAAAAGTTCGGTTTAGCTTATGGCAGATTACACATTACTAAAGCCAACCATTGTACTCGTAGGTATGTGCTTTATGAAGGCCATTAACACGATATCGCGGTAAACAGAACAGTATGTCACGTCTACGAAGAATTGTAGACGTAAGGTGATTTTTTATCTACTGACGCTTTTCACTTTCGATAGTTACGCGATCAGTGTTTTTCCGAGGGAAATCTCTACGAATCGACTTCTTTTAGAATGGTGACACACATCAGTTCAAGATAATCGAAAAATTTACTGATTTTTATTTGCCAAATGATCATACTCATCTTCGTGCCCTTGTCCCATGTCACTTGGGGTTGGCACAACACGTTTTTTCTCCTATTCTACCCTGACAACCGTCACGCTATCACTTACTCCCTTTTCTAAGAAATCACTGTTCACACAATCTTTTAACACTTGTCAAATGATGCAGATTTATAAGAGATATGATTGCTTCTAGAGATGGACATGATTTCAACACTTGATTTATTTAAGAAAAACATCTCACTGCACCAATAAGAAAGCTCAGTAACGCAGGGGACCAGTTTGTTAACAGTTTAACATTGTCATACAGGCTGTCATGTTACTGACAACCATGACAGGCGATATGAATGAGTCCCCTGTGAAGTAGTGTTATTATGACGTGTGTTATCATATTATCCTGTTAAATCAAATTATAAAAGTGCGCATTAGCTTCGATTGCGTTCGATTAGAAGTAATGTTGATACGATTTAGTATTTCTTTATTGCGCATAAAATATTGTCCTTTATGTGTCAGAACATAATAACTTTCGAAAGACTTTCTAAATAAAGTGCCAAGGATTTTCACTTTCCTTTGAGTTGGTTAAAGTGAACATCGTGTTTTACTAATATAACTCGTAAAGACGTCATCGCGCTTTGTTTTAGTTTCATAGATATTAAGTGGTTTTCTCTTGAAACTAACAAAAGTTGTCTGCTGCAAACAATTCATTAAGCGCTCCGCTGATAGAAATTCAAACTTTAATCAAGTGCAGGTTATTAGCATCTACACACGTCTACAGCCAAGTGTAATTCGGTAACTTTATTTTTTCTTCAAAGTAAAGAAAGCAGCTTTATTATAACGTCTTAAAATCATAATGAATCCAGTGTGATGAAGGGATAGTTTTTTTTAGGTGGGAATCATAGATATGACTTCTCCCGATTTGGGCGAAGCAGGAGGGCAGGAGGGAAACCCACTCCTGTTCCTTCTTTGCCGTCGTTAGAGGGCCCCGGGGTTTTCTTTTATACAACCTAGGGCCCCAGTAGGCTTTGACCCTCCTGGGCCCCTACTCTAACAAAGGGAGAGTGCTATATGATTTGTATAACTTCATCTGTCTTTTACAATTACAATAGATTACAATGATTTACTTCAGTTTAAAAGTGTTAGAACTAAATCTCGTTCGAATTATCATGGATATTGTGCGCACCATATTTCGTTACGACAGTTGCTGCAAACTACTTCTGTGTTAGTATTATTAAGTGCTCAGAAGACGAACGGTAGGCCGTTTGTCCCTTTTAATGAGTTTCCCTAAAACGGAGACTTGGCTAAATCACTTTCTCGCACTCGAAAGGGTAGAGAGGTCCCTCCATCAAAATGCTTAGCTCTATCCACAAACTAAAACTAATGTCGGTATCTATCCTCCCCTTGACAAGGATTGTCTGAGGAAAATTGCTTGTGTCAGACCAAATGTTTGAGTATTTATAATTCAACCTAGTCTAATGGGTGCGATTCATCATTTTACCACGTCGAACAAATGTACAAAAGATTTATAGTTATTTTAATGTCTTAGACATATATATGTAATGTATATTACGAGCTTGTATAAACAGGAATTGTCTAGGTTATCTTTTGTCATTGAATGTTCAAAGCTAAGGTAATTAACCAGCGCCATGGATTTCGAAACTTCTCATTGAATTAGTGCAATATAAATTGTGATTGAAAAGGTTAATAGGCATATAAAATTATTTACGTTTCACACGTTAATTTACGTTTTTTTGTACTACGTGTTAGCCTTGTTTTTGTGTACATCTGTGTCTTCCTGTATGTAATAAAATAAATCTCACCTCCAGGGTTTAAATTCTTGGGTTGTGGTGTAACAGCAGATGCTGCGCCCGATGACCTTCGTGATCTGAAACGACGACAACAAAACATTACACACACATCTTTAAATCAACACTATAATGTACCTATCTGTCTTTAGATTGAGTTGCACCAACTAAGAATTACCACGATAACCAATACCTCGTATTAAATCATCAAATCTCTGATTTAGCGGAATACAGATTACATCTATTTACAATGGTTAAATTGACGTATGTGACGTCAATTTAACCATTGTAACGATAACGATAACATTAAATGATCAAATTCGGACGGTTACGATTAAAGCTGATGAAAAATATTGACTTTTGTCGTCAAAATTGTAACATTATGATGGCGCAACAGCACATGGTAAAATTTAATAATCATTGTAAATATTATTATTAAAATTAACTTTGACTGAAACTGTAAGCTCTTAGTGCTATAGTCCGTCTAATGAAAGCGCGACCTGAGAAAAAGAGGTTAAATCCAAAAATTTTGTATGGGGTAACTAGTAGGAGAGTCATGTCTTGACACTTCACATTTTTTTTATGTCATACAATTGCGGCTGAATAATCTTGCCAATTCAATTTAAAAAAAGCTCCAGGTCGCGCTTTCATTAGACGCACTCTATCCAATCTTAGTGTTCCCAATGTTAGGACTCAAGCCACCTCTAAGTGAGAATGACGAGGTCGAATTTAGTTTGTAACATTCCAGATTCCACACGACTTTCTTCACACAAATATAAATTACTTGTAGGCCATGCCCCTTTCTGACCCAAACCTACAGAAACTAATTTGTAATACATGAAGATGTAATAACGTACGGACGGACATACTAATACCGTCGTCGGTCCGAGTTGGGGGTGTCTTTAAAAGTAATCAGAACTAAAGCTGACTATAAATATTAGATGTTTTATTTGTTCTAACAAAATTATTATATTCTAGTCTTAATTAGACCATCCTTGAATTAACTAGCGTGTTTCTAGCTAAAAATATATACCGTAGGCAAAAAGCACCGGTAACTCTTGAAGACTTCATTTTACTTTGTGAAAAAGGTTAAAGTAGGAAGCAGCTAACTAATCATATTAAATTCTGCATCGCTAGCAAATGAGATTGAAAGACACAGCTGAAAAGCTCTTTCTCTAAAAGCTTTTCCATATTTTCAAAGTTAATAGTTACATGAGCTTGAAACGTACCGAAATAGCCACTTTAAACTGGTTTTAAACTGTACGAAACTAGTTATTTGTTATTTATAAATAATAATTATTAAGATAAGAGTGCTTTGATGACTTCTTTTCTGCGAAAACCGTTCCGCTCTTTGACCGCTATCAGACAAGTGTTAGATTGTGCTACATAACAAGTTCAAATTCCTCAGATCAAATCTGTTGTTGTTATTACTACTATGAGATTACGATACAACTGGGTCTGTTGATAATTCTAGCAAGGTTGCCACGTTAAGGCTGTTACTAAACGAAAAATAATAAAAACAGTAATAAAAACTATATAAACACAATTATGTAAATACGATGCCTAATTATACTGCTCAAACTAATAAAAAAAACAGTTAAATGTTACAGTTACTTCAAAATGAAACTGATGAATGATGGGGGATTCGAATTAGCGTAGCAACCCTGGTACAGTTGTAAAACCATTGTAGATCGTAAACAGATTATCACAATAACAGAACTATAATTAGAAAAAGCAAGCGTTTAGTGTTGTTTGGTCTACGATGCTTGTAATCTAAAATTAGCGCCGAGACATGTGTTAGATAACTGCGGGGAGGTCAAGTCAAGGCAGATACACGACACATGGGATTAACTATTGTTTATTTCGTCAACACAAGTTAAAAATCAACCATCTTAATTTGAACGTTCCGTACGTAAGTTATTAGGTACATGAGTACCTATGCATCAAGTACGAATGGAATGCGAGAGGTAACATAATTATATTGCGGCGAGATTGTTCGGAAAAGTTACCGCGGCTCTGGAATGCAAAAGGCTAACTTTCCCTCTCGCTCTACGTAGTGTGAGAGAAGTTATTTGATGATTTCGCAACCCAAAAAATTAAAGTTAAAAATAAAACATTTATTTCCACGAGGTGTTATTACAGAGGCCCGTTATGACACAAAGTGGAAGCTTCCACTAATTTAAAATGATCTGCCGTCCATCACATTAATTGTCTCTTAGATATGATGTTGACCATTTAATTTGTGGAATGTGCAAGGACATCCTGGAGCTAATATTTGTCAGAGCAGACTCACTAATAATACTGATGAGTTGTCACTTCGCCTTTGTATCCTTAAAAACATTTTCCATTATTGTGTCCATTTTATTACACAACCGACGACGGATTTAAATAAACAATTTTATAGGACAGGCCCGTTATTAAGGCCAATATGTAAATTAAAGTTAACTTGCGTTTGGCAGCTTAATTTGTTTGAATAATTAAATACGTGAGACTGAATGCTATGCCTATGTTATTGAAAAGCCTGTCTATACCTAATATGTTTGAGCGGATAGATTAAAATACTAACGGCTTCCAGTTAAGGTTTCAGCTAAAGCTTCATATTCCGATAAATATTTCAAGGAAAATACGCACCGAATACTGCGATCGGTTATCAAGTTAACTTGGAGTTGTAAGTGTAGCCTAAAATCGATTATCTCTCGCTATCACGGATCGGATTAATCACTTTAATATTATAAACACAATGAATTCTTAAGAGCAGACAATAAATTGTGTACATTTCACTCGTAACTGCTCTTTATATGAGTTATTGATTTACAAAGGTTAAAGGTCTTGTTGATGACGTCAGGCGCAACCTTTTAATTAGGTCTAATTGTATCTCTTCTTACATTTTGAAAGTGAGAGCTTGACTAAAATGTTTGTTATATTATCAGTAATTAGAAGCAGATCTTGTTGTGATAGTGTTGTATTAAACATCGATTTATCACGAGGCTTTTCATGTGTCGGCGTGGTTGGCGCGGCTGGCGCACGGCGCGTGGGCGGCGCGGGCGGTGACGAGCGAGCGCGTCACGCGGGCACCTGATTCGGGTGTCGCGTGCCAGCGCACAGCCGCTGCCGACAGTTTTGTCATCGCGACGACACTTGTGACGAAAGCCGCGCCGCGCCTACGTCATCGGAACCAATAATAAATGGAGAAGCCGCGTTTACCGTGACGTTATTTTTGCGTTACTATGTATAAGGCTGAGTAATTAAAACGTCTTGTGGTAGACAATGCGGTGCAGTGACTTGCCCATATTCTTTCCCACGAGAAATGTTGGGGAAACTAAAACGAAAAGCCCGCTTTTACCAAGACTGACAAAGTATTTGACCTGAATAACTTAAAACTGACTAATATAGACAATTTAATTAAGTACATTTATTTTGAATTTAATTGGAAATACAGTGTAAACTCTATGTAACATCACTCGATTTAATGACAAACCCTCTAAAGCGTCGAAATTAATTCACTTTGGTTGGTTTAGCTTGTCTACCATACATTGATACACTCCACATAGCATCGCACCCACTCTCAATTACGACAATTGAGTAATAAAAAGTACCTTTTAAGTTGCTAAAATTGATATAAACTGTACAGCTGTGTATGTTCGTTTGTGGTTTTGTTATCATAGTCAGCAATAAACTGACTGTCGGCATATCGAAATTCGTTCCTTTGTTTACAAATTGGGATTGTTTGCACATGTTGACTGTTTAGATTATCAAGATTATCTATACGTTATCATTATTCTCAGTTGCTCACAAACTTACCGACTGTAAACATGGCTAGTAATATTTTTTTTTACTGATACGCGCAATAGCAACGGGAGAGAACTAGTCTGAAATAAACTTTTACTTTTCTAATTCTGTTTTTGTTTGTCTCTATTTAACGACACCTCTCAATAACGCCATAACATGCACAGTCCCTTCAGTGTCGTTATATAGAGTTTACACTGTATTATGTTCATGATGCAAAAAACCCGTCTTCTTGCAACAAACATGGCTCTTGTGTACAACAACTGCGTTTTTCCCACATCATGGCACTATCTATGTCTACCGGTCGAAAGCTTTTAATCACACTTCGAGTGGCGCGATAAGTTAAACTTATCAGTTAATTTACAACAGGTAGTATATACTTAATGATTATTATTACAACAACACTTTATTACGGTGCTGTGTTTCAAAAATAATATCACGCATTGAATGGCAGAACCAAGCATAGTTTCTTTGCGCATCCAAAGTTTCGTACATCTGAGTAGGAAGGCCTTGGATGTGCTCACGCGCATAAGATAACATCAACATCGATGACGAAGTCGCGATACACGTAAGGCTTACTACCTATACGGACATGTACGATAAATAAATGCAAACTCGTGAATGGTCGATCTTTTGTGATAATCTCGTGACAGATTTTCCATTGTTAACCGTTGATATGGTCAGGTAGGTACATGACGAGTTGTTAATAGTACTGGTATATCTATAGCCAGGTATAAAAGTGTCTCTCTATCTGGTTTTATTTTCTCACTAGGCTCTGCCAGCGGCTTCACCCGCGTCGAGTGAATAGATACTACCCTGAATATAAATTATAACCTGTATGTTATCTGATGTATAAGCTGGCGCGGGCATTTCTCGAAAAGTTACTGTGGCCAAAGGGCAAAAAAACGGGTCGGTTTTAGTCAGTAAAAGTCAGCCACTCCCTCGACCCAGAACGGGAGAACTTATTTGATGGTTTCGCACCCAAACATGGATAAGAAATTACTGTAAATTTTCATGAAAATCCTGTTTGGGCATGAAGGAGTAACAAACATATAAACTTTCGCCTTTATAATATTAGTGTGATTGTCTCGAATTAAAGCCTGGCTACTAAAATTATAGGCGTACAGGACTTCTAAATATGGTCAGCTTGACGGGCTTAATTACCGTAGGGTTGTCCCAGGTGAACGTGACCTACAATTTTATTGTTGTACGTAATTCCCCAGATAATGGCCATAATTATTGCATTTGTAGCAGGAAGACGAATCTGCAGCTTGAGGCTTCTTTATTCATTCAGAAAACAGGTTTTTGTTCTTTTTGACATTAAGCTGTACTTGCCAAGCATTATCCATTGTAAACAAGTCATTAAAATTAAATTTTGCTGGCTTCCGGGCACTCTAGCCTCATAACGAACAGGTTCTTGATAAACTAGTGCGCCTTAAGAACAACGATTGCATCACTGCTTACTACTGTGATCCCACATGATAATGTGGGATCACAGTTAAGCACTACGTAATATTACCTATAAGTATATTACAAAAAAGTTGATTAACAATGAAAAGATAACATAGCAATTGATTAATTATATTTTGACGGCTGTTTCAACCAAATGTTTAAAATCACTTTTTATTCTACATTTTAGGTATTTATTAATATTTTCTAAAATATGGCATTTCATATGAGTAACTTTTATAAGAGCCTGGTCATTTCTAAAATATAGCATTTCATATGAGTAACTTTTATTGTTAAGGAAATTTTGGTCGACAAAAAACTGAATCATAAAATAAATAAATAATAGCTTGTATTTATCATTGCTTTGGGGTCTCGAATTACTGGAAATGAAAGTATTACACATAGCTACTACACATGTAGTATATATATACGCTATTAGTCATTCGAAATTAGGTATTTGTATCCAGTAGACCATATGTCACACCATTCATGACTTGAAACGTGTGGGTACCAACGTAGGCAGGTAAAACTTACATGCTGTGATGTTTAAGGTAATCGCATGAAAATGTAACCTACTCGTATAAATCTAGTTAGCTTGCAGGCTGGTCGGTCGAACATACTTTTAACCTCTCACAAATATCACATGATACCGCATAGGTTCACTGTAGGTTCTTAAGCAGTAGGTTTGAAATACCTTGTATTTTTGCGTTTGGGAGTATGGAGATACGCGACGGATTAAAAGATTTTCCAAATATAAAATAAGATTTTAAGAAATTTATTGTTGAAGTGATGTTTTGACAGACCATAATAAAAGAAGTGGCGAAAAAAGTAGATATTGAAATATTTTTACCGAAGTTTTGTAACTGAGCCTTGGTTGTAGTACCTATACTGCCTGTAAATCAAACTTTTTTCTGTCCATACAATTTGCATGAGATATGATTTTATAAGAACTTCCTTCTGTTCTTATTAACCATAAAAATGGCTTAAACAATGTATCAAAGAAAGAGGTGCCGAAGGTGAGATCAACAATAAGCTTTGTGAAGACTTAAGGGGAGTGTTTGTACAGTGACGCACAAGGACATTCAGTTTGTCGAAGAACAACAAGGGAACGGAACAATTTTTTGAGCGAAAATAATGTAAAAAAGAAGTTAAACCAGCGAATGTTTGTTGATACCTTCACACAGAGATATTTACCATATTATGTAGAGCCATATAGGTACGTATTTTGATTTTCCTATTACTGTAGGTACCTATTTTCTGCGCTCTAAAATCTTCATTGGGTCTTTCCATACCAAATTAAGCATATCAAAAAGGAAAATTAATATAAATTCTGCCTGTGGTCACAAAAACCACTCTGACCTAACGATAATAACTTTTCGTCGGTTGTTTTTTTGTTCATCGAAAAACCGAGTCTGCCTCTTACGGTAAATAAGTTACGTACGTAATAATTATTATTATGTTTTCCAGCGTGCGGTACATAAGGAAGGTGAATGCTAGCTTTCCTGGCAGGAGACTGTTAGTGTTTCCAATTAAGAACAGACGCACGTGAGCTGGGCCCACCCCACCTACGACTTGCAGTCTCAAATTTTAATTATTCAGAAATTCGAAACTTCAGTAAACGGGTATCTAATTAGCAATAGAGCGGAAACGTGGCTGAACTGCAAAACTAATTCATTATGTTGCAATTAATGAATATTTAGTATCAGTCATTTACTTGTTTGAGTTACAACGGAGTGTAGTTTACACGAGTCTGTATAGCGCCTGCTTGAAACGTGAACGCAAATATTTGCATTTCAGCACTTATGAACTAGCTTTTATGAAACATAACAGTATTTGTTCGGCTTTTCATGTCTCTTTATATACCTTTGTAAAATAACACGAAAGAATACAGAGGTAAAGGTTCGTGCCTAACTGTATTTTTGACAAATCCACTTCGTTCTGCGGCTGAAGGGATCTCCAGATTTCATTCCGTCGCGTTAAGTGGCGGCGTGAACAGAAACAAAAGAATTACTTACTTGGAGACGGGCACGTTGGTGAGGCATAAGAAGTTGTTGCGAACACTGCGCAGGCTCGCCAGGACCTGCGCGAAGGGCGTCACGATCAAGTCTTCCCCGTGGCTGTGGACAAAAATAAACCTTATAAACATGGGCCCAAGATGCAAATCGCTACCAATACGCTCAAACAAATCATGAGGCAAATCTATAATGAAAGGAGCTAGAGGCGGCTTACAAAAGGATTCTGTTTTGAGGCTAGAAATTTGATATTATTGAGTATATATTTTGCGCTGATAATGATCCTAGATACTTTACCTAGCTACGGTATATAGTGTTGCCTAACAAATTCTCAAGGTTGAAAATGAGTCGCAGTGTTCAAATATTGTTTCAGTAAAGGACGACAAGGGCTGAAACATAAAAGTTTACGAGTTGGAAGTTTATAAAATGTTCTTAAATATTTTACACTGTTTTCTAAATAGGATTTCTTGTTATAAGTTAGTATTTGGAACGCTGCGGGACTAAAAGGGGAATTCATAATATATATTGTTCAGAACGACCTTCTCTTAGAGTGGTACTTAAGTAATGCGTGCGTGGTAATAATAGATTGGTTTATGGTTTTGCGATAGTTTGATGGGATGAAATAAAACTATATAGCGATTTACCTCTTTAATATTTTATACTTATAGAAAATAAAACGTTGAAGTATCAGCAACCGAATTTTGAATGAATTCTAACAATAGCAAAGGCATTTATAAATTATACGCATTTACATACACATATCGATCTAGCATCAATGTTAAAGCAGCCAATCAAGGCTCAGGCATGTCATAAAGCAGAGTGTGTATTATTTAGGCAAATACCGTTTCCAGTACCTCAAAATACCCGGAGTTTCCGATTTAGGCAAAGGAAAAACTGAATTTAAAATGAAATTGGAACGCATCCTATTCTAAAAATAAAGTATTATCAAACATGAATTTCTAATATCTGTGTACATATGTACATAAGAACATAGTATGAGTTTCTTATACGATCCATCAAGCAAATGTAAGCTCATTAATATGGCAACTGAAAATCGTGAAAAAAGCCTGAAGCACCTTCCGGTACTTATTCATAATAGCTGTTTAATAAGCCGTCTGACTTCCCTAATACATATGTACATAAAATAATGTACCTAATAAAAACGGTTTTTATCGCGTATCAGTTAAAGTAGCTACTAAATATCTATTTTTATAATAATGCTTGTTTGTTTTATAGAGAACGGTTCGTCTGATTCACAAACAGTACAACAGTAAGTTATTAAACGACCAATGGAAACTGAAAAGGTTTCCAGTCTAGAAACGAAATTATGATTTACATATAATATATATATTTTCCCAGCTTACCCTCAATGTTATTTATAGAAGGGTGTGGGCGTGAGACGAGGAAGATACCTCCACAATTTAATACCTGAACTTGCGAAACCTGACAAATTCAGTGGAGCGCGCAAGGAAGACGTCTTACATGTAGTTTCTATTGGCATTAGTGGCTCGGTTTGTACTCAAAGGAGGGGCGGGACCCGTTCCTTGTTGGATGTTCGATTAATTAACTACTTCGAAAGAATCTTTAATAAAAAGGCAGTACAGACTTAACTCAATTTTCATTTTGAGCCTTTGAAAGGAATTATTTTGTGTGGACGTAGTTAAAAGGTTCATGAATAGCTGCTGACAAGGCACGGCCAAGTCGATGCTTTGCCAAGTGTCTACATTCACATGGGACTCGTGACTCTATGGGACCATTATCTAATTGTCCCAAAGAGTTACAACTAGGATAGTAAAAGTATCCTATGTCTACCCATTTGCCAAATTTATGCAAATCCATTCAGCCGTTCGAGCGTGGAGTAGTAAAAAACCTAATATAAACACAAAGTCCTTTATAATATTAAATAGTATGATTAACTTGAAAGTTCAGCTGGCAAGCAATCTCGGGCGCATAGGGTAAGTTTATACCCAGGTAAGCGGAGAGGGCTGTTTGTTTACACAATAGTCAATATTGGCTTCATTAGCAAGCGAGACACTTCAAAAGATGCAGATTGAGGATCTCAAAGTTTTTGTATTTAATATGCAGTGACTCACTAAGGTTTATAACACCTACCTACATAATTAATTAAGACTTATTATCTTGTTTATTATATATTATATTGCTGTAAGCAGAATGTGATTTGCATTCCAATTGACTAGGATACATAATGAATTATGAAGAGTAGCCTACGTTAAGATATGTACAAAGCTTAATCGCTATGTAGGCATGCGATAAGGCTAGATAAAATTCTAAAGACGTACCAGGTCGAGGTTTATTTGCAAGACTAATCAACCCACGCAGAGAACTGTCCAGATGTTGGCGTGAGACTTTCATGATACACAAATGTTTTACGATTACTTACATTCTGCGAAGTTACTGTCTATTCTAACTGAACGTGTTTCGATCATAAATGCGGC
Organism: Mythimna separata; assembly: GCA_030763345.1. NCBI lineage: Eukaryota > Metazoa > Arthropoda > Insecta > Lepidoptera > Noctuidae > Mythimna > Mythimna separata. The sequence continues at coordinate 16,702,440 of CM061171.1, read as the reverse complement.
ATTTCTAAAGTTTTCTATGTGAACTGTTTAACTACACGTATACCTATCGTATTATGAAAAGGAGGATAGGTATTTCAATTTGGCCCCCAGCAGAGAAACCCCAGGTGTCAGTAGTCGCAAAATGATTCCCGGCAATATAGGCTTGCAGACGGTAACTCGCCGTCCGATAATGACCAAAAAACTAGAACTAAAGATGTCAACAACATTAGACGACCGTTAGGGTCGATGCTTGCCAAGATTGCGGGGTTGTTCGAAACAGTTATCGTGGCCCACGTAAAGGGCAACAGACGGAACCTACCTAGGAGGGTTTTAGTCAGTCAGACATCCGTCTCGCTCCAATCAGAGTGAAAGAAATCATTTGATAACTTTCCACGTAAAAAAGGTATTTCCAATTAGTATATAGCTCCTGTAGACATTGTGTATGTACTCGTAAGCGATCAAATCTAAAAACAAACGTAGCTCAAAAAACGAGATATTATACAACTTAAGGTTGACACTGATATACCTACCGAGTTGCATATTTTATATTGTTTTAGATAGAATACTTAATCTACTGAATACCTATTTGTTGTCCTTATCTTTGAAACAAAGCTCGTACGTACTCACATCTACCTGAGGGAAGTCGCACAAGCTAATCCCAGTAAAGTTGGTGTACCTTGCACTCAAATTACCGTACCTAATACAAGTGGCTTTGCGGTTACCAACTTACGACAAGTTTCTAATGTTCTGCTTGTGCAATAACATCAAACATTACCGGAACATCCATTTGGCTTCTAAGTCCTACCACACACGTAATATTTGCTCTACGAGATAGTTACAAAATCCACGTTAAATTTTTTTCGACGCGAAGTCATGATGAAAATTAAATTGAAACATCATTCGTTGACATTCTTTTGTTTTACATTTTCATAGGATCATTAAATTCCAGGGCTGTGTTTATGATATTTTTATAGACGTGCGGTCACACTACGGTGGTGTTACTCGACCATAAACAACTGCTCATTGATGTGTAAATTTATGGTACTTTTCACTTTTCATGAGGCTCATTTTTTCACACAGCCACTGTAAGAAAGTACCTATAATGTAATCTTTCCACTTCATTGTTATCCTCAAGGTTATTTTTAAGTTGGAGCTACCGACTCCCGTTTCTCGTAAATGCCAATTACCATCATCCGACGTTTATACTCCGAATTTCATTATTTAAATTAGTCTTAAAAGAAAAACAAAAGTTAAGACTGTCAATAAAACGTTGTCTCGTTTAAAACAATTTTGAATGGCTAATAAAATAATGGCTGCGACGCTTTAACATTCAAATAGGATTGTGGTAGTAAATGTACAGAGAATATACGATATTTATTCATGAGAGCAAAATATGTATGAAGATATATTTTCGAGTATTAAAGGGGATGGTGGCCGGGAGTTTGTTTTTGGCGAGCATGTTGTGATGAGATGTGAGATGATATTAAGAAATAACATTTGAGCGTCGCGAAGGCGGTGCGTCCGAGAGTGAGCTCGTATCTGTGTTTACATCGTAAATAAAATGGATACATCGCAAATATTTAATTGATAAAATGGCTTAACTGAGATTTCTAGCACAATTAAAAATATAAAACTTTATTATGTGTTAAAATATTGTTGTATATTGGTTTCCAAGTGTGCATAGGCTGAGTTCTGAGCATAGGCGTTTTAAAAACGTGTACGCAGCGAACTTGCGGCGTTATACTCGTACATATGCTACCGGTTACATCTGACAAATTCACGCTATGTGAGTGCTACGCTACACAAATGGGATACGCTACGTAAACGCTTAACGCTACGCAGGTGCTACGGCTCGTAGCAAAACGACGCATACGCTACGTAAACGCTTACCGCTACGCAGGTGCTACGGATCGTAGCAAAACGCATACGAACATTACCGAAACACCGTAAACCGTCACAAATCTAATTCAATAAACCTTATTTCCTTTTCATTTTTATGATTGAAGATTATTCATTAATTATTGAACCTTGCTGTCATTTTTAAATTGTCATTCTGATGTTTCCGAAAATTAATTCGAAACATACGATCTTGTAATTATATCCTGTTATTATTTGATTTTATCCTGTAATTTTAAATTATAGAAAACGCGATAACACTGGCTGTTTTTACCATTTGTGGTACAGACAATTTTCCCAGCACGTGTATACGTGCGTACGTGACCTGTAGATAATATTTATTCATACAAATACTTGAATGAAAATTTATAGACTCTTTCAATATTCTGTGATAAATTTTCCCTACAAATAAATTGTGTATACTGCGTATATTAAAATACTAAAAGAGATTACAACCTCAGATTTTAAGAAAAACAATACCTGTTCATACGCGTTGAGTATGTGTCTTTATGGACATTTAATTATTAGTATCTTAATATATATAAATCTCGTGTCCCAATGTTTGTCCTCAATGGACTCCTAAACCACTTAACCGATTATAATAAAATTCGCACACCATGTGCAGTTCGATCCAACTTGAGAGATAGGATAGTTTAAATCTAAAAAAAAAAAGTTGGGTAAAGTAGGGTAGTGTAGGGTAGTGTAGGGTAGTGTAGGGTAGTGTAGTGTAGTGTAGGGTAGTGTAGGGTAGTGTAGTGTAGTGTAGTGTAGGGTAGTGTAGGGTAGTGTAGGGTAGTGTAGTGTAGGGTACTGTAGGGTAGTGTAGGGTAGGTAGGGTAGTGTAGGGAAGGTAGGGTAGGGTAGCGTAGGATATGTAGGGTAGTCATTTGACGGGAAAAATTCCAAAAATAAATAATTGTCTACCCCGTGCGAAGCCAGGACGGGCTGCTAGTATTCTATATAATTACCGGTTATTTTACCAAACAGTTTTAAGGTAAAGGGGATGGCCAGCATCATTTTCCTTTTCATGAATGATAATAAGTCATGTTCATAAAACATAGCGATGGTAGTCATTGACGTTGCATCGAAACCGTTATTAGGTGACCCAAGTTCGGCAATAGATTGTATTATTGACTAACGCCCATTTTCAATAAGCTACCTATCTAAAGTTGTAGCTACTAAAGATAAACAAATCTATCCTTTTGCCCTTACTTGCTTTCCTATAACCTACTGAGGGTTAGCATTTCCTACCAAAATTGTGACATTGACAACTAGAATCTTACTGTTTATCGGAGATAGCTATCTATTTATGAACTGCGGTAGGTTATTGAAAACGGGCGTAAGACTACTAATTGCTAGTCATTTTTATCACGCACCGAGACGCTTTGGCTGATTAGAGGCGGCATTGTCAAATCTGTCCATTCTAATCAAGCCAATTCGCCGATTTCTGATTTACCTAAGTATTTGTTCAGTTTTTCTGTAGCTCTATCCTGAAAATGTGTCAAAATTTAGCATTTACGTTCAGTATTAGAAATAATAGAGGAGGTTTACTCAAAATACTCAATTTAGAAAACCATCGTTAACCCAACGAAATTGGCATCTCATGACAAATCTGACTATGGCGATAACAGTTGAAACTTGGGCTCTGAGAGCCTATTCGAGTTTTTTATCGCACAAGATAGCTAAATTGCGTAAAAAAGGGTTCCCTTAATTGTCACTAGATGGTGCTAATACGCCTTTGATACAAAATGGACGTTTGCGTCACAGCCACCGAGCTGACCGAGCCCATTGCGCGGGACGATATTTACTGCGTCCACTGAAATAAACAGTGACAAATACACGTACAAGCAGTGATTTAACCGAGTATGAATCTATTACAATCGTAGGAATCATGTGAGTTGACAATCATGTGAAGGTAAGGATCGCGTTGTATTTGGCGACCGGTTTGGAAGGCAGCCAGACGGTGTCACGTGCCTGCCTCGGTCTGACGGGCCAGTTGGAGTACGTGAGCACGATATTATTGTATCACCGCGATATTACCGAGGAACACTACACTTATCATGACACACCTTGATAATATGTACCTTATTTAGAAAATTACGCTACTGTTCACTGTTGCACGTGCCTAGTCACACATAACACGAGTTTATCTGACTGGTTCAATATGTTTTGTTGTTTCGTATGGATTAATATCTATATATCTGCGCACTAGTCACGCTTAGTATTCTCCGTAATCTATTTCGTGTTGACTTGGCAGTTTGCTCAGCGTGACGTGTTGTGAATCAAAATTTACCTCCAATTTTGAGATAATACGAGAGACAAATCTACATATAAAACAGGCCATTGTACTAAAACTCGGGAATACATCGTTTGTTCTTGGATACATAGGACTTAAGCTATAGGTATATTGTAAGAATACTAGGTACTAGCAAACACAGAGTAAGGATGAAGGGAATACAATAATGTATTATGTATAATATTATTTCCCCAATACCATTTCTCATATCGAATCAATTACGTATGTATAGGTATTTGCATAAAGGTAATTAATTAAACAAACGGCACATTCTCTCGTTTCATGTATTTTAGTTTGCCATTCGATATGAAATGTTCGGTTATTAACAATGTAGTTACTCAGATACCCGCGAAACGAGACACAATAGTAAAACAATAACAGCGCGGTCTCATAGGACCGGTTGGGGATTCAAACGTTAAATAACATGCCAAACGTTTTACCACGTTTCTGCTGCGTAGTATTATTATTACTTTATGTTAACAGTTTACCTACATGAAGTGAAAAATGTGCTCGTTTTTCGCTTTGATTTATTGTGAGCTTTACATACTGATAAAATGCGAAAAATGCAGAGTTATCTCGTGCCGCTTTCAGGGTAAACGTGCGATAAATACACATGGGACCTTTTAAATTTAAATGTCCCGTTTTAAAGCCAGCGGATTCTAAATGTGTAAGCTATGAATATTAACGTGTGTAGTAAGGGAGACTCATTTGGACGAGTTCTCAACTCTCCGCCAGTCGTAGCGCCTAGTTGTAGCCGTAGTCTATTAACTTTAACGAGAGCGAGAGACCACTTTTCTCGTTTACTGCATCCTGTGCAAGAGATGTAACTCAATTATAGGGAATATAAAATAATAGCAGTGGAACTATTTCAAACGGAGCATATCAGATATGAATAGAAAACATAAAAGCGAAGTTTTATTAGCAGAAAATCATTTACTACGATACGAGAAACTGTAGCGAGTACTTATCTAAAGTAGACGTGTGGGTGTGGAAGATTTGATTGTCTTAAATTGTTTTATGCGATAAACAGAGTTGTATAGAACTTGTCTGAATTGGATTAGTTAAGAAAACAGGCCCCATAACCTCGATTTCTTCAGAACAACATCGGCACAAGTATACAAGAAGGGAATAGTAAGTAGGTAATAATCCGCTATTCACTTAGACGAAGTACCTTCATAAACAAAGCGGAGCATTATTCTTCCTAATAAAGAGGGTAGTGTAATATGTTTTCATTATATATGTATGAAATGAGAAAGGCACAAAGTTCTTTTGGTATTATCAAGAGGAAAGTTTTCACATCCCTAATATGCTGGCATTTATACATATTCTTTGCTTGTGTAAAATAGCGTGATTACCTAATATTAGTTTTAAATTTTAAGTATCACGAACAAAGTTCGAGCACAGAGCTTGAAAATATCTAATATTACGAGTATAATTTAGAAGCAAATGTAACTTTGTTTCTCTATTTGTTGCACGTTTTTACGGTTAAGCTGAATCTCATTGTAGATTTCAGAAAAGAACAAAGGCCGCATTTTTCTTCTCAGAAAATGCAAAGCTTTACATGCCATTTACATCAAAATCAGCATCTCGCATGAGCCGCAAAGCACTGAATAAAAATCATTTAGGCCGAGTACACAAACATAACATTGTACGAAAATAAGCAATCAATATAAACTGGTTACTTTTTATTGTACTCAACGAAGTCTAACAAAATAATAATATGTTCAATAAAAAATCTAAGCTCGCTGCTTAGAACAAACAACAAATGAAATCCACCCACGTCTCCAGTATTTTTGCTACAACGCGCTACAAAAAACAAGGAATAGAACTTGTAGGTGTCATTGACTTTGTAAGACAACAAGTTTATTCTAACTCCGCAATTATGTTCGAGACTGCTTCCACAGCGTTATACAGATGTTACTCTATTTGTTAGACAAGCAATACCTCGGTATCGATAACATTGCTACTCGTAACTTGTAACTATCGATTGAAACTTGTATTATTATCTTCTCCGTACTAAGCTCCCACAAAGGCAATGCTTTCTTTGTTTTCAGTCTTGGAGGATTCGGTTGCAATCTGTTCAACTAATTTGATTCGTTCACGGTAACAAATTGAATTTATCACTTCGGTTAGAAAACCTCAGCGATTTCTAAGATTTCATGTTCTGTTGGAGACTGACATATAATATTGGCTGCAGGTGCATGTGATACGATAGCGTGTTTGTCTTGCACACCCCCGCACCCCGACACCCCCGCACCTTCTCCTCACAAGTTTTCTGCGAACGCATCTCTCTTAGTTGCTCGCAGTGTGTTTATGTTGAGCTTCACAAACACCACAATATTAATTAAAACGTTTCGCGTTTATTACACGTCTGATATTTTTAGCTCTAGCCATATCTTATTGTCTGAGTTATTTTGAAGCGTCTCTAATTGGACAATTGGATCTAAAATTACTTCACATAAAAAGACTCATAGAGGCATATAAAAACTCATTATAGTGTGAAGTTATAAATAGACCGGATAATAGACACGTTTTATGTCTGTTTAAGTGGTCGACTGATCCAGAATATAATCACCAAAGTGGCGAACTATGTTCCAGCTTTTTGGGAACTTTAAACAAAAAAGGTAAAAAGGATTTTAACTAAAATATACCGTTACAAGTTTGGGATTTGTAACATTCATAGTCACAAAACTGTGGAATGTTTTATTTAATTTAGACATCACCGCAACTGGAAGGGACCGAAAAGTTGTATTCGGCAAGTTTAAATGTCATTCGGTCGGAGCTTTCAGTCGTTGGATGTACACCGAAAGCTCCGCTGAAACTTGTAACTGTCGATAACAGGATGGAAATGAATGAAACTAGTAGCGGTAACTTTCGCAACCGTACGATAACGTACAAGACATAATATTGATTTACGAGTACCTTCAGTGCACGTTGTGTGCTGTCTCGCTTCTTCTTATCAATCATTCAGCTAGAATCAATTTTCATAGCTATTTATAGACAAGGGCTAGAAAGAGAACCACTTTTATTGATTTTATCTACAATACATACTTTTTTGTAGAGTGATAAAAAGAAGTTGGAATTATTCGTAGAATTCTTTAATATTGGAAATTTTATCTGTACGTGTTAAGGGCGCATTGAACTCCAATAAAATTTGAAATTATAAGCCTGTATACTATATTCTCATGATAATTCCAGGTCTTAAAGAAGTGTTGATCTATGAAGCGTCACTCATCCGTCAGTCTATTTGTGGACGCAGACAATTTTATTGCCCTCAATTAATAAATTACATTGGCCTAAGCGAATACTTGTATAGCAATTGTTGGGACTTTGTTAGAAGATTATAATAATATATGGCGTTTTTATAGTTGTTTTGGTAAGATTTTTATTAAAAGATACTTGCTGCTTATTTGGCGTTATATGCAATGATCTTATGTTTTCATTAAAACATATCAAAATGTTTATTTTCAAGATGAAATGTAAATATGTATTACTATAGTAAATTGTTACCCAAAACCTTCCTGTTCGGTATATTTTTGAACCGAAACCTAGTTATCCTTGTATCCAGTACTTTAAAAAACCATTTTAACAATCCCGATTTAAGTACTTATCCATAGATTGGTAGCGATACCATTACTGTTTTAGTGCTATTTTCTGTAGAGTACGCGCGCCAAATCACGTACGGACGGTAAATTGTATAAAACCTCATTTCGAGATTACGATGTCGCTTATTGTGTTACGTAGGTACAATTCGACAAGTAAACAATTTTATTATTGTTACGTCCATTCCAGCACTGAAGGCCGGCGCGCTCGCCCTTTAAAATGGGTTTGTGTAAAAGCTCTGCGCAAATCGATTTAACTACAACAACAGATCATACAGTGCCTACAGGCATCTGAGTGTGTGCTCGCCAAACAACAACATGAGTAACGTTTTTTGTAAGTTAATTAATCCTTAAGTCATTAATGAAGTATTTGTTCACACCACACACTCGCGTTATCCGTTGTGTGTTTAATTTTATTTTACAAACACTAGCTGTTGCAAGCGAATGTATTTCTTTCCAACTAAACCGAGACGGGTTTTTTTCCTGTTTATTTTTAAGTTTTCGCTAAAAGTTTATTTGATAGTACACACCCAGGAAAGTTTCGGATATTGTTTATAGAAAGTAGATTAATACTTAAAAAGTTTGTGTTTATCTCCAAAACCATGAAATAGGCAATGCATTTTTTTTTAAAATACATTGTTTTACCCAATTATTTATTTATTATTTATTTATTTATTTAAACTTTATGTACAGTGGTGGTACATAGGCGGACTTAATGCATCAGGGCATTCTCTACCAGTCAACCTTAGGGTTAAAAAGAAAACACTGTGGTAGGTCTGCACAATAAATAAATAAGTGATTATTAAAATAGAGGTTTTTACGATAAAATTTGATTATAATTTATTATAAAATACGTATATATGCTAATAAAATAAACTAATAAATAGTGTAATATATACTAAATCAATATAATAAGAGAACTTAAATTATAATTAGAATGGACTAAGGTTACTGCAACAGTTTTAAATCTTATGCATTATCATTACATAAGTATGGGTATCTAGGAGTTCTACACTGCACAATTTGTAAGACAAAATGTCTCTCTTACCTCATTGTACTCTCTTCTACTTTCGATTCTAGTTTTTGTGGAATATCACCTATGATAGACATTTAGATAATTTTATATTTTTCTCACATTAAACTTAAATTATGCAAATTTTAGGTTAAGCCACCCAAAATAAATGTTTGACATTCGGGTGGCTACGACATTCTAGTCTATGATAATGATCGATTGATAAAAGGTTGTATAGGTTTTACCTTTCGGACAATAGAGGTCTATAACCTAATGTCTATGGAACTTTTCTACGGTGAATTCTTGTTCATAATAATTTATTTGCATACCTCAACGTTATCAATTGCTGCTAACAGATGGAGAAAGGAAATAAGCAGTCGTTGGAAATAAGTAACCGAATGACTGACGCTTGTTTACGTAGAAAATTATTTAAATTCCTCAAAATAAATTCATGAAACATAGATCTCAATTAGAACAATGTTGACACGGGTTATCGATTTTCATCAGAAAAAGCGGAACGGTAAAATGACTGATGCTAGATGGGTATCAGCCATTTTGACGTTCCTAATATTGTAAAGCTGAAAAATTTCTTTGTTTGAAAGCAGTTTTCTTAGAAACTAATAGTTCTTATTGAAAAAAATACCATTTACTGTTGGATAGCCCATTTATCGAGGAAAGCTAAAGTCTATATAACATCACGCTACGATCCACGGGAGCGGAGTAGTTAGTAACCAAACACGAGGGTGAAACCGCGGGGGACAGCTAGTCTAAAATAAAACCCGTTGCTATGATTCGTAGCAGGCAGTCGGTAATAAATTAGAACGAAAAATAAACGGGATTGGGCCGATAAACAATTGAATTACACGATAAATCACCAGAGCTGGGCCAATGGAAAATTATTCCCAGTCTTATCACGACTTCCATCATTTTATAACAAGGTTTTTTTTCATCACGATTTTACTCCAATTAGTAATTTCGATTTTAAAGGCTACCACTTTTTTGTTCAATACTTAACACAATTTATTGAAATTCGTAAATGGTTAAGAATTTATCAAGGCTAAGAATTTTTACTGGTAAATCAGATTTTGTGCGATTCCTTTAAGTTTCAAAGGAGACGTTGCCTGAAAGGTCACCTTTGAATTCCTTACGAAATAACAAGATTAAGCTTTTATGGACTACGTATAATAATATTATAAAAACATTATCCATAAAAGCTTATTACACTACAGTGGGTACATCAAAGATTTTATTTTCTAAATATGTTTAGCTAGACTTGGTATGCATATTGCAATATTATACCAAATATAGCTACTACATCATAAATAATATTGTATGATCAGAACTCCAATCAAAAATAATAATTAACTATGGGCTTAAAGATACATAAGTAAATTTCGGGTTGAAAACAACATTAATAAATATTTGAGAGAACCTGAAGCGGTAATTCGGCACTGGTTTATATTTGTTTACTGTACGATAACCCGTGTTTTGATTTATTCGCTGAAAAGCTCTTAAGAGGTTGTCTAGAGGGAGAAAATTGGTTTTACGATACCAGGCCTGGCCGACGGAAGAGGAAATAGCGTAGGCATCCTCTTTTCACTGAACAACCTAAATGGAAATAAGTAGGTGCCTCGCTTGAAACTGTACGTAGAAACATTACGGGGCGATTTTTAAGTAAATGACTTCAACAAACAACAAATATTAAAAATTGTTTGTAAAGCTAAAGACAGTACAACAAGCCGCCGTCATATTTCTCAGTGAATCGATAGCTTTTAGCAAATACGTTCGTTCAAAGAGGTGAATTATTGATCGTTCCAAACCAAACTTTTCCCTTCATAGATTTTGTTTTTCTTTTGATCTCTGTACTTCGAGATATTACCTTTAACTTAATGAATAAGGTAAAATGTAAATGCGCTGCGAAGCTTAGGTTTATCTACGTAGGTACAGACGAGAGTGAGCTTTGCTTCTAAAACTTTTACACATTTTACTACAACGTAATAAAACTCAAATTGTACGTTTTGTTTTTACTGCCTTTCATTTTATTTGTTTTCAGTGTACGCAGATTCTTGTCTCACTGTCAATGGTTTGTTCACCCCTACTCTGAAATACCTTTTTATAGTCGTTTTAGACGATATATTATGAATGTGAAAGTTTTATTTTAGGATTCTATTAACTTTGAAAACAGTAATTATACCGTCCATAAAACATGAATAATGTTCACCTTCGGGTGGCTGTATCGCACAGAACCCTTGTCCCGCTAGACTTGTTTATTTGATCGTTTGTCAATGAGTTTTCGACTTTGTTTGAAAGTTTTAATAGGTTCGCTCGGTCCGTTTTGCATCGGACAATTGGATTGAGCAAGAAAATTCAGTACAGCTGTTTGAGTTCTGACATATAATTTAATAATGAGAAGTTATTGTTGTGAATTGGTTGAATATAAATATGTATACCTCCAACAACCTCGTAAGATTCATTGAAGCAAGCAATGACCAGCCATCGATCACTAATACAGAACGATCGATGTAACCACCGTATCTATAAACAATAGCTAGCGTATATATAAAAATGTATAAATAAAAATGAGCACGTATTTTATGTCTATGAGATATTTACTTTGCGGCAAATAAATTCATTCATCTGCGTAAACGAAAAAAGAAAATTTGTTTCATAAAAGTAAGAGCTATGTGGAGACGACTGAACATCAATCCTATTTATTTTCTATGCAGCATTAAACATTCAAAGAATTGCAGATCATTCTACTTTCATTGACTTTTAAAATATTTATGGAATATAAAGATAAAATCCCGATCGTATTATAAAGGCGAATGTTTGTGTGTGTGTGTATGTTTGTTACTCATTCACGCTCAAAAATATGAGCGGATTTGGATATACTTAAATTGGCACACGTGTAGACCATGTCCAGAATTTTATTTTTATACTTTAATGCAGGCGAAGCCGTTGGCAGATGCTAGTTGTGAATAATATTACTAACTAGTACGAGTATACAATAAACCATGGGATAACCACAACATGTGTCATCCGAAGATGACATATTATGCATACATAACACACCTGCTGTAAACTCTATTACGATTATGCAACATCGAGTGATCGATTTCAAATACATATATCGATATAGCGATATCTCGTTTATTATAGTCGCTGGGTCTCGGTATCGAATACCTACCCGTGTTTACTTATCCTCTAATATTTCGTTCCACGCGTTCGGATAACATCTCTTCATACAATGGCATCGAGGGGAAACATGATCGGTATAAAGGAAAGGGCACACGGTATCGGCGACTGTCACAGACGTATGTCCCTTTCTGTTTTGTACATAAAGCAATTTCCTCACAGAATTTCTGAAGAGAAAACAAGAATACAATACAATATCTCGGTCTCGGAAGATACCGAACATCACAATTTTTTGAGGATATTAACGATTACCTCAAGCAAGGATTTCTATAGTGCAAGATTTATCATTGACGCAAATCTTAAATGTCAGCTTTTTCTCTCTTTTCTTGGCATTTAAGATATTCTCAGGCAAGCTTTAGAGTGCCGCAATTACTTCCTTCAAACAGCAGATAGTTTGAAGTGCGAATATTTTTCGGTCAACTAAAATCCGTATAGCTTAAGCTGCTTTAAAGTTGAAAACAGATTGATGTTCCGTGCTTCAAATAAATAGCGTGCATAGTCAACAAACGACATCGCAAACAATATTGTGCCAAGCTCATGGGAAATCCAATGCAGGCAATTATGCAGCGTGAAGTTTCTTTGCAGTACGTAATATAACATGAAGTTTGAAGGGCGACGATTATTTCCCCTGACATGCTCCACGGCATTGAGCTCATATGTTCCCTATCTGTTAGAGTTTGTTTCTACTGTAGCTATCAACTCCATTAAGACTACCTAAGGATTCTCGTATATTAAACTGCGAAAGTTATGGCACTTCACTTGGGGTTTATCTTCACATAAAGTTCAGGTAAAAGTTAATAATGAAGGAACATTTTCGGCGCCGAGACCACGTTCTCGTTCTCATACGATACGTGATAAAGTGAGTTCTAAGATTTCTGCTCTCACGTATAATTGTGTACTATACAGCCGCTCAAAGGAATGGTTAATACGTTTTGTGGTAATTGAATTTAGTATACACAATAATAAAGTCGACACCAGACGCGCTGCAGTGGATTTGTGGTTTGTTGAAGATAAATTCAGATAGAACACGCCGTAGCGATGTCGTGTTCTGAACAAAATTATGGTTTGGCTCTCTGAGATACAATATCTCATAATTAAAATTATTATAAAATATTACATATTGTATGTTCTTTATTTCACTGTTCTTGGTTGCCGGTAAAACGTAGATGAGATTTCCAGTTTTTGTTTTTTACAGAGTGCAACATGTCACATACTAGTGTTAGTGTTGATGGCAATTGTAGTTGTGTACATATGTTTGTTTGTTGTTGATGTTATTGCTAACTTTAATAAATCCATTTACGTTTCGACGGATGTTTGGCACGGATGATAGAAAATCTGTTAGCATAGGTTAAAGCTTGCCAATCTTATGGAAATAACATGATATATGTACCTGTTTATCAGCAACGACTGCACAAATTCGTATAGGAATTTCTTTGTATTTGAGCAGAAGCACGGTCGTGTCAGGAGATGTTTACAGTTAACTCTACAGACATGTTTGGTATTTGTTATAAATTTTGGCGAAATTCCATAAAATTGCAAGCAGATCGTCGATCACTGTGACGTCAAGAAACAAGTTTAGTTTTTGGAGTCGAGCGTCGTGCGTAGTAAGGGTCCCTACACTAAATAATCGGATCCTTTCGATAATGCTTTTGATACCAAAAACGGCTCTTTTGTGAGTAGAGTTCAACAAGCCACTTATCCCGTAAGGTGAACGTATCTGCGGTGGCCAAACGATCGCAATTAAAATAGCTCACGATTTTAAACGAATTTACCCTTAAACTGTAATAAAATACCCTTTTTTAAGTAAAACACAACAACACTTTCTAGTTGCTAGTAGTCCACAACTAACAATAAACAGTGAGCTCTTCTATGGTAGGTAGCGACTCGCTCGACACAATAATTCTGTTTGTTAAACGAGGGTGTACCAAGGTGAACTGTACACATCTATATACCACTTTAGAGTATCGACGTAATGTTAACTTATGAAACGATGTAAGCAAAAAACATTTATGTGATTACAGGAATCTTGGAGGATTTGCTAGCATGTATTGAAGAGTTTCACTGTATATCTTCGAAGTTCTTCATCAGAGCATAATCAAATTCGGACGAGAACGGCCAAAAACCAAAAGAAAAGAACTTACACGCGGACATACAACTTCCTCTTTTTTTTTAAGTTAGTTAAATATAGCCAAAGGTCGGTACGTGAACTGACTTTTGAACTTTAGTTAGTAAAATGCAGATGAACGCTTTCATCTCTTCCATTCTATTTGTAGGCACGTAGAGGCTGCTGCTTGCACCAGCCACGTGTTTCCAATTAACGCCCACTCTGTTAACTAGGCAACGAAGCTAAGCTTTTATTGTATAAAAACAATTCAATAGCAACCCACGGACGAAGTTTATTTCCAGCCGGCTAAATAGATTGGCAGAATTTGCCTGCCGCCCGAACGAAAAAGGAAAAAAAATGAGATTTAGTTGTAAAATACCAAGATTGGACTCTCGCTAAAGTATTCGTAAAATATTCAGATACATTATTCGAATCAGAATAATCTCAATGTATGACTGTTTATTGAAGATATGTTTTATACTTATTTTGACAAACAGATTCTAAGTTACTTTCTAGATGTATAATTATAGAAAAACAGCTTTTGAACCTATACTTTATTCGTCTCCATGACTTTAAGTCAGCACCTGCATAGCAACAATCTTGGTATTTACAAGAATTTGTATATATTATAAATATCTGTCGGTCAAAACGAGTTTTTGTTGATTTCCTCGTGTCACTGACGTCATATACAGCAAGTTATGTTACAATATGATTTACACGTGGAGAAATTTATGCTTACACAATCTGTTGGCTATATTGGATTAATTTTCGGCAAAATCGAAGCGACCTTTGAAATCCGTGGCACCAGACACGGTTCAAAGGACAGCTTTCAGCTCCCTAAATCAAATAAATCGATTCGTAGAATGGATGTTACCTTACTGAAAATTTAAATTGATTTAAAGGGCTTACTCGTTGATATTGCTAAGATAATAACAGCCGCACAGGTCGATCTTCAAGGTTAAGCAACGCTTACCTAGGTTGGTCTGTGGATGGGTGACCATCTTAACATAACGAGTTTCCTCCGTGCCTCGGAAAGCACGTTTAGCCGTTGGTCCCGACTGTCATTTGTAGATCTTTGGCAGTCGTTACGGATAGTCAGAAGCCAGTAAATCTGACTCCAGTCTTGCCATGAAGTACCGTGTTACCCCAGTTAATGGGTTGTGGAGGTCTGGTAGGCAGCCGCTCCTCGTAAAATACTGGTATTCAGCTAAATCCGGCTTGACTGGAAGCCGACCCCAATATAGTTGGGAAAAGGCTAGGCAGGCAGACTCGTTGATATTGCCGCAAAAAGTAGTGACGTCAAACGTGGCTACTTTGATAGACCTGTTGCAGTGTTGCTTAAACATCGACTTTTCTACTATGTCGTAACTTTTGCCAGTGGCTTCGCCCGCGGTAAAGTAGCTTATCCCAGAAAATATGTGCCAAATCCGTTCAGCCGTTTGGGTGTGAATGAGAAACGAATATTTACACACATATGAACATACAAATGTTACCTATATAATACGGTACTATATCCGTATCGTTTCGTATAATATGGTATTCCTATAATAACGCACGGGTTTACTTATTCACGCTTATTTCTAAGTTTAGTTGGCAATTATCGGCAAACCCTCCCAGGTGGGTGTAATCTACATATATAACATGACAGGTAGGTGCCTCGGTGCACGGAGATCTGCTCCAACGCTATTATAGTTAAATACCGCAGTGAAGGCGAATGCAAATTGCCGTCATCTATCTATTCTATATGCACGTTGCATAGAACGGAACGTACCGATGGATTTACCATTTATGTTGATGTCGTTAGATGTCCACGTACCAATTCTACCTACAGATTCAACAATTGTACAATACCCTTAATTGTCTTATTTCACACAAGACTGGTTTGAAGCGTAATGGTCCCACCCGGTAGCCACCCCACCGTACATTTGGTTAGTCGAATATTTGATCAGAAATAACAGGTTTTGCAAATACAGTTCGTACCTAGTTATTGTAGGGAGCTGCCAACTAAAATATTAATTAGAATGAAGTTGTGATTTTATTTACTATACGACAGATGTTTTCCTGGTCGTTCATCTTGATGAAAAATGTTCAGTTGACCAACTTTATTGTCTGCTCGTAACGATGTCACAGAAGGCAACATTTCATTAATAACTGCGTATAGTTTACAGCCGAAAAGGCATCTATTTAGCATGTCAGCGCAACGTTGTGGAAAAATGACGGATGTTTTTTATTCCACAGCAAGCACTTATGTGCCTACGAGTTTTTGTCCGGCCAATTAACCGTCAGCTCAGTTTTTGGAACCCCTGCGATGGACGCTACGGTAGGTTCAATTAATTAACCTACTGCGTCATATATTGTAGTTGGCTATTCGCAAACAACGTTCATGTTATTAATTGTTGCGAAGAATAATGTAGATTTGTTTTTACGGTAGCGAGCACGGAGGGACGCGGGCTGACGCTCCCCAGAGAGTTTAGATAGTCGGTGCGCAATTACTCTAAACATAAACCCAGATGGATGTACTGTGCCGAACGAGGAGCGAGCAGCGAGGATCAAGATGAAAATTCTTATTAAGGTTAATGCCTTCGTACATACTCGCTAGAAGTAGGTACAACTAAAATCAATTAGGGCGCAAACAAAACAATGAGATTTATGAGGCTGTTCTCAATATAACAACAAACGAATAAATGTAAACTGCGATTGATTTACAAGTTAACAACGAAGATGGAACCAAATGGTAGTTACAATTAAAAACCTCGTGGCCGCGGGTTTATTTTTGACATTGCTTAAAATAGAGCGCTTGTTAAAAGGAAATTCAAACATTTGGTGTGTATATCGCTACGTATTTGTACATAATTACTCCGTATGAGGAAGTATAAAGTTGGCCGTCGAAATTTTTTATTTATCTAGTCCTACGTACTAGATAAATAAAAAATTAAAACTATTAGATGTTGCTGGGTTACTTTAGTACAGTTGGAATTTTCCTTAAATTAGCTGTCCAATTTGACCCAATGCGTGAAATATTCGAGCATGCTGTCTATTTTCCCACATGATAAGGCGTATATTGCTTTCGTATGGATTTTGTTGGTGATATTTCGTGTTTCATAACATAACGTGAAGTCGATGTAAAAGAGGTAATGTTACTCACGCATCGCGCCTGGTGCGCTCGTCCCAGAACTTCTCCCAGAACGTGGATCTGTTTTTAATTCTGAGCACGCTGGTGCTGAGCGTGCGCGGCAGCGTGCCGCCGCCGGCCGCCACGCCGGTGGACATGCTGTGCTCGGACGCCGAGCTCTTGGCGATGAAGGCGGCGCCGGCGCCCGCGCCGCCCAGCCGCTCTGCCTGGGACCCTGACCGCTGCATGACTGCCGCGGCGCACTCGCTCACATACCACGCGTCACACTGACTGACCTATCGCGGCGCGCTCGTCATCACCGTGACGTCACACTCTAGCGCTCGCCGCGCCCGCGCCGCTGCCGCTGCCCACTAATGACTGTTGTTATTGCCGAGCTCAGTAAGATGACACTCACGTTCGCTATTATATAAACACGCCTAGCTTCCCAGTTATGCAATGTCAATATATAAATAACAAATGTTTCAGGCTAATCTCCTACTGCTGACCACTTCGACATACATATGTTCAGATAACTTTATCACTCTTTCCTTATCGACAGCAGTATTTAAGTGAAACCTGGGTTTTTATGACATAAAATAGATTATCACGTAAGCTTCTAATCTTTAACTATTTAACTGATATTCGGCTCTCGAAACTAAAGGTATTCATAAATGTTAGGCCTCATCCTTGGCACCGATTTATTCACGCAGTCGGTGAAGCTCGGGCATTGCGTGCAGCGCCCGCGGGCCAACCTGTCAGATCAGTGAACGACCTCGACAATGTCCAATCGTTCAACCGCGAATCTCAAACACTCAAGTAAATAATAATGCACGGTATGTTTTTTGGCTCAGAATCGAAGTATAATAGGGGAGATCACTTCGCGATAGTATAGCACCGATGCTTTAAGTCACATTTTAGTTGGGGTTTGAGTGACGGCAGGGGTTCGTACGGCAGAAGCAGAGCTGTGTGCATCGCGTGTCACTCGCTGGGCATGAGTGGCGTGTCGCCGGCAGCCCGCGCGGACTATCAATGGAGCCGCGCGAGGCGCAGCGCGTCCCCGCCGCCGCGCCGCCCGGCCGCCCGCGCCCGCGGCCCGAACGCGCGCGACGCCGCCCGACGATAAATTTGGCGCTAATGGAAACTGGCGACGGTGGGCGCCGGTAATCAATGTTCGACTTGGAAATCGAGGGGCAGTAAGACTATTATCAATATCAAAGACAAATCAGATATACGTAGGTACTAGTCAAGGTACGGCTGGAAGACATAGTCGAGATGAAAAATATGAGTGGCCGGGCAGGGATGCCGTACTCGTATCGATTATTTTACATTCAAGGTGCGAGTCGCTTTCAAGTCTAGTGTGTTACATGTCAAGTTACTAGTACATTGTGAATTATTGATGATGGCGATGCTACTACTGGTAGTTTCGTGGTCTTGTTTGTTTTAGTAAACTTCCAAGGCAATTTCGTATTAAGCCTTTAAGTTTTGACAGGCTAATTACGTAGGCCCATAACAACCTGTCTGAGTTTGAAGTTTAAATATAATAATAGATACGATAAATATTGTCTTGCGATCGAGATTTAAGCTTTAAAACGTGATTGGCTTACTGGGATACCTAACAAAAGCCGCTGACTGTCAAAGTCAGCGGTTTTGTGAATATTTTAGTTTTTTTTTTTATAAGAACCCTTTCTGTTACCGGAGATTATATTCATATCTTGATTAAAACTGATTATAATTAACTTGTATTATATTAAACTGAGAAAATAGACAATAATGTATATTTCTTTATACATGAAACTTATCGTGGTATGGATTACGTATGTACATATAAAGAAAGAAAAGATTATAATCGTAGGTACGTACTTTCTTCGACTATTAAAACGATGAATAAAACTGATGTTATCGGAAAATTGAACAATGTTATTCTATAAATAATCGTTTAGTTCGACAATCCCGCAGGGAATGTTTCAAGGCTCCATTTGTGCTCAAAGTTTATACTTGTAGTAAATCTTCCTCACATCTACAAATGGTAAAGTCTGTTTGATTCTTTTTTGTAAGATAAACTCAATTTTCAAAGCAAGCAAAGTCTTTGGAAAAAATAATAGAACATAGCCTAGGTCTGAGAGAAATAATCTATGGGATTGTAAATCAAGTGCGCATTATTTAAAAGGCGTTCATTTACGTAAAAAAACATTCGAGTCCCAACTAATTAAATTTCGGAAAGAAGCAATTTAATTAATTATTGTCGAATATTCCAAGAGCTGCACCACTATTCTAAAGGTTTCAAATATAATAATAAAAGGTTTTAATTAATAGAACTAAAGGTAGATTTAAATAGTTCACAGAATCATATTTTCTAATTGCACTTAAAACTTTAAATTCTCGCTAAGAGGTATTGAATCACGTATCATCATAACGTTTTAATTGGGAGATATAATTAATGGTCCTTATAACATCCGCACCTAATTTGATTAGGGAGCACCTTTGAATAAGTCAAGTGATCTGATTACATGTGTATAGATAATCCGACAGACGGCTTTAGAAGATTCGGGATCGCTAAACTGTTTTTAACGATGTTCAATTAAGCCTCATTAGGGAGTTGTCAATCGAGTATCGTACTCAACGATCAATTACGTCTCTCGCGGGACCGATTCATCAAAACCTTTTAACGTGTTTTTACTTGCATTATAGTAATTAGACGAATCTACCTATAGATTTCCGTTGTTTCATCGAAAATGTAGCAATTGATATGTTTTTGAGCTGCAGTGCTATTTTGTAAAAATCTCTCCTCAAAAACTTGTACCTAAACTAAGTTTAACGGTGACATTAAAACAACATAACATAGCAGTATTGATACTAAAATTTAGTTGCATTTCGTCTTATAAAAGCCCAAATAAATAATCGTAAAGAACAATGGCCTCTCAAAATACTGGCTTAGACGATATGTTTAAGCCAGTATTTTGAGAGGCGACTATGATGTAGGAACGTACGCACACCAAATTAAAGTCAGTTTAAATGTTGATTGGGTAACAACAATAATAATAAATATCCATTCAATTCCACAATCGAAGGCTCCAATATAATAAGTTTTTCAATATTTAACACCACGTCAAACCGATTGGTACTCGTAGTTTAATTTTCATGGTATCACTATATGTATTTAGTTACGTGGGGAATTTTAGAAAGCAAATCAAATATTAACAAATTATTTACTCAGTGTAGCGAATATCTTCTCGTAATACTTTAAAAAAGTATCATCAGTCTTTATAACTACGTAGTTGATATACGCAGAATCATTTGAAAGAAATCTAATACGCATGGCTAAAACAGAGCCGACTCCAATAGAATCCGTGTGAAACATGCCTTAATTTGATTGGCTGGCTTTCAAATAGGATCATCTTATGTAGAAGCAATCAAGTTAGAAGCATGCAATATTCGAATACGATAGTGATATCAAAATATATACAGAAGTGGTCCGGTACAAATATATCATGTTCTCTGACATGCTTATTTCCTAAAGTATCCTCATGAGACTTTGTTTATTGTATCGGTTTTTATTTATATTCAACTATAGCTTATTTTCTTTGCTAGAATGAGTTCTCTTATTTATTGTGTTTGCCTATTTTCTTTTACGGTTTAACGGCCATCTGCTTCTATCTGATATACGTACCTAAATTTAAATTATATATTTCAATTATGTTTGGGATTTGAGAAAGTTAGTAATCGAACAAATTCTGTAAAATTACGAAGATGACATAGTGCATTACGAACATTGATACATTACGAACTTTGTAAAAAGATAATGTCGCAAATGATTTCCAAAAAGTTTTTGTCCACCAATGACAATCGATTTAAAGTTTAAAAAAATGGGTTCTATAAACTAGAATCAACAAATAACCACCAATAAAAAACCTGAGCATGAAGGCTAACTCCTGACACCTGTATCAAGAGTCGGTACAAACCATAGCACTACGACACACACCAACAACGAAAGCTCTAAACACAATGAAAGCAAGAATGGAGAGCAAGCCAAGAGAACTGAGACAGTTTATAAAGCGGTGTGGTGCTATTATATGTGCGTAGGTAAGTATACGTACGCTCTGTCCAGTTGTGCCGCCTCGGCCTCCTTGAATCTGCAAGCAATTAAAAAATAAGGAAAAGAAAGAACGAAGATATCAGAGGACACATATTGTTATGCCACCCAAGCGGGTCAGGGCGCGTTTACAAGTATGCGGGGATCAGCGTCACACCAAGTTTGTGCTGGAGTAGTGTAGTGAGCTCTGTAGAGGTGGCTAGGCATGAAGTGTGGTCGATACTGCTCCTGCGTGCAACAGGCGACGCGTGACGTCACACCGACTGCGAGCTCGCATGCGGGCGCCGCACGCGGCGGCGTGTGAGTAAGCTGGCTACTTGTTAGTCGATCACAACATTTACGGTTACATTTTACATAGAACATGACTATTTAGCTTACTTTGGTCCTGTGTGCGAAGCTGTGTGGCTTCGTTGATTGTATTGTTTCATGCAATTCAGAATGGCGACAAAACCTACGGTGAGTAACATTTATTGATGACAAGTATAATATTTTAGTTACACAGATGTTTTTAAATAGTAAGTCAGAGTACTACTGCTGCTACCGCGATGTTACTCTTTCTAACAGGCATACATGGAATTGTCATTCACACTTAAATGTAAAGACACAATAAGAGATAATTATCTGTTGTACCTACATGATACACTACTATTTCTAAACAAATTATCTAAAATCATCGCAATACTTAATGCGATATGAAAAGATAGCTAACGATATATTAAGTATTTTGTTGACAGTGATTAAATTAGTAAGTAATCTCTGACAATTTCTCAATACGCACCACATCGTGTGATATCTACAATGGACTTACAATCGTAAACTCGATATAATTTGTTTTATGATTCCATTTGATTGTCAGTAGTATATCAGGGATTTATAGATTGGATCGACACAAGTTGTACGTTGTAAAACGTTTTAAATAATTATGAATGATTAAATAAATTTTAGCGTTTACCATAGATGAATGTGATGGCAAATTAGTTATTTTAGTTAAATGTGTGATTTAAGTTAACTTCTTCAGTTAATATATTTTCATTGAGAACGGATATAAACATGATTATCAGAATATTTACATCATGGAATAATGTTTTTATTGAGTTTGAAGGTTGAAGTTTGCATCTATTTAAAGCAGTAGTGATTTATGATGGATGAATTGAAGTTATGTTAATATTTTTAACCATATATTATGACAAATAAATAACATTATTTTAAAATAGTGCAATTTATATTAAGGGTAATTCTGTATTTTTATCATGTTTATAATTAAATTATCAAAGTGTTGACGCGTCATTGAACATAACAATGTATTTATTGTGATCTTATTACTTCATCATCATTATTATTTTTATGAGCAATTCGGATGATGATAGAGAATTTGTATTTACAAAGATAACATGACCCGTATTTTAGCATTACCTACCTATGATTAATGTTCAGACAATCGTTTCTGATACTACGTTGATAAAAGTTTGAATTTTTCCGAGGTTTGTACTTACTTTGTAAGTAAGTAGTCTTTAGTAGCTATTCAAAAAGTTCTGTTTAAATTGTCTTGCATTGTTTTGATTTCGTATCTTGCTAGCAAAGAACATTACACTGTTAAGACATGTGTGTTTATTTATATTGATGTTGGCTTGAATCCGATAAAGAAAGCACATAAAGAAATCTTATTGTAAAGATTGAAATATAAAATACACAATTTGATAGTAAATTGTCACAAGTTTGCCATTTAAATGACCTTTTTAAGATAAATAATAGGTACGGTTCCTTCCACGAATCCAAAAATCTATTATAGGAACATCCGACAGTGTTGTTCATGCTAGAGAAATAAGTAATTTAAGTTGCTTCTAATTTACAAAATAATTCTGTTCATTAATTTGTCAATCGCCTTACAGCCGGTCACAAAGGTATAATGATTTCCTGCAGGCCCTTTCAGATCGAAGCTGTAAAGGGCGAACATTGTAAGGTTTTTAATATTACCAAAAGGGTGAGTCGTGAGTCCATAAATTTAATTAAATCTGTAATAAAGTAAATTCTCTCGACCCGCTTCACTCGCACATCACAGAATTGCCCAATCATGCGACTTTTTTGTGCATTGTAAAGCTCTTTCATTTGCCTGCAGAGTGATGGGTGACGAGGCGAAATATGCATCGTGAAGCCTAAAATGGTAATCTGATCAGCCTGTAACATGCGAGTGTTGCTGTGTGCGCAATCCTCCTTTGAGAAAAATCATTGTGTGCGCAACAACTGTGGAGTGTAAGGCGCTTACTTCGCCCACGGGGTTTGTTGAGAAAGACTTAAGTTATATAGAGTGCAGATGTGAATTTAAGTCTCAAATATAGCGTTCAATCGGATCATGTCTGGCATGGATAGTAGGGCGTGGCGCGTGTTGTCCCGTGAAGTTGGCGTGTCGGCTAGGTGGAGACTGTCGAGTTTAGTGTTCATGCGAGTCTTACCTTTCGCTGGCGATCGAGCTGTTTCTCGACATCGACTTGGGCGACATCTCGAAGTCGGAGTCTGAGCGGTAGAGGAAGGACTCGCGGCGCTGCGGCATGGCCTGCAGGACGAGCGCGGTGGACGGCGAGCCCCCCTCCAGGGGGGAGCGCGCGCCCCCCGCGCCTCCCGCACCACCCCCATTCTCCACATCGAAGCTGAAACAATAGCACACAGTGATTAATGTAACGCAATGTCATGAATAGCTCTTAATCCTGAGCATACGAGTACATCGGCAGATAAGCCTCGATAAGACAATCGCCACGCGATTTAAACTCGTCGCGTCGCACTTCGCGTACTGCAGATAAATTGTAAAGTACTTCACTGATTTATAAATAGATTTCGTATCTATAATATCGAGTAGAGGACATGTTTAGTAATTGCAAATTACCCCAATAGCACCGGCATTTGTATAAAAACTTCTGTTACTTCTGAACAATTAATAACTATTTAATAAACCAAAATCTTCTACGCATGCTTTTCCTGTAAAACGCACAACGACCGCACCGTGGAAGCAACATACGTGAAATGTACTCACGACGACTCTAGACGATATCAAGTCACAGATAATTCGTATTACGTAGTTTCTGCGTCTCTTACTATCAAATAAAACGATAAAGGGCATTGTAAAGTAATATCGTAAACATTTTATACCGAATACCCGGAGTTCCCAATAATTTTAATGAATCATTGTAGAACACGATATCGGTTTTATTAATATTATTTAAGTAGGTACAAAACTTGGAAAAACCTTTTTCTAAGTGATTAAAGTATATGGAGGAAACTTGAGAAAAGTGTCGGAATGTTTTCGCGTGGTACGGCACTGCCATCTGGGGGAAAATCTGAGCAACAGGCACTCGGAAAGTTTCATTGTTATGCCGCGCTGTCGGTTATTTAGTACGAATTGCTGCCGCCAGAGGTCTCTGTTTAGTATTGAAGGCAAAAGAATAGAACAGTACTAGCACCACCTTATTTTTTTACGTTTCTTGTAAATAAATTTACGGATTATTTGTAGAAAAAGCGTATTTTTTGTACATCAAGTTAATGAACTTAATAAATAGGTATCTATTGCAAAAAAAATCCGAGTGAAAATACTAGTCTAAATGCATTTTTTTGAACAAAATGTGTTTATACAAACTGTGGATCACGTTCAAAACATTATTCCGGCTCCTTATAACCTCAGTTGACTTGTCTACGGGCATAAAAGCTTTACTTTAACAAAATAAAAGGCTGAGTCTCGGATAATTACGGTA
Organism: Mythimna separata; assembly: GCA_030763345.1. NCBI lineage: Eukaryota > Metazoa > Arthropoda > Insecta > Lepidoptera > Noctuidae > Mythimna > Mythimna separata. The sequence goes on along the minus strand of CM061171.1, from coordinate 16,677,414 downwards.
ATCTGTCTTAATTATAAGATCTCACTACCCAATCAGGTAGATTGTAGTTACGCTACCCTCTCGGTTTCCTTGCTAATGGGGAGTTATTACACCTGCTTTTAAGAATATGTATGTAGCTTTAATCAATATTCATCATTAGTATGACAGAATTCTAGTTATTTCTACGACGAAGAAACATAAAAACACAGGCTTATTTAGTTAGTATTTGAATGTTTTGTACTCGTAGTTATATACTAGTTTAAAGAGGGGAGGATTATTTGTATTTGTTATAGACAAATAACGCAACCGTTTATCATAATTAGTACCTACTAGATTTATAACATTAGTTAGGATAATGCTGGGACAATTTTTTTTACAAATAGAATTAAACATAGAATATGCTTTTACTATGGTAGGAGTTAGACAAAGCAATAGCGGTCATTGAACCTCTAACATTTACTGTACATCTAATTTAAAAAATGGAAGAAAATATATAAAATTTTCTTCAATAATATCTATGTCGTTTTTATACGTTTTCTAGTAGGTAGTGAAAAACAGTTAATTGCCTGTTTTTCTGATAACTACGCTGAGATATAAGGAAAATATTAATGTACTTTATTACGAGTGCCTACCATAGAAGAATTTTTTGTATGTTTACTACTGACACATTCTTGAAATAAATAGTAATAAAGTTATTCTCGCATTTTATAAGTGCTACACCTACGGTGCGGTAGTAAAATGTATAGTGGGTCGTTCTTCCTCGCTATGGACCACCCATCAGTACAATAAGATGTATTTGGCAAAAATTGAGAAACTCAACATTTTCTAGTAAAACTAATTTTTTGAGCGATTGTAGATATAAAAGATAAACGTGCACGTATTGAATGCAAATTTCACGAATCCCCGACCGTTCGCATGAGACCGCGCTGCTATTGTTTTACTATTGTGTCTCGATTCGAGGGTATGTGACAGGTTAAGTGGCTAATAAGTTCACGGAAAGTTTAGACCAGGTTTGGAACGAAAACGATTTTAGAACACTGTTGCCGTCACTTCATCATCAAGAAGGCTGTTCACGCATATTTGAGAAATCTTGATCTACGCTCAAAGAGAAAACAGAAATTGAACACAAAAACCTACTTTTTATGCTAAAAGTACCTGTTGCTAATAAATAAAGCGCTAGAAAAGCGACAAATGCATAAAAAAATTGTAATTAAGGTAGACCAATTATATTCTATTCAAAAAGTAGTATTAACAGTTTTATTTATTTATTTATTTTATAATTTATGTACACACAAATACAGTTTTCATCCTTTGATTTCATTTGTTTTTAATGATATAGACCAGTGCTTGACTGTAACCTGACCTGATGATCCTTGTCACCACTGAAACACTTGGTATGTCAGGAATACGGAGCCGGGGAATGAAACAGCTGTTTACGATTACACACAGAACAGTTGAAAGAGGTTCTGTAGTTACACGTATATTGCGACTAACTGGTAATTTTATAAAACGTCGATACATTTGTAGACTTTGAATTCTGATGAAAATGTCTCAAAAATTCATAAACAGTCTCATATAAAAGTTTAACTGCCCTTGCCCTTGGTGTCCCATCTTAAAAATCTAATTTTATAGAACAGTTTCTGAGTCAGCAAAAACACTTTTCTAATCAACTTAATATGACGAAAAGAAAAGGTGTTATTTTGGAAATGCATTTTATACCCGTTTTTTGAGTCTTGCGGGTCTACAAAAGCCACTTTAGTAGAATTGTATTAGGATAATAGTATGAATAATATTTTTTTCATGGAAACAATTGTTGGCAAACAATTTTTTTTATATTAGTATAGATTTAAAATATATTTTTAAATCTATACTAATATAAAAAAAATATGTTTTTTTGTTTGTATGAGGTAATCTGTGTAAGTACTGGTCCGATTGCTAAAATTTTTTCATCAATAGAAAGCTGCTGTATTCCTGAGTGACATAGGCTATATTTTATGTACGCGGGCGAAGCTGCGGGCTAAAGCTAGTACAGAATATGATTCTGGTATGAAATTAATCGAGTATGATTCGGCTAATTGTTTAGGCCTTATTTTTAGGACCGCTGCAATTTCCCGAAACAATTTTTATTTCTAAGTAGGTAATATGTAGTGTCTGCTAATCTGCTCCTGTATCCATCTATTGTGAGTACATACCCGGTGCTTACCTATCTACGTAGTTTGTAAAGGCCAATAAAGAAAGCATTTTCTTAGTTCCAAAAGCGTCCCAGAAAAGTTGTTTGTTATAACAAAGTCATTCACCTTTCAAAGTTAGTCGAGACATGAGATATTCACCGCGTTTTAAAAATAGTACCCGTAATAATAGACTATGTACTATCCAATGAACTTGTACACGAAGATAGATAGGTATCTACTATCTGTCAATTTATTTCACATTAAATGTCGATAAAACATAAAAAGTTATCAATGAAAAGTCGGATTGATGAATTAAGTCCACCTATATAATACTACCGTACATGAAATTTAATCTAAGCTACTATTTTATAGAGGTAAGATTTGTAGGTTTGCATATAGATTTTTTTTTAACGTGGGATATCATCTAATGACTTCTCTGGCTGTAGGGTGGAGCGGGAGGACTTGTCAGACTTTTAGTGACTAAACTCACTCCTATGTTCTTTCTTTGCCTTATATTTCAGGACGCGGGTTTCCCACTTCAAAGCTAAGCGCTCGTCGAAAACAATGCGCCGAGGACGACTCGGGCTCGGTGCGAATGGGCTGACAGCGAGCTACCCATTGCTCGTCGTCCGCAAGCCAATACTTACAGTGGCTGAATATCAGGGTTAGGGTCCCGGCGAAAATGGTTGTTAACCTACACAGTATGCTCCACACAATGGAGACACCCGGGCGTTTCTTCCGCACGAATCAGGGCATATAGGGGGTAATCTTTGAAACTATTGGAGCGATAAGTGATATATAGGCTATAATGGCTTACGCGGGTGAAGCTCCTGGCAGAAACTAGGAAATAAATAAGTAACGAGAATTTTTTTACATGAAGATCACAAGACGTTGCTGATACAATTAGTTTAATGTATGTTAAGCCAGGGACCGCTTAACTTTTCAGAGACAAAAATCTTTCTATCTTACTGTGGGGACGGGCTGCAAAAATCGAGTCTATTTTTATTCTGTTGAAAAAAGCGATCAGAACCATTTCACCTCTCCGTGTCAGTGCGATTGTCTAAAGGAACTGTTTAAGAATATTAACATCACGGACGGGACCGTCGTGACATTTAAACATCAGTTATCTACGTAAGATAGAATCTTCATTTTTCTAGGAACGAGCGGGCAGCAACCGTGACAAATGTTAGTAGAATTAGCTTAATGATCTAAGAAACGTACCTAATATGGAAAATAAGCTTTTTTATGTGGTAAATCATGTGCGGCCGCCTCCTTCACTAGCATTACTGCTTCGCAGCAGGAGGCGACCGCCTCCCGCTTCTTTTCGCTATGGACCATGGCCTGTACCAGGCCCCGACGTGAGAGGTCGCTGCCACTGATCGCCCACATGAGGACACGCGGTGCTCCGCCCAAGCGGGGCACACTTCCACGATAATACGTAAAATAAGCTAAGCAACGTAGTAATCAAAGACAAATATAAAACAACTGGCAATTTTATAGAAGTTGACAAAAAGACATGGCATAACATGGTTTTTTATGAACGGATGCTGTATATCAGATGAAACTTCATCTCGTCATCTGCCACGGCTTTTTATATTAATTTGTTCTTAGAATTGTATTTTTAACCCAGACGCTTTCAACGTGCATGTCTTTCTACATCGGTCTCCCAAATGTCTACATTAACGATGCTATCATGATTTTAGTCATGGACATACTCGTATTTAGAGCAACGTAAAAAAGGTGATTTAATGTTATACAGGAAAAGTTTTTAACCACTGCGTAAATTTTTTTTGGTGGCTCAGTGTAAGTAATAGAACACAGATCGATCTTCAAAGTTAAGCAACGCTTGCCAAGGTTGGTCTTTGGATGGGTAACATCTCAACATAACGAGTTTCCTCTGTGCCTCGGAAAGCATACTAGGCTGCCTACCAGACCTCCACAACCCAATAACTGAGGTAACATGAGGTAACTTCATGCCAAGACTAAAGTCAGATTTACTGACTTCTGACTATCCGTAACGACTGTAAATGACAGCCGGGACCTACGGCTTAGCGTGCTTTCCGAGGCACGGAGGAAACTCGTTATGTTAAGATGGTCACCCATCCACAGACCAACCTTGGCAAGCGTTGCTTAACCTTGAAGTCGACTTGTGTTCTATTACTTACTCTGAGCCGCCAAAAAAATTTACGCAGTGGTTAAAAACTTTTCCTGTGTAATTATGGTCTCATTATGCACTGGTTTATGACTAGAAAATATTTAAAAAAAGAAAGGTTTCATATGTTTTATTTCTGAGTCAAATTAATTATTGTGTGCTGTAAGAAAGTTTGCTGATATTATTAGCTGTATTTTTCCAATTCATGTTTTGTTTAAGTTATTAGTATTTTTTTGTTGTTGTTAACTTAACACGCCCGTTAAGTTGACGTTATTTTATTAGTTAAAGTAATAATACCGCATTTCAAAGTAGCTAAAATTGTAGATCGAAGTAGCTTAAGCTGTAACTTTAATTGAAAATGGTTTCATTTGCAATGTAGTCGGCTCAAATATTGAGAGTTTCAAATTCTGTCATTTTCCGAAATCTTAAACGATATCAACACACAGGTTACGAGACAAGAAAGGGCAAGGTCACAAAATGTCATAATGCTCGGTTCACACAGCAGCGATAGTTTTGAATTGTTTAAGAGTAGTTGAAACAAAGCTATCCCAAGTTTATCTGAAATATATTATATAGAATATGTTTGGGAAAAACTTGAATGGCAATTGAAACAAAGAAAACCAGTAGATACCAGCTAACATCAGGGACCTTAAAAGTGCATTGTTAGAAGTGACAGTTCAAATATGCCTGTAAATGCTTTAAGGCGGGCGCGACGTTAGAATTATCCATACAAACGTAATACCAAAATCATTTGCAATTTAAGCATATTTACACCATAATATGATGTTATTCGGATTCAGACAATAATTATCTAGGTTCCTACATCGTCTTTTTGTTGAAAAACCTACCCCAAACGAAATTTAAGCGAATTTAAATTTGCACATTTTCACAGCGAAAATGTCATGTTTTTATTTTGTTTTTTCTATATTATAAACAACAATATTTCAAAATATCTTTTCGTAGGAACACAGTTATTATTAGCAAGTTATAAATACTCGAAACAATATTGGAAATACATTAATTTTTCATTCATCATTTTTGGTATTACGGAACCTCTCCCAAATTTCCAATAGTTTGTATTGCTATCATAGCAAGCAACTGTCAGTGTGCGGATGATGACTTTACTCCAGTCGGTGTGTCCAAGAATTGTTTAAACTATCTGGATTGCTTCCATCAACCTCAAAAACGTATTTTATTTCGTCTCAACTCGAGATAGCGCGCGGTCTCCGCAGGCCTCTTAAGTTTAATTTGTACCGCATGTATCCGCCACAACAAGACCTTAGATTATAATTATTATCGAGTCATTAAAAACACAGAAAATACGTTTTTTTTTCGAATTTATGATTCGATTAAATCACGTGAAATTGTAGATTTAATATTTTCTGTTCTTGTGTTTTGGACTAGTCCAACGTAGCGTATAGATATTATATATGATATCATCTCTCATAGCAACTTTTTATGAGATTAGCTACCGAGTATAGTCTTGGCTAATTAAAGAAATAAAACAACAGTTAAGCATAATTATTATCCATGTAAAATCTCAGATAATCGTAGAAAAAAGAAGGCATCGTAATTTGAATCTCATTAAATGTGTTAAGTGTAGTGTACAGATATTATGTAGGTATATTGCTAGTTTTATTTCATTAAGTAGTCCATAATAGTTTCTCTTTTTATGCCATAATATATTATAATGATATTGACAAATAAAATTAGTTGCCTTTATTGGATCTCTAGAACAAACTTTTCGAAGTACATTGATGACAACATGGGGATTCAATGAAGGTGCCCATAGTCCAAAGAAGGCAACAGCCCACGGTTTAGTTTTCCTCGTTTCAAAAAGCCCGGATTGTTTGGGCTTTCGATTATTATTATAAATATCAGTCCAACGACTGAGCCAGTCGAAACGAGTGACCATCTTAACATAACGAGTTTCCTCCGTGCCTCGGAAAGCACGTTAAGCCGTTGGTCCCGGCTGTCATTTGGAGATCTTTGGCAGTCGTTACGGATAGTCAGAAGCCAGTAAATCTGACTCCAGTCTTGCCATGAAGTACCGTGTTACCCCAGTTAATGGGTTGTGGAGGTCTGGTGGGCGGCCGCTCCTCGTAAAATACTGGTATTCAGCTAAATCCGGCTTGACTGGAAGCCGACCCCAATATAGTTGGGAAAAGGCTAGGCAGATGATGATGATCAGTCCAACGACTAAAAATGAATAAATTTGTTTTATTTTATCAGTTATATTTTTTTGAGGTTGTAAAGTGAAGTGGTTCATTCAAAACAACCTTTTCCTAGTTAAAGACATAACACTAGCCACGGGAGCGGATCAGTAACTAAAGACGCGGGTGTAACCGCGGTCGCAACAGCTAGTGTTCAATATAGAGAGATATTGTACACCTGCTTACAAAATATCGACAGTTTATAATCTTGCAAGATTTATTACAAAGTAACTTCTGCATCGAGTGAAATGTATGCTTATGCCACTGAGTGATGAAGAAGTATTCTACTGGTGAAAGAATTTTTCAAATAGTTCCCAGTTTATGACTGTATCTATAAACAAACAAAAATATATATTCCGGGAAACTTTGTTCTGTCAAATAAATTATAATTATCAAAGTAGTAGTAAGTGTATCGAAAGTAGGTGTAAATCGATACAAAAATACGAAATCGCAATTAATAAATTGAGGTATCCCCGTAGGAATGTAAAAGTCGCCCAAGGTCGAACCAATAAACAAAAAAAAACAAACATAAATCGACCAAGCCGTTTCGGAAGACACACGAACACTGTAACATGATGTTATTATACTATCGAAGATTTAGTCTATGACGGATGACAGGATAGGATGGAAAAAAAAACTTCTTGCGCCGGCCGGCCCAACTAATAAAGGACAAGGGCCAGAAGAAGAAGGAGAAGATAAGATTGAATATAGACTTGTATTGTATTGTATATCGAGCTGATATCCGCAACTCCACGACTAATTTGCGTACGACGATGTATTTTGCGTACACTACGGTACTTACGGACTTACGGTATTTTTAATATTCCGATGATATCCGACGTAGACGTTAAAACCCAGGGTCAATTGCAAGTCGATGACAGCACGAAATACCTTCTTTAAGAGTCAACGTACCTATGCACCTGTACCAATGAGATCATTTCATTACGCAACATGATGTCATGAGGAAAAAGGTAACGTCTTCCGATGATTTTAGGTTTTACACTTAATGACTTAATAATAATGACGGAATTGTATAGTGTCATGTTTGTGTACGTCATTATTCTCTCAATATGATTTTTATGACATCGTATGTCTCTCGGTTAACAGGAAAGGGAATCTTGTTATTGTTTGCATTTTGATGACATGTTAATAATGACGAATGGAAGATTTGGTCGCTTATGTCATTGTTGTGACATGTGTAGACTTGACAGGTACATTTATGACATATGTCGTTAAGGAATGTCTCTCGATTAACAGGAAAGGGATTTCTATTTGTTTCTTATACGTATTGTTTTGCATTTTGATGATATATTAATAATGACGAATGGAACGTTTGGAACTGTCGTTATTGTTAATAAAGATAAATGTATGACATAATATATTATGTTGTAAGTATTTTCAATTATTCATGACATATGTTATTAACGTTTGAATCCCCAACCGGTCCTATGAGACCGCGCTGTTATTGTTTTACTATTGTGTCTCGTTTCGCGGGTATCTGAGTAACTACGGAATGTCTCTTAAATAACAGGAAAGGGAATTCTGTTTGTTACTTAAAAGTTTTTGTTTACATTTTGATGACATATCAATTGTGACGAATAGAAAATTTGGCGACTTATGTCATTATTAAGTATGACATGTGTAGACATTACAAGTAAATTTATGACATATGTTGTTAAGGAATGTCTCTTAATTAACAAGAAAGGGAATTCTGTTTGTTTCTTATACGTTTTGGTTTACATTTTGATGATAATTAATAATGACGAGTTGAACATTTGGTACCTTATGTCATTATTGTACATTTGTAGACATGACAGGTACATTTATGACATAAGTTGTTAAGGAATGTTTTTTCAATACCAAAACCTACGGTGTACTTACAGTTGCCCTTTACTTTTCAGGGCCACGATAACCTGACCCATTCGTTTTGGTTTGCATTTTGATGACTTATGATGATATGTTACATTTATGACATCCGTATTTTCGGTTTGTGATTATGTGGTTAAGTTACAAAATGTACATTCACGATGACACGTACTTATTATATTTTTCCAGAAGCTAATTTTACAGCTTGTATTACGTGAATTATAGGTGTGTTTATTACTATTATTAGGGTAATAATTTAAACTTATCGCAGTAGTCTAAAAGAGAAGTGAAATCATTTACAACCCACGTTTTTTCGATACTTGATAATATGCATGGAAATTCCGGTCAGAACATATAAAAACAAAAACACAGGGACAAATAAAATTACCCAGTGAAACTGCATAGCGGTAATGTGTATCGGTATTTTTGACAACTAGCTTCTGCTAACGGTTTAGCCCGCGTGAAATGTTTAAAATCTGACCATCGTGACAAATGATCCCAATATAGTAATATAATTGCTATGTCCTCTTTCGACGGCGACTATCGTAACCCAGTGCTGCGCACGCTGTAACCTTAGCGGTAGGTCCCTTCTCTAAGGAGTGGCTGAAGAGGCATCATGGCGTTCTCGCCTTCTGCATCACGCAGGTTTTCACCATACATGGTAAGTTCGGGAAGTTCCTGTATCGAATTTAGGCGAAAGAATGGCTTAGGTGTTCATTGTGTAAACAACCCAGTGACCACGGTGGACCATTTGGTGAAGGAGTGGGCTTGACAATTGGGGGTTTGGGCGGATTACTGCTGTATCCTCATGGAGGCGATCGGCTTTAGCGACATCTTGCTCCAAGCTTTGGTTTAGGTTGTATCGAATTCCGTCCAAAACCAGTCGACAGACACAAACATACAAACGCTCGTCTTTATTTTAGTGTTAAACTAATTTCAACCCTGTCATTAACACTGCTGTATGTTGTGGTTCGCTGGGTTAAAATTAAAAGTTTTCTATTCTGTCTTTAGTCATCTAAACCATCACGTCTTCGTAGCTTCACTGACTAATTTATATTGATTTTTTTATATTTTGTATTATTATTATTAGGCAAGATCGATTACAAACGCTAAAATCCTCATTTTTAATTATGGTGGTTGGTGGTTATGTACCAATCGTTTATTTATTATTTATTCATTTATTTAATCTTCATACAACATAAAAAATTAAAGGCGGCCTTAATTAGCCATTCTCTAACATTTAACCTAGGGTAGTGAAGAGACAATATGGTAGCTGATAAAAAATTGCAATTGACAACTTAAGCAACACCTACTATATTACATTATGCTATATTTTCTTACGTTAACGATATGTAAACATGAAAATATTACTTAAGCGGAAAATTCAATACATTTTTATCATACCAAGCTTATCCATTGTACTGTAGAAGTTAAAAAAACTTCAAAGGAAAAATATGCAATAAAATTTTAAACATAGTGCAGCAAACTGTTCTAGGTAACCAGCATCAGGGAAAAATTTAATTTTTTTACTCAAAGAAAAATCGTATACAGATCTTAACCTCAGGCATTGTGAGATGCTGCGGTCTGTTCGAAGGAGTCTGTTATCTTAGCGCACGCTAAAAAGGCAAATGAAGGAACACGGTGGGTGTTTTGTCTGTAGCAGTCTGACGCTCCTACTCGCTCTATCCAGAGCGAAAAGGAGTGTAAAACCGTAGGCCAAAGCCTACTGGGGCTATTGGTTGTCTTCGAAGGGAAGTCATTAGATGATTTCCCAAAGTAAACCCATATTTCGTTGTCAAAACTCGTATCTATGCCGAGTGGGAGGATTATTATGACAATATCCATCTTAAAAAGGTAGTATGAGATTCGTGTAAGATTACATGTTTTTTTACAACGTTGTTTTTTCAATATTTTCATCCTATCTAATCGATTAATCAAATTATGTAATTACAACCTACTATATCGAATGACATCAGAATTATACTCTTCAAATCATATGATCTCAAGGATACTCGTACTTATGTACAGTTGTTTCTTTCCGTCTCATCAGATTATATATCTCGTAAACAAGTAATTATATAAAAAACAAAACAAATGACGTCTTATTTTTAATTGTTGCATTTATTTTATCGTAAGTAAACATATGACGATTTTGCAACAGGAATTTTAATCCTGAATTTATTAGGTTTCATCGAAATTGTATACATATTATAAGGATTACCTTATATGTATAGAATCTCACTGGTACCTATTATAGGTACACCTATAATACAGGTCACCAGGTTCCCACCTGCATAATTAGTAAGCTTAGTAAGATCACAGCAAGTATAACAAAAAATAACAAATAATTAATGAGTTTAATAACTAAAGGAGTAAATAAGTAGGAATAAAAATAATAATAATAATCCTTTAAATCCCCTAATAAAACAAGGGAGTGAATTTAAAAAACGATGTTCTGTAAATTATGGCGCATCACACAAGTTCATCTCTGTTGTTTGTATTATTTTTTGTAACGTGGTTTTTCGACAATTTTCTTTCTATCTTAAGGTGTTATAGCTAATACAAATAATAATAAGGTACCAAGTAAACCAAAACAAATGCCACACAATTTTAATTTACGAATAATCGTCGCGTGATAAAGTTTCCTGGCGACCCCTAAAAAAAGGGGACAAAGAGTAGAAAAATCGATGTACTATAAATAAGGGCGCATCACACGAGTAATTTCCTCGCTATTATTATACCTGCCGGTGGTGCGGCGTCGTGCGGACACCGGGGGGCGCCGCAGCGGCCTCCGGGAGGCACCCCTCGCGCTCCAGCGCCGCGGGGCCTCGCTCCACCTGCCACAGGGACCGTCAGGACCACCAGCCAGTCAGACCAAACACCATCCAAATACAGACTAAGCTTGTTTTTCAGGAAAAGCCTCATAGGCCGTAATAGGTACCAATGCCTATAACTTGCACAAAGGTTTGCTTAATTATTAATGATATTTTTAAACTTTTCTCCACTTCTGCTCGTATATCGTGGATGCGTTCACAAACATGTAAACTCACATACACACGACGACGAAAGTTTCTGCAGGCAATGCAAGTTAGTTCTGTGCTGGAATTATACCGCTGCTACGCACCGCAGCAGCTACTGTCTCAACCACTGCGTCAATCACGTAGTCAGCCCTTCTTGCATGGCATTGTCCCATACAAGTTCTTATTGGGGTGTTACTAAGGCATGCCAGTTACTTGCACACTTATATGCAAGTTATAGGTATGTGTACGGCCTATAAGGAAGACATCCTCGTCGTAAATAAGTGAATGTGGTAAACATTTATGTACTTATATTTGGATGGTGTCAAATTTTTATGATTTGGTAGGGTTGTTGATGGCATTTAATGTCATACAATTTATGGCAATTTTATTAAGAATCCGTCACTGGGCAACAGGTTAATAAAATAACCTTCTTTTTTATAGCGTTTTGAAAGACATTTTTATATAAGTATTTATCAAGTAGCTATAAGAGTGTTCTAGGAAGCAAAAGGCTGGTTAAAGGCTCTCGTTAAAATTGAGTTTGATTTCCGAGTGTGCCTCCTTGATTTGTTTACCATGTTAGGGCGCTTCAGTCCCTGTTTTCCTACACGTCAATTGGCTCGGTGTTCTCGATAAATAATTGGAAGAACTTAATTACCGAGCGTGGAAACCAACGACGCAATAATATAATTACATAGTGGTTGGTGGTAGTTCGGCTATATTTAGACACGGTAAATAATACCTACTATCCAATTTATTCATTCGGAAGTATTTTTGGGCCAACACTGTCTCTTTTAATGGAACCTAATTAACTTGAATATTTTAAACTTATATTGAAGCTTTTAAGGTCTCAACAATAAATATAATATTTTGTTATGTCGGTAATTATGATGCTTTGACGGGTATTGGTAGTGCATCAATCAATATATGGTATGCAGGCGATTCGATGATTTGATAGGTAATGCTATCAAAGTAGTCATCTAAAATAAGTTTGTTGACGAAGATGGTATCAATGCATCATACGATAAACACAACATTACACGTACCGACTGACGCATGCCGACTATGCGCATTCACCTTTTTCGTCTTTAAAATATCGCAGACAGTTGGCATTTGCGACTAGACATACCTACGTAACATATATGTAAGTATACCATCGAATATCGAACTGTTGCTCATATTACACTTCAACGGGTGTTTACAAAATTTTCTTCAATGTTCGTTTATTATTGGTTTGGGAACTTGCCAAAATAACTATGCAGATTTAAAACCACGTGTTTTTATGTTAGTGCAAACCATTATTTCCTATCAACGCTGTGCCCAGTGACAGGATAGAACATTCTTTATATGACGTATGAATTTTTAGTTTTATTGATTGCTAATAACTTAATCTTTTTGATACGTCATTGGATATGGTATAAGTCCCTGTATTCACAAAATATCAAGATTACAGTGTGTGTCAGCAGTAAATAGCAGTAACAATTGGAGGTGCCGGTAAAAGGTTTACAGAAGGGATCCCTTATATTGTCCGTCAGCCTTGATTTACAATCGGTGAGGTTAATAAATCCGGTGTCAGCCTTTGTCAGGAAAGCCTAAATATTAAATTTTTCCGTGAAAGAAGTGAGATAGATAAAATTGTTTGTTCCAAGTTTTATTATATTTTTTTCTCATTCTTTATCATTATTGTTACAGTTCGGAAACGTAGCTTTTCTATTAAACTTATTTACATATTTTCGAAATAATCTAAATATCCAGTTTTCGACAAAATTTTGTAGGCCTTGCCAAATTTGAATCACATATAATTGTACACACGCTGTATGCTGTTATGAGTATTGGTAAATGTCTAATTCTTAGCCAAGTTTCCTTTATATTTAGAACATAATTTATCATTCATTAGTACATCATTTACTGCTGTCACAAAACCACTATAATTTGATAAATTGAGCCGTACGATGACACACAACAGTCGTAAGAATACTCATAAAAATATTCAAAGTATGAGGATCTAATGTATTTTTATTTAAGAAATTGTGACGAATATAGAAACTTGAGTAGGTGTTAGCGTCATCTCTGAAATTGCAACGCCTACTGCTGTACCTATTAGACAAATATCAATTGATATTAAAGTGTAAACTAGATTATGTAAAGTCGAAGCAAATTTGATAAGACATCTCGATACATTGACTGATAAAGAGGCCACTACACAGCTACAGCTGACGAAGGCACCAGCAATAGTATTAAATTGTTTCCTGTCAAACAGTTAAAAGGAATGTCTTTCATGTCCAAGTTATTCTGGTCCGTTGGCTCTTTTTACCGAGTGTCATATATTGAACCTTTCTGTTCAGCACTGGCCAGTGTGCTAGATATTCGAATGAAAAGAATACGTGCTGTATTGTTAGGAGCCTATTCTGATAGATCAATGTTTATTTTGCGAATCAATACACAGTAACTTTATTTAATTGCTTATGAATAACTTTTAAAAGAGACAAAAACAGCTGTCTAGTACATGCTATAATGACTATTTTACGTACTCGTTAAAATGTAGAACAGCTTTTATTTTGGTGATTTCAGGGTTTGTTCAATTGTTCCACAATAAATCTTGTTCGTATTCATGACTGTACTTACACCTACAAGATCTTAATAACTTAAAATTCAATTTGTGTAAAGATGTGTACTAGTAGTATACAAATTCAAATGTGTCATAATTTCCATTGTCACAGTTATACGTCTGCTTCTCCGTACAAGCTCAAGTTTCTCGCTACGTAAATTTTATTCCGACAGCTGAATGGGGTTGAAAAAGTCCAGGTTCCGCGTCAAATATTGTTCTTTAACAAAAGGAACGAAGGTACGGTTGCATCATACGACTTTCAAGAAACAAGAATTGCGTGAATTGTTATTTCCCTGCTCTTTGAAATAGCTTTCGAAATATAATTTCCTGACTGTTCTTTACAATATTGCCTTGTTATTTCGCTGAACTTCTAGAATTATAAGTGCCTTGTTGTATCACAATCGAAGATAAATTATTATTAAACGAAGTTCAGCCAACTGGACTTTACCACCACTCAATTTGTAAGTAGGTATTGTACGTCGCATGCGTCGTCTACAAGAAAATAATTATCTCCTTTCGGCGTAACTACAGTGTGTAGATTTCAATAAGTACCTGTAGATTAAACCATTACAATCAACGTCATTGAAGATAATTAACCATATCTCTATCGCATCAACATATCAACGTCTCATCAAATGATGAGACGAATGATTGTATCGTTTCCCTATGATAAATGTCTTTAAAATATTGTGTTGGTATCTGTTTAACGAAGTTTTGCCGGTATCGACATGAAATTCATTGTTTGATAAGAGATTACGAGTGTTGTATGTCATGCGGGGTCCCTGTTCAGTAGGGGTCGGTGACCTCTTGGGGTGGTCGCCGCTACTGGTCTGACTGGAGCTGGTGGTGGTGGTGCTGAGCGTGGACAGGTCGCTGGAGGCGCGCGCCGAGCGCAGCCGCGGCAGCACGGGCGCGTCCTCCGCGTCGGGCGAGCGCGCCGGCTCGCACGCCCAGCCCAGCGCGCGCGCCGCCGACCACACCGCGAACACGAATGTCAACATGTCGGCTAGCCAGCCACGCGCCGCCCTCGACCCCGGCCCGCTCCCCGACACTCACGTGAACACCAAAACATCGGTCCGAGTTCACACTAGCATATTTGCGCACAGTCTCAGTCAGAAAGTCAATCACTGGTCCATGCGAGTCCGCGCGAGCCGGTCCACAACATGAGCACGTGCAGCGGCGCGCTTCACCCGCGCGCGCGGCTCGCACTACACTGCGCTCGCCGCCGAGCCGCCGACACGCGCGCTATACTATGCACTTGTGCTATCGTCATTATTGATAGTTATTAGCTTGACAACTACACGTTCACATCGTCAATACGTACAACAAACATCAATTAAACATTATCATGGCAGGGTTAAGTGCGAATTGTTTTCAGTTATTGTCACATCACTAACCTCTCAATAGATCGTCTTATTATAATAGCACAACAAATCGTGGATGGAGCACACGTTACGAAATATCACTAATAGTACAAGCAATGGTGCGTGTAGATATTATGATGTGCATCGCGGACGGCGTGAGCGTGACGCGGCCGGCAGTGTTGACGTCGCGCGGCGCGGGGAACGTGAGCGCCGACGTCACTCACTGCTTGGCTCACCCGCGCCGCCACTCGCTGAAAGGGCACGTTCTATATTTATATGTGACCCGCAATTACATCACTGCTAGAAAACAATATGAATGCGTCATTTATTTGAAGAGTTTTCGACACGGTATCACTTGTTGCACGCTTGTTCCGAGTCGGCAGCGGCGCCGTGTCGCTGCACGCGGCGGATCGATGCCCGCGGCAGGCCGAGCCGCGTGCGTGGCAGGTATGCAGCGCGCCGAGGTCGCGCGGGCTCGTGTCGGCGGCGTGGCGGACAGGAGCTCCGTCACAGAGCATCCTGCGGCTGCCCGGCGGCCATGTTGCCAGCGCCATTTTGCCGGGGGTCGAATGGGGCGAGCCGCATGCGTACGCCGGCACGCAACTCTTGAGTAGGAAATGACGCAAGTCACCAGCTCTGCTGAACAGAAGTGGTGCTTATGCCGCCTACACAAGATACACTTTCCAATACCATGCAAAGTGCGTTCGTTTATAGGTCAAGCGAAAACCTAACGTCTTCACTGAAGCTTGCTACGAATCACAACCACTGAATTCGGTTTAATACATTCGTAAGGCTTCACAGATTACATTTTCAGCGATAAGAGTTACGTTTCACATTGATTTACCTGTCCACGAGGCAATGATACGAATCAACCCCTCAGACCATAACGATTGACCTGATTTTTAGATTTTAAACATGGATTATTAAGTTTTTATAATAAGAATTTTCCGGAAAACTCTATATTGTAAGGGAGGAAAAATCAATTAACAGTAAGTAATTATCATCAACATTCCCATCACATAATCATTCATTTAACAACTATTAAAACTCACCGTGCTTTTTTCTTTAGAAACATAATTATTTCTCTCAACTTGTAATTTTCATGAAAGTTCAGTCAACGAAACGTCATTTTCCAAGCCATCGCGATGACTACGCGTGAAATCGCACTAGTTTCACTTTCATAGAGGTTGCCGACACTTAATGTAATTAAAAGTCGGTGGAGAATAAAGTAGTTATGTTTTATTGGTTTGTCGCGTAGGTCGTTGCCTTGAACTTGACCGCGGTGCCGCTGCCCTTCATGCGGGTGCACCCTACAGACTACATCACATCCGGGGGAACATTTGCATTGATCTTACATAGAGAGAAACCTTTTTTGATAGACGTATACTCGTAGGAATAATTTGGTCGGTCTACGGGATTTTGTTACAGTTGTAGACTTCGTAGCAGTTTCGTAGCACCGTAGCCTCGTAGGCTTTTGGGATCACAGGAACTACGTGTAATTAAAAAGAGTAAAACTAACATATCGATACCTTTGGGTAGAAAGGTCGTATAAACCAAAACCCGACTTTTCAGTAGAGCAGAAAAACCATATTTTTTTTACAAAAAAATTCATAACTTTTTTACTTTTGAAGTTATAAAAAAATTATCTATGAGAAAGGTTCTTACATTTTGCAGATGAAAAAGGTTAAATCATCAAAACCTAGCTATCTTCTTTAGTTTTAAAGTTAGCTTGCATTTACGTCTAAGAAAAAATCAATTCTTGGTTTATACACCCCATGAAAATGTACTTTGAAAAAACTGTGTGGGTCGTATATCCATTTTTGGTAACCATAAGGGTCACATTTAATGTCGTAAAAACCCATATATGTAATTTTTTGTGTATTATAAACCATTTATAATCATAGATTAATTGAATTCTGGCTAATAAATAATCCTGTTACTCATAGAATTAGTAGGAACTCAATTATTATTATTCTAATACCCAATAATGGTCGATTCAAATAAAATAAAACTACCGGAAATATGAAATCAACATTTATTAAGTAAGTATTATAATACCTTCTAATCAATGGTATCTGTCCGGTATATGTCTATCGCGCTCGTTCTTCTGCTTGTCGCTGCGCGCAAAATGCGAGCCTTGTGTGTTGGTCGTAAAGTCCTTCCTGCCCTTATCCCATATTACTTAAGGTCAGCGCAACACGTTTTCTTCTTCCATTCTGTCCTGTCGTCCGTCACACTATGACTAACTTCCTTTTCTTTCTTATCGATCCTTACGCAATCCAGCCATCTTTTCTTTGGCCTCCCTCTCCCTCTCCATCCATCCACATGTAAACTCAGGACTCTTTTAGTAATACATCATTCATTTCATCCCTCCTCTTCACATGACCATACCAAGACAAACGATTTCCTTCCAAATTTTCAGTCACTGGCGCCATTTTCAAACTTCCCCTAATACACTGATTTCTCAGTTTGTCCATTCTTGTCACACCACACATCCATCTCAACATTCTCATCTCCGCTACATGCAATCTTTTTTCATCCATGTTTTTTTCACAGCCCAATATTCTGATCCATACAGTATGACTTAGAGTTATGAGTAGGTCTTATCACGTACTAGTAGATTTTACCCTTCAACTTGACGGGCATCCGTGGATCACAAGTTGTTCCCGTGACCTGTCGCCATTTCATCCATCCTGCGTTGATCCGATGTGTTACGACCCGATCTACCTCCCCATTTCCTTGGACAAGCGACCCGAGGTACCGAAAGTCGGAACAAATCGGTATGGATGTCCCAGCGAGGGCTAAAGGCGAAGGATTGGAGGGACCGCCGAAATCGCAGAACAAGTGTTTTGGTCCTACTCAATTTCAGGCCAACACTCTCCAGTCAATGCCACCACACCTCCACCAATTTGCTATGGACCTCTCGGCAACCAGCACAATATCATCGGCAAACAGCATACACCAGGGGGCCTCTTCCTGAATGTCTAACGTCAAAGCGTCCATTATCAGTAGGAAGGGCTGGGAGCCGACCCCTGATGTAGGCCGAACGCCACATTGAAATTTGGCATTTGTGCCCACTGTGGACCGGACTTGGGTACTACACCGACTGTACATCGCATACTTCACAGGCACACCTTTCTCCTTAAGGGCCCACCACAGAACCTCACGATGTACCCGGTCGTATGTCTTTTCGCGGTCAATTAATACCATGTGCAAGTTTTTATGTGCACCTCTGTATTTCTCGCACAGCTGGCGTATAGCGAAAATGGCATCCCTTGTACTGACCCTTGTACTTGAAATTTCACTTTCTTCTCTCAACCGCCTTTCAATACTTCTTCCTCCCTTACTTTCATAGTATGTGACATTAGCTTTATTCCTCTATAATTGTTGCACTCAAGAACATCACTTTTGTTTTTAAAGATGGGCACCAAAAAACTTTTGTACCAATCATCAGGTATAAATTCTTCTTTCAACAACTTATTGAAGAACAAAGCTAACCACATCCATCCATCCACTCGCAGTAACTTCCACACTTCAACTGGTATTCCAAACTGGGCCAATGGCCTTACCATTCTTCATTCCATTTACTGCTATACTGACTTCATCCATACTAACCATTCTCTGGTTTAGTTTCTAAAATCCCACTCCAATCATTTTCCTCATTCATTAGTCTTTCTAAATATTCCTTTCACCTCTCTTTGATTTTTTCATCATCTGATAGAACCATTTCAGGTTCATTCCTTACACATTTTTCTTGACAAACATCCTAAAGTAAGGTGCGACTTGCAATGAACATGGTTTATACACCAACGTTGCGAACTGTGTTTGGATTTACGACGTCAAATTTAACCTGTGTTTAGGTAATGCATTTAACACTTTAGGGCGTATAAACCATTTACAATTAATGCATTTAACATTTTAGGGCGTATAAACCATTTACAAATAATGCATTTAACACTTTAGGGCGTATAAACCATTTACAATTAACGACTATTTTTACACCCTGAGTTAATATAAATTATGGTCATTACGTCATAACAAAATTACAAAAAAATAATATTCGGCTTTTACATTGAAAATTTACCTTTTTTAAGAGGCTATGACCGAAAATTTCTGGGTCGTATTAACCATTTTTGAGCGAATTTCTACATTTCAAATATACAGATCGATAGAGAAAATAATTTTGAGAAAAATGGTATATATAACTCAATTTTGCCAAAATGGTTTATACGACCTTTCTACCCAAAGGTAGCGATATTATTTTCTAAATGGAGTGACTAGTAAATACATGTTCGGAATCAGAAAAAGTCTGATTTTTCGTACACTTTTTAATAACGACGGCAGTACAGATTTTAACATGATTGAGTTGCAAAGCGTGGATGTCAAGATGCTTAAAAGTAATTTAATTTACGTCTGTTTAAACAAATATGCTGCGTCAGGATTTTACTGTGGCTGGTAAATAAACGTATAGATGAAAATAAAAATAAATAATGCATTTTTATGGAAAAACTCTCTATAATATCTAATATACAAAAATAACTCAAATAGTGAGTTAAATCGAGAGTCGATTTAACTCAAAAACTACTGGACGGATTTTAAAAATTCTTTCACCATTATTATAGGCTATATTATTATATTTTCTACTTTCAGGTGCGTGAAGCCGCTGGCAGAAGCTAATATATTAATAAATATAAAAATCCTAATAGCCATTCTGTTGCAATTTGGCACAGGAGCGTTAGTATTCACCAAAGAGAGATCTACCTATACCCAGCAGTGGGAAAAGTTGGAGAGATGATGATGGGACTTTTTTTTTGATGAGGGGAAATCATCCAATGATGTTGAGACTGGAAAATAGTGGTTACAGATTTGGCCAGTGCTAAATTACGAAAAGGTCACAGCGAGTTTTGAAAAGGCTGGTTATGAGTGCCTCAGATTCACCAATACAATGTTTATTGTATCTGTTTCATCATCATCATCTGCCTAGCCTTTTGCCAACTATATTGGGGTCGGCCTCCAGTCAAGCTGGATTTAGCTGGATACCAGTATTTTACGAGGAATGGCTGCCTACCAGACATTGTATTATTGTATCTGTTCATAGAACCATAAAAAAAATTAAAAAAAAAAATGTTTTCAAATCCTAAACGGATTATAAAACAAACAACCTAACCGGTTGTAGTAGATAATTCCGTACCTCACGCTTAGTGGAACAAGGAAAACACATAATTTGACGAGGAAACAACACGCCATTAGAACAGACACCTATAATAGAAACATTTGAAGCCTTTTCTAACAACAGCCCTCAGATTGACAGTGTGTATTTCACGTGAGTCGGCACAATGCTGTACTGTGCCAGTTACCTTGGCAAGTAATGGCGGACTATCCACCATATTATTACGCTTGTGACCAAAGATAATTAGTGTGGGAATGCACGTAGATGCAATTACGGTGTACGTCCGAGGCTGATTGTACTATGTATTATGAATGTGTTCTACTGCCTACAATATGCATAATGATTTAATTGGCTGAGAGGAATCTTGGTTACGCTGATTATATATAACCGGATTGTGGATAATTGACTTTAATTTCGAGTAGTTAGGTACCATTAAACAGGGATAGTGCGTTTGCCTAATATTGTTACACAGATTTAATTTACTTCATCTGCCTAGCCTTTTCCCAACTATGTTGGGGTCGGCTTCCAGTCAAGCCGGATTTAACTGAATAAAAGTATTTTACGAGGAGCGGCTGCTTACCAGACCTCCACAACCCATTAACTGGGGTAACACGGTACTTCATGGCAAGATTGGAGTCAGATTTAATGGCTTCTGACTATCCGTAACGACTGCCAAAGATCTCCAAATGACAGCCGGGACCAACGGCTTAACGTGCTTTCCGAGGCACGGAGGAAACTCGTTATGTTAAGATGGTCACCCATCCACAGACTAACCTAGGCAAGCGTTGCTTAACCTTGAAGATCGACCTGTGCGGCTGTTATTATCTAGCCACGAGCTCCTCACAGATTTAATTTACTTATTCTGTTTTATTGAATGAGATAAAGTACGGCTGGTTTATTTTACAAGGCATATTAGGTACCCTCTCTTAGAGAGAAGGCCTGAGTCCCAACAGTGGGAAAATTACAAAGCAATAATGCTAATTAATATAAGGTACTATTTGAGTAAGAAGTTCAACTGCACATTTAGAGCAGTGGTTGAGCGACTGCAGCGCTGCTTGTACGGAACAAATATTTGTATGAACCTGTTCTGGGTTTGCTTGTCTTGTGTATATAAGTTTGTGAACACACCATACAGGAGCATGTAATATGTGTAGAGCCACGTTTAAGAAAAAAATATTAATAAGAACACCTTGTTAATTCTTAGTAAAAAGTATCTAGAACAAGACCCCGTAGGTACCTGCCTACTTCAATCAAAATTCTTCCATTCATTAAGGAAATCGGTGTTCATGATACCTAAGTCTAAAGTTTTTCCTGTTTGTTGTCTTCAATCAGAACTTGGTTTTTACCAGGACTCAATTATTAAAGTAATCGGAAGGAAAATTATTTCCAATATTGTATAAAGTAGTGGTTTTCAACTTTCCTTAATAAAAGAACGTGACAATATGCATGAATAAAAGATAAAGATAATTTGAATTGTGGTTACATTGTATTGTGAATGAATGACGACTGTGTATTACAGGCTTTGCATTTAAATGAATCGTCACAAAAATCCCTGAACAGTACAACATCTGTTTAGAACAGATCGTTTATGAAGCGATTTGCACGCGATCGCCGAATAACGTCATTATAAAGCGCTGGAGCGATCTATCGCAGTAAGCAGGCATTGTTTGTTATGGGAGGTTAGAGGCTAATCGCATCGCCTTCGACGGGGCTATTAGGATGCAATTACCCACTTGCCACCAGCGCTCTGTTCATCACACAAGCCGCTGGGGAACTCCTTACAACCATTAGATTGGTTTTCAAACTGTATGTTACTAGGTATACGGTGGCAATCGATTTCGTGATCGGTATATCTGGATGAGAGCCGGATGGTTATCTTGCTGTGTAGTAATCTTGGCGAGTAGTGTGGGTCTTCGATTTAGGGTTGAACTATAATGATGCTTATGTTATAAAAAAGTTATAATCTTGACTAAAAGTCAGCCATTAATATGTATTTGTGAGATTTAAAAATAGAACAGAATATCAATGAAGTAAATTAACGGAAACTTAATCATACATGGTACCCATAGATTTAAGTTATTGTATTGACTGTTCCTTTTTTTGGTGAACAATAAAGTTTATTCTATTCTTGTAATGATGCGTTTGTTTTAAATGAAAAGAATTAAACAATCATGAATAGCAAAATGTACTTTTTGCTAGTCAAATACTCGTACGAATTGCATTTTTTTTTCTCGAATATAAAAAGTATTTATAAGAAAACTTGTTTCAAGTCTACATCACCGTATAGTAGGTATACATCTAGGTACATTACGTCAGTTACATTAAGTAAGGGAAAACCTTCACCAAACTACAAATCCAGCCTACTAGGGAAGTGGTTATAGAAAACTTTCACTTCATTTATTTCAATTTCATGTAATTCCCAAATAATTCCGGTAAGTGTTGGACTATAGGTAAAGTACCTTACACCAATGGGTTAATACTAAATATTAAACAGAATTTTGTATACTTGGATGACGGTATTGTTTGTAAGAGTTACCATTGCCCTGAAACGCTAAAGGGTAGGTGATGTTTAGTCAGTAAAAGTCTGACATTCCTTCTTGCCTCAGTCAGAGCGAGGATTGAGTGGTTTGAAGATTTCTCACATAAAAAAATAAAATTAGTAAATAAATGTACGAGGGTTAGTAGGAATATACCTACGAGGTGTAGTAGACACAAAGTAACTTTTTTTATTATGCTTGCGTTTGACCACCATCTCACCTCATCTCAACTTTTAGATAATTTATATTTAATTTGAAAGAAACCAGAAACTTTTACCCATCGATTAATATGAATTATAACATGCTATTAATTTATCAGGTCGATACTTAATCATTTGTTCTAAACATCTTTGCGAATTGCGTATGAGGATGTTTGAAACGCATTGCATACTATTACAGAAACTTGCAAAATATCTAGGTAGTAAAAAAAAACTAGCCAAGTGCAGGACCGACTGGCACACGAATGGATCCGTACTACAATATTAAAATCGAGTATGAGAATCCCCTGTAATCTTTCACTTTATTTTTATTTCATTAGAATATTGTAACAGCAATAGAAATTGAAACTCTTACGACGACAAAACCTCTTACGGCTTATGAGATACTGTCCGCTGACCAGGCAGAGAGACGGACGGATGGAAGAATGGGCAGGGGAGGCAGTAATAGAGTCCCGTTCTCCCTTCAGGTACGGAACCCTAAATATGAAGTAGACAAATTGTATGAGTTGTAGGTAAAGGAAAGTATATTTCAAGGATAGGAAAGTATACTTCTGAATACTTGACTATTTTATAAGAGCAGGAAAAGTGGAAAAGCTTTTTAAGTGTCCCAAAGAACCCATACAGTCATCTACTTTTACGTTTACATGTACGTTTTGTAATTTCCCCTACTCGATAGTTACCTACACTGTGTTTACGTAGTACATTTTAATAATGTCTTGTAAAGTGCACATTATTTATTATCTCGATGACATTCAAGCAAACGATCAAAGGAAGCAAGGTTCTATGAAAGGCATAAAAGGCTTAAGTTGCACTATTTATAAAATGAAGGCCCAAGAAAAACTTATAACATAATATAAGCATAATTAATTAGCCTTATAATTTTCAGGCCGCCTTTCTAGGAGAGAAAATGTTCTCAGAATGGGTCGGTGACTGTCAAAACTCTTCGAATTTGTTGGTTTAATGATAGTTTCCTCGAGATGTTTTCCTTTACTGTTTTGAGAGCAATGATGATGAAATAAATTACACAAAGTAAAACGCCTGCTTGGGTTTGAACCCACGATGTACAAGTTCGGGCCGTTACCATTGTTACCACTGGGTCACCACTGCTTCTAAAACTGAGAAATACTGTAATAACCGTTTACATGCTGAGAATAGTTTCTTTCAGTATGATATAATACGAAAGAATGCTTTAGATAACCTGTAACTGAACTTTAATTCACGTTTAGCACTAAGGCTGCCTATCTTTGAATGTTGAACTATTAATATGGATGGTTTAGGTTCTGCTTACTCGAACTAAAGTAAGAAACTAGATTTGAGCGAGGAAAAGCTTACTATTTGGAATCTTGTTTAGTTAAAGACACCTTAATAGGAGAATTTAAACTTATGTCGACCAGAATACAGGTGATAAGTGAATGAAAAGTCTTTGAAATCTGTTTGCCCCACTTTGTTACTTAGAACATCCACTGGCTTTTGTGAGACTCGGTGGACATGAAAATACCTTTATTTTTTAACATTTCGGGGTAAATAAGACTACGTAGAGAACTGCATTGAAATCCACTCAGTTCTGTTTTTGCTTGCACAGACAAAACACGAGCAGACTGCTTTAGATGCTTCGTAGAGTTACGTTTTATTTAGCCACCAGTTTAGTTTTAGGTATGTCATTTATGGCCTTCTATTGTAAGTTATTTCAAGTAAACAAAATGACTTTCAATTCAATCGAACTGTAACAATTAGAAATAGTTTGTCAATACTTTGAATAATGAAAGATATAAATATAGCCCACTGGGCACGCGTGGTAGATTATAGGTCATTCCCTTACATAGAGATGTGGCCTGACTGTCTGAGTCCCAGTAGTGGAAACACCACGGAAACACTGTAAGGCTGTTTATGTTATACTGTATAACAACTTATACAGTAATAAAACAGTCTTATAATTTTAAGTTGCTAATTAGGGTGTTAGTTTTAGCTATTCCTGGTATTATAATCAATAAATTAAAACCTAATTTTAAAATAATCATACACATGGGCAGTCGCTCCATGTAAAATCATGATGTCCATGTGCATCCAGTTAGAGTAGAAGCCGATCCCAACACCTTTGGACCTTTTGGACTGACTGTGACATTACATATTTAGGAGAATTAGGAGAATGATACGGTCTGTGCCCTATGTTACTCAACCCATCTTAAGAAATATGGGTCAGACAATAAAAAACACTGAAGGTACATATTATTATTCACATAGTGACACTACCTGTGTAGGCAGTTACAAAGCTACAATCAATGAATTTAAACCACTCGTAATTTAAACATACGAGTTCTAATAAAACATTGATTTGTGTCAATTAACGCGACATGCGATTGTTTACAAATTAGGCTAATGTGTATTATTGGTGCGGGCAAGCTTTGCACGGACTAATTTAATTATGTAGCTTTTAATGTAACTAGCTTTATTTAAATCAAACAATTGTTTTGTTTACTTTTATATAACTAGCAGTATATTTTGTATCTATGTAGAATTAGCTGATGCCAACGTCCATCTTTAAGTGAAAAATTATCCCAAGGGATAAAAGAATCCTTTTCAAGCTATTAGGACAGGACATGATCTACCCGTGTGTCAAATTTCATTCAAACTTTCACAAAACTTTATAATATTAGTGTGAATTTAAAGAGTTTTCATTTAAAACTGACCATCCAAACGTAGTCTGGTACATTCTCGTATCACTGTTAGCGATAAGCCCCCATTGTAAGTGGCCTACCCATAGTGTTAGTTTGTGTCAAAAGTTTTTGTGTTGATGTAACATACGACAATAAAGTTTATTTTATTCTGAAAGGTTGTCTAAAATTGTGTTACGTATACTTAATAGTCTGTGGAAATATCATTACAATTATAATATGATACCGCTGGTAATAATAGGTTACAGTCTATCTAGAACAATTCACAGTTCCTGTAATGCCGCAGTACAAATCAGTGCAAAATTAGTGCTTCAATTCCCCTTAAAAATATAAATGAGAACTTACTGAAGGAATACTTGAGTTTTTCATAAATATGCAGTTAAAATCCTTGAACCCAAAGAGTTTTAGGCGCTAAGTAACGCTCTTGACCGCACTGTTGGAAATAATAGGTCCTTCGGCTTTCGCAACTTTTACAATATATTTTTTAAACGGTTGGAATACACAAGTCATCGCCCATAATCGTGATCTTATAAAATAGTGTATAAGTACACACTAATCTAAAAAATGTCCATCTTTAAAAGTGAAACAGAATCGTTTCTAGAAAAATCAAAAATATGAACAATATGTAATCCCGAATTTTCCTAAAGTAGTATCAAATATAATAATTTATGAAAATTAGAGTTTACGACATCTTGGTTTTAAAGTGAATTTTATGTAAGACTGTGAAAGAGAATAACTCTTTTAACTTTATGTTGTTTACAAATCCTAAGTAAAACATTATATTTATAGCATCAAAGGACCATAAAACCTAAGCTTATCCAACAAATTATCGATAGCATGTTATAAGATAAGTTACTTATTAACGATGTTGACAATAGGAGACGAAAATTGCTGCCATAATTCAACAAAAGAGACTATTTACCTTCTTGTGTACACAAATTATTATCACATAAGCGGTAATATATTATGCTATTGTCAGAATTTGTATGAACCTTAATTCATGAATCCCCGACCGGTCCTATGAGACCACGCTGTTATTGTTTTACTATTGTGTCTCGTTTAGCGGGTATGTGATAGGTTAATTTAAAGCTCGAATGTAGGTAGGTACCAACGAAAAATAACACCTTGCAGTTACGTTTTTTGGCCAAAAATGGACGAATATTTTGACGTGAGAATTTTACAGATCACGTTTGCCTACCAACGCAAAATGAAATAAAATCTGACTATACTAGATATGGGTCACAGAAATTCGTTGTTTTTTTTTTTTATTTTTTTTAACTCCTCGGAACAAGTTGTAAACGACACGGTTCATATTCATTCTATCAATAAACAGATTAAAACTATATTTTCTGTCGGGTTCTTCTAAAAAAACCGTTTTTGTACGGAATTCTAAAATTTATTCATTATTTAGCGTCGGATTATACATTCCGCTTCAACTTCGGCCAAATTTAGCTTCGGTCGAACACTTTTATTAGCAAATTTTTATGAACAAAATTACGGTATATTCATCCATATTATTCTTGATTGAAGTTGGAAATATTTTATCATAATGTCCTTCTACTTTTCTCCACTTAATTTGATGAAGCTTTTAGAAAAAACAACAACGTTATTTTTCCATGAGAAGAAAAATTATGGGTTTGAAAGAGGGTAGAGAACGACATCTATCCACCCTTAACGTTAACTTCGTGTAACTACACCAGTGAGCTCCCTACCTGTAACTGAAAGGTGCTAACAACCCACAGATGGCGGTAGGATCGCTTCACATGATAAAATCGAAATTAATAACTCAACGCAGCTTCGCTGGCACACTTACTCCACGGTTTAACCAATTTCTAATTAGCCAGAAGAATTCTCTGGTCTATTTTGTGAATGGCTACTGTTTAGTGCTACATTTCGGTCAATAGTTAACGTACGATTGGACAGAAGATTTCCTGCTGTGAGATTTCAAGTTTTTGTGTGAAAAAATCTTGCCAGAATTGAGTAGAAGTTTATAACCTAGATTAAGAAGTATTAGAAGAAAGCACGGCGCCGAATGCATGTCACCAAGTTTGTTTTAGTTTTTCTTTACGATTAAGTTTACCCCTTGACTTACTACTAGGTACTATAAATGTTTATTCTTCCTATGAAACATAACGGCCCTGAATGTGTAATTTTAATAAAGGCGAAAGTCCAGTAATACATAAGGTTTTTATCATAATAGATACGTGTAAACTGATTAAAAACCGGCACGTTCATGGTTACTACCTTTGACGACCGGCACGTCACCGATTTTGCCATAAACGTGGGCCACCTCTACTGGATCCAAATGATATATAATTATGTTACGTTCATAGACTGAAATCACTTAATGATCGAAAATCATATTTACAACTCGTTGTGGATCTTTCAAACAGCCATATTATGTTGTGGCAATTAAAATACGGTTATGACGCCTTATGGAATCGGAGATATCTAATTCATGATACGTTCTGAGATCTCACTGAAAAAAAAATGCAAAATAAATATTTATTGTTACTTGTATTCGTGTTAGCTTTGAAATTATCGGGACCCTGTGGTACTGGACGTTTAAGCCAGTGGAAAGTAGCCGCCTCACTCTAGAGTATTTAGGTACCCCGCCTATGTTTATTGCCATTGACTTTTCTTACTCCTTCTAAGCGTCCTTATCCCCAAGGTTGCTAAATGTCTAATACAATGGGCGCGTTGTACAAAAGCGACAACGCGGTGTGAACTATTTTTTACCAAAAATAAAAAGAAGATATCAACACTGTGACAAACAAAACACTCCAAAACTCCATTCTACCGCTGGACTACAGTTACCGGGTGTGATGCGGGTGGTCCTCCTGACTGCTGCTGCGCTTCCTCTTGCGTCTGAAGCACCAGTCCTGGCCCATCGCATCACAGCGCGCGCGCCGCGAGCCGCCCCCGCCCAGGGCTCGCTTCACGCCGTACCTTCCATGCTTAACACTGGACTGAGGCACAACCTTCGAGTGATACAGGAACACCAGTCTACCATCACATGCTGCTTCTTAAGTATTTCGCTGAGGAATCGTTGTTCGTTCAAACTTTCATTTTTTAATTGATTTCTGTTTAGTGCTGTAGTGTTAGGTTTTTATTAGTTTCATTTGAAACGAGCTTCCGAGTTAATTCATATTTTTTTTAGGAATACTTTTAAGACAAAGTATCCTCAGTAATGACTAGACGTGACTGCAGTTACTGTTGTACGACGCCGATCGTTTGTGTGTGTGAGTTACTTGTGACTTGAATTAGATTACAAAATAATGAAGACGTGTGCTGACAATGTTTGTTTCAAGAAGAATGAAGGGATATAAATGTGGGAATAATTTTACGACGTGATTTTTCGTATTTGATAAATATACTGCATGTAATAACTCCGTCTTTACCGCAAACAATAAAAGGGGCATTGTATGTAAAAACGCATAAAAGTAGTTACTAAGTAACCCTTCAGTGGCATCGGGCCGCACTATACAGCTTACAACAGTTGTTATTGTTGAGCTAAGCACTAAAGTATGATCGTGAGTCGCTGATTAATGTTCTAGATAATGTCTAGCTTTCAGAAAGCCAGGAGGAGGTACTACAGTACTTTGCTCCCTACCGTTCCCCTTGTAATATTACAGAGGCGTACCAAGCTTTTCCATTAACTTGCAACACTTCCAAGTACTTCATCTAAAAACAATTTACCCCCAGTTAATGGATAAAAGAAGTTTAGCACTTTGTAATAAAATAAAAGAGAATTCTCCTGATGCTACCCTGATTGTTGATTGTGAAGATTTAATTATAAATTAAGAATAAATCGACTTTAGTTTACGTAAATATAATTTGAAATTTTGTAAGTTTATGTTTTCGCCAATGATTGTTTAAACCTCTTCACTGACTGTAAACCGGGGATATTTCATTTCTGAAGCAGAGGAAAATGCGAATCTTTGAAACAAAGTGGCGAAAAATATTTGAATCAAATAAGAATTTTCCGACGTTACATTGAAACGAAGCGTAGAAACGTGGAAACGTTTTTAATTACAAGTGCTTGTTCAGTTTGAGTAAACCTAATCATTCTTACATTATATTGTAGTCCTTTTGCCTGCGGCTTCGTCCGCGTGAAAGTTGGTTTCTCCAAACAAACTTTGAACCCACGTTTCATAACCTTAGGGGCTGAATTTTGAAAAATACTTTATTGTACTTTGTAAACATGATAAATGGAACCTTTGTGTAAATTTTCAGAGTTTTAGGTCCAAGGGTTTGGTCTGGGTATTGATGAGTTGGTGAGTAAGTCAAGACTTTACCTTTTATGTATACAGAATTACAGATAAAATAGAACTGAGACAACGTGTAGTATATAAGCAAAATGTATTACCTCACTTCTAATCCACACTGGGCCTGCGTGGTGGATTACGGCCCATTCCCTCTCCTAGAGAAGAGGCCTGAGTCCCAGCAGTGGGAACATTATAAGGTTGTTGCTATGTTATGCTATTACCTCACATATATTTTTTTATTTTAACAACGTCTTAAGTTTGTGGCACCTACCATAATTGGCACCTTAAACGCATTAAAATTCCTTAGAAAAGGATCACCAATTAACACAAGCATTTGTACTAGTACCTTGTTGCTTCCAGCATGCGTGTGGAACTTGGCACCTTTGCGCGACTACATGTTGCATAGTAAGCGGTACCCGCTACGTGCTTGCACGCATATTGTGTACTGTGAATGCAGTTTATGTTTATATTATAGGTACACATACGCTGCTGCCAGCGGTATTGCCTGCGTGAAAGTAGGAAATTGTCCCAAGGGAACATACTACTCCTCCTAATCTACCCGTGTACTAAATTTCATCGAATTCGAAGTCATTCGAGGTGAATCGAGCTTGAAGAAGTGACCATAAATACAAAATTTATTTGTATGTTCTACCTAGCCTTTTCCCAACTACACACATCAAAAGTGTCTAGGGATCAAGCATTTTTATGCGGATTTCTTGAGATTGAGATGTGGCTTTGTAATAAATTTATGATTTTATAAATTTATATGGATCCTTTTTGGTGCATTTCATAATTTGAATCAGGAACTGTGAATCAAATTCGAGTAAAAGATGAAAATCAGCTGTCAATATTTTCCCTATAAAAACATACAACGCATTGAAGACATTATTAGTGCTACTGTTTCCCTACTACTGATTAAAACCAACGTTATTATGGAGCGGCGACGTCATTTAAGCAGGGAAGAAATGCTCAGAGCCGTGGGAATGATAGAAGCTGGTTCCCGGCAACGTACTGTGGCTTTAGCTCTGAATACAAGTCAGAGTGTTATCAGTCGACTTTGGACACGTTACCGAAGCACTGGTACCGTGGCTGAGCGCCATGGAGGACGGTATCGCTGCACCACACGGAGACAAGACCGATACATTCAAATCTTAACTCGAAGAGCTCCAACAATAACCGCCATGATGTTAGCCGTGAGGCTTCATCACTCTTCAGGGAACTTAATTAGCGACCAAACAGTCAGAAACCGCTTGCATGAAGTGAACCTTCATTCCCGAAGACCGCTACGGGTACCACCTATAGCAATGCACAATCGTAGGATTCGATGTCAATGGGCTCTTGAACACAGAAATTGGGCAGAAGAGCAATGGTGTTTCGTGTGCTTTTCTGATGAGTCTCGTTTTGGTATGAGACCGGATACAAGACGTATACGACACTGGAGAACCCCTGGACGCCAACAGCGATTAAAATCCTGCCAGGAAGTCCATCCTTATAGTGGTGGAACCATCATGGTATGGGCGGGTATTTGGATCGGCGGAAGAACTGAGTTGATTTGGATCAGAGGCAACCTCAACGCTCAAATTTATGCTGAGACGATTGTATCAGACGTCATTGTTCCTTTACAAGTGCAAATCGGTCCCTTATTTCAGTAAATGCACACCGCAAGAGTTGTAAGACAGACTCTCGCCGCAGCTAACATCAATGTCCTGCCCTGGCCTGCTTAGTCGCCAGACTTGAACCCGATTGAGCATGAATGGGATATGCTACAGAGAAGAGCTCTGCCGAATATGGAGGGTATCCAGTCGCAAGAAGACCTTTTTTTGTTGTTGCAACGAACATGGGCGGCCATTCCACAGCGTGATTTGGATGAACTCATTTTGAGTATGCCAAACCGATGTTCTTGTGTTATTAGTGTTCGCGTTAGAAA
Source organism: Mythimna separata (assembly GCA_030763345.1). Taxonomy (NCBI): domain Eukaryota; kingdom Metazoa; phylum Arthropoda; class Insecta; order Lepidoptera; family Noctuidae; genus Mythimna; species Mythimna separata. The sequence goes on along the minus strand of CM061171.1, from coordinate 16,645,252 downwards.
CACGGATTATTAATTGTTTAAGTTACCCAATAAAATTTTAAAGAAAACTGTTATTTCAGTCTTTTTTTCGAACTTTAATGTTAGTGGTTCAAATGTCAAAAATCCCTTTATTAGGAAAATGGCAAATTTCTTTATTAATGCAAAGGTGACTTGGTTTATCGTTACTGTAACAAACGAAAACACTTTATTTGATGAATCCTTAAAGAAAATTTTAATTAATATCAATCAGGAGAAAAGTTATTGCAAAAATATATGTTGATCCCTAGACACTTTTGATGTGTGTATATTGGGGTCGGTTTTTCATATTTGTATGTAAGTATGAAAAACTACCTTATTTATGCGAGCTGGGCTGCAAGATTTTTAGACACTTCCGCCCAGAACGGGAGATGTTTTTTGATGATGGGAAATCAGCTCAAAAAAAGTAGATAGCATAATAAATTCGTAATAAGTTTTCATATATAATTAATTTATTAGTGATTTTATCTCACTATACGTAATGCTTAAATAAATACATAATAAATCTCTTACACAATTTGTTATTATCGGTTGTTATGAAACATTCAGGTAATATTTTGGTGTTTATCGTGTCACAAATAATCTTGATACTCTATTCACTACTGTATAAATAGTTGATAAGTATCGCATCTGATAACTGGTACACAATAGAGATGTACTGATTCCTGGTGCGATAACTCGACAACTGACAGGCAAAGTACCGCCGGACCGCCTTATGTAAGACAGCGCGCACATTATAAAGCCAATGCTCCGGTCTTTTGTACAGAGATGTAAGCGTACTGAACATAATCATTTGCGAAATTGTTGTGACATTTAAACCATGATTTTTGCTTTGAAACAAGGTGCAAGAATTGGCGTTCTAAACAGAGAAAGTTAAAGATTACGACAACTTTGACTTATGGTTTGGGATTGGTTTATAAAGGCCTTGCTTTTCCCGATTTGTTCTTATCTATTTATAAGAGGCCAAAATTCAGTGACATATAAGTAAGTAGGTTTTCCCAAGGGATTCACTTGCATAGACTCAATAAATGAGCTAACCAACACTAAAATTTGTTACAAAAATGTTTTTGAGATTAGCACATTCAAACAACAAATAAACTCTTTTACTTTAAGGCCGCCCATGGTATGTATGTGTTTTAGTTTCCTTTTGTTATGTGTAATGTTTGTACTACAGAATGTACAATAAATAAAATATTAAGTAAGTACAGAAAATATTTCTGTACTTGATGGTAGCCTGGAATATTAGATATACGCCCGTTTTCAATAAGCTATCTACCTCCGGTTTTGGTATACTGGAGACAGTAAAACAAAAGATACAATACAAAAATTTGACATGTTTCTGTTGTTTCATTTGTTTTTCTATCTCCGATATATGATAGATAGCTTATTGAAAACGGGCGTTAGTCATTCGTAGATCTTTCACAGTCGTTATAGGTAGTCGTAGATGCCAGAGAGTCTGACCATAATTCTATCCAAGAATTATCGTGTTGCCCAGTAACTGGGCTGTGGAGTTCTGATGGGCATGTTATTCCGTGTAAAACTAGGGTATTCAGTCGCATCCGGTTAGACTGGATCCCGACCCCAAGCTAGTTGGGAAAAGGATAGTGAGATAGAAAGATTTATTTTTAAATTTCGTTAATTATTTTAAAAATCCATAAATTATACGATTTATTCATTCAATATATAGATGACTATAAATATAAATAATATAGATGACTATTGACAGTTGAAATCGAAGAAAGACACGGGTTGCACAGACACCACATAACGTTACATGGGAAAATACATTTTTTTTTATGAGTGGCCTTTCACTGGCCCACTTATGAGGTTGTAGTTTACTCAACTGGACTTGCCTGCGGCCTTAATAAATTGGAGCCTTCAATCAGTACTTATAAAAACTTAGAACTAAGCGAATACAAGTTAAGGGTAACCCTTTTGGGATTCGGACCTCAGCTTAGGGCATAGTCTGAAGGAGGGCAGCAAGGGTCAGGCTGAACCGAACACATTAATGAGAAAAGACAAGATGATGAAGCCATAGAGAGTTCCGACGTTTCATAGATATCGCAATTTATTTTGGTTGGGTTTATAATCAAATCAAAGTCAACAAAGATCTCGTGAGCGCTATTTTACATAAAGCAATATAAATATTTTCTTAGAAACTTTAAGGCTTTGCAGATTATGTTATCTTAATTAAGGAGCTTAGACAACTTAAATGTTTAGATACATAGCAGTTAGAAATACATACAGAAATATGTAGGTAAATTTTCCTTATAAAACCGTCTTTTGACTGCCTGCAACCTTGTGTAACTCACTCAAAAAATTGACGAAATTTACTAATTGCAAAATATTAATCATTAAAAAGTAAGCTTTTATCTATATAACCTGAAACAGGAAAAGATAAACTGACTGGCTGACATATCAACGCACAGCCGAAACTACTGGGACCAGGGCGTGAAATTTTGCACAAAGTTTGTTTCGTTTCACCCCTTAGTTGAGCACTAAGAAAGGATTTTCGGAAATTCACCCCTGAAGAGTTGAAATGGGGATCAAAAGTTTGTATGACGAAACCTACTTTCACCGCAAGTGAAGCCGCTGGCAGAAGCTAGTACTATATAAACCCGATCTTGTACAAAATATAAATCTTATCAGAGCATAAAGAATAGATTGCGGCTCTTTTGTATTCGTAAATACGATTGCTGGGAAAGTACTCGTACATTTATGATATATCTTACTGATATGAATGTACATGTTTTACATACCTACTTAGGTACTTCTGCGAATGAAGTTCAGTGGCTGTTTTATATATTCGCAAATTGATTTCTCAACGTTAGTCCTCAACCATTATTAAAAAAAAAGATAATACGATTAGAAGTACCAAACGAAATGTAGGTGTACTATAGTTGCACCACTGACGGACTTTTTGAAGAATACAGTCAAGATGTTGCGTAAAGTACATATTTTATGAATGACAGTAGCGAAATTGTGAATGAAAATAATAAAAGTTACAGTCAAAGAAAAATATGTCAAACATTCAGTTAGCAAAATTTTAAAAAGAAGACATAAAACATAAAGTAGCTACCATTTCTTACGTAAAGGTAATTTGAATAAACATATTTTTAAATGTATATCTACACAAAGGACAGCGCCCACACCCACGGCCGCTTTCCTTTCTTACGGTCCAACGTGAATACTGTAAGCAACGGAAACACGAAGTTTTCCTACTTCTCAGGCTTCAGATGTCCCAAGTTTTTGTACCCTTACATTTCTTTTGTAGCCGGACTTTATAAGATTTCCTTGTAAAAGAACAACAATCAATGTCAACAAAGGAGATTTAAAAAACCTATCGTGTAGCCTAAATAATGTAATTCAATTTGTATCATAGTTAATTTAATTACTTTATAGTGCAATAAATTCACATCACGAAATTAATTAAAATTAATTAACACGAAAATAGCGTGAAGCGTCCACGAGTCGCGGTGACTTGAATATTTTTTGGGTAAATATTATACTCATATAAGTAGGCGTTAGATAAAAAAAATTGTTTGTAGGACGTTCGAGGACATTCGCACGTGGCCAGTGCCCTGTGAAAAATTTGCAAGGCCAACCGTCAAGGGGTGATTTTAGCGTTTGTTAGCCAAAGGCAGACTGTTCGTTCTGCTTACGCACGCACAAATATATATATAGGCCCGTCTTGAGCCTCGTAATAAGCCCAAGGGCAATGTGGAAGGAACGAAATTGGATAGAGTGATGAAACGAAAGTCGTCTCTCGTACATCCAAGAAAAATATTCATGTTTTATTGAAGCTATAAAAGGAGTTTTGTTGCGATTTGAATAAAATGTTCTGCGCCAGATGTAAGGACATATCCAGATAGTAGATAATGATTTCAGCGGAAATGATGATGTTGTTGGAGTAATACGACCTCAAAATGTTGCTATTACAAGAATATACGTTTGTTGTAAATGGAGATTTTAAGAAGACGTTAACTAAGCCCATCTTAAGATTCTTATTATCGTTGTTTGGGTCGCCGTATATAATAATTAGTGTATTAATGTAGGTATCAGTGTAAACCTCCCCCGGGAAATGTGTTAGGAAGCAGCGATAACCCCATCAAGAATCGTTAAGTAGTTTCGGCATTAGCCTCAGCGATAGGCCGTAAGACTGATGGCGCTCGGGGATTTGGTTTAAGTACTTGATAACAACGTACCAAACTTTTTGTAAAAAACAGCATCAATAAACTTTTTAGCGCTGTTGAAGTATGACAAACTTTACATTAAAATAATATAGTATCGTCATGTCCGTAAGCAATGTTCATGGGATGCGCTAAGTCTTTTTCCAACTATGTTGGGGTTGGCTTCTAGTCTAGTACCGAAAATTTATACAGAGCGACTGCCTATTTGACCTCCATAACCCAGTAACTGAGTGACATGATACGCGTTGGCTGTCGTCAGATTTTCTGGCTTCTGAGTATCCGTATCGACTGTCAAAGACCTCCAAATCACAGCCGGGGCTAAGAGCATGCAGGAAAGTTAGTTAGTAATGGATGTTCACCCATCCACGGACTGACCCCACCAAGTGTTGACTAAACTTCTACGATCAACCTGTGCGGGTGTTATTACTTAGACACAAGTACGAGTACCTGAAAGTTCAGATATATTCTGTGGATAAATTAATCCGTTTATTTTGGTTATTTTAGTATCAAATTAATGTCAATGAATAATTTAAAATAAAAACGAAATAGCCAGTCGAAAAAGTCTACTTAATTATTGTCTAAAATGGAGAATCCGTCACTAGCAAATTGTAATTCAAAGCACGGAATCGTGGAGAACGACAGAAAGGAAAGGAGGGCCGTACCCAGCGGCGTGAGATTCCGCTCCGAAATGATGATGGATACCACACACGCGTGTAAAGCGATCCTACATGATGGTGAGTAGCTTGTACAGCAATGACGTCACGTCACTAAAGCTCAAGATCCAATTAAATGTTATCGATCATAGAACTCATTCACTAAAGGAGTAAGTTTCATGAATCAATGATGGCATGTGTGTGTGTGTCAGAGTAAAAATAGAGTTGTTTTCTTTGTTGTTGAACCTGCCATTGACTCGAAGAACTGTTATTTACGGTGTAAGTGATGGATGTCAAAGTGTGTGCATTGGGGTAATATTCCGGGAACAGTTACAAAGCCAAGCGTTCTGTTTGTCTTTTCGTCAAAAGTACAAATAAAAGCGTTTGTCGCTTTGACAAGAGCCTTTGTCAGATATTGCTTGATAGTTTATTGACTGTTGTTTTGTGACTTTGGAATTGTAATTTTAGTAAGCGTGGCTTTTGAATTATGTAGAGTGATTTGTGTATAGGTCTTGATGTAGGTAGGTAATCTAATGTATAAAATTCTCATATCACAGTGTTTCAAACAAAACTCCTCCGAAACAGCTTGACCAATTCATATGATCTTTGACTAGGACGTAAACAATTTATATCTTTCTGCCCCTACTCTCTCTTTTTTTTTAAACTACATCTGTCGAAGTATAGAAGCATATTTGTATAGAAGTATTGCATTGTACTCGTACAGTGAAACGCAGCCTTAAAAAATCTCCCACTAGGTGGACCGATGACCTGATGAGGGTCACGGGAATCAGATATATCTGTGAGATACATAAGGCTGGTAGTTGTGGTGATAATTGGGGGGGAGGGGCTTATGTCCATCAGTGGATATCTTTCGGCTGAAATGATGATTATGATTGCAATTTACAATGTAGATAAGCACTATTAAATAAATCATACGACTATTACACAATCTGTACATTACTTGTACTATTATTACAATAACGTATGAATTGTAACACAAATTAATTATGTAAACTATTCTAAGAATGTAAAGATATAACAAACCTATTCTAATTAGTCAACTAAATCATAGCGCCGTAAAGCCTTTAATGTTTCCATTCCAAGATAAATTACAACACGTGTGAGAAACGCCGAGTACAGGAATATTCAATAACGAAAACCTTCAAAGCTTAATTTAAATAAGACACTTTGTCCTATGAATAATACAGTAGTTTTAGAAACGCCTGCGAATCGATCTGCGGGTACAAGATGTTTAATTTATCAAAGTGGTGGTATGCAGTGATCTTCATTTTAGTACGCGAGGAAACAGAAGAGGTTTCATATTTGTATAACATTGTTACTTCAGTAAATATTGTCGATAATGTAAGTCTCTGTTTCACTTTATTTTAACCACTTCTTCCCGTAAATTGTCTCATTTTAGGAAGAGGCGCATGGCCAGCCGTGGCCTGGCGAGAACAAAATTCTATATTGTATCGCTGGAGGTTTACAGACTATACGAGATAGGTATCTATATATTGGGACCATTATTAGGTAGTACATTTATCTGTTCCTACGTCGAGGTCATTGAACTAACTGTTTTCAATGTGTTTGTCCTTACTACTTACTCTTCAATACAACGAGACGCTAATCAATATAATCCTACCTGTGCAAAGGAAAGATTTCAAAATATGGATGTATAAATACAGTATCAATATCTTTAAGATATTACTACCACGACACGATCTACCCAGACCGATCCTTTTGTGTTCACTAAGGATAAACCGATTACAAAAATTTAGTCCTTATATCTATGGAGGTAAGGTCTATTTCCTCAAGATAACCTACACTTTCTTATCCTACGAATATTGTATTACGTACAGAAACGTAATCCTTGCTTATAATACTTCTATATATATATTGTTACAGAAGCTTAAGAAAGTTTCAGATGGAAGATACAAATGTTTGCATTATTTCGTTGGTAAAAATGAACATACATTTTTATATAAACAGTGTAATATGTATTCAGAGGCAGTCGCAAAAGCGCTATAAATCATCTGAGTGAATGTGTTAGGCCTTGTAATGTAAGCATGCTTATAAGCAACCAATAATAAATAAGTCTTGCGTATTTGATGTGTGTAGAAAATACATGTTACTTAGTGTTTGTACAGCATCTAATATAGTTATTTAACCTTTTGGCTTCAGTTTTCACTACTGTTTGAGAATCTAAATGTTGAATTTCACGTTGTATCTATAAAGATAGTCTCACTTTACTTACAGCTGAAGGAACTGTGGCCGAGCACTCGTGTTAAATATTAAACGTCGAGATGCAAAACTAGTGTAACAGTGATGTATGCTGTGTAATGTGTGTGTGTGTAGGCAATATGGCAGCTTATCAAAGCAAAGCAGGCCTAATAACAGCCACTATTCATCACTATCACACCGCCACATTGTTGTCGAGTTCCAAGCGTGTACATATTTAGCTCAGTCCTCCTATAATTCAATTTAAACAGCGTCTTTGTGTACGTCATCAACGACTACACTATCTGCATGTATGTAAATATAAGTAGTTTGTATGGAATGGCCATAACAAATGTGTCGTGGAGGACCGGGGTGCAGTGTCAGCGTCACGTCACGTCAGCACGTGGCCTGCCGGGCCGGCGCGCGTCCGGCAGCCGGCGCAGCTAGTTTATGAACAATAACCGCTTGTTTATGATAGAGAATTAACATCGGAAGCTCGTGATCGTGTTTAGACGATTTAGGGCGGGAGTCGCGCGTGACTGATCGCGCGGTCGCGAGCGGCACTGGCGCGCCGCCCCGGGCGCGACGGTGACGTCAGCGCGTGCCCCCGCCCCGCGCATGCGCCCCCGGCCCACCTCCAGCATTCTCCAAAACTCTTCACGAGAGCCCTCCACCTCGAGACCTCAACTCCGCTTTGGGACTTAATCGATTTTTGAGCTGCAGTTTCGCGGAATCGAGTACCTACTCAGGTATACCAGCCGAGCGTAGCTTTGTTTCCTTTTTATCGAAAACCAATATTTCACCGGCCTAGAGGAGGTCAAACAGATTTGAAAGTTATTTCATCAGCAATTTGTGTCAGTTCGATGCAATTTGGTTGTCCTACAAAACGAGAACAAAGTCAGCTGTAGGTATTCAAGTCAACTCAAACTTATCCTAAGATTAAAGTTCACAACTGAAGGAAATATGGCACACAAGATTATTCTTCCAGTAAATTACTAGTCTTTATTGTCGATAAGATTTCAGAGTTGATGTCAATTTTATGGTATTACTGGCTATCATTTTAAGTTTTACGATACCATAATATCGAGTAACAAAAGTTAAAGTTTTCCAATTATTGTGGGGAGTACATAAGAGGATAAGTGTGCCGCATGGTACAACAACACGAGTTTAGCGCGAAATTGCCTTTTAATATTAACACATCGTAGCACTACGGGTGTCGCTACGCGGCTACGCGGCCGCTACGTCGCTACGCACGTAGCAAGTAGGCCGCATGGCTGCATGCCTACGTGTAGACAAACGTATGCTCGGGGGGAGAATTGCTTTGCGAATTTCTTTGTTAATATGAATGAAAACGTTCTCGCAACATTGAGTATTATGCAGCATGTGCAAAGTTAACAAGTATAGGTAATATAAGCAACATATAAAATATAGGAAACCTTCATTTCGATCAAAATACAACTCAGTACCTGTTTTTTTATATGCTTTTATTTTGTAGATAAACATAAAAATTCTCAGTGCATCGAATACCATAAATGCATTTCTTTGACGCTAATGAAAAATCAGTAGAAGCTTATCATAAGCTTATTAAAATACCGAGAACGTATCTTTTCAAAGGGCCTTCCTTTGACGGCGGCTCGCCACCGATGTGATAACCGCACTATTTAATTAATTTCTGCTTAGTTTGACTATTCATAAGACTAACTAATAGAAAAGTTGTTGAACATTGAATTCTTCTTGTTTTCTTTACGTTATTAGTTTCATTAAATTCTTGATGGTATGCTGTTTAACATACATAACCATAAGTAGTTTTCTGAGATTTTATATATAAAACTAACATCTACCAGCGGCTTCGCCCACATGAAATTAAAATAAATATCCTATATGTGTGTAATACAATATTCTAGTGAAGATGATTGTTTGTTGACACCATTAGAAAGCTTGAGTTAAATCGTAACATACATCATCTGCCTAGCCTTTTCCCAACTATATTGGGGTCGGCTTCCAGTCAAGTCGGATTTAGCTGAATACCAGTAACGACCGTAACGAATGCCAAAGATCTACAAATGACAGCCGGGACCAACGGCTTAACGTGCTTTCCGAGGCACGGAGGAGACTCGGTATGTTAAGATGGTCACCCATCTAGAGACCAACCTTGGCAAGCATTGCTTAACCTTGAAGATCGACCCGTGTGGCTGTTATTATCTAGCCACGAGCTCCTCAAATTGTAACATACAAACCAACGAAAAATCAAATCTGTTTTCTTTATAATATTAGTGTAGCTATAACTCTTAGAATAGGCAACTGAATTCAGAAAGAAGTACTGCTGGCCCGGCTCGTTAGGACCTCCTTTTCTACCGAGTTAACTTGCCTTGTTCCCGATAAAAGTGTAATACAGTTCTTTTTTTATAATTGAGGCAATTGCTCCATAACAAAGAATTATTGCTTTAAAAGTTTTTGATTTTGGTTTATAACAGTTATTTAATATCAAAAGACAATTTCCACCATATTGACCGGTACCGTTCTTTTCGCACCCAAAGAACTCCGGTAATGCTCACTAAGTCACTAGCCAGCTTCGTAGGCCTACTGTGTGAGAGCTAGGTTCTCAGAAGCCCTCTTTAAATTGAAATTATAACGAATACAAATCAAACGTATCGTAAGTGCAGATAGATTGATCATACGCAAAGGAGGGATTCCGATCACATACCTAAACAGGTGTTGGACTGGAATTCTCAAGGGAAAAGGAAGCGTGACCATGTTGGTAGAAACGACGGCCATCGGAGTGACACGGAGTAAAGTGAAGCGTAAAGCTCAAGACCGGCCGCGATGAATGCCCTCTGCCCCAGCTAAGGGATATAGGATCTTAAGTCACGTCAATAAGCCATAACGCATACTTGATTTTTACACGTTTATAAACAGAAAAGGCCTGACTCATTGACTCATCAACGTCCACCTTAAACCTTTGAACCTAGAAAGCTGTTTTTTTCATAAGGTTTTTTTTATAAAAAGTTACGCTGAGTGAAAAGGGGGTTGAAAGTTGGTATGTGAGCAAAAGCATGAGTAAAAGCCCTTGATTTCCCACCTTAAAAATGTATTACAAATACATTTTTAAGGTGTCGTATCGTAATCAATCAAGGTTAAATCGTATTATTTACTAGCTTTTACCCGCGGCTTCGCTCCCGTCAAATGACTACCCTACATATCCTACGCTACCTACCCTACACTACACTACCCTACCCTACACTACACTACACTACCCTACCCTACACTACCCTATACTACCCTATACTACCCTACACTACCCTACACTACCTTACACTACCCTACACTACCCTACACTACCCTACACTACCCTACACTACCCTACACTACCCTACACTACCCTACAGTACCCTACACTACCCTATACTACCCTACACTACCCTACACTACCCTACACTACCCTACACTACCCTACCTACCCTACTTTACCTAACTTTTTTTTTTTGAATTTTTCTCTCCGTAAGAACCATCACTGAACTTCAAGGAACATTTAAAAAAAAAAATCTGCCAAATCGGTCAAACCGTTTTCATGTGATGTCGTGACAACGAAAAACGGGTTTCATTTTTATATATATAAGATTATTCATTATTATCAATTAACGTTAATAGTACACAGAAAAAAAAGTATAACTACTTTTACTCAAAAAAAAAAAAATACATGCAGCCGAATCTATAACCTGCTCCTTTATGAAGCCGGTTAGAAATAATTTGCATCGCCATGGGATTGTCTACTTAAAGGCTCAACTATGCCACTCTTAGCTAAGCGGTAATTGATTAATCATTATAACTCCATCACGGCTCCCACTGGATTTCAATAGATTTTGCCGCAGCAGCAAAATGTACTGTCTTACTTAAACGTTGTTTCCCTGTTTCAGCATTTCCAGACTTTAGCAGATAATTTTATTAACTTAAAACAAAAACCTATTCCATATACGAGTACTCGTAATATGAATCATTTTCAAATAATATGAATCATCATTTAGTTCAGTCTAGAACATTCATTTTGAAAGTTCTATATAAAAAAAAAACGTTCGAAAAAAACCCCTGACGTCGGAGCCGTGGTTTAGTTTCCATAAAACAATAGAGTTCGCCAGGCATACTTAATATCTACAGCACAGCGTAAAGGCTCCCGCAGATAGGCGCGACGCGGAAGTGCGTCAGCGATTCGACGTATTAAAGACTTTACAACAGAAAGTCTTCGGAGGGTAATTAAAAAAGTTGTAATACGCTTATTATGTAAGTCCCTGGACTAGGACGGTTCCTAAGCGCATCGGTTGCAGGGTGTGGATGCGGAACTGTATATGAAGTTATGGTAATTCTCTCTATGACTCCCGTCAAACTGAGAGTGATGGGGATGACAGTGATGCAGATGGGGCGTATTGATGTCCTCTTCTATAAGCGTATCAATACCTCCTTCGGTCATATTACTGCTTTTCAGATGGTGGTGACTGTTTCTTGCCATCTTACTCCGTACCAGGTTTGGACCGAACGCAAGAGGTCGGTCGTCAACGTCGATTATCTCAACGAGGCGATAGGGACGCAGACGCAGTACCAGTACATACTTTCGATAGAATAACTTTTATAAAGTTCTCTCATCGTCGCATAGTCGCGTCACGTCTGTCTGCGGCAATCTTAACATCTATTAAATAGAATGTTACCTTTTGTAATGTACCTGCGTCAGTGTGGGTGCTGTGAATATTTCAATTACAGGGTGGATTCAGTCTGTTGACTGTAGTTTCTGTTTCTCTTTGCAACGCTCCGTTGTTGACAGCTACGTTGAGTGTGGCCAATTATTTGTTAGTGACGCAAGGATGTAGATTGTAGGTATATTGTAGGTAGTTATGTACGTATAATATGTTTCAACATGGTATACGTTGAAAAGAATCTTGGCGAATTCATAGCTGAAATTTATTGGAGTGTCTTAAAGTGACTTATATACGAAGGCATTTTTCTTATTTTTCTGCGTTTTTTCACAGTATCACATTAACTAGTTAAAGCCGGATAAAAAAGATATTTGAAATGAAAGTTATTTATATTTATTCTGCCAAATGACAGTAATTAATGACGGGCAAAAAGACTATTATCCCAAATAAAAAAAATATAACTTGGTTTGACTTTGTCAATTGTTGATTGGTTTTACTAATGTCACAGACGCCTATCATTTATGCATTTAAAGCAACTGACGCTGAAATTATGTCCGGTCTATTTTCTTCTGGCAGTGCTGATCATATTTCAGAGAAGATGATGTGTTCATTCTGGATAGGGGTTTTAGGGACGGTATAAGTTTACTAGAGAACGTGATTTTAAAGTTTTTAGGCAAGAGTATTTTCATCGCTCTCTACCACACATGATGCAAACATTTCAAATCGCGACAGCTCTTTTGAACAAGTTTGGTGTTCGCTTTCAAAATAATGAATATGCTAATGAAATACTTGAAATAATTAGAGAATGGATGAACTTACCAAACAGTTTGGCAAATATGGTGGAAGCCTTAAACATGAATAGACGAACCTCATAATTTCGTAGCTAATGCTACGAGTTACGAGACAAGTTTATCACGATCAGCGGTAATCCGCTGATCGCGATAATGTTTTATGCTTCCCAACCCTGGAATAAAGAGACTTGATTCTCTTCGCCCTGGGAACGTACCAAATAAGACAAGCTCGCTCATATTATGGCATATACGTTTCCACGATGGGTACAGAATCGAAGTTTCCAGTGAAAACATTGATTCCTCTGAATATAATCTTAGGGGCACTGGCGTGACAACACCAACAACCTAAGGTCGACTGGTAGTAAATGCCTAAGGCATTAAGTCTGCCTGTGTACAATGTTTTGTGCATAAAGCTTTAATAAATAAATAATTAGAGGAAAAATAAAGTCACTTCACGTATCCAGGAAGCAATATTATGTTTATATTGTTATAGAAAATGATATTCCTGGTAGGACAGGAATCAGCGATTATTGTTGTAATTGTTTAGTTGGTCAGCGCACAGTAGGATGTTGTGCTCATGTCATGACGCTAGTCTGGTATTTGGGATGGGCCAGACATCAGCAAAATATTTCAGCTCCTGCAGAATTACTGGATGAAATAGTTATAAGAGAGGATTACGAAGAATAAATAATAATATAAAAAAACTTGTTTTATTGATTCTTATGAACATACTCAATATATTCCATACGCATTCAAGGATTTTGTGTTTGTTTTTATTTATCTGAAAAGTTAGCAAGTATTTATAAAATCCCGGAATTCTATTATAGTCCTATTGCTTCAATATCTACCTAAAACAATGCTGATGGTAACTGGCAGCCTCAGTCCTATTGTACACAGTCACATAGTAGGTACGTAGTAAGTATACCTAAGTTAACCTATCAATACCCGCGAAACGAGACACAATAGTAAGACAATAACAACGCGGTCCTATGAGACCGGTCGGGGATTAATGAATTAAGGCCAAAGAGTAAGTATTTACACCTTTTACAATGCATTGCATGCTAAAATAACTGGGTCAGGAAAATAACAATGTAATATTGCCCTTTTAACTTCTTCGAATTGAAATTACCGTAGACATAACCTACAAAACTTCATGACTGCATTTCTATTAATTCCGGCCTTTTCGAACAAAAATTCTTGCACCAGCTAATTCAGAAGTTGACGCCGAGTTTAATAAGATATTTTTCATTTAAAGACGCTAGAATTTAATCTCAGCTAATTTAATGTATAGGCGGCTGCCATTGTTCTTTTCAGCAATAACAGCCGAATCCTCAGATGTAACGAAAAGCAATAAGTCACCGATGTACCTAATTCAGTCTTTATGTGTATTAGCGATAGGTTTAGTTTTTATAATGAGTTTTGAAGATTTGGACAGTTATAGAGGATTTGGACAGAATACATTATTTTATATGGAGTTTAAGAACATGACAAACACACATTTTGAACTAAAATGGTAGCACAAGGCTACTTCAAAATTAAGATAAAGAAATATTAATCCGATTAAAGCTCTGTCTATTTTTTAACCGGCTTTGTAGTCTGTTTAGTTTGATAAATTTGTTTAAACTGTTATAAATAAGAAGTTGTACTTTTATGATCACTCTTTTTAATGAAGATTTTTATTTATACTAGCTGCTGCTAGCGACTTCGCCTGCATTATAGTAAGAAATTATCCCGGAATATAAAGTATCCTATGTGCTATGTCAGGACTTGGCCTACCCATGTGCTAAGTAACATCAAAATCCATTCAGTACATTTTACGTGAAAAAGTAACAAACATCCATATATACAAACTTTTGCGTTTACTTGGTATGGTCATGTGAAGAGGAGAGATGATATGCATGTTACTAAAAGAGTTATGAATTTATATGTGGACGGATGGAGAGGAAGAGGGAGGCCAAAGAAACGATGGATGGACTGTGTGAAGACTGATATGAAAGAAAAGGGAGTCAGTGATGTTATAACGGGTGACAGGACAGAATGGAAGAAAAAAACATGTTGCGCCGACCCCAAGTAATATGGGATAAGGGCAGGAAGAAGAAGAAGAATATTAGTGGGTTTTTGACCCGTTCATAACTTGAGGTACAACCGTCCGCCTTCGCTCACCGGATCAATTTTGTTTCAGGTTCCAAGACAGTTTAACATTTTACCAGACTCGGTACTTTACTTCAAGATCACTTGAAAATGCAGAGTTGTTTCTTACAGTGCAACGAGACGCGATGTTTAGACGAGAAAACGGAGACTAGGATAAAAGAGCTCACTTTTAGTTTGTAAACGTTTTCCTTAATTTTCTTACGAAGTGGCAAGTTTTTTTATTTCATGTTTTTGCCTTGTATGTGACGTTAGCACATCTTATTACAAGCCTTTTGTTCACATGCAATGTTTGTAAGTACTTTTTAGTTTTTGTTTATTTTGCGCAAAACATGCAAATAGATTTTGAAACATGAAACAGTTGCACCTAATCGTCTGAACTGAAATTCGCTATACCTTCGTAACTACGATGACAATGCATTTGTAGCGACATCTATGACGCTACATATGAACTAAACTGTGAAATCCTGCATCGCAGAAACACAGTACTCCGAGAGATTTGAACATATACAACAGCCCCAATACATCTCTCGGACAGTTGCCCAGATCAGATAAAACATCCGTCTGGGATCCTCCTTTTCAACGCAGGTTTGCGGAATTTTATACTCTGTTCTGCATATTACTAAACATTAATATGGTACCATTATGGTCTGATAATGGAGTCGGATAATGGTTATAGGGACCACTGAACGGAAAAAGATAACCCCACCGTGCCTCAGCTCTTAGGAATCGTTTGATGAGTAGGTTTATGCCATGCGATAATTTAAAGGTTGTAACGAAAAATGTTTCACATTGAAAACTTATTTGTGTGGCGGTACGGTAGCTATGTTGTAAACATAGCTAGCCATGCCAGCTCTAATTATGTATTGGGGTATATGCACGGTACTGAGCTGTTTTAAAAATGAGGTCAGGTATTTTTTTAGTCACAGAGGGTAGGGAAGGTAAGCTTGATAATAATTTTATGGATATTGGGTTCATTAGCAATTTCGATTACCTCCATTTTTTCTGAAGTATGTAGATGATACTTTTAAATTATCATAATAAGGAATAAAATTAGAAATTTTGTATTTTGATTTTTATATTAAACAGTGTATGAGTAAATTGTGGTAATGTATGCGGTTTAGAGTAGGTACGTATGTAGCGAACTTTATGTAGGTATAAAAATTAACATATATAATGATGTACGCAATAGTTAATTAACTGCCAATTACGTTTATTATTGATATTATAATTGGACATCAGTTGCAATAGTAACTATGTCGGATTGTTAAGGCCATTAAACGATAATGAAGAGTGTAGAAATTGTGGCTAAATATGATATGTATTCGCTTTATAATTACACTAGCTGACTCGGCAAACGTTGTTCTGCCATATAAATTATATGTAACATGATTTTTTACTCCTTAAAACCCAAATATCATACGGAACCCAATATTTCTCCAAAATAAAATTTTGTCTATGTTACTCGTGGATAATGTAGCTTTCGAATGGTGAAAGAATTTTTAAAAACGGTCCAGTAGTTTTTAAGCCTATTCATTACAACCAAACAAACAAAGTTTTCCTCTATATAATATTAGTGTAGATAAACTATAAATCATTTTCGGAGTAGATAAACGTGTTTAAAAAAAATCAGGTTAAAAAAAACGAATAAGATTAAAACATATCCAGCCAATAAAGTTCCTAACAAATAAAACTGAAAAGAGAATAAAACGAGATCTTCCCATAAATCTTTTGTGTGGTTTTCCGCCTATTCCAAACCCAACCAAGCAAGGCTGCTATTGTAAATCTTACGTAAACTCCATTTTGAAAACTCCATAAAGTTAAAATTTGATGGGACTTGTAAAAAATAAAATACAATGGAAGTGTGTTCGACATTGTAACCTGCGATAGTGTACAGCTTTCGGGGGTGGAGTTCCAAATCTCTCCGCTCTTTGTGAATTTTCAACGAACGTTTCAACTCTGTGTGAATACGACGACTATGAGTGACGTTGATCAATTGTCACGTTAGTGTTGCGAAGCTATGAACTGTGAACTATGCCGTCAAACTTTCAAAAAGCGTACGTCATCTATGAATGTTATAGGCAATTAACTTTCTATAACCAATATAAGATATAAGAATAAATAAGCAGCCAGATAAAAATACCGTATAATATCTCATAACTGAAAGGTAAGTAACAGCTTACATATACTTTCATAACGAGCATAGCAACGCATAAATTGAAATCCTACGTAAGTACACATTAAAAATCAAATTTTATATTTCGTTACTTCAAAATCCTGATTAAATCATTTTGCTGTAGGGGCCAGGTCCCCGGATATTCCCCGGCCGGGGGGAGCGGGCGCGGGGGCGGAAGCAGGTGGGCTCTGACGTCACAGGTGTGACGTCGGTGCCGGGGGCGGGGCGCAGCGGCCGACGACCCACACTCGCCAGCCAAAGTCCGTAAAATGCAAACCAACGAGCTAACTTTCAAAATAGAAACTTAAGCCACAACGATAGAGTTTAAAATCGTTGATGAGATGTATCGCGGGCAGATATTGAGCTTACCTTAAAGAATATATCTCAGAAGTCATGGAGATGATATAAGTGGACTAGATATGGATATGGATCAGTTAATGTACCGTTACTATATCTATAACGAACTCGTAGCTATATATATAATGACAAAAACTAATTGATTAAACAAATTCACGATTTATAGGTACCTAACTGCAAAAAGCAGTTTTTAAAAGAAACATTTTTTAAATTTGAAAGTTATTCCCAAAAAAAATAATAAAAAAAATTAGTTAAAAGTAACATATCCCAGAATACAAATTACCTAAATTATAGATGGGTAGGTAGGTATAGGATTATAGATCTGTATTAGTTATCCACACAATCCTGAGAAATTAATAGTTACATGTGTGCAAATGAGAAGAAATATTGAGCTGTTAGAGTTGAGATTATGCGTGACCTTAAGACCCTTAATTCCCTTGTGTTGTAAGATTAAGTTGGCGAAGTAAGCTTTGACGTAATGGCGGTGCTCATAATCTACCCTAGTACATTTTCCTACGTAAAGGTGGGCCTTAAAAATGAGCTAAGTTAATGAAACCTTGAGATTAGTCCATAAGATATTTAGGGTTGTATTTACTTTTCAAGCAGTTTTGATAAAATCAGCCGGATTATTATTTTTATAACTCCACTTGAGGTTGTTATTTTTAGCGGCTACAACCCAAACGACATAAGCTTTTACAGCGCCATCTAGTAACGTTGGCGGGAACTTGGAAGACTGCCACGCGCAGTTGGAAAATGAACTGTAATTCAAGGAAAGCGCTGCCAGTCGTTCTGTTGGTGGGCACAAACTCTCTGTGATGTTCATAGATGGCGCTCTACTCACTGTTACAAAAGTAAGGCAAAGGAAAGCAAAATTCAGTCTAGGATAGAATCTAGAGGGATATAAGGTGTTAGTAGCTCTTACTGAATCAGCGAGGTGGCGCTAGTCACAAATGTTAGGTTGGAATTAGCTATAAATATAAAAAAAGAAAATGAAGCCTAATATAATTTCATGAAATTGGGTGTTACAGATGAAATAACCTAAGTAAGTAGTTTTGCAAAGCTTTTCATGAAAAGTCCACAAAATAATGTACTGGAGGCCTTATCTAGATTGATATTATTTACTTCCGGTGTAATACTGAGTATGTAGGTAGGTAAGTACCTACATTCTCTCATTTTGAATTAAAAACAAAAATGCGAAAAAGTAATAGCCCTTAGTTATTACAATTACCTACCGTTAGTTAGGTGCAGCTAAATTTAAACGTTTCTTTGTACAATTTTCTGTAAGCTATTAAATAGTTTTTAAGTAGGTACCTACTCGATGAGAGAAACTGTTAATGAGATTTCGTTTCATTGTAGAAAGTAGTGTAGACATTTTGTTAACTAGGTTGGGCAATACTTTGTGTTTTACTTTAATAAAGGAGTTCATGCAAGAAGACAAAGGAATACTTATAACTTGGAGTTATTTTAAAGTGACAGGACGGTCATATCTCGTTTCTGTCGATTAAATAAAGTCCTGATGAAAAATATGTACACGACTCTCTACCGACGGGCGTCGGATACATGCCTTGCAATGAAAAATGCATGACTTATGGCTGAAATTTTTCAAAAAGATTTTCCGAGCACTGTTTTAAATCGCAACGTAAATTACGCGACGGAAAGCAATAAACAAAATTTTTGCGACTTAAATTGAAAGTTTCGGATTGCAATTTTGTCGTGCACTTTATTATTTTTCCTCGTCTCTTTCAAAGTAAATACTAATAAGTCGGTACTGTTTTCCAATTTGCGTTTTCCGTGAAAACATTTTGTTTATTAACTCAGTTTTAAGTCTGTGTGATATAATGTTATTGAAATAGTTTTATTAACACATCTTTATTAAACATATGTATTATGTATGTTATGTTCATCTAGTCATTTTCATGACGGCTGATAGACAGGTGATTTTCTGCAGCTTCTGTACATTATTTATCTGTTATTATGCAGAGAGAAATGTCGTGATTGATTGGATATTTATTAGTGTCCTATTAATCAATATCCAATCAATCACTTCATTTATAATTAATAGATAATCCTGAAAAGTAACATCTCTAAAGCCTTTTCACTGAAACTTTGCTTTCGCTTTTCCGAGATAAATATCAAAAACAATGGGTAGTCAATTTAATTTTAGTTTGTTTATATTTACTGGGGAATAATTTCCGTGTTCGGAAAAAGAGTAATTTAATATTCTTAGCTTTATTCCTTTGTTTCTGTTTGGAATAACACAATAGTGTCTGAAAAATGTCCGCGTGCTTAAAGGTATGTAGGCAATTACATTGTTTGCTTTATCTGTTAATTTATTTGTGTTTTTAAATACTAAATAATAATAATAATAATAAATAATAAATTCATTTATTTTCAGGCTAGGAACCCATAGTATAGTAATAGTAATTTACAATTTGTTTAAAAATGAATAATGATAGCACAAAGTCAGAATTACTTAATACAATGTCAGATTTTGATCAATAAATAATAAAATGTCAGATTCAATTAATAGATAGTACAATGTCAGATTCATTAAAAATTGTTGGTTCATTAAAAATAAAATGTCAAATAGAAATGTCAAATAAAATGTCAAATAAAAATAAATAAATAACAGAAATCAGTTTACAATAATAAAAAATTTAGATGTCACATACAGGTTTTCGAAAATCGTGGTAACAATATTGTTTTTGCAGCTCATAAGTCTTGCATGAAAAGATGCTCTAAGCCTCCTCATTACAGCATAGAAATCGTCAACTCTGTTCTCGGCAAACATGCCAGACGCGCTACACCGCCAGGGCAGATTGAGCATGGCCCGAAATGCATTATTGTATTGTACACGAAGAGTATTGTAAGTACTCTTCGTGTACCGGTACCAGAGTTGGCCAGTGTAGAACGCCTGACAATATGCTTTAAACAGAGTGACTTTCGCCTGTTTTGAACAGTATGCAAAACGCCTTGCTAGCATGTTGCTTTTACACGCAATGCTTCGTCTTTGTCTCTCAAGGTCAAAATTATCACTTAGGTCATCGCTAACAATATGCCCAAGATACCTAAAAGTGCTTACAATTTTCAGGGGTGATCCGCATAAATTGATGGGTATTATGTGATCAGGTCCTTTGCCGTATTTAAAAATCATGACTTCTGACTTTTTGACATTATATGTCAGGCAGTGCTCGGCTGCATATCGCTCGCAAATCGCGATAAGTTCCCTTAGTCCGCCAGCAGAGGGACTGAGCAGCACCATGTCGTCAGCGTAGCTAAGGTTATTAAGGCATTCGCCTCCTACGTGGCATCCGACTCTGGTGCTGCTCAACTCCTCCAGTAGCTCGTTCACATATAAATTAAATAATACAGGAGAGGTCAGTCCGCCTTGCCTAACCCCACACGACAATTTATATGTGTCTGATAAGGTACTACCCCATTTTACCTGATTAGTTTGATTTGCGTACCAGAATTCTAAAATTTTTATTATTGTGGGGGGTACTTTTGTATTTCTTAATTTCTCCCACAGTATTCTATAATTGATACAATCAAAAGCGCGGCTAAGATCGAGAAAACATGCATAAACTGAGGTATTTCTTGTAATGTATCTTCGCACAGTGTTTTTTAGCGCAAATATTGCGAGGTCTGTAGATAAGCCGGCTCTAAAGCCAAATTGGGTCTTACATATAGGAATGTTTCCTTCACCCAAATGACCGTTAATAATACGTTCAAAAATCTTAGACACAATTGTTGCTAGTGAGATCGGGCGATAATTAGATAAACAGGATACGTCACCGGTTTTGTTTTTAATGATTGGTACCACGTTTGTTTTCATAAGTTCAGTCGGTAAGTAACTGTGATCAATACAAGCATTAAAAAAGTAAGCAAGCTTATCATACAATAATGGTCCTGCATACAAAATGTGTTCAACACTGAGCCCGTCGTGACCCGGGGACTTGCCTCGCTTCATTCGCCTCACCAGTTCAAATAAACCGTCAGACGTAACGTGAAGCCAGCCAGTATCGCACGCGCTTGGCGCATGCGCATTATTAGTCAGCGACGACGATAGCGCGCCGTCAACACTCGCGTCCGCGCGCGGCTGTGGTGGCCCAAATGAGTGAGCCACCGAGTCACCACGGACTCCGCATTGTTCAGTACTATGTGCTGCTGTCGGAGGGCAAAACTTACTCGCAAACATGTTAGCAATTTCTGCTGGATTTTGACTGTTATTTACAGATAACGGGAGACATGGTTTAGAGTTTAATTTGTTCGTTGCGTTCCAAAATTTGCCAAAATCTTTACAATGCCTATGGTTGGCAATAATGTCCATTTTTATTTTTTGTTCATTATTTTGACACCATTTCAATTTCGATTTAAATTTCTTACGACTGTTACTCATTTCGTCATAAATTCTACCCTCAGTCGGTCGCCCATACATTAACCAAATTTTATAACATTGCCTAGCAGACATATGCGCCTCCCTCACGTGAAAGTTCCATCCTATCACCTGTTTTTTCTGGTTTTGGCGTTTACCGCGATGGGACCGAATTGCTGCTGTAGTTATACAATTAATAATGTTATTATAGTAGTCGTTTATTTGACTACAATGAAGCAGGTTATCGCATGAGGTACCGGCGCACGGAATGCTTGGCCAGGTACATGTATCGATTAATTGGTTGCACAAGTTATTGAAATCACATTGCTGTTCATAATTTCGATTTCCCCATAGTACTTTATTTATAATATTATTGTGCATCATTTCAACATTTATTTTTGGAACAATTACATCAAGATCACAGTTGATTATCAATGGAAAGTGATCTGACCAGTTTACATCATTTAATACACTTACATTTTTAATAGTACTCAGCGCTGACGCTGTAACTATACAATGGTCGAGCCAGCTTGTGGTCCCGTGAGAATCACTTAGATAAGTATAAGTGTTGGAAGACATACCCAAGATGTTAAGGTCCGCACATGTCCACTGTTGTTCACTACAGTAGTCAAGCAGCTCACTCGCGAATACACTGTTTGAACGTGATAGATCAGCATTAAAATCACCAAGCGAGATCACGCATTCCACTCCACTATTTTCAGTAACCGCACTAATGACGCCTAGACACTCAGTAAAAAGCGGCAGGTTATCCATTGCCTCGGTAGGCATGTACACCGAAGTAACCACGCAGCTGCGCCCGGCGAGCTGGATACACACTGCTGCTACGCGCGTCGAACCTGTCTGGATCGGCGAGACGCTCGTAAATAGGGTTTTTCTCCACATTATTGCGACACCGCCATAAGGTCTTCCTTTCAGGGTACCCACCGACGTATCCACCGCTGAGACGCCGTGGTATGCAAATTCAGGATGTATACTGTTCAGATAATCCAAATCGTCAGGAAGCAGCCAATGCTCTTGAAGTGCAATCACGTCATGATGCTTGCATAGGTCTCTTATATGATCACAGGAACGCTTCACAGATCTGCAGTTAAATGAAGCAAGACTAATTTTCATTTTTTGTCTTCACGACCTCCAAGTGTATGCACCCGTCTCAGTGTATAACGCCTGTACGCCACACCGCAAGGCCAAAACTGATCACTCAAAAAGATGTCCTCTTGAGCTTGGTGAACGGTAACTTTGAATGAAGCGTAATTGGTTTCCTTATATTGAGCAAGTTTTTCAACCTTTACGGCTGTGTGTCCGCTTTCTTCAATGAAATCATAAAGATCTCGTTCTGAGGTTGAGATTTCAAATCTTGACGCGTAAATGTACGAAAACTTTGGCACTACCTTGATCTTAGTTGACGTCAGAGTTGCTTTGCCTGTTTTGTTAGCGCCTTTTTTCCTAGTGTTACGATATTTATTCTTCTTACTTATCACCGTTGTAAAACCTTCGTCATCGATGATAGTGTCGTCAAAAATATCGCTAAACGGGCTGCTATTCGCACCTGGTGGTTGGTTCTGTATGCCCTGTCTGCGTTGACTGTGTTGCCTAGCCTGCGACCTGGATCGCTGCGCCTGAGATAGGGGTAGCGCAGACGGCAGAGGGCACGGGGGTGTCTTCAGTTGCGCCTGAGTTATTGCCTTCCAGGGCCGGTTTTTAGTGGAATTTATTTTTTCGGACCTTGCACTCGGCTGAACAACGTCTACCCTCAACTTTTCGGAATCCACAGAAGCTCGACTTTTTCTCGAAAAAGATTCAAAATTGATCAATTTTTCTTTGATTTCTTCTACAGTAGAGGATTTCACGTAGTCACATTGGATTCGATGGACGTCCTGTTTCAGAGCTAAGATATCCTTTAGCAGAGTTGTCACGTCTATGTAGTCAAAGGTAACCGGGGGTAGTCTGTGCAGGTTTTTAGCAACAAATACAATAGACTCTGGTTCCTTTTCTTTTAGGATTTTGATTATGTCTTGTATGCTTCGCTTACTTTTTCCGTCCCCCTTCCTAGAGAGACGTTGCCCGACTACTTCGCAGAGGATATCTTTTGCTTCAACGATTTCCTTTTCCGTAAAGTTCGATTCACATATCTGCACTAAACTTATTTCGTCCATAACGTTGATTTTACATTGTAGAAAGCATAATAACTCGTTTATTATCAGGCGATCACCCTGATCCGTCATAATTATTGCACAAATTAGTACTTGTAAATTCTACTATATTTACACTCGTAATTAACGGCCGTCGATACCGAACGATGCGCGTCACACGAGCGAGCGGGACGAACTCAATAAAAACAGTTTAAAGAAAATAATATATTTTTGAGGCAGGTCTCCCCTTTCTTACTAATTGTCTGGGCGAACTTCATAAAGATGATTACACTGCAATACTACACCGATGTTCATGGGCAATTAAAACTTATCCGTGCACTGTTGTTCGCGTTGTTATAATATTATACAAACTTCCATATTGCTGGCTTCATTATCTTTTACTACAAAACATGAATGTTTCGGAAAGTTATTTTAGTGTTTTATGGTAAGTGCGGTTACAATTTGTAGTCGTGTATTGGTTTATCATTGTTAATTGTGGGGTCAGGCGGTTATGTGTTGTGTGGAGGAAAAATATTGTTTGTTCGGCTTGTGAAATTGTAGTTAATAACATGTGGGTTTAATGGTGTGGGGATATTGTGGGCTTTGTTTGTTACGAGTGTGGAAGCGATTACGGGTGCGGTAGTGGAGCGGTTTTCTTTGACTCACGAGTACAGCTTTCTGGGATGAATAGTGACGGTTATTCGCAGATTAGGAACCGAACTAAATTTTATTTTGACTTTCTACATACTTCGCTGTACCGTCTTACCGACTATAGTTTCAGTTCAATGTTATGGGTGTTTCTAAATATACGATGTCACAAGACAATAAACATTCTATTAACAAGACTCAATTTTATTTTTATTTCGCTAGCGACAGAAATCGGTTGTAATAATGTCCACCTTAGGCGGAGTTTATATGTATTAGTTTATAATTATGTAAGATTATTTTTAATTTTTTTTTCTATCGGCCTTAGTTGCCTGATCATAAAGAAATTATTATTATTATTATATCTAAATATTTACATCTGTTACCTAAGAATATCAATTATTAAGTGTTTTTTTTATTCGTTGTCCTTTTTCTATGCCAAAATTTTGTTATTAAAAAGCTTTCATGCATCAATCATATAATTCTTCATTTCATTCTTTCATGTATTCTGGTTTTAATTTTATGTTTCGTAGTATTAACAATGCTGGTACGAGTAGTATATGGAGTATTTTGTTTCATTATTAATATGTTTGTATAATAGTTAATTGAAGGTATTCCTGTTTCCCAAATTAAATATCAAATAACTATTCATACAAAAGGGTTAACGCAATGTACATGTTAATATATCCCAAATTAATCTATTCTGATTTGACGGAAGCGTTAAGCTACGTGCTTAGCCTAGATTATCAAATGCCAGTTTAATAAATGATTAGCCAACTAAATTATCACATATGCTCATCGCTTCCAGTATCTACGTAAATCTGTGCATATACGTTAATCACAACGATTCGCATGCAGATTGAGTGCCCAGAGTATTTGCGATGACATTGTGCATTATTAGTATACACAATTATGTTAATATGACTATGCCATCCGCTTTTGCCTGATATCGCGCCCATATTAATTATATTACGCGGTTAATATTACGCGGGATGTTTTATTCAAATTAATGCTGAGAGTTATTCACTGTTGCGTAAAGGGTGAGCTGTTTCGTACTGATCCGAATATTCTTTGTACCCACTAGTTGCCGGGTTGTGGTAACACTGCAGACGCAAGTCAGTGCTAGCTCTAACCGCAGGCGGCTACGACCCGTGAGGGTTCGAACACCCTCAACTATTGCCTAGCACGAACGTTAGATCTACCTCGCGATATTGCAATATGTCCTATATTTTTTCGATAGGTTTGGTCAACAGATAATTGCTAGGTTTGGTGAGTTATGTTCGATGGTGACACGATATAGTTATCAAACATTCATAACTGGACAGATCCTGTGGTTTGTACAATCAGGAAAATTAAGCATGAATTTTGTACTAGGATCATATGTACGAGTATGTCGTGTATTGTTAGCATACTGTTTGGTTTTATACTAATTATCTATTCAGGTATTTCAGCAATATGTTTAAGTTTAAAACATATTGCTGAAATACCTGTTTTAAAATATCAGAAGTCCTATACTAAATAGGTTTTTTACAATTTTAAAGCTCTGAAAATATAACCGTATAAGAAGTATAAAGATTAGGGATTCGTGTTAGTACCCTAGCTGGTAAAAGGCAGTAGGTTGCAAGATAGTCCATCAAGGATTATAGTCAGTAAAATTCTGAACCTCCTTTCTGCTCCTCCAGTGCGGGAGGACTATTTGTCACCAAAAAAAGAAATGATAAAAGACGGGAGGGTTGATGTATGGTAAAGCTTACTGGTATACTGATTTCCACACCTTATCAACTTGTAGAATTCTATAGAAAAAGTGTAATAAACTATGTGCAGTGCTTGCTTGTTTTTGCAGTGTTTCTATTTTAACTTATCGCTGCATGAATAGGTGTAAGCTCACGCGAACGTTGTTTGTACGATTTATGTGCGAGCACGTACTGTGTCAGCTCCAAAGGTTGTTAGGTCGCACAGATATAAACTAGCTTTTTATTAAGTTTCCTGTTTGGATTTTCTGTAGTTCATACTAAATCTGATTTGCAACTAGGATATTGAAGATTCTGAAAAGTGTCAATGCGAGTTGATCTCGGATGTTTCTTACGAACATTTAAAGAAGTCACTGTAAACAATAACCGAGCCAAAACTGAGATGTATTATGGATGAAAACTTCAACTGAGGCATATTATACTATTATAATTCTTCTTTATAAATTAATTCTTCTTTATTTCTTAAACTTGTATATTTGTATACCCAGATATATGAACTTAGCGAAGCATAAGGAATACCTATCTAAGGATAGCAACATAGGGCGTTCTAGTCTCTGCCTACCTCCTCTGAAAATAGCCGTGAGTTTATACAGGTATGAATGTAGGTAACACTAGTAGGTATTATCTCTAAGTATATGGAAAGAGATCTGGAATACATCCAGACAAATATGTCGTGCAATGCAACACCAACCTGAACCAATTTATTATCATTCCAGTTTCATAGTTTACAGTTTGAACTTTTAACCGTTCTTTACTAGGGTGCAATTTATCGCTTTTCACGCTAAATGGCGCGTGACGTTTAAACGAGGGCTTTGGGGGACGTCGACTATTTAGGTGGCGTTTCGATACTCGTAGGTCACCGGCTCAGTGAAGCGTGACAATCGAGACATGATCAATGCTGCTGCTAACGTTATGAATGTTAAGGTGCAATCTCGTCTGGTCGTCGGAAGACATTGCGCGTCTAAGGCCAGTATCAGCGCACTCGATGCGGAAGAGAACTATGATCTTTTAACGAACTCTATAGAACCACTGTCTATAGAGCAAATCGGGAGGCGATGTGGAGCTAGAGAGCATATCAATTGGTAATGACCAACAAAAATCTTAACACGCATCAGAAGGCCTCTAACAACCTGCTGAGGTTCGCGGGAAACGAATGGATATAAGACGCATAGGATCAGTCATTGTGGCTTACTTTATCCATTTATTCTCTCTTTGTATCAGCTTGAGAATGCATAATATAATTATTATATGTTTAATATTAAAGTTTTTAAGTACTGAAGCGGACTTCATAATAAGAATAGCAGTGGACGTTTAAGGGTTAAAATGATGACGATGCTTTTACTTTGACTTACCTATATAGAGTTTAAAAAGGTCCTTATTTATAATTTAACATTAGAAGTCTGTAAGCAAATCATTAATCTTAGTAACGTACGCACGTTTAGTTCGCCACAGATGGTCCATTATAACATTGTATTATTATAATATTCATGGATCCGCCGCTTACGGGGCTGTAGACAATTACTTGGCGCACCTACTTATCCCTGCGATCCCTATTTATATTCGGTAAATGTTTACCTTCGCTGTAATTGTTGAACTAAATAAACATTGATTTAATAAGACAATCTTGGAACAGATATTATTTCTGTTGAGATTATACTAATAAAGGTTTTACTCTTACGTAAACGGTTGAGTACTTTTGATGTTTGTTTTTGAGGTAATTTAGAACTGTGATAGCTGTGTACTTATCCTAGATTTTATGTTACGAACAAGATTAATACGTTTTCTTCTAGTTGAAGAGATGAGACAAACATACATGCCTAGCTGTCCTACATGGTTTTACGCGCGTATTTGGTTACTGCTAAGTTCCTTAGTCCCAGAGTATCTTCCTCGATAAATGATCTTTCAATAGCTAAAAAAAAAACTTAAAATTGAACCAGTAGTTCTTGTGAATGGATCGTTCAACCGACCAAATAAAACTCTTCAGCTTTACACTATTATTAGTATACATTTAATAACATCACGTTGATAAATACGTTTTGCCAGAGGCTCAATTTATAAACCGATTACCTGGACAGATAACTTCAGCCGGGCTACAGAGGCAATTACGTTACGACGGATTTAACAGCCATGCCCGAGCTGGATGCTTGTAATAAAGATAAAAGTGGCCTATGGACACAGCACGTAGGATGGCCACCCGATGCCAAGTTCTCTTGTTTTTACTGTTGAATAAAGTGTGTATCGCCTACCTAGAGTAACTGGAGGCGGTACTTTAATACAGTACGGTATAAATTCCAATAAAAGATTTTAACAGCAATAACAAATGCCAATTGGATTAATTTTTTTAAAACCTTTATTTTGTACGAGTTTTCAAGCGCCAAAATTCGCAGAGTCTAACTTCAGACCCGCCAAGTTATAAAGGCCGTACTGTACACATGGTTGATGTATATTTTTTATATACTCGATATCCGTGGATATAACTATATAGGTATATACAAGTATGAGCGTATGGTAAGGACGTTCATCTCACCAGTTTTTATCCTGTTCGTGATATTGAGAAATAAGATATTTTTATATCACAATAATAAAGGAGAAAGGTTTCAAGTGGGTGTATATTAGTTACTTCTTCATGATTGAACGGCTGTAAATGCAAATGGATTTCGAAGAAATTTGATATATGGTTAGATTACGTCCTGAAATAGAACATAAGAAACTTTCTATCTTGAGAGTACTTAATCCCGGGAAACGTTCCTTTAAGATAATTTTTTACTATCTTGCGGACGAAACCGCTCCCAGCAGCTAGTTTGTTTAATAAAACTGCTATTAATTTAGTTAATGCAAAAAAACAAAGGAATTAGTCACAAATAAAGCGTGTAAGTGTAGGTAATACGTAAGTATATGTATAAGCAAACTAACTCTTGAACATGTGTACGTATCACATAGGTACTCGAGATCTGGGAGGGTTGAAGTGTGATTCTTGTGGGATAAAGTGGGATTCTTCGCCGATCCCTTTAGCCCTACGATAACAAATACATATAAAACTTTTTTTATTGTCATTTCTGTCGAAAACATGGCGAAATCAGTAATGTGCGTGCGTATAGTTTCGTAACAAAACAATTCGTAACTAAACTAGTATTAAAGGGATTATATTGTTTGTTTAAATGATTATGCCATCAAAAACACAGCTTGTAAAAAAACCAAGTCTCGCAACATAGTGCAGCTCTTTTATTGTAAAAAGATATGAGAATAATACCAAGTCCAAAAACCTTTTTATGTTTTAAATAAAGAGATTATGTTGTTTGTTTAAATTATTTTGTTTGAATACTCGTAATGCCAAGTGCTACCAAATAAACACCAGAAGTAAGAGTATTCACCATAAACAACACACATAACAGAAAATGCTATTGGTAAGTTTAGAATATAATTTAATTACTTACTACTACAATATACTTACAATACAATGACTACAATGTAGCCTTGTATCTAGATTGTAGTTAAATTAGTGTCAATCCTTTGGACGTACTCTAATGTTAGACAAAACTCACTTATTAAAACAAACTCGTAAACGACATTGTTTAAATAACAAACAACAATAGCACAACTACATTACTAACTACTTTCTAATGCTAACAGAAGGGACAGTTCGACTTTTTAACGCGGGCACTACTGTAATAATTGTTGATTCAAAAATTCATTTTTATATTCATCATATTTTATCGAAAACACAGTGAGAGTAATATAAAAGTTTGTAGTTGGAATTGAATATGTTTGCAGTGATATTTACATAACAAAAATTAATCTCGACTGTATTCATTTATCACGAATGAGTTTTGGTTTTTCTATTAACATTCACTAAATTATTTCATCATTGTGAAAATATAAAAAACGTTCAGTTACCAGCTTAAAATGTAACAGTGTGTCATTGTATACCTACGAGTATATAATACGTACCGAACCAAAATAATTCATTAAAATGAACGAGATTTATATTTATTTCCCATTATTTAAAAGTTAGTATTTTAAAACTGGGATAAAGGAAAAAAATAATCTCTGGATACTGAATTAATAATAATAATAATAATAATTTTATTATTCCATAAAGCCAGATACAATTTCTCCATCTCAATCGAAAATGGAAACAATGAAGCACAATACAACGTTATACAACACTTGAGACAGAGTGAACGTCTGTGTCCGTGCTAGTGTAAACTGTGTTACAGACACAGGCGCCTTCCCCTTACAGTTCATTCACAAAGCTGTGCTTTGTAGGAGTTCTTAAAATTTTGTTCAACATCAAAAACTCATTTAAATAAATGCAAACAAAAAAGAAAAAAAAAAAAATGGAAGTGCGTGGCGT
This sequence comes from Mythimna separata, assembly GCA_030763345.1. Classification (NCBI taxonomy): domain Eukaryota; kingdom Metazoa; phylum Arthropoda; class Insecta; order Lepidoptera; family Noctuidae; genus Mythimna; species Mythimna separata. The sequence continues at coordinate 16,614,748 of CM061171.1, read as the reverse complement.
GGTGTATGTGTGTGTAGTGTGTAGTGTATGGGTGTGTAGTGTGTGGTGTATGGGTGTGTAGTCTGTGGTGTATGTGTGTGTAGTGTGTGGTGTATGTGTGTGTGCTTTATATTTACGTCTGTTTAGACACGGCGTGCGTAACATCTTCCCGCAAAAAGGTTTTCAGTCTCATCGTAGGTTAACTTTTGGAGGAAACTACTAACTACAGTTTTATATTTAAATCTAGGTAAACGATACACGTTGCAAGCTTCGTTTATAGTATTATAAAGGTGGCTGCTAAGACTTAGGTAGCTTCGCTTCGCCAGGGCAGTCTTGGTGATGACAGGTGGACATACAGGATCTTTACGTCTTTTGTTTTGCTCTAGTAGCCTCGGATCATAAACTAATGATGAGTGGACACGTAATGTCATGTTAAGTGCACAAAGCTGTCGGACAGTGAGTACAGATATATCTTTATAGAGTTGGGTAGTCGGGTACAGATAAGGTTTGTGAAGCATGACTTTTAAGACAGCTCTCTGTGCTCTCTCAAGGCGAAGTAAATATGTTTTGTATGTACCACCCCAGACAGATATGCAATAAGTCAGCAGTGACTGAGCCAGTGCAAAATAAATAATTTTTAATAGTCGGTCAGCAACTACTCTTCTTAGTTTCTTCATGGGAAACATTAGTTTACGAACGCGCATAACCGTCACACTAATTTGCTCCTTCCAGCTCAATGTGTTATCAATGTGCACCCCCAAGTATTTCACACAAGAGCTTTTATTTATAGTACAGCAACTGCAAGAGGTCAATTCGGGGTGGCAGCTATGGGCTTTAATGTCTGGCATACTAGGCTGTGTAGTAGAGTTCGCTGAGAAGGGAACATAGTGCGTTTTAGAGATATTTAGCGTAAGAGAATTTAATGAAAGCCAATCCATAACCACACGAAGAGCATTTTCAGCTGCTTGGTGAGCAGATTCCCATGTTTCTCCACTGATGATAAGTGCAGTATCGTCTGCATATACAAGAATTGTACAGTTTGGGATTGACAGCTGACACAATCTGTTTACAAATATAAGGAACAGGGTGGGACCCAACACGCTGCCCTGTGGTACGCCAAAAGTCAGATTCACATCGTCACTGATGTAGTTGTCCACCTTAACTCTTTGGCTACGGTTAGTGAGATAGTCACGGAAGAGGTTTAGACCAATCTCTCTTATTCCCAAGCTTTCTAAACTTCGTAGAAGGATGGGAGTAGAGACCGTATCGAAAGCTTTGGCTAAATCTAGAAATATACCTATAGTTTTTGTCCTAGAATCAAGATTCTTGACAATTTGGTTTGTCAGCTCAAGAACGGCATCTTCTGTTGATACGCCTCTCCGAAAACCATATTGATTTGGCGCAATGACGTTGTTGGAATCGAGATAGCTAAGCAGTCTTTTGTTCAGCACCTTCTCCATAATTTTGGACAGAGTGGAGAGTACAGATATAGGCCTATAGTTCTCGACACGGTCACTATCCCCGCCCTTAAATATTGGTGTGACTAATGCCTTCTTAAAAGTGTCGGGAAAAATACCTTTTGAGATAGACAAATTACAAACATGCGTTATTGGTGGAACAAGTACATGTTTGGCAGATTTAATGACCGAGGCTGGTATTCCATCGTGACCCACTGCACAATTATGTTTCAATCCAACAATTATATTATCTATCTCTGTGAAATTTGTTTCAAGTAGTACGAATGAGTTACCTCGGGGATTCACTAGACTGTCAAACTCAAAGTTTGAGTGAACTACACGCTGATTCTGCGCAACTCGACCAGCAAGTTCTGCTCCAACGTTTGCAAAATACCTATTTATAGCATTGATTGAGGAGTTTGGATCGCAACACATATTAAGGAGTTCCCCTGTCTTACATACGGGTGAGGTGTTCTTGTAGCTGATAGTTTTTATGATGTCCCAAGTTGCTTTGGGATTGCCATTGGCTTTCAGGAGTTCTTTTTGTTCAAAATTGCATTTAACAGTCTTCAGTAAATTGTTACAGTAATTTCGGTATCTAGAGTAAATTAGCTTAGCGGTATGGTTTTCAGGATTTTGCATTGCTTTTTTATGTAGTTGGTCTCGATTACGCACGCACCTCAAGAGTCCAGTGGTCATCCACGGTTTAATAGTCTGCTTTCTGTTAGGGACATTCTTTAGCGTACTGTGTTGTTTTATTGCATCTGATATAATAGAGATGAGTTGTTCCGCGGGTTTTGCAGCATTAAGAGGGTTTCGTTCAAGGCAAAAAAGGATAGGTGTATGATCGGTAAAATATGAGTCTAGAATCAAGGTTGTGGAGGGTCTATCCGTTTTCAAAAAGACATGGTCCAAGCAATTGTTAATGCGGGTGGGGAGAACGTGAGCAGGTAGGAGTCCATGAAAGGCCATTGTATTTAAATATTCTTCGGAGTTTGGGTCATTATTATCCGGTCTAATATTAATGTTTAAATCTCCTATCACTACTACAGTTGTTATTGTCGCGAATTGCATGGTTCGCGCGAATTAGGCCGCAGTCGCTAACCCGCTAGAACAAGCTACTTACTAATAACATTGTATTTCAGATAAACGTTTGATGTTAACGGTGATGAAATGACGTTTAATTATACTGGTTTTGATTACACTAAGTGAGTCGTTCTGCAAATCATCCTAAGGGTGATTGCCCTCAGGGAATTCTCAACAGAATAATTGTTTGAAGAAGCTAGTCACTACATAGTATAAAATAAAGTCGCTTTCTCTGTCCCTTTATCCCTATGTATGCTTAAATCTGCGCAACGGATTCTGATGCGGTTTTTTTCATAGATAAAGTGATTTATGAGGAAGGTTTATATGTATAATATTATGCATCATATAGTAAACAAACACCAATTATTTTGCACCCGTACGAAGCCGGGGTGGGTCGCTAGTTCTAAATAAATGGAGTTGATCCAGTGCTCCTAAAGTCGGTTGTTGGGGTTAATGTCCTGAGTCACAACATCACGCACGCGTATATGGAATTTATACCTTCAGTCAACGCTTGTGACGTCACAGGCCGTGTTGTCGTCGGGTATATTTTCAAATCCAGAAAGCGAAAATTCTTCTTATAAAACCTACCTTTACGTAACATTTAGGACGTGTTGACTTGGGGTATATTTTCAATTTGAATACCCGCGCGCGATTAATATAAAATATACCCGAACGTAACGCAGCTATCGCTGGCTGCTAAACCTCATTTCAGCAATATGTTCAAGGGATATTTTTAAATGCACATCTGTATAATTTATCAGCACAGTAGGTTACTCCAGTAATTAACTGAATGCATACCTAAAAATATGAATTGTTTATCAAAAATACTAACTTGCACTGTAACATTTTGCAGTGGGTGAAATAGGTTAGGTTAGGTTAGAACTGTGACCAAACGAGCGAATGTGAGCCGAGCGAGCGAAGCGAGCGGTGCCGCGGCAGCGGCCGGCGAGCGCTACTTCTCAAATTGTTTTTTAGAATATGTTCCTAAAATTAAATTAGGTGATGGTTTTCCTTAAGAATGTTTGTTGAACTAAGAAAATTTTAGATATACTATTTTAATCATTGTTATCGTTCGGTAAAACAGTTCTGCAAATTAAACAGTATATTTAATTTGATTTGTGTAGCGTGCATAATTTGTGTGTCAGTATGTTTTATTTAACTTTGTAATATTTCGTTCGAAAAAAGGGAATATACAGATATCGATTTAAATACATGCCATATATCCCTTTTTCTGTCTCTGAGTTCATTGAAAGGCACTTAATAAAACGGGTATAGATTATAGTGTAGCAAAATGAAGTGTCCTTCTTGAAAGTATACCCCAAAAAAATGTTGTAGTCGGGTATACTTTGAAATTTTAATAGGAGCGATATACAATTTTAATGTATATACGAACTCAACACTATGGAGCGTTGTGTGAAGGTATAAATTCCATATACGCATCACGCACTGTCTTTGGGATTATCTAAGTGTCTAAGTATTTCGGACTGGATTTGTGCCCGGATCTAGGCAATATGTTTACTTCTGGTCACATAAGTGAAGAGCACTCTAAAGAGAAAAAAAAAGTCTCTCAACTGTGTGTATATATACTAACTTACTTAGCTAACGATGTTTTGCTGATGATAAATGATTTTAGGCCGCCCTTATGACCTAGGGGTATAAAACTAACACTGTTAAGGGTTAATGTATATTAATATTTAAATTTCGTGTGTAGGTGTATTTAGTAGTTAAGTGTAAGATTTCACACTCATTTTCTCCTGTTTTTTGGTACACTATTGTTTACATTTCTTTTAATTTAGTTTGTATGTGTGTAAAGAAATAATAAATTAAATATAGTCTTTAAAATGGAGAAATGTGGGTGTAGGTACTATACATAGATACATTTCTGCCTAAGCCTTTGAGGAATACAATTATGATGTTATGTAATCTATGAAATCATTTGGATTTGTGTTCGATTACAAACAGTAGGTTGGTAGCGTCGATATTAGTGTCCTACGACAGCGCAAGTAACACTGCTTATCCCTTTAGCTCTCTAACCACTGCTATGCATTTGCGTTGCAGGTTATTCACCTCAAGTACCTACACTTAAAACTGTAACTCCAAGAAAGTCGCTCAGTTCATATCTTAAGTGCTGAAACTGATAGCATGCCGCTTATCAATCATAACTGAACAAGAGACTTACGGCTTCAACTTGCTAGTTTTTAAAAAGAAAATTCAAACGGTAAACTTGACACGAGAGCTGATTGTAGATAGTAGTGCACGAGCCAGCTATTATCTAGATCACAGACAGCTCTTTAAAGCTTAAAAACTCTTTGTTGGAACCGCACAATTCCTTTTTCAAAGTAACAATGTGTTTCAATGTGAAACTGTCTGGAGAAAATTGGATTATTTAAAGGAGATTTGGGTTTGGAAGACGTGTATTTTATTTGGGATCAATGGAACTTGAAATCTGTCGATGATAGGCTTGAAAGAGCAACTTTGGAAACCATAATAAATTAAGACCTCATTGAGTAATTTAAACACTTAGAATGATGTTAGTTTTCTTTGTAATTTTCAATGTACTTTGGCTCTTGACCTACGCCTTATATATAACTACTAGCACTTTTCTAATGTTTTTATAATTAAAAACTTTAACACCTCTTAAGCTTTAAAAACTAATAATATCAGTCTTTTTTATTAATTTCGATTAAAATTTATTCCAAGTTTCATTCCGCCCAGAGCGGGAGAAGACATTGATTAGTAAGTCAGTTTCTCCTTTTACATATACGAGTATAGATATGGTTCTATCTTGCCTAAATGCGAGCTGTTAAATCTTTTACCAGTTCATGTAAGTTATGAATGATGATTATAAATATGGAAATTAAAAAAAAGGCCACTCATCATCATTAAACATTTCCAATAAAATAGAACGAGGGTCATCCAAAATGTATATTTTTAGGAACGTTAAAAGGGGTAAAAGGTCGGTTATGCCAACATACATGACGGACACAATGAAAGACGTGAACCAAATAATTTTAATTTGGGAACACGTTTCCTACTGTTTTTTTATAAGAGCCAAAAAAATAAAGAAGGAAAGAAAGGTTTTATGTACACAACGAGTTATCGTTTATCATGTTACATTTCCATCAATGCCGAGAGGTAAACATTGTAGGCTGCCTAAAACGACTCGTGAAAGTGGTTAACCATCCTTCAACTGAATTTTTAATGCAGAATTAACAGCCGTGCTTGTTAAGGAATACCGTTTTTTAGACGTTTTCTTCGCCGAGTTTTTGGATCTCAACTGGGTCAACGACATTTGAAGCATAAAAATAAGGTTTTCGGGTATGCTCTATGCTATCTACGTACGTAATAACTTTTTTGGAGGGTTTTTTTTTTTTGCTTAAAATCAAGCATTATACATAATTTTTGAACTGTACTTAGTAGGTCATATAAACTGAAATAAAACTATCAATATAAAACCTAAAAAATCAAATTCTCGGGATCAAATTAGATAAAAATTCGTACAACTATCATAAATAATATAAACCTTTGTTGTAATTATATTTAACCTTTCAGGAAGGAAATCACTGAAAATGATAGCAAGAACTTAAAGACCCGTCTAAAAAAAGCTGTAATAACCTGGCCTAAAAGTTTTCTTTGTTTGTAAGATAGACATAGGATACTGTTGGATGAAGTTATCACAAAAAATATATTTGGAAGATTTATTGTACAGGAAGGTACGCTTGACATCTGTCGGACATGCCTCCGTCCTCAAGAATCGATCGACCACATTATTTTAACTTTGGCTATCCTAATGTACCTTACACAGAGTACTACATTAGTACAAGCTTGTAGTCAAGATAATACATCAGCAACTAGCTATGATGTTTTCGATATTAATAATATCACATTGCACTGGGATCCGTTCATCATCTTGTTAGAATTATTGTGGTCTAGTTTGATGATATAGTGGTGCTGGTTCAAATTGGGAGGCGTACAGTTGATGTTGATGCAACCTTCCCGAGTGACGTACATCGTGAATGCCGACACAAGCTGATCAAGTATCTTGACTTAGCTCGTCACGGTGTGGACATGTGAGACGTAAACTCGGCGATCGTTGTACGAATATTCGTGTCAGTTTAATAGTACGAGTCTAGACCGATAACGTAAGAGGTTATTGTTAGGCAGCTGGATCAGAAAGCGTTACTACCAGTTGATGCTTTCATTATTCGGTTCTCCGCTCTGTAGAAAACCCGATCAGTCCTGAGAACGTCTAAGAGTAATTTAAATATACACACCTATTTTGACGTTTTACCTTTATAGTATTTGTGTGATGATTAGGATACGTATAGGAAATACGAATTAACGAAACGTTTATACTGATTTCGGTTAAAGTTTGTTTTCTATGCATAAAATACTATTCATTTCTTTTCCTCAGCACCTGGTACATTTTTCTCAAAAACTTTATTTATTAGTCTCGTCTACTCTTTTTTCTGCGTGAATTATTTTGATAAAATATTACTCGAGTATACCTTCTATTCATCAAATCAACTTCTGTTTGTAAAATATCGAAAATTTGTACTTTTTTAGCATTTTTTTTGAGAAAGCCCCTTAAGGTTTTCGATAAAAATAAAAAAAAAACACGCTTGATTCTATTTTTATGCTCTTGAAGAAAGTTTAAGAAATTTCTAAGAAATGTTGTAACAAGCGGATCAAGTTGAGCGCTTCATATATAGAAAAACTTGTTATGATTGAGATTTAAGTAGCATGCCTAAGTACAGGAGCACTAAAGGAAAGCTCTGCAAATTCGATGAAAATAGCATCACTAAGACTTGTTTCTTAGAAGAACCTAATATTTTTCAAACATCTGGCTCTGGCGTCTGGAAAATGTGATAAGAAATTGAAAATGTGACATTTTGAAGCAAAAAATCTAATGTATTCTATTATTAAAAATCTTTAAAATAAGCAGGTGTGGTAAATTAAGTGTGTTGTACATGTTCTATAAAGTAAAAGGTATAAAAAGGTTAAAAGTTTGTGAGTCAGAATTGGAAAAAAATCACGGGCTAACCAAGCTACGCTGTTCTCGCATAGTCCGGGTTCCGTAGCACTAGCGCTACGGCGTAGCTCACGTTGTTCTACGATCGCGTAGTGTAGGCGCCTGATAATTTTGATTAAAGGCTAGTCTTACTTGACTTGATCAATTTATCGTTTATCCTTCTGTAGTGAACTTTTCACCACAACATCAATCTGTCAATACCATTAATCGGTCTTGATCTTCAAGACCCGTCTCTCGACAAACTTATCTTAATAACGACCGTGTTGTTGATAAATGAATGCGTTCTGGCATTCGGCTTCAGGCCAGCAATCATAAAAAGATGTAATAAAGTATTGAATAAATAATTTTTTATTAGTTTTTAGAAAATCATTTTTGTTTGAAACGATATCTTAGCAACCAATATTTGCAAACGATTTTTTTATAGGCTCACCAATTACATATAATCCACAATTTTCTCGTAAATATTAAAAAAGTGTTCACAAAAATATTCAAGGTTACGTCAAGGCAAAAACGTCGAAGTAGGCAATAGCAGGCATCCGCCTCTGAAGTGCCCCACGAGAGTCGAATCGCAAATTGGGCACGAACATTCTTAGGCTTTACTGGGTTAATTGCCCAACGCCCGAAAGCTTCAACAGTTCTTATAATATTCAATTTGCATTTAAATCCTAACCGAGTGTTTTACAAATACACAAAATAATAAGTTTTAATGTAGAGGTGACATATTTTAGTATAGTTCCCTCAATATTTACAATATTTGAGTCTCATATACTAGTTCACCTTGTGGTGACCTTTTTTGGGGGTAGTCTGTCTTTATCAACGCCCATAAATCCAGACTCACGGGCAAAAATACGAGATGAAAAATCTGAACCATCGAGATAGGTCGACAGTCACCGCGGCACTGGAACGCACAGGCCAAATTAAGGATCGAAAAAATAGCCAGTAAAACTTTCACACTCTCTAGCCAAAGAAATTATTTGTCGATTTCAAACCCTCAAAAAAGACCTTATGAGTATATTCAACTGTGACACTTGAGATCAATATACTACCAGGCAGGTTTAGTATTATATTTTCCTGATATATAAAATAACATATAAACATCTATGCTATCATAAATAGGAAACCAAAGCTTTAAGGTAAGCCACTTGTGTTCACCAGTAACAAAGCCTGAAGGACCATTGTCTGTTAAAAAGGAACTGTGTAAAGTTCAAACCTTTTTGTAGCGTTTGAACCATAGAGGTTTTAAGAGGTGGCACACATGTATTTATTTTCTGTAAGTCGAAAAAAACTGTAATAAACACTAAAAATTAATATTAAAAAATGAGCTTCTTTTTCGCTGAAACTACGTATTTCACTCTGAAAGTTCATTTCATAAATTACGTTATAAGTTTATAAATACTCATACATTTCTGTAAAAATTCGACGGTAGATGACCGAAACCCCTACATAAACTCCGCTAACTTTTAATTCCAACTTTTGCTACTGGGAAATAAAAATGCTACGGACCCTTACGTACGTAGGGACTTATTTCCTCTTGCAAAACCGAGGATCTGATCAGCGTTAATAGGATTGAACAGATTGGGGTCAGTAACCTTAAAAATGCCATATTTCAGAAACCAACAACAATATCCGATAGTATTTCCAATGAATTCACAAAACTATGTTAAAGCACCGACCGACCGGAGTTCCCAGAATTATGATTTTGTGTGGAAATTGCTGTTCATAACATAGCCCATGTAAAAAATAGTTTACCTACATATATTAAATGTATGTAGGTACATATTATGTTAGTTTATACAAAAGGTTTTGTAATGATATAAATGAAAAGGCCTATTTTCATAACACTTCAAGCGAAATCGAGTTTTTCCATAATTTATATTAAATTTTGAACAACGCATTTATTATTCCCCTTTGTGTTTGTTCAATAAATAAAGTAATGAATTTCAGTAATGCGAGTTCGAAATAGATTGAAGAGAAAAGTGTTTTTTTTCGTGTAGAATTGAGAGCATGTACTAACATTAGTTTAATAGGTAGGCATGTTACGTGCCAGGCTAATTTGTCTGGCTGTCTGTTTTTCTGTAGAAGTTTTCTGTATAGATTTGCAGTTACTAGGCAAAGGTTATATAAACCTGTTGCTAGGCTTATATGATTTCACAAACTGCAAATTGCTATTGCTACTACAACATACGTCTTTGGCTTGCAAGTTTTGTGTAATACTAAAGGCCTAGCCACATGTCTATGGTGTGGCGGCGTTACCATGAAATGGCGTCGCGCCTGATCGCGGTACGTTCCCGTGTCACTCCACGACTCCGTAGTGCTTAAACGATGCGGCGTCAAAAGTTCGCAATCTGTCTTCAACTAAAGCGTTACCGATGTTACATTGTTTCACGGTAACATCACCGGTCCGTGGCAATGTAGCCAGACTCTAACATGTACTTTTAACACTATATTAAAACAACACCAAGAACGAGATGTCTTTCGACTTGGCTTAAACAGTTGTATTTTGTGGAACTAGTGGAATATCGGAGATAACTTTCGGTCTTGTTTACTCTTGCGACTTTTGTGCGGCGATAAATTATCTAATTTACGGTCTAATCCCCTGGAGATCTTTGTAGCTAATATTAGGACAGTAAATTAGTGGCTTAAGTACTTCGTTCCAACTGTTTATTTACTGGTTGCTGTACTACTGTTTTGGTATCTTGATAAATATTTTTGTTAGCAGGTCAAACCTTATTGTAATGATGAAAATTGTATTATAGCTTGGATTCGGGAATGGTTTGAGTCTTTACTTAAATATTTTTTTTTTTGTTGAAACTTAAAAATTTGTTTTGGTCTACAAGTTTACATAATAAATATTGTTTGAAAAGTAGACAGCTCATTTTAATTCAAATACCCAGTGATATTTGAATAAAATAAATAAATAGGCTTTTGTATTTTAATTTCTTTGTAACAACTCGGTCAGCTGATGCATTGTATTTTGGAATTATTCATTCAAAACTTTTAAGTACTTTTGTAACTTATTATTATACTCCACGATTGTTGTCAGAACTTTTGATTATTGTTTATTCTTCTTTTTGATTGTGCAGCACTGACATTTCAAATAACAATTGGTTTGTAGTAGGTACAATGTTTTTGTAGGAAAATCATATCGCGAGAGTTTCTATTCTCTGTAAAGATTATATTTCTATATTAATTCCTTATTAGATTTTTTTTAGGTGAGAAATAATCATAATGATTTCTCCCGCTCTAGATGTAGCGGGAGGGCGGGCCAGATTTTTACTGACGAAATACACTCCTGTTCCATCTTTGCTTTCGTTCTGGGACCCCGGGGTTTATTTTCAGATGACTTGCATATCAGGTTAAATCTTATCCGATCATGCTGATCGATTTGCGAAGCGCTATGAAATATTCAAAAACCCGATAGGTTTCAGGCGAACTGCGATTTCAGTAGTAACGAACTTCCTATTGATTTTGCCTGCTATCCGGGATCTGAAAGCTCGCTTCAATGTTCAACGGAGGATCTATTCATATAACACCATAGAGTTTCTGAATGCTTATCGTGTATGTATCCATACTACGCCTAGCACTTAAAAACAACATCCTATTACAACTCAAGGTAAGTACTTCTCTATTTAAGTTTTACTGAAGATACGATCTTAATGTTTGTTTAAGTACCCTACTGAGTCTGAGGCATATGTAGTATGTACCTAAATTGCCTCGGGAGTTTTAGAAACAGTTACCTTTGCCCTGGAACGCAAAGAGCAACTGAAAGACACAGGTGGGTTTAGTCAGTAAAACTTTTACTTTATTCGCAACTTAACTCGCACCTCTCTGGAGCGGGAGAAGTCATCTCATGATCGCCTACCTCAAAAAAAGGTAGGTATTTGTATTAATTGTATATTTGTAAAGGATCTCTAACAAAACATACATAATATAAACGAGTATATAATACCTAAGTAAGTAAGATTGAGTCTGAAGTAAGTGGAGTGGTGTTATTATTGAATCAACGTCAATACTCAAAAGCTAAACTGCTAACCCATTTCACCGACTAAATTAATGTAACACAGGTAGACTGTTCCATTAGTATGTAAAGCCGAATATGGATTCCATTAACTGTAAGGTATCGTTTCTATAATATAGTTCAATGAGATATGCCGATGCAAGGGGTAATTTGACGAGAACTACAAACAAATAGGTACACTGGTACAGTCAGGGAGACGGATTGTTTAGCAAATTGATAATAAACAATATTACTAATTTCTAATTATTCCCCGAGATGGTAATGGAAAACCTTGTTGGGAAACTCTAATCTACCAACCGGTATTGGACTCGCATGGCAGATTACGGTTCAAAATTCAGACCTTTTTGTAAAAAAATTTAGTGGATACGACCTTATGCTCAAATTCAAATACATTTCCCTGACTGTACAGTAGCTACAATAAACTGGGCTTTCTATAAATACTCACTTGGTAGTATTTGTAGAAAGGCACTACCGTACATTTACCGTTCATAGTTTTATTCGGTAGTAAAGTTAGATTGAGTGTCGAAAGCCAAATACCTGGTGCGGGGTTACTCTTTCACGAGAAGTTACTCGTTCATCCACTGCTGGTTCTGAACTTACCTGGAACAAAAAAAGTACATATTGTTAGGAACGCTAACAAGCGGTAACTATGAGGTGCAACTTCCGAAAATGCACTGTTTCGTGTGTAGCTAACGCTGGACTACAAACTTGTTTTGTATAACAAAATAACTTTGTTTGGCGTGTCAATTTCGTAGGTAGATATGATAGAAATGACGACAATTTTCAGAATGTCACATTAATTGCGAAATATATGGGAATGTGAACTAATGATGACTTATATTAATAAATTATGAGTGTCAACTGATTTAATGATAATGCTCCGTGTCAGGAAATACATTATGGAAGCGTCATAATTTGAATGCAAGCTAAATGATTTGAGTGGTTGTTGTAAAATGATTCAGCCAATAAAATTAGCTTACGCCAGTTTTACAATTTGCTCCATTCATTTATGACAATTTTCGTTGCAGAACCTTGTTTGAAAGTTTTTTTTTTTTTTTATGTGTACTATGATTAAGTAAAATTTCATTTATTGCCCTTCCCAAGATGTAAACATAAGGTTATTATATGAACTGAGTTCACTTTCACTATAATCATACTACAGATCCCTTCCACGACTTTTTTTTCAATCCTGATACTAAAGGTGGCGAAGAAAATATAACTTCAGTTGTAGCAAATACTAATATGTACTAGTCTGAGGTTTCATGAAAACTTTTAGCCGTTTCTCCATTGTAAGTTCCCCAATGTATTTCTCTCACTTTATTGTCAATAATTTTAATATAAAGTTGAACAGCCAATTAAATAAGAGCACTACGTTACTGAAGAGCATCAGAAGCGTCCAACTGTTCGGGTGCACTTCAGATAACGTGAAAAATTGTGCCAATAAATCCAATTTCAGAGACGCTAGATTTAATCTTATTGTGATATTTTTATTTCAACTTACAACAACGCGGGCAATATGTACGCTACTGAGATAAATCTTTTTAATAAGTGATGGAATTGAATTTCCTGAACGAATGTGTGTTTTTTTAAGAATAAATTACCACGGTAAATTAACATTGCACTAGCTCCACAAATAATAGTCTTTTCATAACGAAACTCAATTGGAAAAGCAATTTAGAAATGTGAATACGGAAAATTGTTTCAGGAAAACTCAATAGATTTTATCTGCGGTATGCAGGGAAATTGTAGAAGACTGGTAATGAACTGGACTCGAGATTCGAAATCTGAAGTGGGATCGATCGATGCTGTGCAATTAAAAACTGACTAGGCTTTATGTTATTATGCAGGACTACATCTTGTTTTATCGATCGTCAGACCAAATCTAAAGTAGGTAAAGCAAAAGTCAAATATGTTTGTATCTGGAAGTGGAGATGCGTATAGCAAAATTCCATCATAGAAATCAAAAGAGTCATAGATTGTTTTGCAAAAATACCTGGTTTTAAAAAAAAAGCCACAGGATTAGTTCAATGTCAAGTGCCTAATTACAAGGTTAAAACGTAACGATAAGTAGATCAATACAACTTACACGCTGCGGTTCTTGCCTGCCAGATTTTAAAGTACCTACACATTTTCCTATTCAAAGGTAGCAGCTTTAATTTATGAGATGAAAAGCTTTTTTACTGTCGCTCTCAGGTAGGTACGATTGCTAATAATGGAAAAGGAATGTCTGTGATCTGACACCGCATACATTTCGTTTTCTTTTTCATTCAGAAGCCACTACTTTGATATTAAGGTCTGCCAGCGACTCAAAGACCATTGTCGTAGATTATTTATTGTGAACATCCTTTGAAGTCCGAATACCTTCCTCATAAAAAAATATTGATTACTCACATTCTAGAATATGAAATGAATACTTAGAAAAATAAACAATTATGTAATTAAATGAAATTCAGACAGAACATTGCCAGGATTCCTAGAATTTTCGTGAAAATTCTATTCTGTAATGTCAGACTATTTTTAAGAAATATGAGTACAAATCTTGTCTTGTAAAAAAGACAGGCCAGACGGCCAGCGATCATTAGGTCTCTTTTAAAAAAAAAAGTACAAGTCATAGCCCCATTTTTGTCATGTAACTATCTCGTTACGTTCACTCACGTAGGTACACGTTTCATCGTTAAAGGATTACGGTGTGACATATCTCGCCCTCAGGATTGGTAGGCTTTAGAGAATGAATATATATATAGCTTATACGTCTAAAGATAAACACCGCAGTGGGGCCGTGTTTTATCTTGATATATTGTATAGGTATTGGGACCGAGAAGTTCGACACGCAGTTTTCGTCCATCACTTTGAAGTTCTCGTTCCCTAGAGGCTGTGCTGAGGAGCTGAAGGATAGTTTATGGGAACTTAGTATTCGGTCGTCTCACTAATCAATGTCAATAAATTATCCATGGTAATTAGAAGATAGACATTGTTGATGTTAGCGATAAGTTTCAGAGGTTGAAGTAGGCCTGGGTAGCCTGGATGAGGACAAAATAGACATGACAAAGGCTGTCTACGAGTGTTGTCACCAAGTCATGGCGAGTGTGAAAATATTCAATCGTTCTTAATGAATTGGGTGGAAAAGGTCTCATACTTACAGAAATCTAAATATAACATGACAACCAATATCTGAGGAGCCTTTCCTTGGGCAGTTGGATCAGGGGCTTGATTCAGAAAGCAAATGAAGTAAAATCCCTGACAATAATAATATTAACATTTTACCAATATATAAGATAATCAGCATGGCGAAGACTCGTCCAGTAGTGAAATCATTGAATTCATTGGTTTGATAAAATAATAGAAGGTAATGACTAATAAGACGTAAAAACCAACGTCATTCAGAAAAAAAATCGTACTTACCTACGTGTAACTTTTACCTGATTACAAATCATTAAATATTTACGTCATAATGTAGGAAATAAGGTAATACTAATTATCGTTTATCAGGTCTGATGTAAATGTGATGGTCACAACGAGGAAACCGCTTTGACGTTTATTTATGTGCGAACACGTGGTTCGTGTAGGTAGTATTTATTATCAGTAAAGTGTAATGTACTGTATATTTACGTAGGCACTAACTCAGGCATGCTCATTTCTGGTAACAAATTATTTCCAAACATGTTTTTAGGTGAATATTACGTTCGTATTACGCTAATTAGTAAAACAGCTGTTATTTCATAAATTGAAATGGGTCTTAGAGACGTCACAAAATGGTTTCATTATAATCAAATTATATGTCCATTATAATAAATGTTACGGTTATGGTGACACTATTTACCACACTATACAGGTATAACCATCTCATGTTTCTTTATAATAAAACAATTTAGTGAAGACAAATAAAATACATAGGTAGTAACAATAGTGGGTATTCAGACTGCTAAGTTCAGTGTCGTCTTTATGTGAAGAAAGTAGTAGTTGCCACTGTCTCTAAGGTATTAGAATGGTAGGTACTTTATATTATATGAAGCTCAGCAATGTTCTGCACAACGATAGCAAGTACATTGTAAAACCTTTATGATCTGCTATGTGCAAAATGTTTGTACCTTTTAGACTATTGAGACAAATCTCATAACAATATAAAAATTTGGATATTATTTGCACAGTTTTGTATCGAAATTAAACCAAGATAATAATGATTATAAAACATAACAATGTTAGTAATCTCTGTTCGCTTATTCCTATTTACGTAAAAGATATTTAAGAGAGCTTTTCCAGCATAAAATGTCCATTATTTTTTCGTTTCCCTGTTTATTTTTCGTCCGGTTTTTAATTGTTTTAATTGGTCCCCTACTTTTGTAACAGTAGTGTTGTAGAAGTACAATATTATGCTAAAGCGGATGCCGGCTCTCACTGGGCTTGGAATTAGCATAGGAAAAGATTTTCGTGGAAATGTTGTAGTTTGTGCCTTTGTTTGAAACAACGGATCACTACTTCCTGTAAGTAACAGTGAAACTAGGGATTTTTCGGTCTCAAAATACTCCAAATTTAATTTTAAAACTGGAGTTTGACTGTGATTCCAACTAATAGTAATTAGTGATGCTATCGTTGATTCGTTGACTTAATTTCAAAATGAACGATTTTGGTAAACATTTTACAGATTTTAGGAGATTAGAAAAGCTTATAAAAATGCACCTTCACTTAAGTAAATTATTCGCATGACCAGTGACGTCAGAAAGTGTTCTGCCTCGTAGTTATCTGCACTCTGCCGTCTCCGGCTCCTAAGAAGATTACACCTAAGTGTGTCTCAGCCTGACGTTTATTTCCTGAAAATCTCCGTGATAAAATTTTAAATTGCGTTTAAAATGAGGTTTTAGCAATCTTGACTGTTAAAAGTGGAAGCAGCCCTTAAACAAAGGCACCAATAGGGCGTGTAATGATGAATTATTGTGGGGTGTGAATCCACCAAATTCTCCATTTGTTTTAGTCAGATTTACCGAAACATCTTATTGTTCTGATAAATGTGGAGAATTTAGTCTTAAAATCGAAATCGCAGAACCGATTATATCCGAATGTTTGATTAAGTATTGATAAATATCTGGTCTGTATAGCTGTTTTGTATCAGTTCCTAAAAATCAATATAAAAATAATATGCAAGTTTTATTTACGTGTCTCATATCGTTTTTAGAAGAAAGGATAAACATATTGGAAAAAGTTGTTGTTTGAACCTTCACGTTAATGTTTAACAGATAAATCTATAGTTAATATTATAAAGCTGAAGAGTTTTATTTTAGAGTAGGATAGCCATTTATCGAGAAAAACTATAGGTTATATGAAATCACGTTACGGGCAATAAGAGCACAGCACTAATTAAGGACGTGGGTGTAACTGCGGGGGACAGGCATTGTGATATCATCATCTGCCTAGCCTTTTTCCAACTATATTGGGGTCGGCTTCCAGTCAAGCCGGATTTAGCTGAGTACCAGTATTTTACGAGGAGCGGCTGCCTACCAGACCTCCACAGGCATCAGGCATTGCGATATATGGTTTATAAAACCATTACAAATCAAAGTTCGCTATAGATAGCCCTTATTGACGAGGGATTAATAAATTTAATATCACTTTATATTCAAACACATGCGTGACTGCTTCATTAGGATTTAGGAGAACACAAATTACAAAATTCTGTTTCGTGATTATCTTATTGCGAAATAATGAGCAACACTGATCATATTCGTTAACATTTGACAAGTGGGTTTTCCGATGACCATTGACAAACCAACTTATTATGATAATAGAATCATTACGTGATAAGTTGGAATTTCCTGGCATTGTTTTGTTCTGATGATAATAATGCTATTAGCAAAATTTTACAAGGAGTGATGTCTGTCGTAGTTGAAAAAAGTGGGTTTTATATGACGTGCCGGGAATTTAAAATTAGTAGGTACATGCCCAAATGCTCCTTGACCTATGTCAAACTCATTTGGTAAAGCAAAACAAACGCTAACTATTTTGTTCAGTGCAATATGTATTCTGTTATTAAGCCCAGACTACACGGTAAGCGCTCACGTTCACAACTATTATATTGGGTGGACACTGTCTGTGCCACAATCGGCACGTGCTGCCCCGCGAGCCAATAACAATGTCGAACGTGGCTCCCATTTCACATAGGCATAGCCCGTGGTATCTTTAAAATATCGCTTGTAATACTCCACAGGTTTAACAGGAAAACGGTACCATTTATTCAAGATCCATTAATTAGTAGGATGGCACTGCGCGAACGTCAATGCTTCATCTACTTCATCTACATCACGCCCTAATTTCCCATAGGAAAAAGCAGAGGATTATAGTTTGTGTACATTTCATTAGAAAATTAAAAGTAAACGAAACATTAAGGAGAAACCAATAACAGTTTTCCCACTGTGGGAACCTAATCAAAGACCTCGCGTTCAGTAGTCACGTTTGCATAGCATCAGCCTTATAATGTCCCATATCTGGAACTCAGGCCTCCTCTCTAGGAGAGTGCAGCTGCAGTGAAGCAGTGCGGGTGGTAGATATCACATGTATTCGCATTTTTGGGTCTAGAACATGCCGGTTTGACGGTTACGCGTTTGACTTAACCAGTAAGGGAGAGGGAGACCAGACAGAAGTCTCTTGACCAGATATAGTTACTGGAATCTTCTTACCATTTCTCATGTTCGAGAAGAAACTCACTGTTTATCTTCACAGTTTAAATTACCGTTACCAGGTACCCGTATTTATCAGACTGAAACCACAAATAATATTGAACAGTAATTAATTATGACTCCCGGTAATATTTTCTGCCAATCGAGTAATTAACTGAGTGCAAAATGTTCATTAATTTCTTACGAAGCCTTTACGTTTCAAGTATAGTTTTTATACTTTAATAGACTAGTGCACCTGGAGAAGGAGAGGAGGGCCAAAGAAAAGATGGATGGATTGTGTGAGAAGTGGTATGAATGAAAAGGCAGTTAGAGATAGCGTGTCAAGTGACAGGACAGAATGGAAGAAGAAAACGTGTTGCGAAAAATGAATAGACTAGGGCGCCTCACCATCAACGATTGCATTACTGTTTACCATTAGGTGGTGTCGCACATCAAGCACTAGTTTATCTATACCTACTAATATAATAAAGAGGTAAAGTTTGATTTTTTGTTTTACCATCTGTGGAATTACTGGTCCGATTGCTAAAATTTTTTCACCAATAGAAAGCTGCTGTATTCCTGAGTGACATAAAATATAGCCTATGTGCTATATTTTATGTACGCGGGCGAAGCTGCGGGCTAAAGCTAGTGTTATATAAAAAAATAGACTTTAATCTAATATATAAAAGTTTTGTTATACAGTGTTTGTTATCGAACTCCTCTGTAATGTCTTGACCAATTTTCATCAATTTTTTTGTGTATATTTGGTAGGAGTGAGTATAAATCATAGGCTATTTTTACCCGCCTACTCCTAACTCCTATTTTTTTTGGATAATGTATATGGTAGAAGAACGTTTGCCGTGTAAGCTAGTTATTTATATAATTATTGGTCTCGAGAGTGGGTGGTGAGTAAAAGGTACACAAGTGATATTTACATAAGTACACACAAACATACCCATCGATTGTTTGTTGCTTCTGTTTGTTTTCTAACAAGGGTGGGTGTAACAACATATCTTCCGACCAAATTGTGCGAAACTTCCCTATTGAGATATTATATGCCAGAATCGGGCTTCCGGAATGCCATCGCATTACGATTATGCCATAAATTATTATAATCAAACCGATGTTATAAAGGGAATGGTTTGTGAGTATATGTGTGTTTTTTTTCTTTCTTCTTCGTGTTCAAACCACTGAACGGATTTCGATGAAACTTTATACACGGGTAGACCATGTCCTGGAATAACACATAATCATGGGAGTATATTCCCTTGGGATAGTTTTCTATTACCACGCAGGCAAAGCCACTGGCAGCAGCTACTAACTTTATGATCTTTGTCGAAAAGCTAAAGCATCAACTCAAGCGTGATATCTTAGTGCGTTTCATGTAAATTACAACAACAGTACATTCTAGACATGTTCAAGT
Organism: Mythimna separata; assembly: GCA_030763345.1. Taxonomy (NCBI): domain Eukaryota; kingdom Metazoa; phylum Arthropoda; class Insecta; order Lepidoptera; family Noctuidae; genus Mythimna; species Mythimna separata. The sequence continues at coordinate 16,595,106 of CM061171.1, read as the reverse complement.
TTTGCTGTTACGTAAAACTATTTAGCATAATGTCTCGTGGAACTTAGCGTTGTCGGGGTATGTAAGTTACCATAACGTACTAGGGGACTAATTACATACATTAACATGTTATTACGATAAGAGGACGCTTGGGGTTTGGTGCCAGTGCGGCGTAAAACGGCGGTCATGTAATTATGTTGTTTTTCGTACGCTATGATTTGATTACATGTTAAGGTAGAAATATTTACATACTAGTATACTAGTAAAACACTTAATAGATATATATACAAACTAAAGATTACGGTATTTAAAAACGTATATATTTATATACTATGTGGATATGACACTACGACATTAAATGAAAACACTGGCAATATCTACTCATCATTATAAATAACTTTTAGTATGGGACCAACCCTAAAATCGCGAAGAAAAATTCATACGTATGCATAAGTCGAGAAAATGTATGGCACAGCTGATTTTTTTTTCGCGATTTTGTGTTGGTCCCATACTAAAAGTTATTCATAATGATGAGTATTGCCAGTGTTTTTATTTAATGTCATAGTGTCATATCCACATTGTATAAAAACCGGCCAAGTGCGAGTCGGGCTCGCGCACAAAGGGTTCCGTAGCAGCAAATATAATACAGTTAAATCAACCTATCTCAAAAACTATAAGAGATACTTTGATCAAACCAAAAATCGTTGAAAGAATTAATTAGCATGCATCACCTCTATTTTTTTTAGAATTTTATACCCCGTAGTTATAAAAATAGAGGGGGGGGACATACTTTTTACGACTTTGAGAGCTGATATCTCAAAAACCGTTCACTTTAAGAAAAATGTTTTTTAGAAAACTTTATATCATTTTAAAAGACCTTTCCATTGATACCCCACACGGGTATGTACATCGAAAAAAAAAATTTCATCCCTCAGTTACATGTATGGGGGGCCCCACCCCCAATTCTTTTTTTTACTATTTAGTGTCATAATTTTGTAGCGGTTCATACAACACATATTCCCATCAAATTTCATCACTGTAGTACTTATAGTTTCCGAGTAAATCGGCTGTGACAGACGGACAGACGGACAGACGGACAGACGGACATGACGAAACTATAAGGGTTCCGTTTTTGCCATTTTGGCTACGGAACCCTAAAAATGCCCAGTAAATCCTATTTTTTAATACGTTTGTACATACTTTTATCATTGATTACATAATCTGTGAAGTATATTTTGGTTGTTATAATATACACAATGCCGACGTCATTGCATTGCGTCGACCGTCTGCTGTCAGCAGTATGGATTGGTTGCTGACAAGCTTCGTAACAGAATACAATACAATGAAATGGCGTTGGACAGCAGTGAAGCCTGCAATCTGTCCGGGATACTATTACAATACAGAATCGACAAAAAATATGTAGCCACAATATTATGTGTACCTCATATTATTTTAATTAAAAAAGTGTACCAAGGAGTTTCATGCATGTTATTTCCCAGAGAGATCTATGCTTTGGAATAGGCAATTTAGCTTCACTTTTTTTTGAGTGACCGGCATTTTATTTTGTCAATTCAAAAGTGTAAATGGCCTTTCTGCAATAAAGTTTTTGATTGAATCTATATAGATACTCGTGGCTAATAGGATTTGTAAAAGTAGGTAGTTTACGTTATTGTTACTTATTATTATAATACGAGTGTGGTTTTATAAACTGAACCGCAGGCGATTTTTATAGCAGTACCACACAAATGGTAAATATCTAAATAGGAACAGTATCATACTTGTTCACTATTTTCATTCAAAAACTATTTCACAATTTAGGCGGCAAAATTCAAGATTGCCACTTTTACAAATGACATCAAACGATCAGCTGATCGTTTCTGTTAAAAATGGCGACATATCATCAACAGCTGTTGATGATATGCCGCCATTTTTACAGGCTACCACAGATAATATAAAAATGAGCCTACCCTAAGCCGTTTTACATATTATTCATAAACTGGATTTTTCCATACACCGAAAATAAAGTTTTTGTTTTATCTATTTATTTAATATACATTATACATACCCAGTTGATTCTATGTTTCCATATAAATCGTTTAAGTTTCTGTGAATGTCAAGTAAAACCTATGATTTGAAAAGTTTGTGGCCCAGCTGTTACTTCAATAGAAAAAAGATGTGTTATAAAAAAACTTTGTTTTGTTGTATGTGGACAAAGTCTTTCAATAAAGTATTACTTTTGATTTCATAATATTTTAGTTAGGTCAACTATGTATTTGTACACATAAATAAACAGGGCAGCTGACATTCTATATAAACATTAATAATTATCACAGTGTTTTCTTGTTACCAAGCTATGGCATGTCACAAAAGAACATGTACTGTATGAAGGTTCCATAAAGATCTCAAATCAGTCGGAACATATCGGTAGTAAAAGAAAAGTAGCGAATAAAAGCCGGCCGGAATGTCCATGTCCGATAAAATGTCGGGACGAGCCAAAATCCGGAAAACTATAGAAAGGTAACAAGGCTGCTAAAATTGTAGTCTGAAGTCACTGATAATAACGAACATAATATACAAGTACCTACTTTTTGTCCTTGAACATCTATCATCAAATTTCCTTTGCTCAAACACTCGTTCAACCCACCATAGACTACGCCGATGTCTGTTATTTGGATGCCACCGAGGAGGTTTTGAATAAACAGAAGTGATTGCAAAATATTTGTATTTGTTTTGAGATAAACCGTAAAAAGTATCTATATCTTTGTGTCTATAGTCGACAGCTCCCCTTTTGCAGATATGCTGGAAGAGTTTTCTTCAATAGTAAACGCTTTGTACCTATTTAATTTGTCTGTACAACGTAAGTGTGTATATTAAATTGTTGTTGTTTAATAACAATAAAATTGTTAAAAATACCCTTAACCGGATTGTGGATAATGGTACTTATTTTATCTCGGAACATAATGGTTCTAAATTCCTAACGGTTGATTTATAAAGTTGTAATACGATAACTTGTCAGTTCGTAGCGAGTAACTGTAACGAGCTACGTCGACGTAGCTAGTTACTTGCTACGGCGTAGCAGGATTTTGTAACCGTAGAATGTTGAAAATAAAACGTACAGGAAATATTGGAAATTGCCGTTTTTTAACTTGGAAAGAATACTTGTTGGTGGATAAATAAAAAGGCAATTATTTGTACAAGTTTTATGTACAATTTTCATTTTTGCGCGTCACGTGTTTTTATGCCGTTAATAGGTACCTACTGTAGATATCTCTTGTGGATACGGTTTCTACTTATCAAAAGGTAAAAAAGATTCATACATTCACTTGTGAACGTGACGTTTCCACTTCTATGCCCATTATATCAACGTGATCATACTCAAAATTTCTCACTCTGTAACATAACCGTCCCTCTTTATTCCAAATTTATTCCACACAGATTTTACACAGATTTGAAGCTGACATTTGACTAACACGTTTGCTTTCTGAGCGTGGCAGACATCGACATTTTGTGAAGTCTTTGTATTTCTGAACAGAATTTGCTTAAACAAGCAACTACATTGAGATTTTACAAGAGATTTTCTGATATTTTATATTGACCGTTTCTGTATCTGTATTTTCCTCAAGGGTGCTATAAAGCATTACTTATGTGAAAACTTAATCTGTCGCGCCGTAATTGCGAATAAGCTGTGGCCACTTAGGGAGCGTTATAATTGGGCCGGTTTAAGTAATGAGATAAATTATATGGTGTCCGATGTACCTAAATAATATTTTTAATAATTTTGGGTAATTTTTTTTATTTGAGTTTGTTTAACAAAATTGGCTAATAACTGCCAATGAACACATACAGTTGGCTGTACAAGGGCGGCTGCTGCAGATGCAGCAAAGCTCAACCTCGGCGTAAATACGAGTGTAATAACCTAATTGGAAGTTATACTATGTTTGAGCCATTTGAGGTTCAAACACTAGGGCCATGAGAACTGAGGGCTCATCGACTTGTTCATGATATCAGCAAAACCGACGGTGGAGTTTTTGCGAGACCAGGTCTGGGCTTTTTTTCGATCAACGAATCAGCAATGCTATCCAACATGGTGATGCGAATATGACGACTGCGTTCTGGGCAATTTGAAATCGATTGATCCTCAATGAGTACCTTTTCTATCTGCTTGTACAACATACATATTATTATTTTCAGTTAGTGTTTGTTTATAAGTAGTTATGTAGCATAAATAAGTGCTTTGAATGCAAATCAGTTTACAGTGGCCTACTCAAATTCTATGATATGAAAATTGCAGTGTAGGTAATAAAAGCTGCATGTGACCTAATTATATTTATAGACGGTTTGATAATAAATATTATTCAGAAGATAATGAGGTCTGTAAGCTACTAAATAATGGTTTTATATTATCTGAACGCTATAAAATAAATTGTGCAGTTACTGCGTTCTGTTCGGAACATTTGTACTCATAAAAGTCCGCTTTCATCCACCCAAGAGCTAAAATAGTTGAATATAAACCTGGATTCACAGTTGTAAATTATGTTGCTTTGTTTCAGAATAAACGGTAAACACAATACATGAGCTCCAGAAGATTCTGTATCCTTGACATTTCATACGCGTTATTTGAGTTTGTCAATTTCTTACTTATTTATTATTTCGTCTTCAAGGCAATATTGAGTTAGGAATAATTTGTTCTTCCTGAAGTAAAAGTAATTGGATCATATTTATGAAATTGAAGACGGCTTCTTAGTAAATTCAGGGATACGCAACCGACTTCAAAGCAAGGGAGAGGTTCTCAATGCGGTTGTTTTGGTTTATATTTGTCATCTCAGAACTCCGTCACGATTTCCGAAATTCTTTTATTAATCTAAAGGATAAACTTTCGGACTGTTCCCATTTTTATCAATATTTAGTTCTGATGATGGGATTTATAAGGAATTGAGAGAACTCAATTATAGGAACATAGTAGTTTTTTTTATTAACATCTTTTTTTTTGTTACAGTCATATTGTACATCGTGTTAAAAATATACGGAATTTTGTTTACTCTTACAATATCTTCGAAATGATTGTTAAAACTGAAATCATCTGCTAACGTACGAGATGTCTAAAATAAACGAGAATATTTATTGATTTTTTTATCCAGCCTTACTCCGCTCTTAATTTGGTGAGCCTTGAACCTTTCTGTGAGCATCGCAACCGACATTTATTTATAAACCTCCAGCCTCCTTCCAGAGGTTTCTGGGGATATTATACATGTGCACGTATCAGCAACATTTGGCACATTTTAAGCCAACTCATCCCTACACTTTGTTGCGATCGATTTGAAGGTTATTATAGGAATCGAGCCACATTTTTATCAAGTTCAGTCGACCACTTGGTCCGTTGCCAGAGGTCTGTAGTCTGTACAGCTAGTTCAATCGATTACATAACTATGATATGTTTGCAGAACAATAAAACTCGCTTCTGTTTCGTGCACAGCTGGCAAAATATACCCTCATAAAACGTATAACGATCGTAATATAAAGTAGGCTGAGATCCGAAATATTATATTTATAGCACTAAAATGTTAAACCTAGGAAAATCGAGGTAGGTGAAGGTAGCTCAGGTTCTACGTCAATCTGGGCTATGTTTAAGCTCTTAAACGGGAGGTAGGGGTAGTCAAACAGTAGCTTGTAACGGTCCCGCCGCGGGCGCTTTGTGTAGTTCATGTGCTTACCCAGGGCACAAACACCGGCTAGAAAGGCTATTTTGGATTTATTTTATATAAGGTATATATGATCTGATTTTGTGAGACAATGGTCGTAGCTGACATCATGTTCAGCTAATTATGTGATTAGACGTAAGGACCTTTTATGTCATTGCTGTCTACGAAATAAAAAGTACGACTATATACCGAGATCGAGATCGAGATTCAATTATTTTTTTCTTGGTATTTCATTTTTTCGATCAATTTTTAAAAATAGTTGATTTCAGTGAAAATGGAGGCAACAACGACGTAAAACTATTCCGTCAGCACAACAAATATTTACGGACATGGTATAATCTAGTTATATATAAAAAATACATAAAATGTTTCCCCTATTCACCTATGTTTGTGATACACTGGTCGTGGTAGTCTAGCTGGCAAAGTAAAGCGAAAGCTGTGCAGTATTCACTGCTCTAGTTGTTCCGAGGAAACGTCAACACCTGGCTTTGACCAATACTCGGGTACCCATTCAAAATACTTCGAAAATCACGTAGGAATTCTAAGAGAATCTGAGCTCTCTAAAACGGTGGCTCCACCTACATCTATGTTTGGGGCCGGGTGGCAACGTGAAGCGAGCGGTTTAAATATTCAGAAGCGTTGGTCGTTCAACAAATGAGTCGACGCTGGTTCTCACTAATTCCGCGTTATCTACGCCTTGTCGACGATTACTGTAAAACGCAGCTGCGATTAATAATCGTGACCACTAAGGTAACAAGACTGTATAGGATACCAAACTTTTAATTTTTTATTCTTATTGATTTTTTTTGTATTTCGTGTACAGTGGTGGATAATACTGGTAGGTCTGCACAATAAATAAATAACAGATATTAAAAAAATACTAAATATCTCATCTGCCTAGCCTTTTCCCAACTATATTGGGGTCGGCTTCCAGTCAAGCCGGATTTAGCTGAATACCAGTATTTTACGAGGAGCAGCTGCCTACCAGACCTCCACAACCCATTAACTGGGGTAACACGGTACTTCATGGCAAGACTGGAGTCAGATTTACTGGCTTCTGACTATCCGTAACGACTGCCAAAGATCTCCAAATGACAGCCGGGACCAACGGCTTAACGTGCTTTCCGAGGCACGGAGGAAACTCGTTATGTTAAGATGGTCACCCATCCACAGACCAACCTAGGCAAGCGTGGAACCTTGTAGGCAACCTTGAAGATCGACCTGTGCGGCTGTTATTATTTAGCCACGAGCTAAAAACTGTGCGGCTGTTATTATTTAGCCACGAGCTAAACTAAATAGCTGTTACTGTAAAAGCCCGAACCACGGTATATCTCAGGTTTTACCAGTAAATCTTAGGTTTTACCAACACGAATTGGTAAATGTAAGAAAATGTGAAAAAGAAACGATTTAATCGGGCTTTTACCATTAGAATTTAGTACATGCTAGGTTTTACCATTGAGGGTTGGTAAATGTTGGTTTTGTTCGACGATGGAGCGCGTTTACCAAGAAGTAACCTATTCACTCTTGACTTAAAGATTCCTGGGTTGTAGCTATCAGGAAACAGACTCCGGCAGGGATTTCTACTCGTTTGCTGTACGTACAATAAATGTGTTCCCAAAACGTTTTGCGCGTATAAGAGGTATCCCTCTTCTACCATGTACCGATGGCGCATCGCCGTACGCCTGATGGTCCGATGATGGAACGGGCTAGGAGGAATTATTTAGTTATGCAATTCCGACGCACACTCCTCAAAATGCAACCGGTAGAAACCTGACAGGCTAGCGACTCGGTGTTGATGCTCAAGATTTTGAAGCTTCGACTAAACGAGTGCATCATTACCAATGATCTTCTTGGCTCTCGTTTCAATAGCTTCAAGCGCTTCTAGCTGATATCGGGCAGATCCATTCCAAAGATGAGAGGAGTACTCCATACATGATCGAACTTGCGCTTGATAAAGTGTGAGCAGCTGTTCCGGTGTGAAGTACTGTCTCACCTTTGCAAGGATTCCTAGCTTTTTAGCAGCCAGTTGAGCCTTTGCTTCAATATATGGAGCAAAGTTATAAGTCGACGTCAACGTAACACCAAGAAGATCAAGATGGTCGGTTATCGGCACGGTTGCACCCAGGAAAGTAGGAAAATTGATGTGTCTTCTTTTAGCGGTAAATTGGCATTGCCCCATTCAGTGACCGCCTCCAAAGACCAATTCAAGTGCTCAACCATAGCCACTTGGAGAGATTGGATCTGTGACCCACTAGTTCGTGTATTGGATATGTATCTTTCAGTAACAGTACTGTCTGCATACCCAAATGTACCAGACTTAAGCAGATTGTTAATGTGCAGCAAGAACAAAGTTGCCGAGAGCACTGACCCTTGAGGGACTCCGGCATTAATTAATGGCCATTTGAGCGGACGAGCTGCCATCGATGACCACTCGAATGGATCGGTCACTCAGGAAGTCTGCGATCCAAGCACTCAATCCAGCAGGTAAACCAAAAGAAGGAAGCTTACTAACAAGGATTTCGTGCCAGACCCTATCGAAAGCCTTCGAGATGTCGAGAGAGACGCCAAGCATTTCCCTATGCTTCTCGATGGCCTCATTTACAGATACGGATGGCATATGCTAGAAGATCACTAGTTAACCAATTTCGGCGAAAGCCGTATTGACGGTCATAAGGTTATTAACGGTCATAAGTTTCTATGTAGGTATGCCAGGAGCTTAGTGTTGAGTACACGGTCCATAGTCTTATAGAACAATGCATAATTATTAAACACTAATTGTACTACTAATGAGTCAAATCGTTACCTATCTTTTGGTAATGTTTATCTTAACATTTACCGTGTCTTTGAGGTAATTCCTAAGATTTACCAAGTGAATGGTAGTAAAAGTCCGAAATAAACGATAATTATAGAACAGTTCGGACTTTTACCATTAAGAGTTGGTAAATCTTAGGATTTACTGGAAAATCTTAGGATTTACCGTAGTTCTGGCTTTTACAGTAACATAGCTATCGTTAAAATTTCGCTAATTTCGGTATTTTCTTCTAAATGAGTTAAATAGTTAGTACGTACATATAAGACTTCTTTCAGCAGTTTATGTATTGATTTATTCAGTTTATTTTAGCAAGTCTACTATTTTTAGCAAATATTTATTTTCAAATACTACTACGAAAAAATATTCAATTTCAATCAACTCAACAATGTCCATCATTTCGATTTGTCAGGTTGTATTCATTGTACGGACAGAAAAGTCGTTACTGAACAAACACGGATTAAAATGATATCACTCAATTGTCTGTTAAACATTATAAATGAACCATTAAGTAAATGATTTACATTTTTATTAGGTTTTTTAAAACAGGAAATTAAACTCTAGTCCCGAACAAACTACAGCAAGGCCTTCAATCAGCCTAGTCATTGAAGGTTAATTGCCGTTTGGACGAAAACTTTTAATGTTTCCACAAAAATAGGGATCGACTTTCACTCGGAATTAGAATTTAGATTGAAAAATAAAAACTGATCTTGTAATCCGGCTTGTTTAATTCGTGTTAGAACGTTTTTTACGAAAATTTTCAAAGTCCACTTACATAAAGGAATGTAAATAACAAAAATTAATATAACTGCGAAGCATTGGTTTTGTGTACGCTTAGGTACGTCAATTTATTAACTTTACTTTCTTGTGTAAGCGTTATGCGAATCTAATAACTAAGATTTAGTGTGAAAAACCTTCAAAAATATTCATAAGGTACATACTTATAAAGTTGTTACTTTTTAAGTATTTTTTTCGTATCAATAAATTAAATTACTTCGTATCAAAATTGTATATTGTAGAATGTCGGTACGTCACTTCTTTTGCACAGCGCAATTTTATATACGACACATTTGTTTGTGTTCGAAATCAGGGCGTGATATTGGAGTAGTTTTTCGTAGCGTTGATATACAAAAGGCAAAAAATCTTTTGTAAAACACAGAGACGACATCCCTCCAACTCTGGGTTTCAATAGAAACGTAATCCTACCAAATTCATTTGCTTAATAGACTGACATTATTCTCAGGATCCCTTTTAAGACACATGCCACGGTAAGAAGAAGGAAAAGCCTTTCTTTGTAAAGGTAAAGAGCGCAAAGAACAAATTATCCTGGTTAATATTTCTGAAAGACTTCCTGATAATGTCATAATCCTGATTTTTGAAAGGAACAATAGGTGTTAAGCCCTTGTCGGCAACAATGTAGTGAACTGTGTTAATTAATACAAGGTGCATTAGGGAGGCACAAAGGAAGGTTGCGAAGCCTACCGTTGCACCTGATGGGCAGCTTATCCGGCATAAATTCCCCACGCGTATCCATGCTATGAAATGGTTTGCAGCGCACCTTATTGAAAATTCTAATGCTTTTACAAAGCTTTCGTTGTGATTTTGTTTGAGCGAAAGCAATTCCGATGTTTCATTTACATAACAAAGTATTTGGATAAGGAATTAATGGATTGGAAAAAGGATTTCGGTTCACCTTTCAGGATTTTGTAATATGAAGGATTTTTGATGTCTGTAGCTTGGTAAGAATGTGTCTGGTATTTTTAAAATTAGGTATTTTGGGCGCTTGTCAAGCCAGAGTCAAATTGACACAGCACGTGCATTTCAAATGTCAGGTGTTGAAAGAAACGTTTTCGCAAAGAAGCCAAAATGTTTATCCATTGTTGTCAGCACATACAAATGGGTACAAGTTTTTTGTTTTAAAAGTTGGAATAACTCTTGGCACACTTTATAATGTGGAAAACAAACGAAGCAGCGACGTGCGTGTGATTGTGCAGTGTGTACACCGTATAATTTATGAAAACAAATTCTTCAACTGGTGCAGTCGTGCACAAAATGTCGCAGGATTTTAAATTTAAATACTATGCACGTAAAGTTCACAATGGAATGTAAGAGAGAGCAGTTTAGAACGGCAGTTTTTAAAACGTCGCTTTAAATCACTCTGGGCTTTTTATTTGTATTTGCTTTTATGACATCCGCTGTTTATTTTCAGATTTGTTCGTATTTTCAGGATTTTCACATAAGTGTGTGCTTTTATTTGAGGTCAATGGCTTTCACTATAACATCATATGAGGAACTTCGGGTTAAGACAGCAGATATAGGCCTGAAACTGCGTTAAGCGGGCGCCCGCGACGGGCAACCGTCGCGTGTCTACGCGCGTGGACACGCGCGTGGGCTCCGTGGCTACGCGACGGTCCCCGTCGCGGAGACCGATTTACGCAGTGTCGCTAGTTCAATTTTAACGGTGTGCTTGTATAGTCGTGTCGATGGAGAACTTAGGGCCATGTGCACCGACATAAGTTTAAGATAACCATCTGATTAACGTCAATAACCGACGATAAGGAACAGGAAATATTGCTAAAACAGCCGTTTTAATATTAAAACAGTCGATTTGGTGTCGGTGCACATGGCCCTTAATATATTATTACATAGCAAAACGACGACTAGCAAAAAAAAAACTGTCCCACTATGGAAGCGAAGACAGTTTCGTGGATGGCGGTGCACTAGTTTTCGATGCAAAAAAGGGGCTAGATGACCATCACAAGGAAATGAATTCTAATCGATATGAAGATTGGTTAAAAAATATTCTTCCAAAATTAAAACCGATTGCAGTATACAGTATCAGTATAACTGCATTCTGTTTCAATTTTGGGAGAATATTTTTTAACCAGTCTTCATATCGATTAGAATTCTGAGTTTGTTTCGGTGTTTCTTCTCAGGGTAGTCAGTTAGTAAACACCGGCCTCACTTAGTAAAAAAAAGTCCGTTACTTCTGTATTTTTTCATTTTAAATAGCTATCTACTATTCAGGAAAAAATATTATAAAAAACGATACTACTTGATTTTATTAACGGCAATTTACGGTTGAGGTACATCACTATTTAAGAATTGCAAAAAAGTGGCAACATTCGTTATGTCATTTTTGTCAAATGATGAAATGACAACCCTGAACAAGCCCGTGCGTGTTCCCTGGCGGGGACCGCGCGTGCCCCCGCGACGGGTTCCGTCGCACGGAGGCGGGCCCCGTCGCGTGGGTGCGGGGCGCGCCTCCCCGTGACGGACACCCGCGCTGGTCCCCGCGACGGAGCACTTTTGTATGAAACCGCGCGGGTGCCCGCTTAACGCAGTTTCAGGCCTCATTCTGCCACGCAAGACATTGACGATTGATATGTTTCTGCGTTAAAGCATTTTGGAGAAGGGTTGTTTCAGGCTCGGTCGTTTGTTTCAAAAGATCAGTTCAACACTGAAATAACAGTAAACAAAACCAAATAACGTATTCTCTCTTTTTATTATACTTGCAAATAAGATCGATTCCTTTGTAAATAAAGAAGGTTATAAATATTTAATATGAAATTGCCACCTTGAGTGTTCCGATGGACACAATTGAATTGAAAATAAAATTCTCATAAACATGCGCATAATTTTTATTTTGCAGAAAACCTGTGTTTTTTTGTGTTGTGAGCTATTAGTGCTTTCAAGACCGGCCTTGGTTTCAGATCATGTGAATTTTAATTATTTTTAGTCCGAATAGTTGGAAGTTACTAGAAAGATAAAGTTTCAAAATCGACTGTTAACAAATAATCTATTCTTCATTCTTCAATAAATAAAAAGAGGACAAATGATGTACACAGGCTAGCTTAACCCACAATTGCGTTTTCTTACAATAAACCTTATTCACTTACATTCTTCTCTAGAATAATTTTCTTTGTTGGACATCATTAAACTTTTCTCTAGTCGAACATTGTAACTAAAGTGTTCATTATTTCGATTGCTTCGTAAACTTCAAGGTATCGGTAAAATAAATCTTCAAGGAGATTGCAATAGATTATATCTAGAATCCTAACCTTAAGTACGGTCCTGCAAAGTGACCTTTACGAACAAACATATGTCCACTCGTAGATCTCTGTATACTGGAGGTTTCGGACCAAGCAATGTGTTATATGTTTCTCGTATTGTATCTGTCTCTAGAATGTCGAACTTCGTAAAATAAATGTATGATATTTGTCCCTGTTGCGGTAACGTCTTGGTAGGATACTTGGAACTTGATATATATTTAGGGTTTTGCTGGTCTTGTCGTTGTGAAAATGGGTCATATTTAGTTCTGTATGTCGGACAATGTTTTATTTGGATTATCGATTTAATGGTACCTATTGACGTTATCAGAGGATTCTGGTAAGGAGCCTTTTGCCATCAAATGGGCACTTCAATGTAACTGGTGAAATATGAGTGTATTGAGTGTGCTGTAGATTTACCTTGTTTATCCCTTTATGTAATGAAAGCGTGTTTGAGAATTATGTGCCGTAGACTTTTTCCTAAATGAAATAGATTTTGACACAATTCTGCATTAAACGTGACTGTATGTTAGACTGTGTGTACTCGCTTTGTTTTCTTCTTATTTGCTATGGGTAATAATTAAATATTTATTAAGCCTAGCCTTGAGTGGAACGAGAGGGAGTGTCACTTTTACTGACTTAAACTTGCGAGAACCCTGCTCTTTGCTTTTCATGGCCACGGAAACTCTTTCAAACAATCCCGCAGAATTATCTCTCCCTTGAGAGAAAGCAGGTGTTTGCAGCATAGCCAAAACATAGGTTGTTGTTGTCATCCCAATCAGTGGATTGGGCGGCTTGTTCATGACGTCATGTGACGTCACACTAAAATAATAATATCACAATTGCCACAACGTTTGCAATAGATGTATAAATACAAAGTTCGTCATAAATTAGTAGAGATAGCCTGCTCACTCCCTGACACCTATAAGCCGCTATATTTTTATGTCAATTGGCGTTTACGACACGCATGGCAAAAAAATAGTTTTTATGACGTTTTAATTTGTCCCTTAATTGTTTAACGACGTAGTTATTAAAGGTGTAGATTATAACAGTCTGTTACACGAGTTTTGTACGGTCACGAGGAAAAAACATTAGTAAGTTTTCACAAACTCTTCTTTTCTTATTTCTTAACACTATTGACTACATTTCTTCCCATTTAGCCTTTTCGCGGGTCTGCAGGAAGAAATTTCGTTATGAAATTAATAAGCAGTACCTTTGTACAAAACTTCATCTTCTATGTACGAGTATATGTCTGACGGTACGTAAATTATAAAATAAATAAAGAAAGATTCAAAAGTGAATTTCTCAAGGAATATCGACATAAATTCAAGATTGTTGAAACAATATACAAACCATAATAGTAAGTGTTAAAATATAATGTTTAAACTTCACACCTCATAATTTCGATTAGCAGTTTACGTATGGGAAAATCGTTGTTCAAATCCACAAAATCGTACACGTGTTCATTTGTGAATATATATTACGTATTATATCTATTGGTGTTTTGATTAAATCAACAATTCTGATACTGAAATTCTGTTTAGAATCACAAGACCTGTGTTTATGTATAACAAACACGTTTACAATACAAACCTGTTTATTTATTATTGTAAGGCGTTCTTCAAGGTGGTAGATATATAACCAGAAGGATTAAGAATAATTACTCCCTTGCTCGGTTGGATGCGCACGCTAAGCTGAACACAGTGTACACCACAGTTAATGTGGCTACGTAGGTGTAACTCGGCTGTTTACTCTGATCACTGAGACAAAAGTAATAGGGGATTTGCAATTGCTAATGTGAGACTCCGAGGTAAAGCCGGTGGTCTCACAAGTTTAAATAAGTTAAAATGTAATTTAAAAGTCGTGAGGATGGAATTGTAAAATTTGTTGTTTGAAATATCTGTTTAAAAATATATATTGTTGAGCTGACCTCTAATTAATTGGGATATATGTATAAGCAATACGATGATAATAAATTATTAACAATTATGAAACTTAGTTTTTCATTACAATAATTGTTAAATCTGAAAGTCTAAGTAGTTTTACTGTCGCCAAAAACCGTATAATAGCTTATTAATCAAACTACACGTTGGTACAACACAGAGGAAACTAATAACATTAGAGATTAGGCTTACAAATCTTAGAAAAGCTACAAATATCCTACCCCAAAACGAGAGCACGGCAGCATTGTGACCTAACGTAATCCAAATATGAATGGCCTTCAAGTAGATACAGAGCCTAATTGCTTAAGTATTCATGAATCCTAAGCGATATTGGCAAAGCATTGCGCAATATTACTCAGACGTCTGCAATTCTAAATATTTAGTCTGACAACAACAATTTTGAAAACAGACAGAGCTATAAGAAAAAGCGTTGGAAGTAATATCATACGTAAATAACTATGAACTTTTGTGCGCGTTAGTCATGAAGCGAGTGATTCATGCGTAGATTGTGGCGCTTATTCTGAATATCTCGACGCATGCTTGCGGTCTCTTGGCTCAATTTGCCACATACTGATAGACTATATCCAAACGTGTCTCTTTATTTTTTATGGCCCTTACAGATAACAATACAATGTTTTAGCTTATGAAATTGGCAATGTAAATATACTGTGTCAATGGTCATGTGATTTACCTTGCTACGTTTGTCCATATTTCTTGTCGTAGCACCTGCATGCACCATATGCTACGTGCTTTATTATTCAGAATCAATCAATACATTTCATGCAGTTTGATTGACTGGATTGGGAGTTGCACTCCGACTATCAATCAATCTGAATATCAATACTAAAAGTCAAACACGTCAAACGAAAAATATTTCAATAAAATTTGTTTTCCAGTGTGAATGATTGCAGGGATGGGACGTGTAAATTACGTAGACAGGCATAATTATTAGTACCCACATTCTTATCTATTGCAGATATAGAGATAACCCAGTACAATTTCGTATGAGCATAATCAGGTAGTTTCCAACCTAGTTTGACGGGTTATCGCAAAACAGATAAGTAGATGCTGAGTAACATTGTTTCATAACCATATCAATTACAACGTCGATACGTTATCAGCTTATCATTCAATATCTTTTTTTGTGTTATAAATCAATTTGCAGCAGATCTTCGTATGGAATCGTTCAGCTCGATATTCATGAAAATAGTTCGAAATAGGTCTTTGTGGTGACACTTGGGGTAGGCTTATGTCCAAGGTCCAACAGTGCAGTGGACTTCTTTTGACTGAAGTGATTATGTTTTTTTTTATTATCGTGTGGTTCACGTTTAACCAATATCACATGTTCGCAAGCGATGATGTAATTGACATTGGAGCACGCTTGCATAGAAGTAATCTATTAACTCTTGACATAGACTCCAGTAGAGAATTTCAGTGCATCAACGCGGTTTGCGAGACTGCGTTTAATTTCCGATGTTGAAATGTCAATTGAATTATAATGTTAGGAGTTTAGAACTCGTGGAAATTGAAACTGTTGATATCTGTGAGAATCCTCTGTATTCCGAAATGCTAATTTATTTAATGGAATAGCGAGCGGCAATTTGTGTCGTATTTAAAGCTATTTTCACTGCAATCTCACTAAGCTATTAGCGCTGCTCCGGCTGCCTTTTTGTTTAATTACTGCTAATATTAGTACAAATTTTACATTGTAGGATTAATGCTAGCTTGAATACAATTGTTTTGTTCTAATAGTCTTAATTGTTTACAGTTGGCAGTTTAGCTTCGGGCAACAGAAGAAATAAATTCAGTTCCATTTATCTTGTCTTTGGAGAATATACACGAACTTATTTGGGAAAACCCAATTCCTCTTTTACATTGTTTATTAGAGTATAATTTGGAATGATTAAATATTTATCTTTCCTACTGTTTGGACGCGTTGCAAAATCAGCGCGTGATATTAGAAATGATTTAAAACGAACACTCCCCTTTGAAAGATTGATGATGTGGTGAATGTTATGTGCTAGTTGTGTGCTCCAAGTCGTCATAGATTGTTATGAAGGGTCTAGTGTTGGTGGTGACTGACAACATGACGATGACTTATGTAGGAAGGTAAGTCGCATTCTGGCAGCAAAATGTTTAATGACTTTGTTGTTCTCTCTATAGCTATTCATTTTCTATTACACCTGTTTAGTTACAGCATTTTATCATATTTAAAGACACTATAGAATCTTCTGGAAGTTTTCCAACTATTGGTATGTGTGTCGATGTAATTGTACAATAGACACAAGAATATATACATCACATTGTATTTTTTGGTTTTACTATGTTGTAAACAAGTTTATATGTTAGAGGTTACGCCATTGAGAAAACAATTTTGTTCTGTAATCTTCCTTTTGTGTGAAAACTTGAGAAGAAATATCTACGTTTAAGGATAAAAGATGTGCTCCTTT
The DNA here is from genome assembly GCA_030763345.1 of Mythimna separata. Classification (NCBI taxonomy): domain Eukaryota; kingdom Metazoa; phylum Arthropoda; class Insecta; order Lepidoptera; family Noctuidae; genus Mythimna; species Mythimna separata. The sequence goes on along the minus strand of CM061171.1, from coordinate 16,578,177 downwards.
TATATTTTATTTATTTGTGAATTCATTTTCATTTGTTTGCTGTTCTTAACCGCGACTTATGTGCTTCAGCTTAAGCGGAGTTGAAAACAGGAACGTGCGACATTCAAGTACGTGTAAATAATATATTTATGTTATGTACCTATAGAATTTTTTAGTAACTCGGTAGATTGAATCCATTATCTCTTCGGATGAAACGCTATTATTAAGGGTAACATAAAGTAATTTACATTTTTTTTTATGCACACACTTTCCTTATCCAACATTTTAATAACATCATTTTTACAATATTTTTTGTAGGTTTTTTTTTTTTGTAGGTAGGTTTTATAAAAAGCAAAAAATGTAATGTTTGCTGAAAACTGAAACTGATGTTGATATTTGAAGTTATAGTTTTTGTGCAAAGCCGCCGTGTAAACAGCAGTATTTTGAACGTACTAAAATAACACTATAAAGTGAATTTTATCATGGAAACAGCACGTATTTGACTAGTTCGTTCAGTCGTAAATTGATTTTGTGAGCGAAACTAAATACTGGACTGTCAATAAGTGTATAGTTTGCGCAGCCCGGAAATAATTTACGTGTGGATTGCGTAGTGGATCTAAAGAGTAAGCCATTTTAAATCTTTCCAAGACCAAATTCGCGTTGACTACACTAGAAGAATGCCTATCTTAGAAAAGGACCATAAGTACATGGTAACATGTAGTTCCTGCCTGTATATGGCACCATTTCGCTTACGTAAGCCCATTTTTTTTGTGTCCATTTATGGTAATTTGAGCTTTTTGAAAGTTATGAACTTATAATTGAGTCTTAAGTTCAAAACTTTCATCTGAGGTGTCATCTCCATGATTTGCTCATCATATCTAGGCGCATAATGTGAGTAAATACCCACTTTATTTATTTGAAGTTTCTCTGAAATTCTTTAAAATGCTTGACAGCCAAAAGTTAAAATTATCTCAATTTTTTACTTAACTCTTGTCACTCAATGTCAGAGTGAAGAGTTGATATACATAATTGACATGTTTAAAAGATATATTGTTTTCAAGTAAAGATATATAGGTACTCCTCACCTTTATCTCTATAACAATATCATACATATATGTATATCTATATACGATAATACTTAGCAATGTGGAAGCTTCACGTATTTCAAATTACAAGTATTTTTATCATGATATCTAAAAATATATCGTGTCAAAATATAGTTATAATATCTCTGATATTTAAGTCTGACAGACGCGTGTTATCTACGTCTGCGTGAATATTACATGCTGTTACAGGCTACTGAATATTCTATAACGGAAAAAACTACGAGAATAACATAAAATAAAGGTGAAGCCAATAGAACGGAGGCGTCATGACATGTACTCGTAGCTTATTTATTCTAGTCATAAGTGAGATGAGTAGTTTGAAATATTTTGTGTTATTTACCCAATGGTTTCCAGCCTGAAAACACATTTAACTAGTACCCAGTAGATGCTGTAATAAAATCACACATTCATCCCCAAAAAAAACAACACACCTATAAATCTGCCAGTACGCAGTACACCCAACAAAATTACAATTCATTGTGTAATTAACTTTTAACAAGCTTTTAAAACAACTAAAACATGTTCGCTCAAAAAGTCGCATAAACATCGAGCAGTTGTAAAGAGATTTACTTTTACCTCGCCCCTGACGCACGTCGTAAAAAATGTATTCCTCTTGGCAAATACAATCTTCTGTGTGTTTCAATTTTAGGCTTCATTTATTAAAGTACTTTCATGTTTGAGTTTGACTGTTACTGAACTAGACATTAAAAATAATATCAGCGGCAGTAAAGAACGAGAATGTTCGTTTGTACGGTCGTTGTGCTGCATGTATTAATACATCGGATCGTCTACCAGTGCTCAACAATCAACAACACGAGGAGAAAATATGACGTGACCTGTTTGTTTCAAAATAAATAATAGTGAACAAAGACAAGAGAAATTTAGAAAAAATGAGTATTAATAAAAATGGGCACCTTTCTAAAAACACTTCCGAGGCATCCGAGTCGCTTCGAGGCAGTATAAGTTTCGGTAGCACCATGCCTTTCTTTCGCCTCCCGCGAATACCGGAAGGCGAAGGCCACTGCAACTCCGTGATAGCCATGGGACTGTGGGGACTGAGTATCGTGAGGCGCCGCTCGGGGGGAGGCAGGCTGAGCTGCTGCAGGGCGCGGCGCTCCGTGCTGGCGAACAGCCCGCGGCGCTTCTCCGCCGAGCAGCCCATGTCCTCCCCGGACAGCGCACGGCGCGCCGGCGCCCCGCGCGTCTCCCGCACGTCCCGTTCGCTGGCTGTCAGGAACGAGCTCCGGTGACTGCGAACGGTAGTGCAGGAACTCGAGGGGCGCGCCGGCGATGTTTCCTTGCTTGGACGGAGACTCTCCATAGAACGGGCGCTTTCCACCCGCGCCGCGACCAAATACTGGCCGCTAGTAATTGTCGTTTGAGCTACCTCACATTCTTCTTGGCTCGAACTTGAAGTACCACTTCGAGAGAAAGTACTCGTTTTCGATGCAAAACTTCTATCACTATAATGAGCTGCCGAAAGGCTCGAAGTGTTAGCATCGCCGGACTCGGACGACGCCTGCTGGCGCACGTAGCCCTCCTCTAGCGAGGCGTGGACCACGCGTGCGTTCAATGAGCTAAAAGCTGCGAGATTAGGCCGTCGGCTCTTTCTTTCATCATCTTCTTCCTCCATTTTTAAAACCTTTTCCTATAAAACCTCACTATCACATGTAAATCGAACACAACACTATTCAATACACCATTTATGCATTTAAATATATTTATTGCATACTTATCAAATTTTCTCTTATTACATAAATAGATAAAATAAAATACTTAATAAGGAACACTGGACACAGTCTTTATCACTATTTGAGACCACCACACGTGCGGGATAAGGCAGACACCTGAAACAAAACGTATTCATGAAACATTCTGCTGACATTGAAACAATGGCAGGAATACGCGGATATGTGTAATGTGTAGTGCAAAAGGTTCGGGAAAGGAAAGAAAAAGAATCAGGAATTTTCGTGTTGCTCGAACATTAGTAAGAAACTAGTGTAATTAAGGATAGATCAATAAGCCCATTAGGCTGCACGGTCGGTTAAATTAGAATGTTGAAAATTTGTATGATTACAGGCATTTGGTTAATAGCGCCAGTTAATGTACAGATTTGTTTTAATTACGTTCAGTTAGCAGCCTTGGAGTCGAGCGCCAGTTGTCCCGCCTCGTTGGCGCAGTCCGTCAGGGCTTTCACTTGCGCCGCGTTCAGGCCGGTGGCTTTCACTTTCACGTCCGCGCTCTTGGAGTGCTCTTTGCTCTCACTGCTCGACTCCACCCTGTTCGTGGTCTGGTTTCCGTACTGGTCGGTGAAGGTTTCCTCCTCGAACTCCTCCTCGTAGCTCTCCTGGTATTGTTCACGGAACTCCTGCCTCGCTTGGATGGTGACCTTCTCAGTGGTCTGTCTCTGTTGGATCAGTTCATCCATGGTCCTCTTGACGAGCTGCTGGCCGGCTTCGAGTTGCTTGCTCTCAGACATCTTGATAATATGATCTATAATTGTTGAATAAATCAATGTTATTGTTTTGTGTCCAACTGAGGTTACGTTTCCTAATCCTGATTAAGCCTCTGACTCATTGAATTCTTGTTATTGTTTGCGTGTTTACAAAGTCAGTTCTCATAAAATCCATAAAAAGCACGGTTTAATGTTGTTTTGGAAAATGTAAAAAGACAAAAGAAATGTTTAAAACTGTTTATCAATGTGCATGTAAATCCAAAAAGCTCAGTTTGAAAGAAATTGATAGCGCTGGCTGGCGGAGCGCCAGGCGGAATGTTTGGACCGCATTTAAATTTACGTTGTTTGAGAAATTCTAGGTATGATTTCGTTCCAACCGACTACTGTAAAATTATTCTCTCTATACCAATCAATGGAATGTGGATCATGAACATAATTTAATGCAGAATATTGATCGAATTTCGAAGAAATGAAAATAAACCACAAAAGCTCTGTAGGTACTCAATACAGTGGACAAGAATTTCTCAGAAGTTGAAGATACAGTGATTAATTGGAAATCACGCGTTTTTTGTGAGTCATATGTTTCTGTTCCAATTAAGATATCTCGGAATTAAATTAATCACTTTCTAGAAACTTCGAGATTATCCCCGAACTGAAGAATTTGCATCGCGTAAATGAAATGTGAATTGGTTGGCTACTTCTGTTTACCTAAGAAATATATTTAATGCAAGGATTCCGGAAAATATCGTGGTTAATTAATTGCGTGCTTCCTTTTATATCAATTTTTTTTTATCTATATTTGCTTGTAATTAGCAATTAGATATTATTACTCTTTATATTTTTTTTTTCTATAAGTCTGGAAGCTTTATACAAGATAAAATAAATAAAATAGTTTATATGTACCGAAACATTCGACACATTCTTCAAAAAACTTATTTGTAAACAACTACTTAGTGAAATACAAAATTATTGTGGCATTGTAGATGATGGGGTTTCGAAAATCACATCAGCAAATCCAAACGTTGATTGGCTACAATAATTTCAGGTCAATTTAACAAAGGAATTTGTAAATGTCTCGTGTCATTTGAGCAAGCCGGCCTTGTCTTGTCTCACCGGTCGAGCTCACGACAATAGGAATTCGTGTCTATTAAAAACTTGCGAATACCTGTGTGAGTTTACTTGACCTATATTACTTCTACTGGATTCCACATTTTTCTGTGACTGTTGCGATGCAGAGATTCATATTTGAATGTTTAAGTTTAATTTTACATGGTTTAGAAAAATAAAAAATCGTTTATTCGCGAATTAACAAGGGCCTGAGGTAAAATGTTTTGTTGAGTTTACAAGCACATTTTATAAATTATTTGAAAAAGAACTTGATATTCTAGATTACTTTTGAGAAGCTTTCAATAAACTTCGGAGTAAATTATTATGATTGCGTTTGATAACCATTCTTCAGGTAAAAATTTAGAATTTTGAGGATAAAAGTATTCACTATTTACGTTGGCACAAAAGAAGCTTACTAAACACGGTATAGAAAGCTCACAAAAACGAGATAAATACCTTTTAAAGTGTAGAATGTAAATAAATTCCAATAATGTGGTGCAACACTGTGAGTTTATATACTGGGATATTCTGGAGTTGTTTCCTTGCGCAAGCTCGCGAGTGAACTGAGCGCCGGGAGATCCCGCAGCAAGCTTTGTTGCGTACGCGCAGCGCGTGGGCGGCGGCGACGTGGCACCGCGTCTGACCCGCCCGCCCCAAACATGCGCCCGAATAATACACTACATCTGTCTTGGCAAATTAACCATTTTGTTAATTAACTTTGACAAGAAATATTGTGATTCATGACTCTATTTATAACTCATAAGTTTGTTTATCCATCATGCTTGTCAATTCTTATAAAGAAGTGCAAACTGCATAATAACGGAGGACATTTAAATACATCCAAGATAGCAATTTGGAGTGTCTAGACAGGATTAATTACACTTATATGTCAAAATTAAACATTTTTGTAAGATTAATTACGCCAATCCAAGCAAACCGTACTGCCAACGTCTGCCGAAAATAGCCATATGCGTCAGAAGAAGGAGACTCGCGAACGATGACTCCAAGCGATGGAGAGGCGATAAACACACGGCGTTATGAATAATGATTGGCAAAGCTCCCTCTGACTAAGTCTATCACTGCTGCATTGCGAATCAAAAACCCACGGCTTCTAGAAAATATATTGGAAAACAGGAATCTGCTGAAATCATTGTTTACGGAAAAACTCGTGATTCAGTTTGGTATTTTTATACCATTGTATCAGTATTTGTTTGGTCGCACCGCTGAATATAGACTCGTGTCATCGAGTTGGTATTTTAACTGTCTAGAGTGATGATAGCTTTCAGGTAGCATGTCTATATTGGTCGTTCATGAGCTTTGAATAAAGTATTAATATAAAGTTGCTTTGATGAAATTCTCAGGGATTATTCCCAAAATTGGGTATATTTGTGGATAACACTCATAAAAAACGTATTTATTTATTAATATTTATATATTAACACAGCTACGCATTTCTCAATAATATGTAAGTGAACTGTAATGTTCTTTTTTAAGAAATAAATATCTTAAAACTGAAAAAAGAAAGCTCAGATAAAACGCCATTCTAGTTTCGTGTTGAGTATTTTTTTAACGAACTCGTGGATTGGCAGCACGTGATATACATACACGTGGATTACAATTCTATTCAAAAATATATGACTTCACATATTTTTACATGAGCGTTTAATTTATTTATAGCTCCTCACAATACGTCGAGAAAACGCTTTAGTTGAAAATAGTCCTTTTGTTGAGGAAACCCATTCCTAATGTCATTTTGAGTACGAAATAAATATAAATATATTCAATAGTGCATGGCGTATTCAGTTGAAATGATATACAAGGGATTTTGTACTAGAATCCTAAATGCAGTGAGGAATATTTCTCAGCTAAAGTACGCAGTCGTAGGGGGTGGCCATATTGCTTTATCCTCGCAGTATAATGTATTATGAGTATTATTATAGGCTGTTTTGAGACATAAGAAAGTAAGAAGAATGAAGATGGGAGAAATAAGCCTTACAATATTTTGTGACAAAATATTAATGAAATTTTACTTATTATTTTACAGTGTATTGAAAATCGTCGTTTGAAATGTGGACAGTTTTCATTACAGTATTCCAGCTCAAGGACGACCTCGCCTTTGGCTCGGGCGTATATTCCACTTTGGCTGCAAAGATACACTTTGCCCACTGTTCTTCAAAATATAATCCGTTTCAACAGCACGATAAAAGAGATGTTAGTCGAAATCATACCACATATTTTGGGCTTATTAATGACCAACCACTTATAATAGGCATTTAAAATCAGTTTGACAAGCCACATGCTTCGAGTTCCAAGCAGAGTTTATGAACCATTTCGAATTGATGTCTTTAACGAGGATGTAATTTATATTTCACAAGCGCTAGAATTAAAGATAATAAACATTAAATTGGAGAAATGCTCGTAAAATATGAAGTTTTAAGAATAATGTCCGACAGTTTTTAATGTGACAGTTCTGGAACATGCGTGTCTTTAGGAATCTCATTATCTTATTTGCCTAGACAATTTAACGACATCGTATGCTATGATCCCTACAATCGAATAAATGGTGATTCTGTCTATAAGTTGTGTTGTGTTGCTGTCTGTAAATTTTGGGCTTCAAAAAACACAACCTGGGTGCAAAACCAACAGGTGATAGATCACAATTTGATATTTCAACAATTCTGTCACCAGCCCAAATGGAAAATAAATAATTAAGGTTTTTTTTTGTAAATTGGTCTCTTAAATTGTCCATTGTAATACTAACGTTATAAAGGCGACGAAGAACATAGGATATTTTTCCCACAGCATATGCCCTTGGGATAATTCTCCATTTACACGCGGGCGAAATCGCTGGCAGTCACACGTACGACTATTAAATAAGGTCTAACCGACATAATATAGGAACCACATAACACGTACTCCTAGAGACAGGCTGTCTCGCTGTAGTGGTTCACTTAAGAGATTACAAAGCGTTTAGTAACTGACAGGGCAGGAAGACTCAAAGCCGGCTGTCATTTACTCCATTACCTGTCTGACCGGTGACTTTACCTTTTGGTTACCGGTACGGCAATACGAGTAATCTAACCCCCTTAAACAGAAATTCTCAGTAATCATTCTGTATACCTATATTGGGAACTGAACTAGACAGTTTGAGATGATAGTTTACAGGGTGGCAGGTGGGTAGGCCCAGAGGTGGTGTAATGGTAACGGCCCCCACTTATGAATCGCACGATTCGCACGTCATGGGTTCAAACCCACGCAGGCGTTCTGCTTTGTGCAATTTAGGCCATTTATGCTTGCGATTTAGCCTGTGGGAAATGGAACTGGTGTCTACAACACAGGCTACTATGTAACCAAGCTACGATGATAATCACGATATATTCAGTGTCGAAACCGAGTTCCTTTTAATGCACCTAAAATATTTTTGTAATTTTGTTTTTTGTTTTTTTTTTTTCTGAGACTCTACATTGTGAGTCTCAGAAAAAAAAAACAAGTTAAGAAACAGCCGTTTTCAGAGCTGCGGTTATGAAAGTATGTTTACTTTTATAGCCGCAGCTCTGAAGAGAAACATCGTGCGAGATGTTTACGGAAAAGTACTACTGTAGTTAAGTACTAGTCCTTAAAATGGTTAAAGAATAGCACAAATGTGTAAAGGTAAATAAAAAATATATTATGTCTATTGAGTTGTGTGAGATTTTACTCTAAGGGCCTGTTTCACCACCTATGATTAAGTTTCGAGTATCTTACTTGGCAGATATTTTCATACAAATTCTTTTCCATTTTTGAATTTATTCAGTGAGTAGTGCCTACTCGGACATTGTGAAACAGGCCCTAAGTTAATTTCGCTAACTTCAATTCCACTCGAACATTTTCAACCGTTCAAACTATCTGTTCCTAGTTTCGATCGTGTAAATTTGAGTGTCTATCACGTGCTGCTTCATTTCAAGAGTTATCAGATACTATCTCAAGATTGATGTTTGATAACTACTGGCTGTTTTACTTCCACAAAACACGTAATAGTTATGTTTTTTAGTCGAGTTGTTTTTATTTCTTACTTATCTATATACCTAAATATGCTTATCTTTCTGAAAGTGATTAGTGTCAAGGTTAATCATGTTGCAATTTTGAAAAGAGCAATATTTTCGCTATTTTTAATTATTCATTATTGTGCATTCATTTAGAGGAGCTCGTGGCTAAATAATAACAGCCGCACAGGTCGATCTCCAAGGTTAAGCAACGCTTGCCTAGGTTGGTCTGTGGATGGGTGACCATCTTACCATAACGAGTTTCCTCCGTGCCTCGGAAAGCACGTTAAGCCGTTGGTCCCGGCTGTCATTTGGAGATCTTTGGCAGTCGTTACGGATAGTCAGAAGCCAGTAAATCTGACTCCAGTCGTGCCATGAAGTACCGTGTTACCCCAGTTAATGGGTTGTGGAGGTCTGGTAGGCAGCCGCTCCTCGTAAAATACTGGTATTCAGCTAAATCCGGCTTGACTGGAAGCCGACCCCAATTTAGTTGGGGGCTAGGCAGATGATGCAGATGATGTGCATTAGTCATTTAGCCGAAAGACGTCTACTTAAGACAAATGTCTCCACGATGACCAGTCTAGCGCGTCTCGACTCTCGCATCCGTACGATTCCCGCGAGTTTCACCAGGTCATCGGTCCACCTTGACCTTCCTACACTACATCTTCCGGCACGCGGTCCATCTGTTCTGTGAGCAATGTACCTTGCCCTATATTATTTAAGTTTGGCGATTCTTTGGCTATGTTTCGAATGAGTTTCGTTTTTGTTATTTAACATGAATAGGCTCGTGATTGACCACTGCAATATTCACCTATAGACACCATGAATAATGAAACCATGATTTGACGTGTAATTGAGACCAATTGGTCCACCAATTGGTTGGCGACCACTAGGCACTTTAAAAACCAATAATATTGTGTTGGTAAAATACAGCTGTAATTGACTCCATTAAAAATCCTTATTATATAAACAAAGCTTATAAGCTTTGAATAGCATAAGGGTTGTGAACTTTCGATTCCTTTCTCTCAATAAACTTTAATAGAAATTGCGAACATTTTGAAAACAAATTTATTTAACTTTGGACTGGTTTTGTTAAAGTTTAGCAAATACCTACCTACTAGAAGCTATGGGAATATACTATTGGGAATTAATTGAAAGTTTTGGTCTGGAGTTTTAAAGCCCTCGCAGACAAGTGCGACGCGATAATGGTGACTATCGGTTGTCGTAACAATTGTTCTATCTTCAGAGCAATTTTAGTACAAGGTATTGAAAACGCATTGTAATAACTTTCAGCAGGAGTCTTTACTGACATTAGTAAATGATTCTCCTTATAATGCTGTGGCTACAATTATTGCGTAAATATATGTGTCACATTGTCGCGATACAAACATTGTATTCGGGTATACGCGATGTTGTCTACATTAGCGGTCAATCCCATTTCTATGCGGCTGTGCGCTAAGTGTCAACAAGCATTCGTGTTTGCCCGAACACATCGCAATTCGACGAACTACTCGGCCACATTTGTCAGGACAGCGCGAATATGCGCCGATAATTTAGCCACAGCATAAAGTTGGCTAGGCCATGAGCCAGTTCTGTCATTTACTCATCTTGAAAAACCAATAAGTAACTTAATATTCCTCAACAACAATTGAATTATCTAACAAACATTAGGAAGCTTCTGTAATCTGATATCAGATATTAATAGTCGGTTTGTCGGGTCGGCTGTCCCTACTTACTAATTTGTGTACGTTAATAAACACATACACCAAGGTTCCTGAGTTGACCTATGGCCCTAACCTAACAATTAACCTTTAGGGAAAACCGTTGTTCCGATAAGATAATAGAAGGTATGTTTGAATTTCACAAAATAATGGAAGCACTGATTAGATAAGTAATAAACGTGTAAACTTACAAAGTAGAACCGACATTAAGGCTAATGTGCTATCCAAATTGTATCTATCGCCGCCAAACTGGGTGAATAGAAATGCAGGGGTGAATAGAAGGGCAGGGGTTGGTCCGAAAGAGTAACCGTGGCCTTGGAATGAAAAGGGTAACTGAAGAAATACAGGTCGGTTGTAGGCAGTAAAAATCTGGCCGTTCTCTACCTGGACCAGGAGAAGTTACCTATGTGGTCATTTTGAACCTTAAAAAACATACATCCCGTTTATGAACAAAACCTTGAAGGGTATTTTTGCAGTCTTTGAATATTGTTTGCAGATAACTGCCTATTCCAATTATTATTTATAATGAATAGTAATTAAATAAATCGATAGGTACTTTGTTAGAAGCTAATAAATATAGTATCAAAACGAAAAACTTAATCGAAGTATTCTTTTCACCATTGGGTTCTTATTTCCTCAGATTGAGGTAAATTGGTTACCGATATAGTACGGTAAAAAAGAATTATACACGACCTGACACAAAGCAATACAAGTGACTTCTTAAAGCAGTCTATCTCTTCATCAGCATTTCATTAAAACTTTTTACGGAATACAACGCAAAGTTTGCAACAAAAACCGACAAAAGAAAGACAAGATAAAAACTTACAAAAGTAAAATACAGTTCTGTTTTTAGCGTCAGCTATTACAGTTAGTACTGAAATACGTATCTGTAGCGGTGATGTATTTATGGAACGTGACCTCTGACTGCGTCGAGACCTTTACGAACGTGGAAAATGTAAAGCCTGAAGCCTGTAGTGCAGCGTAACAATGCAGGCACGCGAAGGTGGCGGCTTCCGTCCCTTGATGCCTATCTACCACCTAATTCCGCCGACCTCCGCCCCTCGCTCGTAACGGACGACTAACCCGTGCGTGTCTATTCACTCCCTATCTTTGCCATGCAAAACGGAACATTTTCACGGCCTTCGTGCTAGAACGAGGCCTATTTGCACCAACAATGGCCCCCGCAACGACTGAATATTCTACATTACAGTTTGTAACTCGAAATTCGCAAGATAAACGCGCTTAATTTGGAATTGAAAATGAAATTTGAATAGAGCGCTCGGACGAAAGGAGCTAGTTATTAAAATCCGGGACGTAACAGCTTGTTCGGTTTTCACGTCGCACTCGCTTCGAGAGGACTCTCGAAAACCGCTGAAATTGATTTTTTTTTTGGATTTCACTAGCAGATAAGCGCCTCGATATTTTATTTGGTTTAAAAGTTTTTTAGATTGGTGCTTAAGCTCAAGAAGGAATGAAAAATAATAATAATAAAGTTTTTTTGATCATATGACGAGCATTGTCGACAAATTAAACAATGCTCGTCTTGGATTAGGTTTCGAAATGATCGTATCGATAAAATCATCTAGGTATCGATAACGATCACATCTCAAGGTGAAATGTAGCGTGCTAAGCACAATTTCGAGGTTAAAGATTATGATGGAACTTTCTGTCGAAGTTGCAAAGAAATAATTTGGTGTATAATTTTTAAGATTTTCCTAACCTAACGTTGACCTTTGTACACGCACGACAGTAATTTGTTACAACTAAGGCAAATAAGTATTTATTAGTTTTATCGAATATCATTTAACATTTATTTGTAGTTGAAATGAAATGAACAAACATTGTGTTAATCATGTTTCGTGTTCATGAAATGTAGTTTTGGGGGTTCGTGGCCTTTTTATGATACTTTAACATAAGGTAAATAGTGTTTAATTTACTCTTATACCTGTATCTTGAAAACAAAATCCATTACAGTAAAATACTGGAAGGCAACTGCGCAGTGTTTGCGAGTGAGAAATATCACTTAGAACTTGGCAGAACTCATTTGGAACGTAACGTGCGGGGCAGTAGTTACCCCGACGGAGCTTTCAGTAGAAAATAACGCACATATATGTGTTTATATGAACGCATATTCAGATTTAATAACAACAGTAAAGTTTTTAGCGGCAGACTTTAATTTGTTTGCGACGCCATTCCTCTCCTTAACTTTTCTTATTTGAGTCGACTCACGACGCACATTGCCAGCTCGTATTGGACTTTTTGTCGCGACCGATATTTCTATATATATTATCAAGAATGCGACAGCCGAGATGCCCAAATTAGATTTCGGTATGCGTGTTTTACACATACAATCTCGAATGTGCTTAATCCAGTATATAAATATAAAGGAATACTTTTGATATGGCGTATGCCTAAATTGGGTGGATTGACGTCATAGGAGCTCTAACAATCCTGCAGAGAAATATTAAAGCGCCTGTGGTACGTTTCCAGGTATTCCGGATATCAAACATAGGCGGGCATTATTGCCCCAAGACAAAGAGCGCAGGGCAATGCTAACATTCCCGAGATTTCTGTGATGATGTATAATGCTTTTACCAATATTGCTTGCGTGTTGGTTCCTACTCATATTACTAGTTCAAGTAGCGGTATTATGAAAAGATTAAGGTCAGATTCTTGAAGTGTGTGATAACGGACTTCACCTTGCCGACTAAGGATAATGAAAAAAGTTACTAGTAAATTACAAGAAGGTAATGTAAGATTTTTTTATATTACCTACTTGTTGCTAAAAGAGAAATATCTATAGTAAATATGATTACAAAACTTTTATCATAAACAATAAGAATAACAATTATCTTATATATAAACGTTTCTGCATTAGTAAAAATTGTCATGTTTCAAAAACACGAACGCAAATGTCAAGATACAAGAGACTGAGAGAGAAAAATTGTAAAGAGAGTATGGTTTGAATAGATTCGATTTTGGTTTAATTCAGACGATATTGCCATACCTGAAGGTATGATCTAGTAAAACAACTTTGTAATCTGGCAGTAATCTCGGATCCTAAATTTTATAATATTAAATTCATAGTTCAAAAGTATTGATAAATGTATTGATATTGTTTAAAGTACAATGGGGTTTACTGATGCAGTTTGCTGTAACTTTTTTGCAGTCTGTTAAGTAAAAGAAAAGCTAACAAGCCAACAGTGAAACTTGAATAATAATTGTCAGTTTATTTGAACCTACAATTGTAATAAAACATACATTGGTGTCGGGTTTATTCGAATTTTAGGAAATAGCGGAGTCCTGTACATTTAGTTTCACAGTACCTTTTTAAAATATTTCATTTGAATAATGAAAATGAACAAGTTGCTGCGAGTTATTTTATGTAGAAAATGAAGTGAAATTTTTTGTAATCCACACATCACAGCGAAGAAAATTTAATAATGTATTCTGTTTATACATGTTATTAAACTTGCTGTATTTACTTTTAAATTCATGAAGCTTTACAACTTATATTGATAGGAGTGAAAAATAATGGAGTCGACAAAATCTACCTATAACATAATGTACCTATACGTCTGAAATTTGGATCTAAGGGAATATGTAATAGCTTTTTAAAGCTACAATGTGATAAAAAAAACGAAATTCATAAGTCCCACAACATAATTCATGCTTTCTGAGGACAGGTTCATAATAAGACTGAATAAATAATGAAGCGACCATTATAGATAAGGTCGGTAATGCATCAGCGGTCCCTCGGGAGACGTTAACATTTTGGATCACTAAATACAATTTGGAACTTTGGCCATTACATAATGCAAGTCATCGATTGGTTTTTCTGATAGATCTGTTATTTAATAGAACGATTCTCTCCGCAGTAAACAAATGCATAATATAGTTATCAAATTGTGCATGAACATGAAATAACCAACTATACTAAAACTAGCTGGAGGAGCTCGTGGCTAGATAATAACAGCCGCACAGGTCGATCTTCCAGGTTAAGCGACGCTTGCCTAGGTTGGTCTGTGGATGGGTGACCATCTTAACATAACGAGTTTCCTCCGTGCCTCGGAAAGCACGTTAAGCCGTTGGTCCCGGCTGTCATTTGGAGATCTTTGGCAGTCGTTACGGATAGTCAGAAGCCAGTAAATCTGACTCCAGTCTTGCCATGAAGTACCGTGTTACCCCAGTTAATGGGTTGTGGAGGTCTGGTAGGCAGCCGCTCCTCGTAAAATACTGGTATTCAGCTAAATCCGGCTTGGACTGGAAGGAAAGAAAAGGCTAGGCTGATGATGATGATGACTAAAACTAGCTGCTGTTAGCGGCGTGTCCCACGTGATAATAGAAAATTATCCCAAGGAAATATAACCACGGAATATGAAGCATGTTATGTCTACCCATGTTTTAAATTTCATCCAAAGCTCTTGAGCACTTTCTGCGTAAAAGAGTAACAAACATACAAATAAACACACTCATGAACTTTTACTTTTATTATACATACTAGTGTGATTTTATTATAAAACTGAAGAGTTTATTTGAACGCGCTAATCTCCAGAACTAGTAGTTCAAATTAAAAAACTCTAACCAAAACCTGGGAACAGCTAGTTTAATATTTATAAAAACTTTGTTAACTTATTATGTACTTTGAAGATTCCTTTCTATATCATTACGTTGTTACAAAACATCGTATGCACGAATATACAGTGGTACATAATAAATAAGATTTTGTTCACAGAAAACCAGTTTTATTTTGTTATTTCGACGAACATGAAAAATGGCCATCATTTCTGGACTATGACAACGCAATTTGCTTCTCGCTAATTTGGCCTGCCGGACATTTCCCGGACTGTGTTTACGACCCCAGTCCATTTCCGGCCGCCATGTCATGACGATACAAAATACTTTTACGATCATACGTATCCGACCAAAACCGTTTAAGAAGAAAAATAAAGTTATGCGATGTACTCAGGCAACTTATATTAATTAATTATTCATATTTTTTTTATGTTACATAAACCAGTGCTTGACTGCAATCCCACCTGATGGTAAGCAGTGATGCAGTCGTGGAAGGTGAGGCACACTAGTTTATTAAGAGCCTGTTTACTCTAATCTTGAAGACACCCAAATTGTAATCGGATGGAAAGAAAAAAATTGCAAATTGTTCATCAAAATCATCATCATCATTTCAACCGAAAGACGTAAATCGCCACAAAGAACAGTCCTGTCCATCTATGACCCTCATCAGGTCATCGATCGGTCCACCTTGTGGCTGGCCTGTTGGTCTAGTGGTTAGTGACCCTGACTGCTATGCCGAAGGTCGTGGGTTCGATTCCCATCCAGGACAAATGTTTTTGTGATGAGCATGATCATTTGTTCTGTGTCTCTATATAATATGTATTTATTTATAAATATCTAAGTATGTTTATCAGTTGTCTAGTACCCATAATACAAGCTCTGCTTAGCTTGGGACTAGATGACGTTGTGTGAAAGTTGTGGAATATATTATTATTGTGCGAGGCCTATGAACGCTGTATCTATCGGTACGCGGTCCTAATCTTTCAGCTCCATCGACCATCTATCTGTTCTTCGAGCAATATAGCCCCACTGCCACTTAAGTCTGACGATTATTCATAACAAAAGTTAAAATAAACCGCTATTCGATAAGTAGTTTTACATCGCAAACATTTTTAACGTTTGTTATTTTTATTTTCCTAATACTTTCAGCTGAAACACGGCTACAATGTTCCGCTTTACGAGCATCAAATGTTCAATATCCGATGTTGATTTGTGGTTCCTTCGAAAAAAATACCTGTGTAATTTCCCCTTTTATATTTCTCTTTTATTCTTACAAGCAACTCCGTTCAGAATCTCGGTAGCCTCCAGCGATCTAAGAAAAGAACACAGCTAAGCGTTTTCAATTAACGAGTGCTACACGCACAAGAAAAACCTTTCTTAACTAGCTAATCTTCTGTGGATAAGACACTCTAGAACTTTTATATTGGAGAAGAAAGAGTATTAAATAAATGAACTTTGTTGAAAGGTTACTTCTGATATTGTAGAGTGGCTGTTAACTACACCGTGTTATTAAAAGAATGGTTATCCTCGGGATAATGATGTGCTTGTTACGTTGCTTGCGTGCGAGTATCTAGGTTGTATTAATGGCCAGTGTATTATGTTGATTTAATAGCTACATTATCATCAGTATAACAACCAAGGTTCACACATGAAATAAGAACAGATTATTAAGAGCTTTTTCCAACGCATCACGGTATCGAGCTTTAAAGTACATTGTTGTAGCGACATCTATGACGCCATATAGGAACTAAAATACAGCATCGCGGTATTAAAGTTTTATGTTTGTTTAGAACATATACAACAGCCCAAAATGAACTATCGGACAGTTGCCCGGACATACCTGTGTGGGCAGAGGATCCTCCCTATTTACACTCTAGCTGTTCCGCACATGATCTATAGGTTTGGTATACTAAACTAACTAAAAAAAAATACTATATCAACAGCAAACGCATCAAAATGTAATTTCATCTAGTTACATTTACTTTGTTCAGTTTTTATAAGGTTTAAAAGAGAATTGAATATAACAAATAAACATCGTTCTGATGCCGACCAATAAATAAAATCTCGCTCTCTCGTCCGGTCTATCGGACGCTTGTCGATACGTCAGTTGCCTATTGTAATATCAAGTCCAATTTAAAAGTGTGACAGTGGCCGACATATGGATAAGGCATTATGTAGATTTCTTTTGTTTAATATACCCTCCGCGAATTCAATTACGTTTTTAGGTAACGCTTCTTGCTGTTATAATATAACCTGTAGTCTTTTTTAAATATACGTACTATATAATAGGTACTAAAATATTTTTTAAATTATATTTAATAGTTCTTGCTGAAGAGATTGTTTATTATTATATATTATTATTTATTATTATTATTATGTATAGGCTCGCATTCGACCACTATCTCACCTGATGGTAAGCGATGATGAGGCTGGCGATGGAGCACGCTCGCCTAGAAGTAACTTATTCACTCTTAACTTAAATTCAGGTTTAGAGGCACTTAGGTTGTAGTTTCCAGGAAAAAGACTCTGCTAAGAAATTCCACTCATTAGCTGTACGCATAATGAATGTGTTCCCAGAACGCTTTGTACGTATAGTTGGGATGTGTATACTATACACTAATAGTATAAATGATGCCTAGATAGAGTCGAGTCGTCTGATACGAAACTTAGAGTGGTTCAAAAGGAATTTTCGTTCCCAACTTCACTAAGTTTTCTCTAAGATTAATTGAAGAGTACGAGTATTTCTTGTTGAGATGTGATTTGAGACAAAGATTCTGTCTATAAATCACATTTACTGTCACAATCTTGAGATCATCGATCATCATCTAAAATTAATGTGTCCCGGGACTTTCTTTAAAAACTTTTACGGGAAAATTAAAACTCTTCAAAAGCTCTGCAAGTGATATTTTGCGATAGGTTTGTTTTTCATTTCATGGATATACCTTTATTTTTGTGTGAGAAATCAAATAATTTTTTCCGGTGTAGGTGGAGCGAGAGTGAGAGTCACATTTTTATTGGCTAAAACTCACCAGTGTCCTTCAGTTGCCTAGTTGTCGAACAATATGGCTGGTCATTTCATACACTAGTCTTTATTATTTTGCCTACCCTGCCAGTCAGCAATCAAGCTTACATTGGTTCGTAAATACGTGAATTTCCTACACTCAGACGAAACAGAAACAATTTAAGTTTCTATTTCGTGTTTCACGGGCAGTTACGAGTAGGTATGTTATTATGTGCAAGGGCAACGTTATTTAACTTGGTTATATGCCGTTTACTACGGCAACTTATACATTAGCAGTGAAATGTTCAGCCACAAATCACTTGGGCGAAGGTTCTGCGATAACGGCGCGACGTTTTGATGGATGCCGGGGGCCTGAACTTGGTTCAGCTGACTACCTATACCGTATCAATTAGGCTTAGTCTTGTGTGATTATAGTCACGTATACAGAGTAATTTTAGGTTCGACGTTAATACGATTGACAAACGAGTTTGGACTTTGATTTACGAGCAGGTTAATATCGATGCTTGTTATTCTGACTGAATTTATTGAAAGCCCCCGCAGGACTTGTGACCTTTTGTTTGCTTTCATGTGCACTATGATTGATTAATACTCCTGTCTCTGAATCTGCCCTGAATACTGTCCCGAATTGCATCGTAAGCTAATGTGTACATTCAGTATACACATTATTAACAATCGATTTACCCTATATTCATGAAATCAGTCTAATGACTTACCTTGTATTCGGTTAGGAAAGTTAGAAAGCATTATAAATATCGAACGACCTTCGAGAGTCGAGACCCTAACTTTGGTTTGTGGGCCAGGGTAACCGAATAGGCCACTTTCGACCCAATACATACCGTGGGGTAATTCAAATACCGGAACTACTTAGAATCAACCGTTCGTGAAATTTCAGCAAAGTTTACAATTTTACATGAGTTGGGTTATATAGCTTTCCGTATCGAAAATTCTGCTTTAATTGGAACGAAAATAAATCGTATTGAAACTTTGAACAATAGCCACGTAAAAATTAAATCATCTAATTACTTCTACCACTCTAGGGCGTAATGGGAGGATTATCAGATTTTTACTAATTAAAACTACATCTATATTTCTTCTTTCCTTGCCTTTGTGTTCTATGACCATGACCTTTACAGAAGTTGACCCATGACCCCAGTAGGTGTCGGCTCTGCTGGGCTCCTAAAATTTCGCTGAAATCTCTTTGAGGTGTTCGTGGAATACTACGCGCGGTCTACAACTCGGCCTCGATCAGGACGGTAACGGGACGGCCGTACAAATTATTATATCCTTCACAAAATATTAAGCCCACACGTATATTGAAATAATAAACGTATGAAAATAGAGACCACGAGAAAGATAGAAATATATCATGGGCTCAGACTAAGATAAGAGTGTTAGCATTCCAAGTGAGACCGCGGAGGCTATAAATATCTGTTTCATTCAAATATGAGCTTTATACACCTCGAGTACGTAGACTGAACGTTATTCTAGACTAGTTATTCTGCCTCCCACGCAATAGGGAGCCTATTACCATAAGCCGGGCAAACACAGACCTGGCGAAATGTGGGTGTTTCATAGAAACCAAGTGACCTACAGGAATAGTAGGAAAACATCCACAAATATTTATAAGTTAATGATACATCATGAAACCAAAACTGTTCCGTATTTAGAATAGAAAAGGTTGTTATGAATTTTATTGTATTATATTAAGTAGGTATGTGTAAAATTTGTGAACTCTATGGGCCTAATTACCTGAAATAAATGAGTTGAATTGAAATAAAGACTGCAGGGCGCCGTTGACTGATATTATTGTTCACCGACGACATAGTCAAATATAAAACCATAATTAGAAGTAATAAAAGATTTTTTTTAAATCGTCGGTTCCTCATAGCACTATATTTTAGGAAGAAAATCTTTAAATAGGTAACGTAAATCTTTGAAAGAGAAACTAAGAGAGTGTCTGACTTTTACTGACTAAAATCCAACTGTATTCTTTCAGTTGCGTTCCAAGGTAACTCTTTCAAACATGGCCCTAGCGCCACTGATATAATTCATTCTATTTAAGCTGGACCAACATTACCTACTACTATGTTGTGTCGTGGTGACATCTGACACTGTTCATTACTTCGATACGACGTAGGATTGAACTGATTCATTTTGTTAATGCTTAGTGATGTACCTGTAGCCTGTAGCTTCACAGGAATTTAGGTGCGATCACTTTGTGATGTGTTTATTCTGCTCGAGGTCTTCCATGGTCTGCACGGAGCTTTATTATGTGGTTTCATCTAGGTTCATTGCACGCTGTATCTACAGCCACCGTATGCTACCTCTAAAAGCCAAAGCGTGGCTTCACATAGCTACATAGCCAGCTCTAACTAGATTTACCCGAGCGTATAGCAACCCATTTCGCGGTTTACCTTCCCTGATATTGGTTCTAGTAGTCGCTTCTAATTTCTTGTGGTTTACCTCACATGTCTTTGAATTTGAACCTGACCTAGGTAAATTGGATTTGTCAAAAAGGTTAAGGGTTGTTTGGCCCACAATTTAACGCGTTTGGTTGTAACTTCTCAGATAACTCCTTCAATAACTTAATCGATCGTTCACAAAAATCTTTGAAAATTGATTAAAGGACAACATGTCAGAACAAATTGTTTTGGTCAGTTAGTCTACTATTTGTTGAAGCTCTTGTCAAGCATGAGGGTTGATTGTCTGTCCAAGTTTGCTTATAAACCAAGGGGCGAAACTTCCTTGTTTGTGTTGCCACCCTATAATCACTGTCAGCTTGATTTGACCAATGTAATAAAAGTTTCTCGAAGAGGGCAACTGTTAAATAAGGTCAGTGAGTATTTGGGTAAATATTTTATTGGTTAGAAATAAAAGGACTGAGCTCCAGTTGCTAACTCAATAATAGTTATTGTTCTTCTACTTGTTCTACAAAAATCTTTTTTGCAGTAAAGATCCTCTATCCAAAAGTTTTTAGGCTGTAAAGCGTTGAAAGCTATTTTTAGCAATTTCCATAATGAAGCCGGGCTTAACTCCGAGTCACTTCCTCATCAGCTGATCAATTAATGGTAAATGTATTTAATATCGACTAACGACGTCCGAGCCCCGCCAATCGCGTCAGCCATATTGCATTCAATTAAAATTATACAGGGCGGAAGAATCAAACGCCACGGGGACCTATCTACGTAGAAAATATATGTTTTCATCAGAGAGAGCTTTGGCTTTATCAATAGGCTTGCGTGTGGCATACCAGCGGACACAACACCTTTCATGAAAGGATTTTTTCGTTTGAATGTCAGGGCTTCAGCGTGTCATGCCTAGCTTATAAAAAATGTTTTCCCCATTCGTGAAAAGGTAGATAGTTCTGACGTATGGAAGTTTTGCTTACAAACTTTGATTAATCAAGATGATTTTCGTTCGTTCATGCGTTTATCTCTCCACTCTGTACGGATTAACCTTTACATCAGCACCGATATACATCGTCGTTTGGAAATTAATCGGATAGATTGCCACTAGGCTGTAGTGCAATATTGGGATTTCGATTAACTGATCAAAGGAAATTCTTTGTGAAAACGTTATGGAGAGTGCTGTATTTATTAAGTGGATAAAAAAAGAAATTTATCCATGACAAGAGTTTATTTTTATAAAATGCCTGTTGTATTTGGATAGCCGTTATATTTAACACACATGAGTTGTGGATTTTGCCTGTGGCTGTGCGGGCACGTTTACGAATGTTTTATTAAAGAAAAGAAAAGAAAGAAATTTAAGAAAGAATTGAATTTAATATCGCATTACGATAAAGTTAATAGGGATTGCAATTGCTGGATCCAGCATACAGCAATCCAGCTGGATCCAGCGCCTTTTTAAACATGCTGGATCCAGCATATAGTGCTGGATCCAGCGATGCGGATCCGCAAACGTATCAATTTCTATTGTTTAGTTTCGAATTGCATCCGTAATTGTTATATGTGATGACAACTGTGTAATGGCAAATGCCCGATAGATGATTTCGGGCTGTTCATATCGCGCGGAGAACTTTGCTTGCGCGATGCAGGATTCTGTGACGTCAGATGACACTACAAGGGTGTATGTTATTTAATTTTAAATTATTTCTTTGATTTCAAATGGTTTCATAGATTATCGTAAAAAGTTAATATACAAATTACTTTATAAAAAAAATCTTATAAATGTCGTCTTTTTTGCATTTTACATTTTGCTGGATCCGCGCTGGATCCAGCTGGATTCAGGTAAATCCAGCAAGAATCCAGCTGGATTGAAAACGCCGCTGGATTGCAATCCCTAAAAGTTAACCTTTAAAATGGCTATTTTATTCAAATGATCGTTATTAAATTGAATTTTACAACTTTTTCTATAAATGCTATCACTTTTTATTTTAAATTAAAATCGTGCCCAAGAAGTTAAAATTAATATGATTCAAATTAATACACTGAAGAACTTTATTTTTTTATCGCCATTCACCTTTTACGAGCATATCAGAATAACTTTACATGGTTTGAAAAAGTATAATTTAAATGTGAAGCCATTTTTAAACTGTTTAATTTGCATAAAAAAAAGATTTTTCGTATTGATAACATGAAAATATGTCAAAAATTGTAAACGAAATTGTATGTATCGAGCAAAATCTCTCTCAAACAGAGGCTCTCTTTAATGGAGCAAGCCCAAACATAACATCAATTAATTTATATGTAATTTTCTTGGAAAACAACCTAAGGCACGTGCAAGCTTTTCCTAGAATGGCATAAAGTTCAATCAAGAACATTATGCCATTCTAGGGAAAGCTTTGAGAGTAAACATAGGTGATCAGAATTGTAAGACTGAACATATTGGACTGTCTTTACGACGTAAATGTGTTCGTGACTGGTACACACAGGTATTTGGATCAGAGATAGAGAAGCTAGTCTATATAGTGTTCTGATGATACAATAATGTTCCACGTTTTCACTTAGTAGTAATCTTTATGTTCTGAACAGATGGCTTTTCTATTTGGTGTGCCAAAATATGAGGTGTTAGTAAGAAGTGATTGCCAATATCACACATTTATTTTGTTCAATATGTATCATTCTATGTACTGTATAAAGTAAAATATGATACGTTTTAGTGGCCAAATAATGCACCTATAAATATTAAAAAAGTCAGATTAGAAACATTATTATACATTATGCAGTCTTATCGCTGAAAGCAATTTAAACAAACTAAAAGTACTTTCTCAAGCACAAGAATTAAATTGAATTATTCAGATCAATTCTAGGATTCTTTTTTGAAATCTAAAAGTCCATACCCGATTTTCGCTGTTAAAAGGAAATGGTCTAGTACAGGGTAACCATTTTTATAGGTCACGTAGAAACCTTTTCGGTCTGGCGTGCAGGTCCAATACAATGAGTAAGCGATCTCATTCATTAGGCGGAATGTGTGTAGCAGCTGGGCTCGTAATATTGATAGTTCCTACTTGTATTGGTCGAGCTGAATGTGTTGTTGTTGAGTTGGTTAGGTCGAGTCCTTTCACTCCTTTCAGCAGCTAAGCAAAAGCGACCAGAGTCGACGTTAAGGGTAGTTTTTTCAATGTTCATGGAAGAGGAAAGGCTTTGAGAATAAATTTAAGGTTTTAAGAAATATAGGTAAAGAAAATCCTTGACAATCTCTTTTAGATATAAAGAATACTATCATCGTAATCATCCATCATCAATCCACTTACCCTTATACCTATTAATTTATTTGTAAAGACACAAGCATGTTGATTTTATAAATTTTAAAAGCTAAAGTTAGTGCGTACTCGTATGTATACGTCTATATATAATATATGTTCCGTCAGGCTCAAATTGGCACGTAGGCAGACCACGTCCTTTAATAAAAAATAAGTAGGATACTTTTTGTCCTGTTCCCCTGGGATAATTTTCCACTTTTACGCGAGTGAATCCGCTGCCAGAAGCTAGTTAGTAATTTAAGTCTTTCTCAAGTAAATATAACATTTGATTTCCATTGATAGAACGAATAATATCTTACGTTTAAAGGCAACTTTGATAGTAATATAATATTCCCCACAAAGTCAAATAGTCAATCTTGAAGACATCTTTTCCCTCGGGACCGCAGCTGCAATAAACTTACTATCTAGGGTAAAATTATTTAAACGAGAAAATTATATATTATCTAAAATGTTCAACCAAAGTTAAGTAGAATATTATTACAGTTTTCCAAGAAGAGAAACCTGTCTAATACACGTTCATTACTTAACTATCTCAAGTTATTCCTTGAAGTTAGTTTAACTAGGAAACGTTCGCTACAGTTGAAACTATTTATTTAATGAAAAATGTACCTTAAATTCGGTTTTGCTGGCTTAATTTACGGTATGTTACGCGATTTTAATACGTGTGGATGGTACAGTATCAATCATTTTCTTTTTAATTCCATACTGTGGCATTCATTAATATGATTGCGACCGACCTTTCACTCTTCTGTTCCGAAATACGCTGTAAAAGCAAATTTTAATTAAGAGAATTTTGTATTGTTCGTAAAATGCAGTTTTCCTTTTATTCTTAGCTGCTATGATCCTGCAGTTTCTACTATAAAATGGACGCTTATGAAGTTATGAAATTAATTAAAATTAAATGTATTAGGTAGAGTTTTATGTAAACTGGAGTTCTTTTTTATAAAAAAAAAGTTGGAAGATCAAATGGAACTATGAGTGGTCTGAAAATAATATTTCAGCCGCTTAAGATTCAGCGAAAGCTTTCAAACTTCAGAGTTAAGTGAAGGAAGCCGATATAATCAATTCAAGATATTTTTGGATTCCCAATTTTTTCGTCTGGAAAATTGGTTTGGTGTAGGAGTTGATTCGTGATGACGTGAACTATCCGCTTTTCCCTTTTACTAAACCGTGATGTTATTGTTGAGTTTTCCTCAACAAACTATGTTAAAGTAAGTTCAACTTCTTTTTCGTCTTTTATATCGTGGATGCGTTCACAAACATGTAAACTTACATATACAAGATACCAAGAACCGGAACAACTATCTGCAGGCCATAACTATTATATACCTATACCGTGCGGAATCGAATCCGCAACACGCAGCACAGCAGCCAATTGCTTAACCACTGCGCCGACCAAATAGATTGTATAAATATCTTCGACATTTCCTTTAGTACAGGTCACCTGATTTACAGCTAGACCGTAAACAGCGCGTGGGTGCAAACAGACGAGTATTACTGTAGTTACGATCAGCGGTAACTCTAGTTAGTTCATGCTTATATTATCCTAACTAATCTACATATAATAAATCTGTAGAAGTGAAAATTTTGTACATTGAAAATATTAAAAAAAATGGCAGGGGGTGTTACTAGACCGACACCGAACCCAAAAAAGTGATTTAAAAAAATTTTGTCTGTCTGTTTGTTTAGGCATCACGCAAAAACTATCGGTTCGATTATCGTCATCCACGCGTACGAAGTCGCGGGCAAAAGCTAGTCCTAACTAATATAATATTGTAAATGTGAAAGTGTGGATGTTCGAATCACGCAAAAACGGCTGAACGGATTTGGACAAAATTTCACATGCATATGGCCTTTGACATGGAAAAGAACATAGGCTACCTTTTATCCCGATTCTTGAACACGCGGACGAAGTCGCAGACGGAAGCTAGTAAGTAATATGTTTGGACTTGACTTTCCGCTTACAAAAGCTACATGTTAACATGGATAAGCTTTTGGGGGCAGCACGTACTATTAACATGACGTCTATTACAAAAACTTTGGAAGAACTAACTTCTGACTGCCGGCTTCGCCCGCAAGAAAGTTGAGAACTATCCCAAGAAAACATATTTCCGGTATGGAAAGTATCGTATGTCCTATTCCAGGACATGGTCTATTCTTTTGTTACATTTCATCTATTTCAGTTTCAGTGTAAATGAGTAACAAACATACCCACACACTTGAGTGTGTGACTATGTGTGCCGTATAAATATTTTTCTTTCTTTCTTTTGTTCATGCAGACATACAAATTATCACCTTTATATAATTACGAGTAGGTATGTGATATTAAAAACATATTATGCATTGCATTGCTATAAACATTGTATAATGATGATGGTCCAATGATTACGGTCTTGCTATAACAATACTCGGTCCAGTCGGTAAGATTAAGCTGCGCTTGCCGTAGTCTGTCCAAGAAGGTTGGCTAATAATATACCGTTGCATTTAGCAGAGACGTCTCCGAGATTCAGAGAGCAATCTTCTGCACTCCCGGCTCCAGTTTGTACACGATTATCTACTTATGTACAACAGTAATTGCTCTCCTATTGTGCAGTAAACAAATAAAAATATTTTCCCCGGGTAAATATTTATCGGTATAAAGTCCGGGTTAAACTTTAATCGGTACCTATTACTCAGTAATTGGGTAGCGGAGATCAGATGGCAGTCGCTTCAAGTTTAAATATTGATTAATCACTCGTAATTGCTTAGGCGAAAACTCAAATCCAACAATACTCGGAACAAATTCAAAGGACGAGTGCACCATTTTCATTTATGTAAATACCAACTTTTTCCCACAGTGTTGTCCTCGTGAACGTCGGGTATAGCGGACGAGAAGTTAAAGTCAAATCCGGATAAAAAAATAAATCCTAGTTTTTCCTTGGGAATCAAGCTTACTCCGTACAATAGTTTCAGCATGAAAATGTAACAGACAGACACAGTTAGTTTTATATTTATGACATTACTCGTAGTATGGTCACTGGTCGATAGCCTTCTTTTTACGCTGTTAGTAAACCAAGCACTAGGTAATTATATAAACTATACTCGCATAGATTTTCTTTTTACTCATAAATTATTTTAAGTTTAATAACTTATAACACATGGCTTGCATAAAAAAAGATTGCTGATACGAGTATGTTGTAAAACTTAGATGTCTTCTTTGAGAACTAACAAGAAGTTGTCCAGTCAAGAAAAATAAAAGAAATGGAGGGCAGCCTTTGCCTAGCTGTGAGGGAGGAACTATTACAAAGGCGAAAGGTTGTTTGTGATATCTGTAACTTTTTCACGCTTGAACAGGTAAACGGATGTCGATAAAACATAGTATGAGAGTAGAACGTCAGGAACAGCTCATAGGATACGTATAATTCCATTAAATAGGTGAGGACGCTACCCAAAGCTGCTGGTATTAATTTGTAATATAACTCTTTCGATCGATGAAGGCGTTTGCTAGCCCAATTTTTATGATTTTTTGTGTAGATATAACAGGAAGGTCTGAGAATAGTTCATAGGCTAATTTTACTCTCTTACTCCCAACTCCAATTTCTGTCTTTTATAATATATATTATGGTAAATAATGTTTGCTGAGTCAGCCAGTAACAATAATTTTAATAATAAGTTGTCATGTTCGCTTGGTAAACACAGTACGTACTATGTACATTATGTGTAGACGAATATTTATTCAAAAAGTTCAGTCACATTCCAAGTGTCACTGATTAAATTATAATTAATGATGACAAGATTTGATTAATTAAAACTCCGCTTGCCTCCAAACTGCGGACATGAATTAATTTCTGTACTCCATTTAAGCTTTGATTCATTCATGACATAAATAAAGTGATGACTCTTGTTGAATAATAAGTCACAACATTAAAAATATCTTATTACAATCTTGTGATAACATACGTTCTACGAATGAATTAATTACATATCTTGCTAATATTATAAACGAGAAAGTTTATGTGTGAAGATATTTGTTACTCTTTCACGCAAAAACTACTAAATGGATTTTGATGAAACTAGGTATACTACCTATGTCTTGAAATAGCACATAGGATATTTTTTATCTCGGGAATATGTTCCCTTAGGATAATTTTCTACCATTACGCGGGTGAAGCCGCTGGCAGCCACTAGTCGCGACACTGGATAGTTCCTAATGGTTCCTATGCATCTATATAGATGCCGCTACAGTGCTATTAAGTTTTCCATTAAGAATTATTCCATAGCCACTCAAAGTTTGTTAGTAGGACAACCTGTGCCCTGTGTGTGTGTGTCGAAAGAACATAAAGCTATTGGGCCTGCACCTGATCTCTCCCCGGTCGCACGGGATTGCTGTACCATCAGTCTATGAAAGCTAAAGAATCTCTGTTCCTTTGCTGACTGTTTTGCACAAGCGTGTGTGCTTCTGTGTTTGCGCACACACTTGTGCACTATAATGTCTAACGCGTACTTCGCTAATCTCCGTTGAGATTGGCAGTCGTGATTGAAATTCGGTCGATAGGATTATGATTATTAATACTTATTTATCATTGGAATATATCAACAACGTATAATTCTATGAAATATTATACAAAATTAATAAAGTCAAAACATTTTGTTATTCGTACTTTAGATGTTATCTTTGGCAAACGAAAACATTAATAAAACTTGTACTAAAGTACAATGTTTAATCAGAACTCAGAAGTTTTTGCGTAGTTATCAAGGCCTCTATTCAGCAATGTTTGATAGTCAGCTGAAAAGTTGTTACTATGCCTAGATTTTCTACAACACTTCCAAAGTTTGGAACAAATCAAATATTTGAAAAGAAACAGCAACTTTAGTTATAACAAAAGGAAAAGTTAAACCTGCGTCAACAGTGTAAAGTTTTGCAGAGCAGATTGTGTATGTTTCCATAGATTAAAACGCAGGGTAGTTTTTACTTTTTTTTAAGGCACATTGTCGCTTTTAAATTTATGCACCTAAGGATGAGACAGGTAAGCCTATACTTACAGCTCCTAACATTCTCCATTAACACAATGGATTAGTACTGATTTTGACAAATGAGTTTACTATTGATTTTCCTAAGTGACTGGTCGAAAACAGTTTGATGCTACGGACATTACAATTACTTGTACGAGATATACTACATTTACATAAAGGGATAATCAAAGATAGTCTAGTAAGTGCACGTGCATATTACGTGAATGATGAGATTACGGCGTCTGCTTGTGTCAGAGATCAAGATTGTCATTATGTTTACGTAATGCGTAATTATGATCGTAATGGAATGTTATCCATTATTGCATCGACTTTATAAATATAGCCATTAAATCTACACAATAACAAAGCCAGTGTTACAGTTGTGTACAATATATCAAGTCATTTTCAATTTGCACACGTGAGGGAACATATTATCTCACGCCCCAGCCGTCGTGACCTCGACCCTGACTACCAGCCACGGCAGGCGCGGGCTTGCTTAGATAACGAACAATGAGTAAATCGCCTTTCGGCAATCGTCCGGACATAACGCGTGCTCCTCAAAGAGATGTTAGCAAATTATAACCCGCAGGGCCGATGGCATGGATGGCCGATGGATGCCTTGCCAGTACTGGATAAGAAAATTGGGTTCTTACTATTCGTTAAACCTACAAATGATGCTTTTTAAGGTACGGAGGTGTCTCAGTGGTCTTCCACCACAGATTGACCTTGGAAAGCGTTGCTTAACTTTAAAGGTGGACCCCATGGGTCAGTTAATATTCGACTACAAGCTTCCCATAAGCCACAGCTTCATATTATGTAACGCTAACAACATTCACGAACGTTATCTATTGTACGGAAAACCGCACCAAAATCCCTTTACCTGGTCGGATTAGTTTGAACAATCTCATAGGGGCCGTATAGTTAGAAGCAGTTTAGTTTTATGATACTAGCTTCTGCCAGCAGTTTCGCTCGCGTGAAAATATAAAATATATGCTTACGTCACTCAGTAATGAACTAGCACTTCACTGGCGACATGATTTTTAAAATCGGTCTAGTGTTTAGTTTATTCATCGCAAACAAAAATTTAAAACTTTTCTCTTTATGATTTTTAGTACCTTTACATATAAGTAATTAAGTAGAATGTCTATATTATTATTTAACCGAGTCTATCCGCAGTAAGGAAAGAGAAATAAATTAGATTGTCGTGATGACCTAGTGCTTAAAGCATCCGCCTGTCATGCATGAGATTATGTATTTGAAACGATTAAGTACCGATGTGATTTTTTCTATTCATGACTAGTTTTTGATGAACTGACAGGATACCATATTTCATACATCTACACAGCTTTGGCAAACATTTCAAGGAAAATGTGGACACAATGGCTGTTATTTAGTTTCTATTTCCAAAATATAGTCGAAGCTCTATCAATATTGTGGTGTACCGTTGTTAAAGCTATGAAGTAGGTCGCCACACTCGCCACATAACGTCAACATGCAGCGTTACATTTACATAAATCATTGTCGCATATGTGGTTAGCAGAGTTTGACGTCACGAACAACGTGGGCCTATCATTCGCCTTTTATGATCGGCGCTAGACATAACATGATAAGTAAATAACCAATTAAATAGTTGGTTTCATTACTTCCTTTCTCCATAAAACAATGAAGGCTACGGTAATTAGCTGGATGAAAGGATCATAGGACCGATCGCTTAATGTTCGATTTAGCCCGTTCTTTGCTCTGCTCCCCCCAGCGACACATTAAGACGAGTTCCGTATACCTCAAAGGGAATTAAAAACTAAGCGATTATACGCTAAGGGCACCCCATAGCGTGCAATCCTTAATTTTTAATTTCAGTTAAGATTTTTTTTTATATATTGTATAACCTAGAGTTTGACTGCGAACCCACCTGTGAGTGTGGGGTAAGCAGTGGTGCAATCATTCATGGTCAGGCGTACTAGTTTATTAAGAGCCTATTCACTCTGGCCTTGAAGACACCCAAATTATAATCAGACGGGAAGACCGAAGCAGGCAAAAGTTTTTTATAAGTTTTGATTTGAAGCTTTAATTTTAAAAAGGTCGCTTCAGGCAAGTCTAGTTAAGCCGCCGACAACTTCAAAAGATTTCAAGTAACTCAGTAGTAATTGAGCTGCTTTGTTTTGACTAGGAGGCGTCTTCAACAGTGTAACGCAGTAAGGCAAGTATATTTTTAACTAAAACCAAGTTAACTATGAAGCGTCATAAAATTACATTAACTCCAGTGGAACTAACGTTCTGGAAAAAGGTCGGATCACAGTTTGTAATATACGAGATTAAAACGAAATACTAAAGGGCACTTAGTACGTCGTAACATCGCTGTAAGACTAGGCTAATGGATAATATAAACAGTTAACCGGGTATTCCCGTTACGGCACCAAAATTTTCGGCACTTAAGCTATTCCCGTTTCGGCACCAATAGGTATTTTTGATTGGGATTTTGTATAGGTTCATCATCATCTACCTAGCCTTTTCCCAACTATATTGGGGTTGACTTCCAGTCAAGCCGGATTTAGCTGAATACCAGTATTTTACGAGGAGCGGCTGCCTACCAGACCTCCACAACCCATTAACTGGGGTAACACGGTACTTCATGACAAGACTGGAGTCAGATTTACTGGCTTCTGACTATCCGTAACGACTGCCAAACTACACTACAAATGACAGCCGGGACCTACGGTTTAACGTGCTTTCCGAGGCATGGAGCAAACTCGGTATGTTAAGATGGTCACCCATCCACAGACCAACCTTGGCAAGTGTTGCTAAGGTTGGTCTGAGGATGGGATTTTGTATAGGTTACTACCATCCAAAATACCTATTGGGGCCAAAACGGGAATAGCTTGTGTGCCAAAAATTGTGGTGCCGAAAATCTGGGTGCCGAAACAGGAATACTCCAGTTAACCAGTTATTAACTCAAACCAACTTTGTTCCAGTAACTTAGATAAAACAGTTTCTTGAACTTATTTCAGGAGAGTTTTTAAGTTCGTATTATTCTCAGTTCTGTTCGGGAATTGTAAGAAAACAATCCAAAATACAATTCGGTTTTTTATTTGATTTTACTTTAGCAAAGAGCTGATTGCTCTGAGAAAACACATTGCTAGTCTTAAGTGCTCGTATTTTCCTATTCCTCACGCCATCTTGGGGTGCCTCCCACGTTTTTCAATTAGTCTTTATTTGGTTGTTTGTGTCTACAACAAAGCGTTACGGATTTGTAAATTCTATTAGGCTTTTTTAAGGTGAGTGTCTTTCACGTTTCGAATGTATCGACTTCGTTGCTGTGGAAGATATTGAAGACCTACTGTAAGTTTTTTAACGTAAGCTACCGAGTTACCGTAAACGTTCCCATCAACACAGCAGGGTCAAAGCTTAAAAATAACCCGGGACCGTTTAACGAAAGGCAAAAACCGAAAATAGGAGTGGATTTTCGCCCAAGAGCGGAAGACATTGGATAATTTCCCACATAAAAAAAAAGATAAATTTTATAGAAAATAACAGGCTCTTCGGCGTTTCGTTAAATTTAGTATAAATTGACATTTATTATTTAATTTTTGAAACTACATATACAGCAGAGGTACACAGGCGCACTTAATACGGCATTCTCTACCAATCAATCTTTGGGTTAAAAATACTACACTATGGTAGGTGCGCACAATAAATGAATACTATATTTGGTATAGAAACATTAATCACTATAGAGTACCTACGTTAAAAACTGTCACTAAGACCACATAACTCAAAAATATTTGTAATGTTTGCGAGTGAATTTTTGGTACAGGGAATTATAGATGGAGTTATATGTATATGCCCTTTAGTACCGCCACCGATGAATCACCCAGAGCATAGCCAGCGCACACCGCACTAGTTCGTCGCCAAAATTTTTCCGGGACATTTATCGATTCGGGGTATAAGCTAAAATATTCATGAAAACTTGTTTAGGAGATGTAGATAGGGCAAAAAGGAAGCTCGTTACAGGCCATCAATGCCGCATACTTGCCTAGGGAGCGGTAGCTTTAATACTAGGTATTTCACATCAGGGTTTATGATCCCTCTCGAGAAATTTGATGGAGTGGTCGAGATAATCGAATTGACGAACTTCAATGCCTGTTAACTTTATATTAACTTACGATCTTGTGGTCACAGGGAAGTCCGCCGTGAAGCTTATAATGCATCGTTAAGTTATTAATAGATTGACCAGAACCTAGTCAAGGTAGATTGTTGTTGTGATAAATTTTAAAACTAATACATTGAATGATAGAATGTAGGATTTAGTGTTTAAAAGTTTTTAAAACTATTAAAACCAATAAGCTCTCAGAATAATCTAATTTTCTATCAATAACCGAGTAGGTAGGTATAATAAAATGTGACTGAGGCGTATTTTGACCACTCTGTTACGCAACAAAAGGATAATATTATTCTCTAATTTAAAACCCTTGAAGAATAGTATGTATTTTATCAAATATAGCATTAGAATAATTGTGAGTAATTAAGACACTTAAAAATTCTACGTAAATACGATAGATAGTTATATTATTTTACGAGGGGGGCAAGCATTTGTCGGTAAAAACGAAGAATGACAATTTTACGTCGAGTAAGAATTATGGCTTAGAATTTGGTGTCTGCGAGTCATTCTAAGCTTAAATATTTTTTAATGAACATGGCCATGACCATAATTGTGTTCATTAAGAAATATTTAAATAGTTCTTCTAACCAAATAAACTTAACCGTGTCACAAAACAACATAATTACCGCGTTCTCATCGTTAATGTGTTAATGAAATACTGCCAATCTTATTCTCAGATAAGAATAAACAATAGTAGGTAGAAATAACTACATTAAGAAACAAAGTCCAATTAATTGGCCCAGCAACAGTGTTTGACATTGAATGAAACATCTCAGTAAGAATTCCATTACTAGCTTAGGGTGAAAACAAGATCCACATTTTTAATATTATATTATGTCTGTTCTTATTACAATGACATGAAAATATCTTTATTTACTTACTTGGAAATTTTCCTCTCTGTTGTTTTCGAATATTAGATAATAGTTATTATGGCCGCTAGTTGTGTTCGAGATGACCAAAGTTTTCAGACGATGGATGGTGAACAATATGCTTCTTATTCAAGATCATAATTCGTTCATCAGCCGCAACAAATTGCTTCAGTCAGTAAAATTTGATCTTAATTAAAAATTAAAAATCCTGCCAAGTGCGAGTAGGACTTGCGCAGTGAGGGTTCTGCGCAAACTTCAGAATCTTACTATTTATCTATGTAAATAGTAAGATTCCCGAATCGAGTCTCAATTTTTTTTTTGATTCGCATAAAGAAGTAATTATCTACCTGATGTACCTAATTATTTATAGTCTTGCAAAATTTCATGATTCCAGGTCGCTGGAAATCCTTTATAGCTATAGTATTATATTTTTTTCTATCTTTATGTTAAGTATACGTAGTAAATTTAGCATAGACATTTTCACAACGTCTTATTTTACCGTCGAGTTGAGCATACAACCATTTTGTACATTTAAGTATATGTGATGCTTACGTGTAAAGAAATGTGACACTAGGTGATAGATTTAAGTTACTTTTTTTAATCATCCTAAATGTAAACAATTGTTGGTGAGCCTAGTAAATAAATAAATAAATGGGTTATGATTCCCTTGAGCGTCACAATAAACGCATGAGAAAAAGGGTCTTGACAGACGGACAACATAGTAATTCTCTAAGGGTTTTTTGCCGGCTGAGGTACGAAACCCTTATAAATTTAGTAGGAAGTGATGAACGTGCCAAACGTATATAATAACGTTTTTACATACAGTTTTTAGTTATTCAAATCTTTAACTACGACTTTGGCATAGTATAAAAATTATGTTTTTGTTTTATCTCTAGGTTTGCGCTTGACCGCCATCTCACCTGATGGAAAGCGACGATGCGGTCGACGATGGAGCGCTGATAATAATTTTTCACTAAAATCTGAGCTATTTTTAGAACCTTAAATTCAACAGAGAATTTACAATATACCTAATGGCACATTCTCCCGGGAAATAATCGAGATACGGCAGAAAGGGTTCAAAGTGCGAATCTCTGACACAATATGGAACCTGTAGACGTCTACCTACACGCTCGGTCCGTCATAAAAAATAATTAATCCCTTCGTACAGTCGAGAAAGACGTTGAGAAGGAGAATTTAATATCTGCAGACAAACGCAAATACTGTAGAATAGTTTAACTAATAATTTATTTTAAGGTGAATTCTTGAGTCGTCTGCAGAATTAAAAAGACATTTTACGAAAGACATTTTATGTAAAATACGAGACATTATTAGACAATTATATGACGATGGTTTTAACGTTTAAATTGCGTATTTATTTACTCGTAATTGTGTCTAGGTAGGTATTCTTGTCGCTCACAATGGCTTACAAATCACTCACAGGGTAATAGAGAGAGCAGTGCTACGAGTTTCCTTGAATCAGATTGAATCAGAAACGAAGATATCCGCAGGAGACCCAAGATTACCGATATACCTAGAAGATTCAGTAAACTAAACTTGTAATGGGCAGTTAACATTGCTCTCAGAACAGATGATCGATAGGGCTGAAAGGTTATGGAGTGCCGACTGCCTACTAGAAGATGCAGTATTGAACACGAGTGACCGATGACCTAGTGAGGGTCGTGGAATCCGATGGATTTGAGACGCACAAGATTTGTCGTTGTGCTAACAGTTGGGACAGATCTATGTCCAGTAATGACCGTATTTTGGTTAAAAAGGCGATGATGACGTAGTAATTTATTAGACACTTTAAAATCGGTAGATTAAATAACGTTAGAAAAAACGACTTCAATCGACGAAATCACCTTTACAAGTCTTGACCCACGTGGCTTATGACTTTCCTTCAACGACAACTGAAACACATTTATATCTGCCATTCACTGAAATACAGCAGGTGTACGAATGGTATGTATGAAATCGAAAACAAATAGCTGATGACTCAATCGATGAATTTAGCCGCAACTTGTCAGAGCCATTAAAGAAATAGTGAGTTGTAGGTGATAAATGGCAGTTCTATTTGATATTTTGCCCTCTGACTCAACTAGGTTTGCTGAAATCGTAGGTAATATACTATTAACGAGACTGAAGGTGAAACTTTTACCAATCTCTTCGAAGTAGTTCTCAGTTCATTAATGCTCTTGGATAGGAATACTAGATTATTTCTGTTTCAGTACTCAGTGCCTGCTCATGAAAATTTAATCACATAGATGGAGTAGACTCTCCAAGTAGAAAGTTGCTGAGCAATCTTTGTCGTTTACGCTGGCGTTTTGATTTTCTTTTACAAAAACTACAAAGTCATAGGTATAATCAACGTTTAATGGCGTTGCTAGCTTCTGCTAGCGGCTTTGCCCGGGTGGTTTTAGTGGATTCCACCTTTATACATTTTAGCATACTAGCGAACCGTCCCGGGTGTTACAAATCTTTTAAATTCTCAGCTTTTCTGTACTATGATAGACATGTATTATAAGTAAATTTGATTTCTTCCTCGTTATTCACTCTGTATATCAGCGTAAACCGCACGATAATCCGTTCTACATTGTTTGAGTATGTATATTACGAACAGACAGACACGTAGACACGGTGTGGGTCTGGGTATAATATTCATATAAATCCGTTCAAACGTTTGAACGCAAAGGAGTAATAATATAATATACACACACACATGTATTCAAGCTTTCGCCACTATAATATTGTCTATCGGTCAGATAATAAGTAGGGGTTACTTACTTTGTCATAAAAAAATATTTGCCCTGACTGTCCAGGGCATTACGGACAGACAGTCATAACATGTTAACGTACTTTCAAATAAGTACTTCTTGAGGATAAACCATAGCTGATGCATGGGAAACCTTTATGTTATGGTGTTCACGTTATGGTTAGCGAGCACTCGTATATAGACACGCTAAATGGGCCTATTGTTTTATTACAGTACTCTATACATTCGATTGTCCCTTGACACAAACGACACTTTCGAAAGCAATCTCGTTAACTGCCGACTGTGACGGTAATTTACGAATTTATTACTTATCTACCTATTATAGCAGTGGAGCGGACAAAAGCGTTCACTGTCACAATTAAGTGAATTATAAAACCCGATAATGTCGTGATTTGCATTGAATAGCGATGAGCAGTCAGTGTCACTCATTAACATATGCGCATAAAGTAAAAGTCGCTAACATTCTCCGCCACCAACCTGCTCTGTCTTGCATTATACTACCATTTTATTGTCACGTTACTATCTTGCTTCTAGCAGTAAGGTCAGCGCATGTATGAACAGGTGAGGTTTTATAACACCTGTAAAAATCTTACCTCACACTACTTATGATACACATCTACATGTTTTTGTTGACTAAGAAACTTTGTATTTGGTGACTCATCTTTGAGCCTGTAGAACAGTAAATATAAAATTTGGGGAGCGTCTACATTCTGTGATGTTAGTACTATTAAAGTAAATCGTCCGGAAAAGGAAAGTGATAAAAGAACGACCATGTCAATACTGGCCCTGAGGTCCATCCATCGGACGTAAAAACAAAATTCCTTTTCCAAGACCTAGTTGTCAAAAGGAATTCCCGATGGGAATCTTTTTACAGCTCACGAAACGAGTTTCTTTTGGCGTTAAATAGAGTCTGATGAGATCTCACGACTCACTTCATAACGATACCGATTCGGCGACATTTTCCTTTTATTTGTCTGTTTGGTTAGCGAACGACAGAACCACGTGAAAATGAATATCATTAAAGTCCCCATACAAACTAACAAGCTCTTTGTACACCCGTAGTAATGAAAAGCATACAGTTATTGTTGGTAATCAGCCTCATTTACATGAGTTTTGTCAGGATTGCCAGCAGTAAAATACAAATACGCAGTATCTGTTTTACCTACAGTGTTGCCAGAATATTGAGTTTAAAATTGTACCGACGCTTTCGATAATTTTCCAGACTAAAAGATTTTGCCTAAGATAATTAGTGCTATTACCCAAACCGAAACTGCCAACATGATACAAATTCAGACTGAACTTCTACATCTTAGGATAACATTTAACCAAAATTTAAATTTAGCGTTTCAACACGAATTGAGAATACCGAGACAAACAAGTTTTAAGTATTTAATTTACAAGGTTATTTCAGCGATGGTAGTATATTTTCATGAATGACATTTGAAGGCAACTGTGACAAATGGACGATGACAAAAGATTTTTATGCTTGTAACACGATATTTTCAGTCATTATATTCTACGATTCATTTTATTGCTTGGCAGAGGTTTTTGGATGAAAGACATGTAAAATACAGAGTCAATGTGTTGCTGCATTATACAATCTATATTATTAATGTTATAAAGCTGAAGAGTTTGTTTGTTTGAACGCGCTAATCTCAGGAACTACGGGTCCGATTTGAATAATTCTTTCAGTGTTAGCCCATTTATCGAAGAAGGCTATTATAGGCTATATATCATCACGCTAAGACCAATAGGGGCGGACAAAGTCGCGGGCGGAAGCTAGTATATTATATCTAGTGCCTATTAAATTGGCATACTGGAATCTAATGTTTATTTTCAAAATACATGATAGTATCCTGAACAAATCAGTCATCTGATCCCTACTTTTCTAAATGTCAGACATACCCACACGTTTATAACTTCTTCACGCTTAAGTGATAGTACGGATTTGGAAATGGCACACGGCTAGACTATCCTCGAATAGCACAGCACATAGGCTTTATTTATCCCGGGATCATGTTTCCTTGGGATGATTTTCTACTAACACGCGAGCAAAGCTGCTGGAAGAAGCAAAATTTGTAAAGATAACTAAGCAATTTCGAGAATCGTTCGTACAAAAAGCTACTTATAAAACAAATTACATCGGAAACGTTCGGGAGTTTGATTTGTTATTTATTTAAGCGTAATTCTTTACGGCAGAACAAAGTGGTCGAGAAAAGACTAAAACTCTGTTTCTGTTTACTTTATTCTGTAATACAATGATTAATAGATAAGGAGAATGGTGAGCTAAAGCGATAAGACGGTCTCGAAAATGGAACAGACATTACATTAAAGGTACAGGAAAGCAATCTCCCATGTGGAGACTCATCTTGGGGATTGCTTTCCATACCTTTGTGCCCTTCGGCAAAGACTCCAAACAATTACGTATCCTAGGTACTCGTACCTACTTCGACACATGGAAAATGTCACGTAAATATTAGTGTAATAACTCAAAGATAAATTTTACGATAAATTTGGCAGAGCGATAAAAATATGAATGAAAAAACAGTCATTCAAGAGTAGATACAGAATTAAAGCGAGGTTGTGAAAAAATTGCTAATATAAAGATAATATACGCCGTATATCGAAGGATAATCTAAGACTGAAAAGGCTACGAATAAGAAAATGGCATTCCTTGATGACCACGGTCTATAAAAGTACAATAGCTTTCAACTAATACGGAATGCGAAAAATAAGTGATCCTATTGTGTGTATTGACACAAATGCGGTCTGCGAGCGATTGTAATAGCATTCTCCTTTGATACCCGCACCCAGGGAAAACTTTTCTAATATGTGTTGTGAAGATACCTATATCATCGAACTTAAGAAAATTACGGGATTAATCTTGTATGGCTTAAAATACGATTAGAATACAATTGTGATAAATGATCTTACCAAGACTCTACCATTGTGGTTAGGTAATGTCTTTAGCACCAAAAAACGGTTTTACATTCTAAGATGAATAATAGGTATTAGATGAGAAGACACAAGTCTAGATAAGTTTGATAAACGAAGGACCTGAAGCCTCGGGATTAGGTTAAGAAAAAGCTGTGTCACGCGCTCTGTCTACGATTACGATAAGGATGCTCAGTTATTCATGTTATAATTAAGTAACTGTTGCTAGAGGCTTTGCTCGCATTTCAGTAGAAGATAATTAGCCTATGTAACTTGGTGAAATTGTAGATTTCTAATGGTTTGAATTTTTTAAATAAAAAACGATCAGTATTTTTGAGTTTATCAAAAACGACTGACAAACAAAAAATCAAATCTTTCCTCGTTAAAATATTAGTATAGAGTGTCGCAAAAAACTTATAACATTTTTATAAAAATACTTTTGTCCAGATGACATGCAGAAAATCGCCGTGAAATTACCTAATTAGCTGGCATGTTCCTGATACAAAAATAAAAGTATTTAATGAAGGAGAAGCTCATTAATTAGCAAGAACATTAGGTAAGGTTGTGTAAATGTTACAAATATTACAAGCAGTAAGGTTTTTTAGAACACAAAACTGCCAATAACTTTCAATTTTTATTATAAATATATAATATATAAACATTTTCGATGTCTGACATCTGTTAGGTCCGAGGAACAGTCATAAAAAGTCACTCAAAATTACAGACACGTTTTATATTTTATCAAAATTTTGCAACCGTAAAGTTATCAAAATCTAAATTTGGACACATCATTCTGATAGCAATGTAATGAATTTATCGATGTTGTAAAATACTTAATATATCCTCAATGCTGTTATAAATCTAACTAATTTAATATGAATCATAGATGTACGATAGGTTTTGCATTAACGTAATTGCATATTGGTGAGGTTAGTAGCAGCTTAGATAACATCATTTATTAAGTGAGTTTATCGATAGATTTAGTAGCAAGGGGTGCACTTCTCTATTTATTATAAAAGTCCAATGAGTAAGCAAAGCTAAGTGATTATTCTTGTCTAAGAAGGCGCTCAGCACGCTCTGCAAGTTTCTCTTGTAAAATAGCCTTAAATAATTTTATTTTAATAACGTAGTCATGCTTATAAAATGAGATTCTTTAATAAAAGGGGACCAATGTAAATATTATTTTGGTTGCATTGTAAAGGCATTTTCTTACAGTAAATTGCAAACTTACTGTTCAAAGTACGTTCAAACCAAATTGGTTAAAATACAATTACAAAAGCTTTAAGATTGTTATTTCTATTATAACTTTGATTTCTGTTTAAATAACATTAAATCTTTTTGTGTTTTCGTTTCGTGTTTTTGTGTTTCGCCAAGCAGTGTACGTTCATCAAAACTTTGTGATGTGAGTTTTTTTACTAGGTTAACCTTTTTGTTAATATAGTAATTGGGTAGATGTTAACACGACCTTATTTGTCCTATTGCCATTTTGTTTTGTTTTTTGTAAAATCTAAAAAAATCTGAGACAAATGTGTTTAGTTGGCTATTAGTTTAAAAAGGACATTGTTTAGCAGTAATGCCGAACAACTAATGTTAGCTTTATAGTAGAGATTATTAAGGGTGTAAACAGGAGTTCATGTGTATTTAGTCAGTAAAAGAATGACACCCAGTGCGGGAGAAGTTATTTGACGATATCTCAGTTCAAAAGTGTAAACAGATACATACATGCATTATGTTGCCTTTAAATTATCAGTACTCAATGCAATTTATCACCTACTTACTAGGATAAACATTAACAATAGAAGAAAGGGCTTAAAGAGTAGAGCGCCCCAAAAGGCATGACACATGAAAACAATTAATTATTACGGGCCCCTGCTTTTATGATAAATGAATGCAATCAAGACTTGAATGGACTATAAAAAAAGAACTGTGTATTTTGTTTGCCGTCAGCAAAATTTATGTTAAAAAATATTTACAGTTCAAAATATTCGTTAAAATTAAATTACCTAATACTACGTATTGCGGCCAAAAATGTAAGAATTATGGAAGACGAGTGTGTCGTGCCAAGGTCGGACAGCTGTTTTTATTTCACGTGCTGCCATGGCTACTGACAAATATTGTTGTACTTTGCTACATTTCATTGATTTTGAAGGATTTTCATTTTAAATTTCCATGCTAACAGAATTGCAGAATTTAAATTATTTAGTTTTAATATTGGAACAGAAATTATAAAGAAAATATTATTTTGCACTACTATTACTTTGTAACAGTGTGACAAAGTCATAGCTATAATATTGTTAACGTCAACGTCGTCAACGTGTGATCGTTTGATGTTTCTGCCTTAGTGTAGTTAGGTTAAACGCGTCAACTGCCTCACCTACCAATAATAAAATTTACGACGTCGACACTACCAGCAATATGAATTTATGACCAATAAATCAACCACATTCTGCCAACATTTGGTCTTCCTTTGGGAAGCTTTTTGAGAATATTAATAGGCACTAAACGATAGCCTATCTATCGTACCTTTATAATGAATATTTAGATATACTAGCGTATTGTTCAGTTACCCTGTTTAACTATGTTAATATACTATATGATACTGAATGTAAACTAGTGTTAATGTGAATTCAATCGATGCTATCAGCTCTAAACCTCATTGGCGATCGCGTCAGTATGTTTCAAACAATGATAAACAAGATCAAACGGACAAGTAAACAGTCAGATTGGCATTCAATCCATCATCTTTATGATATTCGAAAGAAAAATTACTCTCCTTTTCCCTTTAATCCCTAAGTCGTTGCAAGCTTATAAGGTAAAAATTTAAGCCCCGAATTTATGAGTTATTATCTTTGACCTACTTAACTGACAAAACGGAGGCAATTTGAATGTTAGTCCCTAGAGAAGTCAAACAAAGAGCGCATTTGAGTACACTTAATAAATTAAACCTCATGAAATGTCATTAGCTCTCACCGTGCGTTGCAAATATGGCAGCCGTCAGCCAATTGGTGTATTGGAGCGCAAAATTTGTGTGTAGGTTCCTTCCAGCTGGTGTCGATACGTGTATTCAAATTACCTCACGAAAACCGATCCACTATCGAGTGAGAACCCTTTTAGGTTTGACGAGATTTGCGGCATTGATTGCTCTACATCGCCTCTGAGTAACAAGATATTTGGGTTTGATGTCTGAGCCTACAACCAATTGGGCCGATTAAAAGCAATTTTCTTGACACGGTCAGCTCTCCTGATTCTTAACATGACTATGTATTTGGCTCTCGCCTCGTATTGTCAATTCCTCAGTCACGACATGTGGACGGATTAGTGTCACATGATTGCTTTCTATTGACACTTCTTGTGTTCAGCTTGCTGTAGTTTTCCTTTGAATGTTGCATGTAAATAAGCAAATGCGATGTACATATTGTATTTTCTCTGTGTATTGTTAATTACACCATTTGTAAGCAGCATTTTTATGTATGTGTTGTTATCGCAACGTAACATCTCATTAATCTTGATAAGCAGGTGGGATTCAGGCTCATCTCAAGGCCTCCGATACGATAAGAGGGTTGTTAAGTCTCGTGACAAAACTATATCCACTCAACTTGTACCTTTGTCAAAGTCGTTACGGCGAAATGTATATCCTTTTACGTTGTAAGTTTGTGACTTACTTTTTCTTTTAATCGATTTGGGTAAATTGTGAATATTTAGGGATCCATCCTATATTCTCTTGTAATATTTGATAGCTTATGATCAGCTTCTAATTGATCATCCATATGTTATCTTGCACGCAAATACTGTTTCTGGTGTTCCTCCAGTAATTAATAAGTTTCGAAGCAGACCGATGTTGGAACTCGCTAAAGGTTAGCCATCTTCCTGAATTATTTGTAGCTGTCGATTATGTCATACACGTCTATCAGTTGGCACTACAAAAATAATCATCGAAAACAAAGCACTGTAAATTTTTGTTAACAATCCAAACCTGCAACTGGCACTTAAAATAGATAATTAAGATGTTATTTATTTTTGCGGAGACGATGTTCGAGCACTAGAACTGGGATTGGTGAGGAGGGATGTTGGGATGTACTAGGTATGTAGTGTGTAGAGGAGGTCCACTGTTTGTTTACCTGTGTGCGACGCGGAGCGGGGGGTGCGGGGCGGGGGCCCGCGGCGGAAGGCGCGTGTGGCCGCGCGTGCCAACCGACTGTGACTGCCGCCGCGCGGTCGCAGCACAGGCACCAGCGCCGAGGCGGCCTGCGCTTATCGCCCGCGGCCCGCGCCACCACGATGCACTTCCAGCGATAACGATTTAAATCCCATGGATTATCGCTGATGACTATCACTCAATTAAATTAAACTCGACTTGAGCTATTTATAATCGAGTGCGAGTGATTCAAGATTTGCGACTCGCGACATTTCTACGGCAACAAAGCGACGCCATGTTTAAAAATATAACAATTATTTAATTTAATTGCCGCTGTAATGTAGATATAAATAAAGGTCAAACGTAAATACTCTTGGAGAGCCTGTTGATTATCTTGATCGCGATAACCTTAAGATTAGACTCAACAACGTGGATATTTTGAAAAGATAGCGAAGTTGTATTTGTTTTCATTGTTTTGATTAAAATTAAACGATTGGATCGGTTCGTATCTAAATTTTAACAGTCGTGGAAATATCGCAATCAAGTAAACTCTATAATTAAACAAATCATTCACAGATCTTTTGATTTCATTTTCTTGACTGAAATACGAATATCTTAAATAATTAATTTATTCGCCGAAGAGTGAAGTGTGATAAATAAAATCATTTAAAATTTTTCAGTAACAGAAATAGGTATATTTTATTAATTTAACAGTTTATATACACATAAATAAAAGATACCTATTTCTGTTACTGAATAAACAGAAAAAATAGATACAAAGGTTTATTTCTAAAGAAATCTCGTCCAGAATATATTTTTATTTATTAAGAACTGAAATATATTTTCATAGCTCTTTTCAGCATCTAATAACCTGTACACAAATATAATATGATAAGTCATTCTAAGTATAATTGGATATACGTTAACAATTTTCAGTTTCCCTTTTCGCAAACGGAGACATGAATATTTCTTTCCTACAGTTCCTGTATTGACGTGAGTTAAGACTTATTCGTCCTAAGTAAGTAATAAGTTATCGGCTTTGTGCATAGCTAGTGAGGCTTCGTGGCTCATATTGTATTCGTGAGCCACACGTTCGTCAAAATAAAGCCTTCTCCTAAACTTTATAGAAATTGGGCCGATGTGTTGCGTGAATACTGTTTTTTTTATTCTAACTCAGATCTCCTTTTGAGCATTTGTATAGAGGATAATATGCTAACAATATTTTCCGAAATACAAAAACATGCAAAAAAATATTATTTGGGAAAAAAATAAATGTAAAAGTTAGATCACAATTTCATTTTATTATTTCGGTTTAATTACAATAATGACCTATTTAAATTAAACAATGGCTGTGAAACTAAGCCCAACGTTTCCCTCTTTGTTTGTTTATTT
This sequence comes from Mythimna separata, assembly GCA_030763345.1. Lineage (NCBI taxonomy): Eukaryota > Metazoa > Arthropoda > Insecta > Lepidoptera > Noctuidae > Mythimna > Mythimna separata. The sequence continues at coordinate 16,533,217 of CM061171.1, read as the reverse complement.
ATTAAAATCCCTCATCTGTGTATAACTTCAGGCTGTTTAATAATGTATGGTGTGTACCTTTGATAGGCATTAAGTAATTTTCTCAAATTGTTTGGCTTATAATGTTCTCAGAATTATAAAGTGCGTTACTTACTCAGAAAAGTAATGATGATTTATTTATATACTTACTGAAGAAAAATATATATATTTGTTTTAAAGAAAGAAATACTTTCACTCAGAAATAATCGTAAGCGGTAGTGATTGATGTACTTTTAATAGATTTCCTTTCTGACCATTACGATTTGTTTGTATGGACTTTTAAAGTGACTTTGACTCCTGAGTTTGTTTCACTGTTTCTTCTCAGGGCAGTCAGGTAGGAAACACCGGCCTGAACAATTCTAAACTGATGAAAAATTAACGTGTACCTAACGTTTTTTGAAACCTGTTTACAGAATAAATTTAATTTATCATTTACGCATTAGATAGTAGGTTTAAAAACCTGTATGTATGCGTTTTTTACCTATTACCCTATTGCCATTATAACAGGCTTGGTTAAGATAAGGAAATTAAAAACATTGTAATATCAATATTCGGTGATACGTAATACAAAGCAAAGCAGATAAAGAAGAAATATAAAGATAATATATATATATATATATAAGATAAGTTAGCTAAGTGCAGTGGGCACGTAAGGGTTCACACACACACCTGCATCATCTAAGATTCCAAACGTCATACACAAGAAACGTGACAAAATCGTCACAGGATCCAACTAAAAATAGACGACAGCCCTGAAATATTCACTTAGATAGAGAAATTGAATAAGGGAGGTTTGGCAGAGCCAGTGAGCAGTGTACCTGCGCCGTCCGTATGAACGCACATAGGAGCACGTCCCAGGTACATACGCATACATAAATCATTAGCTATGTAGTGTTGCTGGTTTACTGTGCAACTAACTTGTCTGTGCTGCCAGGCTGTATCGTAAGCTATCGTCGTTGATATAACCACTGATTGGGCTGTGGTGTTTGTGCAGCGAAGACGGGGTATTTCAATGAGCATTACAAGGTTGATAAGATGTTCCTCTTATTAGAAATCGTACGTACAAATCGTAAATTCAACAATCATTAGATGTTATTAGCGACGCTAGCCGTCCTGGTAGAAATTGTCCTAGCCGTAAGGTGTTGGTCAGAAAAAAAATTAGACCCCCGAGTGCTGCGCTACCTTCTGCTTCCAATTGTATTTTTAAACCCACCCAAATATACACGTAAAGTTTTATCCAAATTGGTCAAGCAAACACACATACAGAAGAATTTATAAAGATAAAAATATCCCAAAATCTAATTCAGGTAACGTAGACGTATCGGCCCTCACGGGATTGATCGAAAGAGTTACCTGGCCCTGGAACGCAGAGGGTAACTCAAGGAACGCAGGTGAGTTTTATAGCCTATAAAAGACTGGCACTCACTTTAGTTCCAGTAGAAGCTATTAATTGATTTCCCATCTCAAAAAAAGACATATTGTTTCTGAACGGACGGCGAACATAATATACTTTAAAATCATTTTCCGTGAATACTGAAACCTATCATCTTGATTTCCTTGAATTTATTAACAAACACTTTGGGTAATGTTGGTGGGTTAATAGACTACTATGACCATGACCCTTTTGTGGATATTAGCCACGGAAATGGCTTAACAACTGTCATAATCTAAAGTTGTCCCAACATTACCGCTTGACATAAGGCACTTCGCTTCGCTTTAAGCCAAATGGCTTAGTATGTACTTAAAAAGTTTAGAGCATTCAGTCGAGTACATATTCGGTGAGACATCAGTCGACCGACAAGTATTTAATTACATTTGAGAGTAATTACTTTAATTATGTATATTTATTGCTTAGAGAGAATGATTATACATAATTATATAATAATAGAAATAAAAAAAGATTACAATAGAATTCTTTTGGGAGGCCTTTTGGGAGGCAGAAAAACATTGATTATAATTTTGCCTGTTTCTAGAATAAAAACATAATGATAGTATCAAAATACATAGAAAAACAGTAAAAATAACTTTACTTTGAAACGTTGAATTTTCCGGAGTGAAACGACTATCTACATGAAACACGCCACAGCTTTCGCACCAAGATAGGTGCTCTTCTTTTGATGAATAAGACAATATAACAGAGCCTTTTTCATCATTACCTCGTGAGATGCTTTAGAACTGGCAAATTGTGAATAAAAAGAGATAGACATTCATGCCTGAACATATACAGTTATATCTGAACTTATAGGTTTAAATTAACTTACATTGGGTGGTCCGTCATAAAGTATTGCAATTCCGAACCACAGTCAATTGCACCTTTATTAATATTTTAGATTTAGTTTATTTTTAGGCAATGTAATTAATTGTATAGAAAATGTTTTCACAGTTGGTTTAATGTTAATTTTTGTAATCGTTGTTATTTAAATATTTATTTATTCGTGTTTTAGAAAACAAAATGTTATCAGATTAGGCTGCTAGGCCAAATCGGTGTGAATAATCTACACTATTAACAAGCTGACCCGGCAAAGGTAGTTTTGCCGTATAAATTATCAACAACAAAAAATAGGGGGTAGGGTAAGAGGGTACAAAGTAGCCTACGACCTCAGACCTAGCCAATATACCCAAAAAAAATCTTAAAGTAGGTACAGCCGCTTCGAAGGAGTACTATACCAAATTTTTTATGTATGAGATTATTAAGAGGAAAGATTTATATTTTTGTTTGTAATGGATAAATAGAATGCCACTGTATCACTCAGGGAGATAGGCTTTATTCATATTTGCTACTTTCACGCAAGCAAAGTCGCTGGCAGAAGCTAGTATATACTAACTAATGTAAAATAGTAAGTAACTTGATAGGAAAAATCTAATAATTAACGCGCATAAACCTTTTCATTATCTCCGTTCCCACAATATTAACGTAGAAAATAGTGGTACAAAGAGTTTACCGTCTGAAGCAAAAAAGAAGTCATATCTACAGAATTAATTACTATGAGGAAACCTGGAATTAATGGTCTAAAATTGTCAACACGCAGTGAGCAGGGTTGGTGATTAATGCTCGCACAGTTTCTCAGGCTTTTTAGTAATACAGGCTGATGTTACAGCTTTGAATAGAGTAAGACTGGGATAGATGCTACACTTTTTGAAATCAGTTTACATGTTTTCTTCAGTTAAAAAACGTAAATATACGTATTTTGTTTGTAAAACAGACAAGTATCTCCTGCGATTTTTTATCTATAAATTTATAAAAAACAAAATAAAAGCAAGCTTTCTTTATTTTGTACCATGTAGAAGTCATGAGTCAAAAGTGCAGTTGCACTTGAACAATTGTGGATTGAGTATTCATTTGTTACAAAGAATTCAAAATATTGCATAAAGTAGTTGAAAACATTGAAAAAAAGACAAATTAAGCACTTTAGCAATATTATACACAGTAGGTACTTTATTTCTATTTAAATATATTATGCAGGTATTAAAAAAAATCTGGTTAGTTACCTACCTATAGCGACCTCTACATTTTGGGCCATCTATCCCATATCCGGGGCTAGATGCATAATCCATATAAATTACCTTTGGGATAGATGACCCATCGAGTAACAGGACATCTATCCCGCATAAATTTTGATCTCACCTTGCCTTCATATACTATCACACAGCTTAGTAGTAGTTGGACAGTTTCTCTATACATAAATAAAATCAAATAGTGTACATCCATGGAACTAGAGTAATTAAAATCAGGGCAACCATGCTCCTGGGTTATCTATCCCGGTTTTACCCTAAGCCTGTGTTGGTACATCTTGAACTAAGGATCTTAGCGCGTAATATTGGGGTACACGTGTTTGTTCTCGAGATGTTGTCTCAACTATTTAGTATTCTTGTGTACCAAACAAAGCAGAAAGACTGATGGTAAATAAGAAAGTTCGTTGTTTTTCTACGTTTATCTCTGAAGTAAATAGTTGTTGTTTAAGAAACATACGAGTAAGTGTACTTACAGAGTGTACTTGTGCAATCCTTTATTTGTGAACGTAGCGCAGACATCGAGACACCGGGAAGGTTTGTGGTACATAAAAATGCACATAAAGTCTACTTATCCATTTTATATAGGAGCGTTTTATAAGAAACTCGACGGTTCCTGCGATTTTGTCTGCGTCAGAATCGCAAAACAGCACAATGCCATTTGGTCGCAATTTCAAGAATTTCTTTTTTTGCGCAGATGCCTAATCATCATCATCATCTTAGCCGAAAGACGTCCACTGCTGGACATAGGACTCCCCCAAGCGCCGCCACAGCGACCGGTCCTGTGCGTCTCGCATCCATCGGATTCCCGCGACCCTCGCCAGGTCGTCGGTCCACCTAAACCTAGATGCCTAATAATTTTCTAAAATAAATAGAAATAAATTGGTCAAGTAAGTCATCTACTAGTGAAAGATCTGTCAAAATCGATCCAGCCTTTTTGGAGGTTAACCGTAATAAACAGAATGTTGTATGTATTTAGTAATGCTTTTAGGCATTTCAAACAGACGAAGGGTCTGTCATTTTATTTATGTGTCTATACACTTACATACAATACAAAATCTATACGTAGATATAACAATATAGAACCTACATTTGCATAGACACATTAGAATAGAATAGATATAGGATGTAAACAGAAATCCTCAAAAGCGTACTTCCCAGATGTTCTAGTCAGTTTGTTTTCCTCCTTCGAACATTTAAGGCGACAAAGACATTAAGACACAATGAGTACCATCACGCCGGTTAATTAATTGTCAACATGTTAATTTAAAACATGGTTCTGTCCATTGTTGTTCCGTTTCACATTTGGCAAGTCTAAAATGCGCCTGCCCAAATATCGTCACTAATTATTTCGAAGAAACATCACATGCTCAGACATCACACTTAGTAAATGAATAGATGATCACGGTAGAGATAAAATGTATAGATACCGGACGAAAAAAAAATGTAGAGGGTAAAAAAGAATTGTTTTTAAATGTTTAGGTTATTGCGAATGGAGTATAAGCCTTTTTCTTTTGAAGTGGGGGTCATCAAACGACTTTTCCCGCTCTTGGGGGAGCGAGAGGGAGTGTCAGACTTTTACTGACTAAAACTAACTTGTATTCAATTGCCTTTTGCGTTCTAGGGCCATGATAACTCTTGTGAACAACCCGCTACCCAAAAAGCTTAATTTAACACATTCAGAAAGTTACCATTTCAAAACTGTAGCTGCAGTAATATCTTCATTTACTCGTAGATTTCGCGCAAAATTTAATCAGCAATACTGCAGTATTTCACTAGCGTATTGTAAAATATCATACACTAGAAGATATGTTTACATATTAAAGCGTGACGTCACACATAACCTGCATGTGAAACATGTTATGTTATAGAAACAGCGATCGTATTACAGTGAAATGCGAAAACATTTATTCTACTAGACTCAGTCTACTGCGTAGTACTCGTTCTTTACATGAATAATACAATTATTTCACATTTGATTCTCTGTTGGAAACTTAAAGACTTTTCTTTGCCCTTTTGCTGCATTTGTAACTGAAAGAATGGTTTATTTTCCATTTTACTTTTAAGCAACCAAGCTTTAATATTTTACTTTCGTTGTTTCTCGTGGTAGCCCAGTGTTGACTGCTTTTTCTTACCAGTTATGTATCATGGCTTCGAACTCTACCTTTGTGTGATTTATTTCACCTCGACTCCTCTGAAAGGAAACATCATGAGGAAAGCGCTATGTCCAAGAACCAAAAATTCTAAAATTCGTCCATCCACCAACTCGCACCGGATCCGAGTAATGGTTTATAGCCCAATTTATCTTTTAGAGAGCAGGCCTGAGTCCCAGCAGTGGACTATTATAAGACTGATTATGGAATAGTATGGTTGTTTATCAAATACTTATAATGTAAAAAATATATATAACATAATAATAAGATCGCCTGTGACATTCTTTGCAATGTTCGATCGTACATGACATCATTATCAAAGAGAGAAATCTAACCAAATAAGATTTGCTCAAACAGAAACAGGGAAAGGTCAGTCTCACTATAATCACAGGGTTGCGGATTAGTAAGGAAAATAATATACAAGGACGAATACATTTTCGTACATCCATTGGAACATTAACGTGACCTAAAACATGACGAGTTTTTTTTGTAAGATGGGAGAGATCAGGGCAAACTTGGCAAGAGATCGCTCAAGACAGAGAGGTTTAGAAGGAAAAAGGGGAGGTCTTTGCCCATTGGTACACCAATTAGGCTAACGAAAAATAAAGATGGGACATCATCAACATGACTTTTCCTACCTTCCTTTCCTGAGCTAAGCTAAAGCTAAGTCTGAGTTAAGCTAAGTCCAGGGTCCCGAGGTTCACTTTTGCCTACTGAGGTCGACCCCGTTTAGCCCTACGTTTACCTAGAACATGACGACTTGGTTATTAAGATATTTCCATATTAAGACGGAGGCAAAGCTTTGCTTAACTAATTAGCACAATCTTGGGGTTGTCGTAACGTTCTGAGTTTACGAGCAATTAGCGTTACACACAGACTCGCATATGAAATGAAATAATCTCATAAATGAGACCGACTTTTATCGCTGTCTACCGCAACAAAAGAAATAATAGTTCAACGCAATCTCATAAATATTTTAGGCTTTTCTGAATCAGTAAAGAGACAGATAGATATATTTTTTTTTAATAACTTTTTCCCATTCTTCTCTTGTATCGTGGGTGCGTTTAAAAAGATGTAAATTCACATACACGAGATACTCGTACCATGGGGAATTCCTTGAAGGGAAATTATGGTCCAAAAACGCCCTTTGCGTTCTAAAGGGCACAGGTGAAGTCTGACACACCCTTCCTCTTCACCCTAGAGCGGGAATTTACTATTTTAGTTCTTACGATCCATCCTAAGGTTGTCTGGTAGATATCGCTGTCAGCGATAAGACCGCCATTGTACCCATAGATTTAAGTTATTGTATAAACTGTGCCGTTACTTATTGGTGTACAATAATGTTTATTCTATTCTATTCTATGATAAACTTAAAAAAAAAAACATACAAAAGATATCCCACTTTTCAATTGGTAGCGTACCTAAATATTAATTACGTGTTGGAAATGTACAAAACCAACTTTTGCTGTAACATTTTTTCTCCGCAATAAATTCCCAAAACCATTATCATTTTTCAGCGTGCCGGTTCATTGGGTCCTGTTTTCAGAGTAAAAACCGTTTCCCTTTAAAGCTTATTTAATTAGGCGACAAATTGAACGTAGGTACTGAGTTTGAAACAAACCGATGGAGATGAAAAAGACCTATATAAGTGTTCAATAACTTTAGGATAAAAAGGCATTTGCAGACATGGAAAGTGTTCCTTAAAAAACGGAAAGAAAGAGCCATTATTTGAATTCAATTTGCAGTATGTTTTATCGGCGGAATAAAACGTATTATGTAGCAGATAAACATCGTCATCTTCTCTCGAACATTGATTGACATTTGAATATCAGTGCTATGACGGCAGAATATAGGCGTAAGACATATTTTGATTTATGAGACATTCTGAAATTCGTGAGCTTACCTCGATGAAGCCCCCTCATGTCATCTGCGATAATTGATTGTGAAGCGCCGAAGATTAGTTACCGCGATCTGGTAGGTACTTACCTGAAAAAGAAATTTACATATTTATAGACAGGCCTGAAAGTATTGTTAAGTATAACACATGAAGAGAGGAAATATACATCGCATTTCTTTAAGATAAGCTGACACCTACACGTATTATGGATTTTTCTGACTGGCATATTTTTACGCATAATCGGAATCCAAGCTTTGCCAGCGCATTTATGTCGAAAGATTCTATCATGATCCGTTTTGGCATAGATAACCCTGAGAGGTTTTCCTATATCTAGTGGAAATATGTTGAAAATTGTCCAGGAAATGTAATAAGTATTTAATATGAAATGTATAAATAATATTCTTTCGAAAATACGTTGATATGAATGTAGGTGTAACGTAATAAGTTATTTACGAACACAATAACTCAGCTGGGCTGTAAGTGCAAGAATCTCACGGTAATCTCGTCGTGATAAACTAAGATTTACAGCCGTGAGTATAATGAGGTCTTTCCACACGGATAATTCAAGCAAACGTTAGTGTAACAACTTGGGAACTGGGGAAGGAGATCGCGTTTATTTTCTTTTTAGATCGTATTTCTTGGATGTGTTAAGGGTTTTTGTCTCGGTAGCGTAAAGGGCTTTGGAATCGTGTGGGTACTCTTATATCTTCGCCTTATTTCCTCGTTTAGAATAAATTGCAGAAAGGTATACGAGTGGGTAGCAATAGCTATATTTAGGTAGCAATTATTAAGGAAGTTTTACGATCCCAGTGTGAGTAAAGATCGTTTTATTTTGTGACAAGTAAGTAACAGACTGTTGTAAACTGATGATTTAATTTTATTTTTTTTCAAATTTGGTTCTGTTACTATAACAAAAAGTATATTTTAAAAGTAGTCTGGACTGTGCTAATGGTTCGTTTGCAAAAATCACCGATGCCCGATAGCAAAGGGCAACTCTCGTTCCGCCCAGAACGAGAAAAGTAAATGAGATTTGAAAAATAAAATAATAGGGTCTAGACCAATTTTCTAAGTCGTTATCGATGTTCAATATAAAGAGTAAAGAAAAATTATAAGTAATGTTTAAAAAAAAACCTCCTTTAGGATACGAGAGAAGGCAGGAAGGGAACAATTTGGAGGAAATATTAACGCAATACGATTTCGGTAAGAGGGGAGCTTTCCGAAATTCGATTATGTCGAACCTACACTTGTTGCTTTATATCTGGCTTATGTTACGTTGTCATTTTTGTATAGATAATAATTGATGAATGATTTTAAAAGCGGAAGGACATATATCTGGAGCTATTGACATAGACAAATTGACATTATAATTCATCATAATTATGCTCGATCGATGAAGAGCCTTGCGTGATCGAATGAGGAATAAAGATATCCGTAGGAGAGCCGGTAAAATTAAGTGTCAGTCAAGATTGTGGGCCATTGACCTGTTGCAGGTCGTAGGAATACGATGGATACGAGTCACACAGGACTGGTCCTTGAGGTGACACTTGAGGGAGGTCTATGCTATATTCAGCAGTGAACGTTTTTTAGCTGACAAGTTGATGACGATAACGCTGACTCTGGATCGCTTGTAAATGCCGTTAATTTTAAGTCTTTTTGATACTATTGTAACAAATACAACTAAACTTAGTCTAGCGTAGGTTAAATTACGATTTACAAGTAGCAAAAACATGTTTCTAGTTACTAGCAGTCTCGCTTACTGTCTTGAACAGTTTTCAACTGAAAATTGTTTAAGATAACTATCTGGAACAGTAAAACTGTAAATCGAGATTTAAGTTCCACATCATGAAACTCAGACTTTACAGCCTCACAGATAATTATAATATTATTGATCTGTGTACAGCCTAGTAAAATGTTCCTCTAAATTATAAGAGAAAAAGAAGATAAATTAATATTTTATAATTTTGTATTGCTGAAACCTTTTGGCTTTCAAGATTAAGGCCCCAGTTAAGTGTGGAGTGAGGACCGCGTCACTTAATTATAATTCATTAGGTGGATAGGGTGGTAAAAAGGTATCAAGGGGGCCTTTGAGTTTTGGGAAGGTAGAATACAGGTTCTATAGTTTTCAGGTTTATAAATGCTTCTGAAAAGTTGAAAAAAAAAATGCTTCGAAGTAGTAGCTAGGAAATACCGGCCTCATCTAGTATAAACTGACGAATAATTTGACATTTAAAACTTTTTTTAAATGTTATTTGCAAATTACATCACTGATAATGATCATTTTAGCCGTACAAATAAATACCATTTATAATTTACTATCCCACAATGGACGCAATTTGTCCGAAATTAAGGTGTTGTTGTTTATTATTAATTAAAATGTATTTTGCTACACATTTTAATAAATTCTTCTACAAAACAATTAACATCAGGAGGTTTATGAAGCGAGGTAAAAAGTTAATAAATGTACGATATATTTTCTGTTGGACGAATATTAAAGCTTTGAAAATTATTCAAGCTTTCGCGCACTTTCATGAAACCTGCTTCTGAAGTAAATATTTTATAATTTTCCTTTTTATTCTAAAATTTGTATGAAAGAGAATATGTTCGTTCCCGCAAAGTTCTTTGAACTTGTGCACGTAACTGGATCAAGAAATTGAAACTTTCAGCAACATAAACTTGCTCGTTGAAGTAACGAAAGGCAGTGTTTTACTTAAGTTAATTTGTTAAAATAACGTATTAAAACAATTTAATTAAATAAAGCTCGTGTAACGAGTCATTTTTGCGTCGTTTGTTCCACCAACCACAATTCTATGAAAACACTGAAACCCTTTCACATAACAGGTAGAATGCATTGATGTGGTTTTGTTGATTGCCAAAATAGATGCGGTTCATCAATAAATGAGGAATTATTTTAATTACCGTGCAATCAGCCTCATGCAAAAGAGTTATTTGTGTAAACAATTTTATTCAGGGTATTAATTAAAATGAGCTGTACCGCTGTTTCTGACATATTTAAATACCCCTAGTCGTTTGATGATTGCACACGAGAAAAGCATTTTTAAAGAAAATCATTTGTAAGAAAAATTTCAGAGAAATGCTGTCTTCCTCTAAGCATTATTCCAAACGCTTTTGTTTCATATCAAACCTCAAACCCTAAATTAATTGAAATTTTTTGGCTGATTTGAAGGCTAGTTTGAGAAATGCCTTCAAATGCTTCCATCAAAAATAGGGACTATTTCTCTACTCTATGGGCGTAATTGAAAACACGGATTAAAACTTATACATTTGCTCTGTTATCATCCTAAAATATATATAGAATCTGTTTAAAAATAATCTTTTGTGTTATTTATGTAGTATTTATAAGACTAAGAACAGATTTTGAACCGAATAAAAAACTGAACAACCCCAACAAACCCATTAAAACCACCGGATTTCCTGTCTAAAAATAAAAAAAAACAAATGGAAATCCAAAGTGTATTTCTTTATTACCTACCTAGTTTCTCGAATAAAAATATGGGAGCAATATGCACGAGTATTACTGAAAAATCCGTTTGAGCCTGGAGTACTAGAGGCCAATGTTCAATAAAGAGTTTACAGTCCAAGGTAAAGGTATAAAAGAAATAAAAAATGTTCGCAATGGACGTAAATTAGGGGTACAAAAGTTTATTAATCCCTAATTCAAGAGCCCATTACTTATTCATGTTATAAAAATCATCAAAGAGTGTAGCAATGCCATATAGCCAGGATCCTTTTAAAAATAAATGAGAACGTTCATTCCCGTTTTACAGTTGACCCGTTTACGCTTGACGTTTAGGTAATTATTAGGTAAGCTGCGGTTTGTCGTAGCTAATTCCTATTGCTAATTTAGTTATGTATGAGGATACATAAGTTATGTGGGCTTTATCCTACCAAAATTATAAACGTGGAAGTATGTATGTATGGATGTTTGTTACTCTTTTACGTAAAAACTAATGAAAGGATTGAGATAAAACCTGGAAGTTACTTGGTGGTTACTGGAATGGCAGATAGTATACTTTTTGTCACAGGATAAGTTTCCACGGGATAAATTTCTAACATCACGCGGGCGAAGCCACTGGTAGCAGCTAGTTGTACATAAAGCAACTGTCTATTTGATCTGCGCGACAGTATTTGTTATCCCGCATTATGGTGCTAACGTTGCCCACTAGGGCCGATGCCGATCAACGCTGCGTGATTATTCGAATAAGTTACCTTGAATTTGGAATGCAAAGGGATTTAAGGAATACAGGTTGGTTTTAGTCACTCAAAGCCTTGAGCGATTTCGTAGCTCAAAAAAGTAGATAGTGCATATACCTACTAATATTATAGAGCTGAAGAGCTTGTTTGTTAGGTTGAACGCACTAATCACTGCAACTGGTTCAAATTGAAAAAAATATTTTTGTGTTGGAAAACCCATATATGATCGAGGAATGCTTTAAGCTTTAAAGCATCACGGTACGATTCACAGAAGCGCAGCAATAACCTAAGATACAAGTGAAACCGCGTAAGATAGCTAGTCCAAAATAATCACAAAGAGAACCATGTTTACAAATAAATTAAATAAAACAAATACTCAAATCGATGATTCAGATTTTATCACTTACACAAGCTTACGTTCAAATAGGTAGCATTCGAGGTAGATAACACGTTAAACATCGACAAACAAGTGGTATTTAAGTACCTAGACTGTTATCACGATAATAAAAAAAACAGTAATAAATAATGCTGATAAGATTATAATGGAAACAGTTTTCCACTTGAGCTTACATTAATGGTCATTATGGGCTGGTTTACTTAAAATTAGGACATAAAGGATTCTGCCCGGTATATTGAAATATTCTGTGATCATACCATGACTTTGTTAGGAAAGAGTAAGGCCAAAAAATCTTTGTGTTGAAAGTATAAAACTATGCTCCGTTCAATCCGTGGCCAAAACCGGTGGTTTTACGTTTTGCCGGTGCCGATATGTTACATGGTACGTGCCATTGCCAAGTTATAAGTATAAAGTAAAGTAAAGTAAAGTATAGCAATACTTGAATAAGGAGTATTTCGAAGATAGTGGTGAAAAGACAACTATTTAATAAACAATTAAAAAAAAAAAAAAAAAACTACCATAATGTATTTATTACGGGCATTTTAGTCAATCATTTTTGTTTCTACCTATAATAACTAATGATTCGGTATAATATTATATAATATAATATTTCTTTTCTTTATATATTATATTATAATATTTCTGTGGCATAATCTAATTAAGTTATAATTATTAAAAAAAAAACACTTTATAAAGTCAACGCAGTATACATGTGTAACAAAATATATATATGTGGAAGCTTTTAATTAGCAATTTTCACTACCTATGTATAAAAAACAATTATGTTATTAGTCTGTAAGCTTTCTGTAAAAATAAATAAATAAATAAATAAATAACCTCGTATGCTGTCCGTTCCAAACTCTTTTAATTAGGTCATATAACATTGCATGATATTTATGCTAACCCAGGCATGGTGTGATACAGTGCTTTGGGCAGAACCCTTAAACCGTTTTATAGTTATAAAAACAGATTTTTATTGTGATCGTATCTGATTATTATCTCTTTCGAATGGTTCTTCTGTTTAAATAATGTTGAAATGCTAAAGGTAAGGAACCCAATTAATGCAGCTGTACCTTTTCAATTAATGGTACCTTTCAACTTGAAAAGCCCTTCCAATTTACCGTTTCCGTGAGAACTTTGGCAGATGGTATTATATCTTTGTAAACAAGAAAGGAACTATTTCTAAAACAAGCCTAATTAAGTGTCATATAAGTAAATTGAATGATTTTGAATCGGTCATATTAATTTTCTTTATTCTGGTATCAGTTAAATGAATTCTATTTTTTTGAAAGGTCAATCAGCTATGAACATTCATGAAGGACATGAAAATCTACGGAAATTTCCATTGTTATTTTCCGATTTATAAATAGATGGATATGGACGAAGTTAAGTGATTGATACATCAATCTTTTTTTTTTGTTTGGCTGTGAGCTCATGGATTTTTTAGGATAAAAAGTAAGCATTTTTTGGCTAAATTCAGAAGAAGATGGAAGATTTTAATAGACATGTTGGATGGTAACGCTTCTTTTGACACTTTTCCTGTTGGCGATGTTGCTAATATATTGATTACTAATAAGTGTTTCCTCCTTTTACACCTATGTATGTAATTATCATGCTTAGCTACTAATAATGAGCTACTCGTACTAATTGCTTTAAACTTAATAACAATCACATATCATCATACAAAGAATATGTCATAAATATACAACAAAATTTCCCAATAATTCGTTTTTCGATTAGGGTTACTCACGATAAAAAAAATCTTGGATAATAATCTGCAGATTTTGCAAATTTTGTAATATTGGCTGCTACTGGAGCTTCCTTTTATGAAAGGCTTGAGCTTGAGCAGTGAAAAGATTGGCCAGCGAAAAATCGATTACCGTGCGCTTTTCATCAGGTCGTAACGAAAAAAATATGTTTTGTACAGCTTTTTGTAACGTTTTATGGGGCCAGAATAATTAATAAATGAATTACGTCAAAAATTACGTACTTAATGTTAGTTTAATTATTTTTGACAAACGAACTGAATAGCGGAAAATACAAATGGAAAATTAAAATTAGTTGAATAAGGTTTTTTAGGTGGGAAACCATCAAAGACTTCTCCCGTTCTAAAAGGGTCAAGCGAAAGGGTGTGTCAAAATTTTACTGATTAAAATTCATCTTTGTTCCTTGCGTTCAAGGGTCATGGTTACTCTTTCGAACTAAACGAACCTAGTAGGCTTAGGATTAAATGGCTAAATAGATAAAATAGTGGCTCATCGAGAGGATCATAAGATTTCGATATCTAAATATTTGATTCAGAACTGGCAAGAGGAGGCACGGGCCCGCGAGAGATCGGAAGAGTGAAGGGAGGCCTTTGCCCAGGAGTGGGACAGAATAGGCCTAAAAAAAAGATTTCGACACTAACATATACTACGCTGACTCACGCCATTGAAGTCGGCAGAAACTATATGACGTCACATGTTACGATCCATCACTTACATTCAGTCCAGCATATAATGAAAAACCAATGACGTATAAACATAATCGAGAAGGAGTCGTAATATCTCAAGAAGAATGTTCCTATTCGCTTTCTCCACTGCGACTAATTGGAGGATTTAGTCGAGGAAACCCTATTATTCCAGGGTACTTAGGAAACAATGCTACAGTTAATTGCAGCAGCTTAAGAAGCATTTACGTACTTTTAAGACGAACGCACCTGTTCCAGGATTAGACTTTGTTCTCAATTGTTGTTCCAGAATTGAATACAACACTTAATTCATGAATCCCCGACCGGTCCTATGATACCGCGCTGTTATTGTTTTACTATTGTGTCTCGTTTCGCGGGTTTATGTGATAGGTTAAATATAAATATAATTATCTAATAGAAAAACCACTTACTACTGAAAACTACTTACTGGTTTGGGATATAAAATCACTAAATAGCTGGTATTTTACGCTGCATTTCTAAAGAACAAAAGGCCTGTCCGCTATCGCAAGAAAAACAACTTGACAGTTTTCGAACTATAAATTCAGCTTAGGTAAATACTGAATCTACATAAATGGGCTGATCCTTCGAGCGTGGCATGCCGCATGTATTAAATTTTCCTACAATACCTAGCAGAACTAACTATGAAACTCTTTTTTTGCTGGCAAATTTATCATTCTTTATAAAAGCTTTCCAACTTTTCCATGATTTTTTGTATTAAAAACAGGGTCGAATTATGTCTGTATTCGTTACTTTTGCTGACAATGTTTGACAGTAAAGCCTTTGTTTAATTAAATAAATGTGAAGTGATTAACCACAACCACAGGTACACGGTTGAAATCCCAACCCGTACAAAACATTTGGAGAACACATTCATTTAGCATACAGCTACGGACTGAAATTCCCAGTCAGAATGTGTGTTTCCTGATAGCTACTATCTAGGGGTCTTTTAAGTCAAAAGTAAATAGGTTACTTCTATGTACTCCATCGCCGACTACATCATCGCTTACCATCAGGTGAGGTAGTGGTCAAACATGAGCGATAATAATTAAAAAAAACATTGTATCCAAAGGGTCAATACATATTGACCCTTTGGATTGACCCTTGTAACGATATAGTTACAAGTGATAAAGTTATCCCTGAATCTACCTATATTATACGAGTATAGTAACCATGTTAAAAATAACAAAGACTTTTAGATTTGAATGTATTATCGTATAAGATTTTTATTCTTTCAGTGTGGAATCGTCACATCCTTTTTCATATAATATTGTGTTAGAAAAAACTCGGCATACCTCTCGAATATTTTGGCTTTCGTATGAATTTATCGACACCTGGGATAACAGCGACAACTGGGCATTAGAGTAACAAATGCCCGGGCGTGCCCACTTGCCCGGGCTGCCCGGACGTCACAGATGTAGGTCACTAAACTTATTGGAAAAATGATCGGAATTTTTGTGGCTTCAAACTTTGAGTAATTTATAAGGGTCATAAATATAATTTTCGTTATGCTACTTATTTTGCGGTGGTTTTGTCTTTCATGCGATAACGATACACGTGGTCTTATTTTTCATAGGTCAACGGTCCCTTCCAAAGAGGGATTATTTTTTGAATATTTTTTATTCTATTTCATAAATTAATACAATAGGTCAACCGTTAGCTGAACTGACAATTAGCCGTCGCGACCTCTCTTATTGTATTTTGGAGCCCGTTTAGGAGACCGTTTTACAAAAGGATAGATACCTATTATTATTTAGCTCCTGTAACAATTGAGCAAAATTTTCTTGTAGACTGTGTTTTTCTTACCATTTTTCCTCAAGGGTTAAAATATAAAAAATAAACATTCAAAGCTGTTGAACGAGTTTCTCCAAACGTAAGTTGTTTACGACTATGATTTGTCCTCCAAACCCTTGAGGGTATGAATCTTTCCAATTTTTGTGTTCCCAAAACCTTAGGAAAAATATTAGAAAAATCACAAAGTTTGAAAAGTGGGTTATCTCGATGAAATGTTCTTACTACATCGTTGTATAAGTGTAAGTTAGGATAAAATATTGGAGTTAAAAATCATGTATTTTTTTTTTAAACTACGTTTTTTTTATATTTAGTATCAACTATATACCTACAGATTATAATTCTCTTATTTACTTATTATTATTGTGCGACGAACAAATAAACTTATTCGTTCCTTCTTTTTCGTTCTTAATTTTAAATATAACGTGTCTGAATAAAAATAAGCATACTAAATTACTTAATAAGCTTTTTTCAGAAACAAAAAAAAAATATTTAATACTTAATTGAGATATTTTTTGTTATTAACATTCTTAGGTTGTGATTTCCTTCAAATGTGTCATTTTAATATCAGTATACGTATATGTTGTATAATTTTTTAGTATTTCAAACATAAAACTGTCTTCTCATCGGTGTCATCATCAGAAGAACTACTTCTGACATCATCCTCTGATTGGTTAGATCATTAACTGAATTTTTCACAATAATCGTGCTCGGAATCGTAGTAATTATAATCAAGTGTCTTATTAATTCTGATGGGATGTCAAAGTCAAATCTTAAAAAATACTTTGTAGTGGAACAAATTAAATTATAGAAGGCATGCCATACTTAGAATACGTTACGAATATTATCTATACTTTAACAACAAGTGAAGACGCACAAAACACAAAAAAATGCACAAATAAAATATTTGACAATAGAGTGACTAGAATAGTAATGATTTATTTACTTAGTTTGCTTTAAGCGGACATTCGATCCTATCTATACTGGGAGTAAATCTTAAAAAAAAGTAAAAATTATGTATCACAAATTTTCTCAAGAAAACTCAAGGAAATTATGATTTACCAATGTGTAGGAACTTTGAATTTTCTATGTTAATACTATGTAAGGCATAGAAAGCTAAAGTAATACAAATAAAAATTCAGTGTTGATGAGCTAAATAATTTATGTTTTCAGACTTTGGTATGTAAATAGGAGTAGAATTGGCTGGATCCCTGAGGAAGGATTCAAATAGGCTGCCTTGGACAGCCCCATCGATAAATTTCTCCCTCTTGTACCCTTCAACTACCTAATTTGTAAGTGAAATGCTTTTTTATTTACAAGCTCATTTTCATCTTGTTCATATAAAATGGTAGGTCAGGCGTCGTATTTTGATGATTAGGCAAGAATATCAAAGTAAAATGAATAACTGATAAGATTTATAATATTTTATTAGTAGGATTTATAATAAAGGTGGTGAGGTGATGGATACTTATGACTCATAAGTAATAAAAATATCCTAACTCATAAGTTATGAGTTAGAATATTTGATAGTAAGGACTGTTATTTAGTTTTCCATAAAACAGATCTTTTCACAAAAAATGATTGTCGATATTTTTAAATCTATATGTGCAGGATTGTAATTAGCGATTTGGCAATATAACTAATATATTTTTTTTGTTATTATTTTTAATATTTAACTTTTCATAAGTCTGTACTTAAGCCTTCTATACAATAAAATAAACAAATAATTTTGTAGGTACCTAAAAACTGTCGTTTACATGAAAAACCTATCACTTAACTAACTAAACGACTAATTAACTTAACTGACAGACTGACAATAATATTGCATATAAAACCTCGTATTAACAATGTTAGCAGCAGTGACAGCGGTGTGGTAGGCAGCTGTCAATCTTGCGCAGCCGTCAGTAGCGAATGACGTTTGTTAACTAACCCGCTGTGGTGTGCGCATCTGTGGTCTGTACACGTGAATGTTTACTGGTAAAAATTGTACATTTTTTACTTAGGTTTGCCACTGTAGCCTAATCTGCAGGAACTGTTAATTTAAAAGTAGGCTACGCAATATATAACATTATAAATGCAAATCCTGAAAAGAATATGTTCAGCAACGGCAACTGAGTCGATTTAAACTACATTTCAGTCATAAATAAGCAATTTTTTATTCCAAAATAATCGAGAATTATTTCTTACTCTAAAAAAATATTTTTTATCTTAAAGTAATCAATAATTATTTTTTATCCTAAAATAATGAAAAAATATTTTTTATCCTAAAGTAATCAAGAATTGGGTGACCAGTGTGAAGCGGATCTGATCTGCCCATTGTTTTGGGCGGCGATGTCTTGGTTGTTTGCCATCCACCATGTCAGTTACGATGAACTGTTCAAGGTTGTGACCATTTTTCCTAGTTATGTGGCCAAGAAACTAAGTACTCTGAGCATAGTTGACAGTGTAGACTAGTATGGACTGAGATGTTTGTGCAAAAAAAATATCATGTTGGATAGTCTGTTTATCTAGGAAAGTTATATTATATTACGATACGACCAGTAAAAGTGGAGTAGTTACCAAGGACGGAAGTGAAACTGTTGGAGACAGCCAGTGATTAATAATGTGTAGTCGATATTTACAAAACGGATCGCAAGAAAAAAAAACTAAAAAGTTCGTTAAGAAATCTGATATAGTTGGTGAATTTTTTTTTTAGTTCCATCATAGATTTAACCTCTTTTTACTGCAGTCGAGTGAAAAATAGGTACCTGAACTATTACGTATTGCTAGACGGAACATATGAGAATGGAATGCGGAAAGAATCCTACGATCTCATTTCGTGTAATGTGTATTCAGAGTAGATTGCCCAAGCGATGACGTATACGTATGCGCGTGCAATTGTTTATCGAATCTGTTCCCCGATCATTATATCAACGTCAAAGATCTATTTATTTGTAAAGTGCTGTTACGTACCTACGTTACGCAAGTTTGGATAGGCCTACAATATCATCAGCTGTAGATTCCGTAGCCTGATTGATTTATTTCTCAAATCTGTCTCAGTGATTTACATTGGAAGATATGAGTCAGATGTTTATGCGATATCATATCGTGTACGCTTCGTTGGTAAATACTACGGGATACTATTGCTACAGTTAAGTATTTCCGACAAGGTTACCGATATAGCCCAAAAAATCTCCAAACTAAAGTGGCAGTGGGCAATTGGACATATATTAAGTAGTTTATTAGTTAAGTTGTTTTGTTATAAGTAAAGTTTGTATTTGTAAGTATGCAAATTCATTGCAATGTTATCAAATAAAACATACAAATACACATAGATACATGCATAGAAACGTTCGCTTTAAAATACATATTCGCACATACGGTAAAAGTAACATTGCAATGATATATAAGTCCTTGGGATTTTTTGGATAAATGATTAAAAAGTAATTTAAAATACCAGATGTTCATCGAATACCAATACAAAGCACGAATGATTCCGATACGCAAATAAAAGTGAAGACAAACTGATTTCCCGATAAATTAAGTGCTGAAACAATTACGATACCACTCGTTGTCGCTTCTGTCCGCCCAAATCTTGTTAACGCCCGGAAAATTCGGGCTATTTTCTTGAAATTTTGGAAAGTATCCGTAACGGACGATATGGTGACTCGTGCCAGTAAATCGTGTCACGAAAATACATTAAAATATATCATTTGCATGCAGAATGTTCGAACATGTCTGGGGTGTTTTAACATATCCGCATTCGCTGCCAACAAGGCGCATATGCGCTTCGGATAATAAGTGGCCAAAATGTTCGTTATTCGTATCATTGTCATCTCGCAACAATACTAATTGTCAAATTAGCCTTAGCCACACACTAAATGAGCTTGTCGCCGCTTCATTAATGTTGATGAACACTTTGTCTACTGAGCCACGGAGTAATTAAGCTAGTATTTGTTTTATATACTCGTATGTGCAGTCACAATACAGAATAGAATGTATTACAGAATTCTTTTAACTTTGGGTGCCTCTAAAATTGTAACACAAAATACGGCACGGAAGTCGCTTGACAACATCGTGACAACAACATGGATGCATTCGCCAATATTGAAAGCGCCCTTATAGAGGCAGACAGAATGCCAATTTTTCGAATGTCCGCTTTTTGGTATTGATTGAACTTTTCTGTGGGTACTGTTTCGATGGAAGACAGGTAGAAAGGCACTGCCAATTTGGCCGCAGCCACCGAAACAATTTGGTCAAAAGCTATTCGATATTGTATATTCGATATCATACATTAGATGAATCGTTTTAGTATAATTAATTATCTGCAAACATAAATTCGTACTCTAATTGAATATTTCAAGCACGAATTTTCAGTTAGTTCAATTGCATTAACTGAAATGGGTTCAGAAATAAACCAATTATCGGAGTACTAGAAGCAATGGATCGGAATGGATTCTGGGTTGAATTCAAAGACTACAATATTAATGTGTCGTCTGTGTCTAAGAACCGTCTGTGCCGCTGGGGATTCGTTGTTATAAAGGGCAGATTTAATGAACATTAAATTAAATATTAATGTGTGTAATTTGGGAGACAAAGACTGAGTTGTTACTCGAGGTGTGTTAGCTTTTCTTATAGACAATTAATTAGTAGCAAGCAGTGCATCTGTCTGTGACAATGGAGATTTGTGAGGAGTGGCAGATGTGGGTAACAAGGAGGGACAGCGATTGATTGAACGTTTGCACGTAGCAAGACGACAATAGCACGGACATGCTTTAAGGTGAAACAAGATTGAGCTAGATTGTGTTCGGCCGACGTGGACCGTGCAGTGATCGATTCTATGTGGCGCAGCAGGATTATAGACAAAACATTGGTATCTACAATATCGACGCCACGGTTGGTGCACGGAACAGAATTAAAGGTGCTGGTGCAGTGGTTGAACAATTTACTGTATTTTTTTACTGTTGCGTTGCGTGTTACTAGTTCGTATGTAATATTTGTATGGCCAGCAGATAGTTTATCTGGGTGTTTTGTGTTTGCGAATTCACACTGTTTCTGAAACCACCAATGACTGAGGAGTAATTCCTGATGTAGGTATCGATCGATGTCATTGTTATTGATTGAAAACTAACGGCATTCTAGTTGGACTTCTAGTAGAAATAAGAGTACTGAATGAATTTGGTATTTTTTTTGCTGAAATCGAATGCAGTATTTTTATTCAATACCTACTAGCTTTAGCCCGCAGCTTTCTATTGGTGCAAAAAATTTAGCTATCGGACCAGTACTTCCAAAGATTACCTCATACAAACAAAAAAACAAACTTTACCTCTTTATTATATTAGTGTAGATAAAATAATTATTAACTGTCTGCTGAAACAACGCTTTCTTCTCCCAAAAATCGCGTCTCTCACCACCAAACCATCAGTTCAGAGCGGGCACACGATCGGCATACGACGTAATGATGTCTCCGTCTATATCCGTGAGGGCACGCTGCCAAAGCCCCGGGAACTTGCTTATCGTCCATCTCCTGAACAACTGAAGCGTGTGATGACGAATCTTGGAAACGCGTCAGGTATGATAATGCAAATGTCTCCGCGCTTGACTCAGGATTCGAAGTACATAGTTATGTTTGGCGGCTGAGTAATCCGTCTGAGGAATCTTGGGCTGACTAGACGAGCTATTTGTTTAGATTTAATGGAAGGAACTGTAAGATGTAATTGTGTATGTGTACGTTGGTGCGGTAACAATCCAGGCAGTGTCATTGCTCAATACAGTGATTTATAAGACTTTTTGTAACATTTTCACGTTCAAGCTACTGAACTGATTTGTATGACTTTTGACACGCACATGTATGTATATGTCCTAGAATAGGACATATGATATTTTTTTTATCTCAAGAATATATTCCTTTGGGATAATTTTCTAATTTCACGCGTATGAAATCAAAGACGAAAAGAATATTAGATAGAACCTAATATTCTTGATCTTATTTCACGTCCTTCAAAAGATCGCTGGCACTAGCGTAGTCTAGAAAAATATAAATGAATGGGGACATAAAAACTCATGTCAGAATGACGACAAATAAATGAAAATATCAATAAAATATTTCAGCTCTGTCATTTTTTGTTTTTCATATGTCAAACAGCGTCTGAAAAATGAGTGGCTAATTTGTAACGGAACACACATGCGTAAAGAGCAAGTTAATACAACGCATATAAAAATAAACAAAAAACGAACTCAAATGTCGCTTAAAATCCGTAAAACGAACATCCTTTATGCCTTTATGTATAATCCCAAAATCCCACAGGCGCACCAAATAAATCCTTTAATCCCATTCGACAAATACAACCTGTAAACTGTGTGTGTATAAACCTTTATATTTTTATAACGAATGTACTCTTATAAATACAGTAGCTTTTGGTGTGACTCACGAGATTGACAACTAAACTTAGAAGCCTGAACTTCAAGCAAAATATTGGTAAGATTTTATGTATTGAAAAATCTTTGAGTTATATTTCTTGGGTTGAATGTTTTTCTGCAATGTTTAATAAGCAAATAGTAGATACCTGATCATTATTAGGTATACAAAAATACAGAAAAAACATTTATTCAAACAAACCAATTAACAGAATAAAATAAAAATGTTAACGACGTGATAATTTGATACTATTGCATATTATATGCGTATTATGTGTCACAAATTGTGCCAAATTAATATTACAAAAACTGATATTATAGCGGAACTTTATTTTAAAACTATGTCGTATAAAAAAAAACCTTTAGCAAAGGTAAATAAGAAATGAGAAAATATTCGCTGAACTCAGATATTAAGCATTGGCCTTTACAGTACCGAAGTACCTGAACTCTGCCGATCATTCAGAGAATAC
Source organism: Mythimna separata (assembly GCA_030763345.1). NCBI lineage: Eukaryota > Metazoa > Arthropoda > Insecta > Lepidoptera > Noctuidae > Mythimna > Mythimna separata. The sequence goes on along the minus strand of CM061171.1, from coordinate 16,509,906 downwards.
ACGTGTCAGAAAACTTAAACAAAAGCTCGTTGTAAAAGAATACCAAGTCAGTGAACCGCTCGAGCTCGTGATATACACGAGATAAAACATAGCAGGGAAAGTTAGCAGCTGTTGATCGAGTAGGGTTTTACTTTGCCCCGAATACTTTATAGCCAACAATTTCCCCGAACCGAGACAATGGAACATCTCGTAAGATCCGAGACACTCGCCCATGTATATTTTCTTATTTGCAAACAGCTTTGATGCCAAGCACTAACGAAAATTGAATGACCTTTTTGAATATCAACCCGATCTTTGACCGCTGCATATTTACATTTTTATTCTTTGTTTGCAAACTTTATATGCTTTTGTAAATTGAAACATGCCATTTTCTTGAAAATAACCAAGGCAATAGGAACAATATACGTGCTCAGAAATAGATATCTTCCTATTGTTAAGTTTTTCGTTCAATTGCGAATTGGAAATTCGAATACATACCTACTGGTTTTTCCTTATACACATTCATAAATTATGTGTCAAAAGATGCACAGTGTAACCTTTCGAAATGTGAAACAAAAACGAATAGGTATGAGATCTCAACTCGATATAAAAACCTACCAAAAAAACTCCGTGTTTTTTGTACTCGTATTACATATCTCGAGGTTATTTCAAGAGCAAAAGTTTAATTTATGGAACGAAAATCTCCTGCAAATATGGCAATCAGGTGCCGGTGAAAAAATTCTGCTGCGAGTAATCCACTCACCCTGTAACTTATCCTATCATATAATGGAAATGTGCGGTTTCATTTCAGAGCTTATGCGCCGAAATTATTCGGTACCTTCTACAGTCCATATTTTCGCTGGCAAATATTTTCAGTAGCGCATTTTAATTTACATATTTATTTAATAGCTTCAGTCATTCAGTGCTAAGTAGATAAATTGACATTTATCGGGAATCAGTAACGATGCTGTGTATTTTAAAAATTATATGCTTGAGTTGTTCACGAATTAAATGGTTCGATAACGCTCGTGTAATTTTGAGTTTATATATGGAAATGTGGATATTTCATGAATATAATTTCATAACCTATATGCTACAGAGTGGGCCTGCTACGACGCGTAGACTTGCTACGAAACGTAGGCCTGCTACGCGTGTTTTTTTCCTCTTATGTAAGAAATATTTGACACAAAGTTAATACTAAAACTAAACTAAACTACCACGCAAATCATATTCTATAAGCTGTAGATAGACTACAGTTCACCGTTAGCGCTTATTATACTAAATAATAATTAAAGCTTGCAGTTTTTTAACGGTTCAAACTCGAAAAGCTTAATTAAGACATTTGCACTAAAACTATTCAGCTGTTTAAAGACTAATAACGACGGTTATTGTTAAGATATTCAATTTAAAGGATATCATAACAATTTATTACGATGTTAAAATTAAGGTTTTGTAACTGAGAAGCGCCTGATTTCCAGTTCCTGGTAGACTTATTAAGTTTCTCATCTTCAAAACTGTTCTTAAATATGATGTTGGATATTGTGACTGGTATTGATTGATATTAACAACAATAGCCAATCAAATTACTTGACAACAGATTTGACAACAGTTATAATTGAAAACGCTTTTAGATGCCGCGGTTTAGTTGATTGACTGATTGTTAATTAGTTTACTTTGTCCGGTTATTGAACTTACGAGATTTTGTTACTGTGAAGTCGTAAGAATTTTATACTAATGAATTTGAAAGTGATTGCAAAAAGGCTATGGCTGAAGTATGATCAAAAAGTTATGTAGGCAGGCAAACTAAAATATTTAGTTTTGATCTGATGTTTTCTTCCGCATTATTATTAAAAATAGGCTGGAAATATAAATAAAAAATATTTTATAAAAAAATCTTTTACAATGCTCCTAATGACGAAACTATAAATTATCGTCTGTAGAATTTACATATTACTCCCGGAACCAAGATCAATGAATCAAAATGTAAGTAGCAAAATCTCTGAACAATTTTGAAAAAACAAGAAAAATGTTCTACGGAATTCAATAGAGCGTCTTAACAAATAATGCTTCCCCTGAGCCGCCATTATATTCCTCTTGAGGGTCATCTGACTTATTGAATTTTATTTTCAAAAGTTGGAGTTCTTGAAATAATTATGTTGGTGCGGGTATTTTATTTAGTTTTATATAAAATAGATCGAATCTGACTCCAGTCTTGCCATGAAATACCGTGTTATCCCAGTTAATTGGTTGTGGAGGTCTGGTTGGTAGCCGCGCCTCGTAAAATACTGGTATTCAGCTAAATCCGGCTTGACTGGGAGCAGACCCCAACATAGTTGGGAAAAGGCTAGGTAGATGATGAGGATATAAAATAGATCGAATACCGTTTAATAATTAGTAAAAACCTTTTACAGGTTGACTGACGATCTAGTAAGAGTCACAGTAATCTAATAAATTCGAGACGCTCAGGACCAGTCGTTGTGGTGACACTTGGGGAAAGCTATGTCCAGTTGCGGTCGAGCGGGCGAAGTAATTGGCAGAAACTAGTCATCTGTAATTTTATCTAATTCCGTTCAGGCGTTTGAGCGTGAAGAAGTACACATGAACACTCGCGCCATTACAATATACTGAATTCTGAATGAGAATTCGCCCGCGTCAAAATATAATATAGAAAGTTATATGCATCAGTCACTCAGTAATAAAGTAGCAAATTATATTGTATTGGTGAAATTGTTCTAAAAATAGGTCTAAATCGGTCTAAATCGGTCGGATGGTTTTTGAGTTTATTCTTTATAAATAAAAGTACAAATTGTTCCTTTTTGTAATATTATATAGTATGGAAATAGAAGTGTGTCATTTTTATAAGAAAATCTTTCTTGTAAAATCAAGAATCATTTAGGTATTAACCGAAAGGTAAAAACCTTTTCCTGTAAAATCAGCCAACTTTAAAGTTAAGAATTCGAAATTCCCGCAAGATCTACTTTTCTCTAAAAGTGTCTAGTTTAACAAAACTTCTTACGAAATCTATTCAATTCAATTCTCTCGAGTGTTTTTCAATTCTCTTTATTTTCTTGGAAACCTATTCCTTTGTGTATAAAAATCTTTTAGTATTTAAATTTAGTTACAACTTATTTATTACGTTATATCAGAAATACAGATGAGTAAAAAATCAAATCACAAAACATTTTTTTATTAAGTAATAAATAAATGTAAACAATTATGGACCCTGTCGAGCACTACAATATTACAAATTAGAAATTACATTTATTAGTGGCCATTAGTATATAAATCCTATTAAAATAAATATTTCAAGTTCAATACTTTTATATTTGTATTAGACAGGCGCCAGTGAACTTACGACTTTGCGGCGAAGATATCTTTCCAAATCCTTTGAGATTATGTGAAGTAATGCGTATAATAACTTTGGCCTTTCCAAGATTTTTGATAGTATTCCATCAATTGTTATAATAACGAAGTTTATAAAAGATTTGGCCAGAAGATATTTGAAGATACTACTTAAGTGGGTACCTGTTTTCAAAGTGAATAAAATGTGTTCATAACTTAAAGTGAAAATGTGTTCATTATTATTAAAATCCACAGTATAAACATTGTCTCAACACTTGGTTAAATTAAACACTAAAACCCTATTTTCATTTCTTACTTTATTATCATAAAGCGGTGGAAATTCCCTGAAAATTATGTAGATGATCTTCTAGCAAACACCTAGGTCCTTTACCCTAAGATATTAGCCTTAATAATCTTTGCACAAACATGTGTATTGCCCTCAGCGCAAACTACGTTGAACCGTGTAGGAGTCAGACTGTTATGGCGAACGCTAAAGATAATGAAAACAAGTGAACAAAAGCCGAGAACAACAAAGTCAGTACCCAGAAGTTGGGTAACCCTGGTTTATGGGAAACCGATATATCTACTTATTTAACTGCAGTTACGAATGATATTGCTCACGTTTAACCAACGTTGTTTTTAAATACACTTACTAGAAAATGATAATAAAACACAAACTAACTATCTCATTAAAATGAATTTAATTAATTGTGGCACTAATTGAACTGTTGTAAAAGTCGGTTGGGTAGACTATCTGAAACGCACGCATCAGCTAATAGCTGCTAGTGTATTTTAACAAATAATAATATAGCTATTATGTTTGACCAAATTTTAATGTGTAATTGTAAAATTATTGTGTTGTTATTTTCACGTTTTGTACCTAAATAATTTTATTCGTAGTTATTGCATTAATTTCGCAGTTTTGGGTGGTAGTGAATGTTGGAGATGACGCAATACTTATAGGAAATGGAAGGGTGCTCTAATTCCTCTTCAGTAGTATAGGAGGCGTCACATCGTTATTTAAATACGAAAAGGGCTATGGGAAAACTGTTTTTTTCAGTTAGCGGCAAAGTACATCCCAATATATTATATTATACATTTGCCCTTTCTATCATTTACAAAAAAAAAACGATTATTGTACACTTTTTTAGTACGTAAAGTTTTAGTAAATAAATTGTGAAAATATAGTTTGGTTTAGTTTATTTAATTTTGTCCTGCATACCACTTTACCTTTGCAGGTTGAAAAAGATGCAAAGGATACAAATATTAGTTTGCTTTTTGGTGAAAATAATTTTACAAATTATATATGTATTTAAAATATAAAACTATTTACGTAAAATAAATAAATAAAGTTTATTTAAATATTCATACAACCATAGGAAATTCTTAATTAAAAAATGTGCACGGCATTGATAGTACGAGTAGAACCATATTGCAATGACAGCCAACAAGACTGAAAAGAGATATTAATTAAACAAGTGAGATTTACTCGATGGCGAACATAAATATGGTTTTCAGAATTGTGTATTTTCAAGTTTTTAGATTAGAGTTTGAGAACTACCTACTGAAATTCAAATGCTTTATTTAAAAATCGTGGTTTAAATCATAGCGTAGTAAGAGCCACATTTTTGTGTAAGGTTAGGTAGGTATTGTAAGTAAATGTTTTGAAAAAGTTATTGACAGTGTACCTATGAAAATAAAATATCGAAATCGTTACCTAATTCGAACCTACTTTAGTTTGAATTAGATAGCGTCAATTCAATAAATTCAATAGCCCGAGAAATAAAAATCAGAATTTAAACGAAATTATACACGAATCATTTATTCAAAGACCCTTAACATTTAAGATCTAGGGTACTTATTCACGCGATGTAAAACTTATTCAAATAAACATTTAGCGGATGAAACTGCTGTAGTGTACTCGACATGGCCCCTGGGCCCAACTAATTGCCAATTACGGCGCTACCAAAAGTTGCTTCAAGATAAAGTCGGGCGTTGATAAAGAAAAACGATGTATTTATCTCACGCCCCGTTTTATAATAAGCTAACCTTATTTATAAACAACTAAAAGTTAATTGGATTTTTAGCTTGCGGGCATCATTTTGTAATTTTTCTATTTATTTTCCTCTGAGAATCTTTGTAGAAACTACATTTTTTTGTACATTAATTATATTATAATACTGTTAAAAACTTTCAGAAGTCTGACATAAAAATACCTAGAAGTAACAAGAATATTTTCATACAATTTTCTTTTACAGGGAAAAACTGGACACAGCGGCATCTAGCGGCAGAACACGCACTTACCTAGTTTCCGAGCCCACTACGGTCCAACCCCGGCGGCGTCGTACGGCGCGCATTTCAGCCGTCACAACGCGGTCGCGGGTTCGCCGGTGGCGCGCGTTCATCGATATTCGCGCGGTGGCGCTCTCATCCGTCTCTGCGATTGGCAACATAGGTAGTCCCTTGGTTCGTTTCGAGGGCACGAAGTGTTGGCACTGAAGTCTAGATGTCGCTGTTTTAAATCACGTTACATTCTGCCATTTGATTTGCAAAAAACTTTGTTTAAAAAAAAGTATTTTGTGGTAACTTATTCAGTAGCAAAATAAATATAACAATAAATACTAACAATCTTTAAGTAATAAAATGCGTATTCATAAAAAAAGGTTTGTGAAATTATTGTAACTACAAATAAACACTGAACTTATTTTGGTAATTTCGGCTGTTACACTTTTTGAAAACTTTATTATGGTCAGATTAACGTAACAACTTTTTACTAAAGTAAATCCTTTGTACAATTTTAAATAAATTAGTATTTAGATTTTCGTGGAAAGTAGAAAATTAATTGTTATGAGAACTTTTCTTTTATCAACGTTTGGCGTTGGCTTAGGCAAAGCCTCTAAAAACATTAGGTAACTACTAAATGGTTAAATTATTATAATTATGTATTATTTTAGTTAGGTACGCCGTATTTAACCTAATATTACGTACTTTCTAAGATACCAAAACAATATTAATATTCATTGTCTTATGTTTATCTTATTAAAATATACACAGTCTTTGATAAGGTACAGGAAATTCGAAACGAGAAATAGGTCCCAAAACATATTAGTTGGTCCCCTAGAGGGGTCGTTTCATTTCGGAACGAGACGTAAGCTCGAGTTTGTAAACAAACTATTGTTACATTATGGCTACATTTTACACTGAATAAATACAATATGTAAAATAGTGTTTTGTGGACGTTAAATGTAGTGAGCAAAAATAGTCGTATAGTCCAGGAAAATTAGTCAAATTAGGGCAAGAATCCCTCCCTAAAACCTGACATAGTCTCACAACCTACTTACCGTAGGGTGTCCCTGTCTACACATTTTTCCTCGGTTAAAGCCTATCCGACTACTGACAAATTAGTCTTTAGGGTGCTAAAATAAAAGTTTATACAAAAAAGAAGACTATCTCTCATTCCGGGGTAAAACCCCTAATTTTCCTGGGCTAGATGAATTATTTTTTGCAGATTAAGTACATAAATAGGTTACCTAGTATCTATTTACCTATATAGGTATATATTATTGTTGATGCCAAATTATTTATTAATCAACAATGCCAGCTGTTTGTTGGCTATTTAAACCAAGTGTGTTTGATCGTAAAATAGATAATTTGTGGAGAGTAGGTACTCTTAGTGTATCTAAATATTTGTTATTGTAGACTAGAAGATAAATGCTAACGTTACGTTATTGAGAACGTGTTCCTAGCTTGGGGATAAAGATTTACCTATACCTCGATATATTGACCAACTTCAAGCGGTTTTAGAAAAGGAACTTTTAACTTTAGCTAGGACACTATCGTCTTACTCTGCTCCTAACTTATTTGGGGTCATTGGAGCATATTTTAGGTAAAATCCTAATTTGTTTGAAAATATAAAGAAAGAAAAAAAGAAGAAAAGAACTTTTGTGTACAAAAACTATTAGAAATAATAAATACTGTATTTTAGTTAGAAAATGATTAATAAACGCACTTAACTCACTTCTATAAAAAACCTTTTTACTTTTATAATTGTCAAAGAATGAGAAAAATAATCAGCTTTAGAAAATGTACCGACTTTTAGGGAAAATTATTAATAAATTGTGTTTCAGATTCATGACGCGAAATGCTTCAAAATTTTACTGATTATTGAAAAATAACCCTGTATAGTAGAAGCATGATACGTAAAAAAAATAAACATTACAAATTCTATCCATGTATTTCCTTCGCCTTTCCGTTTCAGTCGTCAATCACGAGTTAGAGGAAGGATACGACCATTGGACTAGCTATTTCATTGGACCATCGAGGTATTTTCAAACGTTTTGGAAGGAGTAAGTGCTGACTCAGTTGCTCGTGGCAAAGATGCGAGTTGGTATGTTTGCAGCATTCAAAATCAAGACAATTTGACGCAATTTGTGTGCACTGTTATAAAATATTATAATTTCATTATGATTCTATGTTACGTTATTTAATTTAGTTTAATTATGTTCACATCCTTGTATAATTTAAATTATTTCTTCTTATTAATGCAGATCTAGAAAATTATATTATTATTAATTCAATCGTAGCAATTTCCAGTAAATCCTGAATATTTACTCGTATTTTATCAAAACCTTCGTTTATCGTAGTGTGTGTAGGTTTTAAATTCCAGATTATCGTTGGAAAAATTGACATAATTATTGTAATATTAAAAAAAAAAATTAGGTGCCTTGATAAAATCACCATTCTGGTGTGAATCTTCAGACACACATTAATCTTAAAAGCACTCAAACGGTTTAGTATTTGAAATGGGTCTTTTCTTAGCTACGATGACCAGCCCCGCAGAATTATAATCACCACGCTTGGCAAACGCCTGCGCAGTGCACACTTGCAGCATATTGTTATTATTGGCGTACTTGCGTGAATTCCTACCATGCACTAGATATGTAAATACTTGTTTATAAAAAAGTCATAAAGCCAGACTTAACACCATGTTTGTATTCGATTTATCTCATCGTTTCTTCTAGATGCTGCTTCTACGTGCTCCATCGTCGGACACATCATCGCTTACAATCAGGTAAGATAGTGGTCAAACGTAAGCCTATCAATAATAAAAAAATCTTTAAGTAAGCTTTTTATGGGATATTCCGGAGTATGACATGTAAGTAGGTACCCAGATAAGTGTTAGCTTCCTTTCAAATTTGTCAAAGAAAGGATGCTAGCTCATACCAACATCTTTGTAACGTAGATTTAAGAAAAAACAATAAAGGTCAATTTTAAAGTAAAAACAAATGATGACTACATATTTTTGTAATGGTATGTTTTTGTAAATAAAGAGTTAAATTTCATTACGAAAAATACATGCCAATCATTATCATTTAACCTCTAAAAAGCCGTTGACCCAAGTTCAAATTAAGAATGAATGAAAAAAAAATGTAATTTGGCAGCAATAACAAAAATACATTTAGATAATGACAGTGGCATGCAACGAAAAGTATATTTTTATATATGGCAGCTCTAAAAACAGCATTATTTTTTTCCTATAATTTTTACCATTCCATTGTTTACTTTTGCCATTTTAATGGCTACGAAAGTTATCACATGACTTTACCGCTCTTTCGTGTCAGCTTTTACTGACTAAAACCCACTCCTATTCCTTCTTTGCCTTCGTTCTAGGGTCCCCGGGGTTCTCTTTCAAATTTGGTAAGAAAAATAAAAAAAAAATTTAGTACTTGTGAGACAATTCTGCCTGCGTTCCTTCATTTAAATTCGTTTTATCAACAAAAGTTTCATCAACAGTTTGACAAATAGATTCTAGCATCGCATCCTTTGTGTACGATAATACTTAGGGAGTAAGTCGTCGGTAGTTAAATAACTTGCTGTCCGTTCGCAATATCGGAGTAATTTTCTTCATTGTTCGTCTCATTTATAGAGAGTAAATAAATCCTAGTGCTCATAAGGTTCAGTGTCAGGACCTAGGCGCTAATACCAAGCTAGATGGTAAATAACAGAGAAAAGGGCAGTGAATTAAGTCCGAAAGCTTATTTGTCTTCTATTTTATGTGTGAAAGCATCAAATAGCTCCTCCTTTCTCCGGGTAGAGCGATAAGGAGAATCAGAATTTTACTAACTAAAGCCAACCTGTGTGCCCTTTAAGTTCTAGGGCCACGATAAAATTGTATCCCTTAGCACTGGAATATATTACGAACAGTTGAGAATCAAAGGTCAAATCTGTGTCGTAATTTACAGTAGACAGGTACAGTTTACTGTAGATAGGCAGTTTAAGAACGATTTATATTCACTATCTGGCTCAACCAGATAACTGGGTAGGTTTGAAGAGGTATTCGAAACACTTTAGTGGAAATTGCCTCTTCTAAAATATTTTTTAAATATTATTGCCAGGCTTAACTTTGACCACTATCTCACCTGATGGTAAGTGATGATGTGAAAACGAAAACAAGTTTTGACGTGTGAGATGACGAAAATAAATTCGTGTTTATAAATCGGAGGTAGGAAAACAGAAACATTATCGTCATCTTGGAATGAAAAGCTAACTTATATATAATTTTATTTACAAAAAAAGCGCGGGAAGCCATATGTCCCGTGACACCGAGGTTCTTGTTTCATACAGTAACATTTTGTTATCTTTAACACTTTCAATGACACTCATGAGAGCCGTTTGGATTTACTTATATCTGCACTTTGGAGAACCTAAAAAATGCCACTACCGCTGTGCTATGATCGTGGCAACCTACTGGACTCAGAAAACATTAAGAGAAAGTACCTAAGCTATTGATTTGAGAAGAAGAAGTCATGAGAGCGTCATTCAAATTCGCCAGCTTCTATAAAATGCTCGCAAAAAACATTTTACGTTTCTACAATAACTTGAAACCTGCATCTGAAAACGTATCCAAACGTATATAAATAAACGGAGAAAACAAAATGTACAGGGCGTTGATTTTTCTTTCTACTGTAAAGTTTCTTGTTTTGCATTTATGAGGTTTTCACTCGAAAGCGATGTTATGTTGTTCGAGTCATTTCAAGTCTTTATGGTATTTTTAGAGTCTTACCTACATTTTGTTTGATTGCATTTTAAAGATTAGAATGAATATGAAAAAACCTGTGTTTGTCAACTGTATGAAAGAGAACGGATTGTTTTCTAACTACAGAAGGTACATAAAACAAAGACATAATTATACTATAGTCAGTGCGTATAAGGGAATAAACTTTATTGCATACTCTAACAGTTTCCAAACTTTTTGTACAAAAAAAACTATGTACATAATGTACAATTGCTGCCTTAGAAAGCAATATCTACCAGATTATATTTTGAATGCACTGAAAGAACATAAAAAAGAAGGTAAAGGAAGGAGACGGGAGAGGTTTGATAATATTAATAATAAGTAGCCATTAATTAAATTAAAATTATGATAATTGGTAAGACAGATAAAAACAAACAGGCGTGCCGTTACCTTCGTTTTTTACGATGTTTAAGTCTTAGATAGATACTTAATTAGTTTTTGAACAAAAAATCGAATACCTATGTAAACACATGTTACAATAATTACCCTTGTCATTCATAATTAATCTTTTTATGATACTCCAACGTCGCGACATCATCAACCGAGCTCGCTTTATTTTTTGCTCTCAATATAGGTAAGTTGTGGGCAGACTGTTTTCGGATAGGTCAGTAAAGATTGAATACTGTTTAGCATCGTTAGCTTGTTTTCATCAACGTCTAGCTAGAATTTGTACAAATATTTTCTCAAGAAAGTGGGACTACTTTATCAATAAACGGGTTAAGCATTCACGGGTTATTCTTGAATTATTATAACGAATTCCATTTCATACATTTTGTATAAAAAACAACTGGAATTTTGGCAGCGGTATTCAGAAATATGACCTAGAAAGCTTAGTTAAAATTGTTTGTGGATACAAATATTTCAAAGTTTAGATATTATGATTAGTTGCTAAAGGTAAAAGGATTTTTTTCTTTTATAATAAAATAATATAATGTCACAATAATAGTTATAATGTCATGTATTATTTTATTGTGAGGAAAATTTTAAGGTTTCATTGGAGATAATAAAAGGCATAGGCAGCTAAGTCTAGATAGTCTATCCTTGGTCTGGTTTGTAATGGCTCTTAATTTTTATTATTAATGATCCTATCATTATTTTATCAATCGTTAACCTAAATGGGACAAATATTAGACATTTTTATACTGTGTCACACTAATCCTAGCTACAAATAGGCCCACACAAAATGACAATGTAACCTTGCAAAGAAAGAATAGGTATTTTCGTTAAACGGTTTTAACACAACAATGGTCAATTTGTTTCTCTTGATTCGAAGGTTGTATTTGGTGGTTTTTCTAGAACCTACTAATGCATATCCACTAAGTTTACGAACTGAGCGTGTTAAGAGTATGGTTTTCTGTAGGGTATATTTTGTGGAGGGACTGTCTTTTCCTGGGAAATTATCAAATGACTTCTCCCATTCATGGGTAAATTGATAAGGCGTGTCAGAGTTTTGCCTACTAAAATTCGTCACTTTTCATTATTATTGTGAGCTTGTTGTGTCTCACTGCAGAGCAAAGGCCTCCATTCCATTCTCCCTCTCTTCTCTGTTAGCTGGCTAATCCTTCCTTCCTTCTTTATCTTTTCTTTCATTTGCCCTTTATTTATCTACTATCTGCGTTAACCCTTTCAAACATTTCCGCAGTTTGTGGTAGGACTAAGCTACTAATATATTATCTGTTGAGCACTGTTGATATATGGAGAGTTAGGCTATAGCTGGCCATAAAGCCCGATTACATTAGCGTACGCATATTATTATACGCTATACAGTAAATTGCCTGTCAATTTTAGTTGATAATATAGGCAGTAATTTAAATTAATACCTACGAATTAATGGTAACAGAATCACCCCCAATTACATGGGGCCTTGTTTACCAAACTGTTTTACTTATAGTACAGTAATGTGATGGTAACTCGAGAAAGGACGAAGGCCGAATGTTAATGTAGATATGTAAACAAACAAGTCTGTAAATACAACAATAACAATTGTGTAGTTTAAGTAAGGAACATGTATTTCTTGTGGTTTCCAGCTTAGAAAAGATGACCCACTGTCTCCTCAAGTGGGTGTATGTTCAAGCGAAAACGTTAGGGATTTAGTCACAAGGACGAGACAAGGTCAAGGCAAGATGTCTCTATCTGATAATAGTAACGAGCTGTTGTTGTCAATAAATCTGTTTTGGATTATAAGAATGTAATTTTATCCATTTTATGAAATGGTGCACATGTGAAAGACGAAATTGACTGACTAACGGGACTAGAAACGTGAAATTTTGCACAAGGTTTCCTTTTATGACTTAGGCCAGCACTAAGAGCGGATTTTCGCCAATTTTCTCCCAAGGGACGAAATGGGGGTTTAAAGTTTTTATAGAGAAACCTACTTTCATGCGGACGAAGCCACGGACAGAAGCTTGTTTTCAATATTCAATAAACATTTTCACTTAACCTTTTCAAATTAATATTAAAATTAAATTTATGGTCACTTGCTCACGTTAAAGTTTTCCAATCAGTAGATTTCTGTTAATAAATTGGCAAGCATTTTCCGACCATTGTTTTGCACTGCGAAAAATCGAGGCAATTTTCATATGCCTTTGTGTTGCGAGAAATATAACTGAATATATGCCTTTTTTGTTGCCATTCAGAGACAAAGTTAGTCATCCAAGTTGACATCGTTTTTGAAATATTTTTAACAGATTGTGGGGCACTGCTTCGTTTATGTAATGTCGACCTTAATTCTGGTGAATATATTGTAAATAATGGCCTTTCACGTACGCAACTTTTCACATAAAAGCAGATTTTTTTCAACAGGACTAACTTTACAACAAAAAGTATAATCAGAAAATATAATTTACTGCAGAAGTTTATAAAAAAATGTGTTTGTCAAAGAATCTGGAGAACGAATCAGATAAACAGAATTGTGCCATAAAGGTTGAGATTCACTATCACCTTTCTTTGTTATGGCACCAAGGCCTTGCGGGTTACGTAAAGAGTGGCTTTTATGCGTATACCCAAGTTCAGGAATAATAGAACGGTCAATAAAGACGGCCATCAAACGCAGAAAGTTTGACAATAATATTCTATCACATTTATATCTTCATTAGCGTCCCTAGTGTTATTTCCACTAATTATAAGTATTACATTTGTGTATTTTCACACTCAAGAAGCAATTAATTGCCCAACAATCGTAGTAGGTATTTAAAGACTCCATTACTCAATTCTAATTTTATATGTTTCGCAGTATTTCTATCGCAAAGAGTCAATTACTTTCATTGACTAACATTCTTGAATAACAAAAATAAATAAATTCTCCCACGCGTAGGTTTGCTAATGACTGTTTTGCTACGTTACCATAAGCGTATCACAAAATACTTTTCTATCACAGAATGATGTATCACAGTAAACAATAGCACGACCACAGTTTCACGTCACATGTGTTCACAGTGAACTCAGCACTCACTCCACGAGGTCACTACAGCGAAATGCGCAAATTAACATGTTTGGATCACATCTGTAGTAAGATAAAGTCCCGCGCATACTTTCTCGTTATGTTTTAATTTCGATCGACGTTTGTATTGGTCGAGGCGAGGCGTGGACTGCGCGTGCGTCTTGGCGCGTAAACCGTCACGTCTCACATCCAAGCGCCACTTTAGCCGACCAGCACATTGTCGCGATGCCGATGACATGTACCTGCCTCACTTTACAGAATTCGTCTCAAAAATATAGACCATATTACTCACTGTCGTTGATACTTATGACTCATGCGGTAAGCGACGAAAATTCCGTAAAAATGTTATTCTATTTCTTAAATTTATCTCTGCTTTTCATTGTCTGATGATTGGTGTAATATATTTACAGAAGCACCTATTATGTCATATTTTTACAAAATTCCTATCGTATTAGTAAGTCCTGTGGTTTACGCAGGACGGGTTGTGTTTCAGCTTCGACCAGAACAAAGTTGTATCAAGTTTGCAATGTAAGCAATAGTTCGAACTTGTTGTAACTACAGGAGTTTCATTAAAGTGCTTATATACTCGTAGATTGTTTGATAGTTTTAGTTTAATTGGCATCTCCAGTATCTGAAAGTTCAATACAATTATTCAACCCCCATATTGAAATGAGAAAATTAGATTCATAACTTTTGTTCACATCAATCTGGTTGAATACGTATAAAATGTTTTTGTTTTTATATCGATTAGCCATTTTCTTTGAAATTCTATCGAACTAGTACTTATGCATGTCTTAAGGTTTTCGAGATGACTTAAATTCGAAGTTACAGTGCAAAAATTTGGTGAACGAAAAACGGAGCCACTTTAAATCAGCATGGGCATTCGGACTGTTAATAGCGCTGTTCCATATCCAACCCACTAAATCTCGGAACTTTTTTTCAAATTCCAGGAAGATTATAATTGTCCGTTAGTTTATTAATGCCAGATATAATAATATCTAATATCGTCGTCGTGTCGGTGTTTACGCGCGACCGGGGACGGGAATAGCTTGTGGCAGCGTTTCAAATATGTCGCCCAGTCCAAAACCGCATCTTTGAACATTAACGCACTGTCACACTTAATATGCGTACCTGTGATTTATATGTCACTAATTGCGCATTGATTATAAATAATAACGGAAATGATGTTGGTCCTAAGTCAAAAATTAATAACAATAACATAGACTTGACATAGTTCCTGGTAACCCAGTCGACTTCAGACTCGAAGAAACATAGCGCAATTATCTTTGTTTTCCATATGTCACAATAGTTTCCCACCAATCGTGGGTTGTCTTTGTGTGCTAGCATAGCGCGTAGGTACAGAGATAGTCGTCGGTTGGTACCAATTTTTATTGAAAGTGTCTAAAGGGCCTCTTTGTGGCTTCTCGTACGCCTTCCAAAGATCCAAGACCCGGTTCCAAGATATACTAACCCATAACAATAATAACATTTAAAGAATGCGAGCAACAATGAGACTATGACTCTCAGTGTTAGTGTAGTACTGGTAGTACCTAATAGGGGTAACAATAAACAAACTTTCAAATATGTTAGTGACTCAAATACAACCACAAATGACATCAATAAACATAACAAATTAATCATTGCTTCAGCACTTCAGCTGAGGTACTGGAGCAACGAATTTAATATATTGAACTTCATGTTAAATCATACTCAGCTACATCATGCTTCTACAGATACCTACGTACTCAGGGATAGAGGTATTGTGTACACTTTACTTGCCAAGAATCCGCACTTTTTTCCCGAAGCACTTTTCATGTAAATCGTCACTTCTAACAAGTGAAGACAGCGTCGGCGTCGGCGCCTTGACAAATGACTTTTGATAAATTTATAAGGTAATTTACTCACTCACACTACTAAACATAGGGTATATAGATAGCAATTTGAATGTATACAATTTTTTTTTTAATCAAAATATGGTCATTTTTTCAATTCACGTTACCTACCTAAAACTTAAGAATAATACTAACTGAAAATAATGCAGTGGTTAAGGTAATAAAAAAGTATTCATAAGAAAATCGCAACTTTTACCAAAAATGCAACAGTTAAATTGCACCTGAAATCGAAATGGTGGCAAAAATACGTTGCATACAATGAATTTGGCCATCGTATAGATGCAGTTAATAGCACTAAGGACTTTTGCCACAGATTACAAATCTGAATGATTCTATCAAATAAACACAGTTCAGTGAATCCAATCTCCTAAATCTGGTTAGTTACAATACGTACAACTGGGATTACATTAACCGCTAAATAGTGTAATGGGATTGCTAAAACAAAGCCTACCTATTTCACGATTGGAAATGTAAATGCTACTTCCAATTCTACAGATTACTTTCGGTTAAATGTTTTATTAAAAGCAAAACTCGGCTCATGACTATATAAAAAGCTATTTAATGCTCAAATCGTGATGTAATTTATATTAAATTCTGACTACGGCGAGTTTATAAGCGCCACTGAACAAAAGACAATGCACCCTCCCTTGATTGATGACACTTTCCTGCTTAACCACTCTTTGTTTGAATTTGCTCTCTGAGATATTACAATTTTTCCAACAGAATAAATAATTTTATGAGAACAAACTGTCAATAACTTTCGCAGACCCTTTACAACTTCAACAGTAAAGTTACTTTCTAGACTTCGCTTTGTTTGTGAAATGTACGGCCATCTATTGACGTTACACAAAACCAACAATTTACGATCTCAAAGTTAATTCTCCCGACGTTAAATTACCTCATTTTATTGCTTGTGGCAACTTTTGGTGGAATAAAATTAATGAAAATAAGTAAACACATTAAACTGAGTGGGGAACTCGGGAGGCCGAAATACGGCAAGACAATTGAATACATTGTAGCACTAACAAGGCAGGCGTAAAGTCGTAAAGCGGGCCTGGAGTGGGTGGCTCAGGTAAGTGAATTAAAATGTGGGTAGGTACTTACGAGAGTAGCCCACTAAGCCGACGCACACGGCTTATATCCTACATACATTTAATGAATATTAATTAGGAAAATCAACACCACACCTAACTCGGTTTTTATCGATAATATTTTTTTAAACAATGACGTTCTCGGATTTAGGTAATAATTGCCCACAGATTTTTTTGTGACGCAAACCCAAACGCCTAAAACCTATAAGACTGATTACCAATTTGTCCATACTAAGGCCACAGACTATCTTTTATTCATCATAAACGCCGTGCGGTATAAATTTCAGTGGTCACGTATCTTTTCCTAAGTGAAACTCTATCTTAAAGGCGAAGTACATAACGATAGGCTCTACATAATTCATACAAAAGTAAAATATTTTAGGGACGTGCAGGGAAAGGAAAGCGCTGCGAGCACCCTCTTAGTTCTTACAGCGGCACACTTAAGTGCATTATCCAAGAGGAAAAGAAGCACAAAGAGCAGGAAGGTAATTCCATATAAGTAGACATGACTGAGTGTAGTGTTGTCGTGTGATATTTTCTTTAATCTTGGACACACGAGGTGCACACTGCTTGCTGCGACTTAATGCAATCAATGCGGTCAGCTTTGATCAGTATAAGGTACACCTTGAGTGTATATGCGGTTAATCCACTTAGAGCTTAAGACGTGATCATTTTCAGAGAATGAATGGCTTGCAAGTTAGGAAGTTGAATTAACTGAATAAACTTTGCTATTGGAGATTTGGCTTCACTGGACACTTAGTATCTTGAGTTTTAGATTAGATTACCTTAGAATTTACCTTTAAGTTTATCATGTTGAAATTTCAAATCCCCAAACTCTCAAAATGCATTAAATGTTTAGTGTTATAGAGCTGAAACAGTTTGAGAAAACTCGTTAAAATTAAGCTACCAACCTGTAAAAATGTCTGAACATTAAGCTTGTTTTACCTTCATTTTGATATTAATTTTTGTTAAGGATACGCTATTAACTCGAGTCGTGCACCTCAAAGATGAGACGAGAAGTAGCCCCGCTTTGATAGAATAAGCCTTTGAGTAGCGAACAAGAATATATTCATCGCTCAAATTAATATTAATTCATTAAAGTTTCACAGAGATGCTCTGCACTTATTACTGAGTAATTGTTATGCTATCAGGGTAGCTTTTAATTTATTGGAACACACAATTTAATGAAATGGGGTTTTATTGACACATCGAATACCTAACGTGAATGCGGTGCTCCTGTTCAGAACATGAACCCACAGATTGGAGTGTCCCAAGTGCCCTTATACCTGTATTTTAAAAGACTTAGGGCCTGTTTCACAATGTCCGAGTAGGCACTACTCACTGAATAAATTCAAAAATGTGACAGAATTTGTATGAAATTATCTGCCAAGTAAGATACTCGAAACTTAATCATAGGTTCACCACCTATGATTAAGTTTCGAGTATAATAATAGGCCCTTAATGAATGCCACCTATACCGCAATTAACGTAACCACATAATACTAAAAAAGAAGGAGAATTGAAGTGAAAATACAACCCATGAAGATGAACCAAAAGATTAGTTATACTTTCATGCAAGTTATGCGAACATAAAATGTACTAAAAGACAGCTTTTTGTCATATTTCAGAATTGATCCCTTAGTAAAAGCTTTTACCCGTGGGTACTCCCTCGTTACATACTTTCACTGCTAAAATAAATTTAAAGTTATCATGTAGTATTTATTTAAACGTAAACGTATAATAGCTATCTATAACACTATCATTAAACAGCCACAAAATTTAATTTATATCACAACAAGTACCGTTTTGGACGAGAGCCGAAATACAGTCCTATTTACGTAGAACTGGAAGCATATTGTACTTATATTATTATCATCACATAAAGTTGTGTGCCAGATTATGTGCAGAAAATTTATGGCTTTTCAGTCCTTTGTTTTTGTCTAAAACTGACCCGCAACTTTATTGTGAAACACAAATACGTAGTCTTTGACAATTGATCAATATTTATTGGTCTGGGCGTCAAGTCGATGGATTTTGGAAACACAGTTGTATGCCCTGAAAGTACAAGTCTGAGGGCGTTTCTGAAGCTAATTTTAAGACGACGGTAACAAATATATATTTTCTTTACTTCGCATCGACTTGGGCGTATATTCTAAGCCTTTCCCCCACTGTAATCGACTTAGTCGCCACAAAAACGGGAAATCCCTCTACTCATGTCAATAAAAAACAGATTATATCTGGCAATACAATTGAGTTGTGTGAAGGAAATAACTTGATATAGGGGTTAGAATATAAGTGAAAACATTTACCAAAATAAAATGTTTTGAAAGCGTGCGTCACGCAATTGGTGTGCAGCTCCGCAGACACTATCAAAGACAAGCCTTTGACTTCAGTCTGAAGAGACTAAGACAAAAGCGATGAAAGGGCAAGACCCTAAGGACGGACTCACCGCGAGCTAACCTCCCCAGTAAAAGCCGCTGTTTCATTTCACTTTGAAGAAAATAATACCTTAGAAACATGTGGGCACTAGCCTTAAGGCTTCATTAAGAATCTTGTAGCAAAGGACTAAGAGCTAAGCAGGGATAAAAAGCTAACAATTACATAATTTGTTTAACTCGAGAAACAAAACTCATTAGTGGTCATTGTAATGTTAGTATAATACAAAAAAAGAGCTTCAAACAAAATTAAAAAAATTGAACACGTACTGTACACATGTGTGTTATTATTAATTACAAACATTACAACTTTTTACAGTGTTGTAACTTTGAAAAAAAATCTTACCTTTTAGGTTTAGAGAATAATATAGTCGTAACATCATAAAAATACTCGTATCATTAAAAGTAGAACACTGCCATTATCATTTAGAGCTCGACTTCGCTTCTCTACCATGGTTCTATTCTAATCTAATAAATAATGGTGGGTAAGCTAGTGTAGTGGTAAGGTGCTGCCCGAGATGGAAAAAAATATCGTCTACCCAGTTTTGCGTAACTGCTGCAGTGCTAAAGTTATCATAACAGTGCAGTTTAGTACCCTACACAAAGTTAACTCCATCCAAAATTTAAGGACATAGTTGAAACTGGACAAGCCCATGCAGTCATGGACCGTAATAAATTTCCCGTGCTTGTGTGTGACAGTTTTGTTCACATTAGCTACACAAACCCCGCCCGGTTCCGAACTAATCCACACATACGAGTATATGCAAATCGTGCATCAAATTAGTAACTCAAGTTAGGGGAGAGATATTGGAACTTGCTAACTTGGAACTGTAAGTGAATTTATGGAAATTGATTAATAAGTCCTATTTATTTACAATCGCTGGGTTGTTTTTTTGATTTGTGAAATTATCTCATGAGTTCTCCGACTCTATCGACGACATCTACCTCATCATCTACCTAGCCTTTTCCCAACTATATTGGGGTCGGCTTTCAGTCAGTCTATCGACGACGCCGAGTAAAAATAATTATGATTGTAGGTATAAACCCCCCGTCTGACGGTAACTTTACAAATAAGTACAATAATATCCAAGAAATAAACTTGAAAAGTTAAAATACAGCAGTCATTTTAATATTCCTGATATAATTGCGCGAAAATTTCAAGTTAGCGACGGCTGAACTTCCACAGTGAAAAGAACGCAAAATCAAATTTCGAAACTTTTTAAGGGAAATTGAAAACACAACCCCTGAATAATCAGTTTCCTCTTTAACGATTTTTTCCCCATTCTATTTACTTTAAGTGCATAATATGTTCGAAGGAGCTAATATAGAGAGGCAATGTAGGTTACTAATAGATTTTTTTCCCTCACGTTCAACGCGCTAGCACGAAGAGCAATCAGATATCAAAGCCGTGTTTAATTGGACCTATTTCCTGCCTCCAGATTGAGCTATTTCCCGGTGAGCGTATTGATTAACTCCACACACGTAGGTGTACTGTCACAATAGGTATTCAGTGACCAACAGATTAACTTCACCTCTCTCTCGCCACCTCGAATGGGCAAAACAAATCCGATCCGTGCCAATTTCAGATCACGAGATCTTGTGAGAAATTCGGGGATATTTATATCAGAAACCACAGGTATGTTGATAGGTAGCCTCGACCGTTTTCTGCAAAATGTTATATTAATAAAGTGCTATATCCGCCAAATAAATATTTTGATATCGGATAAAGCGTTGCGTGTGAAGAACGACGCGACGTATAAGCGCTGCCGATGTCAGATTAATGGCTTCCTTCAATGTGCCGTCTAATGTCGTCATGAAATATCACTGACAGAAGAAAGAAGGGAAAAAAACCTCATTTTTTTCGTAGTTTTCCTTCAGCATTGCGCAGTTTCTATAGATATCTTTAACGTACTTTGAAATTTATCGTCTGCTTTTCAATAAAGACTCGTATACGATGAATAATAAACTTAGGTATGTAGCGGAGAAGGCAATTTAGGGAGGAGATGACGACTGTATTATAATGATTCATGGGACAGTTCTAGTGAAAGCGTCGACGGGTATAATGGAATACAAAAACAGTTGAAGACAGTGATCTCCGTACAATAGTCGAGGTTAGCTAGGATGAGCGTTTACGTGGCTGGCCATTGTTGTGGCTGCGACAGACCATCGCCGGAGCCCCTCATGAATATTAACTGATATTTGTCTTTCAGATAGCCACTCACTGCTGAAAATATCTATTCAATATAGACACGACACTCGAGCTACATTGTTTTGCTGTAGGTATGAAGCGAAACTAATCTAAGTGTTTGTACGCGAGAAATAAGAATAACATAAGTCGGTAAGAAGAAACTAAATGGAGTGTCTATTATCAAAATATAAGGAATAGCTACAAGATTTATTTGTCTGGATTTTTATCTTTGATGCCAACAGCAGCTGTGCTCGCAATGCTAAATAACACAATATTTATGAATAAAGTTAGTTTTAGAGTTCCAACCAACAACAAATCTGTAAAGGTATTCTTTGCTGAACATAAACCTTCTAAATGTCGTCAAATCGACCAGCACTGGGCGTCTGGAATCCAGCGAATATTCGGGATTTCACCAGGTCATGGGTGCACTTTGTCACTTTTTTGGGAGTCCTTATAACATTGTGTCTTCTGATAAAACCAGAAAATTAGGTGTCCAGTTGTCCTTTAGGCCCCAACTACCTGTTCTTAGAACAATATACCGACTTTCGATACATAAGGCGATTATTCGAGGTATGCACCCATGGCTTTCCTGCGGATATCTTCAATTCTGATTGCAAAGAAACTCCGAGCATAACCCTCCTCATTATCCTTTGGATGACTTTAAGCCTTCTGATGAGGCTCATTGTGAGCGACCACGTTTCAGTCAACCCTCTCGCAGTTATGTAACAAATTCCTTTCAGTCGACTTTTAAGATTTCCTGCAGCGGTAATAATCGGCAGACGCATTCTATTTTTATCTGTTACAACATAATTGTAAATCTATTTATATTCCTACAGTTGTAAATAATCACCAGTTACTTAATTTAATCAAATAACTTACAAATGCGAAAGAAGTTGAAAGATGTGAAAACTTTACACAAAGTTAGGTTAGGTTAGTTAATTTCAGCTATCAGAATAATGCTAAGTTAGCAAGTTGGTGAAAGGTAAAGTCTACACCTTTTCGTGATAAAGTTTCGTCAAAATGTTACTTCATTTTTGTAGACTTCATTAGTCTTTGTCTTATTAGGTTGTAACACAAGTTTCTGAAGGATTTAATGTTGTTAAATTGCAAAAAGTATTTTTCCTTGTTTGATACATAGATACTTCTGTTTTCTTTTATTGGTTGACTCTTGACTGCGATTCCACCTGATGGTAAGCACTAGTGCAATAGTCGATGGTGAAGCGCACAAGTTTATTACTATTATACTTATGGTTTATAATTTTCAAACTTCACCATGATACAGCAGATTCACCAAGATAACCTGAACATCAATAAAAATACAGCTGCATCCACGTCTGATTCACTTACCCGCATATCCAAGAGTGTCTCCTCCTCGGTATAGATGCAAGCGTGAGTGCGAAGGGGTGGAGTGCGGCGGGAGGGTCGTCCTCCTCCTGCGACGGCGCGCCACTCACGCGCACCTCCGGGACGCGCAGTTGGTGCCGACTCATCACAACAACACTAACTTTAAACGCTCTTACTACCAACAAATCCTAACATTTTTTTTCAGCCGTTTGTAGATCCAAAAATCGTGTATCAAAATTCAACAATACGCTTCGTAGTAATAAATTCGGTTTGATTGATGTAAGTACGTCACCTGAAATGGAAAGGAAACTTTTGTAATTTTCGTCAACTTGAAGTTCAAGTAAACAAAAATTACGATTTCATATTTTGGAATGTGCTGCTGAATTCAGACTTGTATTACAGAAACATATTTCTATTTACTTTGTTCGGCCGCCTGGTAATATGTCTCGCTAAAACCTCATTAATTCAGACGTCTTGTTATGCTCATACTAAGGCGGTCATTAGATGAAGAGATTATATAATTTGTCATGTCGCCATATCCATTAGTTGCTTATAAGTCTACCGAAAATAATATTACGACGTAATCTACAGTAGAACAAACGTGGTTACGTTATAATGTAGTTATTTGTAACTATCGGTTTATGATTCGTTTTACGGGGTTCATAAAACGATCGTAAAGGGAATCTTGAATTATCTTTTGTGAACGTTTCATTGGAGGTGCGAAGGGCACAGAGCGCAGAAGCCCCATCGCTACATCCGCTTAGGCTCGCTGGTGTTAAAGAGATTTGTTTTAATGTCTCTCACCCTTGACGGTTTTCTCTAATCGCTACTTTACGTAAGCACAACGTACGAGATATAAAAATATAACATCATTAAAACGTATAAATGTGGAGCGTTGGAAATAAAACTGGCTTGGGAGAAAATAAATGTTTTTTTTTGCCGTCTGCTTTTTAACGAGATTTTTATTATGGGTCGATGTTCTTTGTGTGTAATGTTGTTCATGACATAGAGATTGGTAAGCTACTCACAAAAGGACTAATATAAATAATTATGATTAAATTACCACATCAAGGGATATGTTTTATGGACAAGCTATGTTACGAGAATGTCGTAAGGACTAATTACACGACAGAAAAAGTCCTCTGGCTCATGAAATGATAAACATTTTCTTTCTGTGGCTTGTTATTAGGCAACATATTTGGTAAAATAAATAATTGGTAAATAAATATTGGTTTGTAAACTTACATGAAATAAAATCTTTATTCGGAAGTACTTCATTTAATAAATGTATTCGTAATTGGTAAGGTATGTGTGTACACGATTGATGTTGAATAATTTATATCTGTAGACTTATGTACACTGAGCTAGATGTACTAGGTAAGTTGGCAAGAGAATTGGTGATTGCAGTATTATGATTTTATTTATACACACGGGTGAAGGCTGCAACCCACCTTGATGGTATTATTCATCTCTGTTACACGATTTTAATAGGAAAACTTGCCCTTTAACAGTTATCTTGATTTGAGTCATCTATACAAAAGACAATCGTTAAACATCGTTTTGTAAGCTGGGGGAGGTTTGGCCCCTAAAAAAAGCCATTATAACAACTAAATACGAGAGGAAAGTATTATTTTTTACGTATTTTTCAAGATGTTTGGCTATGTTGCCGTTTGTTAATGCTGGGTTTTAGGTGCTATACGATTAGAGTTACAATGAATTAATAAATGTTATATGAGAAATACTGAAGCCAGTCCCTGAAAGTAAAATTCTTCCATTTTATTTTATTTCGAAATACATAACAAAACAACGTCTAACAGCAATAAACAATGGGTGCGTGCAGAAATATAGATAATCTCCACACATCGTGGAGCGGAACTGTTGTGCCATCTGCTGGCGAGCTGCCGAACACCTGGCCACGCGGCCCCGACCTGCTTCCCAATGTTATTTACTAAACAACGGCTTATGTGCAACCGACATATATTTTAACAGAGAGAGAGAAAGAGATGGAGATATTCAAACTAAGATAAATAACAAGAGAAAAAAAAGAGATGGAAGATTGAATATATTCTGTAATGTCTACGTTATAGGGATTCGGCGGGTATTCACGACAAATGTGGCCGAGTAGATCGTCGAACCTCGAATGCGTGTCGACACTTAAACACAGCCGCATAGAAATGCGTTTGACTGCTAATGTAGACAATAACTTCGCATATACCAGAATACGATGTTTTTTGTTATAAGTATACATATAACATTGTTTAACGCGATACGAGTTTATTTATAAGTAAATATATATCATTTTTAACGCGTTAATTCGATACGAATATTTGTGCGATAATATTTATAGGAGGAGCTCGTGGCTAGATAATAACAGCCGCACAGGTCGATCTTCAAGGTTAAGCAACGCTTGCCTAGGTTGGTCTGTGGATGGGTGACCATCTTAACATAACTAGTTTCCTCCGTGCCTCGGAAAGCACGTTAAGCCGTTGGTCCCGGCTGTCATTTGGAGATCTTTGGCAGTCGTTACGGATAGTCAGAAGCCAGTAAATCTGAATCCAGTCTTGCCATGAAGTACCGTGTTACCCCAGTTAATGGGTTGTGGAGGTCTGGTAGGCAGCCGCTCCTCGTAAAATACTGGTATTCAGCTAAATCCGGCTTGACTGGAAGCCGACCCCAATATAGTTGGGAAAAAGGCTAGGCAGATGATGATGATTTGTGCGATAATATTGCCACCATCATTAAAAATTAAATTCAGGCAGCTCATTGCCGACAGAATTTAATTTTGCTTGTCAGAATTGAAAATGTCCATTTGGTTGTGGTTGTCGGAATTCCAAAATATA
This sequence comes from Mythimna separata, assembly GCA_030763345.1. Taxonomy (NCBI): domain Eukaryota; kingdom Metazoa; phylum Arthropoda; class Insecta; order Lepidoptera; family Noctuidae; genus Mythimna; species Mythimna separata. The sequence continues at coordinate 16,484,281 of CM061171.1, read as the reverse complement.
TATGGGATTTAACTATGTGTCAATTCAATAGTGCTCGTCAGTCCTATGGGTACATTTTTTATTGTTCATTCATTTTGCGAGTATAAATTGGAACTTTAAGTAAGGAACGTTACTACTCTACGTCGTATACGAGTACACAGAGTAAACCTATTCGTTGAAATGATATTTTTTATTTTATTCTGTTAAAAACTAGTGCTTGACTACGATCCCACCTGATGGTAAGCATTGATGACCCAAATAATCTCCATGTCCGCATCTAGAGAAAGCCTGGACTCGGAAAGACAATGATCGGATTAAAACGCCTTTGAATCCATAGTCCAAGACATCTTTGTACAAATTAGTTGTTATCAATGGAATCATTAGACTGTTTTAAAAATATGGTTGCCGATGTCATTAACTGACACGGATGTCAGTTAATAATAATGCAAATGCACATAGAGCTAAACAGACATGGTATTCAAGAAGCCTTATTTCTAGAATACAATATCTCAATATTAGATTGGCCATCCGACTCCCTGACTTCAATCCTATCGAACACGCATGGAAGGCTCTTTAGCGAGCTGATTGGAAACGCTATTGTCCGACATCATAAAGCCCGCTATTTAATAACGGACAGCCTACTGGAATAGTTAAGTACTAGATAACTTTGTTTGTAGCATACCTAGGAGGATGTAGGTATATCTGCATGTATTCGAGCTAGAAGAGGATTAGTTTAGTACTAATCTGTTTAAAAATGCTGTTTTTTCTCCTTTCTCCTTCCAAACCTCTGTGCCTAGAGCAATCTCTAACCAAGTTTGCCTCTTTAATACTTTAAAAATAAATATTTTGTATAGTTTTAGTTAAATCATACTTAAAGGCACGTGGGTACCTATATCAGAATCATTCATCTAAGAGTGGGTATTGTGGGGTGGTATTTTGGAAATAAGTAGACTCGTCTTCGACTAGCAGCCTTATAATCACGATTCTCAATGATATGGGACGCAAGTGATCCGTCGTAATCATTTAGTCCACGCTATCGTTCAATTCCAAAACTTTACGAGTACGGTGGTTGTTTTATGATTATGACGTTCCACCAGAGTGACAACTGGGTTGTCACTCTCGTCCGCTCAATGGTCATTCCATAAATCACACAATGAAGGTCAAAATAAGGTTTTAAATCTCTATGGCGCCTGGGACGCGCCTTCACGGCCGGACTGACAATCGCCCGTCCTCGGGCGCACATGTATTCCAGCAACGAGAAGGTACCATACTGTTAATCGAGCCACCATGCTCGTCCACCCTGACATGAGCCAGTACATCTTACTTTAGGCCACAGCCTAGTCTCGAACTCACTCTCACAACTTGCACCGCTCTTTTTCCTCATACAATGCATAGCCCGGACAAATGCGTCCCTTCGACTTGCCCCAAGTGCAAGACCGGACAACACCGTCCCTCCGACTAGCCAACTCATGATGCGCAGCCCGGACAAATGCGTCCCTTCGACTTGCCCCAAGTGCAAGACCGGACAACACCGTCCCTTCGACTCGCCATCACTCACGTCACCGAACTAGATACGTACGTCCCTTCAACCAGCACCGCTAGCCCGGACAATACTATCCATTCGTGACACACAGACGCATGCGTCCCTTCGACCTGCTAGCACTCTAGCCAGGACCGGACAACATCGTCTCTGGGTTTGCGTCCCTTCGAATTACCAACCAATAGGCAAAACCGGACAACAACACCCACACACACGTAATCACATCACACAATCGGAACCTACCTTAGGTTCTGAACACTTTGCTCGGTGGATGTCCTCTTCTACGTCAAAGGTCATCCCATCATCACTACCGAACCAGCACACACACCAACACTACTTTCTTTTCTTTTCTTTCTTTTTTTTTTACCTTATCTACCGAATTAGCACTAGGTGTGTTCTGCAGTTATGGTGTCAACACTGCGATTGTTGAAGCCGACATAGTCTTAAAGTCGGCATCAATAATGTCTTCTGACTGCATATCTACCGCCTTCACGGCTTCCTCGTCATTCATAATACCTCCAGCTAATTCCATTAAGCCCCCGTGTCCTCCCGACACCAAACAAATTTTCGTGCGAATGCTTTAACGTATGGCAAGGACCGTCTACACTCTTTACGAAAACATAATCACCTCTATTAAAAGGATTTACTCTAGCTCTTCCGCGATTAAAACGAATAGTATCAGCGTAGGAGCTTTCTCTATAACCTTGATATGCATTTAAGCGTATCGCTTCTAAATTTCAGCGATCGTGTGGACCATCTCCAGTTGAAAGCTTGGAAATTCTTAACGAGTACGACTGAACTCCAAGCATTAATTCAGTCGAAGTCGTGACGGTAGACCTTGTATTTAGAGTAAGTTGCACGTTGGCTTAACTCATCGCGCCAATTCTTGTGTGGATCATTTTCAATGATTGTAACTAATGATTTTAGAGTTCGCATTAAATTACCCGTTCAACCTAACCGTTTGCTCTACTTGAGCTAGTGGCGAAGAAGTGAAGGTCAATGTGACGGTCCGCACAAAATTCCTTGAATTCACCGCTAATATCGCAGCGACCCTGATCAACTACAATTCGTTTAGGAGCCCCGAACAAACAAAATAGCTTTCTCCAGTACCATAATGGCACTGGCCGCATTTAAAGAGGTGGTATGTTCTAATAGGACGTACTTGGTGAACACATCAAAGATAACGGAATAGTATTCTTTTTGATCACTCTCACCCGTCAATCTTCCAGTAAAATCTATGTGCAGCGTGTGCCAAGGGGTTTGCTCTTTAGGAATGGAGTGAAGTCTTACTAGTTGGGCCTTTCGAGGTTTTACATATTATGCATGAGTCGACAAACCTGCGAACACTTTTCGACATCTTGGGGACCCAATAGAGATTGTCATTTTGAGGAGAGTCTTATCGGGGCCTAAATGTTGAATTTCCGAATGAATGTGACTGATCAGAGTCCATACCAACGAGCGGGGTATTATAGGTAGCCAAGAAACCGTTTTATTGCAGTTAATTTTCCGGTAAAGAATACCAATCCTAACATCATAAGTTTCTGTTACATTTTCCCGTAAATCGCCGTCCGAAGGATTTCAGTATCGCGCTTTTGTTCGACAGACAACTAACCTCCATGAAACTCTACGAACATACTTTCTTTGCAGGAGTAGAACTAGGAGAAACAATGATATCTGAACAATGTTCTACAGTTGCGATCTTAGGTAGATGATTACGCGATAGATAATCGTCGTGATCCATGCTGTACCTTTCACGATAAAGAATATCAAAATCGTACGCTTGAAGCATGACCCACCTCCTACGAACGCGGGGTATCAAATCGACCTTTGATTTAGTCGCCTTCAACGAGTTACAGTCTATATAAAATGTGAACTTCCGGCCGTGCAAATGTTCCACCGCTCGAACGACTGCCAGAGTGTCTAGTTCATATAAATGATAACGAGCCTCAACCACAGTCGTGCAGGCGGCTAAAATAAGCCCAGATCAAAAAGGAAACAGATATGCTCACCAGATGCCGTCGTCAGTTTACCTCTCGAAGTCTTGTGCTCACAAGTGTTTACCTCCCTGACGCTGCGCCGCCTCTCTTCTCAGGGCATGACGTAATTACGTGGCCAGGCTTCCCGCAGGTGAAACAGGTGATTGGTGCCGGCTTGGCCTTGACTTGATCCGTGTTGGAACCATCAGCTCGATTAGCTGGATCGTCGCCTTTTACACTCTGCTATTTTGTGTCTAGGAACTACACACCGATGACATTATCCATAGAACTTCGAGTCTGACAAGTGAGGTCTTTTTGATTTATTGCCATTACTATCATTATCTTCGGTACCGGTACAATGCTTTACAGAAATCCCACCGAATCTCCGGAAGAGTTGAGCACGAGTTGTGATATCAAAGAAATTCAGTTCACGACGAATCATGTGGTCTTTCGAGCTCAGAGCAGAAATAACGAACCCGGTGATTGCCTCTTCTGACATCTTGACTATAGGGATTCACTCGCTAGGGATTTGCCCATTAACGCATAGCTGATTCACTAGCAGTCTCCTTTGCTCCGATCTGAAAGCGCAACACGTCATCGAAATAGTCCTGTATCAATTTGTGCTCTGCAAATTTCGCCAGCAATGTTTGCTTCACAACTTTCCAGGTTAAGTCTTCCAAACGGAACTTAGAACAAATGCCGCTCGCGGTTGTCAGGGCAACTAAAAGTTCTAGGCCACTCAGATTCTTGCCGGTAATAATCAGGTCGGAAACACGGCACCTGCAGCCCTAAACATTAGCATCTTCATCATTTGGGTCGAACTTGATCAATTGAATCGCGTTATTGTTTGCTGCAGACTGCGATGTTTGCTGCGGCATTGCTAACAAACGGGTTAGTAGGCAACTTCTCTTCACTGAGCAATCCACTATTGCTAGATTGATTGTGCGGCTGAGCATCTTTATCCAACTGTTTTTCGTATCCCACTTCTGATAAAGGCACGTGGGTACCTATATCAGAATCATTCATCTAAGAGTGGGTATTGTGGGGTGGTATTTTGGAAATAAGTAGACTCGTCTTCGACTAGCAGCCTTATAATCACGATTCTCAATGATATGGGACGCAAGTGATCCGTCGTAATCATTTAGTCCACGCTATCGTTCAATTCCAAAACTTTACGAGTACGGTGGTTGTTTTATGATTATGACGTTCCACCAGAGTGACAACTGGGTTGTCACTCTCGTCCGCTCAATGGTCATTCCATAAATCACACAATGAAGGTCAAAATAAGGTTTTAAATCTCTATGGCGCCTGGGACGCGCCTTCATACTTTTTAAAAGTATTTATTCCAAGGCATTTTTAACTACACTTTGTTTTAAAATTCTAAATATTTTTCTTTTATCGCCCAAAAAAAGGCTCCTCTTGCCCCATACTAGACATTACTTCCGTATTGTATGCGACATACAAGATATCGAAACCAGAACCAACGATCTGTAGACCATGCAAATATTTGACCCGAAATTGAACCCGCTATGGAGCCAACCAATAAAAAATCATTTTAAAAAGCTGTCCTTACATATTTTGTTCTAACCACAAAATATCTGAGGACTTCCAATTGAACGCAAACTTTTTGAACTTAATACTTCGTCATCGACACTAAGCTTATTTTCGGACGTAAGGCCGATAAATATATTTCACGATATTTTTTTCATAAAGGTCCGAGTGGTAGTCGAATCTTCGGCTAACAGGCTTTTGGCTCGAATTTATTAGGTATTACTTACGAGTGTTTACTCCTCACGGAATTTCATACACACAAGCTAGGCCTTATTCTAAGTAATGTATGATTTTAATGGAAAAATTGTTGCAAGAGAATGAAAGATGTTTTACTTTATATAGAACACTTAACATTTTCTCTCACCGCCTCCCTAATTTTCTAATTTTTCTCTTCAAAATTATCTAACTATTTAGGTCTAAGTACTTACCTTGTGTCTACGTACATGTTTAATTAAAATCAATTCATTTAAAGAATACTTGTTGGTTTATATGAATTGCCGTGAGCAGTAAAAGAAAAAACGTTTACACGTGCGTCACAAAATCATGTGAACTAAAAATACAGAATTAAAAAAACTAAATTATAATCAGCGTTAGGCCAAAAAGGCGTCTAACGACCGAATAAAATGTTACCACTATGATTATTACGCTTAATTGTTTTTACTAATAATAACATAAAAGAGATGTAGTTAAGACGACAGTCTTATTAAGTATATGGATAAGTGCGAACTGAAAATGAAGGTCAAACCTTTTTCTTCACAGATAAGTATTTCGTAAAAAGATTGTTCTGCTGAACCGATGTCTTTTTCCTCATTAACTTTTTACATTCACAAATTCTGTCCCGGATAGCAGTAAAAGTTTCTGACGCGTAATGTCCTCTGGGAAATTTAAAACCGCTTAAAAATCAAGTAATTATAGGATACATTAAACTTTACGACGAGGGTTACATTTAATCTTTGGCCCTCGAATTAAATTTATGGTAGTACTGAAACTATTTCACCTTTAAACTTTTTGGGTTATAAATATTTTTTGTTCAGTTTGGAACAGCAAAATTTATTCATCTTACAGATAACCTTGGATAATCTGACTCACACTTTTTCCAAGCTTTATTTTATGAGAGATTCCATCAAAGGCTTACGACCCACTTTAAGGAGGGTCGATTGGGGATGAGATTTTTTGTGAAAAATCTGTGCACGTAATAGGGCGAGAGGCGAATGTGAACGGAATATTTTGTCGCTTTCGGAGACGCTCGCGTCGAAGATGGCATCCGAAGCGTTGCCGTGGTAAGCTTTGTAAACAAATTCAGCTTTTCTCCAAGCTATGACAGTAATCCGAACTATTCCAGATGTATACGTCAGCTAGGTATTTGAAAAGGTGCGATCTCGGTATTTTTAAAGCGATTTACGAGTCGCGTCGAGATATTTCACGAATGGTACCAGATTCTTGCATTATTTTGTTTCACATTTAAACTTCAGTAAGGTACTGTGGAATTGTTGTGAAATAATCAACCATACCGTATAATACTAGCTAGGTAGCTCGCCAAATATTGGTGTGCTGAAAAATTGGGGATGAGAGTAGAAGAGTAAAAAATAGTTTACGTCCTATTCGTATGTTATATTCGATGTAGGTATCACCGAAAAAACATAAATTGCCGATAAAACTAAAATATTGCAAAGTAAATTGGAAAAACACTTTCCATTTAGCAGTCTAAAAGCACTCAAATGGGAAATGAACCGTGTAACCAATCCTTTTAGGTCAAAACTTGGCAGACATGATGGGATAGACGCAGTTTGTTCCCCACTTTTATGTCAACGTCAATCACCTAAACAAAGCGTCAACATCACTTACAGCTGTGATTTCAGAGCGACACGCATGAAAAGAGCGCGTCATATGAAAAATAGGTGTAATATATGACTACCGACTAGGTACCTACGGTTGTGCTTCTCCGGCGTATCCAAAGGGAATTATACATCTTTTTTGGAATTAATGGCCTGCTAGGCTCGGCTATAGTGAACGTATCTACTAACAGTGAATTAATTTCCATAATCGGATCTGTATACTCGGATTTATTTGAGACTGCGGGGTTATTCGAAAGAGTGACCGTGACCTTGGTACGCAAAAAGCAACTGGAGGAACACAAATGGTTTTTAGTCAGTGAATCTGACACTTCCTTTCAATTGGCTTAGTGGTAATTAGTGTGGCTTTCTAAGAATACTAGGAGATCTAGTCTGATCTAGTACATTTGGAGTGGTGGAACTACGCGATTACTTTATATTCTTATTCCTAGGCACGACTAGTCTTGACAGAGTAGTCATGTCTCGATCGAGTTTCGCACCACCGCGACGCCATGTAACACTATGTTTGGTGGCTTGGGAGTTGTCATAGGTAGGTACTTAAGTATGTCACACATTTGATGAGTTCGGTCCAACGTGTTGCAGAGTGCCCACGGGATCTTTTGGTCTCAGATTTTCCTTGCACTATAAATCGTTTAAACTGAGTCGTCTTTACGGATACAAAGGCCGAAGAATTTGAAGATTCGTAGTAGCACAGGGGACGATCACTCTCTCTCTCTCTATTGAGTTCTTTTAAATTTTTTCAAAATTCTAACACTATAAATATAGTCTCCAGACGACAAGGCCGTACATCATACTAATACTTAAGCAAAATTAGTTCGTAGCTTATTAGAAACCTACGCGTAAGTCGCGTCAAAAGCACAAATTTGTAAAGGACAAATGTAGTAATAAACGGGAAGTCTAGAAAAAAGTTACACCGAAATAAATAGGTACTAGATATAATTGTTTTCTTCTATTTTAACATCGCTGGACAATTAATATAGAACTCAATTTATTTCAATTTATTCTCAACTCAAAATTGTATCTTACAGTATTTAATGGTTATATAATTTATTATTATTATATAAAAAATATGTGTGGGTAGTTTTTTTCTTAATTTGGTTAATTTTTCCTCAGTAGCTTGCCGATATTCTACAGAATTATATGTATAAATTCTGTGATTGGATTTTTTATATTCCATATTTGTGACCACTATTTTACAGACACTATTGTTTATGTTCTACTCTTTAATGGTCATTGTGCGCGTTCATTTACATCGTGCGTCACGAAACATCCGCTGATTTAATTTAGATTATGGACCGCATACCGTAACACCCGGTTGCCTACTACACTAATTATTCTAAATTGCACTCTATTAACTCAAGAGCTATTTCGTTTCGCAGCTTGTTTATGGCTCGCATTAGGGGAATACGATAGTCGGTCCCTAAAGACCATTTTCCTATGACCTTTGATATTTTAACTTGCGTAGTTACAAACTATTATAAATGTGTTTTAGTGATCCAATGTATTCAGAACTTTTCACTTTGAAGCTTGGTAGTTTGATGAACGATATCTCAAGAGTCCAGTCTGGATCTGAAATTCAATAGAAAATAATTTGGGGTAGCGGAGAACAAAAAGCTATTCATGCGGAGGTGGTCATGAATACGAACACAAGACTCGTCAGCGCCTGACGTAAGTAGGACACGACATAATACAGTGTGAGGGATATAATACCATTTTTGTTTTCTCGTTATACCTATTTTTTTTTGTCTCGTTTTACCGTGACCGTGGTTTGTTATCCGGAAAATGTTTGACTGAATAAGTAGATCAAATTCAGATTTTTACGTTTGTTCAGCAGTGAATATGACAAAACTGCCAACAAGATATATGATGTTTTTATGACCTATTGATCCCTATTAAACAACTTACAGAAAGAGAAACTTTTTACTAGCGGGGACGCAATCAATATACCTATTTAAGCCTATTTATATCATAACTATAGAAGATTGTCCCAACAAATCGTACTAACGATATAAAAAAGTATCCTATGCTATTCCGTCCATTCCAGGAATTTTATCCAAATCCGTTTAGCCGTTCGAGCGTAAAGAACAAACATCCACACTCACAAACGTTCGCCTTTATAATATTATGTGAATTATCAATCTCAGACATTAAATTACACTTGTCTGAAACCAAAATACCTCAAAGGTTCATTACGTATTTTATTTATAAATAACATAATCTCTGCCCAGATTGCTGCCGGTATTTTTTTCTGGAATATAACGGTCGTCGGCCGCCTGTTGTCAACCTCACATTTCTTTATAGGCATTTATTTCTGTTCTCGCAATGACGTATGTGATTTTCAGGCTTCTTCTTATGTTGAGCAACAACAAGCTTTTTTTGTAACCGCTTACGTAGGCAAATTATGTACAATTGTCAGAATGTTCACGTTGATTCAATTAATTGACAACATTACTCATGTTATTACCGGTAGAGTGCAGTTAACGCCTGTAATTAAATTGTCACCAACTTATTGATTTCACTATTTTGCTATCTGCCTACTACTTCGGATATCATTAGTAAGTTAATGAAATCTTATCACGACACGGCTAAATAAACAAAGTTAGCACACAATCTTATTAAGATCCCGAATCCAGACGCTGTAACTTTTGCAGAATTCTAAGTTCGGATTTGATCAAAGTTTCCTTAGCTGCGGATTATGTAGGAACCGGACTTATAAGGAGTTACGTCGTTTGACCTTAACATTGCTCATTTCGCAAGCACTCGAGAAGGGCGGAGAGGTAATAAAGGGCGGGTGGGGCAACCTCGGTGAGCTATTAATCGGAGATCGAGACCTTCGCGTGCGCAAAGCGCCTGACAGTCACGCGGCACGAACACAAACGAAACTGTTTGCAGTTCTATATCGGTAGGCGCTTGAACACACTAATATTTTTTCGGGAAAAGCGAGATATTACTGGGCCTGGGTTAGTTTAGGCTGGTGTAGTAAAATTAGGAAGCGTATATTTCCGTCCGAGTTTCATCTATGTAACAAAACATTGATATTTAATTTGAAATCGATAACGACAACTTTCTAAAACTTTCAAACTAATCCAATTATCTAGGTTTTCTTTAACACTAAACTAAAACTCGATGGCAGCGAACAGGTGAAATTTACAATACCGAAATAAACTTAGGTACGTAATTTATCGTTTCAAGACATTAATTACCATTTCAATCTTAATAATCACCTTGTTAATTAACAAATAAATGTAATTACGCGCCCACACGTCTTCAAATACTATCAGATACATTATATGGATAGCAACATAAAGAGAAATGACCACACTAACTTAAAATCCGCCATTATATTTCTACTATTTCATTATCTAGCTACCTGTTTTAAATGCGGGTTTAATGAGAATGTATACAATAGACTGTCACGGAACCCGCGGATAAATTAGGAGGTCGCTGTTAGCATTCAGAATGAGTTGGGAACAATACGCTATAAAGTGTATTATTATCGTTAGATATGGCGACCTCACACTGAGCCGAATAGTTTTGCTTAAATACCCCATGTATAGAAGGCTAAATGATGTGTTGTTAGACTGTGATTCATATTGATTAATTTTGAGTATGCACTACCAACAGCGAAGATCGTCAGTCACTGAACGCCTGTCGAGGTCGATCGTGGTAAAAATTTAACGTACAAAGGCGGCCTTAATGCCTTAGGAATTTTCTACCAATCAACCTCAGTCGATCACGTTTGCTGAATAAACTTGGCCAGCTCATCATCATCATTTCAGCCGAAAGAGGTCCACTGTAGGACATAGGCCACCCCTAAGTATTACCACAACGAGCGGTCATGTGCGTTTCGCAAAATACAGGCTGCTAATAAAAAAAATCTATCGAATCCAAAACCAATCATTGGAGGATTATTCCGAAGTGTTGCTAAAGCCTGCTTAGCAACTTTAGGCCCTAGTTAGGGGTCTATTTAATAAAAACTAATAGGCAACAGGTGTATTAGGTTCTGACAATTAATCACTAGTAAATTACACTGTACAGATTGGATTTAACTCCTGAGGTATTTTCTCCTAAACGATCTTAGGGTGGTGCAGAAGCAGAACATGGCAATTAAATGAAAAGACAAACAAAACAGGTATATTACCTATAATACTAGCCATTTTTTTATAAACACATACTTAGGTATCGTAGTCACTAGCTTCTTTTATCAGCAACTTACCCGCGCGAAAGTCGAAAATATATGTGCACAAGTCACTCAGTGATAAAGTACAATAGTATTCCACTAGTGAAATATTTTTTGTAAAGATTTATAATTTAAAAACTACGGATCTTTATTCAAATAACATTTGGGCCCTATCTATTAGGAGCAGTATCGATAGTAATAGATAGGGCCTAGACGCTGTTCGACATCTATCGATTTAGTTAACAAAAGTATTACAGTCGCCACATTAATCTAAAATCGAAACCTGACAGCTAATACTAGCTCTAGAAATACAAATATCAACGATAAACCTCATTAATCAGTGGCTTAGTCACGAAAGACAGGGACGCTAGCTGAAAGTTTGACACCAGTTTTGATAAATCTCAGGTAATTGCTGGTATAATCATGTTTAAACTAGGACCCACCCCTTTATTATTGAGAGCTACGGTGTGCTGACGTGACTTGTTTCACTAAGTAGCCCTCGTTGGGGATGATAAGAATATTTATGTTACACGTGTGTGGAGTACGTACCAAATATTGAGGCAAAAATTGTTGCTGGGTGGTGCCTTTCGAACATAATTTAGGGAAAGCTAAAGCCTCAAATGTATTATTATTAGGGGACATAATGTCGCCCAACTTGCCACTCAATACTGCGATTATCCAACATGTTTTGCGTCACTTGAATGCAACGTAAAGTTTTGGGGGACAAGTTGCGAGTTACTGGGCAACGTTTCAGTGTCGCGTTGATGGAGCGTTGCGCGGCATGTTAGGGGACAGTTTGTCCCCTAATGTACTATGATCCCTAGATTTATATTCATAATTTTAGTAAGACGTAGTTTTTTCGTTTATTTTATTACCGGATATAACAACACCATAACTGAGAAGGAGGTCATTACCCCTTTAATCGTCACATTACAATTCTACTACAATTCAACAGTTACGTTATTCAAACAATATAGGTTTGCGAAACGACGTCTGGCTTTTGACGAATGAGTAATGGCAGCTTTTTATACCGGATATATCGTAACAAAAATGGTAAGCTTATTCAAACTCAGGAAGCGACTGTTATTACGGCCTAATCCTGTCTTAATCTGGTGGAATTCACGTTACATGACGAGCATACAGTATGGCAAATGATTTACGCAAACACCACGTACCTACATATTTGGCCACGGGGAATTTCTGAAACACGGTATCCCTATACTTTTATTTATTTATTTAACACTTAATGCATATAAGGTACATTTAGGACCACGGTGTAGGGATTTCGTGGTCCTAAAAGTACCACGGTATCCCTAAACCGTGGTCCCGAAACGAAAGGGGTTACTGAAAGACGCAGGTGAGGTTTTTTTATCAGTAAAGCACAAGTCTGACGACTTGTGCTCTCTTGAGCTGGATAAGATATTCGGAGATTTCCTACCCCAAAAAAATAAATAAACCTACCTTCTGTCATAAATACGGTAACATGGCTACGAAACAAAAACATGCGTGGTGGATCGGATGGGCTGCTAGATAAACTATGAGTAGATAGATGTTCACAACCCGTTGGAAATGGACACTGGTAGATTTTGATGTTCATCTTTCTAATCGAATGTTGACAAAAGCTCGGGAAAAAAAGGTCAGGCTCTTTGTGACAAGGTAACTCAAAGTAAGTCTGAACATGCCAAGACCATTTTAGTCAGAAAATTAATGATAACACTGACTGTTCTACTATTTCAGGATTGACATGACAAATGAAATCATTTGTCAACATCATATCTCATGCTGTCAAGTCGCACCTAACGTCTAAATAATGTCTGATGTCTACGAACACAAACGATAATATGTCGTTTTGTCGGGATGTGTCATAGCCACAGCTCCATTTCTGTCGAATAACTGTTTAGTTTGAGCGCGACAAAATATACACCCCTTTAAGGCTAGCAACAGACGGGAAATGTGGCGAAAATAGCGTGTTCATTGGCAACATTTCGTGGATTGGCCAATGAGCACGCAAGAGGAAGCGGCGAGTGCTACAAGTGTGTCGCGGCCTTTACTATCTGAACACGGTATGATAAAGTTCAAGGTTTTACGTCACTTTTGTTAACTTAATAAAAGAAACACGATATGTGATACGTTTTTGTTTTAGTATAATGTCGAGGTCGCTAGGGGCAAGTTTGTTGATCCGTAGTAAATTCAACAAGCAGTTAAAATTGTAGTAAATCTTAAATTTTGTCGTAAAGCGTTGTTTATCAATTATTAACTTGACCACTGGCGAAATAAACAACTATAAGTCAAGAAACTCAAACAATAAATTGTCACTCAAAGGCTTGCTGGGACGAAACTCGGAAACTTATTGTTGAGTTCAGCTTGTCTTTGTACATGAATTTTCATATTCAGTTTTTCGTGGATAATAAAGAATTATAGAAGAAAAAATATATCACACATTTTACCACAATTTAACACTGACTGATTTTCTAACTATTGGTTGAGATAACTGTAGGGAAAAAGAACCGATTCTTAGGAGACTAAACAATATAGCAAAATCATACTTACACGTGCAATTAAATGCGGATAAAAGAACCAAGTACCTATGTACGTAGGTGCTTGGTCTTATGTGTGGTCGGTTTTCGAAAACTTTCTTCTAAATTGACTTATTTATAAAAGGTCAAACGTTTCTAAATAATTACTATATTGAATGAGTAAACTACTGCAAATAAAGAAAAAGATGTGTGCTATCTTAATTAGACAGCTTAAATGTCTTTAGGCCTACCTACAAGAAAAGCGGACCCAGATTTAGGTCGGAAAAAGCCGAGATAAGGAGTTTAGAAAATAGATAAATTCGTGACGCAGCTGCCTGGAAAAATCCGCGTAAATTCCAAACTTTTAGGAACGTACAATATTATGTATCAGGAAATCCATCAATCTTTTATCATCCTTGGAGCTTGGAACGGCTCACTATCATGGTAATTTTGAAAGGATGAGCCATCACATTCTTTATTCAAGGCTCCATTTTAGTAGAAATAGCAAAGCAAAAGTGAGACGCAAGTTTTAAAAAAACGTTCGTATTTAGTAAACGCCAAATATAAGGTCCCATTTATAGAAGAGCAAATTTTAAGTTAACACAGCGTTCAATACGTCTAATCAAAGATATTCAAGCAAAAAGAAACACTGATTAAAATGTTTTTATCTTGACCTAAAATAATAAATGGCCGGTATTTTCGTTAGCTGTTGTTTTTGTAAGTATGTAAAGCGTTTTTTTCTTAATTATTTTTTACCATTGTCTTTATTTTAGTGCTCTGTTGGATTTCTAAAAATTGGTCCATCTATTTTAGTAGGGCCGGTATTCAAATTCATGATTCGACAAAGCCAAGAAGAAAGGGTCTAGCGTACCCTAATTGCTCATGGACAGCGATATCCTAACTAGATAAACCAATCAACAAAACAGTTCCCAGGCTAACATAAAAGGTGAACAGTTCGCTTCAGTGTAATAACCTGTTAACATTGTTAATTCAAGTAGTTACAGTCGATTAACATCTGGGGCACAACACCGGCAACAACTTTGTTCAACATATAGATACCTGGCACTAGATGCAGTAGTGTTGGACCAACTAGTAGCCGACTAGTCGGGATAGCTGACTATCTAAGCACATTTTTAAATTTGGTGTCAGAAATAAGTCAAATTAAATAAATGGCAAGTTTTTCCAATAGGCTTTATTATTTGTTAAATTAGATAATACATTTGTTTAACAACTGCTGTACCTATATTATTAAAAACATAAATGTAATTTAATATATTATACATACAAAAATAACTAATAGGTTCAAAAGATAGGCGGCATTAGCAATGCTTATCCTCCGTTCAAGGTAATAGTCGGCCCTCGAGTCACGCGAAGTGTCAACGAGGCATTTAGACAGATCTTTATATTATTCTAAGCATTCGGACCCTACGTTCTGATAGGTTTAACTCCATAAAATAATTTTACAATCAAAATTTAATTTAATTGGTAACAGGGATGGATCTAATAATTAGCAAAAGCAGACTTTCACTCCATATTTATTATCAGCTATTATATATTTAAATCAAATGTAGTAGCCGACTAGTTGGCTACTACATTTAAGCTAGCTAACCGCCACCAATTCAGTGCCGACTAGTCGTCTAGTCGACTAGTTCTATAGACAGCACATCTCTACTCATCAGTGATTGTATTAAGATAGTTATTATGCTCGAGAAAGTTAGCAGTCAAATTATTGGGTAAACTGTAATAGCTAACGTAGTAGTTTGACTTTCATACTACTCTAATGGATTTACGTTCAAGGCGGAAGTAACAACAAACACAAAGCTACTAGGCACTATGCATATAAACCCGATTCCTGTATTTGCTAACGAACCGTTGTTGGTGATACTGCCAGTCAATTTCAGGGTTAGTTGATTTAAGGAAGGTGTTTTTTTAGATGGAACTTTCGGATGGTAGTACTTAGTGGGTAGGTTTTTTTTATTATGCCACATCCCACCAATACGTTTTGGAAGTACATTTATTATGCGTACGGTTAAAGAGTGGAATTCTTTGCAGGGGTCTGTGTTTCCGGATAGCTACAACCTAGGGGTCTTTAAGTCAAGAGTGAATAGGTTGCTTCTAGGCAAGCGTGCTCCATCGTCGACCACATGATCGCTTACAATCAGGTGGGATGTGATCAAGCGCGAGCCTAACAATAATAAAAAAAACGCATAGGTTCGCATTTGGTCACTATCTTCTTATTATCTAATTGTATCTTATCTAATTGTAAGATAAGATTTGGTTGACGATTGTGCTGGTATTACTGGGACGATGTTACTCTTGCTTTTAGAACTTGGGGTCCAGTTGTAACTATCAGGAAACACACAGTCCGGCAGGCAATATGTGTAAGTCGCCTACGTCACCTTTTCCTAAGTATGTTGGTATCGGCTTCTAGTTTAACACGATTCAACTGAGTATTAATACTGATTTTAAATGGAGCGACTGAATAACCGCCACTACCTAGTAAATGGGTAACATGACAGCAACCTTTAGCAAAACTGGTCTTAGATTGGCTGGCTTCTAAAGGTCTATCAATGACAGTAGGGACATTAGGGGAAAAGGAGGACTTTGGCCCTAAATGTCATTTGAAGACCACACGTTAAACCGTTGTTTAGCGTGTTTTCGGAAGCACGGGGATTTCGTGTTGAGATTGTCATCCGTCCAAAGACCTCCATGCTAAGAGAGAATTAGCTATAAGTACGTAAGTTAAACGATAGATTAGCCAAAAAGACAGAATAAAATAAAATTGGAACTCCAAAACAAAAACACAATTCAAAAAAATATTTTCAGTAAGTACATTAATTAATATCGTGTTTTCGATGGTCGAAGCCTAAAGGCAATCACAAAAATTACCTCCCGAAAGGCCTTATCTACTAATTCGTAACATATTCTCCGTAAAAGCGCACACTCGTGTATTTATTAATTAAACGGCTGGTAAACATGATAAGATTAGGACCGCACTACTGTTCAACTGATTAGCTAGGCTTGTGCCACACTGGCGCATTTTTTTTCGTGTTTTTATACGAACGATTGACGTGGTCTGTCGCTGAGTTGTCATTCTGTCATCGCTGGTCATTAAAAAGACAGAATAATGATTATTTTTGTCACTAACAGAAAAAAAACCTTGACAAAATTATCTTATTCTAGATTTAGCTGAACCTAGATAAAATAAAATATATAAATTCTGTATTATTGACCTAGTATAGTACAATTAAATGCAAATGCAGACTCTAATTGAGGATATGCGCACTGGCGATTTTTCTGTCCGTCATACGAACATGTCACAGCAGATATTCTGTGTGATTGACGTAATCCGTCGCTCGGTTGTCACATTTTGTCGTCACTAGATGAGACTTTAAAATTATATTCGATGACAATTTTCGTCGCAAACTAAAACCGAGGAATGAATACTAAATAATGATAATTTTTTAAAAAGACCCGTTGTGTTTACGTTTTCGAAAATTAACTAAACATTTTCATTATTCGGTATTCGAACATGTTATAAATTAAAATCAGTGAGCACTTAGTTTAATTTATAACTTGTTCGAATGCTATATATCATTTATGTTGTATACTGTGACACAAGAATCGCGTGACAAAATTAACCTATGCATGATTTGTTTAAGCTCCAGACATTTCGGCAACGCCTATACTATCTAGCACAGTGGTTCCCAACCTTTCTTTGATCAGGGACCACTTTGTTTCATTATTGATAGAACGGACTAGAAGTTCAGAAGGGAAATTCTATGCCTTCTAGTTCTACGCATAAAGTCGTAACATATTTTTTGAGTAAAATTGTTTTAAACATATAATGTATATTATTAATTCTTATTGCATCCAGCGTAGGTATATTGATAACATAATGCAAAAACTTCGTTTAAAAGTTGTTCACAAATTACTTATATCACTAAGGGCATGTTTCACAATGTCCGAGTAGGCACTACTCACTGAATAAATTCAAAAATGGAACAGAATTTGTATGAAATTATCTGCCAAGTAAGATACTCGAAACTTAATCATAGGTGGTGAAACAGTTTAAAACAACAGCAGTTTAAAAAGATAAATTATATATAAGACAAGTTATACATAGTATAACTAAGCTACGGGATAATGAGATAGCCGCTACTAAACTAATTCGTCTTTTTTACAACGCCAACTAAATATTCTTAGTCCAAGAGCGACTGAAGCGAGCTCGGAATTGTAGGGCACTTCGACAAGGACAGGTTAGATTAAAAGGCCTTAGCCTTCGTGGTTAGTTTTTTAACCACCCAGAAAAGTGGTTAAGCCAGTAGCAGTCAGACGCTCGTTAATTGTGACTTAAATTTAGAAGGCATTGCAGAATTTTATCGTCGAATAATGCTATTAAAAAGAAATATATTTATCCATTAAAAAACAACTCTCCTGGAAAAAATCACATTTTGCCTTGACATAATAATAATAATAAAACAACTTAATCTTACTTTTAAAACTTTATGCTCCCTATTCTTTGAAATCAAAAGTATCGAACTATGTTATAGAAAACACAGTATTTCTGATAGCAACTAAAAAAAACCGCACCGTATTTTGGCTTTTGCTGGCCAATACTGGTCCGCGAACCATACTTAGGTTGGAAACCACTGATCTAGCAGCCAGTGACCTAGTGTGAGGACATGCGGTACGATTTAATTTAATTAAATGCCACCGTGGTCGGCTTAAATTGAGGAACAGAAGCCATACTGCAATCTACTGGATATGCTAAATTGGATGGAATTCGCTATAATCTCTGACCTTATTTGTCTAGCTGGCGAATTTACTACCTTATCGACTTACGATCTGAGCTCTCTATTACATGAAACCGATGAAGCTCAAAGAATTAATCTTAGAATTTTCAGGATGCTGAAAATGAAATCAATTGGCCAACAGGAAATTGCTCATTCAATAATTTGACTGTCTCTGAAGTCCGTTTCGTCCTTCAGGTTCGTCTCCTCCTTTCCTTTACAGGTTATCAAAGAAAATAGGTATACTTGAAATCAAGGAGAAAATTTGCCGGTGAAGGTTGCAGAATGAATATCAATTCCCTGAGGGGTTCGTAAAGTGAATCGCGAACCATGAACCCGCTCCGGTGCTGTTTCAAGGTTCATCGTTGCTATAAACTTGTAATATTTTAGCTTGTACGTAGTTGACTTTATGTAATTTGCCAATCAATTTTAATGGTGCCTGTAGTAGTTATACGGTATAGAAACATGCGTAAACATCTACGGTAAGGATTTGTGTAAACAAGTCGACTAGGGTCTAGTTACTACGACCTGGAAAGTAAGAGGCAACAGAAGGATTAAAGGCGGGTTTTAGTCACTAAAAGTTTGATGAATTTTCCATTGCAAAGGAAGTTTAGTTGCAGACAGTCAGTTTTTTTTTCAAGCGTTGTTGAAAGTTAAGATACCATTTAACTCTGTTGTTTCCTAGTTTAAAATAAAAGCCTTATGAGCAACCCATGCGTGACAATCGCGCTATTTAGGTACCTACTTGTGCTAGTGGCTTGCAGTCTACAAGCACCCTAAAAGCTCCCGAGTGTGTGATAAATAAATAGGAAAAGCATAAAGGGTTAACTACCAAAACCAAAGAGTAAACACAATATATTTCAAATAAACTAGATTTTAGATTAACGTGCCACACATAACAAAATTGGTCAGTTAATGTGAAAATTTATATAATTTTCATTCAATCTGATGGTATTATTGATTTATCTTTACAATAGTGCTTTGTGAAGTAAAAAAGTACTAAAAATGGCTAGGTATAGGTTAGCCATTTTTGGAAGTTATTTTACGCCTGCAAAAAATCCGCAGCCGTGGCAGGCATAGAAGTCCTTAATTGGCCCCGTCATTGTTGCTGACTTGTTTTTCAGGTGCGCGTGAAATAAAAATGCGCGGTCGACCTGTGCTTGGTCTTAATTGGACGGCTGGATGGCGAGCTACCCATTGCTTGTCACCCGTCTTCTTCTGCCTGGCGTTAATCCCGGCTGGTGCCAGGGTCCGCCTTCCTGCTAAGCTTCTTCCACTTTGCCCGATCTTTAGCATCCAAAACAGTCATAATATTCCATTGGCTCTCATGTCGGACTTCACGATGACCAGCCAGCGCTTGCGAGGGCGACCACGGAACCTAGCTCCAAGGACAGCCATATCCATGCATCTCCGACCAACATACTCTATAGGGCCACGCATGATGTGGCCATTGCTTGTCACCCGTAAGTCCCCATATACCGTGGGTATTGTGTTGAGGACCTACGTCTATCGGAAAGTAAGGACGCCGTGACGCTTCTTAAAGAGGGGCTTTACCTCCTTGATGGTGGCATGCCCAGGCTAGGTATACTAGGTACTAAATATCGTGGTAAATAATGCTTCACTTTTATGGATTGTTATCACTGACTGTAATCAATACGAAAGTGAACGTTAAGCGGTGTAGACAATAAAAAGTTTGGGTATGTATTGAGTGTTATGAACTTTATGATCGCTCGAACTGTCACGAACTCCACAATGTTCTAACCAAATATTCCTATCGTTAAAAGGGTTGTTGAAGACGATATTGAACATATTTTGTTAATGGCCCACCTAAAATGTTTTTGAGTTCAGTTTCCGTAAATATATAAAGGAATTATAGGAAAGATAAACTGAATTATCTAAGTACCTATATGTAAATGGAAAAAATGAGTAACATCAATGCACAGCTGAGAAAACTGGGTCTAGAAGCGTGAAATTTTGCGCAAGGTTTCTTTTTATTACGTTGACGAATAAGTACTAAGAGACAATTTTCCAAAATCCATCCTCTAAGTGCTTGAAATGGGGATCCAAAGTTTATGTGGAGAAATTCTTGAAAAACCTGCACGCGGGCGAAGCCACATGTGTGTAGAGTGCTAACTTGACCTGTTAAAAACTATACTTTGCATTTCTTAACTTTTATGAGTAGCATTAACCTATCAATACCCGCAAAACGAGACACAATAGTAAAACAATAACAGCGCGGTCCAATGAGACCGGTCGGGGATTCATGAATTAAGAGACTATTTAAGTAAATACCAGACCTACCACAGTCACCACAGTATTTGAATATTTGATTCAAGATCTTTACATAATATTAGAAAATCAAACTTTTTGTCATTCATAACAAATAATCAAAAAATCAAATTCCATCACAACAGTTTTTCAGACGGGGCTTTTTTAAATCACATGTCAACTAAAAATAAACCTATTTTAGGTTTTTCTATTATCTGACACTTCTAAGTAAATCTCTCAAATTCATGCCCATATTTGAGATGATCCTGATATAATGACGCACCCATAACCTGATGACGTCACATATCACCCGCCACGCAGCGTTAAGGGTCCTCGTTTTATTTTATTGCTGACTGGAACATCCCTGAACTATGGCCACCTACAATATGCCTACAGACCTACATATTAACACTTTTACCACCGCCCATTATTGTTATGACTTTCGTTGTTTACGCATTGTTAAGCGAAAATAAAAGATGGGCCACTGTGTATCTGGCCAACTACCAATGACTACAATTACACGATCTTACATTTTCTGCATGTATTTCTCAGGTTTTTATTCAAGTTCTGTGCATCAGGAAAACCTGTATTTTATTTACAATTCATGTTAAACTTGTTTCATGAATAATCGATATATTTGTTCCTATTATCTCTGTGATTGTATGAAATGTAACAATCCACAATTTAATTGGGAAAATTTGGGACAGTTGAAATGATGAACCTGAAAAAGACAGCCTAAAATATAATTACAACGGCCTAATGAGTACCCATTCACGCAACATCGCGCCAACGAATATTTGTTTCATGAAAATATTATGCCTACTTATTAAACAGGTTTAGCGAATTACGATAAAATATTTAATAGATAGTAGTTTGTTATATAAACGTCAAAGAAATGCAGTTCTTTTGACTGAAATGTGAGCAAGTTTCAAGATTTTATTTTCAGGAAAATTATCTAGTGAAAATCCGACAGCTGTAATATATTCGAAGGAAGCTAGAGCAAAAATATATTTCAATGGAAAGCAACATTCAAAGAAGATTCTTCTATCTAGTTAGACCTGTTTTCGTGATGTTAGTACATAATTATAATTGTGTACTATTGTAGAAGGTTCGAAAAAAAAAACTGTCAACGGGATGGGACATTCATTTCTTCTGATCTCGGACTAGGTAAAAAGTCCACATGCTGTTTCCCGCGCAGCTTGTTAAAAAAAAAGTGTCCAGTCCAGTGATCAAAGACGATGGTCTAATGGCCCGTCATTAAACACTACTTCTGTCTGTAATTCCCTCTCGTATTTGTTAGAGACCTCGTTTTGTGAAGTGCCTACATTAGCATCTGTACAATTCTTATCTTTTAAAATGCTAATAACCCGAAACTACTTACTTCTGTTGTATATAAATGCTTTTTATTTAGTTTAATGTTGTTCATTAGACGAGTTAATACAAAAGTACAAAACAGTTGGTTTTGTTATGTTGTATTTATCATCTAAATATGCGCATATGAATAGTTACAGTATTAAGATATTTTACAATAAAGACTGACTGACTGGTAGAGAATGCCACGGTTACATTAAGTCCGCCTATTTACCACTACTCAACATGAAGTATAAATAAACAAATAAAGTTTTATTTCGTGTTTGTCGACGTCGTCGATGTAGACGACTTATTGCTGAAGGTTTACGTGTATAGTAAACACTTGTATTAAAGTTACAGATATCTACAAAATAAATCTTGGATTTTCTCAAGTCGTAAAAACTACGAAGTATTGGTGGTTCGCTAGAAGGTTTAAATAATTTAGATAAACAAACCGCGTTTTATACGGTTATGCACGTTGTTATGGAGATAATATAAAAGATGCAATTCTTTGTTATAAACAAGATAGACAAAGAGCGGAACAAGAATTCACTGCGTAGAAAAAACCGTGACGCCACAATTAATTTTCAGTACCTACTGCAAGCGTCTAACGTATACTACAATAGGTAAGATACAGTAGGAGCCAAGATAATCAGCCTCATTTTATAATAGCAAACTAACACGCGAGGAGCCAATAATAATTGACTTATGAGCGACTCGCGAATCACAACGAACGCACGGACGCACGGACTTTTATCTAGATTATACAAATAAAATAACCAGAAAGTATTCCTATACAATATAAACCTTCCAGAAAATTTAAACAAACTATCGTTCACGGTTTTTATAAGTGATTAATGCCCGTTTTCACCAACAGCCCCTAAAATTTAAGTGTCTCTTACGCCAATATAATCACGGTTTTTGCATATTATAAAGTTATTATTCTGAATCAAAGTATGAAATCGAACACTTTTAAAGATGTCATACTTTAATTCAGAATAATAACTTATTAATAACTTGCAAAAACCGTGATTACAGTGGCTTAAGAGACACTTAAATTTTAGGGGCTGTTGGTGAAAACGGGCATTAGTATTATAGTTTAGAAAAAATTAACATAGGTACAGACTAAAATAGTTAATACTAACTTCTGCTAGAACCTTCACTTGTGTGCAAGTAGAAAAATATAGCCTATGTCGTACTGTGATTTTTTAGTTGGAATGTCATCCAATGACTTTTTCCGCTCTAGGGTGGAGCATGGGGATGTGTCAGACTTTTACTGACTACTAAAACCCACTTCTATGTTTCTTCTTTACTTTGCGTTGTCACTCAGTGATGAAGTAGCATTCTACTGGAGAAAGAATTTTTAAAATAGCTCCTGCAGTTTTGAGTTTATTCTTAACAAACAAAAGTACAAACCTTTTCTCTTTATAATATTAGCAAAGATTATTTAGTGATAAGTGAAACGTCATGAACTCCAGAAGAAAAAAAGCATTCATATTACAAGCAAAAAGGATTTTTTTAACTTGGAACCTTTGTAGCCAATTAATGGCGGAGATTAAAGTATTTTATGGCCCTTAAAGATGTTTTAAGAGACCTAAGGGTTTATTTTATTGAGCAAAGAGCTGCGTAAAAGAGATTATTCTTTAGAAATAATGTTTCTTATATTTTTCGCAATTTGTTGTGAGCATTTCTGGGAACTTTTGATGACTTTTTATCATTTTTGGAGTCTTGAATAGGAATAGATTCTTTTTTACATAATATTTGGAGGCCTTTGCCCAGCAGTGAGACACTATATAAGTAGTGGGAAACTTATACATATAGTGTCTCACTACTAGGCAAAGGTCTTTTCCTTCCAAACCTGCCTGTTTTAAGCAATCTCTGTGAAAATTAGCCACATGAATTAAACCCAGATCGTCACAATAACTGCGCCGCGCGGTCTACCTCAACGACGTCGATCCCCCTCAGGCGTCCAGTGAGTGATGATCCTCATTCATCAGTCCGGATGCATTCGACATGGTCAACCCTTTCCCACTTCAAACTGTTTTTCCCCTAACATCTACTACTTGAGTTATAGAGTGCAGGGTTGAAGAATACATAGGTATGCAAAATATAAAACCGATCATCAACATTAATTTATTAAACGAATCAGCAAAATACGAAATTGATGTAATCATCACAGCGTTGATTGGTTGGATTGGTTTCTCATAGTAATCTACACTAATATAATAATCTGCGGAAGTACTGGTCCGATTGCTAAAAAATTTTCACCAATAGAAAGCTGCTGTATTACTGAGTGACATAGGTTATATATTTTATGTACGCGGGCGAAGCTGCGGGGTAAAGCTAGTAGTGTATATTTGTATGTATGTATCTAATGTGATTAGTTCACCATTAAGTTGCATCTACTATGTTATGTTTCTGTACCACCCTAAGGTCGACAGGTGAAAATGCCCAAGGTAATAAGTCTGCGTTTGTACAGTGTTCCTTACTTGTGCATAAAGTTAAAACAAATAATAATTAAAACACGTTGTTACCTAGTGCTACAGTTTCCTGATCATCTTCCTGTCCCTATGCGTAAGAGGCTGGGAAACACCAATCTAAAATTCAATGGATGCTGGTGACGTAGCGAAACCATTAATAGTACTTTTAGATAAGGAAAATAATAAGTGTAATGACGGTAAGGTAGGTAACCCTGCAGTGGTCGCACGGAATATTTAGTACCTAATTCTCTGTTGCACAAATAATAGTATTTCCGAAAAACTACAAATGAGAATCGTTTGATATTCCTAGTAGACAAATAAGGTATTTTGCGTGTTGCGGTAAATGATAAATGATATTCATTTTGCAAATAGGTTTTAATTCATGAATCCCCGACCGGTCTCATAGGACCGCGCTGTTATTGTCTTACTATTGTGTCTCGTTTCGCGGGTATTGATAGGTTAAATAAAAACATTTATGCGTAAATTTTTTGTCGTTAATTTAAACAGTGTGTGTAGTGGGTAGTCAAACTACCCTGAGAAGAAACGCCAACACAAACTCAGAGGTGACAGTCTCTTTTAAAGTCCATACAAAATATGTAAAAGTTAAATCACATGAGAAACGTACAGATTAGAGTCTGAGATGGCCTTTTGAGGAAAGAATTATACAGATTTGAGTGGACTTGTCCAATCAGTGCAAGCATTTGTCAGTATTCGCAATGCTTAACTCGGGACAACTAAGGTGCTTAATTCATGAACCCCCGACCGGTCCTGTGAGACCGCGCTGTTATTGTTTTATTATTTTGTCTCGTTTTGCGGGTATGTGATAGGTTAATGCTCAATGTAGGGCTCCATGAAGGTATTCAAGGTATCCATGAAATCTGAAAAATCTACAGATAATTGTAATTTTTTAAGGTGTAACTCCTGAAGGGTTAACGAATGTACGTTTTCCATTAGGTATATGTTTTCCCCCTATTGTTGTATTTTGAGATAGCATTGTTTGTGTAAATAATTTTAAACCTCGAATTCCCAAGACTACGTCATGACATACATAATTACATACTATGTATTTAATCAAACTATGTGTGAGGTCCAACGACCAAAATCCTGTTTGTTTTCCCTCTATTATTGTGTTTTTGAGATAAGATTGTAGGTGTTTACTTATATATTTTGAATATCGAATTTCCGCAACTACGTCACGGGAAACTATGCATGTTCGTTGATAAGGTCGAACGAACGTTATTTTGTGAGTTGCGTAATTTAGGCTGCATTCCTTTTCAAATAACAATATTTTTTTCACCTCAGCACCTCAAACAAGTATGTTTTGCAGTTTAAAGACAGTGAGCAAAATTCGATTTTGCTGCGAGCGTGAGACAAAGTAACTTTTTAATTATTTTTTTTAAATGCCGTGTCAGTGGTGGGTCTACTCACAACATTCGAAAGATTTGAACTTCACTTTGTTCTGTCACTTTCACTTCGATACGAAAAGAGCGAGAGATAGAAACAAGTCGATTCAAAGTTCGATTTTCAAATTCCATATATAATAGGCTCAAAAAAGAAACCAACAATAAAACGTTCGGAAACACGTCACCTATAAAATTTCAAATCAAGGTTTAAATGTAATTATTATACTTTTCTCTTAATAATCGAATTATATTTTTTTAATGATCAAATAAAGAGATGTTGAATTAAAAAATACGAATTGTTTTAACAATCTTTATTGTGACAGAATAATTTAGTAATAGTGCAATTTCCGAACGCATCTTTAAAAAATAGCGGGCTTTAATTTTTTATTGTTTTCTTCTTCTGTTCGCTAGCTACAATGCAATACACGTTGGATATTATTAAAATAATCTATACTAATATTATAAAGAGTTAAAATTTGTAAGTTTGTAGGTTTGTAAGTTTGTATGTAGGGGGTAATCTCTGGAACTAATGGTCCGATTTGAAAAATTCTTTCAGTGTTAGATAGCTCATTTATCGAGGAATGCTATAGGCTATATACTATCACGCTACAACCCACGGGAGCGGAGCAGTAACGAAAAATGCGGGTGAAACCGCAGGGGACTGCTAGTAATAAATAAATATGAGTGAATCCAGTGATGATGTCTGCGATTTAACACCGGAAGAATTGAAGCAGTATGTAAAAATGCAGAATTAAGTTTCCTGCCTGAAAAGTCTCTTGAAAAATATCTTAAAGCTTATGATATTTTTAATCAATGGAGACTTAAAAAGTGTGCAAATACTTTTTAACTTTTAATTTTTACAAATATACATGTGGTTTAAATATTACCAAGTTGTATTTTTTATTACCTTTACATTATTTGTTCTCGCTGCTGAAGTGAAAAGTTGTATGTGCTACACGAGACCAAAGTTATTTGCATCTCGTGTCTTTGAATCCCTCGCTGCACTCAGGATTCTAACCTAGAATCACTCGCTACGCTCGTGATTCAAATATAGAATCCTTCGCTTACTCGGGATTCAAAATCAACACTCGCGACAAAAACCAACTTTGCTCTCTTGTTGCACAAATAACTATAGTACCACAAGGCGGCTGCGGCGTAAAATGAATCAATTGTTTTAGGTAGTTGAGTTTCAACTCATCATTATCTCCCTGGCATTTTCCCAGTTAGCTTGGGGTTCCAAGCAAACCCCAGTTTAACTGGATGCGGATGAATTACTCTGTTTTAAATGGTCCTACAGCGATACTCATACTCCCTTAGATAGACTGACATCTGACTATCTGACTACTTCTAGCGACTATCAAAGATCTACAGATGAGAACCGGGTCCAGCGGCTATAATATGTGCTTTCTGAGGCACGGGGTGTCAGTAATGTCGTGGATAAACTTAGCAAAATACACAAAAAATTAAAAATTCACGTTGAATGCACGGTTTTGAACCCGCTATCGCATGCATGAGGGGCGGGCGCCTTAATCATGCGCCATCACGACTATGGAATTCCAATTCCGTGACTCAAAAAACGAGACTAATCATTCGCAAAATTACGTTAATTTTACTGTTTCAAAAATCTAGGTGGCTTGATAAATCTAAATGATGATCAATGATTTCTTATTTGACACCGTCAGCAATCAATATTGTCATCGCGAACAATGAGTCTTTTTTAAACATATTCAAAGAGTCTTTTAGCCTGAACGACAGAACATTGTAACAATATTACACATACTGTTTATTCAGAAAATTGTGTTCTAGTTACGACACTAATTTCGTTAGTTAAATTGGAAACCACTTTCAGTATCTACACGTAGGCTATGTTGCAGGATACTACGTGGTAGGAAAGCACATTATTTCTCATCACAATGTAGTTAATTTAGCCATTAACAATGCCAAAACCAGTTTTAGAGGGATTACTTAGTTTATAATAACTTGTGGGCCGCGTAATTACATAGGAGATGAAAATACTAAAAGGTTTGATTATATTGGAAAATATACTCTAGTTATATACACAAAAGTATCAAAATTGTTTGTTTCAATGTAATGTTCGATGCCTAAATTACTTTGTTTTGCTTGTTCAGCAAAGAAAAATACCATTTTCCTACATTTTATTTCAGCGCAATCATATGTAGTAGTAACTCTAATTTCACGCTGTCTACACGTTCCTACATACAAGTATATAAGGACACATGATGGCCGGCCGTGTTTTTATAGTAGGTGTAAAAGAACTTTTGAGTGTTTGCTATCTCATATCTTTTTATTGTTCGTTATATAACTTTTTTACCTACCTAGCAAAAGAAAGTTGCCACTTTGCGAAACCTAGAAAAATATTTTTTCTTACTTATGACATTACCGATTTATAAAACAGGTTACTTTGGAATCTTCGGGTTGACTTGGAATTATAAGTTCAAATAAACTAGATATAAATGTTGTTTTTTTTTCGCAATAACTTAAATATTTGTACATAAATATCCAGCTATATGGCAAAAGGGGAAGGCGTTTCAGAGTTTTACTGACTAAAACCTCATTTATGTGCCTTTCACTTGTTCTTTGCATTTTAGGACCACGGGTAGCATTTTTGTACCGTTCCCCAAGGCCCAGAAGGCATCGGCCCTACTGGGCCCCTACGGTAAGAATGCGGAAAAAGTCGGAATAGAAAAAATCGTTCTATACGGGTTAGCTGACAGATATTTTAGACTATATAACATCACAGTGAACAAAGACAGGACACAGGCTTGTATCTAATATGTTATGTAGTAGTAAGAATAGTCATTAAAGACATCAAAGGTAAAATTTGTAAGTTTGTAGGTTTGTAAGTTTGTATGTAGGGGGTAATCTCTGGAACTACTGGTCCGATTTGAAAAAATCTTTCAGTGTTAGATAGCCCATTTATCGAGGAATGCTATAGCTTATATACCATCACGCTACGGCCCACGGGAGCGGAGCAGTAACGAAAAATGCGGGTGAAACCGCAGGGGACAGCTAGTCTCTAATATATTATGTAGTTGTAAAAATAGTCATTAAAGATATCAACGTAGGTATAACACTACTATTAAGTAAATTAAAACTACGTATCTAGGATTATTACAATCATGACTAAGTTACTGCATGAAATCATCATCTAACCTGTCTTTAACACATTTCAAAATATTTTGCTAAGCAGAAAAACAGTGATCATAAACAAACGTTTTTCTAAAAACAAGACATAAAGAAACGTAGACAACTGCCCAAATGTTTTGATGTTTTCCGTCGATTTAACGACTTGCGGAGATAGCAGAAATATGTTTTTGTCTTTCTTTTCCTAGTTTGAAATTGAAAAAAAAAAGATAGGTAAGACTTTTATTTTTTTAATGCTTTCTAATTTGGCACATGGCCAATAAAAATAAGAAACCGATACTGATTACGGATAAAGGTACGAGTAATTATCCTTAATTGTAATTTTTTCAAATATTTCTTAGTCGTAGGTACATGCTGCCAAAATTATACCTTCTTCTTCTTCTTCTTCCTGCCCTTATCCCAATTTATTAGGGGTCGGCGCAACATGTTTTTTCTTCCATTCTGTCCTGTCACCCGTCATGCCAAAATTATACCTATTACAACGATATTTGCAAGTTTACGTTTTTAATTTGTGGAATCCACAATTAAACCGAAATAAAGACTTTCGATGTAACTGGAAACAAAAAAAGCCATAGCAAACAGTAAAAAGATCAGCTATTTCCAATATTTTTGTAAAATGTAAGTAAATATTTGTTTGGGATTACACGGAATCAGAGTTGTTGTGCAAACAGTACTCGCTCAGGTGACACTGAACGCCTGTATAAACCGAACGGGTATCGCCCCGCCGTGAAATTGCTGACTGTACCCATCGTTTTTATAGCAAACCGATGCAGTTCGGAACGACGCAATCGTGTCGATGGCATTGCCAACGTTACATATTCGCTACGAGATTTTTATTAGATTTTGCAACACACACCCGTGAAAATCGCTGAATTTAACGTGCTTAATGCTCCAGTAGAGTTTCCTTTGATATTTTCTACGCAAAATATAATAATAACGGGTTTTGCTAACATACCTAATGTTTATGAGGCTTGAAATATTATGGTACTCAAATGTCTTAGTAAACAAAGATAATTCTTGGTTTAAATCATCTTAAAATAGCATTGACATAAAGGATTGTTGAGTGTGGTGGTGACGTTAAGTGAAGTTGTCTGTCAGAACTTGCTGGCACAAGTTGCCTTTACAAACAGAATATTTAAAGCAGATTTTCTTTAATAATATTGTCAAAATAAGATATGCATCGTCCGGAAACTGGCATCCACCAATCCGCACTGGACTTGCGTGGTGAATTTTTGTCAAGTCCTCACACACACATCCAGGTAAGAAGGTAGGACATTAATAGTCTTAAATTAGTAAATTAAGTTACAATAGTATGTTTATTTAAAAATAATTTGTTTTTGGGTAGCCGAGTAAAAAATACAAAATAACTGAAATCTAGTGCTTAAATGGACATTAACGTCTAAGCGTCGTTCTAATACACACTGTAGAAGTCTGTAAAGTTAGAAATTACTGACAAGACTGTTAGACCTACAATATTAGAAACAAAGTTTTCGACAGACCAATCCCCCAGAATGGTTTTAATCGAAAGATTACCCTTGTATAACAGTTGGACTTAAGAAACACTTATAAATTGAAATATAACTTTACGTAGGTAGAAAATAATATAGTGATTTTGTAAGTTAACTTTGTAATGTATATTTGTGAATGTTTCAGGACCTAAAAGTCATAAAATATGAATATCTTGCTTGGTATGGACTGTCAATAAAATTCCGAAAATAAAAATCCGTCGTTTCCATTCATTTCTTCGAGATAAGCGAACATACGAGTATTATAGTTGATTTTTATTTAAACTGAGATGCTCAAATTGTAAAAGTTACTAAAAGTTTTTGAATAGGTACCTTATTCCTTAAACATTATTTTTTTTTTACGTGGGAAATAGTGTAGTAGACTAGTTTAAACAATGTTTTTTCAATAGTACGAGTATGTAACTGTTTTTTTTTTTGTGTTCAATAAAACCATTAAATGACTCCTCCTGCTCTTAACGGAACGAGTCTATCAAATCTAACACTTCCTGAGCTAGATTTTTGTTGTCTAAAACTTACATTACATTTTTTTCAATTACCATTTTGTGGTCCACGGCAAGGTAACTCTCTCAAATAATCCTGCAGCTGCAGCTGCAGCAAAGTCATTGTATCTAATCTTATAACTGCGTCTTTCAATATGACTATTAAAAATAATAAGTCTATTACGCTATTATGACAACGTTACTTCTGTTCTTCTTTTATTTAATAACAGTCATTAGTCTTAGTCTACGACTGCTAGTCAGCTGGACTAATTAATGACGTATATATTTCACTAGAGTGTCTGCCATCTTAGTTAGTGGACATACGTATGTACGCGCTAGATTCTACCATCGGATTAATCTTTGTGAAAGAAAAAAATTGTCTCAAAGGAACGTACTGGTGAAACAAAATGTGCTATTCGAGGTCATTTTCTACCCGTTTAGCAACATCAACAAAATCAATCTTTATATTCGAGTGTGAAAAAGAAACAAACATACAAGTATACACGCACTCAAAAACGTTCACCTTTATAATATTAGTGTGATTATACTTTCGTTACTATTATGGTATGATAGTGGTCAAATGCGAGGCTTTACATAACACAAAAAAATCCTTTTCATTGTTCTGAAGTACTGTTTAAGAAATATCAAAAGCATTCTAGACCTATAACAACGAAAAAATCTAGACAAAATGTCTCAAGTATCAAGAACTAATTTTATATGACCCATATCTTTGCCAGTTACATTTTACACATCTTTCATCCAAAAAAATACCTGCGACACTTTCAGCGCCTGTTAAGATTTTTATTACATTTTCACTTGACACCTTATTGGTAGCTTGGAAATTGGTTAGAATTGACATTTCAGATCAAAGAAGCCAAGCGTAGGTGGCTTAATGTTTCTGAATATAAAACCTCCAAGATGAGTAAATTTAGAACAAAATGTAAGCGTCAAATTCCTTCAGAAGGAATGAAAATGAAATAATAATGAAAGGGGAAATAATAAATATTCACGTGACACTGAATTATTTACGTTCTACAACATTTTATCTGTTTGTACTGAAAATCTTTGAAGTTTCGTCTAAATACCGAAACGGTAGATTAAGAGATTGCATCTAAATAACATCACCGATGGTGTTGTAGATAAAAATAAATACAGCTTCATCTATACTAATATTATAAAGAGGTAAAATTTGTAAGTTTGTAGGTTTGTAAATCTTGTTTGTATGTAGGGGGTAATCTCTGGAACTACTGGTCCCATTTGAAAAATTCTTTCAGTGTTAGATAGCCCATTTATCGAGGAATGCTATAGGCTATATACCATCACGCTACGACCCACGGGAACGGAGCAGTAACGAAAAATGCGGGTGAAATCGCAGGGGACAGCTAGTTTTGAATAAAATAATATTATTTTAGCAGTGCGGGTTGCCAGCGATGACGGCGTGATACGGCTCTGAAACGCGGTCGCTCATAATGGGCCTCATCAAAAGGTTTAAAGTCACCCAAAGGGCAATGAAGAAGGCTATGCTGGGAGTTTTTGTGCATGATTGGATCAGAAATGAAGATATCTGTGGAAGACCCAAGGTTACCGACATAGTGCGAAGAATTGCCAAACTTAAGCAGTAGTGGGCAGGTTAGATTGCTAACAGAAGAAAAGATAGTCGACAGTACGTTAACAGTCGTTTTGTTTAGTCAGAAGCTAGGAAATCATACATCAGTATTGCTATACCCTATTATTATATTACTCAATAACTAGGTTGTTATTCAGCTGCATTCGTTTTGATTTGGAAACTAACCCTAGCGCATTTGGGAAAAGGCTAGAGAAAATCGTTTTTATTTGTTGGCAATCTTAGTGGCGGTGAAAATCACTCAAAATGATGAGAAACCAACTTTAAAATACATGACTAAAAATAAACAGTTTGATTTAGGTAAGCGAATATAATATACCTATTTACCAGCTGAATTTTGTTCATATTTCAGAGTTCACACCAAAATAAAACTAGTTCTTCATAGAGTAGATACATACTTTCAACCACTGAAAAATTGCCACAGAATTAAAAGTCACCTCGTGGTTCGTTAGTCACAGCAATTATATTACTGGTCTCTAATTATTCCCGCAGAGCAAATGTCTCTTCCCAAAGAGGAAAAAGAAGCTTGATCACCACGCTAGCTCGTCGCAATTACTCAGCACAAAAAAAAAACGCTTTCAGAGACTAAAGGTACCTCTGTAGTAGGTGGTACGTAACATTGTCACTGAGGTAGGTCCCGCTACCCTTATCAAGGAGAACCGTGTTGAGTAAACAGTCACCGTGTCCCGCGCAGATTTTGATTAATTTCACACACCGCCCCCGAGTAATTACTTCCCGTGATGTCATTTTATCATGTTCCGCCGTTCCAAGGTTTCAGCAGCCGAATGTCACACTTCACACTAATATTATAACAGCGAAAGTTTGTGATTTTGTGTGTGTAAGTATGTGTTTTACTTCTTACGCTTGTACGGCTGACCATGTCCTACGATAGCACATAGGATACTTTTTCTTCCGTGGAGTGTGTTCCCTTGAGACCAATTTCTATATCGGTACGGGCGAACCCGCTGGAAGCAGCTAGTTGAACATAGTTGGAAAATTTACTAGCAAAAGTGCTTGTAGAATGGTCTCCTAATTTCGAGCTATTAATCTTCTCCAAGGCTAAGTAAGCAAAGAGCAAATAATGATGTTCTAAGATAAATGTTTAGGGGAGATACGAATGATGGGGATGTCTAGCTAAGACAAAGGTTGTCTTAGACAACCTTGCTCGACAGCAAATTCACTGAGTGTATTTTAATTTGTAATTTATAAATTAATAACCGTGGAAATTTAAGACGAGTGCAGCCTTGACCCAGTCATGACCTACAGCTTAGGTACTATTAATAGGCTTAAAATAAATATTATATTCCTACTAAAACCGGTACAAAGTGAAAATTTTTGGATGTGTTTGTTATTCCTTCACGTTAAAACTGCTAAAAGGATTTGAATGAAAAGAGTTATAGTTCTTACATCCTAAGATCGTCTGGTAGATATCACTATGAGCGATAATACCGCAATTGTACCAATAGGACTTAAGTATGTGTAAAAGTTGTGTTACTATAAACTTTATTTTATTTTATAGTATTCTATCCCGGGAGTAGAATACTACTAGAAAATTAGAAAATTATCTCAAGGGAACAATCCGCAGCTAGAAATAATAATAAAATTATACAGTGTTTATGTATCATAGTTTTTAATGATAAAATCCAATGCT
Organism: Mythimna separata; assembly: GCA_030763345.1. Taxonomy (NCBI): domain Eukaryota; kingdom Metazoa; phylum Arthropoda; class Insecta; order Lepidoptera; family Noctuidae; genus Mythimna; species Mythimna separata. Next base: position 16,449,947 of record CM061171.1, on the reverse strand, counting down.
TCATTATGTGTTAAATTGTCGCTTCAAAAACCTCATGTGCGGTGTGATACAATGTATCTACATGTACATATGTATCAGTGAAGTGACCCGACGATATTGTCGTCGATTATTCACGACTCGTCAATTTTAATCGCACGTGTATGAGCACCCTCTAAAAATGAGTTCTGATAAAGTATTGACCTACGGAAGGGTTGTGGCGAAAGGCCACGATTATTTTTTATTGAAGTTCATAATATTATGCGCTAGATTTTTCTCGCTGCTTCACTTCTAGTCTGTAGAAACCGAGTGTAATCAATGGGCCTTGTAATGTTCTCACGCCTGGGACTCAGGCCTCCTCTCTAGGAGAGGGAACGGGTCGTAATCCACCATGTGGGTTCAGTGCAAATTGGTGGATGAAAAGACGATGACTAATGATGACAAAATGAGTACTTTTCTGGAATATGAGCTACATAACCATCAGCAATGTTATAGCTTGGTACCAAGTAAGGTATCGCCCTAAAGTAATTCCCTAAAAGTGAAAGAAAATTTTGGAGAAATACTCTTTGGAGTGCACTACTCCAAAGAGTAATTCTCCAAAAAAATTTTTTACTCAAACGCGATAGCGGCATAGCCAGGCCAATTGAGGTTTACAATACAATGATATTTAGGATACATACGATAGACCTGCATGCAATTTCTTGGTACCCTAGTGAGGCACAGGCCTTATACAAACAGGCATGTTTGCTTAAAGGGGAGCTTAGCTTATCTCTTAGAGTAGCTTAGTTGCTTTTTCTCAACTGTGCTGCAGTCAGCTTCCAGTTAAACCGAATGCAGCTGAATATCGGTATTTTACTATGAAGCGACTGCCTATCTAGCCTGCACAAGTCAGTAATTGATGTGTAACACGATACCCCTTTTATTCAAAATAAAGACTGGCTTCAGAATTCCTGGCTTTTGACTATCCGTAACGACTAACCAACTGATTTCTGAAAGATGGAGTAATCTTGATGTTATGATGGTCACTCATCTATAGACTGATTTTGGCAAGCGTTGCTTAACCTTGAATTATTTATCTATGAGCTCCTCCTTTATATAAATATAGACGAACAAAAAATCAATTTAACTTCTTAATTAAATTATTTAAAATACCTATTTAAAAAAAAATGCAATAAAAGCAATCTCCAGCCATAAATTCGTTGAACATAACACCGCACGCGCACTTTAGAGAAATGTCATTAAAACGCGCAGCAATTTATGCATTGCAACGATTACGCGCACACTGAACAGCGTTCTGTTACGAGCTGATCGTGATAAACTGTTCACATACCCCACTTTCAATTCGCATATCAAGGCCGCGGTTAAATTGAAACAACAAACAATACACTAACGTATTGTTTCCCAAGCCTTTCTTTTCCGTAAGAAGCGGAACACTTATATACAACCTACCTACTTCGAGGTTATAAGTATCAAGCTCTCCGACTCCACTCGATTCCTCTACAGAGATTTAGTTTAGGGATTCGAGTGAGGTGGTTCATTAATCAAACGTTTTCCATTAAATTGCTCCGATTGTTCCCTATAGGGTTCGTCGGAGCAATTATTGCTATAATCAAAGTTAACGTATGTATCGATTTTGATACATATTGCGTTTGATGTTGTATTGTAAATACTATAACAGTTAGGTTATACGTATTACATTATTTACTCAAATAGTATCCTGGGGAAGTTATAAATGTTTGTATATAATTAAAAATATTTTCCTACAGTTTCTACGTGCCGGACGTGACTGGCAACGGGATCAGTGTGCTTAGTTGCTTATATTATACACAGTGAAAAATATTAGGTGTACACTGTAGAATACTACTTTCCGTGAACTGGTATTTCCCTGTTTAAATGAAAAAGGGTTTGTACTGCAAAAACTATAGTAACACGTCATATAGTTATACATAATGCATAAAAATATTCAGAAATGTACGTCAATTGGGGACCCCTCTCACATTAAAATATCTTAGAAAAGGGGGTTACCGGTTGATGACGCTGTCTGAATCTGCGATTGAGGTTTTCTGTAGAAAAACACCAAAGTGCAATGGGCCCGCGTGGTAAATAATGCTCTTTTAGAGAGGAGGCCTGAGTCCCCGGAGTAGGAAACAGCTGTACAAAGCTGATTATGTATGTATCTTATTTAAAGGAAATCTGTAACAGGTGTCGGGTTTCGCCAGGTTTTATACAAAATGTTTGACATTATAGACTTGACCTTTAAGTGTTTAGGCCTTGAACGTATGTACCTTTGACCTAACGAAGCTGAGGTAAAAAAAACTGTCCCTCATCACCTGCTAACTTTTCCCAAGTAAGTTGGGGTTGGTTTCCAGTCTAACCAAATACAGATGAATCAGTATTTTTGGACTAGCGACTACCTATCAGACTTCCACTATACAGTAACTGGTTAACACCATACTTTTGGCTAGACTAGAGGCAGATTTACTGGCTTTTCTGACTATCCCTAACGACTATCAAAGAGATCTTTTACATTTTTCTTTTCTGCCACGTTAATCTGGCTTTGCAACTGTCATTTGAAGATACAAATGACAGCTGGGAAGGCGGATTAACGTAAGCCACGGGGGAAACACGATATGTTATGATGATCACCTATCTATACACTGACCTTGGCAAGTGTTTCATAACCGTAGACCGATACGTTTTTTTATGATGGGAAAGCGTCTAATGATTTCTCTCGCTCTACCCTACAGCATGTCAGACTTTTACTGATTAAAATCATGCCTATGTTCCTTGGGTTTCCTTTTGCGTTCCAGGACCACAGACTTCCCGTTCAGAAGTCAACCTATGGCCCCATTAGGCGTCTGTAGCTGTTATTACGAAAAAAAATAAAGGACAGCCCTATAATTACGTCATAATTGAAGTACCTAAGTGCAAACAAGTGTTTAAACAGAGTTATCAGAGTGATTATTCATACAATCGCGTTATTCACACGGGCCGATTTGTTAGTGTTGTCAATCGGGAGCGAGCGAGAAATAAATATCGAACGGACGCCCCTACGTGTTGTGGCCGTGTTTCAATTTGTTTACCAACATGTTGGAGGCACGTCCGCTGTACCGCCGAACCGGTAGGTATTATACCGCACGGTTATGCGGCTTACGTATGTGTGTCTTCATAAAATAAAATAACGGATTACGTGAGCGTCAATCATCTGACAGTTATTGTTTGAGTTATTGGTTGATTAATGAGCATTGTTTATTGGAATAAACATAATCAACTAGATGTTGCCAGCGGCTTTGCCCGCGTGACCGTAGAAATTTCTCCCTAGAAGTCATACTTACTTTCGGGGTAAAATTTCTTGACTTAGACATGGTCCACCAGTGTCGAATTTCATCCAAACCAATTCAGCCGTTCGAGTGTGACGAAGTAATAAACAAACAGTCAGTTCAAGCATCATTTTACTAAAGGCTAATTCATCTGTTCCAAAACAAAACCATTTTAGCTCCTAATACATCAAATAAATAGCGCGTAAAAATAAAAAAGTTCCTATGGGAAATCACTTAGGTTATCGCTGCCATAGTCAAGATTGATGGCACTACAATACTCCCATCATGTTTGAAGGTTGCTCTTAGGAAAGGGAAAATTATAAAGGAATAAACTGTCTGTTTTGTTTAACCGTTTCAAGTTGGGACTTTGATGTCTTAGCCGACATTGAGATATATTGGAACAGCCGTCTTTTTTTAGTCTTTAAATATAACACTAATAGTATAAAGGTGTTTGTTTGTTATTATATCAGGCTCGACCGGATTTGAATGAATTTTGGCGAAAGGGTAGACCACATTCTGAATAAAACATAGTAACTAGAAATAGAACAGGATTTCACACGTTTTATCCTACATATTACAAGTACTCTTGGATCATTTTTTTATTTTCAAGCAGGCGAAGACTTCGGCAACAGCTGGTATACCATAAAAAGGCAATTTAAACCTATCATAGAAAAAAAATAATAATTCCAAAGGTCCACAGGAACCATTACATGCCTCAATAAAAAGAATTCAACGGCGCAAGGATCCCAATACTTAAACATTTGGGTCAGCGAGGCCTCGAAAAGCGTGGATAACAAAACGGGTATAACGGATCGCTATTTGCAAAAAATGTATTCTGGTAACTTGATAGAAGACTTGAAGGTCGTGTGGGCCTTATTTGATTTGATATGACTGAACGTCAAAAGTATGTGTTACGTTTTCACTATATTCATAACACCTCGCGTCTGGTAAGCTAGTACCCTTGCTTTGATACAGAGGTGTATTCGGGTATGTTATTTTGAAGGACCTATACTACCAATTTAAATAAAAAAAACTTACCGTTTAATAGCGACACACAATTTAGTAGCGTGTTGCGCCGACCCCAAATAATATGGGATAAGGGCAGGAAGAAGAAAAAGAATGAATTTTAAATTCCCACTAATTTACCTTAATATAACAAAGAGTAACTAATAATGACCTTATAAAGTTAGCAAGGGTTCCCAAACTAGGCTCAGCCTGTATCTTGATGACCCAAAAGGCTTTAGAAGTTCATAATTCATGTATTTGTATGGCTGAAGCATCTCCATGAAGATCCATCATTAAGTCTAAACGTATAACTATGTACAATAATAATAATGTTTTACTTGAGGCGACTAAAACTAAGTACATTAGTACATTCTGGACAAAATTTATATTCTATGGCTGGAAGTTTCTCCCAGTTATATTCACGCCATTCCAGACTGACGTTAAAATATGCTTTTTGAGCCACGGAGAGGGCTTAATATGTTAAGAATGATCGGCTTTTGGACTGACAGTGGAAAAAGCAGCTTAACTTTGCTGTTCAACCGATCAATACGGCTCTTATTTGACCAAACGCTTACTCTAGCTTCTGTCGGGTAAAATTCCAATTTACTGAGTTGGTAACTAAGAATTTGCATGCAAGTTTTTGAGACCCTGTTTAATTACGTACTATTTACAAGCCAATCTGTTTAAAACCTTGCATTTTGTTATATGATAATAATATCAAATATCCTTATACGTCATGAGGAAATTCAACAACATAACACTTACATAATTATTTACATATCATTTGCCACACGAAAAATCAAATTGATTGAATTTCAATCAGCCATTCATATTAAATTTAAAAATAAATACAATAGTGACCAATTCTAGATTAACCTGCCCATTATTTATGGAACTTCGACATGGCATCAAATAAAAGATATATTCAAAAGTCATAAGTAGGTATTAATATTAGTCAAGCATTTCATAACGTTCGCTATGAACAAATTGGTTACTTATTGAGTTTTTGCTTACAAACAAAAACAATGACGTACCTATCCATAAATTTTAGGTGAAATACCTAAGTCAAGCTAGAGAATTTGGCAACGAAATATCTTCCTTGGTCCATCTCTAGACGGCCACAAGAATTAAAAGCCTTCGGTTTCGGTAGTATTGTCGTTAATTGAGAATTATGCTTCTATTACCGTTTAAACGTATAGCTATTCCATATTCTGTTGTGAAAATTGCGTCTTGTCTGACTGTGAATACTTTATTGAGAAAAATAAAGGGTAATAATGTCTAACGCATTCATTTTTTGGTAGAAAATTGTGAACTGGTTTTTTCCACTCTGGGGGGAACCAATGAGAGTGACAGACTTTTACTGAATTAACCCAACCTGTGCTATTACAACACAGAAACATCTTATGAGCGTCATACTCACAACTTGCTTGCTCTTGGTGGGATACAGTTGTAAATATTTACTACTATAGGTACTAATATTATACAGGGATAAGATTTGTATTTTTGTTTGTATTTAATAAACTCAAAAACTGCATGACCGATTTTTTTTAATATTTCTTTTTTTATCATTATGTGATAAAGGCACACATAATTATTAGGTTACCCTGTAAAGACCAGTTGTAAATAAATAAATAATAATAAAAAATCATTTTCTACTCTCACGCAATCGAAACCGCTGGCAGAAGCTAGTCATCTATGCAAGAGTCCATGAAAGACTCATAACAAACATCTTTCATAAACATACAATCAATCAGATTCCCTTTGTAAAAGCCGTAAGAGATACAAATCATGGTATCACGAGAATGGAGTCGGAACAGAATGCCTTATTGGCGGTCTATTGTCTACAAAGCCTTTGCTAATCTTAAAGCCGGCACGAATCGACCGTCTTTGAATTTTCTTGCAGGAAATTTCCGATATCTTTTAACTTATGTCTGCAATGCTAGGGTTGACGGGGTATGCTCAAAATACGCCTGTCAAATTAAATTTTTCTTAAGTTTTTTCATTTTGCAGGGCAATGCCAAGTTGTATGTTGAATAAAATATTATTTGCGGCCATAATGCGTATTTATTTACGGAATTATCTATACTAATATTGTAAAAGAGAACCTTTAGTATAAATTGTGTTTTGATTTGAAATGTGATGAATAAACTCAAAACTCCTTGACCGATTTTACTTACAGAATTCTACTTAATTACTCAGATATCCGCGAAACGAGACACAATAGTAAAACAATAACAGCGCGGTCTCATAGGACCGGTTGGGGATTCAAACGTTAAACTCTGAGTGAAATAGGGTCGCAGGCGAAGCCGCTGGCAGAAGCTAGTTATCATGAAAATTATCAATACAACTCTCCCACCATCTCTTACCATACTTAATGGTTATTTCATGAAAAACCCTGGTGCTTTCACCTTTAACTGAAATTGTGCCCCGTCGTCAATTCGTGGCATTACGATCCACCCTTATCACCTTTCACCTTTATTAGCAAACAGGTGTTCTTTCCAGGATTACCTACAAGCGTGATTCAAATACAACATGTAGATTCGGAAACAGCACTCTCTGCAGATCTTCGCTCCTTTACGAATCAAACGCGATCCGAAATTCAGGTAATACTGTTGTAAGATATTCGTTCTTTATTTTCTTTGCTTATCTAACCGATTTCACACACGGTTTGTATGTAAATTTACTATTTTATTTTACGCGTTCAATAGTCTGAAATAGGCTGTATCGCGATACGAGGCCTCGATCGTTACGTTACCGTTTATCTATACTGCTAGGACGTTGTACTTGCACGGTTGTTACTTCCACGCAAACTTTCAATAACACTGAAAACAAACAGGTTCCGCTAGTACGAGTAGTATGCAGAATAGGAGGAAATCTTATTTAAGTTCTTGTATGGAATTCTGTTTGAGACAAAGTTCTTACATACTCGAATTGTTATTTTCGTAGTAACAGATATGGTTTATAGAATTATAGATATCGTTTATTTGAACAAATAAAGGTTTGATTATATAGATACTTCTTGTTTAAATAGAACTGTATTTATAGAAAAACGTATATGTACTTCCGCTTAAACAAACGTTTAATAGGCGACTATCACTCAGGAAAATACCGACAAAATTGTTATAGTTTACGTACAAACACTTGTACGCACTACACATACAAGTTACAACTATTATCTTAAGCGATATAAGGGTCTATACAAACGTACCACAATCACACCACATCGCAGCGACAAAAAGTGGTTAGTTAGTTGTATTGTAGTGACTACAAATGTCGCAGTGGTTGCGTTTTAGTTGCTTTGTGGTTACGTTGTAGCCAAAGTTTGCAGACAGACTAATTTGCGATGTTGCTGGTAGTTGTATTGTGCAGCGGTGTAGTTGATATTAACCACTCGGTTGCGTTTGACGACAAAATTTGTCAAAATTTTGACTGGTAGAGAATGCCCTGATGCATTAAGTCCGCCTATGTACCCCCACTGTACATGAAGTTTAAATAAATAAATAAAATATGGTGCGAAGTGCGAATTAAACTATTTATTTCTATAAAACACGTGGTTTTGTTGTCGCGTTATAAATCTGAATAGACCCTAAGCAATTGACACGAAACAATGTAAATAACTAGAACAATATTGTGTAGTCGTAGAATATTTGTATCTATGCGTATCATTGCCATGTTGGTGCCTACAAAATTTGCTTATAAATTGAGTTCAGAAATGGGAAGATGTCATCGGGCCTAATTTAATGTTATATTCAAATACGAAGACGCCATGAAAAAATCCGAAATAAGGTGATTCTTATGCTGCGGCTAATAATAATATATTTTTATTATTTAAATTTTATTTTACGCAGGATTTTATGCTTTCTTTTTAAGGTGAGAGGGATCATCAAAATGACTTCTCCCGCTCTGTAGCGGGAGGGTGTGTCAGACTTCTACTTACTAAAACCCACTTCTGTTTCTTCTTTGCCTTAATTTCAGGGTCTCGGGGTTCTTGGTTAACAATTGAATACAAAATAATATATAGTATGTAGATGGTTTCTAATAGGTATGTATAGTGATTTACTACTCAGCTTTAATGGCATGGTAAAAAAGTTCCTCGTTTACTTATACTTAGTAAACTATTAGGTTGTAAACTACAATGTTGACTAACTTGAAAAGGGTTTTCAATTAGTGTCAGCACTTTTATTAGCAAAATTACACTAGGCTCTAGGAAACTAATAGCCACAGTTGAAACTGAAACTAAACATTGTACTATGTGAATTATTGAAGTTTGCCCACGCTTAATTTATCACTGCCAAGAGAACCAAGTAAACGGTCCGTTCAAAGTGCCTAGTGCGGGTTTGTTTTACGTTGATGCCATCTACACATTCATGACGTTCAGTGCTCCGATTGGCCCGCTCCAAGCTCTTGACCAATCAGAGAGCCAAACGTGAAATACGTTTCGATTGTGTCTAACGGAAAAATAACTCGCACTTAGCGCATAGATAACACAACAGTGACTATTGAAGAACAGTAACAATGTAGTACTAACAACATCGCTCACATTTTTCTGTTGATAAACGATACAAATGCAATATGAATATAAGGTATATTTTTTACACAGATTTACGAAAATAACTTGACACAGTTATTTGGGAGTATAATAGTGCATTTTGTAAAAGATAAAGCGGAAAATTCAAAGGCTTGAAAAATGCAATTTCCTGCTACATGAGCTTTTAAAATGAACGTGACAGTAACGGTGAAGAGGCTATTTTATAGAGAAACTACTAATTAAAAACAAATTGTTGCTCAGCACAAAAGACCGGTGTTTTTCATATAGGCGTACAGTTTAATGTGATAGGTACTTAATTTTTTATTGTCTTCTGTTTTTATTAACAATTCTGCTGCCAGCGGCTTCACCCGTGTGTTAGTAGAAAATTATCCCATGGGAACATTATGTTCATCAGGATAAAAAATATCCTATGTGTTATTTTAGGATACGGCCTGCATGTGTACTAAGGTTTATTGAGAAGTGACAGAAGAGTAACAAACATCCATACATTTGTATATACAAACTTTCGCTTTTATTATGTTAGTAAGATATGATCTGAAGACTCTTTAAGTAACATTCCGGTATTACCTAGCGAATCAATCTTTAGTAGCTATTTAAAGAACAGAGAGCTTTTAGAGCGATCACTATTTTTTTTATTGGCCTTTAAAATTAAGCGCACTTCTAAGCTCGTAAAACGCAACTTTCCCCACATGAGCAAGCTTTCAAAGCTGCCAGATAAACAAAAGTCTTGGGTCAATCACCAAAGCTAAATTCAAATCGTCCAAAGTTAAAATATTCCCATAAACAAACAGATACAACCGTAATATAGAACGGAAATAACAGAGTTATGGGGCAAAGGGATCTCGGGTTAATACGAGTTCCATTATATATCTATCTTCATTTGCATAATCCAAAATGTTGGTGGAATACTAACATTCATTTTTATGATCTCGTGTAAAACGAGACGGCACTGTTAGAGCGAGGCCCTGTGCGAGACAACAATTTGATTTTGACGCGGGGATACACTCATGAATAATAAAATGAATTTTCTGAAGCATATTGAATTAAAGTAGGAACAAAATAAAGAATGTTATGTGTCGTTTTGGGGCACAGTTTTAGAGTAAAGCAGATTCTCTTGGATTGAAGGCTGTTACACGCTCGGAATTTTGAAAGTCTAATTATTACATGCCACGAGGCAATTACAGCAAAGCTGCGTGAGTAAATAAGTCTTACTGTTAAAATTACTGCGGTGACGTTATAACTTAATTTAAAAGCAATGTAGATTTGAAGATAAAGTAGGAAAGAAATACAAAATAATGCGACCACTCTACTACTTTGTGAAAATGTTGTCGTCACATTTTCAGAGCAAATAAAAACTTATGTTACGAAATGAAAAGACAGTCTCCGTGTTTTATAACACTGCAGAATTGCAGTTTCCATGAAATATTATTTTAAAATTTAAAACCAATCTTACGGGCGTTTCAAAAATTAAGATTTGATTTTTTATTTATTGTTTGTTACGATTTAACGTAAAAACTACTCGACCAATTTCAAAAATTCTTACACCTTCTGAAGGCTACATCTACACTGAGTACCTAACATAAGCTATTACTTTTCTTATTACACATGGGCGGAGTACTTCTATGCGGGCAAGACCGCAGGCTGAAGCTAGTATAAGATAACAGTAGACAATACATATTTCTTCCAACCTTCTATATCGAGAATATGATTACTATAGCAACAAGAACAAGCGATACGATGGCTATTCGCACGATATCGAATAACGGTTACTTATATCAAACTACAATATGCTAGATATTGAATGGCACGGTACACGTATAATATCACTTTATAGACTCCGTTACGCTAAGTGGACCGCCTACTTATGCTTATAAAAATAAGTAGCTGTTAGGGATTTGGCCGGTTTTAGAAGTTGACACTTTTGGTGCCAAGACCATGCCATAATTCGTTTGTGGGTTCATACCCGAATTCTGGAAGGGTCGTCGTTGTAATAGGTTGCTATTGTTAAGTTGCGTTCATGCCCAAAACCAGGCAAGTAAATTAAAAAAATAAATCCAAAAAAGGAGTCCAAATTTAAGTATTCTAAGCATACGAGTACTTATACTTATATTTGGACTCGCTTTTTTATGCTGGGCGCCAAAAGAGTTAATGGTTTACAAGTCGATCATTCTATACAAACGTAGTATAACGATTGCTTTATTATTTGAAAGTTTAATTTCAAATTAAAAAAATATGTTGATTTGTTATATTGTGTATTAAGCGAATATCTAACTTTTGACACTAATTTGGATATAAATAAATAGCTTAGAGTACAATGGCATTATAATTCGGTATAAAAAAACAGATGTAATTTTTTTGAACTTATTTTATTTTGCACAAAAAATGCAATAAATTCACTAGGTTATCATAATATCCAACCGCCCAAAGGCTTTTTCATAAAATTATTTTAGTCACTCTTTTCGTTATGAATTATCAAATAATATGATGGGAGGGTGCATCCGTGTATGTACAACTTTCTGTTTTCTCATCACTGTTTTTTTTAACTTTAAACAAATGAACAGAACTTGTAGGTATACCCCTTAAGTCACTTAGTACGTAGTAATTTTGAGCGACTGACCCTCCCTATTCAGTCTGGCAGCGATATTAACACATATTGGTCACTTTTTTGGAGCTTTAAAAGGTACGAGTTGAAATATATGAAAATGTCGATTTTGTGGGCTTTTCGCCATTATAGCGATGCGTAAAGCGGGAACTACATTAGACCGACGCACACGTGGACCACGCCTGATTTGTACGTAGAACAACGTCGCGTGGCGTGGATCTAGTATAGCTTTACAGGTCTAGTTGCCATATAAAATGTATGGAACCCGACGCGCCCAGATCGGCGTACGAGGCCCACGTGTGCACAATGTAGGTCTACTTCAATGCTTGCTAATTATTAAGTCGTTATGTCGCAGTCGCTTGATGTATCAGCTAATTGAGATGAAGAATTGTTAACTAAAACAAAATACTATTTCTTAAAATAGATCATGGTTATTCAGCGGGAATATACTAAGGTAGAATATGAGCTAAGATTTCAGTAAAAAAAAGGTATTTGTTTAATAAAATTCATGAGAAGCGCCAAAATTACGTTGCAAAAGAGGCGAATTTATGAATTAAACATAAAATCGATTGGGAAATGTATTCATTTTAAGTGTCGTCACTCCCGCTGGAGTTGATTTATTCATATAGGGTGATTTGTCCACCCGACGAATACAATTTTTTTATCACCATTTTTTCTGTCACGTTGGAAGGCTAATTTTCGTCGTTGTTTTCTTTTGTTGTTAATGTTATTGAAGACAATAATAAGTGTATTGAATTTGTAATTCATATTATCTACCTATGTATATTGATCATTAAAACCAAAAAAAAACTGTATTTTTGTTTGTATTGAACAAATTCAAAATCTGGGTACTGGAATGATTTTAAAAATTGTTTCATCAATAGAATGTTACATTGTCACCCAATGATAAAGCTTTTCTACAATCACACGGGTGAAGCCACGGACAGAAACTAGTGATCAATAGTACCGTAATTCGCGGAACGAATAAATATTACAACATTATAATTTCAGGCATTGAACCGTTTGGCCACAAATCTAACTGGATTCGACAGATCCTGAATTTTACTGTAAGAGATATATAATATAATATATCACTGTCAATATTTTATACTTTTATAGTCGGATACCTTATTAAAATATTCGAAGCCGGCGAAAATTTATTAAAAACACAACAGCACTTTTTGAACCAACCAACCAACAGGTAAAATTTGGTAAATAACACAGCCCATACAAAACTGCTAAGCCTGAATAATATAATTTTGAAAAAAAAAAGACAATTTTCGATATCTGAGTTTTGAATATTGAGAAATCTGTTAAAAAGAACGCCCGCAAAGAAAGATCCGCAAACGTCTTGCAACCATACTATAATGATCATGGCGCGTTGACTACTGCGTAACATACGGCTACTTAGCTTCGTATAAGCACCAAAAGCTCGAGGAATAATTTATAAATAAAACATTAATATTCTCATAAAATACCGCACGCCGAAATTTTTCCGAGAAAAACGTTATAATATTATTTTTCAGGGCACTGAAAGCTGATTTGAAATCAGCGATAAATTCGCCTCAAGAGCCCCGGATAAGAGTCACAATTTAAGGATCTTAACCTAATTTAGAGTTATTAATGTCACATTGTTCAGGTTGAGGCACATAAATTGAACGTTCTCCTATTTGGTCCACCCGAACCTTGTACCAAATGAGTTAAATTTGGAGAGTTTGAACCGAAGGAGTTTGGAAAACTTTGACCTGACTTTTAGGTAATATTGAAAATTCTTAGACAATATGGCTACTAAAGTACCCGTCACGAGAAGCTATAAATTTTGTAAACAAGTGTTCAGGAGTTCACAACATTTGGACAAACAAAAAAAAATAATTTGTTTAAGATTTAATAAATTATTAAGTAACAATATTAATTAACATATATTATTTAGGAATAATTATTCGTTAGATTCAGATGTTTCCATTTCTGTGTCAGAATCAGTGACATGTATCACGAAGCTGTCTACAGTTTTATCAATCATCTCATCGATTTATAACAATAACAACCAGATCCGCGATATATGCAAAGCAATGAAACAAACCCATTCGAAATTCGCATTCGAAACTCGAATGACGCGTTTATTTCAAAATGGTGTCCCGATAGTTTACAATCCCTGCGACGGACCAAGAAACAAAAAACGATAGCGCTTTGAGTCGTTAAAATATTATCCGACTAAATTAATTAGGTTGTTACTTTCATATAACCCGTCTATATTTCATGTCGATTGAATATGGTTACTTAGTAAAAGATGTTTGTTTACAAAATTTATAGCTTCTCGTGACGGGTACTTTAGGTTAATTTAATGCTAAAAATTAGAAACTAAAAATAAACAATAAAAACCCTAAAGTACCTAAAATAAACTAATCTATGTTGTCAAAAACACTTCTTCACATCGCTGTCGATAAGCAATGTGTCCAAAAAATCGGTTGCATGTAACCTCTGCCCAAGGTAAAAGCCAGCCCTAGACATATTATTTGGTACATATTCCAACACATTCTCGGGTTACGATAGTTGGTCAGGATTAGCGGTCTCCATAGGCAGAGACGGGGGACCGGGGGCAGTCGCTTAGGATTATAGCCATTTCAAACTACGTGATCGGCTGTTTTTATTACGGTCCTCCAGATATATATAACTTTATACAGCTATATTTAACTTTAAGAGACAGCAAAATCAGACAAAGCGTTATAAATACAATTTGTAGGCATTTTCTCGACTTATGTTTAAGTTAATTTGTAATAAGACGTAGAAAAACATACTTGAAGTATCAGACAGAATTTTTAGTGGCTATTAGTAAAACAAAGTCTACAAAGTACGATTGTCGTTTAATATAAAACATACTTGTAGAGGTTCACATAATTATTCTTCAAGACGGAATATTGAAAAGAAATACTTAATATAGGCAAAGATAATGTTTACTTTGACCTTAATAAAAGTTTGTTGTTCTGTTCAGTTTTTTTGGAAACAAAAAGAGAAAGCAGCATTTTATGAGTTCAAATACCGTATTATCCTTGTTTGATTTAGTCACGAAGTGTGGGACGATTGTAATAATAATATCCTTAAAACTAATATTTAAATATATTTTTTAGGAACTCTTTATGACCCACGCAGCGGGGCAATAATCAAAGACGAGGGTGAAACCAAAAGGACAGCTAGATTAAAATAAAAATAAATATTTTAATCAAATAATACCTAAGAAACCCTTTTCAGACTTAATTCATAATTACATCAATTCACGACTGTAACAAACTTTATTCAGTTTCTAGCTCTTACAAATGTTCTTCGTAGATTAGGGATCTGAAATTCGAAACTCGATACATTTGACTTTCAAACGAAGCACTTTCAATAAAGTTATCCGACAACAGTAAAAAAGGGTTCAAGTGAACATATTGCGAAACATTTTGTATTTCACAATGTGTGCGTTTAAATAAGGATAAGGCATTCGTGCATGATGTGAGACCATTTCACAGTTCGATAACCCGCTGTGTACCTACGTAGTCTGTGACGTGCCGCCGCGGCCGCGCGATCGCCTGAGGCAGCACTGAAACTATGAAATTACTTTTTTCATGACTATGTCGGGATGAGAATGTAAGCGTGGGGGTTGAACACACAGTCTTTTGTTATTAGGAAATATTGCGGGCTGAAGGAAATACGTGGTGAATGCAAGCGGAGCTCCGGTCTAGCGGAAGCGAACCTCTTTTGACTAGGAATATATTCTGCAAGAATATAATTTAAACTCAAACTCGTCCCAACTTTGATAAAAGTGAAGATTCTCGACGAAACGGACGTTTAATTTAGCAAAATTAAAAGGGGATTATGTATGTTTCGTATAGACGTCTCCTCCCTAATCCTTGGAAATGCCGCTTTGAAGATACATGCCTGTCTAACATTGCACGCACATTTCGACGAAATGGTATTTTGGACTAAGTAGCATGTAGGCGAGACTATCAGCGTTTGTCAAACAAATGAATATATATGCTCGTAGGTATATAAGCTTTATAAAATATAATAAATGTGACATAGCAACGTGACAGTTCTTTTAATAAAATACAAAATTTAACACTCGTAGGTTTGCTACGCAATTCCTCATTCTATTTATTGTACATGAAAATATATAAAATGCGCAGTATCACACATAAAATTAATGACGTCTGGTTATGACCACGTGATGCCCATTAATTCTCGTAAATAGCACTCGTATTCACATTTTTGAGTTTGTGGAATTCATATGAAGAAGTGTGATATTGCTGAAATGTTTTTCATAAAAGCTTTTAGCAAAATAACTGAAAGTATTGCGAGGACAATATTTATTATGTTTCGGTTAAGTCTAACGTCTAATATTGTATCGTCTACAAACTAGTAGACGATACAATATGATCGTGGTATAATATTATTATAAAGCAAAAAGATTTATGCTATTTTTCTGTATATTTGTTTGTAATGAACAAAATATATTTATTTATTGGAGTCTGGTTTCCATACTTAGTCCGATGCGGACTATTGTGCGTGATAGAATAAACTTAAAAAAAGTTTAACGTTTAAAAAAAAGTCTTTCACATATCGAACACTTCAGTGTGAGTGACATAAACTATATATTTTCTACTTTCCGCTGGCTGAAGCTAGTAATATACGTTTGTTTATACACCGAATTGTTCGAAAGAGTTAATGCAACCGCAGCGGAAGGAACAGGAGTGGATTTTAGTAAGTAAAAGTTTTATACTCCCTCTCCATGCTACATTCAGAGCGAGAGGAGTTATTTGTTGATTTCCCACCCCCAAAAAAAGTTTTTACGACAAGGTAAATACAGTAGTTGGCAGGACATGCGAAAACATCGACTAAGAAGACAAATAAAAAAGAAAATCTGGTTAGTTTCGTAGTCTTACAAAAGACTGATGGTGGTATGGTACATAAAAGTTTCTGATGCGAAATAAATTGCTTCCCATATTTTATTTAAACATTACTCCTGAGCACCACTTCTACCTATGTTTAATCCACTTCATGCATTATCTAGTATGGTATTGGTAACCTTGAAGTCTCGCTGTAATCAGATTGAATAACAATACACTGTTTTTATTTTATATACAACTTAAAATTCATTTATTCTGTGCTCTGTTAGGATTCTTGTGAAGGTCACATTCAGCCTCTCTTATGGAAAACTTTAGACGAAAATAACTTGAAGAGAAATATGTTTTTATGTGATTTAAATTGAATAATGGCGCTGATTCTCTAAAACAATCGCTCTCTTTTACAATAGTAACGTAAAATAAAAGATAGCTGGAATTTTGCTTCTGTCAAATTAGTTAGAATCAGTTCAATACAGACGTCTTTTCAAAAAGTGTAGATTAACAGTTGCGTAAGAATATAAAGAAGTGCATCACGTAAAATAATTTAACAGAAGTTATATTATTGCTACCTCTTTCTAGTTTTATCGATTAGTAAGAGAGCGCTAGTTTAACGTTTGAATCCCCAACCGGTCCTATGAGACCGCGCTGTTATTGTTTTACTATTGCGTCTCGTTTCGCGGGTATCTGAGTAATTAAAGTAAGTTTAGTTGGTGTGTTGTGGTAGAATCGGTGCCAAAATCTACTATAACTGTTTACTTATACCAAAAATATAGCGCAAAACTATGTATTAAAAGAATCAACTAACCACTTCTAAGTTTTTAAATAAAACAATCTACAGACTTGCTACCATTCAGCCCGTCTATCTGATGAAACGTAACACATAACAATACATTTTTATTGGATCGTCTGTGCAATATAATATACGAACTACTACTAGTTACTACCGATACTCTGCTGATATTCGATACGGTTGAATCGATATCGAATAATTTTCGCTCGAATCTCGGCAGGAGGCAGCCAGTAGGTACCTAACGAGGAGATTAAAATTAAGTAATAGTTATTTGAATGTGTTTAAAGGTAAACCGCAGCGTAGCTAAAATGACACCAAAGGATTTCGATATATTGCGTTTTGTGGGAAAAATAATACCTAATCATAATAATCTTAATATAATCATCTAATATGGGCTTTATGGTCCCGTTCTCTCCATTTATGGAGTAGTAATAGCTAGAGGTTTATTATCAACGAAAGAACCAAAATTTTAATAACTGCGTGGGTGCTAATTTAAATCTCAACTCCAAAACTATTTTCATATTATTAAATTTTGTAACAAAAGTACGCTCTCTAATATTCTAATTAATGCTGAAAAGGGTAAATGCTATGTCAATTAGCTTTGAATGTTCGAAATCTAAGTTGGGCTGCCCACCTATTCCCGTTAATCTCCCATCGCGACAACCGAAAACCGTTTCGCCGAGAAACTTGTGTCTTGTTCAGCGATTTTGCTTTCATGAGCCTTGAGTGAAGATTATCGCGGTCGTATATCTTAGTTGGCCTCGGCCTTCGGCCTAAGGGATTACTCAGGCCCGTCGAGGCACTTGGTCACCCTACCCGATGTTGAAGTAGGTATTGAGCATTGCAAGATGTGTCAATCAAAATCAGTCTTTAGGGTCGTTACGGAGATAAGCGGTCATAAATATGGGGAGGGAGTCAGAAAGTCGAAGTACCGTAGAGATTCTTTGATCGCAAACTCTTTAGAGGGTTTAGAACTAATGGCACATTGTAAATAAGACATAAAGGTAGTATTACAGTTTGAAAAACAAGCCCTTTTCGGTATCTTCGTTTCCTACAGTAGCTACGCAGGAAATATAGGTGTATCTGTAAATATGTATGAGTAGGTATTTATGTTCGGTCATCGGTATACTTTAACAACATAATTTGCATGAAAAGTATGCTATATCTGATTTTGAACAAAGCGATTTGTAAAAAATCACGGAAATCCAGTGAAGATTGACAGCTACAGTAAATAAGAGCAACATTTCAATAAATGTGTTAATGCAGGACCACGTCATTGCAATCTGTAGGCAGCCGATAACTGGGCTTATGAATTATTAAATAATATTACCATACGACTGATTGTAATTCATTGAAAACACGCCATGTCCTGAGATATTTTTCAAAAACATGTATTTCTGTTAAATCAGATAAAAAATATCAGCTACCTACCTTTTTTTGTACCTACTCTTTGTACTCTCAATGAGGAAATAATCTTTAGTACATTAAGTCACCCAAAGGGCAATGGAAAGGGTTATGCTTAGAGTTTTCTGACGTAATCGCATCTGAAATTAAGCTATCTGCAGGAGGGCCAACGATGTCGGCAGTGGGCAGGGCACATATATTGCTTGCAAAATATCGATGGGTATGAAAGTTCTGGAGTGGCTAACACGTATCCTGAAACGTGGAGAGCTTTCCAACGCTGCATATCCTTTTTTTTCCGGTATGGAAATCATCAGAATGACTTCTCCCACTCTTGGGCGGAGCGGGAGGGCGTGTCAGACTCTTACTGACTAAACCCCCGTTCCTTCGTTGCCATAGATCTGGGGGACACGGTGACAACCTTTCGGATACCGTGTTCCCCAGAGGCTTCGGCCCTACCGAGCCCCTACAGTTTGCTGACATCTCCTTGAGGCGCGCGTGGAACAGACCGCGCCGTCGACGACTAGGCTCGGTCCAGATTATTACCAGACTGCCGGACGGCGAGCTACCCAGTGTTCGCTGTCCGCGAGCCCGCGCCTACGGTGGTCGGAAATCGGGATCGGGATCTCGGCGGCGGCGGCGTGAGTTCCGTTGCCTCACGCGGTCAGCAGCCTCCTTCGCTAACATTACTGCTTCGCAGAAGGAGGCGACTGCCTGCCACCCCTCCTCGCTCCGGACCATGGCCTGTACCAGGGCCCGGCGCGAGAGGTCACCGCCGCCGATAGCCTCCTCATGGAAACGCTGCATATCCTGAGATGCAGCGTTGGAAAGCCTCCTATAAGGTGGACTGATGACCTGATGACGGTCGCAAAATCCGTAATCCAATGGATGCGACATGCACAGAAAAATCGTTAAGACACTTGGGGGAAGTCTATGTCATGTAACGGTGGCAACTCAGGTCTAACATGATAAACAGAAATAAAACTTAATTAAACGTTTACTTTATAAAGTAGATAACAATTGACATAAAAACCTACATCATTTAAACGGATGCTAACATGATTTCGACATATCCACTTAGATACGTATTTTATCACGCTTGGCGCGACTTTGAAAAGGGTCATTCGACTCCTATTCGGATATTCCTCGTCAAAATGCGAACGTTTGATTCAGATTTATGAGCGCCGAATCCTTCCAACTCAGCAGAAATCCGTCGAACCTGCACACCCGTCCGCCATATTAATCCGTGAAAATAGATCCCGACTTAATACGCCCCATAAATACTGAAAACCCTTAAATAAAGGGTGGCCGAATCCGATGTATAAAACTTTTTTGCCATTATTGCGGCTTGAAGCCATTTTTCGCTATTGTTTGAAATCTGCTTTACAATTAAAATGTTGTAATATTTTATTTGGATCATTTTTAAAACCTTAACTGCTGTGTTAACTTTACTAATTCTAAAGTCAATATGCATTAAAAAAAACTATCAAATTTTGATTAAAAATTTTAGGTAGCGTTTGATATATCCTAGATATGTATCCGGGTTGGCCACCCTTTAAATCAAATCAGCAGAGTCTAATACAAAGCAACCCTTACAACTTTCAGTTTTACTTGTAACTTCTGTTTAACTTCGCGTCGTACACGTTAACGTGGAAATTCGAATAAAAATGTAAATTTAGTTAGGAGTTCTTTTGAGAAGTAGGTACCTAATGTCGGGGGTCCAATGTGGATCGTTACAAGGCCGCCGCATGGGTGGTTTCAGCTGACGGAGTTTTTATTGTCACCGACAGGCGGGCAAGTTAAAAAGGGAGATAAAGCTAAAACGATCTGGAGCGCGTATTTGTGCGACGCGTAATCTTGTTCGACACCATCAAAGTGTTGTTGTATGAGTTTACGACGCTATGCATGACATGCGCAGGCAATCTGTTATATGGCACGATCCACACGAATTTAAAGTCCACTCAAATTACCCGTGTTTATGTTCAACATAACACATTCTTCCATTACTCTGTATGCAGAGATTTTCCATGAACTATATTCCGAGACTATGTCGTCAGCTCCTAAATGTTATTCGTCTGCTATTCAGATTCATA
Source organism: Mythimna separata (assembly GCA_030763345.1). NCBI lineage: Eukaryota > Metazoa > Arthropoda > Insecta > Lepidoptera > Noctuidae > Mythimna > Mythimna separata. The sequence continues at coordinate 16,429,331 of CM061171.1, read as the reverse complement.
CACAGAGTTACCTAAGCTTTAGTTAGAATCCTAAAGTTGTGATTAAGTTTTCAAGTTTTGATATGCATCAATTAGTATAAAATAATATCGGTAGATATACCTGGCTCACGTAATCGAAATACACCCATCATTAAAAGAAACATTGAAACTTTTAATGACTTAATAAAATTACGGACTCCCAATGAATAATTTATGTTCCTTACCTTTGTCCTTATCAGATCATAAAAAGAGGGGAAGTTTCTTAATCAAAGAAACTAGAATCGAAATAAATTAACGTCAGTAGCAGAGTTGATATCAATTAATGTAGCTACTGGGTTTTGGGATTCTGTAGCTCAGTCGGCAAAAACGGAATCTAATCTTAGTCTGTCCGTTTGTCAGTCTGCCCATCTGCAAGAACCTTTTTCTCAAGAACGCGTGGAGGTATTAAGCTGGAATTCATGTCAAATTCTAAGGTTCAGACTTTTACTGACTAAAATCCACGGTACGAAATAATTGAATCGTACACCTACCGATTCTAACAAACCTACAACTTCATGTATATCTACTGAATTTCTAAGTTGAGACAGGTATCTTTTATCTTCACAGATTTTTTTAAATACCCACCTACATAGGGATGTAACAAAAGAAAAACATCTGTGATGAAAAAGAAAAGTCTACCTAGGTACTACCCTACTCGTACATAATCAGTACCTAATGTTAAAATATGTTATGTGGGTGGATATAATTGGATTTTTTTTGTTTTCATATTTCATTATCTTGTTTCAAAGCTCATTATTATGTTGTTTGGATATCAAAGAATTTTGTGCTAATATGGGCGCACAAAAAGAAAATTAGACTTTGAATGTTATACACTTACTGATTCTGTTTATTTTTCATTTAAGTCCAGTTTATAATATTATATGAAAAACGTATTAGCCATTTTGCTACTGAACCTAGTGGACTCGGCAAACGTTGTGCTGCCATATAAATGATTAAAGAAGAAAAATGGGGTGCAGGGGTGGGAGGGTAAACAATAGTTTACGTCTTATTCTCAAGCCTCCTAAATATACACACAAAACATAAGAATCGGTCAAAAAGTTTCGGAAGTTTCTAAAAAATAGTTTGTTTGATTCCAAATCTATATATATAAAAATGAAACCCGTTTTTCGTTGTCACGACATCACATGAAAACGGCTTGACCGATTTGGCTGTTTTTTTTTTTTAAACGTTCCTTGAAGTTCAGTGATGGTTCTTACGGAGAGAAAAATTCCAAAAAAAAAAAAGTTAGGTAAAGTAGGGTAGGTAGGGTAGTGTAGGGTAGGGTAGGGTAGGGTAGGATAGGTAGGGTAGTCATTTGACGGGAGCGAAGCCGCGGGTAAAAGCTAGTTCTAAATATAATATCTGCTTTTTATTAAAAAAAATGTGTTATTCTAATGAGAGTGTTCAGGTAAATTCACACAATCAGTTGGCGTCACTTAGCCCCGGTCTGTTCCTTTGAAAACGTATACATTACGTTGACATCCAACGTTTGACGTTGATGTTGGTTTTGATGTCTAATGACATTGACATAAGCGTTTGACAAGTGCCTGGATCTGACGGTCTAGTGCTGTCACCTGGTGATCGTCTTTTTAAAACACTCTCATCATAAACATATTGCTTTGAGAATAAAGATCAAATTTTGATCAAATGTCACACATTTTTCTTCCCTAATACTCAAAATGAATAATATTTTAATTACTATATGAAGAAAACGTAACTATTTTGACAATTTCAAACGATTTTTTTAACTAAAGGATCAATTTATAATATTGTTGATAATACTTACGTAAAGTAATTGACTTCACGAACACGATTCTTGTAACTTAACTAAAGATGATTTCGGAAGAAACTGTTCAACCTACATTAACAATATCCGATAGCCAATCTCAAATGTTCGTTCAATTACAAAAACTTATTAACGTTTTGTCTTAGAAAGGAACACAAGAAAAAGATATACAAGAATTCCAAATAGAGACCCTATAATAACAAGTTCACGTTTCACTAGACACAAAAAGGTAAGGTAAATGAATCTAAGAAAGAAAAATCTTTTAAAAGAAGCTGTTGCAAATTATCTTAAAGGCGAAGTAAAAAATAATGATGGCTGGGTTAATTACTGGGGTTAAAATTGCTGAGGGAAAACAGTTTGGGAATAGATGGGCATTGTAATATTACAGGTTACCTAACGAGTGTTTTGCACTGATGTTTTGCACTGCTGTTAGTCTGTCACGACTCACATCAGAGTGAAACAGTCCGCGCAGGTTTAGCTCGAAGCAAACAACGTAATTACTAACGCTTGAACAGATATGCACGGCCCAACATGCCAATGTAACACAAACTTCAATACACGAATTTGGCGCAAATATCACCACGTGCAATTTATAGGCCGCTACTTTCCGTAACTCACGTTCAAAGGAAACATAAGGACTTATTTGGTCCTTACAATCGGAAGGAGGAAAAACTGGTCCTTCTCTTGGACCAATTTTTTCTTTCCCCGATTTATATTGTTCAAGAGAATTCTGTACTTAAAGATAAAATAATATTTATTGCTGGCCAGTAACCCGTGATAAATTAAGTTCTCCTTTATTGCCAGTAAGCCTTTATACTCTGGGGTCGTGTCATGGAACTTGCGTGGGATAAATCATAATTAGAAGAACATCTAGAGGTTAAATTGAATCTTTGGAGTATTCCACTATGACTTGTATCTTTCGGTCCTTGGGAGTCTGCTAAGATAAAGTTTCGCATTTTAATTCACAGACCATTGAACTATTACTAGAAGCGTCATCGGCAAGCGATATTGGAACGATTGGAAAAAAGTGCAATGGAATGTGAACGATTCAATGGTTTATGTAACGTGGTTCGTTTTGTGTGTGTCGAGAAAATCGAAAAGTCGCAAAAAGTTATACACACAAACGTTATATAAGGTTAAAATGTAAATATAACACAACAGAAATTCGCTAAAAACATCACAATAAACACACAAAGATGCGAATAAAAATGTAACAGAACATCGACAAAATTCATACAATAAACACCTCTTCTTTAAATTCAAGGAAAAAACCTTTATGAAGGTTCACAACAATCATTAAGTTTATTTTGAAACTCATTAAACGCGCCACGGGTACAGTTTAAAATTACTTAAAAAGTTATAAAAAGGCATTGAGAAAAATGTTTTATAAGAATTGGTAAAATGTAAAAAAATGTTATGTATTTTAAATTGTACTCCCAATTTATAATATTATTTTATTTTATAAAAAAAAATATTAAAACTGTACCACAGTGTAAATATGTTTTGCCTTTAATATTTACATATTATACACTCCTTTCCAATTAAGGTAGTGACATGAAATACAGCACGGTCACAGTTTGACTTTATTGCAAAAAATACAACCGAATGAGAACCTCCAACTTTTTGTGAAGTCGGTTAGATACCTATACGAGTTTTATTCAAAGATAGTTTGCGCAAAAGTAAATATTCTAACCATTATTTTTTATTTCTTTACTAGCATAAATTAAGGCAACGTGTGAAAATTTTTCAATGTAAGTGTGACGCTTTATTCCATCGATATTGTTGACTTAAGAAATATAATCAAGATTAACACGTAACATAATGGATGGACCGATTTTTGTTTGTTTTTATTTATAAGGATTTTAATAGGTCGTAGGCAATTTTTTATGCCTGTGGGCCCATATTTTTCTTGATAAGTAATTTATAATATGGCAGAACCACGTTTACTGAGTTAAAATAAATTAACCAAGTTTTTGCTAATGACAGCATATTAAATTAACATAAGTTAATGCATCCTCTGCATAATCCAGTGGATCTAGGATTATGTTAACTTACACAATACACTATGACAGTTTTATTAGGTACTTCACTAGGTGTGTTTTGCAAGCTCAGTGTACATTTCTCACAGAGATATTTGAACACGACAGAGCAGTAAATCAGAATGTGAATGCAGTTTTGATTTACTTGTGTTCGCACTTGGTTTGTTTATTCTTATCCTAGGGATTTTAGACTTGACATGCTGAGCTTTATACGACTATACCGTCTTATTGTATGAAAACATTCCTTTATTGTACTAGGTAGATATGAGGATGAGTGACAGTAAATACAGCCAGGTAAAACTTAACGTTTGAATCCCCAACCGGTCCAATGAGACCGCGCTGTTATTGTTTTACTATTGTGTCTCGTTTCGCGGGTATCTGAGTAACTACATAGCAGTCTGTAGTAGGTTCTTAGCGCTTATAAGAATTATGTGTCGGAATAGGATCATTTGTTTATATTCTTTATATGTATATTACAATCAAAACTGTACCTACACACCTACATTATTTTACTTATGTTTAGCTAAATCACAAGTCTTTTTTTCTGTTCCATCGTCTTTCCTGACACGCTTCTTCTAGACACTCACAATCATTAACGACATTCACACAATCCACACAGATTCCCACGTCACGAGTGTAAGTACAGAGATAACGATTGTTCTAACTGAACACATAAATACGTAAATTACCATCGTTTACGTCTCTAGCACCTGTACGCGGGTAATTAATCAAACGGCGGTCATGCTAGTGATTACTTGGCACTCGACTTAACCGCGTGGGGACGCAAACTCGCGGCTGACGAGACAACCGGCCCCTGTGTGTATTTAATTAGATTGTAGTGACAAACTAATAGTAGTTAATTGAAACACTGATCGTTTTAGACCCGTAAGTAGTTTAGTCAGATTAAATTAGAACTGCCATTAACAAGTAATAACATTAATCGGACAGCTGTCATCATTGTTTATTTGAAAACACGATTTTCATACAATATTAAACGAATTTCTTCTCTTATTCGAAGCAATTATTTATGTAGACGACAAAGTGTTTACTAGATAGTTTGTAGCAAGAAATGCACCGTGAAAATGGAAAATGCACATCGCAATGAAAAGCTAATTGGCAATCCACGCCAACTAAACGCCCGCACAGATAAAAAATCTGCGATCCGATCTCTAACTTTTCTCATTCCGTAAATATTATTATTTAAAACCATTGCTTTCCAAGCTGGGAATTCTGAAACAATATGCCTATAACAACCACGTAATAAGTTAGTCAGAAAACACGTTTTGTAATAAATACTTTAATGAATAATAATAATTAAAGTATCTACCTTCCTAGACAAATATAAATTGGTGTGTGGGAAGCTAAAATAATAAGGTAAACTAGTAACAAAATATCCTGACGCCGCTTCCAACTGATACCTAATAATAAACAAGAATGCTTTATATTACTTTAAGTAAACCCAAATGTAAAATTATGTAAAACTAGCTTCTGCCAGCGGCTTCACCCACATTAAAGTAAAAAATATATAGCCTATGTTACTCAGTAAAGATGTAGATTTCTAACGCTGAAAGAATTTTTGAAATCGGGCAAGTAGTTTTTGAGGTAAATCGTAACATGTAAACATAGAAAAATCAAATCTTTCCTCTTCATAGTATTAGTTTAGATAGGAACTTTTTTAAGAACCTACTTAAAGGTGTGCCAGTAGGTAATATAATTGATTTTTATTATTTCCTCATGACATGATTAATATTTTCGTAGTAATAGTCATTACCGTCGTAATCAACGCTGCATTCATAAAATTAAAACAGATTATCCGTTATATTAGGTATGTTTTGATAAGAAATCATAAATGTAAACATTTCTAATATAAGCTATCAGACATAATTGTTTAATCTCTGAAATAGGTATTAACCATATCTTGAAATTTCTAAGAATGTCGCATTTCTTTTTTATAAATGGGAATTTACTTAGCGGGAATTATCAAAATAAGTGTTACACTACACAGATAATATTATTTACAATTTGCACCGGCTACCTAAACAGGATGGCTGGCGAGAGAATACTGAATACCTACACGATGTTGAAATACTCAATTCTCTATTCGAAAAATACAATATCAGAAAGGATGTGATTATTGAGTTAGAAAAGAGATACAATAGAGAAATATGGAAGAAGAAAACATTACACGGACCCCGTCAATCTCTTGGTCAAAGGCCTGAAAAAATTGGGATAAGGGGCTGAGAATGATGAATTTGCATGGAGTACCGACCTACAACGTGATGTGCAGCTGCATACTTAGTGCGTGCCAGTGCACGCAAAACATGCACATCCACTAACCATGCAGCTGACTGCATGTTTAGTGTGAGCCCTCTCCTAAAGTAGAGGACATTAATCACCCTACTAATATTATAAACTCGAAAGTTTGTATATATGATTTCGGTGAAACTTGGTACACAAGTAGACCATGTCCTAGAATAGCACATAGGATACTTTTTATCCCGAAAGTATGTGCCCTTGGGATAATTTTCTAGTAACATGCGAGCAAAGCCGCTGGCAACAGCTAGTATAATAATACTGCTGGTGTGCAAAAACACAAAAAACCGGGCAAGTGCGAGTCGGACTCGCACACTGAGGGTTCCGTACCAATTTATCAAGATGAAAACAGTTCAATTCTCGAATCGAGTCTTAAAAATTTTACAAAAAAGAAAATCTTGTAATGTAACTAAAAATTTAAGGTTTTCGGAATTTTTCCTTTATGTGTGCTATAAAACGTTGCTTCATGCCAAATTTCAAGATTCTAGGTCGACTGGAAGTACCCTTTAGGTTTTGATTCCCTTGCGAATACTTGCGAGTTTCAAAATATGCAGCTTAAATTGCTGTTTCTTTTGATTGCGTTGACATAGAAGTTTGATTTTGTTACAGCTTAAAGGTATTATAGACCTGAGTATTTGGTATAAATTTCAATTTAATACCTCTACGCGTTTATGAGGAAATGGGTAGTAAGTTTAAAATTATTAAAAAAATATATATTATGTGATGTAACAAAAAATTTATGGTTTTCGTAATTTTTCCTTTATCTATGTTATAAGACGTTGCTTCGTACCAAATTTCAAGATTCTGAGTTCACGGGAAGCACCCTCAAGGTTTTGATTCCCTTGCAAGTGTCGAAAATTTGCGGCATAAACGGCTGTATCTTTTGATTGCGTTGGCTTAGAGGTTTGATTTTTTCACAGCTTCAAGGGACAGTAGACCTGAGTAATTGATATAAATTTCAGCTTCATACCTCCACGCGTTCCTGAGAAAAAGGGTCTTGACAGACGGACGGACAGACGGACAACAAAGTGATCCTATAAGGGTTCCGTTTTTTCTTTTTGAGGTACGGAACCCTAAAAAACAAAGACTTCTATTTTCACAGGAAGATACTTTGAAACCATTTCTAAAATGAAAATACTTAGCAACCTTGCAGTGGCTATACCTAGGACCCCTAATTAAAACCTCTCACTATTCGAAAATCTAATTAGTCGTAAATTCTCTCACACCAAATACTTGACTCGAAAATGAGTTTCTAAATTAGGGTTGCCAATGCTAAAATGAGTTTCTTGAACAGGGTTGCCTACATTTCTTAGAATTAAAGTAGGTAATCTTTTTGTCTTTAGTAGAAAGGTCACAATAAGTTAGTTGATTTTATCAATAGTCCCGAGGCGTATTGGTCTTCTCTTTAGTTCGTGAATTATGATTATTGGCACAGAAAGGACAGTAATTAGGATTTAAGGAGGTCAGTTATCACTGATTAGCTATCTGTTTGGAAACAAACTGAGAAGAAAAACGGTGTAGTATCACGCAGTAGAAAAAATTAGAGAATAATTATCTTACGCGTGCCAAACAAAACAAGACAACAGAACAAGCTTAGTCAATCTTCTTCTTCTTCTTCTTCCTGCCCTTATCCCATATTACTTGGGGTCGGCGCAACATGTTTTTTTCTTCCATTCTGTCCTATCACCCGCCACGCTATCATCAACTCCCTTTTCTTTCATATCAGTCCTCACACAATCCATCCATCTTTTCTTTGGTCTCCCTCTTCCTCTCCATCCGTCCACATCTAAATTCATAACTGCTTTCGTAACATGCGTTTCATCCCTCCTCTTTACATGACCATACCAAGACAAACGATTTCCTTTCAGCTTTTCAGTCACTGGTGCCACTTTCAAACTTCCTCTAATATACTCATTTCTCACTTTATCCATTCTCGTCACACCACACATCCATCTCAACATCCTCATCTCCGCTACATGCAATCTTTTTTCATCCGTCTTTTTCACAGCCCAACATTCTGATCCATACAGTACGACAGGTCTTATCACGGACTTGTAAATTTTACCCTTCAGCTTGAGGGGCATCCGTGGGTCACAGATTGTTCCCGTGACCTGTCGCCATGTCATCCATCCTGCGTTGATCCGACGTGTTACATCCCGATCTACCTCACCATCCCCTTGGACAAGCGACCCGAGGTACCGAAAGTCGGAACAGATTGGTATGGGCGTTCCGGTGAGAGCTAAAGGCACAGGATTGGAGAGACCGCCGAAATCGCAGAACAAGTACTCCGTCTTGGTTCTACTCAATTTCAGGCCAACACTCTCCAGTCTATGACACCACACCTCCAATCTGCTCTGGACCTCCAGGCCACTCTCAGCAACCAGCACAATGTCATCGGCAAACAGCATACACCAAGGGGCCTCTTCCTGGATGTCTACCGTCAACGCGTCGATAATCAGCAGGAAGAGGTAAGGGCTGAGAGCCGACCCTTGATGTAAGCCGACCGCCACACTGAAGCTGTCACTGGTGCCCGCTGTAGACCGGACTTGAGTACTGCAGCGACTGTACATAGCTCGAATCAACTGTACATACTTCCCAGGCACACCTTTCTCCTTAAGGGCCCACCACAGAACCTCTCGAGGTACCCGGTCGTATGCCTTTTCGAGGTCAACGAATACCATGTGCAGGTTTTTATGTGCACCTCTGTATTTCTCGCACAACTGGCGTATAGCAAAAATGGCATCCGTTGTACCCCGACCAGGCATAAAACCGAACTGGTTCTGTGAAATTTCACTCTCTTCTCTCAACCGCCTCTCAATAACTTTCTCCCAAGCTTTCATAGTATGTGACATTAGCTTTATTCCTCTATAATTGTTGCACTCCAGCACATCACCTTTGTTTTTATAGATGGGCACCAAGGAACTGTTGCACCAATCATCAGGTATGGCTTCTTCCCGCAACAACTTATTGAAAAATAAAGCTAACCACGTCCATCCATCCACCCGCAATAACTTCCACACTTCAACAGGTATTCCATCAGGACCAATGGCCTTACCATTCTTCATTCCACTCACTGCTATTCTGACTTCGTCTATACTAATCATTCTCACTAACCCCAGATTCACCGGTTTGCTTCCTAAACTGCCACTCCAATCATTCTCCTCATTCATTAATCTTTCAAAATAGTCCTTCCACCTATTTTTGATATTTTCATCATCCGATAGAACCACTCCAGCTTCATTCTTTACACATTTTACCTCACAAACATCCCTCGCCTTTCTCTCTCTTGTTCTGGCAAGCTGGTACAGCTGTTTTTGGCCTGCAGGACTGTCCAAACTGTCGTACAGTTTGTCCTGGGCTTCTGCCTTTGCTAGAGCCACAGCTTTCTTAGCTTCTGTCTTCATACGATCATACTCACTCTTTTTTTCAGCTTTCAAACTACCGTTATCTGGATCTACACGCTGCCATTCCTTAAATTTTCTTTTCTTTTCTTTCAAAACATTCTGAATTTCTGCCGCCCACCACCATGTATCCCTATCTATTGTGCCTTTCCCTCTCGTCTCTCCCAAAATCTCTTTCGCTGCATGCCTAATACACTCCGCCAGCTCATTCCAGCTTTCATTTATACTTAGATCATTCATATCTCCCATCTCTATCATTTTATCTACCACTCGCTCTCTGAACTTCTTCGCACAATCATTCTTCTCTAACATATGCCATTTTATTTTAGGGGGAGGACGCTCTTTACCTTTGCTACCCTGTGGTTTAACTACTGCCACCATGACCAGGAGTCGATGCTGTGAGACTAGATCATCTCCTGGTAGCACTTTACAGTTCTTGACGTGCTTTATATTGTTGCGCCTGACCAAAAAGTAGTCAATCTGTGTCTTGTGGTAGCCACTTTTATACGTGATAAGATGTTCTTCACTTTTTTTATACCAAGTATTGACTACTGCCAGGTCAAATGCTGTAGCAGTTTGTAACAGCGTCTCCCCTTCATTATTTGGACTTCCAAAACCCCAACCACCATGTACTCTTTCATAAATACCTCTCATTCTTCCCACATGCCCATTAAAATCGCCTCCAACTATCAATTCCTCATGCACAGGTATGGTCATTAAAACAGTATCAAAATCCTCCCAAAACTTCTCTTTCATCATTTCATCACATCCTACTTGTGGAGCATACACACTAACTACATTCAATATCATATTCTCTAACATAACTTTCACAACTATAATTCTATCATTAATCCTTTGTACTTCCATCACGCTTTCTTTCAATTTACTGTCTAGCACTATTCCTACACCATTTCTTTTCCCATCACTTCCACAATAATAGAACTTATATCCCTCACCAATCTCCCTCGCTTTTGTTCCTCTCCATTTAGTTTCCTGCAAGCATGCTATATTTATCCGTCTTCTCTTCAATACATCCGCTAACTCTCTGGCCCTTCCAGTCATAGTCCCAACATTCCAACTTGCATACCTCAATCTAATTTCCCGAGCTAGCTTCTTACGTTGCACCCGCCCGGGATGGTGCAACAACCCTGGTCCATTTCCCACAGGAGCCGCTTAAACAAGCTTAGTCAATCATTTTTCTAAATTCAAATAGAGCAATTTTTTGTATTAAAAAATAATATACATATTTAATACAAAAGATTTATTCACATAAAACTATAACATAAAGGTGTAATATTATAAAGTTGAAAGTTTATGAGGATGGATTTATAGATAAATGTTTGTTAGTCTATCACGCAAAAAACTATTGAACGGGTTTTGATGGAACTTTACAATAATAAAGTTTCTACATCGGAAATAAGTTACTATGTTTGATACTCTTTCAAATAATTACTGGACGAATTTAAATATTTATGTTATATAGTTTTTACATCAGAATAACGTAAAGGCTGTAATTTATAATGGGGGGAAGTACTAACTCCACAAGGGTTAAGCCGCTGGCGGAATCTAGGAAGGTAGGTAATAAGGGTAACGTTGTGGTCTGGATACGATTGGGGTGACAGCTAAGCCTGCCAATAAGTTTAGTGCGTATCTGTGTAGAAGTAAAGTATGCTACCAATAAGTTTAGTGCGTATCTGTGTAGAAGTAAGGAATGCCACCAATAAGTTCAGTGCGTATCTGTGTAGAAGTAAGGAATGCCACCAATAAGTTTGGTGTGTATCTGTGTACAAACAAGGTATGCTACTAATAACTTTAGTGTGTATGTGTGTAGAAGCAAGGTATGCCTACCAATAAGTTTAGTTTGTATCTGTGTAAACTCTGTTTTTTAATCTCTGAGACTAAAATGACATTACGTGGGTTGACATACTTGTCACAACACAAAAAAACTGGCATAACTATTATTGTAAAAGGATGATGGGCAGATTTGTATGGAGTTTGTCCCAACCATTGTAGCAATATATGATATGTAGTCAAATGTTGTACGTGTTCCCCTTATTACATATATTCACTTCTTTTTACTCTAAGTGATGTCCAAGTAAGGAAAAAATATTTTTGAAAACAAGCTAAAAAAAACCATCCGCTTTTAGTAGGATGTTTGTCCTACATCTTTATGGCTATGCTAGTGTTTTATACGTATTACGGTAAAGGATAAACATGAGAAAATAATTTTTATTAACCATTATTTTATTATTTTGTCATAATTACACACACTTTTCACAATTTACATTAACCTACAAAATGGATTATCTTATTTATTCGTTACGATCAATCGGAATTATATCATCCAAAAATCTTGCGGGGCATTGAAAATAATCAGCCAGGTGCCTCACAAATCCCAGGAACCAAATAATACTCATAATGTATGCACAAGTTAAGATGGTGCGATTACCTGTGAAACATGAACAGTAAAGCTGTGGCAAAACGTTTCTACCTGTCAAGTTGGTTTTTTACTAATATATCTTCTTCCACCTGGCCTTAAGTCCGCCTTCCGGCTGACTTTCCTCCACTTTACCCGATCTTCCACATCCTTTTCAGTCAGGCCATTGGCTCTCATCTCGGACTTGACGACGTCCAGCCAGCGCTTGCGAGGGTAACCACGGAACCTAGCCCCAAGGAAAGCCATATTCATGCATCTCCGACCAACGTACTCCATAGGACGGCGCATGATCTGGCCATACCAACTCAGACGACACTCTTGCAGTTTTTCCCCCACGTCACGGACACCAAGACTACCCTGATGAATGAGTTGCGTATGCGATCGGATCGGGTTACGCCAGCATCTTCATCTCCATGACACAAAGCTCCTGAGTGTGTCTGCTTAATGCTGGTCAACAATCGCCACCGTACAGGAGGACAGGCCGTATCATGCATTTATATATCTGCCCTTTGATCTTCGGAGGCATTTTGCGGTCACATAGAACGCCCGTTACCTCGCGCCATTTTGCCCAAACCGCGCCTATACCTGCTTGGACATTCTCATTCACGTTGCCAGACTTGTGCAGCATGGATCCAAGGTAACGTAACGTATCAGACTTTGCGATCAAACCCGAACCTATTCGGATAATGTTTGAGTCCGTGCTGCCACAGAACATGTACTCGTTTTTCGCCACATTTAGTCCCTGACCGCCGTTTTCCAGCGTGTCTTTCCAAATGTTGACTTTGCGCTCAAGATGGGCTTTGTTCTGATTAACGAGGGCGATGTCATCGGCATACATCATTAGCCATGAAGGCTGATCTTGGATGCTAGTCGTAACTACATCGAGCATAACATTAAACAAGAAAGGGCTAAGAATTGAACCTTGGTGAACGCCAACAGATATTGAGAAAACATTGGATTCACCAACAGCGGTCTGGATAGAGGACACGGAATCATATTATCGTATATCGGTACATATATCTGATATTGTTAATATAGACCTCGGGAACGCCCTTGAAGCAGAGTGCCCACCACATGGACTGCCAAGGTATACAGTCGAAGGCCTTCTGCAGGTCTAAAAAGGCCATATGCAGAGCTCTTCTTCTATCTCTCTTATGAAATACCATAAATAACGCTAACTTTTAATAATATTTAAAAAAACGTTAAACACCTGTAAGTTTTTTCTGACGCGGAATCCAGCTTCGTGGTCATACAATAATTTGTTCCTCTAAACGATATCTACAAATTGATATATCACACAAAGTGCTACAACACTTGGGACAATTTGCCCATTATCCTTTGACATTTGCCTGTGTCAATTTAGTCTTAGGGATCAAAAAACAGACTTTAGAAGCAAGGTATGCTACCAATAACTTGTTTAGTTTGTATATGTTTAGAAGTAAGGTGTGTTGTTTTAACTAAATTAATTTTAAAACAGGAAATGTTGAGTGAAAACATTGCTTGCGCATGTTGTACGAAATGTTAATAACAGTAATTAAATTTAACTCTGTTTGTGTAGAATTCTAACCATCTCATATAAGAACGACTTCTAATTTTCACTTTCTGTTTGAGGATGTATCTCAAGTCTTTGTATAGGTATTTTATTGTTGGTGAGCAAAATAAATAAAATAAAAGTAAAAAAATATATATCTGGACATAGATAAGTACTCATATTTATTTACCATAGGTAGGCAATATTTGTTTTGGTTTTTAACCGTTTTATGTAAAAGTAAAATAAATGATTTTAGCGAGAACACAAGTTACGTTTTTTCATTTTTACGAACATGATACGGAGGAAGTCGCGGGCAATAGTTAGTTCCACATGAGGATAGTCAGTTTATATCAAACGTGTTTGTTATTCTAGTTAATAATTACGTGACGAGGACATACAAAACATTTTTATCACAAACTCTTCACTTTATCCTCTTTACGCTTATTAATAATGCAATTATTTCGTCCGGTACTATGTCGCTGGCTACGTCATGACTGTGACGTCACGAGCGGGATATATCTGATATTTTGGTTAAAATTGATTCGAAATAAATGCGTTTAGTCATACGTAACTTTATTGGTTTGATTGGTCAAATTGATTTTCTGTCTTCTATCGAGCCTGTGTTAAAATTAATATATATTGCTTGGAAAACTTATGGCCACATACTCGTCAATAGCTACTCTCGTTCTTGGTGGAGTGCGATGGAGTGTCAGACTTTTACTGACTAATACTCACCTTTGTCCCTTCAGTCCTTTGCGTTCCAAGGCTGCGGTAACTTTATCGAACAATACCGCAGTTCAACCGAGCGTTGACATAAGATTAGGCCTGTCTGTGTACCTACATTATCTAATGTATATTTTTTAAGCCATGTCCTTACCAAAATATATGTTTTATTTCTTTTGGTTTACAAGAGGGACTATCTTGTGCTCAACGTACCTACAGGAACTAATTTATGGAATAGTAAATAGTGTAGAATTAATAGTAACATCAATGACGACACCCTATGATAGTTTATTATGATGTTTGCCCGTTTTATGGATATTAATATAAATGGACTGTTGAAGTGAGGAAATAGACGCCATATCTGCTACATTGTTGGAAAAGTCACAACGAGAACGTAATTGAGGGTAAATTCTAGGCTAATATTATAAAGAGGAAAGATTTGATTTTTTGTTTTTTTTGTATGCTTCGATTTAACTCAAAAACGACCCGACCGATTTTAATAATTCTTCATTTATAGAAAGTTATATCATCAATTGAATTAAATGATATACCTGGCTGTTTATAAAAAACCGGGCAAGTGCGAGTCGGACTCGCGCACTGAGGGTTCCGTAGTAACTTACCTATAAAAAACAGTTCAATCGAACAATTCGACAGTCTCGAAATGTACGTTTTTTGCAGTATAAACGGACGAATCTTTTTTTCCCGTCACTTTACCAATTGAATTGAAAATTGATTTTTGCACAGCTTCAAGGGACCACGGACCCAATTATATGGTGTTCATTTCAACTCAATACCTCTAACTTACCTATGAATAAAGTTCTATTCTCGAATCGAGCGTTGAAGATTTTTCAAAAAAATAATTCTTGTGACGTAACAACAAATTTTCAGTTTTCAGACTTTTCCCTATATGAGTGCTATAAAACGTTGCTTCATGCCAAATTTCAAGATTCTAGGTCAACTGGAAGTACCCTTTAGGTTTTGATTCCCTTGCGAGTACTTGCGAGTTTCAAAATATGCAGCTTAAATTGCTGTTTCTTTTGATTGCGTTGACATAGAAGTTTGATTTTGTTACAGCTTAAAGGTATTATAGATCTGAGTATTTGGTATGAATTTCAATTTAATACCTCTACGCGTTTATGAGGAAATGGGTAGTAAGTTTAAAATTATTAAAAAAATATATATTATGTGATGTAACTAAAAATTTATGGTTTTCGTAATTTTTCCTTTATCTATAAGACGTTGCTTCGTACCAAATTTCAAGATTCTGAGTTCACGGGAAGTACCCTGTAGGTTTTGATTCCCTTGCAAGTGTCGAAAATTTGCGGCATAAACGGCTGTATCTTTTGATTGCGTTGGCTTAGAAGTTTGATTTTTTCACAGCTTCAAGGGACAGTAGACCTGAGTAATTGATATAATTTTCAGCTTCATACCTCCACGCGTTCCTGAGAAAAAGGGTCTTGACAGACGGACGGACAGACAGACGGACAACAAAGTGATCCTATAAGGGTTCCGTTTTTTCCTTTTGAGGTACGGAACCCTAAAAATAAGTACTTATGTATTTTTTAATATTAAACAGCTTAACACAAATGGATTGTTTTTTTAATAATTACATATTAGTTTTCTATGTCCTCCTAAGTCTATAAAATATTGTTTCACTATTGAAATAAATGTGTATACAGCATCCCAAGTAAATGTTTTGCATCGATGAGGAATGCCTTACCTAAGAAATCACTCTTGATGCAGCACCAAATCTAATTTATTTTACTATCGAAACTGTACGTATAATCAAAACGCCAAGTCAGGGCTATAAATCGTTTAGGAGTGGCTCACATGGAGACAAGCTTGAATGAATTTATTTTATTATTGATTCTTGTCAGCGAGAGCTTAATAATATAATTAAATATCGCGATAAGACCGCCATTGTGCCCCTATAGGTACAGGCGGTAATAAATATAATTATATTTATAATTATAATTAAGATTCGGTAAAATTGTTACTATTGTGGTATTGGTAAAATAAAGTTTATTCTGTGATAAATATCGACCAAATAAAAAGTAACTTTCTGTTACTTTTTGTTTTTAAATAACTTAAAGTAAGCACAGGCAAGCAGTGAATTTATTGTTTTTAGCGCCATGGTAACTCCTCTTAAAATGTTGTGGTTGATTCCTGTGGTTGATTCGATCTTCGGTATGTGAGAAAGTATTAATATGCTAGCCACAGGGTCCATACAAAATTGCGCTAACTTCTTTATAGATTTATAGCAAGGAGTTTCTACTCTATGCCCCTGGGTGGGAGCTAAAATTTTATAGTTTGCCAGCTGCAACAAACGCTATCTTTTTTATTATAGTTTAGAACCCGACGCAATTAAAAAATCCAATAAGGCGGAAGATTAATAAAATCAGATGGAACCGAACATTTCTGGTTTGACAAACAATCGTAGTTTTCTTTATCTTATAATCACTTGACCACTGTTATGAATTCTAATTAAGTTGTAAATAAATGTCTTTTTAATCTTTTTTATCTGACAGTTCATAATGTATCAGTTACGAACGTGGTCACGAAAATGTAGGTACCTACTGCCAAAACAGTTACTGTGTAAACATGTGACGTATCATTATTATGTATTATTACATTAATGCTAACGATCCTATTGTGTTGTTGTAAGCACTGTCAATTATTATTATTAATTTAGTATTTATTCATATCTTATTGATGTTTATATTATACATTTTTTCGCTAGTTTAAATACCTACTTACATAATTATAAAAAAAATATTGACGTTATTGGTACGTAATTTATTATTTATAAGTCATGTTTAGTTTTCTGATAACAATACGTAAAACGTTGTTGTTATTAGATATCTAAACAATCCAGAGAGCCACAATCATTTGCCATTCTTGTCAGACAGATGATTAAGTCGTAAAATCATCATGTTTTGCAACAATAATTGCCACTATTGTGTCATGCACTACTTAGTAATCTGCGTAGATAAAGTTTCCTGCATAAGTATACGAGTAAATCGATAAACCGCGCGTGGTTATTTCTAATTAGACACAATACTTAAGATTTCATTTCTCTCGTCGAATGCAAAACCCAGCACGTAGTTAATGGCACATTTAGATGCGGACGGTAAGCCGTGTGTGCCCGTCATTCGCCCATGCGTATCAAGACGGCTGATGTTACTTTGTACAACTACCGCTCGCACCAAGTAAGTCTTTTGACTTAACCTAAAAACAATAAGGCTTCCGAATGACATTTGCATTACCGCCGCCACATACTGTCTCGTGTTCTTACCAGCAAGGTCAGCTTCAGCATCAGATCCGTAAACAAAAACCGGATTCTATACGTCACTCTCAAATCCAAGTAAGCGAGGCATATTTATTGGCACATATGTATAACAAAACAATGCAGGCGACAGTAACGTTTACTGCTTATTTCCTGCTTTACTCGAGAACACAGTGAAACTACACGCGTTACAACAATGTACACACAAACACGACGAGACATAATTACCGGCGACGCGACTAATAAAAACACACCAAAAAACAAAATGCTATTCTGTGAAGTCAAGGCTATGAATTAGCAACACATTCCATATATGTAATCGTACGCGTAAACTAAAATCTTACTCGAAAAAACTTCACGACAAAAAAAGATAATACAACAACTGTTAATTATAGAACTGTTAAAACTATCGAACGTCGCCGTGCACTGAGCGTGCTATTCGGCGGTGTTAATTGCTAATCGGACGTTATCGGAAAATGTAGGTAGGTGACATTTCGTAGGCATGTGCCTGACTGAGTGCGGAGGGCGCGCCGCGGCAGCAGCGCGCTCACTCGCGGCTAGGAGAGGACTGTGCGTGCAGCCCGCTCGGGCGGCCGGCCCGCTCGCGGGAGCGCGGAGCGGAGCGGTGCAGACACCGGCACGGCGGACGTCGCCGGCTCCTCGCCTGGCTGATGATGAGCGCACCGACCTGAATCATCCCTCGCGCGTTAATAACTTTAATATCACTCATACGACACTCGTCGCCGACGCTGACGTTTGCCATTCCCTCGACCTATCGCAATGCAACCTTATATTATGTCAATGGAAATGTCAGTGCCCTTGACTAAATTACGGTGTTAGCGGTTTTCGATATCTGAAACCTTACATTAAATCGAAATTCGATATGCCTACTTACCGAACGTGTGGATTGTGCACGTTGTATAGCGTGCCAGCCGTACTTAGATACTATACATACCTACACAGTATTGTTTTGTTTGATTGCGATTTGTTTGTTATGGTTCTTATCTGCTGATATCAAACCTTTATTTAACTTGGTGTATCTACAAGTGCCAACAGCCTATTAACACAGTTTAATCAGCACTTAAAAACAACAAAGTCTGTATTAGCATCGTAATTTTACTGTCATTTGGTTTGATCATTTGCTACTGCAATTATAACTACTAAATAATAACCTACTAAAATATCAGTTGGTGCGCACTCTTTTTCAGTTGTATCTAATCAAACCTTTGCTTATTCAGTAACTGGTATGAATGGCACTCTGTTAAGTGATTGCATATCAGTGAGCAAACTCAAGTGAGACAACATGATTCACACTTATGTGTTTGCCTAAATTGATATTAGATAGAACACACGCATGTATTGTACTCCGAATAGTTCCGCTAAAGTAATAGTGATTGAGCATCCTATCCACTATACTAAAGCCGTGTTATGCATAATGCGATTGTTTTAATAATTATAATAATGAATTAGGTATATTGTAACATAAACAGTAACGTAGGGTCTGAGAGACTCAAAGTAGTGCAGACATAGTAATATGATTTTAGTTCCTGATTAAAAAATATAATTATAAGACTGGAAGACAAATTCAATTTTGCATTTTAAAAAGGAATCTTACATACGCAGGTAATTATGCGTATTTGATATTTATTTTTGCGTTCGATTTTTAAAAAATTTAAGAACTTTGATATGTTCTGACAGAGAAATGGAAATTTTACTTATGGAAAAGGGACAAAAATATTCGAAGTTTTTTTTCTATATCCGAGTTTTAAAGCCGTCTTGGATGGACAATTCATATTTGTTCATTTGTTGTTAACCGACGTTGTTCCGAAAGTAGCACTTTATTTAGCAAAGAATTAGCAGAAAAACTTACTTAAGTACCGACGTCGGGCCTGTGAGACCCCGACATAATTATAAATCGGAACCATCGCGTTCTCTTAAACTTATTTAACCTTCATTGGTATGGGTGCAAAAGAATTTAAAGTTACTGGAAATTGCGGAAGTATACTGAACGGAGAAAAGGTTAAGTCTATGTAACTGTACACCACACACTCGCAGGCTTTACATCGGTACTTAAAATAGCTAAGCAGCGAATTAATATGTATTATATTAATTCACATGTTTTCTAAAAAATGTTTTTTGTAAAATA
Organism: Mythimna separata; assembly: GCA_030763345.1. NCBI lineage: Eukaryota > Metazoa > Arthropoda > Insecta > Lepidoptera > Noctuidae > Mythimna > Mythimna separata. The sequence goes on along the minus strand of CM061171.1, from coordinate 16,409,651 downwards.
TAAATAAAGTCTGACGATAGCGTAGTTATCTCTCACAGAAATTAAAACTCAAAGTCTCGTGACTTAAAAGTGTGGGAATTTGATAAAGTTATTTAGGCTCTTAATTAACAACACAGTTCATTGTTATATCTCTAGAGGTTAACCAAGTACGTATATTATGTTAATTTGGTGAAAACGATTAATTGGTTGTTGACATTTACTAATTACCGTTTTTTAGAAGTCACCGCACCACAAACAAAACCTGCCCCTGGCTTGTATTGTTACAATATTAATGTGTATAACCTTTGGTTTTTTTATCACCGACCATTATTTTATTAAATATTTTTTGACACACTTTCAGTGATGTGCCTTTTTCACAATTTTTTTGGTGTTTTATCGTATATTTTTCAAATATTGCGCCCTAAAAGACTTTTACGAGGTTACTGATAGGTAGTAATTGTTTTTTTTCATGGGTTTATCTTTTATTTTCAGTAGTCATATTTTTGTCTTGCTTTAAGGTTGTCAGATAGGTAATTTGGTTTCAGATATTCCCATGGGGTGAGCTGATGGTCAAGCGTGAGCCAATCTAAAATAAAAGTAAACGAAGTTGCTTGTTTAATTTTTTGTGTACATCGAGATTGGGTTTTTCACATAAAGAAAATGAATTGGTACCAGATTTTGTTATTGTAAGTGAACGCAGATAATTAATAAACATTAATATGTGTCTAAGTATGAACTGTGAAAACGCGTTTGAATTTTTTTAACTCTTAGTTTTTATAATACAAACGCCAAAAGAATTGGATATTCTTATAAAATAGAATAAAAGTAATGAAAAATGTTTTGAGTCTGTGTTTTCTGACCCACTGGTTACTGTTAGAATCAGTCGAGCAGTAAAACGTTGTCAATGTAGGTCATTGTATGTGGACCTAATCTGATAACAGCTTGCAATAAATAAAGTAAGTCGTAAAGTGTTATTCATCTAATTTTGCGTTTATTTTATCAGCATTTTATGAAAATGAATGTATATTAATATTAGCAGATAGCGATTTGCAGATCCTAATTTTATAATCAATCAAAAACTGCAATGGTAAAGTTTTTTATACAAAAAAATAAAGTTATTAATTAAGTTTATACTAAAGTCGTTAAAAAAATGCATTAACATTTTCAATCAATTAAAATCTAGACTGATTAAAAGTTGCCCGATCATTAAAATTAATAAGCCTACAGAGGTAAATGTTGGATATGATCAAATTTTAACTTAATTAATACGGGTATTAACTACTTGGGTCACGTAAATTGTGTTTACGAAATATTATAAAAATGAATAACTTAAATAATCGTCACATAGGTAAGTAAAACGTAGTTGTAGATAAAACGATGCCTCCTACATTAAAGTTCAAACATATTTGTACATTTTTATAAATCTTTTATTATAAAACATAAAATAAATATTATTATTTCTTATTAAATCCAGCACCAACCTTGGTTGAAATTGTTTCACAAATTATATATTTATATCATTAACTGTCTAACAATCACAAAAAGGCTCTCCAGGAAAAATTCTCTTTTTGCCTTACAACCTTTTACGTAGGGGGTATCAAAAAGTATAACTGAAAAAACAGTCAATGTATACAGGGTGATCATTTCTGTGGTCTGGACGTCTACTCTATTTCTCTGAAATACGGAGTTTCGACCGAAATTTTGCGTGTTTCCTATCAGGGTTCCATTCGTTTCCGAAATTTTTAATAAACGAAAGTGGTTTGACGTTTCGAATCTTATACGCGAAATTTCGGTCGAAACTTCGTATTTCGGAGAAAGAGAGTAGACGTCCAGAGCCTGTAATTATTCCATTTTCATGACAGCATCTAGAAAACAAGTTCTGGGACAGATATTTTTATAGTGCTGTTTTGTCATTTATTAAAACATTAACAACATAATATAACATGTGGTTAATAAACAGATGTACGCAGTTTTCAAACTAGCAAAATTCAGGGAGATTTGAAGATGGAAAATTACGTACTCATAAAGTTATATAATTATTGTGTCAAATACACGCAGATACTTAACAGTTTAACTGTAGTGCTCAATTAAAGCATGAAATTGTCATAATTATAGTTTCCTCCGCTTCAGCCACTTAATGTGCGTATTAACCAAACTTAATGAACACATAAGCACTCTCGTCAAAATATAACTGAGCTCGACTAATTATTCAAACGATTATGACTTCTGATAATTTATGTTTATTGCACTTCATGCATAAAATTACGTATTTAACACAAGTTAAGAAACCAATAAAATATAATTTTATGTTCTGCTAAACCCGCTTTCATAAAATTTTATTCGAGCTAAAAGTGTTATAATTATGATTGTCTAACATATAATACTAAGGGGTTTGCTGTTCAGTAGACAATGTAAGAGGTGTCTTTCATAATATTCAAACTAAAATAAAGTAATTTAAAAAAATGTATTAAAAACTCCGAAATCAAAATAAATGATGTTTATTTTGCAAATTTAAGGTAAAGTAAAGCACTTTTACACGTCAAATACGAGTAGAAGTGACAATGTGCTAACTGAAAGTCCAACTGGCGAATGCTGACTGAAAGGTGATAGTTTGTGAGGCGTCAAACATAGGATCAATGTCTTCAAAGTATCAATGTGAAATAATCCGTTATTGAAAATTAAATGTGAAAATGCATTCATGAGTTTTTGAGTTTATCGCGTTCATACAGACAGACTGGGTGTGACTTTGTTTTATAATATACTAGCTTCCGTCCGCGACTTCGTCTGCGTGTTCCATGTCAAAGGCCATATGTATGCCAAATTTCATCTAAATTCATTCAGCCGTTTTTGTGTGATTATGTAATAAACATCGACACTTTCACATTTATAATATTAGTTAGGATAAGGAAGGAAGTAATATTTTGTAATATTTATATATTTCTGTTTGATACATAAAATAAATAATTCTCTACCTACCTTAAGTCCTGTGCACACTTTTAAATGAAGAATTCGCTATGATACTCGTAATTGTTACTTAATAAGATTGTTAGTACTCTATAAATGTACTTATACGTTAGCTTCTCACAAACAAAATTTCATCAAATATCTATAAAAAAAAACACGACAAAACTTTGACATTTATAATACCTCGTTAAATTCAATGGTTAATTTGTGGAAACTATTACTTATGTGGTAAATATTTGGCACTGGGACCCCGCAGCGTTGCGTAGTCAACGCATCCGAACCGCATCATAAATATTTGTAAACGAGGCTTAGTTTATTTATAGATAATAGTAGGAGTAATATACAGTTGAAACTAATCCCGAAGATGGAAAAACACGATTTTTGTTCATATATTGTGGATAGATGGCGCTAGTTGTAAGTATTTTGTTTTTTTTTCTCTTGGTGAGTATAATGCATTATTAAAAAATAAAACTGCTGGTCGATAATAATCATTTAATTGCAAATACACCAGATCAACTGGTTTGCATATTTATAACATACGCCTTATTTAAAGATAAAAATATGTATGAAGATAATAGATTATTAGGTATGTCATCCGAACTTTAATTAAACATTGATTTTTAATCAATGTTTCATCAAAATCCGCATTCATCAAAATCAGTTCAGTTTACGCATATAACATATTCGCAAATATATACGAGTATATTCATAATTTATTCACACATTATGTACTGCTAAAACCATAACCCTTCCTTAATAAATAAATAATGTTTAGTAATAACCCAAAATGTTGAAAATGGGCAAGAAATTGTGTGGAACAAATGAAATTAATGATAAGTCCAAGAAGCGGTTAGGGTTCTCTTAAGAAGTTTGAAAGCTTCAGTAGGAATAAATTGACGGCCGTTGAAGAAATTCCGGATCATTGTGCTAAACTTTTACATTAATTAGTTTTCAGAATTAAGTTGAATGCCTTATGATTTTGCGCGGTACAGGGAATATTTACATTTCAAAATGGAATACTATAAGTAAGCTATTTTTTTAAGGAAAAACTGATACGAAGCTGCCCTTTTTCTTGAAAAGCAACCGATGTTAGTAGTTAGCAGATTTCAGCTGAAAGACGTCAACTGCTGGATATAGACCTCCCACAATGACCGCTCCAGTGCGTCTCGCGTCCATCGGAATCCCGCGACCCTTACCAGGTCATCGGTCCACCTTATGCAAGTCCTTCCAATGCTGCGTCTTCCGGTACGTGGTCGCCTCTCCAGAAACTTTCGTTACACTTCAGTAACCTACATATGAGAAGATAAGCCCAACCACCGTACCCCGGAAACCATAAAAAATATATCAACCGTGCAATGTTTTCATGATAAGTAAACGCTACGAGCTCTTGTATAAATAAAAAAAAATACGGTCGACGATTTTACTCTTGTTGTTTTTCCTCAGCTCCCAGATTTCACTCGCTGGGATTTGACAGTAATTGGATTATGATGACCAGTTGCTGCCTGACGGCCGTACGGACCAGTTTCACTTTGTTCACTTATTAGGAAGTTCACTCATCAGTCTTTTAACAGCATTTAGTTGTACAAGAACTCATTTATACTCCTTTAGAGTTATGTAGCTAGTGGAGCTCGTGATAAAGTAGTAACAGCTGCTCGCGTATTTTTTTTTTATTGATATAAATTAGTTCTTGAACGCGATCTCATCTGATGGTAAGCAGTGATGCAATCGTCGATGGCGAGGGAGCCTATTTACTCTAGCCTTGAAGACACCTAAAATATAAACGGACGGGAAGACCGCAGCAGGCAAATTGTTCTAGTCCTTCGATGTACGCGCTATAAACGACGAGGCGAATAATGCTTAGTCTGCTGGATCGTAGAGGTTTCAACAACGTAAAGGTGGATACTTGCCGTACGTCGGTTGTCATCTTTAAGATTAAACAACGCTTGCCTAGGTCGGTCCGAGGATGGGTGACCATACATTACATACCAAGACTGCTCTTTACCTCAGAAAGCAAGTTACATTGTTAGTCCCAGCTGTAATTTTATTTATTTATTTACTTAAGATCTCCAACAAAGGATATCCACAATATATGTCTTGTAATTAACTAGCACTTTGCCAGCGACTTCGTTCGCGCGCAAGTTTTCACAAAACTTTTCACATTTCTTGTACCGTATTTTGAGGGTAGTTTTAAGAAACTTTGTAGCAAGGGATTTTTATCTTTTCTTTCCTAATTATTGTTTTATGCAGGAAGGGTTTTTGTCTTTCCTATTAAAAATTATTTTATTTCTTAAATAATATGGCTGTCGTTGACAATTTTTCATTCCGCAATGGCTTTGATGTATTGACCCTTTTTAGGAAGAACATTGTAAGCGGCAATTTATGTTATAGATATGTTGAAAAAATCGTTTCTGCCAAAAACGCAAACTGTCGTATACAATATTCTTTCTAATAAAAATATTTTCTTTCGTAATTGAAAAAAAATATTTCCTAATATTTTTCCAAAAAAAAATGTGATTCGTTATTCATACAAGGTTTGATGTATCTAAGTACTTTCTATCTAAATTAGAAAAGGGAAAAGTCTTTTATGCAAAAAATGCGAACTGTCGTTTACAATGTTTTTCCTGAAATGGCTCGACATATTGAAAAAAGACTAAGCAGATTGATTGATTAGGCTACGGGATGGTTCAAAAAAGTTACCTCGACTCTGAAATTTAAGGAACAACTGGAGGAACACAGGCGGGTTCGAGACAGTTTAAGTCTGGTACTCCCTCTTGCTCCATCTAGAACTCGAGACTTTATATTTCAAGATACGTTACCACAAAAAAGATTGATTATTGATAAGCAGCTAATTTTTACTTGAATCGTGTAAACAAATAAATAATTTACAAGCACTTGCTCCACCAGTCTGCGGTGCCTATCTAATTTTGTACTTTAAACCGAATAAACAGCCAATTTGGTACTCCATTAGGCGAGTGGCGTTTACACGGATTGAGTGGCTTCGTTTTAGAACTTAAAATCTCCCACAGGACTCATGTAAACTGGATTTAGAACTGTGAACGGGTGAACAAGTGTTTTCAATTGACCAACACAACTTTTTGATGTTTGACTAATCTGTAAATTATGTAATGAAAACAAATTAGGCTTTGTTACGTAAAAACAGTGCTTTGGTAAGAACTTTTGTGCTAAACACTTTTGTTTGCAAAGTTAAGACATTTGTTTTGCAACAATTAAGTTGTAGGTACTTTTATAAACTTAGAAGTTTTTTTGATATGAGTTGATCACAAATATTAATGAATTGAGAACACTGATCAAGGTCTAATTTTTTTAAAGTGGGCTATCATCAAGTGATTTCGGAGCGAGAGGGTGTGTCAAACTAAATAAAAACTACCTATGTCTTTCAGTTGCCCTTACACAGCCGCAGCCCTAGCAGGATCATAGTCTAGAATGACACAGTTTCCATATGTATATATAGTTATCCAGTAGTAAGTATGTTAGTGTGAAATAATATGCGATCTTCACGCAGGTGAAACTTTTTGTATAAACTTTAGTTATAATGTACGGTTCAGATAAAAACCCTTTTATCATAACAAAGAATAATGTGCAAGATGAAAAGGCTCGGCGAAAAATATCTTCCAGTCTAAAATAATGTCCTAATTTAACTTAACTCATGAAAGAGCTATCATTTAAAGCTTGTGACAATTTTTCAGCTCAACAAAAGTATTTACTTAGTAAATACTCTATATTATTAAATTGCTACGTTGGTTGTAATGTTGGGTATAATATCGTTTAAGATCATTTATTAAACCTATAGCTGGCTAAGCAAGAGCTAAACTGACTAAGTTCAGCTTAGCTTACATAGTAGAGATCAATAAAAACAGTTTACAACTACCACACTCAGACTACACGACAGAAGAGAAAACTTCATCAAAGCAAGATTACCAATACAACTCGTAATCATTCGTGTAATGTCAGCCGAGTCAAGCCGATCTTACCCGAACAAGCGTTACATAGACGAACGTGACGTTTCAGTTTCATTCAATACCGTACCCGCTAAATAAAGTGCTGAGCGCATGTATTCGGCGTGGCCTTCTAGCTCCACCCAAGAGTGGGAGAAGATATATGATGATGTTCCACCTCAAAAAAAGTAGTAGACAGGTACATATGTAATTTAAGCGTTTCTTTGTGATCGTGAGAACGGGTAATAGTAGTACAACACTGTCTTGATCTGTCCTGCGCAAAGCCTGGGTAATATATTTCGCGTCGCCGACAACGAATGCCTGCTTTGATTAATATCAAGACATAAACATGCCGTTTCTGTCTAGCTGAGATCCAAGTTGGGGGCCTCGGTATAAAATGTGTTCTTTACGCAATTGAAGCACCTGATGGCAGATGGGGCCCGTAATGTACGTACGACAAAATTGCTTGCTTACATGCTTGTCTTTGTAAATGTGGTACGTTATTATGAATTGATGCAATTGGGGCTCAGGATCCTACCTAGGTTTTGGCCATGGTCCGGAGTAAGAGAAGAGGGAAGAGATTACTTTCTATAAAGCAGAAATGCAAGCGAGAGGGATGGCAGTAACCATGAAGGAATGGACATCCTCATCGCTTAGCTGCCACCACAGATTCTCAACCATCGTAGGGGCTGGCAATGCGAACGATGAGCAATAGGTAGCTCACTGTCTGATAAGGACCGAGCCCGAGTCGACGGCGAGTGTTCCACGCGCGCTTCAAAGAGATGTCAGCAAAATCGTAGGAGCTCAAAGGGTCGATATCCGCTAAGGCCGCGGGAATAATTAAAAGAGTTAGAGAGTACCGTGGCCTTGAATGTCAGTAAAAGTCTGACACGATCTTATGCTCTATTATATCATATATTATATGCAAAAGTGAAGGTTGGTAAGAAAAAGTCTTACTTGACCCATCTGTTTAAAATTTTGAGTATTAGGTCTAGGTACTTTTATGTAGGTTATACTGTAATTTATTCAATACTGATTGCATAAAGACCTTCTGTTGCATTGCAGTAAAAGTGCATTTTGTTTTTTTAATACCGCAGCATCGTTATTTTGTGGGAAGGTTCTGTGCCTTATGCATCTGACGTAAACGCATGAAGCTGGGTCATGACTGTATTCACTATATTTTGTTAAATACACATTCAAAGTATTTGAAGACAGCAACATGTGCACATTGAACTTTTTGCTTTAAATATAAAATTATAAAACAACGTTTACAATTTATAACGTGTATTTTTGATCAAGCAGCTGTTTTCCTTATTATTATTATTAATGATGACATTGATATTCCATTTATTATACAAAATATTGCTGAAAATTCTCACAATTCGGTATGAAAACTTATTTCAGTAATGAAAACCGATGTGAATCAGCTGTTCGCTTTTCCGCAAAACTTTTCACTTTGTTACAATTTTACCAACGAGCGTGTGTAAATGTGTAAGCCAAATTCTTAAGTAGTACCTTTTGTTCAGAAGGGTGCCAAATTTTCTTCAGCTGTTAACAACTTCTTGTTTCCTTAAGCGCTAACGATGTCAGCAAACAGGAAAGCAACTTACCTGGAAAGAAAAGAAACGGATTGTGTAAAGAACAGTTAGACATAATGTGAAGGGTATTCGAAGTTACGAACACAAAAAGAAAGGAAACTATGGAGGGTTTAGGTCAGTTTTACAATACATTTCTGAAGTATATTTACAAGATAATAAAGGAGGAAAAATGTTGATAACAAGAGGCATGTAAAAAGTATTAAAAGTTGGTGAATTTGTCGTGGCGGAGCGTTTGTTCGGGTGGCCGCAGGGTGCGCCGCGTATCGACCCGGCGATGACGTAACGAGTGGGAGCCGATGCTGCTGGGGCGCTGGTACGCCCCACACAAACTTTAACAGACCCCTTATTTAGAAAACAAAACTTGTCACGATCTACCATTCGTCTTTCGGAAAAACGACCGGCCGTTAAATTAGTGACTTTTACTCGGAGTTGTTCGTGAATTTTTAGTGTATCATAAAAAGTGGGGTAGGTATTGGTTGTACGAGTAGACAATTAAATCTATGAGACTGTTTTGTCTAAATGATTTGTATAAATTCTGTGACTATCTTGTTCATTGCAAAAAATATTTATGTAAATCCTAACCGCGCGTACGCAATGCGTGTTGCGTGAAGTTCAGACTCGTAAAATGTTTATTTGTAAATAAAATCGTCATAAATTAACCGAAAAACATTGTGCGTAGTGTATACTTTATTTCATCCTCTTAAGAGGTACTTTCAATTCTTTTTTCATTTGCTCTTGTTCTTTGTATACTTTATAAAAGAAACCTCTGTGAAAAAAATCAGCGTTCTAGCTCCAAGGGTTTAGGCTGGGCGTTGATGAGTCGGTTTTGGTGAGTTATAGGACTTTGCCTTTTTTATATATAAAGATTTTAACTTTAACGATGTGACCATCATCTTGTAACTATTATTAAAATTTGATTGATTTAAAATAGTGTTCTTGTAGTTCTTTGTACGTTCTTCTCTACAGACACCTATTCTTTAAAGCGTGCAAATAGCTTCATCTTTTTTTTGTAACTGACCGATCTTGACATTTGAAAAGTGCCTATTTATTTCTATAGTTTATTTGACAGAAATGCTTTCCATTAACAGTCTAACCACTACAATAAATAAATTGTACTTTCGCAAAACGACATCACTAGTTTTGAACAAAATATTGTATTTCGCTACCCTCCTCAATTCTACAAAAAATAAAACCCGAACACGAAATCTGAAAACATCGAATAACAAAACATCCAACCCGCATGTTTAATGTACAACTAGAAAAGACAACTGTAACATGTGGCCTTATTGCGAGGATGTTTCAAACCTGCCTGCAGGCGATATTTTCCGTCCCCCACAGAACTACGCTGCACTCAATTTTATCAAACAATTTTGATTTTTATGGGCAAAGCGGCGCGCTGTGCTACCCACGTCGATGCCGCCTAAGGCCTGGCTTTTATTGCGTCTCCTATTATTTTTTAATCGACCCAGCATTCTTAAATCGCTTAGGAACTGAATTTTACTAGCTGGTTTTTTTTAGATAGACTCAGAGGGTGTGTCAGACTTTTCTAGACTGAAAACCTATGTATCCTTCAGTTGCCTTTTGCATTTCAGAACTACGGTCATACTTTCAAACGTTCCTATAGCCCTAGCAATCATCGGACCTTCTGTGCCCCTTCCGTTGCGTAGAACAGTACGCGCCATCGATTCGGTCCTTACCATCTGGCCGGACGCCGAGCTACATATTACTTGTAGTCTCTTCCTATGCCCAGGTTAGACTCCCACACGAAGACCCGTGAGCAACGGCTGGGTCATGAAGATAATCTATACCAATTAGGTACTGGTTTTAATACAAGCAGAAAAAGATCGGTTTTCGGGTTGGTAACATAAATAGCCAGGAATAAGTATGACTTATGTTGCAACGAATTTCAAGCTAAAATATCCATAACTAACATTGATTTAAATATTTCGTAACATTGTTATTGAAAAACTTATGACAAACGACTTTGAGCTGCCTAGTTTTTAGTTTGTTTCAAACTGTCTTTTATGCTTTACATAATACCCACGTCAATCGCTTGTCTACGGTTATCAATCTTAGTCAATATTGAAGTGACTAGTCTCACAATATCAGCAAACTCTTTGAAGAGTAAATGTTACATTCAACGGGCTTGCGGACGGCTAGCAATGAGTAGCTTACCGTCTAGCAGTTCGGTAATCATACGGACCGAGCCCAAATCGTCAACAGCGCATACTGTTACACACGCGCCTCAAAGAGATGTCAGCAAAACTGTAGGGGCCCAGCAGGGCCGAAGCCTCCGGGGCCATGGGTTAGCTACTGAAAGTAAAACCCGGGACACTAGAACAAAGGCAAAGAAGAAACGGAATGGGTTTTAGACGGTAAAAGTCTGACACGCCCTCTCGCCCCACCCAAGAGCGGGAGAAGTCATTGTAATGATTTTCCACTATAAAAAAATGTTACATACAAAGGCGTGCCCACATTCCATATCCCAGTTTTCTTCAATTGACGACTCCTCCCTACATTACTGTCTGCCCTCATAACAATCAAACTCGGATTAATAATATGACTGTTCAATGGAGATAGTGCAATTTATTAGAGAGTCAGTGAGTGGTCTTTACTGAACAGGGTTAGTACCATGTGGCGGGAATAGTCTGTTTAAGATGTTTACAGTTAGAATGAGGTTGGATGTCCATTTTAATAGAATCAATGTGCAGCAGAATAATTAGGGTGAGGCTGATGGAAAACCAATCTTCTCTCTACGAGGGGGAGTAAGTCTTACTTATTTCACGTAACGGACCCAGTGGCGTTTGGCATAATTATGTCGCAATTTTTTCGAAGATTTGTATTTATGACATGGGGTTTTCTCCCGCTGTTTTCCTTTATTATTAAAAGGAGCAGTGGTGATGAAATTGAAAATTATATTAGGTATTGCACAGTCAGTTTTGTTGGCAATTTTTTGATTGGCCAATCTAATATAATAAATATCTCGTGTCACGGACCGGTATTTGTTTGCACCCCAAAACATCTAAACCGATTTTAATAAAAACATTTTGTTAATTTGTTAGGTATGAAAATATAATAGAAATAATCGTATAAAAGTATATATTTACACTCCAGTTTTCTAAACGCTACGCTTTTTTTTCGATGTACACTTACGTTCGATTTTTTTAAATAATTTACTAGGCAGAACAACATTTGCCGAGTCTCGGCTTTATAGTTGCGTATAGTGTGTTTACATCTGTTCTGATACTAAGATGTTTGAATTTATTTATGGTTTTGCAGGTTACAAAGTCTAAACACTGCGCAAAATCTAATCAATAATTAAATAACCGCCATCAAAACTTAAAAGAGGATTTAATAAAGTTTAAGCAAAAAAAAAATGAGTACGTCTTTGTTGTCGACTATAAAAGCAGACAGCTTTCGTTAAAAAAAAATCACAACTGCCATTTAATTAGAAAAAGAAATGCAAAATTAAAAAACAAACTTTATAGCATCCTTAAATTTTTGCACCAAGAATGGCCAGTGTCTTGCATTTATTGAAATTCCTCAGTTTTTAATAAGGTTTTATAGAATAATAAATAAACCTTTTTTTTAAATCATGTCACATTCTTATGATATTACGCATCCTGAAAATTCAATATATTGAAATATACATTGACCATAATAATTTTATGGTAAAAGTTACTCCACGCTCAAATAGCTGAAAGTATGAAATTAAAGCTTATACATCAGATAACATACGGGCTATAGTTTTAAATGCTCAAAGTACTAATTCAGAAGCTAGATATTTTTTGTACATAATAGTTTTCCCCATATATCTCCTAAATAAGAAAATACAATTCTAGAGATTGGGGCAGGCCTATATCCAGCGTTTTTCGACTGAAATGATGATGATGATGATGATGTCTTCTTTTTTAACACTAATACTCGTATTAAGTATACCTACCTAAATATGACCATTTGTGAGGTCATGTGTGTGTGCGTGTATATCACGCTCGAAAGGCTGAACAGATTTCGATAAAACTTAGTACACGGTTGACCATATCCTGGAATAGCAGTTACGATGCTTTGATTTGATTATTATTATTATATTCCCTTGGGACAATTTTCTACATTCACATGGGTTCACCCGTGTGAATGTGCCGCTGGAAGTTTCAAGTACGTAATCGAATAGCGGTTAGAAATAACATATTATTCATTTTTATTTTCAGTGTGACGGTTAACAGATCAAAATGGAAAAAAAGAACATGTTGCGCCGACCCCAAACCCCGGGATAAGGGTAAAGCGAAGATGATTGATTTTTATTTTCAGAAAAGGTCAATGCAATGTTTCTACTAAACAAATTCTCCGATTCTCAGGCCTAAGAGGGAACAAAAGCTAATACGTTCGTAAACAACGCCGCTCGTTTCAATTTCCCCAAGTTTTATTGTTTTTCATTTGCATTTTACGATATTCTTGAAGGAGGAACTCTTAAGGAGGGTACGTCAGGTTTTCGTAAGAGTGGCTACCTACTGTACTAAGAGGCAATATAAAGTAATGCCTGAGTATCTTAGCGTGTTACTGATATACTTATTGGATCAGGATGTCGATCACAGCAGAAATCTTTTTCAGAGATCCTAGTTTGTGGCCCAAGAGTGGGTATCGAGCAAAAAATAAACCATTCCAGATCACTCAACTGATTTATTATGATGTAAGCTTTAAGTATTCATTTCACTATAAGCCCTGAAACAGTCTTCGCATTAGATGTTGTTTGCACGGTATCCGACAGAAGAAAAAGCCCTAGGTCGTTGTGGCCGGAACTTTTATCCGTTCGGTTCGTGCAAACATCAGCCCGGATTCTGTCAAAGTGACATATTTCACTTACCTCATTCTTTCGTACTTAGCTTGACAACGAATGAATAAAAATGTCGTTAGTATAATTATTTTATTATCATTACGCTTCTTACTTGTGTCTTCTATCAAACATATTTACTCTACAGGTACAACACACAAACATCAATCTGATTCTGCCAAACTTAAGTGGAAGTGGACAGGGCATATGCTCGCAGAACATATGGTCGATAGGGCCGAAAGGCTCTAGAGCGGCGACCGCATACCGGACGACACAGTGTTGGTAGGCTTCCCACAAGGTGGACCGATGATGTCCCAGTGCCTGGTGAGGGTCGCAGGGTGGGTGTGAGACGCACAGAACTGATTATTGTGGCGACACTTGGTGGAAGCCTACCAGAACGTCTTTTGACTGAAATGATAATAGTGACTTTTTATTTACATAAAGTCTATTTCTTAATTTATTTAATTCTTCCTCTTTTATTCTTATGTTCAAGAATGGAGTCGGAACTTTTTAGCTTCTGGTTACCGTAACGACTGTTAAAGATCTACAAAAGACAGTTGAGACCAAAGCCATAGCGTTCTTTCACAAGCAAGACAGAGACTCGGTATGTAATGGAAAACCACCCATCTTCGGCCCAATCTCGGCAAGTGTTGCTTAACTCCAAAGATAGATCCGTTTGGCTATTACTTACTAAGCTTCAAGCCTCTAACAAAGTATTAAAGTCACGAGGGAAATACGTAGCTAAATACCTAGACGTTAGTAGGCGGGCATTGTGTATTGAACGAAATTGTGACGTAACTCTATGCTGAACAATCTTTAGAGCGTTCCTTTATGCTAGCTTACACGCATGGCTTGCCTTTAAAATGGATTTGAGATTCAGCGTTTGTACAAATATGTGACCTTTGTATGTTTAGCATTTTTAGCATTATCGACCTTGTAATGTTCTCACTATTGGGAGGCAAGCCTCCGCTCTAGGAAAAAGCATTCCTACGTGGTGGATTACAATATGTCTACGAATTTTTGGTTCTAGGACATGCCGGTTCCCCTACAATATTTTCCTGCACCGTCTTAAGAACAACGATGATGATATAAATTACACAAAGTAAACCTCGAAGCAGTTATCGCTGGCCACAACCGCTTCGGAGCTTATTTTGAGAATTATATTCTGTGAATATCAGGTAAAATTAAACACTATTATTTGCAATTCTATTTTCAAATTCTATTTTCATTTATTAATTTAATTATGTAACACAATTAACAAATAAACCAATAACACAGGAAAGTTGATGTCAGAAACTAAAGAATCCGCAAGTAGGTAGAATCCATCGCGAAGAAGCAACAGGAAAGCGAGGCTACAGGTAGAATTGTTAGCAAAGACCTTGACACTCGGCTAAAAATACCAACAACACAAGAGGGAGAAAATATGCTTCCAAATCTGATCAGTGGTTTTCTCTTCGGAACCTCAAAGGCAAGACAAAGGAGCGGCGTTCCTTTACAACATTATCGTAAAAGGCTGCCGACGAAACCAGCCTGCAGTATCACTCTCGCGTAATCATCTGTAGACTGTAAAGCTTGTGTCTCACAAAAGGCGGGGGCGGAAACAGACGCTTTACGATGCTCATTAATTATATTAGCTCTCTATAAAATTGTCGTGTTCATATTTTTCTCTCTTGTATCTACGTCATAACATGGGTGGTGGGTAGGTCAAAGTAAAATTTATAATAAAGAATGTATAATTATTAAAGCAACGGTTAGAGCAATGTTCGACAAACCCACGCAGACGTGGACGTTGAAAGATATTAAAGTCGTCAAAGCGAACAAGCTGCGGGGATATACAGATGGGCTGGGTTACACAAGTAGATTCCTGTATATTTTTTTAAATACACGATCATTAATCATGATAGAATATAAATAAAAGTAAGTACAGTAGATAGGCACAATTTACGTTCTTTGGCTTTACCTACATGTTGCATAAGCATTTTTTTTGTACAAATTCATCCTAAAGTCAGAAGTTATGGTCTATTGCAATAGACCGTAGGTACTATTTAGAGTATCACTGGTCCTTAAGTTATTTTTTTTTTGGTACCCATTGTAGTGCCACCATTTATTAGTATTTTATTGGACACCAATTTACGTAACTTTGCCACATAAAGTTTCATTTATAATTCTATTTTCGCACTACAGTTGCTCCGGGTTTCACCGCCTTCTATGTGACACGTGCCTAATTTCGATTCATATAGCTCTCATGATAGCATCGCACCAGACAATATTATATTTCCTTTATATTAGCATAATGAAAAATCTCAAACATTGTATGCAAATTAAATTCGGTCGGGTCGGGTACCTTATTATTGGCGAAGTAAAATATGTATAAATCTTATAAGATCGCTTCATTGCCTTAGAAGAATTGATACGTTCGGAAGGGGTGAGCAGATTTCAGTAAAATTAATTTATTGCACTGGTGAAAAACTACAGATTTAGTATTAATTATATGTTACTAACAAAGGACTAGTTTTGCACTAGTGTTATCTACGGGATAAAAAAAAAGTTGGCACTCCTAGTTCTAAAAAGCCCAGGCTCATGATTTCAAAAATGGATGACAGTCATATTCCAATTTCCAACAGCTATCTGTAAATAATAGTTTAACATCATTACCTCAATCATTTTTATAAACTACTTACTATTTTATTATCTTGCCTAAATAATCGCCCTTATTCTAAGTTGCTTTTTACAGCTTTGCGATTTTGTGGTTAATAAAGCACTAAACATAAAAAATACTCATACATATTTTCGCGATAAACCTAGAAAAGGCGACTACTTTCATGTTAATAAACGCTTGAGGTTCACGGTTCACCTCTGTATCTCCAATCTTCTTTTAAGAGTACGGTCTACAAAAGTTCTAGTTATTGCAGTCCTCACGTCGCGCGTCGCGTCGCGTCGCAGATATCGGTAGCGTCGGCAAAATTGGCTAAATCAAGAATTCTCACATATTGTAAGTTATTTCCACCAGTATATTTTCTGCTGGAAATCTTGTTGACAAGAAAAATTACGACAATACTGACCACCATACAAATCCAATAAATGTATTGGACAGTTTAGTGGTTTGAAATATAATTTCAGAAAGCGGCGCGTTTTCATTTTTCTGGTACGAATTTTTCGCTTGAAACGTATTATTTGGTAAGTATTGGTCCCGTAAGAGTTTTTTGTTATTTTATAAATGCTTGCAGAAAATTTCCGGCATTACTCTTAAAATACACACGCTCTCAAATTATTGTTACATTCGAACATGACAATAATACTTTATTGCCCCACGTCAGTAGGTAAAATACGTAAATTTTATGGCAAACAATCGTTTGCAGTTATTTTCGTAACATAAGTAATCAATAAGTGTTGATGCTATAAATAACGAAACATGTTTCTACTCCTTTTTTGCAGTCCTTGTTTACCAAATATTGCTGAATTTATGCAGTTAGAGCAGACTAAGCCCTGCGGGTTTGCAACGGAATAAATCAACTCTAATCTAAAGAGTAAAATAGTGAGAAAAAACTGCACAAGGAAGAATAAACAACGTGAAGAATATGCGGTGGACGGATATTTTTTGAACTACATATTTGTGCAAACATATATTGCGCCCGTGCAGTACCGCGTTCATCGAGGGACTGGAACAATTTGCCTGCTGCGGTTTTTCCATCCGATTATAATTTGGCTGTTTTCAAGGCTAGAGTGAATAAAGTGGCTCTTAAAAACTAGTGTGCCTCACCATCGACGATTGCATCACTGTTCACCATCAGGTGGGATCGCAGTCAAGCACTAGTATATAACCATTAAAAAAAAAAGTAGTGTGTTTGGTCGCAGTGTTATGCTAAATCTTTTTTCTATACATGGGGTACCCAACACTTGTAGTTTTTTATTATTATTACCTGCTTACCTTATACGACTAAATATTACATGAACTTCTTCCTTGCCATTATTTCTACCTTAATGTCTTATCAATCTCTGAGGAAGCGACACACATAAGAGCGTTTCCACATTACCCGATCCGATATCGGTGTCGGACGCCGATACAATATCGGGGTAAGTAAAATGTATGAAATGCCGTGCTCCGATATCCGATATCGGGCCGGACAATATAAAAGACAGGTACATATTTCATACATTTTACTTACCCCGATATCGTATCGGCGTCCGATACCGATATCGGATCGGATAATGTGAAAACGGTCTAAGGCTTGTCTGATTGCATCTCAAGGAAGACAAATGACAACTTATTTTCCTTAAGGAAAGAAAACCAATCTGGACCACACCTTTCTGATAATTTACTGGATGACGGAGTTCACATTCTGATACAATAAAAGAAAATGCCTTGACTGAGGAGTAAGAATAAAATTACTGAAAAGTTTATATTAAGTATTTTATACTGAAAAACTTGACGAGAAGGCTGATTCGATAAGTCTGATGGTTACTGAAATGTTTAACAAACTTGACACTGGCTATATGCACTAATAGGGCAAAGTAAAAAAAAAAGTTAATAAACCATAGAACAAAGAAATATGCACGCTTACATTTCGCTTATAATTTTCCTGAATAATTTATAAAAACACTCAAGTTTTCTACCTGTAGATAATTAAAAACGTGTTTTTAATGCTCCATAAAAGAGTATTACGAAACAAAACAGGATTGTGGCTCAACAAAACGATGCTACGTCACTTTGAGATAATGCTGATGAGGTAAATATTATCGCGTTCTTAGTCCTTTTTACGAGTAATTCATGTAAATAGCGGTATACGTGATTAAAGGATTTTCTTAGGAAGTTAGAAGTCTATATTCGTCTTACAGTGGCTTACAATTGAGATGCATCGAATGGATGTTTTCTAAGCACATACGTCTGGTAGTACATTCTGGACAGTCAGCGTTGCTATTAAGCTTGCTGACTGGCTTTTCTTTTCAGCTGGGCTTCAGCAAGACACAGCACGAAAAGGAATGTGCGAGTATATATTGAGTCGTATCATATATTAAGCCGTTTTAAAACACGACACGCTGGAATGAAAAATATCACTTTCGACGTAAGCGGCTATTTTACATCGACGTCGTCGACGTAAAATAGCCAGCATCCAGTTTTTCGACAACCATCAAAGCAAGAGTTACCTGATACGAATAATAAGGAGAATAAGGTCTATACCTAATGGACTGCGTAATATCAAGATCGAGATCAAGACTGAATGGTGGAAAAATTAACTATTCTATCGTTACTAAATACTTTAATACTGCGTAGTAAAAATGTCGTAGACTATACTTATTCAGGGCTTGTAGACGATGAGTTATGGATCCACTATCCATCCGATAAAGACCAAGCCCCAATCGAAGGCTCATTGTGATCCAAGTAGGTACGCCTCAAAGAGATGTCAGTAAAATCGAGAGAGCACATTAAGGCCGATGACGCTAGGGCTATGGAAACGTTTCAAGGAGTTACCGTGTTATTAGAATGTTAAGGGCAACTAGTGGCTTTTCGGTTCGCCCCAGAGTGGTAGAAGCCATTTGATGATTTCCTACCTCAACAAAATACTATTATTCAGGGACCAAAACGTAAATAAGTTACGAGCAAACGGTTCATTACAACTAATGTTATTTAATGCATTCTGAACTGGGTTTATGACGTCAAGCCACACTGAACGCATATTGCTTCACTTTTCATAATATTGCTGGTCATAAATATGAAATTTTCCGAAATCCAACTGGCGGTACCTACTTAATGGGCCATAATTTAGTTTTGTAGTACTTTCTTGGACATTAATACTAGTATGAGCCCACAAACAGCTTCACAAATTGAATGAAATCCTGTTAATAGTAATAATAGTGCTAATGGATACTACAGACATTTCGTATTGTTTAGTACGGCGGTCCTAAGTGTTTTGTAAATATGATATTTTTTTGATAAAGAAGCTTTTTTGTGATGTTTCGGCTGTGTATCACTATCTTTTAGAGTTCACGATGGTTCTTACTACTTACAGATAAGTTATTTACACTGATATTATAAACGCGAAAATTTGTGTTTGTGTGTGTTTGTTTCATTGTTATGCTCGAACGACAGAACGAGTTACAACTTGGTGCAATATTAAACCATGTCCTAGAGTAGCACATATGATACTTTTTATTCCGGGAGTATGTTCCCGTGGGACAATTTTTAACTTACATACGAGTGAAGCCACTGGCAACAGTTAATCAAAATATAAAACACAAAAACCACAAAAAATTAACTGTTGTTCGGTCTTTGCTTATGCAAAGTTTATGTTGGTAATTTATCACACGAGAGAAATACAAATCAAGGGCCCTACTATGACGTCTTAAAATCATCATAATATCGGTGCAAGAAAGAGACAGTGTTATAGCACTATCCTTTGCTCTTCTGCGTAGTTTTGGGGAAAAAAAATTATCACAATAATAGTATAAAAGCGAAAGTTTGTGTGTGTATATCTTTGTTACTTCTTCACGCTCAAACGGCTGAAGTGATGTAACTCACACATAAGTAAACCATGCACTGAAATAGCACATAAGTAGGATATTTTTATACCGATAATAATGTTCTTTTGGGACAATTTTCAACTTGAACGTGGGTGAAGCTGCTGGCAGCAGCTAGTATTTTCTAAAGCCAAAAATCTTCTTACAAGTCAAAGTTTTCTCAGAAACATTTACATAATTTTAACCAGGAATTAGTTACGTTTTAACGAAGATTGAATAGTTAACGACAAGCATTACCATTTGCTGTCATTATTATGTTAACAAATGACAACCGTACTGAATAATTTCTGTTATACTTATACATATTTATATCTATTTAAATACCTAAAAAACGTCTTTGAATTTTAGTTGTCACGTTAACAGATTATTGTTTTTCGCTCCGAGATGTTTCCCAGATTTTATCTAGACTAGTTTTCGCTATCAATAAAATGCTTACATATCCTTTTGGGCTTAGTATTAATTTATTTCAAAAACAACTAATAGATACATTTATTTGATCCAATAACTTCAAATAAAAACTTGTCTTATTTTGTTACAATACAAACAATAAATAGTCAGCACGATTAGCACAGTGGTTGAATGATCGGATGATGCATTGCCTAACGATCACAAGTTCGATTCCAGCACGGAACAAATTTTTGTATGGCCTACAGATATTGGTTCCGTATCTAGAAGTCTTGTATATGTGAGTTTACATGTTTATGAACGTACCTACGGTACAGGAATAATTTCTAATGTGTGCAAACGTATTTTCAAGTCGCGATGAAATAGAAAATGGTCTACTTACACGTAGTCTTTTAAAAAACCCTTTAGCTTTTACTTATCACAAAACATACTCGTATATAGCATTAAAGCTGCCAGCATCGGTTTCCGACTGCGAATTTACTTGAGAGAATTCGGCGTATCCTTGAAAGTAAAATGATTGGCTGGCTTTCAGAACCATCCGACATCCGGATTGCTCCTGCCGCTACTGGGTCAACGCTTATGCATATATTACTTCTTCACCAGGCGTGATGTTGGAATCTCATTCTTATCAATCTTAGTCTTGATCTCCTATTTGCCTAATCCTAAACTCTCAGAGATATTTAAAATGGATAGCACGGTTGGTGCAGTGGATGAGTGATTGGTTGCAGCGCTAGGTGTCGCAGGTTTGATTTTCGGATGAAACAAATATAATTTATGGCCTACAGCGTGTCTTGTGCGCGAGTATTTACTAGTGTAAAATAAAAAAAAATAATGGGATGTATCAAAATTATATAAAATGTCAAAGCTTATTTCAGCTTTATCGTAGGATGAAGACAAAACTGAATTTATATTTGCAATCATATGGTAATATTTTACCTCCATGCAGTATGCAAACTTATGGTTCTGTTAGTGTAGTTTTGCAACTAAAGGAAATGGAAGCATAGATAATGTTTGTACAACTTAGTTTCCTCCGTGGCGCACAGATCTTCGTGATCTGCGATCGACTTCAAAGACCATTCGAATTCGAGGCAGAGTTTTGTGGTGTTTGAAATGTTATACCCAGACATATATTTATTGCTAGCTTTATCAGATAAATCAGGCTTCACACGTAGATATATCACGGAGGCTTTACATATTACACCAAAGTAATTTTTCGCCTACTAAATTCAATTTTCTAAAATCTTTTTTAAGGTGGAAAATCATCTGTATTGAAATTCTCCCACTGTAAGGTGGAGGTCAAACTTTTATTGACTAAAACTACACCTTTGTTGTTGTTCTCAGACCACAGGTTTCCTTTTCAGAATACAAAAGTAAACAAATGGAATAAACTTTTTATATTCAGCAACAGAAACTACAGTCTTCACTTCACAAATCTTCAAATAGTAGCATTCAGTCCCTTGTGTAGCTCACAAGCAACAGCTGTAGACAAGCACACAGTTCCTTATTCGCGTATCTTAGTAATCAGTGTGAAGACTCGGCCAAGTGGAACAGGAGTATATATTGGTACGAGTACAAACATTTGGGTTCGGAATGAATACGCTCCGGCTACGCTCCAGGGACTACGCGGGCTCAATTCTATTACCATAAGTTACCGAAAAGCACATTATTGTAAGTGAATCCGGCCATTTTTAATTCATGTTGTACTCTATGCAAAATGCAGTGGTAGGTCTGCTGCCTTGTCTAGATAATTTAATAAAGGTTAATCAAGGTAATGAACGTGGCCTCTAGGATATTTAATACTTTGGTGTAACGTTACTTTGTAGTTACGGCTTAGTAACTAAGCTACAAATACTCTTTAGGTTATACTTGTGGTTATAGGTAACTGTTCTATATTCGTCTTGCGTGTCAGCCTAATGTTTTAAAGTTCCCGTAAAATATTTCAAACAGTTTACGCATTTATGTGGAAAAGATTAAGATCAAGAATTTTACTATAATGCCTAATTCATTTATGTATTTCTGTAAAAATTAGTCGCAAAGTACTTAACTGAATTTACGAAGGTTGCTCACCTATGTATTTTATAATGATAAATCTATCTTAATATTATGTTCTTAGTAGGTAGTATAATATTGCTATCGAGCAGAAAAGTTTTCATTTTTAAACAGACAGTGCCTTATTTATTTATTTAAGCTTAATGTATCATTATGGGAAATATAAGTAGTTCCATAGCAACAAAGCATTCACTACCAGTTATATTTTGGTTTAAAAAGACTACATTTAAATTGTGCACTCCTACCACGAATGCATAATAAATAAATAAAATTAATATTTGAAATAGAATTATCTAATATTAAGATTATCAGTACCCAAAGACTCTTCCTTTACAATGTCGGGATTCCAATAATAAAACAACTTTTAGAATAGTGCTAAATAAGCTGCGCAGTATAGTTGTCAACAAATTCAAATGACAAAAAACTTGCAAAAAATCGTTCACTTCAGATAAAGACAAATGAGCAACATAAACAGTATAAATAAGTTTTCAAATTCAGTACACACTTGGTTCGTTTTAAATTTCAGATCATTTACAAACCATTGTGTGAGATCACTGCCTCGTCGCCATATTCAAATTTATTCATGGATTCAATGTTTTCTATTCACGGTTTAAATTTGGTCATCTCGCTTGTTGTTTATGTATTCAGAGTCAATAGAATGACTTCTAATCATGAAGTTCTAATAGAACATTTTGTAAGCCACCTGTGTGAGTACCAAGAAAACTAAATACTTTGATAAGCTAAGAACAATGTTGTTACTAAAATGTTATTGTATACATAATATACCCTCCTTACCTTCCCACAAATAATATTTTACCGATAATATTGTTTGTACATTTTCACGCCTTCACAAAGGAAAATAATAACAAAACCTACGCTGAATTTCCATATCGTTGGTGTAAGTTAAAAAACTTGGCATGAAATAAGTTTAGATATGATTTATTTCAGACAACAAACTTTACCAAGGACGTTCTTTTAGGTACGTCCAATAAATAACGTTTCGAATATACAAGAAACCAACCCCATGAAGTTGCTAATATATAATAAGTCCTAAAACTTATTCATAATCAACATGTGCTACCACGCCATTTCGCCAAACATTTGGCCAACAAACAATACACGGAATACAAACTAAGATTTAAATAACCAGATGTTCCGACGAAGATCGGAGTAACATGGCTATCCTAAAACTAAAAAGTGCAAGTAACGAGAGCAATTTGGTGCGCGCGGCATCGCAAGAGTGGCGGAGAAACCTCGCGTGCGGCTCACGATTTAATTGCTTTGGCGCCGTTCCATCGCACGCAGACCGAGAACATTGCTGGAGGGTGCAACCTTAAGTCCTTGAGATGCTAAGTAATGAGAAAATAAATAATAATGAAGATATTTTTACTGCGATGTTCGTTAATGCGATGTGCAGTGACTCTTCTAGCTAATAACACAACTAGGGCTTTCGATAAAGTGATATTCCATCAGCAATAATGGTTGTCGAAGGTTCATTAAGTTTGTTTGGCTAACTGAATGTTTGTTTGGTAAGTCAATAGCAAATGCGATTTCATTGCCAAAGAACCTAAAATCCAATGCCAAATAGAGGTGCTGTTTTGCTCGAAAATGTTACTGCGACCCTGGATCGCAATAGACAACTGAAATAACACCGGTTGATTTTAGACAGAAAAAGTTTAACACGCCATCTTACTCCATGTAGAAACGGACAAGTTTTTAATTTCCAACCATAAATACAGTGTAAACTCTATGTAACATCATTCGATTTAACGACAAACCCTCTAAAGCGTCGAAATTAATTGACTTTGGTTGGTTTAGCTTGTCTACCATACATTGATACACTCCACATAGCATCACACCCACTCTCAATTACGACAATTGAGTAATAAAAAGTACCTTTTAAGTTGCTAAGATTGATATAAACTGTACAGCTGTGTGCGTTTGTTTGTGGCTTTGTTATCCTAGTCAGCAATAAAGTGACTGTCGGCATATCGAAATTTCGTTCCTTTGTTTACAAATTGGGATTGTTTGCACGTGTTGACTGTTTAGATTATCAAGATTATCTATACGTTATCATTATTCTCAGTTGCTCACAAACTTACCGACTGTAAACATGGCTAGTAATAATTTTTTTTTACTGATACGCGCAATAGCAACGGGAGAGAACTAGTCTGAAATAAACTTTTACTTTTCTAATCCTGTTTTTGTTCGTCTCTATTTAACGACACCTCTCAATAACGCCATAAAATGCACAGTCCCTTCAGTGTCGTTATATAGAGTTTACACTGTATATCTCTATGGAAATTGTTAACCCTTTACTATGTCCATGCCCTTTATTTTGTTTATACATGAAAACGGACTGTTTGAGAGGAAACTATATCAAAAACAAATATACATAATGCCAATGCACACGAAAGTATATCACATAACAACCAACAGAGATTCGTTTCAGCAAACTAAGTAATGAAGCAATTGAGATTAAAGATAGGGGAGAGGTGGCATGAAAGGGACATTTTTGTTCTAAAGGCTCTAGTGAATGCCCTATATAATATTTTGAATAGGTTGAACCTGAATGAGAAACCTACATTCATCTTCTAAAGAAATAATGAATATACCTTTTTTCTTAGGTACTTATTTTAACGATTTAAAAAAATGTAGATTTTGTCCCTTTCATAAATTGGCTGTATTGAAAGGGACGGATTCATTTATGAAAGGGACAGTACATAATATCCATGTAAAATCACTTTATAATATATTAATACTAGTTTGGTAATATTTAAATATCTATTTCTTTAAGTTATAATCAATGAACAATCTTAAAGTTGGTTATTTGGCTATCCTAACATAAATCTAGTTAGGTACTAATCGTGAAATTTTACTAGTAATACAACTACTAAAAAAATAATATAACCAATAATTTTTAGTAAAAATATTTGTAGAAAACACAGAAACTGACATTAAACAGTAATTAACCGTTTTATAACTGTTTTATTAAAACAAATGACGTGTTTATATCTTTTTTATATGAATTTTACTCAATTGTCTTAACTTATTTGGTTTCTTGGTTACTATTAATCATCAACTAAGATATATAAGAGAAACTAAGACAATAATAATGCTCATATATAGTTTTAATCATAGCTTTTTCAATTATGTGTGCTTCTACAAGTGTTCTTGGTAAATTTAAACTGCAAAAATAATAATAACAAAAATATTACCATATCATCAACAAAAAAGATAGACAAATAGATAGAATACTTTTTATTGCACAACATGATAATAAGAAAAGCTTAAAACTAGTCATTTGATAGCCAGATTCTAGGTGTTACAGAGATTGTGCACAAATTAGCTAATTAATGTACTGTTTATGAAAGGGACAGTTATGAAAGGGACGTCCCATCATAACCATTTTTTGTGTCCCTTTCATAAATATGACACAAAATTAATAAAAATAACCTTAAAACCTACCTACCAATGAATAAAAGTTTACTGAACTTTGTCCTCGTATATGTCGTTAACTAAGTCGATCGAAAACACGGGTAAAACAATGTTTATCCATTTACAACATTTTACAAAGCATTTCTAAAGATTAACGAAAATTTACTTTCGTGTACGATTACGAACACTTGCTCGCTGTCGCCATGTATGAAATGATAGGAGTGGGAAGTTAGTTACAAATGGTTGGGCTTCGGGATTGCCACAGAACAGCAATATTCTCGTTTCGAAACGTTTCTTATTTTACAAGTTATTCGACTTGTCCCTTTCAATACGCGTCCCTTTCATGCCACCTCTCCCCTACATCGAAACGTGATTTACAAGGAAAATTAACGTTTATTCCAAACTATTAGTCCAATACTAATCTACTTGATTTGTTTGCATTTGTATTTGGCATATTTATTAGGCACGCGATAAAATTTATTTCCTCTTCAGTGATTCATACGCAGAGTTGAATGATCGTCTATCTGTACTGGTAAATGTAAACTGTTATATGTAACGAGTAAACCACGAAATCTTTGTTTACGTTTTTACGACATTATTTTCCTGATGTTCTTTAAACAAATCGTTGTATATTTGTTCTCATCATACAACCTTATCACACACATACAGGCTTAAGTGACTTGCACTTTCTCGTAAGTCAATAAAGTAAAATGAAGTGATATCTCATCCGGTTTCTTTAATTCCGTTAAGTTTCGGTCCAGGGTTGTCACGAACGCGTCCAAAGATACGTGATTCAACTTACATAAGAACTTTCACGGCTGTTTACAGCGTGACATCTCTTTTAGAAGACTCTTCTAAACTTGCTACTTGAAGTTTCGTTCCTTATCCCGTGAGAGGTCAGTGAATTCTGCCGTTCAGTTTCTTAAAATTTTCAGTACCTGCTGGTATGGTTGAAAAAGTTTTCTGAAACGGTTACTTTATTCTATTAAAATTAGTTAGATATTTCTACAATGTTTTAAATACTTAGATAGGCAAGTCTATAAAACTAAGCATCCGTTAAGTTTTCTAGAAATTCCCCCTTTTCAACTAATTCATTTAGTAAGAAACCTAATAGTTTTAGTCGAGGCTAAGCCCGCTGAAATTCAAGTACCAGTTTGAAATCTAAATCAGGAGTTCACGACCTTCCGAACAGATTTATTGTAAGTGTAAGTGCAAAGCTGGGTGGTCGACGGCTAAAAATAGGCGGAGTTATAACTCCTCTCGAAAGTATCATAAGTGCCTGAGAGATTTTACGAGCATTAGAAAATATGGCAGTGGCTAGCATTGCTTGCAAACTTTAATTGGCAATAAACTTTTTACTCAGAACATTGCATTAAAGACTCATCATCTGCCTAGCCTTTTCCCAATTTCTATTCATTAAAATAAGTGGATCTAAAGAAAGAGTTTAAAGAGCTTAATAGAATTGTTGCTTCAAGTGAATATTAAATAATTATAAGCCGTTATACATATTCCAGGAACTCGAAAAAACATGTTATTAAAACTGTGTAAATGTCGTTTTATGAACTTTATTTTTAAATCTGATCTCTGATAAGACAAACAGGATACTCCATCCCACATGTTCAGAGGATGGAACATTTAGAAGCAAAAATTATAACGGGATTTTTTGTGCATTCGCTTTATTCTTGGCCTCCATGAATATGACCATGTGCCATGTGTGTCTGTAATATGCATAATATATTTTAATAAACTTATTTAATGTAGATTTATATTGTATACTGGATCCTGTCTCGAAAATGATCTCTATCTATCACTCAATATTTTGCTGGAAGATTTCTCTTTAGGTTAATTTCTTCATTATACATACTTGTAAATAATTGTCCAATCACTATATACCTAATATGTTAAATGTTTGTGCACAATAATGCTTAAAGAACATTAAACGCTATTTTTATCGTATTTTACTCGGTTCTATAAAATCGAATTCACTCGAAACTCCTACACATTCGATTCGAGTCTTTCTAATCCCGAAAAGTCGTTACCTTTACCAAACACACTACAAATTTCTATCACACACCAAATTGCATACTTGTTAACGTGCTAGAAGTAACAGATATTTAAAACGGCAAAACGGTTACCACGTAATTTCGCGATTCGGAGCACAAATGTACCGTCGGCAGCGTAGTTATCGACCGTGCCTTACGTAACTGCTCCAAGTATGAGCTTTTTGGAGCTTTTGCTCTCACTATGTAGGGTAGGTAGGGGCTTTCATTTGCATTGCAATCCTAGGCTATGTTACCTAAAATAAGATCTGCATATCTTGTGGTAACAATGCAGTCTCGGTCGTGTGTAACAAAATGTTCTTTTTTCTTCGTTTTTGACATAGATTTTGGGTAATGTTAGGAATAGCCAGAAGCAGTAAAACTCAAAGATTGGATTTGTTGATAAACCAAAATGAAACATATGAGCGCATTTGGGCAACACATTATTGACCTTATTTTTTTTTTTTTTTGAGTTTGGGTTCACCAATAACTTCTTCTGTTCTGGGTGGAGTGAGAAGAAATGTCACAGTTGTAGTAAAAAAAACCTATCTGTGTTGCTGCAGTTGCCCTTTATGTTAAAGGGTAACTCAGGGTCGTGGTTACTCTTTCAAATATTTCAGCAGCCCGTCTGTTTTTTTTTTTGCCTAGGTCAATAACGTAACTTGGCAATAATATTTTACACAAATACCCCATGATCAGTGCTTTGCATGAGAAAAATAGAGGCCTCATTATTGAATTTTGATGTATCACCATTTGAAGGTTGGCGGGATAGTTTGACAAAGTCACCGCGGCACTAGAACGCAAAGGGCGACTGAAGAAATACTGATGACTGGAATATTTTATCCAATAAAAGTTTAGCACTAGGTAGTGTTCACAACACCCAGAGTGGGAGCTGTAATATCCCACCGCAAAAAAAAAAATGTGTAACACAATGTAGCGTTATCGCTTTAATTCTCACATTTTCTTTGACTCCATTACATTACCGAGAGAACTCGTAAACAATAAACACCTGTGATGTTAACAAGTTTAGAAGATTTAATAACGAACTTTACAGATTGGCTGGTGGTATGACAGACGTCCAAATTAGTTGAATGATGGTTGAAAAACAGACGGATAGATGGCAGTTGAATGAAGTAGAGCGCAAGTGCCGGATATGCCATAGCGTAGAAAGAAACTGGACAAGCTATGGTAGACAATAGCCAGTTGACCAAGTGACTTGTAACGAACTATGATGTCGATGTTGTATGTGTGTATGTTTTTGGAGTCTTAAAACTTATTTTACGCTGATGCGCTTTTTCTTGCGTTATTTAGTTATGTTGATTAAGCTTCTTTGCCTACAATGGCATGTTGAACTTACAGAATCATAATTATATTAATTAAACCATTGAAATCTGCTGATTTACAGGTACGCACTTGCTTAACTATATGGCTCATTATCTATACTGATATTGTTTTGGACCGATTTAAAAAATTGTTTATTATGTCACTTCATTACAGATTTACATGGGCTATTTATTTTCTACTGACACGCGAGTGACGCCGCTGGCAAAAGCAAATTTACTACAATTTCTCCTATAGATCTGTAATTGTAGAACTGAACACAAAGATTTAAAATCCAATCAATAATGGTCATGCTAAGAAAGCAGAATAAAAACTAACCCGGCAACTTCACCACAGGCAGCTGGATGAAATCACGAAATTTTTAAAAGTACAGTTTTTCTAAAAAACCCTTTCGAGCTTGCAACTAGGTCGTGGAACTAGGTTACAATAGATAAGTTTTCTCTTTAATTAGAAACTATCAATTGGCAAAGCTGGCAAAGAAAATAAACAAGATGGAATTATAAACAGAGAAGCATAGGATGTGGGATATAAACTAGGAATCGATGCTACGGCAGCCGTAAACAAGGTTTATGACGTGAATGACGGATTTGTTATTTGTCCGAGGCTATTGTTTCTCAACACAGGAATCTGTTAAACGTTCTGGAACGTGGAAAAATGAGCTTTGCATTAATTTAGCCAACGGAAGTTTAATTTGTTGGAGTAAAATTGATGCTGCTCCATTCCTTCGCTCACCGCCGCGTCGCTTCGTTGATACTTATATAATAAACAATTTTTTTCAGTAGATATAATCTTCTATAGAAAATAAATCTATATCTCAAAAGACTTTTTTAAATTTACGTTTTTATAGTTCATCCTAAGGTTGTCTGGAAGATATCGGTACATGCCCATAGATTTAAGACTTTGTAAAACTGTTACTATTTTGGTTTACAATAAAGTTTATTCTATTGTAAAGACCAACAGAAGTCAATTTTGACTGTTTTTCGTCAAATCGCTCACAAGGTACATTTGGAGCCAGTTATTTTGTTCTTAGTGCCCTTTTCTAACCTAATAATTAAATTATGTCGAACCAGTTATTTTGTAAAATAATTTGTGGATAACGTCGTTAGTAGTGTATGTTGCTGATTTTTCTTTCTTTCTTATTGGCTAAGTGCCAATATTATTGTATTGCATACTGCTGTTTGTTATCCCTGTAAAATAAAATATATTGAAATAATACCTTGTAAATTGTATAATGAAAATAAAAATGAGATGTGCAAATCTGATAAAAGGCGAAAGTGCATCTGTTAAAAGAAATATTTTGTTGGCTACATCCTAGAACAAAAATAAACAAGAAAAAAATCCACAGCACATTCAAAATTTATTTTCGTAACCTATTCAAAGTGCCGCGCATACTGTATCGCGTTGATATATATTTCACCTTCAGATATAATTAGACACGTATTTATTTAATGCACAGGTAACGAGAAATTCACGCAATTTAACACTTCCTAGGGGCACAGTGCCAACGTAACAAATAGTTGTGTAACCTTTTAATAGTTTGAAGAACTATATCAACAGACTTGAATAAATAAAATATATGGTTTTGAATCTAAAATGTAAGTCTAGCGAATATTTAGGATATAAAATAGGGAGCTAGAATACTAAGTTGGTACTAACGTGAGGATATAAAGATAGAGTGGCTTTTTATGAGTACTTTAAAATACTATCAGTTTTTGTTACGATTTCGGCATTAAGTGCTTATAACTGTCCAATTTATAACTCATAATTTCTAGGTATTTTCAGAATATTTAATAATAATGTGACCTAGAAAGAATATAGACTATATACGAGTACTATAGTATAACTAAATAAACACTACAATTCCGGATAACTAGCACCAAAGTTGGGCTGCAGTATTGTTCGAAAGTTTTGCCGCGACCCTTGAATTTAAAGGTCAAGTTAAGGAACACAGGTTGGTTTTAGCCAGCAAAAGTCTGACACTCTATCCGCTCCACCCAGAGTAGGAGAAATTATTAGGTGATTGCCCACTACAAATATACAATGGATATACATTAAGTATACAAAAGGAGACATTAAGTAATTTCCTAAAATCCCGAATCAGCTGAAAATCATTTTAAATTCGTTTTATACAGCTCTCAATTCTACCTCAGACCCGCCTTGCGTTTTTCTCAAGCGTTCGAAATGAAGACGACAACGTATTCAGGGCTCGAACGAATGCAATTCGAGTCTTATCTCTTTGTACGTACTTTAATTTGAATTCCTGGACTTCGTTTTACTGATAGGTTTCGGTTAGCTTTTCACGATTTGCAAGATCGAATTGCAAGAATAAGATGGCTAACGTTATTAGTTTCAGTATTTGCAGACTTATCTACGAAGATGTAGGTTTCTCTCATGTTGTCCAAATGAAATAGTTGGCATATAATCCTAGCTACAACTAGGGTCTTTAAATTAAGAGTGAATAAGTTACTTCTAAGCAATCGTGCTCCATCGTCGACCACATCATTGCTTACTATCAAGTGAGATAATGGTCAAACGCGTATCGATAGCAAAAAATAAAAAGACTCTTTGCTCGTGGTGTTACGAAAGAAGATTATGTCTAGGAAAGGGGTAGGTCCCTTCGCTGTTATCTGAAAACACCGTAACAGCTGTTGTTGACTAACAATGGTTTGTGAACTGCTAAACAAAGGTACACATTTTGTTAGAAAGCAAATTGATTAAGAGTTTTTTTTCACAATAATTTA
Source organism: Mythimna separata (assembly GCA_030763345.1). Classification (NCBI taxonomy): domain Eukaryota; kingdom Metazoa; phylum Arthropoda; class Insecta; order Lepidoptera; family Noctuidae; genus Mythimna; species Mythimna separata. Next base: position 16,377,797 of record CM061171.1, on the reverse strand, counting down.
CTTTAAAATTTTAATAAACGTAAGCAATTCAATGTCAAAAAATACTTCTAAAGTCTCTACACAATTTATAAGGTTTCGTTGACGTCAAACCATGCATTGAAGCTGAAGCATTTCAAAACCTTCTAAGAAAGTGAAACAATTGCCATTTTTGTTATTTTTTTTCTTAATTGTTTGCCTTCTAAGATTGCAACAGAAAAAACTTATGTTGATTTCTAGTTGAAGAAAAATGAGATGCCTCTACGGAGGCAAACGGCAATTTAAATACCAAGTCCAAGTTTTCTTGCAAATGCGAAACGCGAGAGTTTAAATTCATAGCTAACTACAGCGGGCTCCAGTGTTCTCAAGTGAAAACTTTTAAACGGCATCTAGCTGAGAAACATTTAATATTGTCGCTTTTGCAATCGCTGAAAACTTATTTACTCCTAGTATGAATGAATTTCTGTTATAATTATATTGTTAAACAAGCTGTGCATGCGGTTTTGCTCGAAATAATAATATACTGTACGTAATTAAAACAGAGCCAGCAGAGTGAAATTATCTTTCAGAGTCCGGGTTTCTAAATAGATATTTCTACGCTTGTGTTTTTTCATCGTCGACCACAGCATTGCTTAACAATAGTTGATGTTATGATCAAATGTGGGCCTTGGCCCCTCAAGTCTGCCTATCAGATTATGGCACGAGACTCATAAGCCGCCATATCTTTTAACTAGATTATTTAAAGCGAACTGATTTGCAGATTTGATTGTAAAGGAGAGTTACGTCCGATGAGAAAATTTCTCTTACTTAGCAGGTCAACAAAAAAGCCATCGGACTGTCATGGAGGTCAAGCGTAAAGCGGACGCGACGCCCTCTGCCCCAGCTAGGGGACATAGGCTTTTAAGTCAAGTCACCAGGTCAATAAAAAATTACATCTGGACTTTGGATTTCAGCAATTTCTTGACTCAAACGTAAAATTACAATACAAAATGTTACTGTTTACTTATTTTGAGTGAGATATCATCAAATAACTTATCTCCTCTCTGTGTGAAACGAAAAAGAGTATCAGACTTTTACTAACTGTAACCTAACCGTGTTCTTGCAATTGTATTTAATTTCCTGTTCTAGGGTCACGGTGACTCCTTCGAAAAACCCCGCAGTTTAGGAAGTTGCTTTACACGTGTTTTTTATCCCACTACGCGGTTTTAATGCATCATAAAACTAACTGCTATGAATATAGCAGCGACCACACACAATGCTCTTTGTTAGTTATTTTTATACGAAATTAATGATATTTGCTGTGCCCATAATAGGAGCTGGTTACAGAGCTGTCCTTATTGTTCTCTCATGAGCTATCTATTATAAAGGCTACTATATTCGTCACAGCGTGGTGCCAGCTGAAAACCAGCGTTGCCATGCCTAGCAATGGCAGAGTTACCGTAGTCTTGGAAAGCAAAGAGTAAACTTATTACACTGTAAAGGACTACGTTGAGGACGTAAAGGCTTGGGATTGACCCGCTCCAGTGCGCACTACAACTGTTGTCTTATCTTCTTACTTTATTTTATTTTCGATTGTACTTTTTTACAATTTGAAATTTATTTATTACAATTTGACATTGTAAAATAATTTTTACTTTACAATTTGACATTTTTTAATTATTTTTTTTCTTTTTTATTTATGTTTGACATAAATGCTTACTTTGTTAAGTATTACACTTTGTATTATTATTATTTTTTCTTTTTTTGTGAATGTGAGGACTATGTGGATTGCTTTTTTTTTCTTTTTTAGTCATTTTAACTTTAGTCTGGCAATTTGAGTGTTTTCTGTGGCCTAACCATTATGTCCTCTCTTTGGTATTGTTCGTCAAGTCGTTGAGCTCCTTAGTAGTCCTGAGTTGAGCTTTGCGAATATTGACAAATGCTTGCACTGACTGGACAGGTCCACTCAAATTGCATGGTTCTTTCTTCAAAAGGCCATCTCAGACACTAATCTGCATGGTTCGCATATTATTTTCATGTTGTACGGACTTTAAAAGAGACTGTGACCCCTGAGTTTGTTTCGGTGTTTCTTCTCAGGGTAGTCAGTTAGGAAACACCGGCCTCATCTAGTACCAAAAAAAAAAAAGTCCAAGAAAAAAAAATTGACGTGTAAAAGAGTTTGAAAAAACCTATTTGCAAAATAAATATCATTTATCATTTATCATTTAAACGAAAAAACACATGGGGTTTTGGTCAGTAAAAGCCTGACACTCCGTTTCGCTCTATAAAAAGTTTTTAGAATTTTCCCACGTATAAAAAGATACTTTTTTTGTACGATTTTTATCAAGTCTTTTTAACCTATCACATACCCGCAAAACGAGACACAATAGTAAAACAATAACAGCGCGGTCTCATAGGACCGGTCGGGGATTCATGAATAATTAATGGGTCTAATCATATTTTGCCTGTGATGGTGCAGGACTTCTGTTGGGACCCACTAGGGCCACAGGAATAACTGAAAAGGATACCGTATTCCTGAAACGCAAAAGGCAACTGAAGGACACGTCATGTAGGTTTAAGTTATAAAAAGTCTGACACATTCTTTCGCTCCAACATAGAGCAGAAGAAGTCATGGGATGATTGCCAACCACAAAAAAACTAAATTAATGATCGAAAAAAGTCGATTCCAAGCTAACGAGACTAGCTAAACAGTATGTTTAAGTAGTTCTTTTTATGTTTATTTCTCCATCAAACTAGGCAAACTTCAAATTACTTGTGCCAACTTTTTTTTTCTCGCTCTTGTTATAATATTCTTGGCAACTTCCTCGTTATGCCTGCCGTTGATTAAAATAGGTACGGTCTGCATCACAATTAGGTAGGCAACTTAGGTTAGTTTTCCAGAGGAAAAGTTTAACTTTATAATGTTAATGCTTTCAGCTAGTTTGTCATTCTCTAGACATTTATCTTTAATTAACACGACAATTTCATTATTTGTAATGGTAATGAGTAGTTGTGATGATGGACCACAACTTCACACAAAAATAGTTTCTAAACTTTGTTTCTAGATGAGAAGTATAGAAGTAACCCCATGCCCTCAAACTCGAGTCCACCTCAACTCATCAAATTGACATTGACATCACTTACTTAGAGAGAGTTACAGACTTTCACTTACTAAAACGCATTTGTGTTCCTTCAGTTGGTTTTTGCGCACTCCAGGGTCACGGTAACTCTTCACAATAATCCTTAAAATATGGTCCTACTTCTTAAATGCTAATTTAGAGTAAAATAATTTACCTTTACGGCCTTGTAGCACATCCCTTACAGTAAGTTTCATAAGTACGTACCTGCAAAAAGAAAAAATAACTTCAAAAACTAATCAAGCAGTAGAAAAGTTCAAAAACCTTAGCTCTATCAAGGCAGACAAAGATTTCTCACGTACCAATTCGTGAAGAAGTTCAACCATTTTTACCAATTTTCTAGATAGAAATTTACGGTTTTCAATAAAAATTTGTTAGCACATCTGTCGAGTTCGAGAGAAAGGGTGGCCGTATATTTTCATCAGGAAGTTGGGACAATATGAAGGATAAGAGGCACCTAATTTAGGGCATTAACTTTGAAACGGAAAACATATTGCAATCTACCTTCAATCTAGTATAAAAGGAACGGACTGCCTGACATATCAACGCACAGACGAAACTACTGGGACTAGGAGCGTGAAATTGTATCAATAAGTAACTATTTTCACGGGGGTGAAGCCGCTGGCAGTCGCTAGTCATATTGTTTAAATTTTAGTTCTAAGCAAAAAATAAAATAATTTGAATTCTTTGTCAGAGAGTAATTAGTGTGATTAACTAAATAAATTACGATAAACTTTGGTAAAGCTAACCGGCAATGTCTATTTGTCCATTTGATTGGTAAAGAGGATGACTGGTGATCGAAGAGGTTGTCTGGTCTACTTTTTCACGTTTCCATTTTCCTTCTCTACGTATTTAACAAATTCTGCTAGCTAAACAAAACATATGGAAGGATCAATTATAATTATTATTTACCAAGCGATATTGCTGCTTACCTACTTATTATTAATTAAAGCTTAATTACACACGTGTCGAAAGTTTTCAAAATTAATAATTTATCTTACCAAAGCAAATTGCTAAGTTTTAATTAATTTTGTGTCTATTTTGTATACATTACGATCTTATGTGTGGTATCAATATCTTATTTGACTTGGATAATTTTATTATTAGATGCCTACACAGCGCCAGTCGTGGCGAAATTCGAAAGCTCGGAAAAGCGACCCAACGCCATCTCTCGGCATTTACGCGAACTATGAAAATACTCGGCTTCCAGCAAACCCTATTCAGAGGCCGCGTGAAAACATGAAATTTACAGCGCCACCCGGACTAAGTAGTTTCAGAGGCTGCACAGAGATGGCGCTGTAATCCTCAGACGGAAAATGCCTTGCCACAGTAAAATACCGAGTTTCGAAAATATGTTTCTAGGAATAAAGCGATCTTAGTACCTAATTGAATGATATAAATATTATAATACTAAAAAGTTTTTAAACGTAATCGTAGTACCTGCACAACCATTTTCCAAGTCGCATAATGTTGTTGTAAAAAGTCCTTTTAGGAATGGAAAACGGCCCAGCCAGGTCGCAATATAGACGCAGACGGTTTTTTTGGAAAGAAGCCAAAATTAACCGTGCATCAAATTAAACATAAAATTCAACAAGATATTATTTTAAAATTTATTTGAACTAACATCTTAAGTATAATCTATAAATTATTAAATTAAATTAAGAAAACCTAGCTATAATATAAATAACGAACTCAAATTTTACATTAAATTAAATCCGAGTCATTCATAAATATCATGGTTGCCACTGAATATAAAAAACACTGAATGCCACCACAAACGATCTCTATAGAGGTCGATGCCAAAATATTTTTCATAATATTATTCCAGTCTTTTATGAGCGGCTCGTGAGCATATTAATTTTAGCGACAAAAGTTCTCGATCATGTACAACAACCGAATGTATTGGGAAGTGCGTCAACCCGATGTGTGATGATGCTGGTCATTAGTAAAGTGTTATTAAATTAATATAGTTATGTTTATGGGAAATTTAATTTGTTCTTTATTGATGTTCAGCGTTTTTTTTAGGTGGGAACGACTTTTCTCGCTCTGAGCGGATTGGGAGCTGTCAGACTTTTACTGACTAAAACCTCATGTGCCTTCTTAGCCAACCAACTTTTTCAACCCAGGGCCCGAGTTTAATAACAAGTGTGCTTTTCGAGTAATGGATATACCAGCATATTATACAGTTGCTTCTGCTAGCGGCTTCAACTGCTTGGCAGTAGGTTTCTCCATAAAAACTTTGGAACCCCATTTCATTCCGGGGGTGAATTTTGGTTGATCATCAAACCATTTATAAGTCGAGGGGTTTCGGAAGTAAAGTAATAACTTACCTTCGGTACTATGTAAGTAACATTAGATATTTAGATTAATGTGGGTACTGGCACGTGCTAGGTAGTAAAGGTAAGACTTAGGGACTGAACTCCCGGACTACACACAAATCGACGCACAATGCCCAACTAAAAAAGCGTGGGCTTAAAAAACTAGCACAATTTATATATTTTCCTTTCATTTCCAATTTAGAATAGAAAAACATCTTCAATAATTTTGCTGTCAAACAAAAAACAGTTTTCAACAACCAATTTACGGTTGATTAATTTAAACAAACATTTCCATCAATCTTTTAGTAATCCGTTTCATAGTAATCTTACTAATGGGGAGCCGTATTAATATAATATACGATAAACATAGAGAACTGGGCCATGCGTTCCCTTTTAGACTGTTCAATGTACATATTTTTTTAATTTGAGAAATTATCTAATGACTTCCCCACTCTTAGGTAGAGCTATAGATAGAGCGTGTCAGACTTTTACAGACCAAAACCTTCAGCTACTTTTTGCGTTATATGATCACAGGTTCAAGTAATTGCTGTCAAATACCGCAAAATAATAGATTCTTTTACACCCAAGTTCTAATGGAAAACAAAGTGACTATATTCTGTTTTAAAAACTTAATAGTTTTTAACTTGACACTAGCTTAATGCACAAAACGTATTAATTCAAAAGAGAAAGAAGAAAAAAAAGCGACAGGTGTTGGCCACACATTCGATTTGTCTCTTTCTACAGATAAATCTAACCTAACGTGTCAGTAAAGCTCAATCCTGCTCTGTACATCTAAGCCTGACAAAACAATAGGCATTGTTGTAAATCAATAGCTAGTTTAATATAGATTAGAATGACGGACATTTGCCAAGTGACCGTGCAAGACGCTTGACGTGAACACGTCTCGAGACGTGAGTCATGAGCTGATGACAGGCTTTGTTACTTTGACCGTAAATAAATCTTTTATCTTTTGAATTAGTAACGATATAATATACCTGTCACTATTTTGTTAGTTCAAAGAGTATTCTACAATTATTTGAGGTAATTTTAGGGGGAAAAGATAGATTATACCTACAGTAAATTAGACCTTGGCGTATTCTTGGTTTCAGGAAAATTTGTTTAGACAAAATAAATTTTGTAGATTTAGATCTAGTAAACTTAGTTAATAGTTTAGTATTAAGCTGCAAGATGATATACAAATCTTGCCCACACTTAACCTAATTTAAACTACTTCAGTTTGCAAGTAATTAAGACCGAGTCCAACATGTAATTTAAAATAAAGCACTCAAAGTAGCCTCTCTAGAACCTTGAAAATGACGCAGCATTGGAAGGCCTTCCACAAGGTGGACCGATGACCTGGTGAGAGTCGCGAAAATGCTATGGATGCGAGACGCACACTGTGTTGACACTTGGAGGAGGCGTATGTTCAACTGTGGACGCCCTTCGGCAAAAAAGATGATGAATGAAAGTAGCCACGAACCAAGGATCTATATCTATATTAATATTATAAAGCTGAAGAGTTTGTTTGTTTGAACGTGCTTATCTCAGGATCAACTGGTCCGATTTGAAAAATTATTTCAGTGTTGGATAGCCCATTTATCGAAGAAGGCTAAAGGCTATATATAATTATATATCATCACGCTAAGAATAAACTAACTCTACACGCAGGCGAATCCACAGGCAGAAGCTAGTATTTAATATGACCACAATAAAAACTTATTCAGGCATCGCATCACATCACTGAATTATGTATTGCAATAACACAGAAATTTTATTGTATTTTGTTGATTCAGTATCTGTGCGAGTTCAGCGTGTCGGTATATCTAGGTATGCTGTGTAGATATAGGCCATACTCGTTCCGGAAGTATGGATATTGATTTGAATTTCCGGAACCGACGGTCATTTTAATGTTGGGACGTAGACTTTAGTAATAGTAAAACTATTACTAAAGTGGTGTGTTACGGGTTAAATTTAGTCGTTGATAACGTTTTAATGTCTTAGTATGTCCTTGAAAATGAGAAATTTGACAATTAAATCAGTTTATCAGTATAAGATCTCTTTAAAGCGTGAGAAGTCATCGGATGATTTCTCACCTAAAATTATTTATCTTTCTCACTTTAGTAACCTTTACGTTTAAGCGTGCGACATGATGAACACCTATTTATTCCACAATTAGCTTGTCATGCTTTAGTTACCTGCACGTTTGTACAACCGTAAAAGTGTCAAGAGATGAACACTGTGGAAGCTGAAACAAATGTGTGATTCCTCCTTGCTCCGGAGCATAACCTGTTCCAGGGCCCGGCGTTATTGTCTTATGGCCGAAATTAATAATCAATCCATCACATATCGGAGATTGAAAAACAAATGAAACAACAGAAAACATGTAAATTTTTGTATGGTATCATTTGTTTTTCAATCCCCGATATGTGATGGATTGATTATTAATTTCGGCCGTTAATTGTAGAAAATGAAAGGTTATTATTTTGCAAATATTGTTAGACACAACTTCTTGTGTCAGTTGCCTACAATTAAGTAGGTATTGTAGGTGTTTCCTTGTGTGAATGAATACTGAAAAATATTCTCCTAATTGAATTGCTATGATAATGTTACTCTTACGGTAATCTACTTGTAAAATATATTGCTTAAAAATCATTCGTTACTGAAGCAACAAAACCGACGTTGCCAAGCAACCGCGAATACTTACAAGTTTTGTATTTGAAAAGGTCCTTCAAAGTTATAGGTACCTATTTACTTGTTACATTTTTGTTTATATTTCCTTTGAATTTAACTCTTATACAATTAGTTAATGGGGTAAAAAAACAGAAAACTGTTACAATCAATTTGAAACAAAAGAGGTTGTTTTTGTATTTATTTTTCTTACTTTCTGCTTACACAATCCCTTTTTATTCAACTCTCTTGTCGCATATATGAAGATATTTCTTTAGATATAAGCTTCACCATACTATCTCAAGATGAAAATCTTTAACTAGAACGTATTTACATATGACTTTGAAAATAAATCGTCGACAATAGGCCTAATCAGAACACTTAATGTCTCTCAAAGAGCAATGGGAAGGGATCGAAGTTTCCTTGCATGATCGCATCACAAAAGAAGATATCCACAAGAGAACCAAGGTCCGACTAGCCTGAAAAGTGACCGTTTTCATTTACCTAGTTCATTTTCCAGTTTTACTGGAAGCTTATCTATATATGAAAAATCATAAGCAGACTGGTTAATTGATTATCATGTTGAGCCAATGTCTATACTAATATTATAAAGAGGTAAAATTTGTAAGTTTGTAAGTTTGTAAGTTTGTAAGTTTGTAAGTTTGTAAGTTTGTAAGTTTGTAGGTTTGTAAGTTTGTATGTAGGGGGTAATCTCTGGAACTACTGGTCCGATTTGAAAAATTCTTTCAGTGTTAGATAGCCTATATATCGGAATGCTATAGGCTATATATCATCACGCTACAACTCACGGGAGCGGAGCAGTAACGAAGAATGCGGGTGAAACCGTAGGGGACAGCTAGTATTTCATAAATTAGTGTAGTAATTTAAAAATATGTTTATTTAGTTTTCTTAATGCTCTTCGGCCATTTAATTTGAGAAAGCATTCATAAGATTTGAAGAAAATAAACTCGTAATACGAATCCCACGCTCGATTAAAATTATTTCTGATATAACCAAACCACAAGTTACTTTTAAATACTACAAAATATTTTACATTAAATTGTCGGAAATTGCGCGTTCAAATTTTAAATGGGTACTGACAGCAAAAAAGATAAGTGTACGATTATATATTTATTTTTGAATTCATGTCATTTGTGAACATCTGCATAAATATTGTTCTTCTGTGTGTTTTACGTTTTTATATGAAATAACAATAATACTGCCTGCGTACAGTAAAAATGATTGCTTTTGCCTGCATACCATACAGTTTTGTCGACGGTACCTACATACAAAAAATCTGGGACATATTCCTGAACATGCGTCACACGATTTTATATGATCGTATATTATTGTTATGGTCACGCCAAAATAACGGGTGGTTGTCGGTAATAAAATTTCTATATAATTTTGTTAATGTTTACGCGAACAGACAAATGTTTGGTACAAAACGTGATGGCGTGCCCTGCGTGATGTGACCTGCTACAACTGGTTATTTATTAATCTATTATAAAACAGAAATACATTATGTAGGTAAACATAGATTAAATCACGCTCTCTTTACCTGTCCCAGATAGTTTTAGATACGAAAATAATGAAAACCGGTCAAGTGTGAGTCGGACTCGCTCATGTAAGGTTCCGTACTGACCGTAGCAAAAATCGGCAAAAAAATCACGTTGATTGAATAAGAACCTCACTTAAATATTTATTTTATTCTGTTTTTAGTTTTTATTGATAAAGCGGCAAGAGGAATACAGCTACCTTTGATTGAATATACCTATGAAAAATTCTACTGTCTAGCTTTCACGGACACGTCATCGTCAACGTATCACGGACAGACAGTCGGACAGCGGAGTCTTAGTAATAGGGTCCCGTTTTATCCATTCATTCTATCGGGTTTAAAAAAATAATTCAACGTTTTCAGCTGAAATTTGTTTGACAGCTCAAACGTCACAATATGATTACCTTTTTCTTTCAAGATTTTTAGGACTTTGCTTTAATTTTAAGATAGACCCTTAATTTTTTGATGTTCAGAGATCATTAAACATGACATTTTTGTAAATTAGACATGACATTGTTAGGTATAAGTTGTTAAGAACAGTAATACCCAAAGGTGAATATAGGTATTTCTGAATTGATTTATCGACGTATAAATATAGGTATAACCAAAAACACTAAGTACTCCGATTTAGTATAATTTGTATATTGTTGTATTATTGTTCCTTGCCCCAGTTAGCAACTCCACCCGCATTTAATTCCGAAAGTACCCCAAGGGAATATAGACCCGGTATAATAAATGTTCTCCTATTCCAAGATATGCATTTTATTCACATCCCTTCAGACATTTGAACGTAAAAGAGAAACAATTATATAAACATACACACATCTAAACTTTCAACTTTTTAATATTCGAGCAATTCTCTTCTGAGAAATATTGAGCATTCCCACGGAATCCTAAAATCGCATTCTGCAGAGCAAAAGCATTACGAGGCAAAAGCCACATTTCCTATATATAGGTGCGGACAGAATAAACAAACCGTCAAAGATGTGTTATCTTTTCTTTCCGATAAAGTAAAAGTCCAACCCGACTCTCGTACTAAAAGCAAAAGATATTAAATTTCCTGTAACATGCATGCTCATAATATTTCCGATATGTTGGTAGAGTAAGTAGTAGGCCATGCGAGCCCGGGTCCCGGAGACCGGGAGCGTTCGATACTCGTAATAAATTGTGTTATATTATTAGTGGAGTAATCGTGTTGGCGTAAGGATTCTAACAGTACTGCCTTGGAACGAGTAGATAATAATATTAGTATTGTGTTCGATACAAGTGATTAAGCGACAAAGGCTACAGCTTAGCATGTGCCAGTGTTTCACGCACGATTAACTGAACTAAAACGTGATGTACTAGCGGCTTGTAATACCCTTAAATCTCTGCATTGTGTAACGTATCGGTGCAGTTATTTCGGTGAATTTGGTAAATCGACGATATTTTGAATGGTACAGTATAACGTTTTTGTTTACTCGAAAGGTTGACTGGTAGAGAATGCCTTGTTGCATTAAGTCCGCCTATGTACCACCACTGTACATGAAGCTTAAATAAATAAATCAAACTCATTTTTGCGTCAAACATCTGTCGACGAAATGGCAAACGCGTCATGTCGTTGCAGCTTCGTCGACAGAGTTTCGTTGTTTTGTATTGCATCACGCAGGAGAACACCAAGCTTATAATGACGAATACGCGTCTGTGAAGTTATGCGTCCGTGGACAGTAGGCCAAAATAAAGAGTAACTTTTCATAATATCAACAATCATAACCAGTGATAGTTCCGTCAAAGTCGGTGCAGCCGTTTCAGATATAAATTATTAGCCAGAACAAACATATTGATATACAGACCCTATATTTTATCAAAATCCATTCAGCCGTTTGAGAGTGACAGAGTAACATACATAAACACATAATGGCATACAAACTTTCGCCTTTATAATATTAGTGCGTGTACTAACCTACAGGCATTTATAAAAAAAATATCTAGGCAGGTAACTACAATTTGATTCTGATTCTGAATATACAGTCACAAAAATACCATTACCAATAAAAGGGTTATTGAACGACATTCTATTCGCTTAATAAACTCCAGCGCTACATAGAAAACAACAAAAACATTTTGCTTTCCAGTTATTGGAAATCCCTTCGGATATCTTCAATGCGTTTCAATTAAAGCGAAGAGTTCATTCTCAAAGCACTTTGCTACGTTTGTCATTCGATTTTTGGATTGTTCAAATCGAATACAGTGTTCGGATTGTTTCACGGAATTTCGTCACCCCTTCGGCAATTGAGTGACGTTTTGTACCGTGCGATGGCAGCCATACTTCCTTTCCCTGAAGACGTCCCTCAACGGGAAGATTGAGGGCCACGAGGAGGACCTAGTTGGTCTCCGAGCGGCTGACTCCGAGGCGGCAACCAAAGGAGGATGCAAGCACGGACAAAGCCAGCCTCAGCTCCCGCCCCAGCCGGAGAGTGAGGTGACCCTGCTGCGGCAAGAGCTAGCTGCCTTCCGGCAGCAGCAGCAGCAACAGCAGCAACAATTTCAGCGGACGTTACAGCAGCAGCTTTCCGTCCTGGAGGGAATTGTGCTGCGCCCCCCGCTAACGGCCTCTGGTCAGCGGAGGGTGGCATCGTATGCCTCTACCGCCGCGGCTACGTCTGCTACTCCCAGAGCTGGTCCGCTAGGGCAAGCCGGGCGCGGAGCCGTGGCGCCGGCGCCTGAGGGGCCGGCCCCGGCGGCGAAGCAGCGGCAGGGGAAGACAGCCCCTGCCCCTCCCACAAAGGGCAAAGCGGCGTCTGCTGCGAAGGGCAAAGTGGCACCTGCCGCGGTGGTAGTTAGGCAGTCCCTGCCGCCTCTCCCGCCAACAGAATCTTTGGCCGACACGGATTGGACAGTTGTTGGGGCCAAGAAAAAGGCGGGCAAGGTGGCTAGGGCCGCCAAAAAACGGCAACGGCGGCAGCGGCGCAAAAAGACGGCCACAGAGGCCAGGCTTTGCGCCCCGGAGGCATCGGCTGTAGTGATCACACTGCAGCCGGATGCGGAGAAAAGGGGCGTGACCTGGAAAAAGGTCATCGGGGAGGCGAAGCGGGCGGTGGACCTCGCAAAGCTCAGAGTCCCTGGGGGCTTCCGAATGCGGCTCACCGCGACCGGAGCCCGTATGTTGGAGGTCCCCGGGGCAAACAGTGGCCCCACTGCGGACGCCCTGGCTGACGTTATCAGGGCGTCCCTAGATGTTGAGGAGGCCCGAGTATCCAGGCCCACTAAGTGCATTGACATGCGCATCATGGGCCTGGATGACTCCGTGACGGAGGAAGAGGTTGTGGCCGCTGTCGTCGGGGCGGGTGGGTGTCTTACCGACCAAGTCCGGACGGGCACCATCCGTGCTGACGGCACGGGCATGCGAGCCGTTACGGTAAGCTGTCCCGTAACGGCGGCCAAGGCCATCACAAGGGAGGGCCGACGGCTTCTGGTGGGCTGGGTCTCCGCACAGGTAAAACTGCTGGAGCCCAGACCTCTGCGGTGCTACCGCTGCCACGTGGGGCATCACGTTGGAGCTTTCTGCAAAGCAGAGGTGGATCGCAGTGACCGCTGCTTTCAGTGTGGTCAGGCTGGTCACCAGGCTGCCGCTTGCAGCGCTGCACCGCACTGTTGTGCGTGTGCGGCGGCGAACAAGTCGGCAGATCACCGGGCTGGGAGCAGGTCCTGCGACCCCCCCGCCAAGGCCAAGGGTAAGGTCCGGAAGGGCCCTCAGCCCACCGCAGACTCAGCCACCGCTGCTGCCGCCATCGCCACGGCAACCGCTGTGGCAGAGCCCTCAAGGGGGGCTCGGGAGGAGACCGTAATGGATTGCCAATAACGGCCCCACTACGTCTCCTCCAGGCGAACATCAACCACTGCGCCCCCGCTCAGGATCTGTTGCTCCAGAGCATGGCGCAGTGGTCGATCAATATCGCCGTGGTCTCCGAGCCGTACTTTGTCCTGCCCAGGGAAGACTGGGTCCAGGACCTGAGCGGCTCGGTGACCCTAATTTCGTCGGCCGCCGCCGGTACCCCCGCCTCTCGAGGCCGTCACGAGAAGGCGGGGCTGCGTGGCAGCACGGGTCGGGGACATTGCAGTGGTAGGCGTCTACCTGTCCCCGAACCGAACTCTCGCCGATCTCCACAACTCCCTCATGGAGCTGAATGCCGTCGTCGCTGGGTTTGGATCCCTCCCCGTGGTCGTTTGCGGGGACTTCAATGCCTGGAATCTGGCTTGGGGTTCCCGGCTCACGAACCAACGGGGTCGGATGGTGGAGGACTGGGCTCTGGAGACAGGCCTGGTCGTCCTCAACCGGGGTTCTGTCCCCACGTGCGTGCGGATGCGGGGAGAGTCGGTGGTGGACATTTCGTTCGCCAGCCCCGCTCTGTCGCCGCGTGTCGTCGACTGGCGCGTAATGGAGGGGGTGGAGACGTATTCCGACCACCGGTACATCCGGTTTGACGTCTCCGCCCGGACCTCGACCGCGCCGGTCAGGGAGCAGACCCCGTGTGGTCCGCGGTGGGCGCTGAGGCAGATGGACCGGGACGCCTTCCTGGAAGCCGCGAGGGTACAGGCCTGGGTGCAAGCACCGGACAGGCCTGTCGACATCGACCTCGAAGCAGAGTGGTTCCAGGAGGCAATGTCGCAAATTTGCGACGAGGCGATGCCCCGAGTCCATCCAGGACGTGCTCGGCGCCAGGTGTACTGGTGGTCGCCGGAGATTGAGGCTCTGCGCGAAGCGTGCAACGCCGCGCGGCGCCGGTACACCAGGTACCGCAGGCGCCGCATTCGTCCGCCGGATGCGGAGGCCAGAGAGGCGGAGCTGTACGAGGGGTACAGAGCGGCAAGGCGCACCCTCCGAACGGAAATAAAGCGGGCCAAGTTGGAGGCCCGCAATGTGTGGCTGGAGATTCTGAACAGGGACCCATGGGGACGCCCTTACCAGGTGGTGCGGGACAAGCTCCGCCCATGGGCTCCCCCGCTAACTCAGAGTCTCCGGCCTCAGCTTGTGGAGGGTGTGGTGGCCAATCTGTTCCCTGAGCGAGGGGAACACTCTCCCCCGCTCATGGCTCCGCCATCTGCGGTGCCCGTAGCGGACCACACCAGCGACGACGACGACGACACTCAAGAGGTGACCGAGGTGGAGATGAGGGCGGTGGTACGAAGACTTAGTGTCAAGAACACCGCCCCAGGACCCGACGGCGTGCCTGGAAGGGCTTGGGTCCTGGCCATGGAGGCTCTCGGGTCTCGATTACGGGGGCTCTTTAGCGCATGCATGGAGAGAGGCCAGTTCCCCCTTCGCTGGAAGACTGGGAAACTGGTCCTCATCGCGAAGCCGGGGCGCCCCGCGGACTCTCCATCCGCGTACCGGCCCATCGTGCTGCTCGACGAGGTAGGCAAGCTCTTTGAAAGAGTAATTGCAGACCGCCTCGTCGGGCATCTATCACGGGTGGGGCCGGATCTTGCTGACGGCCAGTTCGGCTTTCGCAGGGGGCGCTCCACCGTGGACGCCATCATGCGCGTGAGAGCCCTCACGACGGGGGATGCGGTGACTCGGGGCAGGGTTGTCTTGGCGGTGTCTTTGGACATCGCCAATGCCTTCAACTCCCTGCCCTGGAGTAGCATCGAGGCGGCACTTCGGTACCATGAGGTGCCCGCCTACCTCCGTCGTGTGATCGAGGCCTACCTGTCGGATAGGTTCATCATCTATCCCGGTCACCAGGGAGAGTGGAGACGGCGAGAGATGTCGTGCGGTGTTCCGCAGGGATCGGTACTAGGACCGCCCCTGTGGAACATCGGATACGACTACGTGCTGCGCGGCGACCTCCCCGACGGGGTTAGCGTGGTCTGCTACGCAGACGACACGCTGGTCCTGGCGCGGGGAGAGTCGTACCAGGCGGCGGCCGAAACAGCGACACGCGGGGTTGCGACAGTCGTGGAGAGGATCCAGCAACTGGGACTCAAGGTGGCATTGCACAAGTCCGAGGCTATGTGCTTTCATGGCCTTCGGACCGCGCCACCACCGGGTTCCCAAATAACGGTAGGGGAGTTCACATCGGCGTCGGGTCGACGATGAAGTACCTGGGACTCGTCCTCGACAGCCGGTGGACTTTCGAGGAGCATTTCCGACGTTTGGCCCCCAAACTGGACAGGACTAGTGCCGCTCTGAAGCGGCTCCTGCCCAACCTAGGGGGTCCAGACGCCCCCTGCCGGAGGCTCTACGCGGGGATCGTTCGGTCCATGGCCCTTTACGGGGCGCCAGTTTGGGCGCCATCGCTAGGTAAGCGACCAGCGGCCAAACTGAACGCTTGCCAGAGGGTCATGGCCATCCGGATGGTGCGGGGATACCGCACGATCTCCCGCGAAGCGGCGAGCCTCCTTGCTGGCCTGCCACCGTGGGATTTGGAGGCAACAGTCCTTGCACGCATGCACGATTTGCGCGTGGAGATGCAACGCCGGGGCGAAACTCCGCTGCCACGACAAGTCGCGGTATGGCGGACAGAGTTCCGGCGGGATCTCAGGGTGGCATGGCGACTGCGACTGTCGCAACCCAGTGCTGGGCATGCCGTCATTGCGGCGGTAAGTCCCCTCTTTGAGGAGTGGTTGGAAAGAGGTCACGGCGTCCTCTCGTTCCGTATGACGCGGGTCCTCACCGGACACGGTAAGTTCGGGAGGTTCCTGCGTCGGATCAAGGAGGAAAGGACGCCCGGGTGTCGCCACTGTGTGGACCGCCCGGAGGACACGGTGGAGCACACGGTAGAGGTGTGCCCCGCTTGGGCGGAGCACCGCCGTGTCCTTGTGGAGGCTATCGGCGGCGGTGACCTCTCGCGCCGGGCCCTGGTAGAGGCCATGGTCCGGAGCGAGGAGGGGTGGCAGGCAGTCGCCTCCTTCTGCGAAGCAGTAATGTTAGCGAAGGAGGCTGCCGACCGCGTGAGGCAACGGAACTCACGCCGCCGCCGCCGAGATCCCGATCCCGATTTCCGACCACCGTAGGCGCGGGCTCGCGGACAGCGAGCGCTGGGTAGCTCGCCGTCCGGCAGTCTGGTAATAATCTGGACCGAGCCTAGTCGTCGACGGCGCGTTCTGTTCCACGCGCGCCTCAAGGAGATGTCAGCAAACTGTAGGGGCCCGGTAGGGCCGAAGCCTCTAGGGAACACGGTATCCGAAAGGTTGTCACCGTGTCCCCCAGATCGATGGTAACGAAGGAACGGGGCAGGGGTTTAGTCAGTAAGAGTCTGACACGCCCTCCCGCTCCGCCCAAGAGTGGGAGAAGTCATTCTGATGATTCCCCTACCGGAAAAAAAAAAAATAAAAAAAAAAAGCCATACTTCCTTCACAAGACAGTATATATGGATACAGGGGAACCTAAGTACCTACCTAAATTTTTTTGACATACAAATGTTCGATTATGTGAAATCGTAGGTAAAATAGGTTTTCCATCATTGCCACCAGGTGGCGGTTTTTCAGTTTTAGTTGAAATTGATGTGTGAGTACCTTCATTAAAAAACTCATAATATGGCTATAGTAAATTAAGTGTTAATTAAGTTAATAACAGAACGTATTCTTCTGTGAATATTAATTAAAAAAAAACTATTCCAATTCACTGCTCTCAAATTAAGTATCGACTCAACGTTGTAAGTTGTTATTAATAAGTCCATAAAAATTGATTGCAATGAACTATGGCGTGAAAGAGGATGAAGTGCTTGTTCCAACATTTGATTATTATCTCGTATTTTTAATGCAAATGTAAATACAAAATACAGGAACTTTGAATGAATTTCCTTAACCCTTGATCGCAAAAGGCAACTGAAAGACACAAGTTTTAGTCAGTATAAGTCTGACACGCCCTTCCGCTTCACCCAGGGTAGGAAAAGTTAATTCCTACCTCAAAAAAAGGTACACTTTTGCTAAGAATTTCTACAGATGTCAGGTACCTACCTAGTTTAGTAGGTACCTACTACGACATAAGTTTACACGATGTAGCATGTGCTCGGGGCGTTACTTAGGACTGCCAACTTTCCCGCGTAAAATTCACCTGTTCGTACTCAACGCTGTTGAAAGCAAATGACAGATCTAGTAGCCATTTATCAGTGTTCTAAACTTATTTCATCACTTAGTTTTCTTTTCCATTTTTACGCAGTTGTCCTTGGATTTTATTTATTATGTACACATAAAAGAAAAAAGGGAATAAAAATTAAAAATTTATATTTTATTTTTATAAAAGCTTGAGAGTTATTCTTTATTAAGTGTAAAGCGTTCACGCCTCAAGCTTTTGTAAAAATAATATTACATAAGTAGTTATATTTTCTTACCGTTTCTTGGTGGGAAATATAATAAAAGGAGAAACAGACTGTCCCATCAATGCACAGCCGAAACTACTTATACACAAAGTTTTCTTTTATGACGTTAACGAGCACTTTCGGACGAGGATTTTCGAAAAATCATCCTCTAAGGGAATGAAACGGGGATCCAGAGTTTGTATGTAGAAACCTGTTTTCATGCGATCGAAGCCTCTGGCAGAAGTTAGAGGGACTCAATTGTCAGACTATTAATTATTAACTAAAACCGGTCTGGATTCGTTCAGTTGCTTTTGACATTCCGCGGTCGCGGTAACAATATAATTATGTCAAACAATACCGAAGCATGTTCACATACCTAAAGTTTATTTACTTAGTCTTTTTTATTCATTAATCTTGTCCTATTATCTTCACTTATAAAGTTTAACCATTCTTAATGGAGATTAAACCCTGTTTGCAGGCAATATTATAGTGCTGAAACGTGTGTGCAAACACAGATGCACTCTCTGTTCTTTACTCTCAGTCCGTTGGGACTGTAAGTCTGCAACCCGTCACAACTGGAGAGAAATCAGGTACAGAACCATCGGCTTTAAGGACTTTCCGTGGCTCGGGGGTATCAAACCACCAACTTTCAAACTCCGAACAGCTACAGAGAAGTTTGTAATGGACAAACCTTATATCTCTTTTTGTTTGGTCTGAAAATTGACCGATCGTGACCTATGAGGCAGTAAACAAACTCTAAACTAATTTGGGCAAACAAACATGTTAATAAATGGCAAATATGTATTACACAAAGGGGCTACCTTTTTTTAAAAATTATATAAACTAGTGCTTGACTACGATCCCAACTGATGGTAAGCAGCGATACAATCGTTGATGGTAAGGTAGTTAATTATGAGCCTATTTACTCTAATGTGGGAAATGGTCTTATGTAAGTTTGTGAAAACATCCACGATAAGTAGTAGTAGGTAATTTCTAGTGAGGCGTAAAGTTTTTTAACAAAAAATATATAGTACCAAGATAGTACCTATTCCGTAAATTTCTTAAGCTTGTCAAACTTTTCGAATAAATCTTCATTCCAGTTTTGTACTTGAACTAGGGAAAGCGTCATTTTGTAGCTACACTAAGCGTCCCGAAGGACATGCAAATTTTAGAGTGGGTTCAGTCCTACCCGAATCACTTAAGCAGTTCATAGCGTTCGAAACCGTTTTCATTTTATGTGTAATCTCTTGACTACAGTATGAGAATAATGGTAAACATTTATTAAATGTTGCGAATACTCGTATTTTCCCAAATAATCTGCTGTATCTTGTTAAACGTAAGACATAAGACGTAATTAGTGTAACAATATTGAAGTTTTAATATCCCCCGGGCGTATTATAATACGGTTCTAGTATCTGACATCGTTTAATCAAGCACCAATTACGAAGTTCAGTACAAGACCTAAGTTGGTCTTGCTTCGAGAGCTTAGTGGGAAAAAAGACTGAAAAAACTGGTTAAGTGCGAGTCGGACTTGCGCACGAAGGGTTTCATACCGTCCGCGGCCGTAGCTAAAAAGCGGCCGCGGCCAAAATCACGTTTGTTTTATCGGAGCCTAAACTATTTTATTCTGCTTTTAGTATTTGTAATTATAGCGGCATCAGAAATACATGGTTTGTGAAATATCATAATAGCTAACTACATCAACTGTCTAGCTATCATGGTTTATGAGATACATGCCTGGTAACAGAGAGATAGCCGCACGGACAGCAGAGTCGTCTTAGTAATAAGGTCCCGTTTTGCCCTTTGCGTACGGAACCCTAAAAATTTACGTACCAAGTCTAGTATAGAAGGTATTGATTTTGAACTGGCCGAACTCCAGCATTCGTTTTCCATCAAAACTTTTCACACAGGAAACCATTTTACTTGTACGAGTTTTTGTCGAATTTCTTTTTACATTACAAAGATAAGAAGATAATAAGTTATCTTCAAGTTTCTCGCGCCTGTCAGAAAGTATAACACAGTATGAACTTGACATCTTTTTCAATAACAAAACGAGAAAACGGTAAGTACTTAATCCGATTGTCTATAATCACGAGTTTCCAATCGTATGGAGTACCTACAACTAAGTGTGGTGGGCTGTGGTACGTGATAGAGTGTGGGTTGAAATACACATTTATGTCGATTAAGCGTTTTAAATAGCCTTTGCTAAGACTAATTTTAGTTTGCTAAAAAATATCTCAACAAAAATTATTTCTACAGAATATAGGTTTTTTTTAGGTGGGAAATCATCAATATGACTTCTCCCGCTCTAGGCCGAGCGGGAGGATGTGTCAGACTTCCACTGACTAAAATCCACTCCTCCTTCTTTGCCTCGATTCCGGGGGGGCTTCAACAAATATGGACTTGGTTTGAACTGTTATTGAACGTCCGGACGGCGAGCTTCCCATTGTTCGCCGTCCGCAAGCCTGCGTTCTCTGCGTCTACGGTCGCTGGAAGTGGGATTTGGGTTCCCGGCGGCTCGTTCGCGAGTGTCAGTCCCTCACGCGTGCGGTCGCCTTTTCACTAACATTACTGCTTCGCAGAAGAAGGCGAACGCTTGCCACTCCCCCTCGTAGAGAAGGTTCCATGGTTCCATTCAGTTTTAGAATGCTTCAATCTAACTGCATACTTAATTTACAGTTCTGTTTTAAAATTCTTAACTCAAAATGTTTCATACAAAACCACGAGTAATTCGCTTCTCTATTATGGCCACAACTGAAACAAGTCATGCATTTCCTTTCACTGACTCCCATTTCTTCATACAATGAACAGAACGAACCGTACATATTAATGAAAATGTTTATTAATTATACCGCAGAGCGCTAATGAAGCAAAGTTTTCATTGAGCTAATTAAAAAGCTTACAGTATTGAATGGTGGCTGTTGAAGTTTCATAAGTGCATTTTCATAGCTTCCGGCGAAACAGTTTCAACTAAACTGCACCATCCCGTTTTACTTAGATATAATGTTGATATGGCTTTGTAGATACCGACACTGACTATTAAACCAGTTCTGAAGTATATATAGATGAGAGTATCCACTCTCTCAGATCTTTGGAGGTAGTGGAACAGAGAGTAAAGTCCCACATACCTCCGTTGAAAAGGGAGGATCCTCGGACCGGACGGTTGTTATGTCCGGTGGGCTACTGTGCGATAGATGATTTCGGTCTGTTGTATCTATTCAAATCGCGCGGAGAACTTGGCTTGCGCGATGCAGGATTCTGTGACGTCATATATAGTAGATCGTAGTCGCTAAAGATCTTTAAAAGATAAGTTACTTAGAGCAATAATACCACCCACAGCGTAATCTTATGACGTTTCTTAAGCTTATATGGTGTACAATGTGCATCATAAAGATTCATTACAAACCGGGTTCTGAAAAGGCTGCTGCACCGTAGACCATATACATTACTACGGCAGATTATACTGAAGGCTGAGGAGTATTTAATCTGTCTAGCGGTTGTGGACAACTAAAAAATAAGTGCACCAAGGCAAAGTAACAGGAATCGCTAGGATTTCTTTTAAGGTGGGGTCAGAATGTCTTTTCCCGCTCGTTCGTGTCCAACTTTTACTGACTAAACCCCACCCCGTTCCTTCTTTGCCTTCCTTCCAGGGTCCCGGGTTTTCCATTCGGAAAATCGCTGGGGTGATAGTTCTAAAACCGACTACAAACAGCTTAAGAACGCTTATTAACAAAGCCAGGGTCTATCTTTCAAAACAGCACCTAATCACAATGTAAACAACACGCTATTTCCTTTATTATAGATCTTATAGTACAGTTAATAAAGACTACAATATAACACGGTAGTGTGTGAGATAATGAAAACAAATGACAATCTAGATAAGGTGACAGCGTGCCGTATGTTACAATGCACGTTATACTAGAGTAGTAAAACAATGCAGATACACAGTTATATCGCATGTATAAGTTTGTAAATAAATCTCTAATCTCTATTATATTTTCGCTACAGTACGTGCAAAATTAAACGTTAAAAAACTGAACGGGGCATCAAAAGAACAGACCGCATAAGGAGATTGGAGACTTGGGCAACTTAGCCGCAAACCTAAAATAGAACTGGGCAGTTCACATCTGCCGTATTAGCATTTTAGCATTATCGGCCTTATAATGTTCCCACTGCTGGGACTCAGGCCTCCTCTCTTGGAGAGGAAATGGGCCATACTCCACCGCGCGGGCCCATTGCGGATTGGTGGATGTCACATGTCTTCGAATTTTTGGTTCTAGGACATGCCAGTTTCCTCACGATGATTTCCTTCACCGTTTTCCGTATCTGCCGTATATCGCAACAAACTTAGGCGAAGACTGGCTGGATCCCGGACAACAGAAACCAGCGACACGTGACGAGAAATCCTACCTAATGGATAGGCCAGAAGTAGCTAAGGACGGAGAAGAGTGGAAGAATGAAAGGGTCTTTGCCCTGCAGTGGGATACAACAGGCTTATACTAATAACATGCAAGATAAAACAATGCTTAGAGGTATACACACTACTCTATTTATAAACCAGTGGCCCGCCCCGGCTTTGCATGGGTGCAAATTATAGACAAACGCATTTTTTGAAAGGTGGGAAAACATCCAATTACTTTTCACAATCTATGGTGGAGTGGGCGCCACTTCTATACTCCTTCTTTACCTTGCGTTCCAGGACCCTGGGTTTGCCTTTCGGAAGCCAACCCTTGGCCCCAGTAGGCTTCAGCTCTGCTGGGCCTACTGAGCTAGGTTTCAATAATTCAATGCGGATACTACATTTAAATGAAGTTATAGTTACTAGAAATTAGTTACCTTAATTATTGTAGGCAAATAATAGAAAAAAAATCAATCAAGCTACGCAATCAAAATTTTAAAGGTAATTCTAGTTGAACTGATGTAATAATAATTTACCATTTTTAATTGATAATTTTTTTTATACGTAATATTAGGTAAACATATGATACCTACTTGTAATTTTTTTTTTTTTCTTCTGTAAGTGTGATCCGCGGTAAAACCTCTAGACACTTTTAAAAAATTTAGTTTCACTATTTAAAATAGCTGAAATTGATTCAGTAGTCGATTCTAAACATACTACTTTCAGCATCAGCATTTACCATGTTACACATTGTACACTCCCACTTAACTTCACCCCGTTTCGTGGGCGTACAAATCCTGATCACAATAAAAGGTTATTAATATCGATAGCTATAGGTGGATGCTGCAACCCACCTACTTTGTCGAACCCCTCTACCCTTTAATAACACACGGGAAGTATAGGGGTCGCCTATAAATAGTCCTGGACAAGCCAGATATCATACACATTAATATGATTTAGAGTTCTCATTAAATTATAATAAATGAAACACTATATCATCTAACGAGACACGATCGTATGATCATTCATATTAACTGCCATTTAATAATACATAAACAGAGCTATGTACATAAATGTATCTGCTTCACGAGTTGTGTAGGAGTACTAACTCGGAGTATGTATGATACAATCTTCTTTTTAACGTCTCGAAGGCAGGAGACATAAAAAAGTCTCATGGAGCGACGCGACGTAGTTTTCGACTTCTGTCTAAGCACACTCTGGGTAACTGACTTCAGTCGTTTTGCTAATCTTTAAAACGACTTCAACTCTCAGACGTGGCAAGCTTTATGTGTATTCTCTTTTACTCTACTTGGGTTTTAGATTTTGTGTTGTCGATTCGTAGTAAAAACTATAGAGCCCCCATTTGGTCAGTCTACCTTCAGTTGGGACAGTAAACCAGTAGAAAAATGTTGAAAAACAATTGATTTAACCACAACAAAAAAATATTTACTCAACAAAAAAATTAGGAACACTATGATTTCGCGAACGTAAAGTGGCAATGATTACTTTTAGTTTCTCTCTTCTTTCAGCTTGCCTCATTCGTACCCTAACGTAGATACAGTCACTCGTAGCTAGATTAGCACAATGCAAACTTAATAAGACGGAGATTAGCTGCGAGAATCTGCTTTCAAGCATCACGAAGGATAAATAATAGGCGATTATATGCAGATAAGTGAGATTCTACGATACTAATTCAAAATGAAAACGTCTATCTATTAGAGCTTGCGTGTAGTACCTACGCCATGACCTACGCACAATGGTCCATCATTGTGCGTAGGTCATGGTGAGCATCAATTCCGAAGGTTTATTTTAGCCAGTCGAAATCTCTGAAAAGTGTTTATTAAAGCACAATACGAACGGGCCATGCCAGAATAGCAGGAATGTTCGAAAAAATTACCATGGCCTTGGAAAGCAAAGTAAGACTAAAAGAACACAGACGAGTTTTAGTCAGTTAAAGTCTAACAGTTCCTCTCGCTCCACCACTAGTTCTAGAACGCAAGGGGCAACTGAAGAACACAGGTGTGGTTTTAGTCAGAAAAGGTCTGTAGCTTCTGACGCTTTATAAGTGTCCATGTAGACTGTGGGATGTAGGCCTATGCGAAATAAAAACATTATTGATTTTGAAAAAGGAGGATAACCATCTTCATTGCTTTTCGAGTGCCTTTAAAGTTTCTTATTGAGCTGGACAGACACAGACTGACCATGACATATTAATTGAAAGATTGTTTGCCATATAAAAATATGAATAAATTGACGACGAACCTTTGCTATGAAAATTTACTTAGTACGTAATTGGTTTACACAGGTACTGTGTAAAGAAAACCTACATAAAATATCATCTATAATATCATATAAAAGTATTTTATACGAGTAGGTTGTACTTTTAGAACTGTATCTTTCTAAATACTATAGCATCGAACAAAGGCTTGTGCAAAATACTTTTCCTTAAATTCTTTTCAAAGCCAGATAAAATATTTAAACATCTCTACTATTTATAGTTCTGTATTCCTTCCTAATAATAGAAACTCCTTCTATTTGTGTCTTTCGTTCCCTCTCCACTATTTCGTAAACAAGTCCACAAACATTTCTGCAGATTGTAAACAGCGGTGTATAATAAATAATATTTATTCTAGACGTAAATCATAAAATAGTATTATTCATAGAATAGCCATTAGGTCAGCCATTCGCCATACGTTTATTTGCAATAAACGTTTTAATAAAATTTATCGATTTAAACTATGTATTATGTTATATTCATCAAAATTGTTCGTTTGGTTTTTTGTGTGGGATTATCACTGAAAGTCCAGAAACTTTGATCCTGTTAAAGTAATTTGTTTTCTAGTAACCGCCATACAACCTTTTTCTAATATCTCTGCGTACCTGAAACAATAAAAACCATAACTGTTTTTTATTACTAGAAAGTTTAAAGGATTACGATAGATGTCGATTCAAAACAGATTTATGTTTTCATTTCGGTTCTTTAAATAAAGAATGACAAATAAATGTAGGAAGGTTAATGTCATTCTATATTTATCTGGCGCCTACCGCAACGTTTTGTAACGGAAAATCTCTTTTTTCCTATACGTTTTGACACAAGCGAACGTTTACGTTAACACGATTGACGAACGGAAATTCTTTCATCGATGCTAGCTATACCATTGCCAGGTAAAATAGGCTTATTTGTTTACGAAGAAATTCACGGTTCCCGTGTAATAGGCCTCAGTAGTCACATTGTGGGAAAAAGCCTATCTCCCAAATAACTACATATCTCCCAAAGTTATGCAGGCACATAGATCGCTCGTATACATAATGTTCTTAGCTTTTCATAAATTACAAAAGAGGTTTGATCTAAAGTCAAATTACAATAAAAAACTGTTATTCGAATATTAAAAAATAATAAATTTAAAATTGGAAGAAAGTATTTTTTTCCGCTTTTGTTTCAGTCTGAGCTAGCACTGCAAACAATTTTTTGGCAGTCTTGTGCAGTATTATTTGTAGAGTAGGCCAGTAGTTTGTCACACATTTTCATCATGAATTGCAGGTAAAAAAAATCTGCAAGTGTTAAAAATAAATACAAAACATATAAGTAACGACCAAATCACTGCCACACGTAGTAAAAAAACAAACTTGAAATGTAAAAAAGTATGAAAATAATATGCCATTAAATAAATATCTGCTTTCTCATAAATTTTACTTAAATAAAGCAAAGACCGCAAGTTATTAAACGTTTACTAGTTTACCGTGAAGTCTTAGGTACTTCACGACATTTATCGAAGTGCCGATAAAATATTGAATTTTCACTCAATTGATGTTATTAATCGCAATTAATTTCCCAATTAAAAAAAGAAGAAAACAATCACTTGGTTTTGAAGAGAAAAAAGCAAAGAAAAAAGTGGTCCCCGGTGTCCTGATTGCGAATGACCTATTTTCTCACTTAGTTGCTACATGGGTACAATAAAAGGGGAGACTGCCGTAATCACTCGACAGACAGATGTTTATCGTAGCTGGCAGGAGGCATCATGGTTTCAATCTCTAAGATAATCCTAGTATTCTATCTACTTAAAGAATAATAGCATAATCCGCCTTATAATGTTCCTGGCTGAGACTCAATCCTATTCTTACGTAGAAGCAAGGTGCACAAATATATATACCACGCGAGCCTAGACACAAGCGTACGACTATTTGGAACTAGCACATGGCGATTTTTTCGCGATATTTCCATTCACCGTTTTGAGAGCAGTGTTGGTGATCAAATAAATAACACAAAGTAAAGTGCCTGCCTGGGTTTGAATCCGTACGACTCGAGCTGCTGCTTAGGCACTTTAAAAAAATATCATACAACGTCGTCATGTTCCAAACTAAGCCAAACTTGTGGTATACGTACTAGAAAACTGATAAACATACTTCTATATTTCTATACAACACACATAATAAAGATAAATTGCACCCAAACACAGATCAAATGTTCTTGCTCATCACACAAACATTGTCTTGGGTGCTCCGGAATAGCGGTCAGAGCAACTAACCACTGGACCTACAGGCCAAACTTCATATAGATACATAAGACAAATAATAATCAAAAAAATCAAATTAATTAATTATAATCAAATTTTATCGTCAAAACCTCTATTTTAATAATCACTTATTTATTTATTGAGCAGACCACAGTGTTTTCTTTTTAACCCTAAGGTTGACTGGTAGAGAATGCCCTGATGCATTAAGTCCGCCTATGTACCACCACAGTACATAAAGTTTAAATAAATAAATAAGAAAAGTACGTATACAAATTCAGTGAAAACCCAGAGTCCTGTGCAAGGTGATTCACCCGTGTTACAGGAGTAAGTACCCGGGAGAAGAAACATTAAAATACATGTACACAAACCGCGTACATGTCTTTAAAGAATCATTATTTTTTCCTCTTATTTACTCCTCGTTCATCCCGTTATTTATTCTTACGCCGTACTTTACTGATTAATGTTGTTGTAAGACTTGTAGCTCCCTTGCTTGGGCGCTTTTTTGGTGGAAATAAGTTGGAGACTTAAAGAATATTGTGACGGATTTGTCAAAAAAATTAACAGTATATAATTGTGTATGTCACAATCAATACTGTTAATTAGTACAATAGAGTTTTGACTGACTTCAATCTAAATTCTTAATGAGCTAGAAAGTTTTTTTATACAAAAAAATACAAAAAGTCATCTACGAGTATAGGTTGGTACTACTAAAATAGCCCCAAAAAAACTTAACAACCTAACAGTTTTTGAAAAATGTCCGTAATTTAAAATAGTTTTAACTGATTGAAAGTGCTTCTGACTATTTTTTTACGCTTAGAATCAAAGAGTATGGATTTCTTTCATGCAAAAATCACAAAAGCCTTTAATGGCTCATATTTAGCGAGTGAGTTCTGAACAAATAGCAATATAAGTAGCGTAAATAGATAGTAAATATAACTAATACATGCAGTCAAAAGTAGCTTCAACCAATTAACAGATTTCACTGTAACATACATCAAAATCCAATATTGAACAATGCATCACAAAGACAAACACGAAACATTGGAACGCTACAGTAGTACTACCTACAACATAAATAACGTTGCTACGCAGTTGATTCAGATATAAATTGACAACAATAATATCACTCTCATGAATTCAGTCCCCGACTAATGTACGCCATGTTTGTCTATTGGACCAGTCATATCAATTGAGATGATTAACCAGCTGTAATATTGTCAACGAAGCGATCAGTCTGTGTCGGTGCTAGCAATTGGAGCTTCATTACGCTCTCCACTGAGATATTATGATCAGTTTAATAGAATCATTCTCTTGTAAAATGTCACTGCGTGGTATTTATATAAGCTTTCTTAGATACACGCTGTAACAAGAAAGAACAGTAGTGAGTTTTAGTCAGTTAAACTCTGACACGCCCTCCCGCTCCACCCACAGAGTGAGAATGATCTCAAGATGACTTATTACGTAAAAAAAACCTTTACTTCTGGCTATCAGGATTTACAGCGATTGAAAATAGCGATAGCTTTTCCCAAAAAAACGGCTCAAAGATTTAAGCAAAAAAAGGTGTTTTATTATAATTACAGCGTAATTAGCCCTGTAATGGTCCCACTGCTGGGACTCATGCCTCCTCTCTAGTAGAACCATAATCCAATACCCAGGCCCAGTACGGATTGATGGAAGTCACATGTTTTTTTGAGTTTTTGATTTTAGGACATGCCAGTTTTCTTACGATGTTTTTCTTTACCGTTTCGAGAGCAGTGGTGATGACATTAAATTACACGAAGTAATGAGCTAGACTGGGTTTAAACCCGTGACCTACAAACTCGTAAGTAGGGGTCGTTATTACAGGGCCACTATTCCTCTCTCTCTCATTTATTATCCCAGTAACGTAATGCATAATATGCTACTGCAATGTTATAGAGTGGGTTAAATAATTACCAAAAGTCAAGTTCCTAATCGTAACTACATATATGTAGGTAATCTACTCTCACATTTCTATAAATACAAAGGTAATAATGATAACCAGTTGGTGTAATTAATAAATACTAGAAGAATACTCGTACTTCTCGAAAGACCTGTTGCCTTTCCATTCACGTCCGTCTCGTCGTATTTGATTTTTTCTAGCTTCTAACACCCATAAGCAATTAAAAGTTTCCTTTCAATTTTGTCTAGATCAATCTGGCTGACCTTTTCTCACCTGTGACCGATGAGCTAGCGATTGTAGCTAGCTAGATATAGGAGCCGTCCCTAAAGTTGGCTTCGATTCTGACTGGATGCAGCTGAATAACAGTATTTTACATGGAGCGACAGCCTTTTTGAACTCGAAAAAAACTGTCAACGTGCTTGTAGAGGTCCGTAGGAATCTTATTATGTTAAGACTAATTAGCGTTGCTTTTCGTCGGAATCGATCCGTGTTTCTTTTGGAGGTGACAGTCATTCAATGACTTCTCCTGCACTAAGGTGGTAGGCAACGACGTGCCGTGTTAAACTTTTATTGACTAGATACACCTGAGTAATTCAGTTGACCTTTGTTTTCCAAGACCGCGGTGTTCCAGCTGTTATATTTTTGAGCCTTAAACTCCTTTCCATTTTATCTTGATTATTCAGTCAAATTACATATCCAGTTTGTTGACCGTTCTTGTAGTTCTCTGACCATATGAATCATTAAATAGAAGTAGATAAAACAGGTAACTCTCTACCTCTTTTATTATTTGTCGGTATTTTGTCCGTCGCCGGATCCCGATGTTTCTGATGCTACCAGCTACCTAAATTATTAATTTCGTTGAATGACCAGCAACATTTCGACAGCCTTTATTTATTTCGACCTTGATATCTGTCATATTGAATTCCAAGCCAAGTTTATAACAAGACCTGAAGTTGCCTAGCACAAAGAAATGTTTTATTTCATGTTTCTCCAGACTGGCTAAATAAACAAACTTTGACATTTACTTGTTTATAGTTTGATTAGTTTTTTCACGAAAGTATTGAAATATTCATCACATTGAAGGAAGCCCAAGGGAGATCAAGTTATTGAAGGGTAGAAGCCCGAAAATGAGCCAAAAATAGGTAAGCAGTTAGAATTTCTTTGGCACTGTCAGATACTTGTAATGCGGTCTTATCTCGTCGCGTTTTTATTCACCTGTAGAGTAGATCTGCTCAATATATCACTATCACATGAAACTATTATACGATGGAAAAATACTTGTTGGACACGACGTTTCATAATGCTGTTATATTTTAGGTTTTGCGAAGGTCGTAATCATAAGTTTTCCACGAATAAAGCGTGGCCAGGTGACAAATTGAAAGAATTGAGCCGCCAAATTCTTTACAAGTTTTATGTCACTATAAATTATAGTAATCTTGCTTGGTTGTAAAATATTCTGTAAAATGCGAACGTGTGTTTTATATTAATAAATATTTTATATCGCTGTAGGTCGAGTGTCGCCCTTTATCTGGATGATCTACCTACTCTAGACTCTTTGAAGCGGAATCACTGGATTTTGTAATATAAAATAGAATACACAATCATTCAGATTGTCTATTCATTTATCAGTAAGGCTTATTTATATGATATTGTGAATAAAAATGAGTCTTAAATAATACGTAAACAAGATAGCTACAATAATATGTTCGATATTGATAAATAAGTACCTATTTGGTCTGTCATATAATGTACCTACATTGAAATCTCAAACTATTGATTAGTTCTGATTTTTTAATATGTTGATATTTCCACTATCAGTAGTATCTCATTTTCAGCTTCGAAATACCTGTGCTAATCTCGGAACACTAGAAAACTTCATATTTTTTGGGTTCCACAAAACGGAACCGTATTTTCCATCTTCAAAAACAATACTAATTACATTTTAAAAATAGATTACATTAGCTACAATTAGTGAGCTGAACTAGCTCTGATGGGACAATAATTACCAAAATTCAGCTCACCTTGATTTTTCGTGATTTAACTGGCCTAATTTCATAGAATGAATACATTTATAGACCGAAAGACTATTCAGAAAATTTTATATTTCACTGAAATAGCGAATGCAGAAAACATTTTTGATAAAATGAATCCCACTAAACAATCACGTTGAAACCGTACTTGCACTGAATCCACAAGCAGGGAGTTAGTAGCGAGTTACACTTCGCGAGAACCGCATAACAAAATAAATACAGCTAAAAGATCAAAACAATTTCAGTGCCATTCGTTCCATAACAAATGTTCGCTATTCCTTTGATAAAAATACTGCATAAGCACTTCGTAACAGTACCTATGACTCAACAGATTCAAAATAAGTTGAGTATAAATGAGGCGAGAATTACCTTAAAATAATATTTACGTTTGAAGCGTGACTTTCGTTCGTAAAGTAACGTAAACTTTCATAGGATAAATAAAACGGCTGTAAAGTTGTATGGACGCACCGCGAGGAGTTAATTAGCAATAAACTTTACATTCGGCATGTTTTATTCTGGATTTATTTCTCAATGACCGACTTTAATTTGAGTGAATCAGTGTCTGTTTTAACTTTTAGAGTCGTGCTGATAAAAACTTTCCAAGTATTCTCATCAGTATTCAAAAAAAAAGGCTAGCGTGTCTCAGAAAGCACATAAAGCCGTTGGTCCCGTTTTTCATTCGTAGACCCTTGACAGTTGTTATAAATACTAAAACGCTTGAAAGTCTAAGCAAAAATCAGTCTACCTAAGGAGTGTCGTGTTGCCGAATAACTGGATTTTGGAGACCTGATGGGCAGTCACTCCATATAAATCACAAATATTCAGCCGCATCTTGACTGGGAACCAAACCCCAAGCTAATTGGGCAAAGGCTAGGGGGAGATGACGGAATCAAAGTCGGAATCTAAGTAGTAAATATAGCGACTATACAAATATCATTAAAAATAATCCTATATAGTTGGAAAAATTACAACGAGAAAGTCCACTTTCAGATTGCTACGAGCAAAAAGTGTACATAAGTAGTCACTTATTGGACGCGAGGAATGTCGAGAATGGTGAAGCTGTTAAATGATTAAAGAGCCAACATTTTAAACCAGACTGAAAATAAAATTGAATAAAGTATTCTATATTTCCACTCAGTTAAGCAAGGAATATCATTTCAAATTAAAATTTTATGATATCGCATGTTAAACTTTACAGACGATGTTGAGTTTTCAGATCCATCAAAATCCTCCGAGAGATTCATAAAAAATAGACTGGCGATATATACTCTTTACATATTTTTAAGATTCAATCAGAGAGAGAGAGAGAGAGAGAGAGAGAGAAAGAAAAGCGAGGGATGTTTGCCAGGTAAGATGTATAAAAGATGAAACTGGAATGGTTCTTTCGGATGAAGAAAAAATTAAAAAGAGGTGGAAGGAATATTTTGAAAGACTGATGAATGAAGAAAATAATTGGAGTGGGGTTTTAGAGAATATACCAGTGAATATAGGATTAGTGAGAATGGTTACTATGGATGAAGTCAGAATAGCAGTAAATGGAATGAAAAATGGTAAAGCCATTGGTCCAGATGGAATACCAATTGAAGTGTGGAAGTTATTGCGAGTGGATGGATGGATGTGGTTAGCTTTATTCTTTAATAAGTTGTTGCTGGAAGAAGCCATACCTGATGATTGGTGCAATAGCGCTTTGGTGCCAATCTTCAAAAACAAAGGTGATGTGCTGGAGTGCAACAATTATAGAGGAATAAAGCTAATGTCACATACTATGAAAGCTTGGGAGAAAGTTATTGAAAGGCGACTGAGAGAAGAGAGTGAAATTTCACAGAACCAATTCGGTTTTATGCCGGGTCGGGGTACAACGGATGCCATTTTTGCTATACGCCAACTGTGCGAAAAATATAGAGGTGCGCATAAAAACTTGCACATGGTATTCGTTGACCTCGAGAAGGCGTACGACCGGGTACCTCGTGAGGTTCTGTGGTGGGCCCTTAAGGAGAAAGGTGTGCCTGGGAAGTATGTGCAGTTGATCCGAGCGATGTACAGTCACTGCAGTACCCAAGTGCGGTCTGCAGTAGGCACTACTGGCAGCTTCAATGTGGCGGTCGGCTTACATCAGGGGTCGGCTCTTAGCCCTTACCTCTTCCTGCTGATAATGGACGCTCTGACGTCTGATATCCAGGAAGAGGCTCCCTGGTGTATGCTGTTTGCCGACGACATTGTGCTGGTTGCCGAGAGTGGCCTAGAGGTCCAGAGCAGATTGGAGGCGTGGTTGCACAGACTGGAGAGTGTTGGCCTGAAATTAAGCAGGACCAAAACGGAATACCTGATCTGCGATTTCGGCGGTCTCTCCAGTCCTGTGCCCTTAGCTCTCAACGGAACGCCCATACCAATCTGTTCCGAGTTTCGGTACCTTGGGTCTCTGGTCCAAGGCAACGGTGAGGTAGAGCGAGACGTAACGCATCGGATCAACTCAGGATGGATGAAATGGCGACAGGTCACTGGAACAACTTGTGACCCACGGATGCCCCTCAAGTTGAAGGGTAAAATCTACAAGTCCGTGATAAGACTTGTCATGTTGTATGGATCAGAATGTTGGGCTGTGAAAAAGACGGATGAAAAAAGATTGCACGTGGCGGAGATGAGAATGTTAAGATGGATGTGTGGTGTGACAAGAATGGACAAAGTGAGAAATGAGTATATTAGGGGAAGTTTGAAAGTGGCGCTAGTGACTGAAAAGTTGAAAGGGAATCGTTTGTCTTGGTATGGTCATGTTAAGAGGAGGGATGAAACGCATGTGACTAAAAGAGTTATGAGTTTACATGTAGATGGATGGAGAGGGAGAGGGAGGCCAAAGAAAAGATGGATGGACTGTGTGAGAAGAGATATGGAAGAAAAGGGAGTGAGTGATAGCGTGACGAGTGACAGGACAGAATGGAAGAAAAAGACGTGTTGCGCCGACCCCAAATAAAACGGGACAAGGGCAGGAAGATGATGATGATTTTTAAGATTCAATCCTTTTTTCGTGTCACTGGCTGAATAATTTAAGGCCTAATAGGTGGCCACGTTTGTTATACATAGAATCAGTCCCATCATTTCAGCCAAAAGATCAATGAACATCTATTGGCTGAAATGATGGGACTGATTATTGGGCATAGGTCTCCTCTAAGTGTGGCCACAACTACTGGCCATGTGCATCTCGTATGAAGACAGGATTCCCGCGACCCTCGCAAGATCATAGATTCTCCTTATGGGAGGCCTTCCAATGTTATGTATGTATGCAATTGGCGACTTTATCAACCTGGAATAGACAGTGATTGCCTGGAAATGAGGTTGTACTTTGTGAAAATAAAAAAGTAAACATAAATTAAATAGGTATCTATATCCGTATCCGTATCCAGATCCACATGGTTACACACACAATGGTCCGCATAGGACTAAGTGCGGAAACCGGACTCCGATAGATAGAACCCACCATGTAACTTTATTTGACCTTTACGTTTCAGGGTCGCGGTATCTTGTTCGAACAATCCCACTTGTTACCTAAACTCCACCTGATTATGGACTTGTGTGTATACGACTCATCTAGATGCTTATGGTTAACCATTCACAAGATAAAATAACCAGAGTTCACTGAATGAAAAAATAAGTTCATAATAATATTAATCCTGGAACATATGTAAGAACGACCGAATACAGCCAACCAAAAAAATATATGCCAGTAATACATTGTAATGTTAGAAATATTTCCAAAGAATTGGGGAAAACTTTCACAATCCAATTGTGTGTCGCCCCATCTCAAATGTAGATATTTTAATAAAACCGTATTATGATAATTCTTTTGTAGCCGTATCTTTATGATTCTATAATACCTTCTCGCAAATGAAGTATTAAGGATTCCCCACGCTAGTACGACGTGGAAATGTTGCGGCGATAATTTTTCATGGAAATTGTTCTACCTACAGGTAGCATAGCTTTTTATAACTAGCTAGCTTCTAACAGCGGCTTCGGCCATGTGATAGTGGAAAATATATGCCTATGTCACTCAGTGGTAAAGTAGCAATATACTGGTGAGAGAATTTTTAAAATCGGTCCAGTAGAATTTGAGTTTTTCATTTTGATTTCACTTTGATATTAATGTAATTTTATTTCCATTTTAATTGTTTTATTGCTTTGTGTTAAACCCGTTGTGATATTTTATATCAAAATGGCAATGAGTATGTTTGACCTGAATGAAAATGATTAATATTATTACTAACAAATCTTTTCTCTTTGTAATATTAGTTAAGATGTGCACCTAGATACAGAACTAATAATCATGCTAATCACACAAACATTTGTCTTGGATGGGGATCGAAATCATGTCCTAAAGCATAGTACGCAGGGCCACTAACCACTTGACCATCAAGCCAGACATTTCACAGTTGTATTGTCAGTTTACGCCTGTCTGCGAGAGATTTAACGCGTATGTTTAAATTACCATAGTTCAATAAAGCAAGTGGAATACAGTTTTATTATTTAATGGCCCATCAAGGATAATGAAGGGTAACTTCATTTTCGGTCGGCGTCGCCGCGACGTCGGCGTTTAATAGAGGAGTTAACTTGATCGTAGGTAATACTTACAAATAGGCATCCAATAAAATGTTCATTTCAGTAAGTTAGGTACGGGCGATATAATTTTAGTAGGGCTGTAGCTACACGAACGTGTACGTAAGCACAAGTATTATAATCTCTACAGATTACAATACTTTATGTATCGTGATAGTTCCCTTTCCTCTTTCAAGTAATCCACTTAGGTGTAGTTCATTAGACTTTTTGTCGTTTGTACTTTCTGTACCAAAATAAGTATGTTGTAACAGAAAAGTGTGGTCATAATATAAAATCCGCTCCTGACTATTGAAGTTCAAACAAACTGTTCAAAAAAACCGCACCTTAATTTTGATGGAGATGGGAACAAATGACTGCTCCCACTACTACCACACCGGGACCACGACAGCTATTTCAAAAATGCCTGGGACTCTACCGGGCATTGGCCCTACTGGGCCCATACGGTTTTACAGACATCTCTTTGAGGCGTGCGTGGAACGTTTGTGGCACCGGAAAACGGCGAGCTATGCATTGTTCGTCGTTCGCAAGGATTTGCCTATGGGGACTGGGATCCTGCTATTCGAGACGCAGCAGATCTTGACTTTGTACGATAAATCCTAATTCATGTACGACTTTTTTTATATTTTTAATTTCTATGTAAAGAAGCAGTTTTTTTTAAATATTACCACACCTTTCCGTTACATCTTGTATATACTCACCTACATAGGTATATATTGTATGTACCTATGAGTATACAGCTACGTACGTACGTGAAACCTTCTAGTTACATGGTGTGGGTAGGTATTTGTGTTGTGTATATCTTCAAATATTTATGCTAGTCATCGATTTTTTACAAAAAGCAACGTAACCGGCTTTGTGACAACTTGCTAGCAGTGTCAAAGGTAATATGCTGAATACATTGTGATGTATTTAAAGATCTACATTATAAACATTATATTAATATTTCTAATATTAATATTATTTTTTATTATGATCAAAGTCCTCTTTTTTTTCAGGTAGGGAATCATCAGAATGAATTCTCCCGCTCTTAGGCGGAGCGGAAGGGGGTGTCAGACCAAAGTTCTACTAAGATTGATTGGTATTTCATCCAGCCCTGTGCTTTTCACAAGTAGTGGACTCCTGCAGCCCTCACCAAGTTAGCGTGTACACTTTGTGAGATACTTCCAACGCTACGTCTTTTATGTTCTCAAACCATTTGGCCCCAGGGACTTCAGGATCATTTAAAAGGGTTACAGTGGTTCTGGGACGCAAACAACTGAAGCAACACAGGAGTGTTTAAGTCAGTACAAATCTGGCGGCACTCCTTCTCGCTTAAATCGGAGTATGAGGAGTTTTTTGATGATTTTCCCACTAAAACAAAAAGAATTTTTGGAGCATTCGTTCTAGAGTTGTGTCTATCTTATGCAATGTAATGTGCTCACTGCTATTTTAGTTTGATCCTTTGATATTTTTTCAGTTTTGATCCTATCAAGCAGAGATTTTTCACTGTTTTTTTGGATAAGATTAAATTTTGATGAGGACCTAAAGAAATTGATTCAAATACAGTATAATTTAATGAGTTTGTGCGTTTACCGTATCGGACATTGTTATTTACGATGGAAGTGGAGCACTAAATTATACTGTCCAGGTCATGATTTATTAAATAAAATTTTATTACAGTGCGTGCACATAATTTATATTAAATTATTCCGCGGTTTTTGATGAATATATTGTATATTTAAACTTTAATAAGAATGTTATGCTATCGTGTGCAAGTATTAATTTTATCCGTAAACATCAACATTTAATTCATGAATCCCTGACCGGTCTCATAGGACCGCGCTGCTATTGTCTTACTATTGTGTCTCGTTTCGCGGGTATTGATAGGTTAAAGAAGACAAGACAATACTGCCTACCTACGTAGTCCTACGTACCCAAGAACCTACGATTTACAGGCCGTGAAATCACACCCAACCTATTACTGTGTAATTTATTTCATCACTACTGTTCTTAAAACGGAGAAGGAAAACATCGTGAGAAAATGTAATGTCCTAGAACAAAAAAAAATAAGATATGACATGTGACATCGACCAGCCCGCTGTGGGCCCGCGTAATAGATTACGACACATTCCCTCTCTTAGAGAGAATGCTTGAGCCCCAGCAGTGGGAACACTAAAAGGTGAATTATACTACATAGTACCCTCAACAGACAAACTACTTAACATTACAATCTTCTAGGAACACACCTCATAAACTTAGGAAGATCTTAGCATTTGACAGAAGGATTAAAGATCACAGTATCAAGGTATTAGTGAATGATACAGCCAACTATTCTCATCCCAGCTGTCGAGGCTAAGTAACTTAAGCGATGCGAATTACCGGGAACCCAAATAATCTAAAGACTTAGTTTTACTTTCCTCAATTTTGCTTTACAAAATTATAATACTACAGACTTACATTAGCATAGTAATGGAAATTAAATCGTCTAAGCAATTGTGTACATTTTTTTAAGATAAATTTTTACTAGAGTACTCATCACGAATGCTCATATTCTTTCCCTTCTATATAACGTTCTCTTTTCTCCTTTTACGCCTCTTTACCTTAAAAAACGGTTTGAATTTCTCTGCAATTCACACTCAAAATTGCTAAGATCATCGGAGAACTTGCGACTTAAAATGCCTATCCATACCACGACCTTCTTTGACAAGTCGTTCACTGTCCAGGCTGCTCGTCTCTGGAACGATTTGCCAGTCACAATCAAGCGCGCTCAATCGTTGCCTGTCTTTAAGAAACTCGTTCGGGATCATTACCTGTCGCTATGAGTATCGAGTCGTCATTTATTTTTAATTTTGTTTTTCTCTGTTTATAGTTGTCAATATGTATGTATATATGTATCTATTATATAGCATTGAAATTACGTATGATTCTATGTGTGTATTGTGACATAATTATATAGTATTGTTATATTTACTGTAATAATGTTCTGGTATTGTAACACCATTGGCTGCCCCATTTCTTGTCCATGCAATCTCTGTCCATTCCAGGTTGCCTGGAAGAGATCGCGGAATGCGATAAGGCCGCCCATTGCTTGTACCTATTTCATAGTTTTAGTTCCTTTTTTGTATTTATTAATGGTAACAAACAATAAAGCATATAATAAATAAATAAATAAATAATAATGAAGTAGGATGGTGGAGCAATTAGTGAGAAGATATTTACATAATTGTTTCTTTCGAGGCACGTTTCAAGCCGTCACGGCGCCAAGACGATTCCCAGAAAAAATACTCTTCTTAGCCTTTTACCTTCATTTGCAAAAAAAAAAAACAAATTGTACCTCATCCAAATAATTGTTTTTAATCACCATTTTTCAAAACCCAATCCACTTGTACAGCAAATGATCCTAATCTTTCATTTTAAGTTTGCGAAAAGCTTAAGTGAAAATTAATTTTCCTCAACGAATATTTACGCCGCGGTGCCGTAAACAACTTAACTTGTACTTCCTTCTATGAATTATAATTTGAGTTGTTTATCATTCACGTCAGCATAAACAATATTTTTTAGAAGCTCAAATCGACGCGTAGGATCAACGTAACGGAAGAAGAATAACAAACAAAACAAAAATAACACAGTTTCGGCCAATAACAAGTTGCGCCTACCATTACACCTTACGGAATGTTAACCTACTTCTGAACCTATAAAATGGATGAAATACGACCAACAATTTTTGAATAACCACCTTCTTTAATCTTCGAAACCAAACATTCCATAATTCCTAGTAAACACATGTTCAATCAACGCTTATTACATTGTTTTGTTCTTTGAAGAAATATGAAAACGATTTGTTCGTTGTGACTCTAGAATGCTTAATTTTTAGCGTACGTACTCGTATGTTGTAAATGAAAAACAAAATAAAGAATGCTAGTGGTTTGGGGCGGTAATTACTCCACGCAACACGTAGCCCCATAAACTCGTTAAATGCTGAAACAATCTACATGTGTCGCTCAAGCACATCCACATTATACACAAAGGCCTTTTGACATTGACGACCATGATCCGGCAGAAAAAAAAGAAAGTCGTGCTGCCTGTTATCGCTATTCAAAAAGTTCTACAAGTGGTCACCTTGAGACTGAAACTTTGCGTTTCGAGGGCGCTCGCACTTTTAACAATCAGCAATTTTTGGAGTACCTATTCTAGAGTAAAATATTGTAACATAAAACCGCTCTTCTAGGGAATGCAACGTGAATAATCTCCGTACTTTGGACGCAGACAATGATACTTAAGGAGTTGCACATTTTTGGAGCGCGTGTCGGGGATAAAGTCTTGGGTAAGCACAATTTACGGAATAATGTGAAACATAAATCCTTAGAGCTGCGAGTCATTTGCAGTTCATCCGCGCTCTGTTTAAACTTAGCAAGCTTACTTTATTACTTGAACCGAATGTGTTGGATAAATTAGTAAGCATTTTTTGTGTGGGTTCTCTTAGAATACTATTAAATTAGATACATTGTATTAAGATAAATATACATCGCTTATCCACATAATTTGTCTTCATAAGCTTTCCTCCAACAATATTATGATAATATAAACTATGAATTATATAGTTTACTTAGCTTAGCTCTTAGAGGTTTAGCCAGCCGAAAGTAGTCAATTATCCCAAGTAACCATACTTCCGGAATATCTCTGTGCTATTCCAGGACATGGTCTACTCCTCTGACAATTTTCTTCCCAATTCATTCAGCTGTTTAAACGTAAAGGATTATAAACTTAAATACCAATTTTCGCCTTTACAATAGTAGTGTTATTAAATGTAAATAATGAAAGAAACATCCAAAAATAAATTAGAGATACATTTGGAAAGTGATCTCTCGTTCTCTGTAACCCAAGAGAAGCCATCTTTAATTCATTCATTGGATCAGACGCTGAAGCACAAAGTCGGAGGAACAATTTATCAATTTAGAAAAGTAAACAACCCGAGTTTTCTGAAGTCCAAATCTCTAGTAACGTAAAATAAATAGAGGCTTGATTTGGAAATACAAATCAAAATGTAGGGAAATAAAACTCAATCCTCAGCCTCAGAAAAATACGATCATTTACTTAGTGAACGGTCATTCGCTTTAAAATTTATTTGTAAAAGCGTTGTCTTATAATTGCAATATAGCACGGCTGTTGCCTGCTTGTAAACTTAAATGGTTCCTGCTTCTGATAAGAAAAACCGAGGCCCTGGAAAGAAAGGCAAAGAAAGAACATAGGAGTGGGTTTTAGTCAGCAATAGTCTGACACGCCCACTCTGCCCAAGAGAAATCGCTATTTATTTTTAACTTTGAGTTATACTTTTTCCTCCTTCTTCTTCTTTTTTTTTTAAACGTAGTCTAACACTAGGAATTACTTTAGTATTGTGAGTGCATTTCACAAACACGTTAACTCATATATACAAAGCACCGAGATCCGAAACCACTATCAGGCCATACAAATATTCGTTCAGTGCGGGAGTCCGGAACGCCCATAGTACCTACCGTATACGTACCGAAAGTATACGTATGTGTTTTAGCTTTGAATCGTCAATCAGTCAGTTACGTTTTAAATCTATCGGCACCTACTTTACTTCAACCGTACGCAAGACCAGCTCAGTACTCATTATTTACCGCATAATTATGCATTATATTGCCGAGTTATTGCGGGACACTAATTGGAAGGCACTTCAGCTATATTTAAATAAACACCAACTAAACTTGTGCCCACGCTTATTTCGAAAAGGTGTGCTAATGAAGCTTGACATTCCACTCACTAGGAACTGCGAGTGATATGCTAATGAAGAGTAGATGAAATATACACTACGGTTTTCCTCTAAAATTATTTTAAATAGAGGTAAATTTCTCATAATGGTGAAGGAAAACATTGTGAAGAAACTGACATGTCCTAAAATCAAAAATCGAAGACATGTAACATCCACCAATTCACATTGGGCCCAAGTGATAAGGACCATTCTCTCTGCTAAAGAAGAGGCCTGAGTCCCAGTAGTGGGAACTTTATAAGGTTGCCTATGCTAGTGGCGACTACGTGTCGGAACACGCAGCGTTGGCAGGCTTCCCACGAGGTGGACCGATGTCCTGGTGAGGGTCGCGGGAATCCGATGTATGCAAGACACACAGGACCGGTTTATGTGGCGATGCTTGGGGGAGGCCTATATTCAGTAGTGGCAGTCTTTCGGCTGAAATGATGATGATGCTTATACTATACATGCTAGAGATATTAGAAATACCGTACTTGTTTTACAACATAAACTATAGATGGAGATGACGTTGCTCCTATCCTAGGACACACTATGACCTTGTAAAAAATACGGATCGACTTAAGAACCTTGATTGTTTTTTGGTCGATTAAAAATATTCGTACCGTACAGGAATGTTCATACCTTCTATTGGAAAAATAATCGAGGGTTGAAAGTTTTTTTTTTATACAAATCGTAAACAAACCTTCAACATGACTGATTCGTTTACGGTCCCTGAAAATATCGTCGATTACAATATAATAATATGTATATTGCCTACCAACCCAAGTATCGATTTTAACTTTTTTAAGTGAAAACTTTTTTTATTAAAAAGCCCTGAAAATAACGGTTATGGGGGAATTTGAATTTTATCTTGTATGACACAGAGTTTGTTCTTCCAAATTTGACAATTATCTCGAATCCTCAATTAATTACTCAGATACCCGCGAAACGAGACACAATAGTAAAACAATAACAGCACGGTCTCATAGGACCGGTTGGGGATTCAAACGTTAAGCAGCAGTGGTGGCCTAGTGTTAATTGCCCCGACTTA
Organism: Mythimna separata; assembly: GCA_030763345.1. Classification (NCBI taxonomy): domain Eukaryota; kingdom Metazoa; phylum Arthropoda; class Insecta; order Lepidoptera; family Noctuidae; genus Mythimna; species Mythimna separata. The sequence continues at coordinate 16,335,611 of CM061171.1, read as the reverse complement.
CAAATTATGAGTTGTAGGTTGTGGGTTCAAACCTAACCAGTTGCATTACTATGCGTAATTTATTTCATCACTTCTGTTCTCAAAACGGTGGAGGAACACATCGTGAAGAAACCGACATGTCGTAAAGCTATAAATTTAAAGACCTGTGATATCTACCAACACATATTGGGCTCGAGTGGTGCATTACGGACCATTTCCTTTCCCAAAGAGGAAGCCTGAGTCCCAGAAGTGGAAACATTTAAAGGCTGATTTAGTGTTTATACTATGCTACGAGTATGCAGCAATTAAAATCTAGGATGATGGACAATAGTGCAAAAAAGTATTATAATAATACTTTTTTCGGGCTAATATATCATTAACCTATCAATACCCGCGAAACGAGAAACAATACCTAGTAAGACAATAACAGCGCGGTCCTATGAGACCGGTCGGGGATTCATGAATTAAATAATTATATTCTCCCGTCCTCAGTGGAGTGGAAAGGAGTGTCGAACTTCACTAACTGGACTCCCATAAAAAAAAAACAAATAAGTGAAATACAAACCCGTGAAATATAGCTGAACCAGAAATCCGAACGGCCACAAAATCGGCAACATTAGACAATATTTGTTGCGCTACGTCAAAGCTATTCGGGTATCGGTAAACGAACATCTCAATCAACTTCAAAACATCGATCAATCATTCATTCAATAGGTACGTGCCACTTAATAAAGCTGAGAACTTATTACCAAAAGGAAAGTTGCCGACTTTTGCTGAAAAGGCGTACCGTCAGCTTAATAACTTGATTATTTTGAGATTTTGATATTAATTACTAAAATGGCAGGTTGGTGTTTGTGCTTAATTTCCCAGAAATAATTCTATAACACTTTTAAGTGAAGTATTTTCTGCCAAATATAGAGTCATTTTGTAAAGAGGTATTTAAAGTTTGTAGGTTCGGATGAAGGAGTATTAAATTAGGAGATATATTTATATTAACCTATCAATACCCGCGAAACGAGACACAATAGTAAGACAATAACAGCGCGGTCCTATGAGACCGGTCGGGGATCCATGAATTAAGATGTTCGTTTTATTTTAATTTTATTTTGTTTACCAATTTTTTTGCGTACTTGTGCATGCTGTAAGGTATAGTGTTAGCATTCTTTTATCTTCCCTTTTCTATGTAGATTTGCAGGTCTTTACACCCTGTTTCACATACTTCTGAAGAATAAATAATCTATGTTATGAATTCAGTTACCGATTGTTTAGAATATTTTTTTTTTTTTTACGTTTCAGTAATATTTATTACAAGCTTTAGCCCGCAGCTTCACCCGCGTACATAAAATATAGGCTATGTCACTCAGGAATACAGTAGCTTTCTATTGGTGAAAATTTTAGCAATCGGACCAGTACTTCCAAAGATTACCTCATACAAACAAAAAAACAAACTTTACCTCTTTATTATATTAGTGTAGATGAATGTATAAATTCAAATAATTCAGCTACTCGTATATTCAAAATTATAACCTAATGTTAACGTTATGGCGTTACAAAGTATCTATTGTTACGCTTTTTTCATATTTTCAAGGGAATTTATGTAATTGAAGGCGAACTATTTTAATTAATCTAGAAATAAATTACAATAACGTTTCGGCCGGTTAGGCAACTAATAGACAAACACATTACCGATACGCGATCTGTTTTCTTCAAGTTATTGATACGTTAATTAGAACTTGTTAGCCTATGTCGCCACGTCGACGAGACGCCGGGTGACGGCCAAACGCTATTGTCAATACACGAAAATATTTACGTAAACGTGCTGATAGACTATATGGAGATATACTATATAGAGTATTCACGCGTAATAGAACATGGAATCTTTGCCGAGTTAAAATTGTCGTACTGAACAACGGACAGAACTAAGCATATTTAATTATAGAACCAAACATTGATTACGAACAATCTCACGACCATTTTAGCGAACGCTCTACAATAAAAAATATTCTTCTCGAAGATATCAGACTTGATAATTGCGTGTGCTGCATTTGTACTTGTGGGTTATATTAAAAAAAAAATAGATTAAGATGAACAATTATACAATTGCTCGATTAGGCAAAACAGTTTGAAGCAAAACTGTCCTTTCGCTAGAACACTTGCTACAATGCTCGCTAATTCACTCTCGTTTATTTGACTGCAATGTAACATTTGCTCCAGTCTATAAGAAGTTTTTGACAGAAAACAAATCTAATTATGCTATAAGATCAAGGTTAGGTAGTTAGGCAGGTCTCTATATTAATTTAGTTTCAGAAAAAACTGCTACGAATTTCCAAAAAATAAACGATATTAAAATTCAGGTAAACAGCCGAAGTAGGCATTTAGTCTACCAAAAAAGTCCAGACAAAGTAATTGTAGTGATGCGGCGACTACTAGACTTTTTTGTTTAAAAATCTGCTCACAAAAAAACATGGCGTCTCATCTCCATTATGCCGCACCAGTTTTATTAGCAAGAACTTTGACCTATAAAAATGTGACATGTTTAGACTTCGAGAAACGTCTCACGTCTATTTACAAAGAGCATACGACAAGTGTTTTGTATATGATTTCTCGTGTCTAAGTTCATAGACAGAAGGATTTCCGTGGATACGAAAATAATCAACTGCCAAAGGAAAAGCGGGGACAGTTGAATCCTTTGATCCGTATCGGTTGTATTGGAAGCATCACACGACCGAATCCTATGTTTTTTCAATCGAAAATACCAAATGGTTTGTATGTACATATTTTGTAGTATGTTTTGCTGAAAAAATAGATTCGTCTACACTACGTCTACAATTTCTGCACTCGGTTCCAGCGACTTGAAAAGTGAAACATCTAACTAAAAACGAAAATGTTACATACAAACTTTGCTGCCGCGTTTCATACTCTTCGGGATTATTAAATATCCTTCATTAGTCCTCGTGTTCATCATAAAAAGAGCAAAATACAAAATTTCAGCTCTCTAGATCCAAGGATTTGGCCTGGGCGGTAATGAGTCCATCCGCATTTTTTTATACATCACACTAATAATATAGAGACAAAACAATGAATGCATGTTTGCGCGTATAAGTACGTGTATATCTATGTGTGTGTGTATTACTTTATGATTCCTTTGGCCTAAAACGTTTGAATGGATATCGGAGATATTTTACTCGAGTGTCAATGCGTGTCCTGTTCTAGGAACAGGATTGTTTTTTTGATCTCGGCAGTATATTCCCTGGGGTAATTTTCCACTATCACGCGGTCGAGGATCTTCTGTCTGGCGGTTTAATAATAGGCCGTATTATGTATAAAGTAATCATTCAATTTGTGTTGACAAACGAGTGGGTTTCTATCTAATTTCGTTAGAAGCACTTGATTGCTTACTTCGACGCTACACGAGACGATGTAATTAATTATATTGTTAGATTATTTGTGCCTACACAAATCTAAGCAATTATTGATGAAAATAGCTTTCATAACACACATTACACCTATATATAGTTTCATTATCAAAATACCTACACCTGAAAATTGTATTACTCGTATATAAAATGCAGGTGCCTACTGTTACAGTGTGCATGGTCGTGTCATTGGACTCAATCCATTTGAATCCATTCATATTAAATGTTACAATACCTACATTACTACAAGCAATGGTACCACGACACGATTCTCCGAATACATGGACTGGGCAAGGAAGGTATTTATATAGAGTTGCGTCTAGGATATTCATATCAATACGTTCTTTTGACCGATTTAATTGGCAAGTTATGTTTCTCCCCTATGAGATTTTTCGAAAAACACCGTGGCCCTGCAATGCAAAGAAACATACATGTGTGAGTTTCAGTCTGTAAAAGTCTGTCACTCCTTCTCGCTTCACCCAGTGCGGGCTATTTCATGTTTTCAAACCCAAAAAAAATTGTATACCTATAATTTTATCATCATCATCATTTCAGCCGAAAGACGTTCACTGTTGGATATAGGCCTCCTCTAAGTGTAGCCAAAACGACCGTTCCTGTGCGTCTCGCATCTATCGGATTCCCACGACTTTCACCAGGACATCGGTCTACCTTGTGAGAGGCTTTCTAACGCAATCCTCTTATTTTGCATAGGTATACCGGACGTTCTTATGTCAAATATCATTCAGGAAAACTGTCCAATTGGAGTTCCTTTTCCAACTTGCACAAATATAAACGCACACCAACTATTTCCTGCCTCAGGGGCAATTTGAGGCAAGGATGTAGTTACGTTCCAATTTGGAAGGGGTTAACATATCTCCACTTATCACGCAGAATTTGAAGCGGTTACAGCCAGACGCTAACAACAAACTACTGATGGGGAATATGGCAAGGCCTTGAGTTCTAATATTGCCCAATTTAACCCCGGTGGTGAGCCAATTTCAAATATAAGCGAGGTTATACAAGCTATGAAACATTAAGTAACTAAAAAAGGTATTACAATAGGTCTACTTTTATGCTCTGTTTATGGAAAAGAAAGCCAAATTATTTGTAGTGGTTTTAACTGGATGAAAACCTGTGAGATTGATCTGTTTGTTCCCAGCAGTGGGAATATTATAAGGCTGACTATGCTATGCTATGTGATTACACCTATATAAATAATCGAACTAAGTACTTTGTTTTTCTAAGGTTTTTGTTTTCTGGTAGGGGAATCATCAGAATGACTTCTCCCGCTCTTGGGCGGAGTGGGAGGGCGTGTCAGACTCTTACTGACTAAACCCCTACCCCGTTCCTTCGTTGCCTTCAATCTGGGGGGGACTCGGTGTCAACCTTTAGGAATACCACGAGTTCCCCCCGTGTTTGCATACCACGTGTTTGCTGACATCTCCTTGAGGCGCGCGTGGAACAGAACGCGCCGTTGACGACTGGGCTCGGTCCAGATTATTTCCAGACTGCCGGACAGCGAGCTACCCATTTTTCTGGAGGAAAATCATCTAATGACGTCTCCCGCTTTAGGTGGAGTGAGAGGGCGGACCCGTTAATTATTTGCTGACTAAAACCACACCTATTATGTTCTTCAGTTGCCCTTAACGTTCTAAAGCTATGAGTTTCCTTTTCAAAAAATCCTGCGGGCCTAGCAGGGCTTCGCCCGCATTCAAATAGGAACATACTCGCAGAATAAAAAGTATCGTGTGTCCTATTGTAGCACATGGACTAGCTGTGTACCAAATTTTGCTCAAGTCCGTACGTATGATATTAGTATGATGGTAGCGGATTAGACCCAGGATTGTGAATATAAAATAAAATAAAGTTTTAATAAAAAGCCAACGGTATCTTGAGAGCTACAAACTTTAATTTAGTTTTATACAGACACTTCTTAAAAAAAAATAAGTAGAAAGATCTTCATAAATATAAACTTCATACTAAAACAATAAAAAGTAAATGCCAAGAGAAGATAAGCCCTCTTAATAATAATTAACGCAACATTGTAAATGAACTTTACGATGAATATAACTTGTAAAAGGCGGATGGCATTAAGTTCACCCCCTACCTCCCCCCCCGCCCTGCTGTCGCGGTGAAAAACTACCGACGACGAAGTTACATTTAAGTAGCCAGTATTTATCTACTGGCTATGTTGATAGACTAGGGGCCTGTTTCACCACCTATGATTAAGTTTCGAATATCTTACTTGACAGATAATTTCATACGAATTCTGTCACATTTTTGAATTTATTCAGTGAGTAGTGCCTACTCGGACATTGTGAAACAGGCCCTAGGGGTATGCGGCCACCATATAAGGAAAATCGTTTATCCCACTCTTGATGTCCGTCAAAAGGTTGTCTGCAAAAAATTTGGTATGGACGACGTGACACTCAATGTTTTTCTCTATTACACTTAATATTATAAAGGTGAAAGTTTACGAATGTGTTTGTTTCTTCTTCTCGCTTGAACGGCAGAACAGATTTTGATGGAACTTGGTAAACAAGTAGAATATGTCCTGAAACAGCAGGTTACTTTTGATCCCGAAGTATGTTCCTTTGGGATTATTTTCTAATATCTCGTGGGCGAAGTTGCTAGTAACAAGTGCTTCATACAACTCTTCACTGATTTCATCTGGAAATAGCGAACTTTCAATATTTTTATCTAAACGTTACTAACATCAGAAATTACTCCTATACCGTAAGTGTGTTATAAACATTTAAACTGCACATACACAACTCGCCCAGACCCAGGACTACTATCTATAGAATACCCTACACATCGTTGTCCGATTCCCACATGAAACAAATATTTGTATGGATAAAACCACCCGCAATACGCGGCGTACTAACCAATCGTTCATCAACTGTACAACAAGTCTAGTTCTAATTTGACCTATAAAACCTAACCTAACCAGATTCTTCGAAATGTCGATTTCTTAAGTCAACTGTACCTTGTCTGATTAGACTTAGATACAAATGCCCAATATTGTATGACAACCGCGACTGTCTGTGTCATTGTAACGTGCCCTTGACCTGGTTTTCCTTGAGTCAAAATATGGTAGAGAGGCTGGCAGCCAACAGATATTATAGCCTTTTCTATGTGACAATACTTATACCTTTGCCAATGCAGGGCTTTTTTTATATTTGAGTGTGTGACGTAAAGAATAAGTAACAAACATACAAACACAAAGTTTCGCCAGTATAATATTAGTGTAACGGTTCTTTGTTATTTCCGTGCATAATTATGGATGAAAACTCGATAGAAAATCTTGGGAATTACTTAAGTAGCAGGCCTCGCTAAATGAATGACGTTTTTGACTAATATTCAATGAAAATAAATGGTTCCAGTATATTTCACACTTCGCTTTGCTAATCCGGCTCGAAGGACAATGAACCTAATCTTAGGAATTTTCAAAAAGTGTGAACCCACCCGATGTTTTCAAAATAGTTATTGTTTGGTAACCATAGCAATAACCTCTATTTTCTTTAATACATTTATTCATTTTCATACGCTTTTCAGTATAATATGAATATGATTTTAGCGGAAGCTGCAACTAATGAGTGCACTAAGCAGAATTTTGTCGGTAATTACGACATCGCGATCAGATCGCATATTGCCTCAGAACGAGAACTGCAATTTCCGAACTTTACACCTGGTTTAGTTCAAATTGTTCCCGTTCCGCTAACTCAGATATTTTATAAATTACACTAAGCTGCGAATATTAGTACAATGTTTAGACGATAAATCATTTTACCAAACGACGTAGACGGTTTTAGGTTCATAAAATTATGACTGGGATTTCTTTTTAGTCAATTACCTACATAGCTGATTTATTTTCTACGAAGGCAAGGCAATTGTGTTTCAGGAAAGCTTATGTAAGCTGATGCTATGTAGTAAGGAATGACCAAGTAGCGATAAGTTATAATTTTATGTTTATTTATTGCATAGATATATAATTTATTGTACACCTCATAATGTGAATTGCACAAACTTTAATACAAACAAGTGTTCAATTAGCGGCCTTATAGCATTGAAAATAGATCTAGGACTGCCAGTGAACAACAATTCAAAAAAATATCAATGAGACTTAATTTTAGCAGAATTTATGTGTAAATTCATTAACTATATTTAACCAATTGTCCGACTTCACGATTAATATAAGCCATCTGTAATAGCAGCATAAAATAAGACGTACTTACGCATACCTTAGTATAAAAATAAAATCAAGAAAGCTCATACATACATATGAAAAACAAAAGAATAAATTAGGAAGGTACAAATAAAAAACAATGGTGGACAAAACGCTAGTCCATTAGATTTTATTACTTCGATGAGGATCATAACTAACATGTAAATATGTGGCCACACAATAAGCGAATAATACAATGTCGGTATATACGACAGAGAGACCAGTAGACCACCGCCGTGCTGGTTTGTTAGAGAGCTTACAGACAAGCGACGACATTCAGCGATGGCCAAAGCCAGTCATCAGATGCTACTATGACAATAGTCGCTCTATAGTTTTATAGAATAGAATAAACTTTATTATACACCAAAAAGTAACGGTATGCAGTTATATCTGGGTACTTCTTTCAAAATTTTAAAGAAATATGAGCAGCATTTTTTATAAGGAACATCAAACCATATTTCCTCTTGTAGTATGTTTTAAAGTCTATAAAATTACTCTGAAATCTAATCAAAATAGTCTGAATACCGTGCGACATGTTTTATACGGAAAAAAACTTGAAAGTCAGTCTGACCATCAATTTATCTAAAGAGTATCCTATTTCCCAGTAGTTGGGCTGTGGATGACTGATAGGTAGTCGCGCCATATAAACCCGGATATTCAAGTGCATCTGGTTGAACTATAATCCGACTCTAAGCTATTTGGGAAGGACTAGAAAAATGAAGACATTAAAAAAACCGAGCGGTTTACAGGAAATAAGGAACAGGATCAAAATCACTCGTCAAGCAATGATAACTGATCAGATTTAAATCTAAAGAACGTCTGCCATCCTTTAAACTCTAAACCAAAAGTTATTGGAATCTGTCAGTCATCAACGCGGCGACCGACGATAGAATCGTTGAGTGTCTGTAAGCTCCCTTAGCAAACTCACAAACTCTCTGGCATTGTCAACAACTTCGTTAATTATATTGTAAGAAAAACGTTCCAAATTATATCTGTAAGTCACAACGTAACCTTGACATTTATTTGAAAAAAAAAATTGTTTCAAACTGTATCCATGAGTCACAACACTCTTTAGCCATTAATTGTTCACAGTTCTGATGTTCTTTTTGTTGAACAATATTTTTTATTAACTATACAGAACAAAATAAGTTTAACAAAACAAGCTTTTAAAACAGTGTCCGCATTATTGAATCTAAAATTTTGTCACCTAACTGAATATGTATCGTCATCAAATTTAAACTAGTCTGCGAAATTTCGGCTTAATCGGTTAGGGGTAACTGTGTTAAAATTCAATTGCAAGATTTGACCTAAATAAACATACATACAACCATTGAAAGTTAAATAAAAGCATGTAAAAATAAATGTTCGAACATAAAATGGTAAATCGTTGATTAAAATATACGAGTATTCTCCTTTGGTATTATTCGTTACATACAGTGATAAATGCCTGCATTCATTTATAAAAAAATGTTTCATCACTTTTTGGAGAATACTCAATTTGTTTGTTCTTCTTAAAAGTGTATTGATGAAATACTGCAGCTTCAGCGTTAACGAATCCATTTTATTAATTAAAAATGTACTGTTTCTCAAACAGTAAATACGAGTACTTGCGTAAATTCATTAAAAAAAACTGTATATAAGGAAACACAGAGCCTTTACTGTTAAAATATATTCCGGGAAGAAGAGGAAGTATTTCTTGTCTCTTATCGGCAGTAAAGCTGTCATCAAGGGACCGTCTCTCCCGCAGGTATAATAGAATTGTGCGTATTAGGCACTGCTCCCGGGATTGTCTCTTAACCGTACTAAATGGATGACGATGAACTTAAAGATAATCCTCTTGGTAATAAACGCTGAAAGGTAAAACAAAAGCTTAGGTTATGTTTGTTTTTTCAAAGGTAATTTAGCTTTCTTTTAGGATATAAAGTCTGATCCATGCTAATGTTATAATTGAACAAATAATGTCTAGGATTCTGATAAGCTCGTGGTACTTACTACTTACTAATAATAACAATCCAATGGATCGATCTTTGCTGATGGACGACAGGCCAGAATTTAAGAGAAAAACGTGCTGCACTGACCTCAAATAATATGGAACAAGGACAAATAGAAGAAGAAGACAAATCGATCTTCGGTTACCAAGGTTGGTTAAGAATGCACGTTAAACTATATAGGTGTTGGTCCCGGTTGTCATAAACACAATTTTGAGATTACTAGACAGCAGTCTGGTTATGGAGTGTACCCAGTAACTGGGTTGTCGAGGTCAGATAGGCAGTAGCTTCATGTAAAATATTGATACTCAGCTGCATCCATCGGGTTAGACTGGAAGTCAACACCAACAAGGTGAGAGGCTAAGCAGATTAATTGAAGTTTCAGTTGCCAGTCCAGTCCATTTTGACGTCTAAACTTTTGAAAGGATTTTAATGAAGCTTGCATACACACGTATTAGGATGCTTTTACGGAGCGCTAGTGTGGAGTCACTTCACAGGACATGCGTCACTTGCTAAACCCATCCTGCATGACCATCTGCACTTTCCAGAATTTATACAAGACCAATTGCAGAGATATAGCTACAGGCAGGCGGGTATACAGGCTGCCACAGTTTGGTTAATACTGGTTAGAGAAAATTAAATCTGAGTCCATCGACATGGAAGGAAGAAGAAAAGGATACTTTTCATATTGGAAGACCGTTTCCTTGAGATTATTAATACGTTTTACTAAGCAGAAGCTTCTATAGTATAACTCATCACCACACATCACACACCTCAGTCTATTTGGTACTTCTTCATGGTTATACGTCTGAACGGGCATCGGGCTAGAATTTTGGCGCACGGCTAAATCAAGTCCTGAAATAGTATAAAGGATACTTTTTATGAATATGTTCCCTTGTGATAATTTTCGACTTTTTACGCAGATGAAACCGCTACTAAAAACTAGTTGTAATATAAATCTTTGTAAACAAAGTTAGAAGTATTGGGTACGTACCGAGTAACAAATTATCTCGTACCAATAAAGCAATAAATCAAAGCTAATCCAATCAAGAGATACGTCTTCGAAAAGTGTTCATCTCAAAATAAAGCCGGTGCCTATCCTCCAGAGAAGTTAGTCGTAAGAGTAAACTGCTGAAATCGGATTATTATGTAGTTTGCAAGCGGTGAGGAACTGAGCTAACCGCCACTACTTACAAACTTCTGTTGGTAACTTGTGCCACATGGCGCTACGAAACATGAAAACACTAGTGTCTGCCAGTGGCTTCACCCGCGTGAAATTAAAGAAATATATATCCCAAGGAAATGTAGGTACATCTGGACTACCTACAGAGTATTCTATGTGTTAGGTACTCCAGAACATGATCCACTTGTTAAGCTCGCCAAAAATGCCCCCCCCCCCCGCAATTGTATGACATAAAACGCGGTGTCCTGCGTGAGCGACGAACGCGACGCGACGCGACGCAACACGGCGCGACGTAATGCGACGCGATGCTATACGCGACAAATGTCCTACGTGATTTTGGTCATTACTTCTCGAATCATGGAGAAGTACCGTACAATTTTGCTTGAAAGTTCATATATAAAGTACAGACTTTTAAAAAAGTATTGTAAAAAGCACAGAAAGAAAACAAATATAATATTTTTACAAAGAAACACATTTGGCGAGTTCAATAATTTACATCCAAAATTAAGAAACGATTCTAAAATGTTTAAGCAATATTGTGGAGTGTTATCGTCTACTTTCGAGTACATTATTGCTTATATTAAGTCTGAATTTCAATTAAAAACAGTTTAGTTCGTGTTATCGCATCTGGTCGCCCTCAAAACAAGTGCGCGTTACGTCGCGTCTCGCCGCAGACTGCCATATAGGCCGCATGTAGGGTATGCCGTTGAGTTGATCGCGTTCGTCGCGTTCGCAGCGTCGCGTCGCGTCGAGTTCGTCGCTCACGCAGGACACCGCGGTCCCACATGTAAAGGAACTGTACTGAGCCCACGGCGTCCTAGTTCAGCCTGATTCAGGTCTTCATCGGAGATGACCAGTTCAGAAGGTTCCTGTTTCAGATTCAGATGGAAGAAATGCTCGGGTATCATCAACATTGTGGTCCGCCCGGAGGACACTGTAGATTATACGGAGGAGGTGTGCCCCGCTTGGGCGAAACATGTGAAGCTGAAACTCCCGCGGCTGTCCCGGTTCAGGCCATAGTTCAGTGCAGGAGGGTATGGGAAGCGATCACTCCCTTCTACAAAGCAGCCGTGAGGAAACGGACAATCTCACGCCCCAGCCGTTGCCATAGTAGAAGCCCCAGGCTTCGAGAATTACAGAGCGATTATCGGCCACCGGGTGGTAGCCGCGTGCTTGCGAACGACGAGTTATAGGTAGCTCGCAGTGCAGCCGTGAGTGAACAAAGTGCGCCTCAAAAACTAGAAAAGTGACCCACCTGTATACTAAATTTCAAACAACTTCTGAATTCTTTGAGCGTGAATTGTAACAGACATTCACTCGTACATACATAATAAACTTTCGCCTTTATAATATTAGTATGATTTCTGTTGGCCTTGTCTTCTTCACAGGTGAATAGATTTACGTTAAGCGATAAACTTAGTAGTCTCAGCAGCTAAAATCTATAAACACTGTCACATAATATATCATCAACACTAATGAACAGTAAATAATTAGATAATCTGCTTTGTAATTTCATGCCACATCTAAGGGTTAATATTCATAAACCTTCGTAAACTTTTGTTAAATTAAATAATTACCTCAATAATGAAGTGGTAATTGCCTTCTGTTTCTGACTGTACCTATACAGTGTATAAAGCAATAAACTAGTATTACATTTTATTTGTTTTGTTTGGCGACGGTATTGGCAGAGGGTTTGATTTCCTCAAGGTACGAACGGACGTTTTTATGAACTAGACATGTGTTTCATACGTAGATCTGACTGAGTATGAAAATACACCAATAAATTGAGAAAATAAATACAGGGAAAAAAATCTTAATAAATATTAGATAAGGATTAACTTCTGAAATGTAAAAGTCTCGTGTCACAGCGTTTGTTAACGATCTCTTAAGACACGGTTTGACCGATTTCTATGAATTTCTGATAGGTCTGAGAATAGGTCGTAGGTTATTTTTTACCCGTCTACCCTCACCTCAAGTTTTTTCTTTGATAATAATATGTATAGCGGAATGACGAAACGCGTTTGCCGAGTCAGCTAGTTCATTTATAATAATATCTCGACTTAATACACGAGGTTGTCGACATATCAATTGTGTACTTGGCTGTCATTGTGCTGACGGTCGTGACTGCAAACAGCTCGGTGATCAAAAGCCTCGAGGATTTCAAATCAGTTGTTGTGCGGTTTGATCATAGACGAGATACAGAAAGAAGTTCTCTTCGATGCGGCTTTATGAGGAGGTTTCTGTTCCTGAAGCCGAAGTTACAGGTTCAAAACTTATGCTTAGTGCTTACTGATGGCTTAGACCCTGCTCTTGACCGGAGTCAAGAGCAGATCCAGACCATCGATGAACTACACATTTTCGAGTTTTTAATATTTTTTTGCTTTTTATAAGAAAAATATAAAATACTTAAAGAAAAGGAATAAATGAATTATTAAATCATTTGAACTGACTTTAAAAAAAATTGACAGTACACGTGCCAAAAATTAATACTGTAAAAGTGTAGCAGTGACTATTTTTGCATATCCGCTGTACCTATTTTTCAGGAATACTATTTTACTGTTTCCATTCGTACGAAATATAAAGGAAATGAGCAGTGTCTCGATGCTCGTGGATTTAAGTTGTCAAAATGCCAATAAACGTTTTACGAGAGCCGGTTAAATACGAAATGAGGGACCGACGGAAGACAAAATGACAGTGTTATTAAAAAGTTCAAACCCGGAGCTCTTCCGCTGAATTTTTTATTGTTTTATTTGTTTTTCGAGACATCGGTAGGAAGGTATATTATGTTGGTAGATAAGTGCCTATCTAACTATCTTTTTTCATCTTGATTAAGAAATGGCGCTTTACCTATGTAGACGAAGGAGATTTGCCTCCACGACGCAAGAAATCCTAGTAAAGTTATAAGCCCATCCTTAAATAAGCACTTCAGTAATTTATTTATTTATTTTATGGTTTACTAGCTGTCCCCTGCGGTTTCACCCGCATTTTTCGTTACTGCTCCGCTCCCGTGGGTCGTAGCGTGATGGTATATATATATATAGCATTCCTCGATAAATGGGCTATCTAAAACTGAAAGAATTTTTTAAATCGGACCAGTAATTACAGAGATTACCCCCTACATACAAACTTACAAACATACAAACTTACAAATTTTACCTCTTTATAATATTAGTATAGATATACACATATATGTACAGAATAAGATACATTGTGTACATTGTCATTGAGTAATATAACTAATAGTCGTTTAAAATACCTCTGACATTACCAAACCCATATTGTAAACAGACAAGGATATCTAACAACTAAACAAACTCCATAGGTAACGGTTCGTCTTTTTAATATTAATGTGACTGAAAGTTATTAAAAGCTAATCCACTTCGCTGTCATTCAAACCTAGTGTGTTATGTCCAACTAGAACGAGTCGAGTTGGAGCTCAAACAATCGACATCATGTACGAGTAGGTAAGCACCAAATGAAAAGCCCGGCTCGCAACATCGAATCCCATTGTTGACTGTTCGCTGTTCGCTGTCATTCCGCCCTTTGTTCGTCACTCGGCCATAATACACTGTTGCATTACACCACTGATTGCAGGCATGTTGCCATGTCGCACATGTCTGCGCTATAAAACAATTTCCTCGCGTCCCTACAAATAGAACGCTCAAAGAACCGGAAAATTACAATATAAAGTGGAGTGAAAAATAGCCAATACGTCGCATCATTCTCCTTTTAATGTCCAATTAGCAATGGAGGTTTAAATTGTAATATTCTTCCGACCAATACGAAGAGAGTAAAATATATACGACTTCATTTATGGGCCATTTTCATCCCACAACGATAAAATGGTAATGGTAGGTACAAGTGTTATGTTAAAATGAGAATGCAAGTATTTAATAGTGTTAGGGCCTATTTCACCACCTATGATTAAGTTTCGAGTATCTTACTTGGCAGATAATTTCATACAAATTCTGTCACATTTTTGAATTTATTCAGTGAGTAGTGCCTACTCGGACATTGTGAAACAGGCCCTTAATGTTATTGCCATATCATACAGATAAAAACTATTTCAAAATGATTTATTTTTATTTTGTAAACGTTGCCTCGTACAAGAAATTACTTCTTTACCGTGGGTGCGTTGACAAACATGTAAACTCACATGCACAAGACACCCAGACGCGGAAGAACGTCTGTATGCCATACAAATATTTGTTCCGTGCGGAAATCAAAACTGTCGTAACGTAAAATAATAAAATTAATGGTTTTGATTTTATCACGAATTATAAACCAACCTTTTTCTTCCTCAGTTTACTTTTTATTAAAGAACTGTAGGAAAATAAACACGATGGCAGCAATAATTTACACCAAAACAGTTGTTATCGTTTGCAATAGATATCGCTGACAGCGATATCCATCAAACGACCTTTAAATGGAGAGAAAAATCTTAGAATAAAAAGAGGGGCAGCCTGCCGTGTACTGCTAATAAACAACGATACTTCACAATTTTGAAACAATGGCTATACAACTGTGAAAGCATCATTCGATTTTCAATTTGAACAATATGATTTTTCCCTAAAGAAATTCTGATGTTCTTTAAATTTGTAATACCCGTAAATAACAAAAGGTCCGTCCCAAATTATAAAGGACCGTACAATGTGTTTATTGAACCGAAAGTGTAAATAGGAATACCTTTTCCTTGGCCTTGTTACAATGTATACATTAGGTACACAAGCGTGCTGTTTACATAATAATACCTACTACGGGCTGTTATTGTCCTGTTTCAGGGTTAAATTTCTTCTTATAGTTTATTTCTAAGCAAGCGTGCTCCATCATCGACCACATTATCGCTTACCATCAGGTGAGATAGTGGTCAAACGCCAATACCTTTGATTACAATGATGTTTGGTGATTTCAAATCACAAAGCCGTTCGCACTTCTTCGTGCTGTTTACTAGCCTATTGTGACTTATCTAGCTATTACAGTAGATATACTCGTAAGTGGGTCCCCCAACTATGTCCTACTCAAAGGCCCTTATCTACCCTAATTTAAGCGCCAATAACGCGTAGTTACTTAGTTCAGTTTACTTGACGCTCAGTATAAAGAAACACTTGGTTTAGCAGCACAAAACCTCAACAAATTTATATTCGCGAATCAAATTTCTACTACGAACTTTTCAGATATTTACTAACCTGAAAATCCTAAGTGTACTTTCATAATTTACCTCAGAATAAATCCAGGTTGGTAAAGTATGCACGAATGTAGTTCCCAACTAGACGGTGGATCTTTCTCATCTTGCACTATAAATCTCGAACATAAGTAGGCCACCAGGTAAGCGAAACTCCGGCGCAAACTTAGTTAATGCAAAATTGTGTAACAAAGATCATTTAACTTGGACGATATGACGTTTTGTAAGTGGAAAATAATGTTGGGAAAATCCTGTTATATGAACTTTAAAGTGAGGGTAATAGTTTGTGGGGTTAGCGCGGATTTATCGGTTTTGCGTTTATGTACCGTTATTGTAGAAAATATTCTGGTCGTATGAAATATTAAACTTATTAGAATGCTTTTAGGACCTTTTAATAAGCTTTTGGAAACGGTTTTCGCCTGCTTGCGTATCCCCAACCCTGACCACCAGCCACCGTAGGCATAGGCTAGCGCACGATGAGCAATAGGTAGCTCGCCTTCCAGTGGCCGTTCAGTAGTCGCCTAAACCGAGCCCGAGTCTTCGACGGAACATACTGGTAACCTGTTATGAAAACCTTTATCCGAAACTTTTATATCCATTTCGGTTACAGATACGATTTTTTTTCGGATATCGTATAGTTTCGGTTCCGATTACGGAGTTCTGTAACATCCTTGATAAAGATAGCACAGATTTCCACTTAATCTCAACGATTTTATTTTTAAACGTCGTACTTAATCCCGTCTTTATGAGATAAGCTCTTCAAACAGGTTTTCCTAAGAATGCCCGTCTCAAATTCGTTTGGCAGTCATTGTTATTTTTTTCTTTAAGTAATGAGATTTTTTGTAAATGTCTTCCGCAATTGTGGTAAAGTCATGGTTTTGGTCTTCTTCTTATGCCAATTTATTTATTTCTATTATAAGATATGAAGATGTATGAGAGATTGTTTGATAGAGTTACTGTAGCCCTAGAACGCAAATTGTAAATTAAGGAACATCAGTGAAAGTCTGATACGACTCTACCCGGCTTTACTCTAGAACAGGAGAATTCTTTTGATTAACATTGACCTCAAAAAAAGCGTAAAGATGTATAAGATTGCTGTTACAGCTAGGTATCCATAGACAGATACATATAATATACAGGGTGTTTGGTTCATCGTGTGCCAAATTGATATGGTCGACTGGAGGGGTCATCTGCTATCCTTTCAGACCCCCAAACACTACCCATGTCCAGTGGAATTTTTTTCATCGACTTTTTAAAGTTTTTTGAAAAATAGACCCGATTTTTACATTCAAATATAAATATAACAAAATGTATAAGACGTAGAGCCTCAATTTTAATTTTATTTAGACGTATGTTGTATAAAGGTACTTTTGAAAACAAAATTAGTGATATTAGACATCTAGATTTTTTTAAATTTACCCGCAAAGTTTCGGACTTAAATTAAAGCTGTTCATGTTACAGCTATTTACATGGCTGCAAAAAAAGAACCATAAGAGACTAGGATCTTCAAACTCTCTCAATAATTCTCTAGTCTATCTTCTTGCTAGTGATGTGCCACATGTCATAAAAATCTTATTACAACTATGTGAAATCGATAGTTTTGTGAGTCGAGTCACATAAAATTAACATTCAAAATTATGATTTGAAAAATGATTTATGCTTGAATAGTACCTGAACTACCTATTTAATCTGTTTAATCACTCATATAAAGTAAAACCTGCTTCGTAACACCCTATTTTTGTGGGTTTTACTTGAAATAAAAGAAAAAAAAGCGTCTTTAACAATAATTTCATATTTTTTATAAATGCCTCTCAAATTTTGGCCTCTGTTGCAAATGCAGACCCGACACCTGTTCCGTATTTCGACACTCAGTTTTTCTAGGTCTACACTTGTACGCAGGGTCTGGGGAACCTGCCAAAGAGCTGGTATACGCGACGGAGGATCCAACTAGGGAAGTACTAGTTCAAAGCATTGGAACGGCTTTGAATACAATTAAAGAGGGAAAATGACTTCGTACAACAACTAAGTGACGAAATACAAAACAGATGTCGGGCCTGCACTTGCAACAGATGCCAAAATTTGAGCAGTATTTGTAAAAATCATGAAATGGTTGTAAATATGGAATTTTATCTTTTTATTTCAAGTAAAACCAACGAAAAGTGAAATACGAGACAGATTTCACCTTCTAAGAGTGATATAACAGATTAAGTAGGTGTTTCAGATACCATTTTAGCAAAAAATAATTTTACAATTCACAATTTTGAATGTTAATTTTATCCGACTCGATTCACAAAACTGGCGATTTTACATAGTTGTAATAAGATTTTTACGACATGTGGCACATCACTAGCAAGAGGATAGACTAGAGAATTATTGAGAGAGTTTGAAGATCCTAGTCTCTTATGGTTCTTTTTTTGCAGCCATGTAAATAGCTGTAACATGAACAGCTTTAATTTAAGTCCGAAACTTTGCGGGTAAATTTAAAAAAATCTAGATGTCTAATATCACTAATTTTGTTTTCAAAAGTACCTTTATACAACATACGTCTAAATAAAATTAAAATTGAGGCTCTACGTCTTACACATTTTGTTATATTTGTATTTGAATGTAAAAATCGGGTCTTTTTTTCAAAAAACTTTAAAAAGTCGATGAAAAATATTCCACTGGACATGGGTAGTGTTTGAGGGTCTGAAAGGATAGCAGATGACCCTTCCAGTCGACCATATCAATTTGGCACACGATGAACCAAACACCCTGTATATTATACTAGCTTTTACCCGCGGCTTCGCTCCCGTCAAATGACTACCCTACATGTCCTACGCTACCCTACCCTACCTTCCCTACCTACCCTACCTACCCTACACTACCCTACACTGCCCTACACTACCCTACACTACCCTACACTACCCTACACTACCCTACACTACCCTACACTACCCTACACTACCCTACACTACCCTACACTACCCTACACTACCCTACACTACCCTCCACTACCCTACACTACCCTACACTACCCTACACTACCCTACACTACCCTACACTACCCTACACTACCCTACACTACCCTACATTACCTACACTTTTTTTTTTTATTTTTTCTCTCCGTAAGAACCATCATTGAACTTCAAGGAACATTTAAAAAACAAAATCAGCCAAATCGGTCAAGCCGTTTTCATGTTATGTCGTGACAACGGAAAACGGGTTTCATTTTTATAATATAATATAGATGTACATTCAAACTTTCGCCTTTACAATCATCGCCTTCCTGCCCTTGTCCCGTGTTATTTAGGGCCGGCGCAATATGTTTTTCTTCCATTCCGTCCTGTCACCGGTCATGCCATTAGTAACTCACTTTTCTTAATTACAAACAATTCTAATGGGATTATTTTAACGCTCATTGTCAGTCTAATGACCTTTTCACTAAAATTAGACAAACTACAATCCAATAAACAAACGCCGATATTTTCACAAACACTCGCTCATTCGGATCATCACCGATTTTTTCTGCTACATTTCAACTGTCATAGCTGCCAATCATTTACACTTGGTTATAGAGAAACTGACACGAATATTGTGCACTAAAAACAAAGAAAATATTCTTCAGTTATCGTCCGAGGCCATCCATAATCATGAGCATGTTTCTAAGAAGCGACTAAATCGTTTGTAAGAGCTCAATGGTCTGTTAAAAAGAGTTCCCTTTAGATATGGTACGATAATTTTCCAACACCTTTTACCTAATGTCCTGAACGTTCTCTATTCTGTTAAATACGTAAGACAAATGGGACATATTCTGACCTTCGGGATTCTAAAAGATGGTCATAAAACACTACACTGTATTTTGGCGCAGACAGGTAACAACACGTAGATATCGAAACAATATAGGTAAGTTAAGTTATATCTATATTTTTGTCGGAAAGGTAACGTAGTACGGAACTATAACATACATTGGGATGTAAGTGCACAGGTGGCGTTTTTCGACCGAGTCTAGCTCAATCTTCGACCGAGGAAAGCAAGTGCGGGGCTAACAGGGTCTAGAAACTGTCTCTTGTATCGTTGTACATTAAATTCCTTAAGCTTATTTAGAGTACCAAGTAATAAATTGTATTTACTAGTATCAGAATATCCCTAATCAGAAATAGAACAGAATATCAAGTCGTGAAACATGTATTGTATAGTTACTTTTACCGAAGTGCGGACGAAGCGTACAGCTGCAATTCCTTCATGACCTTTCATTTCCAATCATTGTTTTTACAATTTACAGCGCCGGGTTGGTTCGTACTAAAAGAATAATTAATCAAACGATATTTGTGCGAGGTATTCAGTTTTTACTTAGTTTCGACGTAAGTAGACATCCTCTTCACACGATAACTTTTTAGAGGGTTTAGGACTCATTGCCAATGATAAATAAAACTAAAAAAACACTCATTCGAGTTTTAAAAGAAGCAATAATGTTGGAAGAGATTTTTAAGACAGCCTTCAAATCGATAAAAGTGTTAAAAAAAATCTAATATACAAAACTCTTGTGTCACATTGTTTTTAAGACAGCCTTCAGATCGATAAGAGTGTTTAAAAACCTCTAATATATAAAACTCTTGTATCACATTGTTTTTTATCGAACTTCTCTGAAGTGATTGATTTTTATGAACATTTTTTGTGTTTTGATTTGAAAATAGGTCGTAGGCTATTTTTTACCCGCCTACTCCCACCCCCGCATTTTTTTATAATTTATTTGGCAGAACAATATTTGCCAAGTCAGCTAGTAATAATATAAAACGCGAGTAAACCTTTAAATAAATCGTACAGTATGACATGAATAAGCTTTTTTGTTATCTCCGATCGCAACAATCCTTATGTTGCAAAATTAAAACGACGTAGTCTTTGTGAAATACGTATTAAATAGTGTTCTTTTTTTCAGTATTTCCTATATCTTTACTCCTCAGCAAAGTTTTATTGCTCTACATAAAATCTAACAACATAAAAATGGGTCTAAACCGCTTTATATCCTTCAGTGAACAGATAAATTCATCATATATTACAAGATATAGATGTATATTTTACATATAGAAAGGGTTCATATCTTTTACGTTGCCGTTATCACTTCACTTCATTCAAAGCGAAATTAACAAGAATATTTTCTTACAAAACCTTTAGAATCAATTCAGTTAGGTCTTACAAGGGACCTGGGCACTTTATTGACATATTCCCAGAGTAATCGAAGTTATAACTGAGTACGCCTTTTTGTATCTACGAAAAAAAATCTTTTTAGTTCCCTGTTTCTGAGGAATTACAACATTTTCTGTTTTATTTTCAGTTTTAATTAGCGGTTAGCCTATTATCCTTGAGCCACCTCAAGTATTGTGGAGTAACCGCTAATTTTCTGATCATAATCTTTCGTTCATCTTCAAATATATTTATGTTTATTTTAATTATACCTAAATGCAAATAATACACACTTTTGTAATGCCTATGCCTATTAGATTGCTGGAATTGGTATCTATAGGATACAATTTTGTTTCATTCTTAAACCTTCTGCAAATATAAAAACGTTTGATACTTGTTTTGTAAATAACATTATCTTTAATTTAAATTGTCACTTACGGGATATCTTCCGTGATGTATATTTATTAAAAAAAAAAAAAAAAAAACACGGAAGATATCCCGTAAGTGACAATTTAAATTATGAAACAAACCGTGATAGCCTAAAACAGTGTTTAACATTATCTTTGTTTTATGCATCTGTTTTCCTTTCCATTCACCATCCTAGGTTGACTGATAGAAAATGCCTAAAGCACCTCCGTACTTTTGTTTTGCATGAAGATTAAATAAATTATATCTATACTAATATAGTAAAGAGGTAAAGTTTGTTTTTTTTGTTTGTAGAGGGTAATCTCTGAAGATTCTGGTCAGACAACAAAAATGTAGGTATTGATAGAAAGCTGCTTTCTTCCTAAGTGCTTATAGGCTATATTTTATGAAAAAAAAGTTATTTTATATATTTTTTTCTGAATTTACTTGGTTATTCGACTTCCACGCGGGCATAACCGAGGGCAAAAGCTAGTAAATAAATCCGGACGAAATTGTTGTTACTGAATACTAGACCAGGCAACGAATTTAATTTAGAAATTATTATTTTTACACAATAAGAAGAAGAACCAATTATGATGATTCATAACGACTACTAACAATTGTGAAAGTTGAGCAATATTATTATTAATAATATTTTAACGAAAGAATAAACACTTGTTCTGTACTGAATGGCATTCAATTGGATTCTAAGGGCCATATTCAATTTCAGAGTTCACTTTCATAATTCGCAATTAGTTACAGGCTAGATATAAGTGCGTCTGACTATACTGAAATACGTATCTGAAATAATCCTATATGATGGCGAAGATTCTTTCAATACCAAAGCTCGAACTTTGAACACTAAAGCCCTCCTCTTTAGACGTCTGTTCGTTGTAAGTTGCCGGACTAAACTCTCTTGACAATCTTTCTCCATTTGTGGCGATCTTTGACCTGTTGTAGTCCATTGGAGATCTTAGAGTCCAAGTTTTGCTTCACGTGTTTAGACTTTCGTATAGAGCTAGAAGCGTTGGGTTACCAGTAACTATAAGATTTCTCAGGTTGACGGACGTTTTTCGAGTGGTATAGCCAAAGTAGTGTACCTTGCAGACATATAAATCTACTTGTCAGTCTACAAAACACACTAAAATAGTTGCACTTTAAAACATAAACAAGCAAGGTCAGTATAACATTCAATGCTTTTAAATTGAACATCGATAATGCGTAAATTCTCGTACGGCGATAAATAGGAATATATTTTAATATTATTATCAGTGGGAGGAAAACGGCGTCCAATTGGAATGGTTGTGGTTTAGCACATCGTAAATCTGCCGAACAAGGGATACCAAGAACGGCTATTAGCCTGAAAACTCGTCTATTGAACGTTACACGATTTATGATACACTCTTTGCATTTCTTGTTCAGAGATTTTCAAACTCATATTTCATTTACAATTTTGTGATTTTTATGGTTCATTGTAGTAATTGGTTGTAACAAAACCATCGTTTGCAGTTAAAAAAAAATATTATGACTAAGACGATGTACTAAAACCGTACGAAAAGCGACACTTTTTTATCTATTAATATGTCGTACGTTTTACATTACATATTAATAAAAAATTATAGAAATTGTAAATAAATTCAATTGATCTAGATATTAGAGAAATGTTAGACCATTAAGAAGAAGAAGAAATAATAAATTTTTAATATTTTATAATTTCATTTAAATGGAATTAATACATATTCATTTTTAATTTATACATAAAACATACTATGTACCACCACTGTACATGAAGCTTATATAAATAATAAGGTTGTATTAAGGTTGTCTGGTAGATATCGCTGTCAGCGATAAGACCGCCATTGTACCCATAGATTTAAGTTATTGTATAAGCAATACCGTTACTTTTTGGTGTACAATAAAATTTATTCTATTCTATTCTATTCTATAAATACTTATTTTTTTGGGTTCAAAACTACAGGATTCTCGTATTTTCTCTCAAATTCAAAGCACGTACTTGACTCTAGCACTTGTTTTTGCAACAATTCAATTTTAATTGAACACCTGCAGAGCAAAAGCGAGCACACAAGAGATTTCACTCACGTATCCAAGTAATTACTCCAACATTGTACACACATAGAAATAACTCGAACCCAGTCACCGAAAACTTCAATCTTTCCAAACATATTTCCCTCAACATTTTCATTTGCCTAACCCTGAATAAGAATTGTACGAGTATTTTCTACGATTTCCCCGTTTGCGTAGGCAAGCAAAATGTTAACTTTAAATTAGGTTTTTGATATCAATCTATCAAGACCACCTACACTCATAAATTGTATTTTTGGTATCTGGCCGATATTTCGACATGGTAATGGGAATTTGGGGTCCCCGTTACATAATTCACTTGTGGGACCCGAACTCAGTGGAATGTTATAAGAATATAATTGAATGTCCCGCGATCAGTTTCACGCGCTTTCAATTCCGTGAGTAAGGGTAATCTGGATCGTGCCGGTGAATAATGCTTTTGTCTAGTATTTGTTAGTTCAACACTTACTCGGAAAGTAATCAATCATGAATGAAGATGACGAAGTCAATGATGAGACGCAATTTTTTTTGAAGTGGGATTTCTCGCTAATATTTAAAAGCGAAAGTTTGTGAGAGGTATGTTTTTTGTGTGTGTTTTGTGCTAGGACACTTTTTATATCGAGAGTATGTTCTCCAAGATAATCTTCTATTTTTATGCGGGTGGAAGCAGCTGGCAGCAAATAGTGATCAATATGTACTTTTTTCAGTTGTAAGTTTTTTTTTCAGCTTTGGATGAAGTCAGAGGGAGTGCCAGACTTTTAATGACTAAGCCCCACAAGTGTTTCTATACATTCTATACCTTTACATTCTAGGGCCAAGGTTACCCTTTAAAACCATCCAGCACTCTTAACAGGTATCATATTATCTAGTGGGGCCCTTCCATTTTGCATTGTGACGGTGCCATTCTTAAATAAGTAATACTGTTAAATGTATACAGACATATACCTATGATTCAAATCATACCAATACAAACCTATAATTTCAGTGTCAGTCACAAAAACACTTTAACATCATTAGATAGCTACTTATACCGAAACTGGGTCAGGATAAATCCATATTTAAAATAAAATGAGACCTCGGTATAATCGTCTCAGGAAAACCTTACCACGAAAGAATCCAATAAACCGTAACCGAAACCATTTCATCTGAGTAAAGATTTACCGTATTTTTACGTCATTTCATTCAAAAAGGTAGAAGAAGTAACAGTCAATTAAATACACACAAAAGTACTCGTCTATCTAGAGCCATCGTACTCGTATATATCTGAATAGCCCTTTTGTATCCTCTCTAGAAACTAGGTACTACGTAATTTGTTTTCAAACTCGTTCGTATAACTTCGTTTTTATACGAGAGAACTTTTACAACTGGCGAATGGAGCAAAGTTTACGAATGTTTGGTTTCATATTTGCAAAATAAATATGCTACAATATTTCGATACAAATATTGGTTCAGCGAACTTGACCGGTTTCTGTTTAATGGTTTTAACCTTTTAGATGTAAACCGTAGGGACCCAGCAGGGTTGAAGTCTACTGGGGCTATGGGTTGTGCGTAAGAGACAGAGAGCGCCCGAGCTCTAGAACAAAGACAAAAAAGGAAGATAAGAGTGGGTTTTAATCATTAAAAGTCTAACAGGCCCTCCCTTGCCCTAGAGCGGGAGAAGTCATTAGATGACTTCCCAATTTAGAAAACTATCAAAACATTGATTTTATTCAAAGAAAACATGGTCTTATCTCATAGCTTGTACGGTCACAGTCTACTTTTGTATTTTGTTTGTTCAAGCGTTTGTAAAACAGTTACAAACATACTTACATACAAACTTTCACCTTTATATAGATAGTGTGATTTAAAGATGACAGATATATAATGCAGTACTGAAAAACTGGAAAATTCTCGAATTTTACACAATTTTTAAAAACCAAATCAATGTGACCCCAATCTAGGAAAGCAGCCACCTACAGTCGCTAATTTAATAAATTATACCAAAGTACATAGAGGATTACTGAACAAAGCTCCGTTGTTATAGATAAATAAATAACCCTTTATAATATTAAAGGGAAATTAGGTAAGTATTCCCAAATGAGGAAACTGACAGGGGATTGTAATTTCAGCCAGTCATGACAGATTAACAGGCGTTACCGAATTATTTTACATGACTTGAAAAGGTCAACGAACCACGTTGAAAGTGTTCAAGAAATAAAACTATCACACCAGGGTTTTATAGAGAAAGGCCGAGGTTTAGAGGACTTTAATATTACTACAAATTTTTCTGTTGGTCAAAATTGTCAGATAAGTATAAAAATTAATTAAAATAAGTGATAGTCATCAAATAGTTTTGATAAAGTACCATGTAGCGCAGAATACTAGGTGTTACCTAAACTGCGTCCTAAAATACAGATTGATGACGTGGCTCTGAAGGCTGTTCAGCCTAAGAGGGACTGGACACGTCTGCCGCATGCCAAAATTAGTACCATAAAATCGCGCGACGTCTTCGCAGCAGACCACGAAGAAGACGGCGCGACGACTTAAATCTATACTGTAGGAATAGGCAAGAAGTGGCTTAGAATAGAACAAAAGAAAGAATGGAGGGATGCCTTTACCCAGGAATGAGAATAATAAGGTAATCGGCTCGCAAACCGTTCCACGCACGGTGCAAACATCTTGTGAACCACACACGGTATCGCTCGTTAGCATTGTTTTTTATCTGATATGACTATAGGTAGGTAGGTATAGTTTTTCATTGAAAAATACGTGAATAAGAATTTCCCAACAGAAAATACTATGAAATCTTTTCCCAACGTGATAATAGAAACTCTAACTCGGCAGCATACCTCACTCCCCCCGCTCAAGATGGCGACTGTGTTTTGTTTCTTTTATTGTCGTTTGGTCGACATTTAAAGAACAAAGCGCAAAGAGAAATTGTGGTATTTTATATTTATTTATTTGTTCCGCTTTACAAAACGGTTTGAATCACAGTAACTGGCGAAATATTGAGTAACAAAAAGCGAACTTTTTGTGATTCTGGAACCCTTATATTCAAAAATTAGAGGGAGGCCATAAAATATGCCGTTCATTTATTGTAAACAATTTCAAAAGCATCGAGATCGTTACGTGTTCCTTTTCTCATTTTAATATTTAATGAAATGATACCGACAAAATATTCAGAATGCTTCATTAGAGAATCAATAATAATGAGGAGAAGCTTATTCATTAAATTATCATACTCGTGTTTTTGTCACGGCCGTTCGTAAAATAAACAAGTGTTTTTCTGCAATCAACATAAGAAACAAGTAAAGTTTTTCTCATTTCCACTCGATTTCCATATTTTTCTCGTTTGTTTAAGTGTAATGAAAACGTGAAATAATTAGTAGGTACTTTACATGTTTAGAATGCTTAGGTAGATGTGTGGTGCGACGAGAATGTAAAGTGAGCAATGAAAATATTGAAGGAAGTTTGAAAGTGGCGCCAGTTACTGAAAAGTTTAAAGGAAATTTTTCATTTTGGCATGGTTATGTGAAGAGAAGGGATAAAACGTATGTTACGAAAAGAGTTATAAGTATACTCGTACATGTGGACGAATGGAGAATCCGAAAAAAAAATATGGATGAATTCTGTGAAGAAAAAAATTTAAGGTGGAAAATCATCAAATGACTTCTTCCGCTTTTGGCTTCATCCGCTCTTTTAAGGAGTGCTATGAAAGAAAAAGGAGTTAACGATGACAGCGCGTTACACAGGCCCCAAACAAAACGGGACAAGGGCAGGCAGAAGAAGAACTTTACTTATTCAAAAGAAGAAGTTATATATAGCACAGTCGATTTCAGCGTTGACAGTCGAGAAATCTCATATCGTGTGCTCCGCCGCTGCAAAGCTAAATCTAAAATCATATTCTTGCCCTACATCGCTCCGGGAAGCGGTTATGTTATGACATAAAGCTTATCTAAACTTTGATATGTATTTGTATTTTAAAATATTTGCCTTAGGAGATTCGACATGGAAAATATTGAACTTGTTTCTGTTAGAAAATATAGGTTTATATCTGTGAGGCTGGGAGGATATGCGTACACATTTACATCTATACTTATTAGTATAAAGAAGTAAAACTGAGAGATGCATGAATATGTCTGTTCTTGGGGCTAAGTCCCGTGGTCGCCCTTGCAAGCGCTGACTGGACGTCGTCAAGTCCGACATGAGAGCCTTAATGGCCTTACTGGGAAGGATATTGAAGATCGGACAAAGTGGAGTAAGCTTAGTAGGAAGGCGGACCCTGGCAACGGCCGGGATTAACGCCAGGCAGAAGAAGAAGATAAAGAAGTGAAACTGAGGTTTGTATGTAGGTGGTAATCGCTGAAATACTGAACCCATTCTAAATCATTCATCAATAGAATGCTATTTTACCACTGAGTGTGACATATGCATGAATAATTCGTATTGTCAAATCAATTAATAATTGTTTTAACCGTTTCAACATTGTGCTAATATTTCTGTTTACGTACCAAAATAAATTGGTTATTTTTCGCTTGATGGAAAGGCGCATGGAACTGGACTGATTTCCAGCAGCGTTGTTTAACTCCTCGCTCTAATTCTACTTTTAATTCGAGATACTCGTTAAAGTTAGATTTATGTTGACATTCTGTAAATAATGTTTGCATCACCCTGTTCCATAATAGATCGCAGTGATAGCGAATAATTACGACTGTTACCGTGCCTTCTCTACATTCACAATGTTTAACGCACACTACTATCGGTACCGAGAACCAATTTGTACATTTTATAAAGCGACGAATATAATGACAAGCGAAAATATAGCGAACTGTTTCTCACTGACTTCCTTTTACATTTGACAGAATACAATTCAACGTGCATGACGGTGTATCCTAATTTTAGCACGAAATCCAGACATAAATCTAGGTAATTTTAAACATCTTCTATTTTTAATTTTAAAAGTTTACGAACGTTTGTCTGTTGCGAAATATCGGCATTGTTTTGAATACGTACGCGCTCGTAAACTGTATCTCGTGCTTCTGAGCAGCGCGTGAGCCAGCGAAGGCGGTCGCGGAAACGCGGAGATTCATCCACTCGATACGCTAAGAGCACTCCGATACATACATATTATGCAGTCTCCCACAATTCCTTTGAAAGGCTGTTGTATCCGTTCCCTCGCTCACGACGTGCGTTTCATTAAAAAGCGAGTGACTTCGAGAAAAAGAACAAAAGACCGCTAGAAAAAACGGTCGCTTCATGAAATATTAAAAAATAGGCACGTACATTTGTTTTCTTTCCGACCGCGACCGTTCTTTTACAGCAGACTCCATTAACTTATTAGCCGGGACACACGGGGAGTATAATGAGAATAAATTCTTCTTTTCTCTTAATGTTAAACACAGGCCACTAGCGACATCTTGCATGAATTTTGATTAGCACTTTTCCAAATGAAACCTTCAAAGTGGCAATTCCCCAGTGGAGTGTATGGGGGTGACATCATTAGTCACGCCTCCGACACCTAATGAACCATCATTCACAAATGAAAGTGCTCTATTATTTTTACAGCGCTGTCTCTTCAGGGAAATTACACCCTACTTTTCCGAAAAGAGTTGTTTCCCGTGAATGGGTAAGTTTCGTAGTTAATTGTAAAAACAAAAATATATCTGAGAAGACGTGCAGTCATTTCCACAGAGTCGCGTGTCAGATGCAACATGAGACATTTCCGAGCAATTTTCCGTGACATCGCGACCTCAAACGGGTCTCTAAGGACTTTGAGGAGGGTTGGAAGTCTCCGGTCATTCATACAGCATGCAAGGCGCTTTGAGCAGTGGCCTGCAGCGGAAACCTGCGGCGGAGGTGTGTGAGCATTGCGGAAGGCTTTCATGTCGTTTTCATAGCTCGCCGGTCGACGAACACAACGGCAGCCGACTCACGATGTTTTGCTTTCCCTTTGAAGCGAATTCTCAAATAAAATTTTTGTTTTGCTCAGCGACTGTGAATGTATAAATGTTTGAATAAGTTTAAGCTTGAAATATTTAAAATAATACAACGCAGAATAAACTTTAAAAAATCTAGTGGCGAAATATAAAAGCTGCAAATTAGACAACACGATGAACAAATACGTTCTGTTATCTCAAATTAGTAAAATAGAAAATCTTTTTGAAATATTTTTCGTAGATTGCCTTTATCGATAGCCTGTTCGCTTGCACACCTCTGCGACTATTAGCAATTTCATCTTTCAATTTTCATCAAACGGAATTCACTCAAAAATCAAACTGTTACTAGCAATTTATCGAGCCCTGAGAGGAGCGACTCCCCAATTGAGTTTCATCGTTACAAAAACGAAGCTGAAATATGCAGGCCATTAAAACGACCTCGAAAATAAAAACGAGCGATTTTAATGTAGTTTTCTGTGTTTTTCTACTCGGGGCGGTACACTTTCGCTGTACTGGTAAACCGTCGCAATGTTGGTAAATTTTGAAAGCTTTTTCTTGGCGTTTAGCTGCGTTGTGGTTGAGAATGGTGATTGCTTGTCTTGAAGCATACTTAACATTCCTTCTAACAACACCTGAAATATCAGTGAAACATAGATCAAGAAAAAAGCTGCTTTGCTACATTAAGTCCGTCATTGTTTGTGTGCCCACTACTGAACATAAAGTATAAATAAATAATAGAATAGAATATAATAAACTTTATTGTACACCAAAAAGTAACGGTACAGTTTATACAATAACTTAAATCTATGGGTTAGTAATAAGACAGGGACGCTTTAAACAACATCAAGTAAACATTTCCACGTGGTCGAAGGCGGGTATCTAATCATTAATCATGAACGTACATAATTTATTCATAGCCTGATGCATTATTATATAGTTCAGAACCTGACACCTGTCAAACACCGTACATACATGTTCTCTTATGAATGAGCTCCGCTGGGCCATTAGACCGAAAGCCAGATCAATAGAAAGATAACTCATCAACGTCATTATAAGTCACGACCCTCAGTAATGAGCCAACGGCTACTGGAAAAAATAATTACGTCTCTAGACACAACTTGTTCTAAATTGTTTTATGACAGACACTAGCGACTTGTTTATTTTGCTGAAACCATTAAAGTGCAAATAAAATATGTCATAACTTTCAATTTACGGTTTGATCATCTAGTTTTATTGCGCAGCAGCCTTTACGCAGGACCGTTCTACCGCCATCTTAATATTACAGAGTGATTATGTATTTAAGATACTCAAGGAGAGTTTAAAATAAATTCGTGGTGTATCGTAAATTACATAAAATCAACAGTGGTAAAATTAAATCGGTATTTAAGTCGTTCTCGAATATGTTAAAGAATGTTTGCTTACATTAATTAGTAAAATATTTGTTTTTATAAGTGATTCATATTTATTTTAACAATATCAACAAAATATTTCGTTTAATAAGAATGAACACGATATAAGCTTAAAATAACAAGTTAAGAATTATTTGTAAAGACTATTATATAAGAAAGCATAATTCACAAAATAACTATAAAAATATTTTGTTAATGAAGCATAGTAAAAATGTAAGTACCTAACTAAAACTTCAAAGGTGGTAACAACCGTAATAGACTGAATGAAATGTGTAGCTTCGAATATGTTCACTTAAAATACATAAAAAATGCTAGTTTCTCTCATCAAAAAGGAGCATCCTTCAACCGGTTGATGGTTTTCCCTGAGAGCTATGGGTTTGCCGTTTTAAGTAGATTAGTATAAATATATACGTATGATGCCATAGTAAATATACCTGCTAAATTAACTCTAGGATAAAATAAGGATGCATGAAAAAGCGGCCAACAGCTGCAGGGTTTCAACGACCCTAAAAATATTACCCTCTTTTTGGGTTTCACCGCGGTTGGGTTAGAGGTCTCGGGGCGAATTCTATGATCACTTTTTGTGGCGTCGTAAGCTATTCTACATAAACATGAGGAAGATAATACGGGTATCATTTCGCCATTAGCCCCTGTCTAATAAAAATCGTTGTCAATCCAACCCTGTCTGTTTTTGTGGTATCGTAAGAAATCTAACAAAAAAATATCCTTCGAGTGTACAAAGTATGTATCCGAGCCCGAGTCGTTGACGGCTCGTAGTGTTTCACAGGCGCCTCAAAGAGACGTCTGCAAAACTGTAGGGGCCCCGTAGGGTCGATGCCCGAAGGCGCCGCGGGGAGTTTCTGAAAAGGAAACTCGCAATCCCAGAACGTTACAGCAACTGAAGGACACAGATACGGTTTTGGTCAGTAAAAGTCTGACAAACCCTTCCGTCCCACTTTAGAACGGGAGAAACCATAGGATTATTTCCCACATCAAAAAAAAACCATATACGTTCGTAATATCGTACCCGTATTCGAATTGTATTGGATATAAAATGGGGCCATACGTTCCTGTATCAGGTGACACAGAGAATCAATCACCGGGCGGTGTCGATCAATCATTTGGGAAAATACGAACACAGTGACGGCTTGACAGAACCACCTGCTTATACACTTCCATTCAGACTTTATTCAATGTTTCATTAGATTAAGAGAAGACAGGGAAGAAATGGTAGCTGTTTGTGTGAAGTTCTGAAAGGTCATAAGTGTAGACCATTATCCTTGATACTTTTAGCGATAGGATCAAGATCTTTAATTTAGTACTTATTTCGAGAATCATAAATTAAACCACACCATACAATTGTTCACGGTTGTATTATTCAATGTCAGTCAGTAAAAGTTCTAGATTTTCCACAAAGAAGTGCTATTTAGCATAATATGAAGGCAAACAGTATTTTGGTTGTGGAGTTGGCAGTGGTGCCAAAACCAGCTTATTATCGTACTTGCAATGGGAAAACATTTTTACGATCAAAATTTTCGTCTAGTCCTTCGAGGTAAATAACTTTCTTTATTTTTTATTTACGTACTATCTTCTGCCATTTATTTCACCGCTATGCAACTTAAAAATTATTCCAAAGGAATATATACTCTTAGGGTGAAAAGTATTCTACGTGAATATGGTACCTGCGTGCCATATTTCATCCAAAACTGTTTAGTTGTTTGAGCATGAATAATTAACAAACATTCACACATATGTACAAACAACCGTTCTCTTTTATTATAAGGAAAAACACTTAAAACGAAAAGAACAGAGCACAAAGGAGCTTATTTGAAAAGAAATTTGTTCCAGATAGCCAACCTGCGACAAGAGTTATTAATCTTGTTAGTACCTAATTCTGGATTTTTCTTGTAGTTAGATTATTATCGCAGTGGCTATAGAAATCAATTCCCAGGTTAATCAACGCTAATTTTCCGGCAAGAAAATGCTCAGGCTTGCCGTCTAGAATTGCCACAAACAAGTAACTCGCCCCTTTTAAGACTAAAAACAGCTACTGGCAGCATGTGTTTGTGCTATCTAGAAACGCACCTGGCTAACCCGTGGGGAAATACAGGCTGAAATCCTGAAGGACGGGTGCCTATTAATAAAATAGAACTTAAAAAGCAAAGTGTTGTCCAATAACGGAATCTTGAGACCCGTTATTTTCCAATACAAATCTAATAGCATAATGGATTAGAATGGGACGGCCGCAAGCCGCGCGCGCCCCAATAAAACCAGAGGTAAACTCAATTTACTAATAAAAATTCGAATTTTTGATACTTTTCGGCATCAATAACTTGTTTAACGTTAACACAAGTTATTTTATAAATATAATATCCAATTTTTCCGAGTTTGCTTTGATTGAATTCCCGAACAAACATTATTACCACATGAGCGCTCAATATGCTCCATTAAAATATTAAAATTGCTGTATCCGCGGAATAAAATATGGAAAATAAATAAGCCTTTAATTTTCAGCCCACCAAGGACTATTTATTTTATTGTATGGTAAAATTTGGTTACGTAAATGCATATGCAGAACTTATTAAAATAATATATTGCAGTATCATGGGCGTTGTATATCGCATACAGTTTTCATGCTACGTGTTAATTACGCTTGGGTTGACCAATAAATTGAATTCAGGTATAAATTAATATTGAATGTCCCGTGTTTGTCAACCGTTACTTTGAACCGTTTTTTTTTAAAACGTATATATCTCTCAGAAATAGTAACCTGTTCTATTTTTTCACGTTTAACGAAAAAGAAAAAAACAAGGCCGTATTTTTCTTTCACGAAACCTAAGCAATCTGTTTGAAACACTTGAAAAGGGTCGGGAGTATTTCTACTAATATTTAGATAGAATTTCGTATTCAGTACCTCGTCTACACTATCAAAGATTGCCTAGTTTGTTATTTGATGTCACAAATATTTCACGTTTGTTACTGGTTTTCATTTCTGTTTATTATCTTGCTTCTACAGAATCGCACAGTATTTTTGAAGTATACAAAAAGAAAACGATGTTAAGCACTGAAGCTGGAACAATGGTTAGAAAAAAGTGTGGAAGTTTTTTCTCTTGACGTCGTCGGCGACAAGACGAGCATTTTTCTTACTTGTTCAACTAACTTGGTGTGGTACACACCTAACTTTTACTATTAAAATAATAAGCAACAATATGACTGTATTTCCTGAAAATAAGCTGGAAGAAAAAACATAAACATTCAAGTTTTTATCCAATTATGAAATAGAAAACCAGTTTTTTTTGCAATTGTTATTTATAATAACCGGGAAACGTGAGCAGGGCTAAGCATCAAGAGTTTCACAATAATAAGGAAAATATCGAAGGAAAAAGTATTTTTGTGGAAACCTTAAAAAATATTTCACGATTTTCATTAAAGAAATCTTTTAGGAACATGAGAAATCCATAATATAATCGGTGTTGGTTAAAGTATGAAGCATTGGGGGAAAAACGTGACTTATTTATGACACAAGAAAAAATCGAATATCTGCAATAGTTAAAGTTCTATAGACAACCTTTTCTTTGGCAATAATGAATTAATTATAAACTATTTATATTGCCAAACCACCCGAGGATGATCCTTGGGTGAATCTTAGTTGGTACCATATTGTATAAAAAAACGTGTCTAAAAGGCCTCTACGAGTGGGGTCCTGACATAAATAAATACATAAAAAAAATATATATCAGAAAACCGATACATTATACGCTACTCCATTCCTCCTCCACATTCGCAATCATGAAACAATAAACAAGTACTCTGACCCAGCCATGTTTGCAGTTATAATGATTTTCAAACAAACGGAACGACCGACTTAGCACAGCCTCTGAAAGTGACATGTTAATATTACATGACTTACATACGACTTGAGCACGATTCTCAACCCAGAACGAACCTACTTAAAAACTTATTGTTCTCACAAACTTATGAATAAGTATTATAAACAATTTCTTTTTTCCTCGCCGTAATCTTAGGCACAATGAATCTCGTGAGATTTTCTTACGTACTTAACTGATTATCCTCTCGCAATTATAAGTTCTTTATAATTAATTTCAAATGAGTTAGGTACGTAATTACAGCGGCGTTGTTTTCTTAATGACGGAATAATTGTTTAATTTAGAGCATAGGGCTTGCCGACCGTGATTATTTACTCGTCGGTCCCCGAGCAGCTTAAGCGCTAAAGACATTTGTGGTGACTTAGGTCAAGTAAAAACGATAACGATTTGTCAGGAGTAGCCTTGGTAACGTAAACTAAACTTAAAGGTTTAGTCACCGAGAAAAACATTATCTTATGAAGGCTTTTTAGTTAATGAAAATGCTAAAGTAATAAAATATTGGCATTTTCAAGATGAGACACTATCGTTAAATATTGGATTTAATGCTCCATCTAGTAAACAGAATATGGGGTGTGTACATACACATACATACTTTCGTACACATGCCATAAAACAAAGTCCCATCGCGTCTGTCTCTCTGTCCGCGACAAACACAAAAACTAATGAACATAATTTAAAAGTCAATGGGACTTTGCGGTGTCTGTATCGTCTGAGGAACTTTTTACCTGCCAAAACTAAGACAATGCTTGTGCAGACTTTGATATTCCCTATCCTAGACTATGTTGACGTGTGTTACTTTGACCTGAACGCGGTTTTGCTGGATAAGCTAGACAGACTGCTCAACAACGGCATCCGGTTTATATTTAACCTGAGGAAATATGACCATGTTTCGAACTTCAGGTTGGAACTCAAATGGTTGCCTATTCGCCAGAGAAGAAATTTGCGGGCTCTGACTACCCTTTTTTCTCTACTCAATTCTCCATCGCCCCCAGCCTATCTCATAACTCATTTTCAGTTTCTATGTTCGTCACACGCTAGGAATCTGCGTTCTACTAATAATCTCTTACTGCTCTGTCCTTCTCATACTTCTGATTTTATCCATTCTTCTTTCTATATCCAGTCTATCCTTCTGTGGAACGCACTTCCTCTCGAAATCAGGACGGCTGAAAGTCGATATGCGTTTAAGCGGAAGTTGCGGAATTATTTTCTCCACTGATGAGAGAATCGTCTCAATAACTTATTAATCTTACTTTTTGTTATATAATATTTATATATATATTCATCATATAATTATATATTATTATTATTATTTGTATGTTTATCTTATTTGTATGCATATATTGTTGTTACCTATATTTTTAAATAACTATTTCTCTTTTATGCACCTACCATATTATCTCTTCACCACCCTAGGTTGACTGGTAGAGAATGCCTAAGGCATTAAGGCGGGCGCGACGTTAGAATTATCCATACAAACGTAATACCAACATCATTTGCAGTTTAAGCATATTTACACCATAATATGATGTTATTCGGATTCAGACAATAATTATCTAGGTTCCTACGTCGTCTTTTTGTTGAAAAACTTACCCCAAACGAAATTTAAGCGAATTTAAATTTGCACATTTTCACAGCGAAAATGTCATGTCATTTTTATTTTGATTTTTCTATATTATAAACAACAATATTTCAAAATATCTCTACGTGGGAACACAGATATTATTATCAAGTTATAAATACTCGAAACAATATTGGAAGTACATTAATTTTTCATTCATCATTTTTGGTATTACGGAACATCTCCCAAATTTCCAATAGTTTGTATTGCTATCACAGCAAGCAACTGTCAGTGTGAAAATCAAAATAAAAATGACGAAAATGTCATGTCATTTTTATTTTGATTTTTCTATATTATAAACAACAATATTTCAAAATATCTCTACGTGGGAACACAGATATTATTATCAAGTTATAAATACTCGAAACAATATTGGAAGTACATTAATTTTTCATTCATCATTTTTGGTATTACGGAACATCTCCCAAATTTCCAATAGTTTGTATTGCTATCACAGCAAGCAACTGTCAGTGTGCGGATGATGATTTTACTCCAGTCAGTGTGTCCAAGAATTGTTTATACTATCTGGATTGATTCCATCAACCTCAAAAATGTATTTTATTTCGTCTCAACTCGAGATAGCGCGCGGTGTCCGCAGGCCACTTAAGTCCGCCTATGTATTTTGTGTGTGAAGAATAAATAAATAAATAAATACAGTTTTCACCAAGACAGAAATTATTTATGAGATGATGGCATGCATATTGATGGAGGAATGCCGAGAATTTAAACTCAGTCATATATTTGTCATTATAACACGAAGTTATAACACTAATATTATTAAGTTAGTGAGTGTGTAATACGCTGAACATGCTGAATTAATTTGAATTAAATTTTGGTGCGTAGATTATGTCCTGAAATAGTTCATAGGATAATTTTGATCTCAAGAGTATTGTTCATATTTTGGAAGAGTTTTCTACTTGCACACGGACAAAGCCACTGACAGCAGCTAGTACATATATGTACCTACAGCTAAAAATGTCCAATCAGTAGAATCCCTTCCTTCATAGTGGCCTGAAACCGAGTTCCCCAAATTTATCGCATATTGTATCACTTCGAACACTTTATGGCGTTGTGGCGTTGCGACGCTTCGCATGCCTTTCTGTATCTTTTTATAGGTAAATCGATAATATCCAGAACAAGTTTAAGCCAGTCCGATAATGTCCAGGCTAAGACTAAATTTTAGATAAATATATATTGGCTGTTGTGAAGAGCAAAAGATCTATTATGTCACGGAAATGAAAATGCTGCGATGGGCGGGTGGCGTCACGAGACTAGATAATGTTCCCAATAAGCTAGTCTGAGAGAACTTTAATGTAGTTAAAATACAGCATAAGATGCAGGAAAGCTGCTTGCGTATGGTATGGGCGTGTAATGCGCAGAAACAAGGACCTCATGACCCGACGCGTTCTAGCCATAGAAGACGGCAAAAGAGAAAGAGGTCGATCACCGACTAACTGGAGACGAACTATCCAGAACGACCTTGTGACAATGGGATTAGAACCAGAAATAACGCAAAGATGCCTAGAATGGCGTAATTTTATCAAAAGGTCTGACCCCAAATAGGGAATAAGCCTGGAGATTAATGGGTTGAAATAAAAACTTTATTATTCCACGACAATTAATGTTGATGAAAACAAAATTTTCAATGCTCAACCGCAATCGGTCTTCTTAATCTATAGTAAATAATTAACGTTATTGATATTTCATATTAGTTAAAAAGAAGCTTAGAAGAAATATTCGTTTTATTTAATAATTTATCAAACACAAACAAAAGACAAATCTTACCTTAATCTGTGTTCGCCACATGCAAAAAAAGAAATAAAACATGAATTAGTAATTTATATACTTAGTTTAAAACTATAACTTAAATTTAACAATTACCATGATCATCACTAATAGTGATTCACAATGATGACCACGACTACCCTAGCATGAGTGTACCGACTAAGAAGAAGAAATATACGCTTTTGACATACAGTCAAACGGGGTCAATAGGAACGGAGGAGTTCATAGGAACAATAAATTTGAAGGGAATTTTTAACGTTATTCAACAATATTTTCCAGCATTTAAGTACTCTTACGCCCGAAACCAATAACCTATCCATCACATATCGGAGATAGAAAAACAAATGAAACAATAGAAAACATGTAAATTTTTGTATGGTATCATTTGTTTTACTATCTCCGATATGTGATAGATAGGTTCTGGTTTCGGCTGTTAGTTATTCATTAAAAATATTTAACCGATGCTTTGTTAGAAATCAGTAGTATAAATATCATTCCAATTAAATGCCAACTAGTCTTAACAACGTCACTGTTGTTAAGGTAGGTCAGGCCCTTTCGAAGCACTGTATATCAAACTGAAAATACTTATTATATAATTGAAAATAAAATTTTGTTGCTATTCAAACCGTTTAACAATACAATAGTTACTCTACGTAGAAATACGTAGGTGCCTAATAGGTGTGAACTACGCAGACGTAAATAACGAAGTTCGTAAAACACTTAACAACTATAAATTTTCTATGACACCGTTCATTATAATTATGTATATGAACTCCTGCATCACATTTAATGGCTCCAATGTACTTCGTGAGGCCATAAAATTCATTTTACGAGCCTACGTTTAATAAACAATTGGGGATCATTAAGCTATTGTAGGCTGACTACTTTTAACATTTGTAAACATGCTTTTATTATGCAAACTACTTAGTGGTTTTATCAGGATCTAGAAACTTGTTTAGGATCCAACACTTTGCTAAATGACCATAAAAAATTAATGAGTTTGGTTAAGGTCGACAGGACGCCTTAGATGGCTTTCTCGGGAATTTGGCAAGAATAAGCGCATCGCTCAGAACAGAACGGGTTGATAGAAAAACAAATGTAGAACTCACCGAACGTTAGCTAGGGTATGACGGCGGCTCTTGAGGTATCTGCCGTGGTACTTCTGCAGCTCGCCGATGCTGCCCTGCTCGGCCTGCATCCTGCCGAGCGCCGGCTGCGGCGCCGGCGCAGCGTCCTCGCCGGTCTGCCCGGGCGACGGCGACGCGCTGGCGGCCCCTGAGCCACGCTTACGTGCCTTGTTAGACTTCCTAGCCGCCGCCGATATACATATCTTCACCGACGACGGGCTCCCAAAACTTCGCTTCTTTCCAGAACTCCTCGACGATGTATACGCAGTGTCAGTGCTACTTCGAGTACTCTTGTACGACGGTGTGATCGTCAAGTCTGTAGCGTCCTCGAGAGGCCAATCAGAATCGTCCTCCTCCTCGATCCCCGGCAGCGGGGACTGTTGACCGATTGGACGCGGTGAGTTTATTACAGGCTCTGGGGCGACTGCAAACAAGCAATAAAGGCTATTTACAAACAGGTCG
Source organism: Mythimna separata (assembly GCA_030763345.1). Classification (NCBI taxonomy): domain Eukaryota; kingdom Metazoa; phylum Arthropoda; class Insecta; order Lepidoptera; family Noctuidae; genus Mythimna; species Mythimna separata. The sequence goes on along the minus strand of CM061171.1, from coordinate 16,295,782 downwards.
GGTAAAGTCGAAGGTATTTACAGTAGAAGTCTCAGCTGCCTACTGCGGCACAAGGAAAATTTGCTAAAGACTTCTGCCATCAAAATTAATTCATAAAATAACAGCCCTATTTCAACTCCTTGATTGTTGAATTTACCTAATTTCATGTACAATAACAATTCGAAGAAGCTTTCGCTTCAAATTATTTTGTAATAGACAAACTTTGGAATATATGAGAGACTAAATATTTTATAGGGAGTCTCAAATCAAAACCAAAACCTGTTTATATTAAAAAGTAAAGTAAAACGAACCCAGATACAGCAAAAGCTGTACTTCCGATACAGAACAATCACTTCCTTCCAATATTAGTCATCAGTACTTAGTAATAGGTATTTAAGGGTTATTTAGCGCGTACATTGATATTATGTATTCATCAGGCGTAGTTTTACGCCGAGGGGCTTTGTTTAACGAGTAATTTCCACCTCCCTTGAGAAATTGAGTTGAAGCCTTGATCAGAATATGAAATAAGATTATTTTTTTCATGATTATCGATGATTGTATAATAAGATTATGTAAAATAAAAAGGCCAAGCATCAACCTGAATTGTAAAAATCAATTTTGCTAGGAGAAAACTCAAGGGACGCCGATCAACTAAATTTATTATGCAAATTTTGTCTGGTACTGGAAAATATGCGCTCAGACATTCACTGTGGAGGTGGAACATGGTAATATTATGCTATAACCTGTCGTTGTTGTTGATATACCTTGATGCTAAAAAGGATACCTATTAAAAAAATTACCTATTAAGAAAATCTTATACTCTCGTATTTTTAAAGCTCTATCAAAAACAGTTTTTATGGCTTAGGGCTAATAACTGGGTATTTTTTTGAACTTGAAAATCTTTAACCGCCTCACAAAGGGCCTGTTACACATTTTAAAAACGTTACCACGGGTAAGAAAAACAATTTGTTTTCTTACTTAAGGGAAGTCTACAATATCAAAGGGTGTTTGTTAAGGCAACTTATTAAGGGGCTGAATTTATTTGGAATGTACCTACGTTGGCTTGATAAACCGGGTGTTGTTTACTGAGATGTGGTGTACGTAACATTCAGGCAAGTTAATCGGCCGAGAAATTAGAGGTTGAGTGGAGCATCGCTGTGGCCGGTGATACAACGTTTAATTATTCACGACCAGGCCTTTGTGAATCGATAGCCCAACATCCTGGTTAGTTCAAACTTCAACGGCAATGCTGAAGATTTCACTATCATAACAACTAACTAAATAAACTCCGAAAGTCAGGAATATCAAATATCAATTACCGATAAAACATGAGTACTTTTGCAAAATACAAATAAACGACAAGAGCCTATACTTCTAAATATAATAAGTTACACAGCAACAGAGTGAATGGTTTATTGAATCCTTCAGAGAGAAATGAAGAAGCTAATATCATATTTTTAGTCTCCAAAACATTACTGGAACTTTGACCTACATTTAAGGCAAAATCAATATTAGGGACCTGTAATACATACATAGCTGTGCGGACGTGTGTGTTTTTCTCTCTAGTTTTACATTCGTACTTTGTGACGCAGGCTACTAGTTAAGCACGCCTGACGTTAAACTCTGGCGACCGCTCTGCCCACAAATGGGATTTCTCTCTCACTGAACAGCTAGGTAGGTGCTTTCAAATTTAATCAATCCGACTTCTCCGGTTAACTACGGGTTATCGTTTAATAGCATTGCTGTAACGGGAGTTTAACCAGATTGTGTCAACCGGCTAATATAATGGAGAATATTGGATTGAGAAACTAAACGTAACGATGTAAAGGGTTGATTGTGATTAACGAGCTTTGCTGCGTAGAAACTTGTGGGCATCATAATGAAATAATGGCTATTACGATAATAGCCCGAGTCATTATATTGCTACGGAACCATTTGTAAAGAAAGGTGGTACCTATTCTCTTCTGTTCGTTATTCTTTGTGAATTTTTTAATCGAATAATTACGGCCACTGGAATTAAATGCTTCATTAATACATAGCGCCGTGTTCTGAAGCTGCCTTTGTTCTGACTAAACGGCAGTTTACCTTTAAAAATGGGTGCTAATTAAAAGCAAATCTACGTCATATGTAAACAGGCGCTTCTGTTTGAAAGCTAGGCATAGGAATATTATAAAACGGGACTTTCAGTGGTGAAAACTCGGCTTAATTTAAAGTCAACAGAAGGGGGTCGCGGCGGCGGCGTCTGCCATCGATCCACCTCCCGCCAATGTTTGTGTAGCTAAATGCGACCACTCCCGCCCATCATTATGTTAACTTGCATAGCCCCATTGCTCCCTAGCTGCCGAGCACCCTAGCTCCATAGCCCCGTAACTCCGCGTAACATAGGATCGCTCACAATGTAAACTCCGTTTAATTGACGATAAAACTAGTAAACTAATTGGTAGGCGTGAAGTGTGAGTCGATTACACACTCACTTCAGGGAAATATGGAGTGAAGTTATTTTAATTGGTTCCGCAACTTTACTGTGAATGTGTCGCTAAATATAGAATTGTTTCGCGGTATTCTGTTTTTGTAATATAAATAAATACAGAAGACGATGATCAAAAAAATAGATCACTGAAAATCGCGTTTCATTTTTAGCCGTCGGAAGCCAACTCATAACCCTAGTAAGCTTTGGCCCTGCTGGGCACCTACAGTTTAGCTGACATCGCTTTCGGTGGAGTAGGAGGGAGTTTCGAACCACTTTTGTCCCTTTAGTTTCCCTTTACAAGAGCTACAGTAACAATTTTAAACAAACCCGCAATCCGAGTAGAGTCATTAATTGCCTGAATCGATGATATTTATAATAAAAGGTACTTAAACATCAATATCCAACATTTTCCGAATGAGTGAAGCAATGCTTTAAACAATTTCAAATTTTACTCCGCAGTATTCCAGTCCGCTGCTCATAAAACCGAAATAGAACCCTCAGAGAGAGAAATCCGATCAAAGTAAATGAAATCAGTTCCCTCTGAGACATCATTAGTTTACTAATGCTGACATAATAATACCATGTAAGGTCTTAAGTCTTGTGTTAATTGTGTTATCAAGTTTTAGGGCGAGGCTCAAATAGGCAAGACCTTTTTGTTCTTAGTTAATTACCGAGTAACCTTTAAGTTGGCCGAGTAATTTAATGTCACTCAGCAAACTTCGATACTCGATTCCTGTGCCAACAAGTCAGGGAAAACTAACTTTAGATTTATTATACTACTATCGGGACCAACCTTTAAACGTGAATTGAAATTGCACTGCTTTTTCTTTTGTACTTTTAACTCCATTTACCACCAATAAAGGAAATGAAAACCTATTGATGAATCGTTGTTGGGAATAAATAAACTTCCCTCGAGACTTTCTTTTATAAAGAGAAGCAAGCTATTGTGTGAGCTTATTGCTCGTTCAGTGATGGATTGATAATGTTCTTATTTAAAGAAAATATTTTTAAAGTTAACACGAAACGCTAAAGGCCCTTTAAATGAAATAAGAGTATTTTCGACAAAGGCCGATCAAAATCCATAATTCATCTTTTTAATAAAAAAATATTTGTTACATTTAATAAAAACGCAATAACTGAGACTGTGCAAATACAGTAAAAAAAATCGTGTGCAGATGAAAAAGGGGTGTATCAAAATTCAGGTCGAACTGTCAACTTAGGAAGGGGGTCAATCACTAGGGTTGATTCAAACAAACAAGTCAAGTTAAATAACCGTTTAAAAAATAAAATTTGGAAGTTAGAAGTTGTATCGTACATAGTAGTCAGTTATGTACTTATATTACATTTTAATGGGACGTTTCATGGAGATAAAAGTGACTTTATTTCTACACACAGTTGACACAAGTACTCAAAGTATAGCAAAGCATACTAATTTTAATATCTGTGACAGTCATGTGTAAATAGATTATTTACAGATGCCAGTAACACATACGTTTAATAATTTTACTTTTAACAAAAATAAATCATTTGCTACTATTTTCGTATACAAGCAATCCCATGATATATAGTTTTCTATTTGGTTTATAATCGCAACCAAAGATGGAAAAGCTCTGTAGCTAGTCATTTGTTATCTAATTGTACGTATATATATCTTATCAATAACATTTGGTTTTCCTTAACATTCTCAATTCGTAACTTGCTACTTTTTGGGCTTGCTTAATTTCATGGAAAATCAAATATTCTGATGTATACTATATTTGGCGTGATGATATGTAAACACCCAAATGATGAACTAGTTAAATACGTTGGTAAATCATACGCATTTTCTTTCATATAATAAGGAATATGCATTAATAAAATATTAGTTATCAAAACATTTTACATATGTTATTGGAATACTAATTGTGAAAACAATATCATAATTGGTAAAAAAGCAAATGAGATATAGCAATTTTAAAATAAATAGGCAATAGAATTTTGGTTAGAGAGACATCTGTCTCTCTAACCAAAATTCTATTGCCTATGACGGCCGTGCTGGATGTCATGTCACAGAATTTGACGTCAAAAACCATGTCGGTCTTTATTTTTATCTGCTTTGAAGCTTTATAACATCATTGTTGATGAAGATATTGTAATTATTTTTTCTTATTTGTTTACCAATGCCAAAAAGGAACTTAGCAAACAAGAAAAAAATCATGCTTATTTCTTGTTCTTTTAGTAAATGCGCTGAAAGACCATTCTAAATATTACAATAAGACATACCGGTCGGAGATATCATGCTGCATATTGTACTACAGCAAAATATCATATATATAACATTTGCGATGAGCGTCATTATTCAAATAACCTTAGCCGTTCATAAAAGCAATCTGAATGTCAATACTTGCTTGTTAGATAATTGTTTAACAATAATAGAAGTAAGTAATGGCCTATGTGTTGCTGCGCACTTCAAAAAGCAAACAATGTATGTACCGTATAAACACTAATATTAACACTGAATAACAATCGCGAATAGTAATGATGACTAATATTGGTAGATATTATATTCCATAACTGCCTAGCTTCCTATTATAAGAAACAGTTAACGTCAAATCAATACAGCAATTTAAATAACCTTGCTATTAATTTGACAGTTCAATCTAAAGGCAAACAAACATTTAGTTTGCAATATTGGGTTTTATGCTGTCCCCAGTAAAGCCTACTTCAAATCTATGAAATCCATCATACAATAAAACATATTTGGCCTAAACCTTTCGTCATGGAACTGAATTCCTAATGGTTTCGGGAAATCGCCACTAGAACCCAACCAATCATATGCAATATTTCTGAATAATATAGAAATTTGACCGTCCCTGTAGCCTGTAATTACATAATTATGCTTGAGTTTGTCAAAATAGAGGCAGGGTGGACGTTTCCGGATATATTATGAACATTCAACACATTATTAGCTTTTGTAGATTTTTTTGCACTTTAGGTAACTTTTACTGTCTTGCGGATATGCACGCATACGGGTTAGCCCGAATGCAGGACATATTTTTTTTTGTTATTGGGTAATTTTATATGTTATCTAACTAATATTGACTTCACACGAAGATAGAGTGCATGCGTAGCGAATCTCATTTAGCTATTAAATTAATATTCACACTCCTAATCCAAATATTGAACTAATGAAATATCCCTAATTTCCCGGGAACTGTATATCATTACTCAATAAAATAAATAAAAAGAGACTTACCATAATCATCGCGTAAGAGTTGCGGGCTGCCCTCCCGCAACGCATAGTCGGCGTCGTCGACGGGCGTCGCCGCGCGCGCCCCGCACCAGGGCACGCAGCAACGGAACACCCCGCCTCCCACCACCGTGACGCCGTGCGCGCGCGCCCCTCACACTAACACCACACACACATGCGCACCCACACCTTATCACCATACGTCACTGCACTGATTACACCAATCGCCCCACACGTCACCGATCAACTCCCTTATCTTCTACGTTTTGGCACTTTTTTATAAGAGTAAGAATTTTAGTTACAAAGATCTAGTTCAGTCTTCAAAGTTGGCTTAGAAGTTAAGATAAGTTAAGGTATCGATATGTCAGTCGACTTATATGAACGCTTATTATCGGGAAAGTCGAGAGGAAAACTTTGACAGACGGAAGGGAAGGGCGAAGGGAAAACAAATATGTCCAGTAATTGTGTTCGTTTGCTGTCTTTTACATCGGATTTTATTATCTCGGCATCATCGTAAAGTTTATTACGAATACAAATATAACATATTCACTTTAACCCATTGCTGAGTTATTTATTACAAATTCCTACAAGAAACACAATTATGTATTACATAGAAACATGAAATCACATGCTATCGAATCACTCACATGGCCTAGATCCAGACGTAAGGATGAACATATCGAATAAAATATAAATAAATATGTCAATGCTCACATTAGAGCTCCTACATGCTACAATGTTTAGCTGAAACATACAGTCATGTGGAAGTTTCATGGCGATACAGGCGTAGATGAAAACATATAGCGAGGTATCGCTCTGCTGTATCGTATTGGACAACTGCCAAGCAGAGTCGCGGAGTTCTTTACAGGCTATCACTTTGAGCATACCTAATTCACCTCCAGTCGTATTGAAATATTAAAATAAGCAATAAGAAACCGCGTCGATACCGTCTACGGCAACATGACATAAACAGCTGGGTTCCGAAATATATACGTGCTTTTGCCTTGAAATAAGGTCCTCACTTTATTACTTGTATCATGAATGTGTAACACATACACACACTAAGCATGAATTATATAAAAGGAAGAGGACATTATGACGAACCCTCGGAAACTGGATTCCGCAACATAATAAATAGTTGGAGTTATCTCGTAGACCACTGAACCGATTTTGATGAGATGATGTGGCCGAAATGTTGATAAAAGTTTCATATTTTAGATTAGTTTAATGATAAAACTTTCCACTGCTCGCAGAGCCAAAAGTACTAAAATAAGCCGAATGGGTATATTTTGTAGTGATAAATTTAACCGCGTAAAGCAACTGTCACGAAAATTGAGATAGAGATTGTAAAAGAAAGACAAACGAAATCGTACTTTAAACCTTTCAATAGACTCAATCGAATAATTCACATGTGAGATCTCGAGAATCGGTAGGTAGGCTGGATATAATGTCGTTTGTTACTATCCCGCGTCGCTCTGAATATGGGAGCAAATTCACTTTGGGCCTAGCTGGTTCTTCCATAAGATATTTTTTTTCATCCAAAAACCCAACTTGAGTAAATCAATCCGTATGTTTGAAGAACATTTCCCAGCGATTGGATTCTGTCCGACCATGTTGTATGCTAAAGAGGGATACTGATTTCACGTTTACCTATTTCATTGGTGCCTCTGACGTAAATTATCATGCTGGTAAATGGACCACACGATTGGTGCAGTGGTTGAGCGACTGACTGCTGCATTTCGTGACGTAGATTCGATTTCCTCATGGAATATCAATAAATTGTATGCCCTGTAGACAATAAAATTATTCCAGGTTTGTTTCTATATAAATGTTTGTGAATGCTCTCACTTTATTGGAGTAATGCCTAGTGAGGGAAACAACGATAAATAAATGCAATCTAGTTTCAGTTCGAATAATAATTCAATGTTTTCAGTTACGAGTATATCAACATGATTTTAGTAGAATGCATGTTATTGTGACCAAATTATTAATCACTATCGTAACTAGGGTAAAACCAGGATAATACCTTTCGTGTGTACATTATAATGGATACCATTATACCGGATACCTACTACATAACAATTATCTATCACATTATTATCGTTATATTGAATATCGTCATTTAAATCAGAAATAATCGAAGTGTAATTATATAGATTGGAGACCATGTAAAAAACATAGCTATGTCCAATTTCACTTAACCAAATATGGAAATTAGTCATGTTTTCCTCCAAATTGAATAGTTTTTCGGTATCTTCACTTGAATGAAAGTGTAATGGCTGGGAAGAAATACTACAATGGACTTTGAATACATATTTATTATATCTCTTGGGTGTTAGAGTATTAGATATTTTTTTAATCCTAGGTATTTATTTGCAAACCTTGCCAAATATTTATCGACTGATAAATGGAAATTCCAAATCCAATCTTAATTCAGTTGAAGATAAAAAGATAAACTCTGAAATAATGCGTCTATTATTATTCAAAATAATAAAACTTGATCAAATTATTTATTACATTTTGAAATCGTTGTATTCAGTTCCATGTAAACATGTCATGATTTCGGTAAATATGCAGTTCCCACAAAAAAGTATTACTACTAATTTTAATTATTTGAGCTTCAGCATAATAAAGGTTTTATTTAATTAGCTAAGGCCGTTAATTAATTCCTATCAATCAATTCCTGCAACGAGGTTATTATCATAATGGGTTTCGGCACAACACGCCCAATTCTACCGGTTTAATTTAAATGCAATTATTGGAGTAAACAAATAATAACCTACTATAGAAAGTGGCATGATTGGAAACTGAAACTATCAAAACAAAGAAACAATTTGTAATGTTTTCGCCTCAAAATAAACGTTATTTCTTAAATTGACGCAAATCATTCATCACAGATAAAACCGGGATTTTCATTAAATTTTCTTTTGGAATACCAATAAGGCCTTTAATCGTGAGAACAAAGTGTTCTAATATTTGAGCTTCGGTCTAAAGTCTAGACAAACACGTCAATTTCTGTTCAATACTACCTTTCATTTCATTCAAAGTGAAAGACTTTCACCGCTCTACATTTCCACAAAGCTTTTGTTATTTAAAAATCAATAATAATTGCTGTGACCTTTATTAATTGTATATTCATTCATTTCACTGGCATGGAAGAAACAACAGCAAAGGCTAATAATAAAACACATAATGGTATTGAGGATTTTTGAAGCAATCAATTTTAATGGTAATATTGACGGTCAAGGCCGCAGTACATAGAAATAATCAGTCGAAACATTGTGACGATGCCAAATAACGCGTCACAGTACTTCCTAGTTGCCATTGTCAGACAACACATTGATCAGACATTTTCATTTATTCAATGATATTATTATGACCTGTATAAGGAATTGCCGGCCCAATAGCGATCGGCCGAAACAATTACTACTCGTTGAGCGGTCGCTGGTTTCAATTGTCTAGCTATTCGTACGTCATTGCCGACTAAACGGAGACGCGCTGTACCCTCTGCGCGTTGGTCCAATCGCTAAATTCGCTTTCAAGATTTATACGATGCTAATGAGATGCCTCATACCATTCATTAGAACTTCGTTACGACGCTGCCTCGTGTAAACACAAATTCAATGTACGCGAGTGAACTTGCAAACCACAGATTTAGAAAAACAAATCTTGGCAGGAATCCTGGAACTTTTATACACGCTGAAACGCTTTCAATGCATTTGTTTTATTGAATTACTGTTATCGCGGCAGTCGCTAAAATGCCTTTTATTTGTATTTACATCGTCGTACGTACAATCTAATTACTGCATTAACATTATCACGATCTAATCTTATTATCAGCTGTAGTTACGCGAAAACTCATTCGTTTTACTGACTGCTATTTCCATATAAACCGAGTGAAACTGCTCAATGAAATGGATTTCAAATAGCCCTTCAAAGTTTATGAAAAAAACGTTTATGTTTTCATAAACGATAAATACTGAAAAACTCGTATGTGCTATTCAGTATTGATTAGTGACGTAGCGTCATTATATTTGACATTGATGCGTCCAGCGTCACGGCCAATTAGTTACATTTTAATGTTAAAACAAATATTATAACCACGGAACGTGTAACTAATAGCACGACATTGCCTAAAAATACATCAAGCAACCACGATGTTAGAAAGAGTTGATGACAGGAAGCGATAAAAATAATATATTTTGAGATTATGATAAGACGTAGATCATGCGTATGTCTTCAATAATTTACATTCTTTTTAAATTACTAAGATTAATTACCAGAGCGATAGCTCCGGCGAGTGTGCAGATGTTGTAAAATATGTTTGCATGCTTATAGCTGCTCGAGATAGTTTATTGTATATTATACATTATCTAAGTACAGAAACAGAATCTCCACAAATTTTCCTAAGAGCGTCGCTTTATTTTATTTTTGTTCAGGAAAGTGTCGTTATAAATATTATTTCGCGATGGACCAACAAACATGCAACAAGTTGTTCACAAAATCAATATCTTCAATGTGCCTTATGTGTAAGAAATCTCGGTTGTCCATCCAGTGCCAGTGTTTAGGAGAGCCTTTTGCATCTCTGCCAGTGTGTTTTACAGAACTAAAGAAGAAATTAATTTCGTGTTTATTAATCCAACGAAAGGCAAGCATTAGAAAACCACAGAGGATGTACATAAGTAATTTTTTGCTGTGATCATATTACGGAATTGACGTTATTCATAAAACGTTGCGTGCTCCAAAGAACCTTGACACTTTAACGGAATTATATTTTACACATTAGAGTACTCGTAAGCAACGCTGCGCAAAGCGCTAATGCATGTTTTTTACTGCGTGATATTCGGATTAAACTGTTATCTTTTATGTGTCGTAACTCGTTACAATAATCGCGTGGAGCGAATATAATAAACTCCTAAACCTGAACAGGGATAAGGGTCCAGTGAGTGTTCCGATAGCATACCGAAATCGCGTGCGGTTTCCACCTCTTCAGATAATGACAACTGAATCAAGAGCTGATCAAATTTTGTCACTGATGAGCCGTATATTCAAAATATACAAACATGAAACAATGCCCCAGTGGCACACTGCACTGTCGACAACAACACACGCGAGAGGGCCTCGGGGCCGGACACCCTCGCAGTCGGCTCCGGGACCGGCTGGCAGCGAGCTGGTGCTAGCAGTGCATCACGTCGCGCGAGCGGCAGCGGCGGGCGCGGCGTACGGGCCCGAGCGTCGCGACGGCCGGCAGACCGCGACTGGAGCGTCACTGCGCGTCGCAGCCTAGGGCGCGAGCGAGCAGGACGAACATACTGCCCGCTCGCGCGCGACTCCCACGATTCTAGCCCTTGAACCTTCTCTCTTAATTCCTATTTACCTTGTTCACACCGCGTCTCTTATGTTTTTGTGCGACCGCAAAAGGGTTTTCACCCCGCGAGGCGATCCCGTGAACGTTACGTAGACGCTAGAGATAGAGATGCTGCGTGGCCTTTCCTAAGCGGGTCGTTTCGATGTTATGTCACTATTGAACGTGCTTGTGCCTTGTTGTTTGGCCGTGAACGTATTTTAGCCGTGCACTCATTTGGACCATTATGATTTATAGCTCCAGAGGGACATCTGTGACGCACTGCATACGACTATCCATTTCGGTTTTATATTCTGGGTGCCTACTGTTTAATTTAAATAATTATGTATTCTAGGTAAACATAACAATCATGTAGATTCCAAGACCTATCGATGAAGAGAATTGGAAATATCTAGGTTAGAGTTGCAGAATATCGATCATAGTATAGTACACCAGTCAGCTAGAAAATTGTCTGATACTGAACTTTCTTTATTAATTTAACCGCCTGTAACAGGACAATAACTGTCTCTATACAAAAGTACTTCCAAAATAATAATATCATTGTTTAATCTCACAATTTCATTAGGAAGTACTTAGCGCTCCCTCGTCTCACTTTCATCAGTGTCTGAATTAGAACCCTGTCACTACAGGGCACCATTCTAATAAAGCGCGAACACGTAATAATGAAAATTAAATCGTATTAATATTGGCAAGGAATTACAGCCGAGTTCACCTTTCTTGGAATATTCGTTTCATTATTTCGGCGACAAGAACCACTCGCTTCATTGAGAACATTTTTAAAATGTATTTTCAGTGAAAATCTATTTAACACGAAGATATCGTTTTGCCTAAAATTGGGCTAAGTACGTGAGCGTAAACTCCGATTGAATTCCTTGGACCGTATAATTATGTCTGATTATCTCGGATATCAAAGCGTTAGTAATCGCTCACACGAGCCTTGTATCGTATATCGTATCATTGAACAGGGGCTCAAGATAACTGTCACCTATTTGCTCTAAAGGCCCAATTTTCTGCAAACGTTCGTATTAAAACCGCCTGCTCTGACCTCTATCAAATATGTATGAAAGCAGCCGCAATATACGCCAAATGGCAATATCTTTTTATTTCGGATACTCTAGCAAAAACAATAAACAATCGGGGAGGGAACGAATCGAACTTACCGAGTCTTTCTGAGACTCTTCAAAGAGGAAGATCAAACTTCAATGCATGAAACGCGTTCCTAAGATTGCTCTTAGAGGTTTTACAGCAGACAACACCGTCGGCTGTAACACAGCTTCCAGTTAACTTGCCTGAATACTAGATGAGATTGATCCTGTAATCTTGCGACTACGAAAATGTTTGTAGTTCTCTGAAAATCTAAATAGAAAATTGAATTTCGACGTCACCAAAGACGTCGATGTTTGCGTCTTAGTTCGAAGTTTGTTGTTTAAGTAGCACTTATAAATAGAACTATATTTTATTTACCTACAAGTTGATATACTACATTGATAGGAAAACAAAATGGATTCAGCACATACAATTTTTAAGTAAAATGGCTTTTAGCTCTTAAATACTCATTTTTGATACTGTTAGTAGTGGTGCTACGAAAAGCTTTTAACATCATGAAAAAACAAGCGGGCGGAGTATCCAGTTCTGTTTTTAGTAGCAACAAAATAAGTCATAAAACGTATGTAGATCTAGATGCGAATGTAGATATTACATGAACTAATTCACACTCGGCGCGTGTAACGCAATGATGGCCCCGCATCGTGCGCGCACCATCTAAACAGGGCAATCATCCTTAGTGATGGGCCATGGATAGATTTTTATCGATACCTACCTACTATGTTATCGATTGTAAAGCCCGCATTTTAAACAGAGTGCTTTTATACTGGGTTTGTCAAAAAGTGCTTTTGAAATAATGCATAATTTTACCGACATATTTTTTTCTATTTAATAGAAATTTAAAATTCATATAGGACATGACTTAATCATCATGTTCATCATCATCATTACTCATGATCATTTCTGATCAAAGGCCTTTCTTTTCTTATGCCAATGTCTACGTTCCTATGCCAAAGTCATCCAGGATCTACCTGTGATGGTAAATATCTGCCTGTCCTGCCACCAGGCGACCAGTATTTCTTCTTCCAGTCTGTGAATACCATACTCATACTGTCATCAGCTCGCCACGTCAAGTCCTGCCAAACTCCATTTGAGTTCCATAACTCATGTCTTAGCTAAGCTAAATGAAATATAGAGCCGACTTAAGCTGCTCGCTCATCCTAGAGATTTCTCTCGAGTGCCACAACATTATCGATTGTAGCAAGAAGCCATCACGTTGGATTTCCTCTAAAGTATATTTACTGTGTTGTACTAGTAATTTTCCAAGCGGTCTCGGCTACTAATTGACCTCCCCGTGACATCCTGTGGGTGTCGCATGAGAAGGCTAATTGCGCCAGGAGGACTGCCGATATACCTAGGGTACACCTAACTGTGGAGCTATAAGAATCTATGTTAGCCTAGTAACTACAATATGTACTCTAATGTAATGAGGAACCTTTCCTTAGGGTCGCAAAGGGTTTCTTTTAGGTATGTAGGTTTTTTAGACAAGAGAGCCTTCTTGTCTATGAAAACGAAAAAAAATAGTAAATGATCACACTTCCAAAAAAATTTACGGGTATTTTCCTATTTGTTTTGTTGATTGAGGGTATTATAATACTAGCTTTAGCCCGCAGCTTCGCCCGCGTACATAAAATATAGCCTATGTCACTCAGGAATACAGCAGCTTTCTATTGGTGTAAAAATTTTAGCAATCGGACCAGTGCTTCCACAGATTACCTCATACAAACAAAAAAACAAACCTTACCTCTTTATTATATTAGTATAGATGTAGACAGTAGTTAGTCATCTTTGGGTGTAAATTACGATAAAAACAGTATATCAGTCTACCGCAGCATATTTAGGGAAACATTCAAAATATAACAATATCAGTCTCCACATGCGTAGGTGCCTATATGAGGAAGACTAACTCTCTATAAATATTTATAGATTGATAATAATTGTAAGGATAAAATGGGTGGTATAGCACAGGATTAAACTATATATTATTCAAGGCGATATCAAATACACACAGTTTTAACTGGCTGAGTTTATGGCACGTCACTGTTATTTCGTTTTACTGCCATTTGAAGCGCAAAGGTAAGAAAACTTACCCATAAACGAGATATGAGTTATATTCCTTAAAATATCAGAAACGACATTATTTTATAAGAGACAAAATAAAATTTGATACTACTCTCATACATCAAAACAAGAAAATTCAGTCAGATTACGAGAGAAAGTTCCGTCGAATCATTCCAGTGATTGATAAAATCGAGCCATCATCCCTCTATAAACTTTTCGTTCGTCCGCCAAACTAATCGGACTCGCGATTGCGCATCACTAGTCGCCGTATTGTCAATTTGCCCGCCAAATCGATCACTATTTATAACCAAGATCGAACACGACCAAATCACGCTCTCTTTACGAGATGAATGATATGTAGGCAAAGGTAATTCACTATTATTAGTCTGTAGATACACTACGATGATTCATGGAATAATAAATCAAAGAGTAGATTCAGATTGACGTGAATGTTGTATCTGTATGTAGGCCCGTGTTTACTCGCAATAAGGCTGAAAGCAACCACGTGTACGCGGCCTTTCAGTGGGTTTTAGACGGTATAATTACTCGATGAAAAATGCGTTGTACGTATGTTTTATATTTACGGTTATTTTTAGAATTGGATGTGAGGGAAAACTTTTTTGAGTTACGTTACTTTCTGTCCTAAAGTTGATTCTTGATAACGCATTGTAATAAGTGCTAAATAAATCACACCCCTTGTTGTCATGGAATTTATTTTCCAAATCGTATTTGTTTACAGGCGTTAAAAGCGTCCACATAAAGGTAAATAATGAAGGTATTCATTACACTGACATAACCAAATCTGTTTACATCGTTCGTGTTTTTCGCTTCTGTGATTAATGAATATCCAAATAATATCATCAAAGCACATTATGGCGACGATATGGAAACAGTCCGATCCCTTTTAATGCTTTTTAAATAATACGCCTGACTGGAAATACATCGTTTGTTTTTCAACCTGGATAAGTGAACGTCCGATTTATATCTGCATGTATTTTAAACTTTTGTTTGTGAATTTCGAAATTACAATCGTGTTTTGTTTCATTGGCAAAGGCTGGAGAGTTTGAATGTAAAGGTTTTTGATGAACCACTCTCGTTTATGTTTGAAAAAATTGCTGTTTGGAATGCAAACATGTAGTGAATAACGAAAAATATTCCCTCGAATCTACTCGTAAACTCGCATAAAATATCAAAGTAATCTGTACGTACTATTGTAGATATATTCATGTCTATTTACTTAAGAACAAACAACAAGCTTAGTCATAACAAGACTCAAAGGAAGAAAGCAAAATACACTTCTTCACATATGTTTTGTGTCCGTAGTAAAACCACCTATTGAATGGAATAATATATTTTTATATAATAATGACTTCTCTGTGTGGCTTTCATATTTTTGGATATGAAATAGAGCTTTGTCACGTGCATGTTTGGAGGTTTCGAGGTGGCTTTTTCTTCCTTTGTGGGAATTGTTATGATAAAGATTACCAGCGACACATCAAGGTAGTGTTATTTTCTGAATATTAGTGTTCGTTCAGGACTCGAAAATATATCTCAGCAAAAATAAAAAACTGTTTCTTTCTCATCGTAGTTGTTTTCTTGACGTAGATGTGATAAATTGAGAAAATTAATTTTATTAAAGCCAGAAACTTTCTTAGCTATCCAAAATCTAGATGGTATTAAAAGTTTTTGGGATAAAAATTTGTTATACCTTCTTATACATTTGCGTTCATCCATTTACCAACACCGTGGATTTCAAGAAAATTTGATGCGTCGTTACAGTAGACTATAAACATAAAATAAAATAATAAGCCTTAAAATGTTCTTACTGTTGGTACTCAGGCCACCTCTCTTGGAGATGGAAAAGACCGTAATCCACCATGACGATTAGGCCGTCGGCGGGTTGGTGGATAAGACTCTTAGACTAGATTATTGGGTTCACGAAATACATATTATGCTACAAATTATGATAAATAAAGAAAGAATATTAACTTCACAACTTTGTCCTTAACACAGTAATTGTTACCATTTCGTCTACGCGTCGTAACTCCTCAAAGGGAGACTTAAGTCCGGGGCACACGTTAGTCAACCATTACTTTCACATGATATTTACAGCATATAGCGTCTGTCTAGACTGGGCTTTATCTTGCCTGCGCTAGTTTTTAGTGTTATAGGAACATTACTCACGCTCATTCCACATAGGGTGGGGTCAAGAGCATTGCATAATATGTTTTATTATAATCTAAAGCTCTTTAGCATGTCTTTATGAGGGTTTTTTATAGTGCCTTTCATGCATGAAACCTTCATGGCATAGCATATTATGAAGTATTCCTAAAACAGTACCGGTTGTTGTGGCGACGCTGGGGGAGGCCTATGTCCAACAGTGGTTGTCTTTCGGCTGAAATGATGATGATAATGATACCTCAAACCTAAAACCAACTCAAAATTTGTCATTTATTATATATTTAGTGAGATTATATTCTGTTATAGAAATCGATAAATATTTGGAGGTCTGCAAGGCTAAAGTGAATAGGCTCTTAATGAACTAGTGCGCCTCACCATCAACGATTGCATCACTGCTTACCATCAGGTGGGAATCACAGTCAAGCACTAGTTTATACCTACTATATTTTATTTTTATGATGTGGTTGACAATGGAACACGCTTGCTTAGAAGTAACCTATTCACCCACAACTTAAACCTATAAAACCTAGGGGTAGGTAGGGAAGTAACCTATTCACCCATAACGTAAACCTATAAAAAACATTACTCGCACTTTCTCGGTCCTTGAATTATAACTAAAGGTACTAACGCCAGTAAATCCTGCAATACCTCTAGCTGCTTCGCAAAACGCGGCATAAGTCAAAGCGGTAATTTATCAGATAGTCACCGGAATTCTCTCATTGTCGCTCATTGTGCACTTGTACTGCTAAGATCCGACTCCCAAAACTTGCATAAGCGGGTTTAGCAAACTGTCGAGTTTCCTTTGAATAACTCTTGTATCTCAGTTTCATTAACATAGTGTACTGTAGTATATTATAGCTCTATTTTAGAATGACTTGAGTAGGTATCTGATTTTTGACCAATTTTATTTTTATTGTGCTTTTGGGTACAATATTGACTGGTCTACACTGTCCTCGCATATGTGTCTGTGTTTTAATATGGAAGTATTGTAAACCCAATTAGTTTTTTGAAAAGAGTAACCATGGAGTTTCCTGCCGGTTCTTCTCCATAGGAAACGACCAATTGCATCACTGCTTACCATCAGGTAGGATCGCAGTTAAGCGCTAGTTTATAACCATTAAAAATAAATAATAAATAAATTTAGAACCGTGCACTAGTTTTTGGCGTTTTATATAATGTGCCCATGTAGGCCTATATAAAATAAAATAATTTTTTAATACAGTTGCTCAAAAAGTGGCGTATTGCAGGGACGTTTAGCGTTCGGGAAGTGGGCTATTACACACTCGTGTTTTTTCTTTACCATTCCCGAACTCGTGCTTTTTCTTTCCCAACTGTCAAAATAATGTCTATTAAAAAGAAAAAATCAACCACGAAGTTTTTACTAAAAAAGTTTTTAGTGCAAATATTTCTAAAAAGAAGCTACTAATTTGTTTCAATATCAGATATGATTTGATTCAATAAGTTAGGCTAGGTTTCATTTCATATCATTAAATTTCATTTCATATCAATAAAAAAATGTACTGAAGACTTGGCTGTATGGGGCATAGTTCCCTTTGTCTACCCAGAATGGGTGAAGAAAACAAAAAAAAAAACTGCTCATATTTTTTTTACGGTTGGCGCCATTTTGATTAGTCAGTTGAGTTTATTGTGTTTTTATTATTTTATTAAACTGCTTCATTTTTTCGCAACTGTATTAAAAATAGTCGTTCAGTACACGTGCGGAACTGTCATTGCAACTTGTTCCGACTGTCAACCCTCACCTTCGGCTGCGCCTCGGCTCGGGTTAACATTTGTCGAAACTCTTTGCAATGACAGGCTTTCCGCACTTGTAATGAAATATACTATTGATTTTGAAACCGGACGCTAAATGAAACCATCATAGGTGAACCTACACAGACTTTTTCCAACTAAATATGTTTCTAATATAACCGGAGATACGTGTAACTCGATGTCGAGATCAGATTAAAAAAAAGTTTTTTAATTCAGACTGCCAGGTACGGGCGTGCTAGAGCCGATACCTGCTGACTCCAGGATTAGATATTCATAAAACTTTACCTAGTTCTGATCAAAATATTAAATTTCGTTAAGCAGATTAATCAAATAATCATACTTTCAAGTGTGGGATAGGTTTGTTACGATATTAAAAACAAAAAGTTATCACACTAATATCATAAAGGCAAAAGTTTGTGAATGAGTGTGTGTTTGATCGTTATTTCGTCATGCTCGAGCGGCTGAAAATTCCAATGAAACTTTGTTCACAGGTAGACCATGTCCAGGAATAGCATATAGAATACTTTTCTTGTGATAATATTCTCTTACCATTTGAAAAAAAGTTTACATAAACATAATCAGCCTTGTGATGTTCCCACTGCTGAAACACGGGCCTCTTCTACAGAAGAGGGAATAGGCCATCATCCACCACACGTGCAATATGCGGATTGGTGGATGTCACATGTCTTCAATTTTTTGGGTTCTAGACCATGCTGGTTTTTCCACGATGTTGTTGTTCACCATTTTGAGAGTAGTAGCTAGTTTGATTAAAATTTGAACTCGCGACCTACAAGTCGTTAAGTCGGGGCCGTTACCATTGTTGCTCTCCAAAACACTCTCTTGTAACAAAAAAAGGAACATCTAGGTTCAATATTATGCAGCCCCTAACAATGGGAACAATCGCTAGACATTCAGAATAGGATAGAAATTGAAAAATACTATTCAATATAGAGCCGGCAACTGACAGCGCATTTCTAACATTTCCACATCGGAATGCCAATAAAGCTACAAGGTATTGTAATGGGCACTATTGCGATGGTCCTCTGAATGGGCCGCAGTATTGTACGAGACGAGTAATTGTTGTTTCAGTAAATAGGAAGTACCTTGGGTGTGCCTAGGTGCAGTTGCGGCTTTGTAACGAAGATGCATTGAAAAATTGAAATATTGTTAAATGTAGATTTAACTGGCTATTCTCAGCAGTCTTACTTCTGTGGTGTATTGCACAGAGATCACATGGAATTGTTATGATGGATCCTTTTTAAGATTTCGTTCTAGTAGTCAGTGCTTGGGCGGAGCATCACCGTATCCTCGTGGAAGCAACTGGCAGGGGCGACCTTTTATGTCTGGCCTGACTCCGGGCTTATGATACGGCTCTCGCTCTGAACGCTCCGTATACGGCATGGGAACCAATCACCTCCTTCTGTAAAGCTGTAATTTGAGCGAAGGAGTTGGCGGAAAGGGTGAGAGAGAGGATATCCTTATGCTCCAGCTACCGCCGCAAATCTAATCTTTCTCACCTGGGATAAGTCGCAAGCAAATTTTTAACATCCTATCTCCAACCCCCCATATCTCATTTTTTTTTCTTTGATAATTTATATGGCAGAACAATTCTTATCCGGTCAGTTAATAAATCATACAATAGTTACCTAATCATGGTTACGTCATGAATTTTATAAATTTATATGCGTATGTGAAAACGATGTAAAAAAAATGTCCAGAGTGATTTATCAGAAAACTCGATGACTGTTAAAGAGTGTTAAAAGTTGTACCATTTAATCTGTTAAGTAGTTTTTAACTCCAAAATGGATAGAGATAGCATCAGCTGAAATAATTGATGGCGACAATGAATAATGTATCGGACAATGCTGTTCCGTAATGCAGTTTACGAATTTATTTAAAGAATTATTCGTTGCTTATTTTAGCCGTACTAAATGTTGGCTCCCAAAAATGCATTATTAGCATTATCGGCCTTGAAATGTTCCCACTGTTGGGACTCAGGCCTCCTCTCTAGGAGAGGGAATTGGCTGTAATCCACCACACTGGGCCCACCCAATGCTATCAGTGATATCATAATTATGTTATAAATTTTTTGGTTCTACCTACGACATGGCAGTTTCCTCAAGATATTTTCCTTCACCGTTTTTGAGAGCAGCGGTGATGAAAAAAATTACACAAAGTAATGCGCTTGGCTGGGTTTGAACTCGTTACTTACAACTTGTAAGTCGGGGCAGTAACCACTGGGTCACCACTACTCTTAAAAAGAATGATGTGAATCGAAATCTTTTCATATAGTATGTAATTCGTCACCTCAGGGAATTTTGCTTTCTTGCGAATATTTTCCATTTATCTCCATTAGAAGGACAGTTTTGATATGTTTACGCAAGCATTTTCTGATCTAAACAAAACAGCGGACTATTTATTATAGTGAGGAGCAAATGACAGCTGCGAAACTCGTGAATAATTTGTTCATAGATCTACGGCGCGGATAAGATAAATGATGGTCGCGTAGTGGCCGTACCACAGTCACAATTCTGGTATAAACAGGCTTTTGCACGCAATATTGTTCACGGGCTAGAGGTAATCTATGATCTTGTAATGGTCTGACTGGTGACCGAGTACCATTACTTTTGATTATTATTATTATTTTTGACTAGCTGCTGCCCGCGACGTCGTCTGCGTGAAGGCAGCACCAAAAATATTTAAGATGTCGCTATAGCATTATAAGTAAACAACTTTTAAAATAGCATTAAAATATATGTTTTTTTTGCAAGCGAAGCAAGTTTAGAGAATTATATGGGAATCCTGCTGAGTTCAGTCATAAGTTGTGACAGAAGGAAATAGAGAAAATGATGTATGTGTGGAATATCAGTCTTGCCATGAAGTACCGTGTTATCCCAGTTAATGGGTTGTGGAGGTCTGGTAGGCAGCTGCTCCTCGTAAAATACTGGTATTCAGCTAAATCCGGCTTGACTGGAAGCCGACCCCAATATAGTTGGGAAAAGGCTTCCCTATAAATTACGTTGCCAGGTGCCAAAATGTAAAGAGAATCAGGACTGGTGACGCGAGAGCAAGCACCGTACAGTTGCTTTTGTGAGAAGCAACTCGTCCTGAGAACTGTACGCGCTTGAACTGGAACGGGAAGTTGTAAGGTAGGGGGGAAATGCGTGGTATAAATGCTGCCTCGCCGATGCCACAACCATAAGAATTTCTGCTTCAATGGTGTGTCTGTGGAGTGAGACGACTTTAAGGCGAATCTCGATACACAGCTCTGGAGGAGATAGGTTCCGAAGAAGCACAATTGGGACACTGACCTTCAGCTGGATGATATGCACTGAAAGTCCACTTGCTGACAGGGTGTTCAGAAATTCCACGGGATAATGTTTAGCGTTATCTTGCTCGACAACAGTGTTTATCGAGGTGTAGACCACATCATTCCCCTCAATTTCCCAGAGAATGCATTCGTTAATTGCTGCAGTCTGATCATTTATGGGCATCTAAGTGGCCTACTCACACACCCGAGAATTCTACTGGTGCAGTATACGACTGACATCCCCGTACACACAGCGAATGAGTTCTTCTACGCTGGATACTATTTTTTTGTATCACCCAAAGGTTGACTGGTAGAAAATGCCTAAGGCATTAAGTCCGCTTCTGTACTACCAAGAGAGTGTACCACTCTACCGAGAGACTCTAGCAGCACCACCTGTCTACCTCTCTCTTCTTGTGTGCATTTGCCATGACTTAGAAGGACATCGTAAAATTCCAGAACACGTGCATTGTCTCCAAGCTGAGCATTAAAAATTAGCATTTCTAATTGAACTTAACTTCAGGTGGAATACGCGAGAGATCAAGTCGTGCCTGTCGTACGAAGCCTACCCTGCAAGGAGTTGAGCTGTTATTTCAGGCTACTTTGGGTTGGTAGTGATGATAGTGAAGAGGTCCGGGCGACCAAACTTTCGCACGTAACAACATCTTGCATATTGGGTCCTCTCGTCCATGTACCACGGACCTTTTGTGAAGGTGGAGGGGAGAATGACCATGAATGAGCATTTGTATTATTCTGCATAGAGATAGACGTAGATCTCAGCTTTGAGCTTTCTTTAGTTGGACCTTATAAATACCAAACGCTCTGTCTCAGTTTTGGCGTACATGTCCTAAGAAACTGAGTAAAGAGCGTACGATAGTGGCGGAGATAAGAACCATTGTTTAACCTCAGCTGGATCAAGAAGCTGTAGAAATGCAGGGTGGATAGTTTTTATGATTTGGGGTGCCTGTCTGGGGGTCTACATTATAGTGGGCAAAATGGTAGCCAACCTCTCCGCGACAGAACTAAAATGAGAGGATATTGAAGAGAATCGTACGCACTAGTGATGTGCCGGATCGTTAAAAATGTATATCCGCGGATACGGATCTGAATACGGATATTTAGTGTAAAGATCCGCGGATACGGATACGGATACGGATCTTTATTTTCTTATTCAAAATTATTGGATTGGTGTCGGCGCCCGCGACATTGAAACGATAGTTGACGTTTTCTAAGATCTATCTATCGAAATGTTTGCAATATAAAGGTTCCAAATATTTGATTTGAAGAAATAAAAATAATCTGATTGGAATTTTATAGTTTTTTATTTAATAATTCTACTTAATCACCTGAAAAAGATCCGTAAAAGATCCGCGTGAAAAGTAACGGACACGGATACGGATACGGATCTTTCTTTTGCCACGGATATCCGCGGATACGGATACGGATACGGATATTCGGAACATCACTAGTACGCACGGTGAGTCTCGCTGATCCTTCGAAGCCGGTCATCATGCGTGCGTAAAACGATGTCTCTTTTATCACACTCCTGATAGACTAACACAACAGCTACCTCATTCGTCGTTGGAGCATTATACCACCCTGGATGGGCTGTGATCGGCCTTCTATCTGCTCTGATGACAAACTTAAAGTGGTTGCGCTCGTTCTCAGGCACCGACGCGAGGGCCCTGCTTTGAAGTTGCTAATTTGCGGATTAAGAGGCCTGCGTACACTGCGCGCTATCTCGAGTTGAGACGAAATAAAATACGTTTTTGAGGTAGATGAAATCAATCCAGATAGTATACACAATTCTTGGACACACTGACTGGAGTAAAGTCATCATCCACACACTGACAGTTGCTTGCTGTGATAGCAATACAAACTATTGGAAATTTGGGAGATGTTCCGTAATACCAAAAATGATGAATGAAAAATTTATATATTTCCAATATTGTTTCTAGTATTTATAACTTGATAATAATATCTGTGTTCCTACGGAGAGATATTTTGAAATATTGTTGTTTATAATATAGAAAAAACCAAATAAAAACGTGACATTTTCGGTGTGAAAATGTGCAAGTTTAAATTCGCTTAAATTTCGTTTGGGGTAATTTTTTCAAAAAAAAGACGACGTAGGAACCTAGATAATTATTGTCTGAATCCAAATAACATCATATATGGTGTAAGTATGCTTAAACTGCAAATTATTTTGGTATTACGTTTGTATGGAAAATTCTAATGTCGCGGCCACCTTAACGTTATGCCACATACTTTGCAATCCTTTGAACAGACCAGACCAAATTGAGGATGTGTCTACTTCAACACTTGCTTGTTGTTCACCAAACGAAGTCATCTGGAAGGGGCTGTTATAAGCTCGAATGTATTTCAAAAAATGGCTGGTCTTCGAATGCTCGCCATGTAGTCCCCTTTTCCATTTGCGGACTTGGCAGTGGGTACAAACTTTTTCTAAGGCAACCATATCTCCATGGGCGGAGTAGTTAATCACGATATTGTAGATAAATCCACTTCCTTCTTTATTTAGCCGTTTGCTCTTCGATATCGTAAACCGTGGATTCATCATCAGATGTCGAAAGTTGATTTATGTCACGACACAGGCGATCTTATTCTATTTGTGCCGCACGCTGTTCTCTTGGATTCTGTCACGTTCTTGCGATAAATGAGCTTCAATGTCACTTCATCATCAATGAACATCACTTTTTTGTAATACTTAACACCGCATTTTTTTTTAATTTTCTTCCTCAACTCTGCTCAAGATTTTGAGGGTTTTGTTGGAACTTGTAATTGTCAAACGAACTATACGATACAACTGTTATGAAGAAAATGCACAATGCCATCTATGATTTTTAAGAATAACTAACTACTAACCTCGTCAACATGATAAAATTTTAATTATAAATTTCCAAGAAGTGTTAATATGTAACTTGATTTTGGTTTTTATGAAATGTCATAGATGGCGCTGCTTTAAAATTTCCTTTATAATACTAACATTCATTAAATTATGTTTTTCTGCCCAAGTTACTTATATGGCGTAGTTTTTATATTGTAAAGCTAAATAATAGCATGGCTTACTCAAAAACAACGTTTAAATATGCGTCGTTAGATTACACGCTGCCACATATTGCGTAAGAAAAATAAAGATTCAGAGCTCCTCCCCCGTAGGTGATAGCGTGATAATATGTAGCCTATTTGTTTTCCCGACCTCTCAGTAATATTCATGCAAAATTTGAAGTAAATCCATGCAGTACTTTTTGAGTTTAGCCAGGACATACAGATAAACAGACAAACAGACAAACAGATATGAATTCTAAAAACTATATTTTTGGCTTCGGTATCGATTGTAGATCACGCCCCAAGTATTCTTTTAAAAAAATATTCAATGTACAGTTTTGACTTTCCTACGATTTTATTATATGTATAGATTATTGCAAGTAAATGTCATTAAAGAGTTCATTATCGTCTTCTCAGCCGATTTACGTCCATTGTTGAACATAAGCCTCTCCCGAATTTCGTCACAACGACCGGTCCTGTGCATATCATAATTGTCGGATTCCCGTGACCCTCATCAGGTTGTGTGTCGCACAAGCGTGCAATCAAATCATGGTGAGAAGCAGTACAGTTTTGTTGCACAAGTGTTAATTTCACGCATCCATTTGTCGAGATCACGTAGTACACTTCATCAGGTCATCGGTCCAATCTGTTAAAGGCCTTCCAACGCAGCGTCTTCTGGTGCGCAATCGCTACTTCAGAACCGTTCGGCCCTATCGACCATTCTATTAAAGATCTTTTTATTGTAACTAAGAGTTCGTTACCATCAATTGTTGAACAAGACACTCGTATTTTCTAACGATAGTTACTGTTTTACTGTAACTAATTAATTGTACCTACTTTATAGCCTAGTAAATTTTCTTGGACATTAATTACTAGGCAATAGATAAATGCCCCATTAATAACTGTTACCTTATATCTTAAGTAGACGATTACCTGTGTTGTTATTGTTCCAAGAAAATATATTTTTTATTATTGTTATTGATTAGCTTGCACTTGACCGCTATCTCACCTAATGGTATTTGACGGTCTGGTCGACGATGAAGCATATTTACCTATAAGTAACTAATTCACTCTTGACTTAAAGACTCCCAAATTATAACGATCAGGAAACACCTCTATGTTTGCCGGAATAATCCGGCAGGGAATTCTACTCCTTAGCTGTACCTACGCACGATGAATGTGTTCTGAAATCTTTAATGCCTATAGGTAAGATGTCCACCAAGCCAATAACTGAAATAGTTATAATACAACTACTAGGCACTACACTTTACTATGTAAATTACTCGTTAAATTAAGCAACACCAAAGATAATTGACAGGAATAATCTCAGTTGGCAAACAACCCCTAAATCGCGCTGAAATCAAGCCCTAAATAAACCCTTTGCGTCACAACCTAAACTAATCAAATCACAATTGTGGTAATCTCGTAGAGATACACAGTCAGCAACCACAAAGCGACTCGTCGTCAAAGAGCGAACGATACACATCTCAATATTGTATGAGTCTGTCTATTTTCATATTCTGCGACATTAGCAGATTATCTGCTGATACAAATCGTGCACGAATCGCCAAGGTCGTCATACAAGCTTATAATATAAAACAGTAAATTGTATCGAGACAGTCACAACGAGAAGTTGTAAATAACAGAATCCCACACACACCTGGAAAATTCGGGTTAGATTGGATCATCATAAATTGATTTTTCTGGGTTAGGTTGTTACGTGAACGGTGTTGCGAATCAAACGGGATACAGTGTGGAAGATCTACTAAAATAAATGAGTAATGGCCAGATGTATTTTTACGAATATTTCACGATATACAAAAGTATAATTCATTTTTTATGTTCGTCTTTATTAGAATCGGTCTGCAAAAGAAAGAACTAGCTATTCTCGACTGCAGAAAATTCTCAGTTTTCTGGGTTGTAATTTTCCTGTGCGACCACACTGGAAACACTTTCCTCCACTCTAAATTTCACGCAGCTTTTTATGTTGCAGGCTGTAATTTGCAGAAAACTTTTATACGCAAGAAATGCCGTGAATGTACTCGAGTATATGTATGGAGATTGTATGATTTTTCATGGGCTTTTTGTATTATCTAGCTAGCTATTAAATATTGAGAGCTGAAGATTACAGATACAATACGACAAGACTTCGTATTCAAAATATCGTATTAATTTTTTTTGTAGCGACATATGAACTAAACTACGAAATCCTACAACGCGCAATTAAAGTTCTTTGCGCGATTTGAACTACTAAAGCTTGAAATCATCTCTCGGGCTGCTTCCTAAACTAGACCTAACACTCGCCTGGTTGGAGAATCCTCCTTTTTCAACGGAGGTTTGCGAGACTGTAAACTCTGCGTCCGGTACCTTTTCTGTAAGTCTGGCTTCAAACTGACTGTGTGTACTGTAATTGGCTACTGTGTTTATTTAATACACAAGAAATACAACAATATCAGAGTATGTAGCATTGTAGCTACAATACAGATCCGCTTCCAAGCGAGGAGATTACGGAAGTGAGCCTCGGATCGCTCATTGTACCGCTCCCTCGGGGAGGACTATACTCAGGAGTGGACGCTTGCGGCCAGATACGATTTTAATCACAGACAGATTGAAACTACCTGTACAAAACACGGTCGTAGAGAATTTATTACAGCCAACAAATAAGGCATATCATTAATTATTTAACTATCCGTAAAAGATCGTAAATTTTACGACGTTCCGTCATATTTAACGTCTTGTTTAATACGTAAATCGATTAATACTAGTCTGTGAACTGCTAGCTTCCTCAATCGCTGTCAGTCGCACGCAGCAGTGCAAAGCTGTCATCAACGCTTACTTAGACAAACACTCGAAGATTGTACGCCAACAATTTTATTACAACTAACATCTGCTCGTGGCTTCGCTTGCGTAATAGTAGAAAATAATCCCAAGAGAACATACTCCCGAGACCAAGCATATTTATTACCGAGTAATTGTTTACCTGTGTTCCAAGTTCCATCTAAACCCGTTCAGCCGATTGAGCGTGAATAGTACACATACTCGTACATCGTTGTAGATACAAACTTTCGCCATTATAATACCAGCGCCTCTGGCAGCATGAATGAAGAAAATTATCCCAAGGGAACACTTCCAGGACAAAAGTATCGTATGTGCCATTCTAGGTCATAGTCTACCCGTGTATTAAGTTTCATCAAAACCCGTCCAGCCGTTTGAGCTTGAAAGAGTAACAAACATACACACGCATATTTAAACTTCCGCCTTTATAATATTAGTGTGGTATTTCCACTTATTCTTAGAAATATCTAAAATAACATGTCGTAAGTATCGAACTAGAGAGTAGCGCGTTTGCCAACAAATTAAGATTTTCGCACTAGTTATAAACAATATGTTTACATTGGCAGGAGGGAATGTGTGACACCTGCGTCCTTCTACCGTAAATATTGAACAACTAACATTACTAGTAAGTCTCGACATTGATTTGTTGCTTTATTTACAGTTTACCTGTTCTGGGCTTATTAACGACTGATACATTGTACGCTTGGCATGGCTGCCAACGGAAGTATTCCTGTTTAGGGACGAAAGGTTTCGGCACCGAAACAGGAATACTTCTGCCAACGTGCAGACCTCCAGGGCCCCCGAGCTCAGAAGGCCCCAAAACCTGATTAGCAAACCTCTTATTAAACAAGCGACATAATCTCCTACTTTCTAAATCTAAATTAAATAGATTGTGAGCCAACTTTAATCATGGCAACACATTTTAATCCGTAAAAGATTGACACTCCTTCCCACTCCATAAGAAGTTATTTGAATATTTCCTAAGAAATAAAGGGGATTTAGATTCTTTGAGCCAGATCCGCTGGTCACCGAACTACGCCACTGATTGCACGTGTTTGTTGTTAAGATTTGATATAAAGCAAAGAGTTGAACGGCTTATTTTGTTGACTGACATGAAAATATTACATCGTACGTTACTTTTCATGGAAAACGTAAGATTTTAGAGTACCCAGAGGGGACTCTATTACTCAGCTCCAGTGCCCGTTCGTCCGTAGGTTTGTTTATCTGATTTTCATTTGAATTGACATTCTTCGGTCAGCGGGCTATATCTCATAAAAATAGGAGGTAAAATTTTTACAGAATGTGTATTTTCTATTGCTATAATAAAAATTAAAAGGGGTTCCTGTACAAGAAACGTTATTTTGTTTTTTTGCTCGATTTTAATATTATAGTACGGAACCAGACAGTTTTAATAACATTTTCCTGTATCCGATTCGTGCTCGTGTTTCGTAAAAGTCCCGCGAAAGGGAATTTATAATTCTCAAATTAAGGTCTGCGGCAGCGTGAAGCGTTGCCCAGTTCTCACACTCTAATTGTCCTTTGCACGTGGAAAGGCAAAAAAGTTTATTATTAATTTTATTGTGTAATTAACATTTCCCAATTACCTAAAATCCGGATCCATTTAACTTTTGTAACATTTCTGTTTATCAAGTAAACAAACCGAAAGTATGAGTCGTAATTTTGACCTTAAAAGCTGTATCCTGAAAAAATATGAATGCCATTTTGCCCTTTTCAGATTGCGAAGTATGAAGGCCGAATCGTGACTGTTTTATAAAACGGCGAACATAAACACATCATTCATGCGTAATTGTTATTGCAAAATAGCATGACATTCGCTATTAATGCGAAGTCTTACAAAAAGGTTGCAATTCAATGACGTACGGAGAATTAGCGGAGCATCAGTGCCTCTAGCTAACTAAGTAACAAAGAAAACGCAACGAAAATGAAACACATCTTTACATTGTGTGCGCAATTGTCTGCCTTCAGCTTTACCTTTAAATGGACAGTGCTCATAAAACGTTATGGCTGCTTTTGGCCTGCAAAGAAGAAAATTGTATTTTTCGAACTCTCTAAAACACAGTACTGTTCATAATTTTGTAAACAGTTGTTGCATTTGTAATAACGTCCTAAGAATTCATCCTAAAATAACTGATAAAATGTGTACTAAAATAATCAGTTAAAAAGTATCCTAATTTAACTAGCTTAATTAGATTTTCTCCGCACAATTATCTCCACAATCAGGCCGTCACCTCGCATCAGTAACGCGACACGTAACAAAACCACACGCAAATTACACCACGATACGCTTATTTACCTAAAAACATTAAAGGCTTAGCCGTATTTACGCATTGTTTCAAGTTGATTTTCAATTACCATTTACCTTTGTGAACACCGACTTTTCCTTTGACCCACTCAGGGGATGATCGATAAGTCCCACCTCTGTAAACGGTAAGTAAAATATCTTCTTTTGTTTTAATTTTATAGTCAAGGCTGAACGTTGTATGAAACAGTTATTAATTTTTAGAACTGATTATTTTTATTGTGCATTTGATTTTTTTTATAAACATTGTGTAAAAAGACCGATCACAGCCGATAACTACACATTCTGTACATGTAATTAAGTGACTCAGACCAAAAAATATTGCTGGGAATAAACTTTTTTTTTCATATTTAAAAAATAATTGATTAATATATAATAATTCCGACCAGCGCTCGCGCTTGGTCGTTGAAACGACCGCACGCTTGTGTGTGTGAGGCGCTCGATGTGTTTAGTTTTCATTGCATTTTTTGTTATGAAATGCGTAATTTGTTATGAAAAAGTGATACTTTTGATAATTTTTGTACAGAAGAAAGTTTACTAATAATACTTGGAACAGGATTTTGAAAAAAAAAACAAAATATTTTTTTTTACTTTGACCTTCTATATCTCCAGAACCAGTCAATTCTCAGGTATGTTCTAGAAGACTGTCTCAGATGAGTAGAATATGGAGTTTTCATTAAGGGTCTTTTTACAGGCGGTATTATTACTTACACGCATAATCAATAGATAAGGCCAGGGTTTCTCGATCTCACGTTCTTACCTTTTTTAACGTTCGCAAATGACTGCAAAACTCTAACTCCTTAAAATTCCACCCAAAAAACAAGAAAATGATAAAATGTAGCTGTATGGTGTATGTAAGATGTAAGGTGACAGATGTGCAAATAAACACTCACATAAGCGCTAATGCGCCATAATTAATATAATACATGTCGCAGGCGCTTGTGAGCAACCATGCGTTTAGAAAAATCATAAAATCTTGACGCAAACCCTCTACCGTCCAATGACGAATCACTAAAGGTTCACGTACCTCACTTCGAGAAACCTTGAATTTGACGAACGGAATAGAAAATTAGGTAGATACAAAGCTAATTCATATTTCTTATAAAATGTCTTCCAACATGATAGGTAAAATACGAAACTTAATTAAAACGTATTAAACCTCATATTTATGAATATTAGTAATATTCAGAGGCTAGTTAGACTGTATTTAAAACCGTTTAGGTACGTGTCTGAAACTCCAATATTATATCAAAGACCCTCGCAGACATACTAATATTATACAGGCTGAAAGTTATATGTATGTTTGTGTATCCTTGCTCCTTCACGCTCAAATGACTTTGATGAAGCTTTGTATTGGGATAATTTACACCCTGGATTACAACTTAGGCTATAATTTATAATGAGGAAGCAACTGTTGACTCCATGCGGGTGAAGCCACGGCAGAAGCTAGTCAATGATTAATGAAAACAAATAGTAGCCAAGATATCCTAACAAAAGCCTGTTGCTCTTCTTTCAACGGAGTCTATTTATAACAAGTCAAAAGAGTTTCCTTCACAATTTGGTTCAGATCGTTCAAAGTACAGCCAAAGGAATGTACATCAATAGGCGATGGTCTAATATTGTTAAACAAATTTTAATCAATTTTGGCTATAAAATTTTGCAATCTCTATTAAATAGAGATGTGGCCAAATTAGATGTGAACTTTAAATTAAAATATTTCAATATTTCACAAAAACGGCATGCATACTATATCATATAATACACAGATCCGCCAAATTGCTAACTTTTTTATATCTAAAAGCGCGATTTTTATCAAATTCGTGTCATTTAAGATCAGTGGCTGCCCAGTAGTGTTTGCCCCGACTTACGAGTTGTATGTTGTGAACTCAAACCCCGCCAGGCGCATTACTTACACTGCTCTCAAAACGATAAAAGGAAACATCGCATCGTGAGGAAACTGACATATTTAGAACCAACAATTTAAAACTATGACATACAACAATCTGCATTAAGAGCACAATATGGTTGATTAGGGCTCGTTCGCTCTCCTAGAAAGTTGGCCTTAGTTCTAGTAGAGAGTACATTATAAGGCTGCTTATGCTTAAATAACAATGTTGCATACTTTATTAGATTATAAATACTCTGCCTTTACTGTTCAAAATTAACCACAGTATCTAAAAATAACTCGAAAACGAAAGTTATACATGTAGTTATATATATATATACATATAGTTATAGTGTCAAATCAAGTGAAGTTTCAAGGTTATAAATTGGTTTCGGTAATTACAATTGAACTTTTAGAATATAAGAAGGTACTTATTAAAGTTAATTCAGTGATCATTGCATAAAAAACCTATCCAAAACCACTCTTTGACTGAGAATTTTATAAGAAACAACAGTAAAATTTGACCTTAATTAAAGTGTAGTAAAGTCTATACAAAGCTTTATACATTCGATTTGGCCACCCTATATTATTATAAAAATCAACCTTATAATAATAAAATTCTCAGTAACGGCAAAGGGTAATCGATCTTGGCTATGGCGGCAAATGAAAAACCTATATCCTGAAGAGGATTTTATCCCTTACAATACTCTTGAATTATTACATAAATTTTTATTAATATGATTGATTTGAGACAGGATTTCGAAGATGGATGTGAAATATGAATTTGTACTGTGTTCGTTATTTCGACGTTCGTTACAAATAAAAAAAGCTATTTGCAATTTTGCATTTTTTTCACAATTACTGTAACTGACTAAATATGTAATATTTCAAAACACTGCAATTTTATTATTTTACTTGTTAAAGAGGCAAACCATAAAAAAAGATGATATCTTAAAAATATTTTCGCCCGTATTGTAAAATATGATATTTTTAATAAGTTCACTTTGCATTAGGCTTATAAGTTTTAAATGATTTATTATTATATTATGATAAGTATAAACTAAGTTTTAAATAATTTGCTAATTGTAATAGGCAAATAACACTTTTCAGCTCGATCTCTTTACGAGTACAAGTAGGTTATGAAACTACCTACAAACTGAGCCTCACTTTATTAGGCTCGTTAAATGACCCTTGAAATGAGTTTTTCACTGATCGGAACCTAGTTTAACTGCTTTGTTAGGCCTGAAAAGAATTCCGCCCATCCTAGCCTGTTACCATTAAATTGGACATTTTATTACCTTTCAAAGTAAATTAATAAAACAAGAATAGAATGTCTATCGAAAATCTATTAAATTGAGGTATCGGTCTAAAGCAATACCAATTAGTACCTTGTCTTTCGTTAAGTAATTTAACAATTTGAATTTCTACTAACTCTAACTCTTTAAAGTCATTTCTTGTCATATTTCTCTCACCATTACACAGATATTTCAATTCATTTCTTCGACTAGCGTGCTTCCGTTTTTTGAATTGAGTAATCAGGATTATTATCAAAATATAAATTCTCGAGTTCATCTGGATGGAGAAAGAGAGTACCATTTTCGTTCAAGGGCAATGAAAATTCTTTCGGACTGCGAGAAAAGACCTTCTTTAACAATTGAGTATTTCGTGATTGCTACCTCTTTACTATATCTAAACTAATAACATTAAGTTAAGCAATAACAAAATACTGATAAGTTTTCGCTTGGGTAAAGATGTAATATAAGATAGATTCACAAAATAAAGGTTACAAACTGTATAAAACTTATTTTCTGTAAAAGTTCATAATCAGATTACTAATTTTCTTATTCGCGAAAGATTTTAACTTATATTTATTAAGTTTGGAACAAAAGTGACTTTTCAAGCAACTTACATGTTTGACGTGTTTGTATCTTTGCTTAAAAGACATTTGGCTAATGTCTGTGCAGCTAAGATACGTAGTCTAGACTATGTTAGCTTGAACATCCAATAATACCTATAATGCTAACATTTACTTCCAGAAAGATAACTATTCGGTTTTGTGTTTTAAGGACCCTTAAGAAATTCTTCGACTATACTCTACATCACTCAAGGAATGGTTATATTAGTATCCTCATTAGTTTTGGGCTTTTTTGGACTTAATATGACCTCCAAATAAGTCTATAGATATGAACAGTAGGGGATTTCAACCACTGAAATAGCAACCGACATTGTGTGACAGTGATATAACTACTTTGAAAGTACATTTGCAAACCATTAGCAACGCGTTATAGTCAGTAAAAATATGAATCTGATACTCCTTCCGGTTCCACCCAGTGCAATAGAGTTTATTTGATAATATCCCCAGGGACTGTCGGTCACCTTGCTACGCTACTGATTGCAACCAGGAAATCACTTAAAATACGGATATCTACAATCAGTTCTCTCAGTAATGTGTGTGTGTGTAACCCGTTTTTCTCAGGGGTGCGCACCTGCCCCCGCCAGATAATCTGAAAGCTCAACAAGTGTTACGACACCCTTGAAGAGTTATGTTTCTTACATTAAAGTAGGTGAATGACTCAAATAAAATATAATAGGGGTTATGAAAAACCGTTAACAGAATGCTGTGGTTGCGATTCAGAGCTGCGCTGCGTGTCACTGGATCGATTCACGCACAGAACAAATGTTTGTATGGTCTATAGATAGGTGATCTGGGTATGGGTGGCTTGTGTATTTGAATTAACATGGTTGTGTACGCACCTACGTTATAGGAGTAATTCTTAGTGTGGGGCAAAGGTTTTTTTTAATTATCAGGTTGTGTTTGATCATTTTATGTAGGTACTAGGTACTAATTGTTTCCTTCGTTGATACTTTGTAGTACCACTTACAATTTAAACACAGAAATAAGGCTGCTAACAAATTTTGTAGACCATAAGTGATCTTATTAATAATAATTATAAATCATTATATTTATTTAAATAGCTTTTTCTTTAGCGGCTTTTCTCGCGTAAAATTAATAAAATATCACAAGGGAACATTGTCCATGGACAAAACCTATCCTATACGCTATTCCGGGACATTTTCTACCCTTGAACAACCAAATTCATTCAGCCGGTCGAGCGTGAAAAGGTAAGACACACACACACACATTCACAAACTTTCGCCTTTATAATATTAGTGTGACAAAACTTCATTGTATAATAAATTAATTAACTAAACATGTTAGGCGTAAACGAAAAGCTAGACGATCAACAATTATAATACCTAAAGTTACCTAAGTAGAAGGCTCAAAACGTTGAAAGTTGTTCAGACTCCTAAACTAATTCCAAGACAATCCCATTTGCCAGACACGAACAAAACACGTATTTACATGTTTAGTTATTAAACTGCTTACTGCGGCAATCCGTTAGCTAGTTACATTGCCTGAACAATGGCCAGTGATTAAACATGCATGTTATAAACTAGGGACGTAACTAACGTACATTTGAATCGAATACAGAACCGGAGTTTTGAAATTTAAAAATCAGAATCGGAACTGAAATCGGAGGTGGAGGTAGAAGCGTCAAATGAGATACTGGTAAAAATAATCAAATACTCGGACGGACGCGAACCACCGATTTAAGTTCCACTTAAATTTATCGGAACCATAATCGGAACAGAGTTGCTGCTTTAAGCTCGCCTGTATATATGAACTATTTACACCTAACATGGTGTAAATAGTTCGGGTTTATGCTATGTTTTTGTGTACAATAAAGAATTAAGAGTTGTAAAATTAACGGAAGTTCCGATCTCTCAAAATCGAAATGGGATTCGAAACTTCGTAACATCTCTGTTTCAAAAACACTAATTTAATAAGCAGAATAATTATCATCCTCGAAAAGAGCTTGAGTCGTATGCCGTAAAATTTAATCACTTTGGGACAGTTTTAGGAATTAATGGTAATTGTCATGCGTGTTACTTTGGAGCAATCTTTCCGAAATAGTCGTATTATTAAAAGTTTGAACTTTTTACTCAACAAAATTGGGAAAGTAATGCACGAAAATAGGAAACCCAAGAAGACAAATGAGTCTCGTTCTAAAAATATTGTAAACTAAGTTTGGTATTCGTTCTGCAGAAATGTTCGAAAGAGTTGCTTTGGCCCTGAACTGCAAACGGATATTGAAGTGACACACAGGTGAGCAATTTTGACACTCCCTCTTGCTCCAATTAGACCGGGAGAAGATTTTTGATGATAGCCCACCTAATAAAGCTGTATATTGGTGCGGCTATAAGTGAGCTCCCCTACACGGACGCAGCGAAAAACCGGCATCATAAAAACCAATTGGATCTGGATGATCCGTACTTCTTTTGACGGCCACTCACATACTCCTAGCTATGATTCTCTCGTATCGTGAAATGGATTCAAAACCCTAAATGAAACAAGAAAATCAAATAAATAAATATCACGGTTTTAGTAACAACTAAGTACACTTCAGCAGTTTTACATAATTTAACAGATTGTGCCCGCCATACTAGAGTATGGCGGGCACAGTAACAGTGACATATATAAATAAATAAGTAAAAGTATGTTCAAAACCGATAAAGGTTACTATGAGATAGGTAAGTAGACTAACCAGGCAAGTAAATCTGTAAATTAAAAGATAAATTGTGTTTGGAAGAAAAATCAATGTATTAGCAAAGGGAAAACTTGTGACAATTATTTATAAAAATGTAATAAAAATAATGACACAACAAACAAAACTGTAAGTTACATCAATAATATGACTTACTGTCCAGTACTTTTATTACTACTACTTAAGTGTTTTTAACATTAACCGTTACGGTAAAGAAAATCTGCAACACAGCATCTTCAAAAAACAATGATGAGCTACAGAAACGGACACAACAAAAATTTATAGACTATGGATTTGACCTGCGTCGAACAACGTTCTACTAAATTGATTAACGGGTCACACACGACGAAGGCCAAATGCGGTCAAGAACAGACAGTAGGCATAACAAATGGTTCTCTTACGTTACAATATGGCAGGACTACGGGTCCCGTATATCACTATTTACTATTTTTTCGGTCCTATACAATGGACATTATTTTTCTTATTGTTTCTTGCGTAGTTTCTCGTGTTTTGCGGCTTATTGGACAGTTTTCGATGTAATATTGGGTAGCAATGACAGCGGGGTCGAAAGATTGTTGTATGTTTTATTGTGCGGTTTATTTTAAACATGAATGAATTTGGAGATCAGCTTTTTTTTTTGTACGGTTTTAGTCTTTACTTGGTAATAGAAAAAATATGTAAAAAACATAGGAATTTTCGGGGATTCACTACGTTACACAAACGAAGCTGCAAAATTTACACCATTAGTATCTGTATAGTAGAATTCTAAAAATGCTATTCATATTTTTGCGAACATGTTTTTTAACAACTGGCATTACAAAACAACATCGTTTAGTAACTATTTTTTAATTTAAATTCATTTCGCTAAAAAATAATATTATAGTATTTTTTTGTAGGCACACACAATAAATAAAATATACCTACATGAATTTATAAAATCATTGTTCTTTAATTCTAACAAAAATGGCTAATAGGATAGCCCATTCCGATAGCAATTTACCACATTTTAGTTAACGCATTATTTCGACGAATACTTTCAAGACCCCAATTAAGATATTCAGCAGCCTCCCGAAACAGATCGGATGAGTTGTTGCGATTAGAGCGGCTCAAGCAGTCAGGCCTCTCTGCTATTTCGCGTGAGATAACTCGCCAAATCGGCCGCCTTTAAGGAAAAGGGACGCATCTGACCATTACATAAAACCATCCTGGGATTTTTCCAAGTAGCTTGGCTTCGACTTCCAGTTTAATCGTATGCTGCTGAATACCTGAGTTTTACATTGAGCGACTGCCTATCAGATACCCAAGACCCAGTTAATGGGGAAAACCATACACTTTGGTTAGACTGGTGGTCAAAGTTTCTGGCGTATGTAATGATTGTCAACGATTTTCGAATGACAACCGGGACCAAAGGCTTGATGGGCTTTCCGAGGTATATATTGATCTTAGAAAAGTACCTATATTATGAAATGAATAGAAAAAATCACATTGGTACTGGCCTGGTTGTGTGCCCGCAACCACATGCAAGTCAATGGGCCCTCACATAAAACCGACATAAAAAATAACTAAAGGATATGAAATGTTGAACATCATAACCCTATAAAGACGCAGGTTATAGTGGTGGGCAGTCCTAGGATGGTTTCTAGGATCGATTGGAGGACCCTTCCCCAAGTCTCTTTTGACAACTCTATAATTCCCTTCAGTGATAAAGTTAAGAACTTGGGGATATATATTGACATGAACTTTTCTTGGACTGCCCAGCTACAGGAAGTTAGCCGTAAGGTATTCGCATCTGCCGCAACTTTGAGAAGACTCCGTAATTTCCTGCCGACCACCACCAAGATTGCACTTGCACAGTCCCTTCTTCTTCCCATCCTTGATTATGCTGATGCCAGCTATCTTGACCTTACCCAAGAACAACTGGATAAACTTGAGCGGCTTCAAAATTTTTGTATTAGGTTCATATTTGGTTTACGCAAATATGACCATGTCTCCGAATTTCGTGTGAAGCTCAAGTGGTTGCCAATTCGCCTTCGCCGGAATGCTCATATTCTTTCCCTTCTATATAATGTTCTCTCTTCCCCTTTTACGCCTCTTTACCTCAAAAAACGTTTTGAGTTTCTTTGCAACTTACACTCAAAATTTCTTAGGTCATCAGAGAATTTGCGACTTAAAATGCTAATGCATTCCACAACTTTCTTTGATAAATCATTTACTGTCCAAGCTGTTCGTCTGTGGAACGCATTGCCAGATACGATTAAACGTGCTCGATTGTTGCCTGTTTTTAAAAAACTCGTTAAAGAACATTACTTGTCGCTGTGAGTGTCGATAGTCATAATTTATATTTCTGTTTGTAGTTTTGATTGTGTATGTATATATGTATTTATTATATAGCATATGTATATATCTATGTATCTATTATAATATATATAATTTGTAAAATACTGGTATTGTCACACCAACGACAGCCCCATTTCTTGTCCAGACAATCTCTGTCCATCCCAGGTTGCCTGGAAGAGATCGCGGAATGCGATAAGGCCGCCCATTGTATGTGTTTTAGTTTTTAGTTTTAAGTTTCCTTTGTTGTAATAATAATTGGTGTACAATAAAGCGTATAATAAATAAATAAATAAATAAACATGTATGTTCGCTGAGACCAGAGAGTCTTTTTCTAGATAAGCCTTCTTTTTCTGATTTAGAATATGTTGCTAAATATCTCAATTTCCCTAAAAGGGCAGATGTGACATTTTTGCTTTGGCCGGCAGAAATGTCGGTCAATTACCCCTGATCCTTTTAGGTGTTAATCGATAACTCAAGAGCATCAACTAAGTGTCTCCTCATTACCGACGCTACGTAATATTATATTACGATCTATGAAATGTAAAGCTCATTTCACACCACGCTATAATATAATAGCATATAGCATAGAGTTCATAGCACAACAATATCGCTCGCCATACATTTATTTAGAACACGTTCACACTTTCCTATACTTTATATTATTACTAGCGACCCGCCCCGGCTTCGCAAGGGCACAAAAAAGGTAGTGTTTCTCTACACTGATGCATGTATTATACATATAAACCTTCCTCTAGAATCACTCTATCTATTAAAAAAACCGCATCAAAATCCGTTGCGTAGTTTTAAAGATTTAAGCATACATAGGGATATAGGGACAGAAAAAGCGACTTTGTTTTATACTATGTAATGATAAATGTATGGCGAGCTATATTTAAGTGCTATGAATTGTATCCGATATGCTACCTATTACAGCGTAATGTGAAATTAGTTTTATGCTTTAGTAAGTTTTCAACTATAAAAGTAAAAGTCGTTGAAGCATAATGATAGCGATTTGGCCCAAACTTTTGAGGTTATTTGGAAGTAAGATGAAAAGAAATTGGCTTACGGACTATCCCGCATAATTTTCCTATAATCGATGCTTGTAATGTTTAAATAAGTGATTTACATAATTTTCAAATATTATGATCATCTTTGAACCTATTCTCTCATAAATAAGTACCTATTAACTTGGAAATACGCAATTTATTTCAAAAATTTATAAAGATTAGAGTTGCTCCAGGAGCAGGAATCATAATTATACTACTATGAAAATACCTATTTTTTTACAATTATTATCAACTAGCTTTATTAAGCAGCTTCGCCCGCAAGAACGTAGGTTTGTTTACAAAAACTTTGGACCCTCGTAAAATATCACAGTTTCGGCTGTGCGTTGATATGTCAGTCAATCAGTTTCTCCTTTTTATATATATAGATATATCTAAGCACTATCACTTAAAAAAACGTAATAACCACCTCATACTTTCAGACTGCATTCTTATAGCCCGCAAAAACAGTTCTATAAACCAAAGTTTGTAAATCAGCGTAATGTTCCCCCACTACTTGGACAAATGCGGAAACGTTTGCAAGAGTAACCGCGGCCCTGAAACGTAAAGGGAAGAAAAGTAACTGAAGGACGCAGATGAGTCAACTGAAAGTCTGTCTTGCACTCTTGTTTTATACTAGAGCGGGAAAAGTCATTGCATGATTTCCCACATCAAGTAAATTAGTACTAAGTTATTCTAAGGGAAACAGATATCTAATCTATTTTTAAAACTCGTAAAAAGCCATTCAAGAACTACAATAATATGATAACGTCTACGACCGAATCACTAAAAAAAACATTACAACAATAATTGTAAAACAACATAATTTTTTTCAGACTCCGCGTTCTTTCTACAGTTCCCTAAACCAAATATGTAGAGAATTTTTCAACTAATCGTATGTCCAAGAACTTTACAATGTGAGTTGTTGAAGAACAAACAAACAAAACTAGCTAGTTCTCTCCACAAATCTACTAGCCTAGTTGTGAAGTATTTCGCTCTAACAAATGTGTTGCATGATACAAGTATCAAGAATGCTTCGTACTATCCACACTAGATTGAATTAAACTACCAATGACGTCACTAATGGCGTCATTTTTATTTTATGTTCTACTATTCATACTGAGATCAGACTGACTCCTACGTAAACACAAACTTTTCGTAGTAAATATCAGGGAAAGTTCTAGAAAAATATGCTTAAAATAAAAAAAATTGAGCACTGTAATAACGTATTTCGTTAAAATAATTTTATTTCCTTTTCAATTTATAAATACACTATTTGCTGCTAGCAGCTTCGCCTTATTCTATTCCAGGACCTTGTACCAGGTTTCATCGAAATCCTTAAGGCCCTTCGAGCGTGAAGAAGTATCAAACGCAAGACATAAACACACTCACAAGCCAGCAAAACCGTAGGGGTCCGGCTGAATCAAAGCGTACTGGGGCCATGGGTTATGTGAAAACGAACACCGGGGCCCTGGAACGAAGGCAAAAAAGGAACAACAGAGAGGGTTTTAGTAAGTAAAAGTCTAACACCGCCCTCCCGCTCCGCCTAAGAGCGGGAAAAGTCATTCTGATGATTTTCAACCTAAAAAAATACAAACATGAACCTTTACAACATTTATAGCGTGATACCTTTTTGTTTTATTTCGTAATACACATCCAACACTTGGTAACACGAGACGGTGCGATCATCTTACTGGATGATGTAAATGGGGTCGGCGCCCAAATGTATTGTCTAACATTTTTCACCGAGTTCAAATGTAATCGTGAAACAACACTCCCGCAAATACAAATAAACGGTTTAACGGAAAAAATCGGATCACGCACCATTTGTTTACATGAAAAGTTAAGTACGTGACGAGAAACTCTGTAAAGAATAAGCTTGTAAAATGTATTGTTAAAGGCTTTGGCTAAACGTGCCGTACTTTCATTTCAGATCTTAATTAGTTTTGTATCCCAGGGGCAGCTTGCACGTATAAATTCTGGCTTTTCGGCTATTTTCACTAACACTTAATGAGTTTTTCGACGCTAAGCTGTTGTTTGTTTGCCATAAACTAAAATGCAACGTGACCCCAAATCCGCTTATGCACTGAAAAGATATGTATACGAGAGGATGATGGGAAAATCAGGTTGACCTGTTTCAGAAATCTATCTGAGCTATGCCTGAGCTGAATGAAATATATCTTGCCTATTTGTTTCTTATTTTGATTTTTTCTATATATG
This sequence comes from Mythimna separata, assembly GCA_030763345.1. Classification (NCBI taxonomy): domain Eukaryota; kingdom Metazoa; phylum Arthropoda; class Insecta; order Lepidoptera; family Noctuidae; genus Mythimna; species Mythimna separata. The sequence continues at coordinate 16,254,003 of CM061171.1, read as the reverse complement.
AGAAAGGTATTTACCTAAACTAAACTAGTTTTGATTGAAAAACTCCTGCAGGTAAACCTGCTTTTTGTAAATATCAACAATAGAGTAAACGAATGCCAACAATATTATGACTAAATTATACAAAATAAATAAACAATGCGGCAGAGGCATAATACTGAATATTTAAAAAGATATTTAATGCACAAACACGGCTGGGTTACATTACAATGTATAAATATGTGGGGGTCTACTGTACGACCACGACCAACCCTTGTTACTAAATGTTTACTTAAAACATCAACTTTGAATTCATATTTGTGGACACATTGACTGCAATTTTTTTCAAATTCGTGTACAGTTTCTTTCGATAATCTCCTACTCTCAACTATTGGTCCTAGGAAATAATTGACGACAGAACCTTCTAACAAAATGTTTTTAAATATTAAAACACTTTAGAAACTTTCATAAAAAAGTGTCGTTAAAACTATATCGTTCAGTTTGAAAAGTTTTTACAAGTACTGAAGTCTTCTTAGAGAATAAACTAAATGTTCCAACATTTTCAACTACCCACTTCACTTCTCGACGAGTTGTGAGAAATTTTTATCGTAATTCATGAAAAGCTTCCACATGATTTCCCAGTTAACTATGAGGTAAACGCTAGTTAATATCTGCCAAATTGATTTTCCAACAAAGATGAATGTTCTATAAATAATCCTTGTTCGATTCGGATCAATATATCGTAGTTCATTGACTTCATTCAGGGGCTTGTATCTAAATTATTGCGGCGTAGATCAATCGATCGATCTCGAACACGTTGCCAACTGTTGTTTACGAGCCACGACCTGTATCCTACATATTATCGTCTCTTGAAGTTTAAAATTGACTGACATTTAGGTCTAACCTGAATATCCTGGAAAGTTTTCAATGGCCATTCTTAAGGGCAAGATTGAAATGTCAGAATTTCGATCTAAACCTTAAGAATGGCCTAAGATCAAAATTTTCTCACCAACGACGCCACAACGAGTATTGCGTGGTTTGAGAAATATAAAAGTGTCCGACTCTACTGGTTAGGAAGTTACCTGATTTTTCTGAAAATTGACAAGTCGCGAAAGGACAAATCATACCTATATATACCTGTTAAGAGTTAACAATTCCTAGTATAAAACTGAGAGTTTCTAAAAATATATAGCTTCCTAAAAAATGGACATTATAAAATCATATCCTACAATCATTGAATAATCCCCATTTCTTCCTTCCTCTAATTCTAAAAATATTCACCGTTATATGAACGACTTAAGAAAATTCATACGTAGGTATAATTTAATTCAAAATTAATATTCCTGTTTATATTCATGACTTTTCAGGACCAGAAAACAATTTCCCGTATAAACGACTTGAGTATTTGGGAACTCATTTCCTTATGCGAAGATATAAACAAATAAATCTCATTTACGCCACAATAAATTGTATGAGGACACCAAATAATTCATTCAAAGCTTCGCATATAAATTATTTATAATATGAAACTGAGTTCCTAATGAGAACGTAAAGATATATGACGTAGCAACGCAACGCACAGCGCTGTGGGTTTGTTGGAAAGAGTTACCATGGAACGCAAAGATCAAGTGAAGGAACACGAGTAAGTTTTAGTCAGTAAGAATCTGACGCTGAATCTCACTCCATCCAAAGTTTGAGGAGTTGGTGATTTTCCACATAGATTCATAATATACAATGTGGATGGACAAGACGACAATAAATAAAAACACTGGCAATACACTACTAATACTGGCATTATGAATAACTTTTAGTATGGGACCAACCCTGAAATTGCGAAAGATGTTTCAGCTGTCCCGTACATTTTGTCGACTTATGCAAACGTAAATGTATGGGACAGCTGATTTTTTTTTTTAAGATGGGAAACCATCTAATGACTTCTTTCACTCTAGAGCGGAGTAGGAGAATGTGTCAGAAATGTACGAACTAAAACCATACATACCTATGTAAGTACTTTCAGTTACCCTTTGCGTTCTAACACCACAGGTATTCCTTTCAGAAGTCGACCCTTGGCTCCAATAGGCTTTGGTTCTGCTGAGGTCTATGGTTTTGCTGACATCTTTTTAATGAATGACACGTAATGATAAAGTAAATTTAAATCATTAAAATAATGTCCATTAAACGGACACACACAAAGAAAATCTTTGTTTGGCTGGCAAGTTGTGTTAAACTAGCTTCTGCCAGCCACTTCACCCGCTTGCAAGTAAAAAATACATGCCAACGTTTTTCAATGATAAAGTATTATAATGCTTATTGAATATTCTAATGTTTTTTTTTTTTCAAATCAGTCCAGTAGTTTTTGAGTTTATTCATTACAAAAAAATACTATGAACGATAGATACATACAAGTAAATATGTTTATGTAGGCTATGTGCGTCAAAAATAAAATATAGTAATCTCTAAATCACCATTGAAACGTACGCAAGGCTATAATAATTTATTATAGTACATAACTTATTCCATTATTTTTAATAGGGCACAATGATTGGTGTTTAACAACCCCAGACAAAATTATTGAAGGGCACTCAATCAAAACGTGATGTAATAAGTATTTTCGTTTCATGTAAAAATAGGCATTGATTTTAAATTGGTTCTTAGCGTTTATATACGAGTATCAATAGGTAGCTATAGCATGATTTGTACCCGACTTCAAAAAGTAGGAGGTTATATGTTCGGCTGTTACAATTTTTTTTCATGTATGTATTTTGACTTAGTTTTCAGTCGACTGCGGACCTATTTTTTTAAAAAATACTGAGAGGTAAACAGTAACGTTCCGTATTTTGGACTTTTCATTATTCTTAGATATTATTGTATTGAAGTCAGTTTAATTTTTTGTAAAAAGTTTTTTGGCTCAAATTTTAAGGTAAACACAATCTTTGTGAAATATTTTGTGCACGCTTATATTTTAAGTCCTTTTGGCCGAAGTTCCACTCGACTCAGTTGTTACAACGACATGTCGGAACACCAAGATTAAATCAACATACTTAATTATTAAGCTATAACTATCAATTTGATTAAGGAATGTTGAGTACATTGGAGGAAATACCTTAAAAGATAAAGATGACTTATAAAAAAAAGAAAGTAAGTACATTATACAGTTCAAAAGAATAAAGCTTTGAGTTAAGAAGACGAGTAGTAGTACACTAGTCGTACACAACTCACGCTTAACTGCCATCATTTCACTCAAACTTATTCGTTCAGTAAACGACATCGCGAAACTTCTACGTGCTAAAACAAATGCACAAGCTGTGGAACAAAATGTCTTCATTCGGTGAAACCGGATTATCCATAAGCAGTATCTTGTTTATACTAATAATAACAGTCTCGACAGATGCTGTCTCGTCTTATTGAAACGCGTGACGGTTAAATAGCCATCGTAGTTGTCTGAATTTTTCTAACGTTCTGCGCAACTTTCTTATATTTTTATTCCATAAGTAACTTCTCCTGACACTAGACACACACAAAAACAAATACAAATACAAGAAAGAATCAGCGAAATTGATCCAGCCCTGTTGACGTGACTAAGGGTATAACTCCCGGCAAATAAATTGGCAAGAAATTGACGTAATGGGGGTAATTTCGCGCATGGTGCACAAAAAAGCGAATGAGCAAACGGGACGTAACGCAGTGCGGAGGCAAAAGTCGACTAACGCACCAATCATTGACTACTATTATAATACTACACCAATCGCGTGCAGGATCGGCGCTACCTCATACCCCGCGTCCCGCTTGACCACCAAATAGATCTAAAAAACGATTTCTGCGCAACTAACGACTCTTGCCAAGTTACATGCCGCTGGTTATAATAGGGATTGCCTGAATTTTTATGTATTTATTAGGGGTCTCGTCAGACGTTGTCCTGTCAAAACTGGCGTTTCGTCAGAAAAAAGTTTAGAACCCGATTGCAGAACCTTGGAATGAAGGCTAAAGAGGAATATAGTTTAGTCAGTAAAAATATGACTCACTCTTCCGCTCCACTCTAGAGCAGGAGAAGTTAGTTGTTTCATTTTGGCGTCTAAATCACCATACCTATTTGAATAAAGATAGAACTATAAAGAAGCCTTTCTCTTAATAAGTTAAACTTTTTTTAACTTTTTTGTCCCAGTTCGTATGGGATAATTTCCAACTTTGATGCGAGCAAAGCCGCAAGCACAAGCTAGTGTGACATAATCAAAGAGAGGGGCTGTACGACCCAGAAACACGCGTAATTTAATAGGGGAATCGCTCGTATGCATTCACTGGGAAACCGCGTTTGATCCAATATACTCAAAGAATTTAATCCAAGTGACCGATGAATAAATTTTCCTATTTCTCGTAATAAATCCATAACTGAAATTCCATAGCTCTTCTTTTTTTAACAGAACTGAAACCATTATTATAATGCTATAAACAGATCGAAGTAAGTTTCGATGTTGGAAATAACCTCTGAAACTACTGGATTGATTCTGAAAATTCTTTCAATAATATGTATGTACGCTATCGCTGAGCTCTCGTGGCTAAATAGTAATAGCCGCACGGGTCAATCTACAAGGTTAAGCAACGCTTACCACGATTGGTCTGTGGATGAGTGGCCATCTTAACATACCGAGTTTCCTCCGTGCCTCGGAAAGCACGTTAAGCCGTAGCTCCCGGCTGTCATTTGTAGATCTTTGGCATTCATTACGGATAATCAGAAGCCAGTAAATCTGACTCCAGTCTTGCCATGAAATACCGTGTTACCCCAGTTAATGGGTTGTGGAGGTCTGGTAGGCAGCCGCTACTCGTAAAATACTGGTATTCAGCTAAATCCGGCTAGACAGGAAGCCGACCCCAATGTAGTTGGGAAAAGGCTAGGCAGATGATGATGATGCTATCGCTGAGCTCTATATGATATAAGTAAATTATTCTCACATTAAGAGTTTTGTGAGTGAAGCCACTGTAGCTGTAACACGTTATTAAACATTATTAAGCATGGCAGGCCTTATCACGGACTTCTAGATTTTACCTTTCCCTTCCTATCCGTGAGTCACAAGTTGATGCAGTAACCTGTCGCCCTATTATGCATTAACACATTCTAATTATCTATACCACACAACCTAACGTTGGTCTACAGCAATGCACACCGCAGGCTAACAACGCTTATAACTCTACGTAGGTACACGTATACTCTAATGACGTCTAAATACCTATTGTCAAAACGCCTATTCAAAATCATAACCCATGTGACTTTATCGATTCTTATCCGTTAAAGTCTTCACATTCTAACCCACGAAGCTATGTTCACACGGGGTTACTGCATTATACTATAAGTGTACCGAAATGTTCCCATCACACGGTGTTTCACGGAAAGTTTTTTACAGTCTTAGCTTCTACTAATGGAATAGTTGAAAATGATCCCTATATAACATATTCCCCGGAGAAAAAGTATCTTACATGCTATTCCAGGACACGCTCTATATCATTCTATACTAATATTACAAAGCGGAAGAGTTTGTTTGTTTGTTTGAACACGCTAATCTCAGGATCTACTGGTCCGATCTGAAAAATTCTTTCACTGTTAGATAGCCAATTAATAAAGGAAGGTTATAGGCTATATAGGCTATCTAACATCACGCGAGGACTAATAGGAGCGGAGCAGTAACCAAAAATGGGTTTCAGCTAGTCTATACTAATATTATAAAGAGGTAAAATTTGTAAGTTTGTATGTTTGTAAGTTTGTATGTAGGGGGTAATCTCTGGAACTACTGGTCCGATTTGAAAAATTCTTTCAGTGTTAGATAGCTCATTTATTGAGGAATGCTATAGGATATATACCATCACGCTACGACCCACGGGAGCGGAGCAGTAACGGAAAATGCGGGTGAAACCGCAGGGGATAGCTAGTATACAATATAGGTATACCAAGTTTCATTGAAATCTATTCTGTAGTTTTTGCATGATAGTGTAACAAACATCCGAATACGAAATTTCGCGTTTATAATACTTGTGTTAGTAGGATTTATTTAACCGGATAAACAGCGGGCTGTTGCCAAAACAAGCTTAGATTGAGTTAATCACGAACAATGACGATTATTATGAACGTAATACACTGACGGATACGCTGGTTGCCTTACAGCTGCATTCAAGCCATGTTATGATCAAGGAGCACAAGCTCTTAACGCGATCCATTTGACGACCTAAACTGAACTGTTAAAGAGATGGAGCTGTATAAAGCGTATAGCTCGATCCCTCTTTTTCGCTTCCACACCTGACATTTTAACACGTCATGGTTAGGCCCCTCCTAATTATTTAGAAACTAGCTACTACCAGCAGTTTTACCCGCGTGGAAGTTGAAAATTCCATGGGAACATATTCTCGGGATAAAAAGTACCTTATTCAGTATTCTAGGACATGGTCTACCTGTGTGTCAAATTTGATTCATATCGATTCAGCCGTTCAAGCGTGAAGTAGTAACATATACGTAAATACACATACACTCAAACTTTTGCCTTCATAATATTAGAGCGATTCATTCTCCGTTTGCAAAGACCTAGTCTTCATTAAAAATCACATTCTCGAGTCATAGAGCTCATCAAAACAGCCTAATTTAAATTCTATAACCAAATACAGTCCTTCCCGTCCACATTAGGCCATCAGACACATAATCGCCATTAACTGTAGCCAAAACAGAACAGATTCTATTGTGACCGCTATATGATCGTGCGCTGACCGGAAGCTTAGTAACAAAAGGTCGTAAGTGATAAATGTAAGCATTAGTTTAATAGTGGAAAATACGGTAACAATAGAAGCTTCTGTGGATAATCATATAATCAATATTTCTGAGGTTAAACACTAAAAAGGTCGCTGTCATGTTCTTTAGGTAATGAACGTAGATTAGGAATTTATCTATTAATCATTTGACGGCATAATTTGACACCTAAAACTTTATAGATAGAGGTGTACTATATGTAGGTCTATTTTACTACGAAGGGGCATCTATTGTTTATTTATTAAGTCGGTGATTGAAGTACAACTCGGTCACATTAAATTGACGCTAGGTGTCGATGAAATAACGTCTAAAAACTATATAACAGCAACAGTAAACTAGCCAAATTATTGACGTGTAGCCGTGTATCGATGAACGAACAAAGATGCTGACCATACCTGACACTTGCCAGATGATCTAAAGGAAATGCGATGGGAAACAGGGTGATGCTCGCATTTCAGAGATGCGTCAAGTTAATGTGACCGAATTGTACAAGCTTATACCGTGGTTTGAAAGAACGTTGGTTTAACTCGCAGCTCGTTGGTGCTGATAGACTAGCGAGTAAAACAGTCGTATCGTATAGTAGCGAGTAAAAACTGAAGCAAACATGACGAGCCGCGAGCCATGCTCGGCAACTTATACAACCGCGGTACATATTGCAATAAAACTTCGACGAGCTATACGGACGAGCCATAAGACCTCTGTGATATTTATTTCATCACCACTGCTCTCACAACGGTGAAGGAAAACATCGTGAAAAAACCGGCATGTCCTAGAACCAAAATTTCGAAGAAATGCGACATCCACCAACCCACAATGGGCTCACGTAGTGGATTACGGCACATTCTTTCTCTTAGAGAGATTGTGCCGTAATTCCAGCAGTGGGAACATTACAAGGCTGATGATATGCTATGCTGTAAGTCCACGGTTTTACTCGCCCATCGATCATCGATCAGGGCCTTTATACTTGATAGACGCGAGTCTAGCAAGTGTCAAATGAGAAATTGATCACTAATTTTTCACCTGATGGTAAGCACTAAGCAATCATTTATGGTCGACGATGGAACATGTTTACTTAGAAGTAACCTATACTCTCTTGACTTAAAGACCCAATTGTGTGGCTAACCTTTAGAATTCACATATTCTGGCAGGGGATTCTATTCCTTAGTTGTACGCACAATTTATGTGTTTCCAAAACGTTTTGTGCACTAAGTGTAACAAGCGCGAACTTACTTACTTCCACTACGCTAAATCCTTGCCAAGTTACATGCCAGCGACTATACCGGTGGCGTAACGCAGTACGTCTAGTAATCTGATGCTGGAATAGACTTGACATAAATAAGTTTGGTTGTAGAAACCAAAGCTTTAGGACTTTCTTGAAAAATATAATTCTTTCCAAACATTAGAACACTTGATTTGATTGTCTACGAACACTTATTAAATATGTGCTATCAATTGTATGTGTTTTTAAAATAAGTTTTTCATTGTTATTTTTCTTGAAAAGTTCCTTCAATAAAGTATATAATAAATAAATACCTCACTTGCTTAACCGTGATGATTACCTACCTTAAGTTATGCTACTCCTCCTCTTCAAGATCAACATTCCCAGTTAACCCGTTTCGCTGAAATCACACATCAAATAGTACGGTATATAGCATTAGCACTTGAGACGTCTCTGATCGATCCGACGCTTGTTGAGCCGTTCCTCTCCGATTAATTAACTCTTGTATCGACATGTCACTCGTTCTACAATTCAGGTAAATCAGTATATCAAACGAAATTCCAATTTGTTCCTCGTAACCAATGTTTTGACATAATGAAATACGGCGTAGGTATATCGGTAACGCTATATGTATATCTACGGGCGTACAAAGGACCATGGGGGATTTTATATGAACCCCGTCCCCACCCTTCAGCAGTCATGGGATGTGTCTTGATTTGTTCACTAGGACCCAGAAAAGTCTAAAGTACCTGCGTTAGTTTCAAAATCAATTGGGTTTATTTAAAAAAACACCAAAAAATATATTTTATTTTTCAACTAAAATATTTTTTTTCTACAAACAAAAAGCATATTTTCACGTAAACAAATGACGATTCTATACAAAAAAAATATATTTGGTTCTCAAAGGAACATCTTTGAGTAATCTCAAAAATTTTCACTCAAAGAGTTTTTACTGCGTTACGTTACTGAATTTATACTGCAACAAAATGCACTAGGTGTTCATTCTAGATAGCTCTCGGTAAAACCTCTTTTAAAAGATTTCTAACTTAGGTTAGGTTGGAAAAACTCTTTTTTTCTCTTGACTCCTGGAGCAGATTTTGAAACGCTTCGGTTTTCTGATTAGTATTGGCCTGAGGAACAAAATGCACTAGGTGTTCATTCTGGGCAGCACTTGGTCGAACTTCCCATAAAAGATTTCTAACTTAGGTTAGGTTAGGTTGGAAAAACTCTTTTTTTCTCTTGACTCCTGGAGCAGATTTTGAAACGCTTCGGTTTTCTGATTAGTATTGGCCTGAGGAACAAAATGCACTAGGTGTTCATTCTGGGCAGCACTTGGTCGAACTTCCCTTAAAAGATTTCTAACTTAGGTTAGGTTAGGTTGGAAAAACTCTTTTTTCTCTCTTGACTCCTGGAGCAGATTTTGGAACGCTTCGGTTTTCTGATTAGTATTGGCCTGAGGAACAAAATGCACCAGGTGTTCATTCTGGGCAGCACTTAGTCCAACTTCCATACAAAGATTGGCAATGTCCTTACACTTGTTTCAATTCTGTTGGATGGTAGGTACGTTTCCTTTAATTGAAAACATTATTATGATCGCTGCTTACGCAAGCTAGCCCTATAAACATTTTTTTTTTTGTATCATGTATCCAAACGCATCTCACACATTATAATCCTTCATATTGGACGACAGTATTGAGCCAATCATACTCCAACTTCCCATATCCTAATATCCCATGCCGGCGAATGAGAAAGCTTGTTCGCCGCTAAGCCAATCAGGAACATTTCCGCCTACCGCTGCAAAGAAAGGTCGCCATTTTTTTTGGTTGACCGCTCTCTTCTGCTTCGAGACTCCATACGCACAACACCACCGCAAGAAAACTCCGCTGAACCAGGGAACCCGCGGCGCCGCGGTGATCTAATATCTAATCCTCCTAATTAACGTGTTGGCCGACACAAAGACACAGTGACGCAAAATATAACCGATCTGTTAATCGCGAGTGAGACCCTCCGAGAACACGTGTTAGTGTCGTCATCCACCCGGCAGTCCGTGCATCAACCTGGCTTCCAGATCTCCCAAGTAAGTCACAATACTCTTCCCATACCTACTTCCTTTTGCTCAATTTCTGTGTCGTCCAATATATTATCCAACGTAAAAATTATTTTCCCGCTAAACTTATATAACGCTAATCTGGTCCTTCGAGAAGCGCAATCCTAAAACTTACCATAAGTTAAATGGTCCTTCGAGCCGGATTCATAGAATCAGCATTCATAGGTCTCATACCTAGGATTTAGGTTAAATAGGTACCTACTTATCTAACCTGAATTCGTAAAACCGCCATATTGAACGCATACTATCGTTCTTACATTCCCCGCTAGGTACATACCTACATCATTGGGAACTACTGTACCAACTTAATGGTTCGCCTGTTGCATTGAAATAGCATAGGGAATTATTAAAACCGCTAATTATCGTGAGTTAGTTCGGCAAACTTGCCTATAACATAAACTCAACCGCAATAATTTTCTTTCACCCGCTACTTAAATAAAAAAAAATATAAAATATTCTTGAAGTCTACCTACATAAACCTTAATTATTTTGTCCGCTATAGTTACTAGAACTATTCCAATATGGAAGATCTTCAAATAAAAGTTAAAATACTGCAAGCTAAAAACCAAGCAATCTTTGAGCGTTTATCGTCATTGTATGAAATATCAAAGAAAATAAATACGACTAGTATTGAGCTACGTTCGGCTGAGACGTTTATGGCAGACACGCAAATAATCTCAGTTACTCGTCAAGAGTTTATTTCTAACATAGATAAAATAAATACATATTCTTTACAAATAAATCCTGATCATAAAATAGATTATAATAGTCAAATATCTTTTGACGGCGTATACACGCGAGTAGAGAGATTACGCTCACTTATTGAAGCGAAGTCCTCAAGGTCATTGAAGGACTCAGCCTCTACTGATACCGCTTCGCAGTCAAAGTACTCAGTCAAGCTGCCACCAATTCAGATTCCGTTTTTTGATGGTAGAATTGATAATTGGCCTGTTTTTTATGAATCATTTAAATCAAATGTCCATGAAAATTCAAACCTTACAGATTCTCAACGTGTGCAATATTTAATAGGTAACCTAAAAGGAAACGCATTGCAAATTACCGCCGGAATTATTCCGTCAGGGGATAATTATACGTCTATCTGGAACAGTTTGGTTCAAAAGTATCAAGATAAACGAGCATTAGGCTCGCACTACATGTCTAATATTTTAAATATCAAACCCGCAATTAATAATTCCGCCTCTTTAAATAGTTTTATTGAAAGTTTTCACGCGTCTGTTTCGGCACTAGAACAATTAAAAATTAACGACCTAAAGGATTTCATATTATTAAATTTAGCTTTAAAAAAGTTAGATCCCGCTATCATACATTCATTTGAGATGCATATGAGAGATGTGGAGATTCCTACTTATACGGGTTTCGTTGCATTTATAAAATCGCAAGTAAAAATATTAGATAGATCTACTTTAACTCGGAACGCATCCATAAGTAACAACAATAATAAAAATAATTCTTGTCGTAGCCAATCACGTGATAGTACAGTACATACATTTGTTGCTTGTGACAATAACCAAACTTGTATGTATTGTGGTAGCAAGGATCATTGGAAGCTTTATACCTGTCCAAACTTTCAAACAATATCGGCCGGTTCGCGTTTGGATTTTATTAAAAATAAACGTGGATGTGTAAACTGCCTTAGTACAACGCACACTGCCTCGCAGTGTAAATCTATACACACCTGTAGAACATGTAACAAAAAACATCATTCTCTTTTACATTTGGAACAAATTTCACAACAGCGATCGATATCAGCTGACGCTTCCGCGCAGTCACAACAGGTGGCGCTTTGTGCATGTTCTCGCGTAGGAATAAGGACTCCACGTACTACGATTGTTTTGTCAACAGCACAAGTCTATGTTGATAACAAACATAACAAATCCGTTTCTGTAAGGTGCTTAATAGATAACGCTTCGCAAAATAATATAATTACTACAGCCTGTTGTAAAAAACTGCAATTAAATATTATACCGCTTTCAAATTCATTTATAAAGGGTGTAGGAACCTCTTCGCGGCCTATCATAGGTTACGTGGAGATAACAGTTACTGCAAAAAATAAAACAAATTCTTTTAAAATAACCGCTCTTGTTATTGATTGTATAACTGATAAATTACCATCTCACTTGGTTGACACCTCTGCTGTGCAACATTTATTCGAGTTACCGCTAGCCGACCCCCTGTGGCACGTGCCCGGTGAGGTTGAATTACTTCTAGGGGCAAAACTGTTTCCGTATTTATTACTTCATAACAGAATTCTCTCACCTACCGCGCCATCAGCTGTTGAAACCGTATTTGGATACATAATTATGGGTGAGATACCCTCTAGTTTATATAATAACAATAACAGTCTCGACGATTTAAATACCGCTTCATGTTTTTCTACCGCGTTAACAGTAGATGATTCTCATTGTTTTTTGTCATTGGACGAATCTTTGCATAAATTTTGGAATATCGAAGAAATACCTTCAAAATCTTTTATGAGCCCCGCTGAACGGGAATGTGAACAGCTGTACGCTTCTACTGTGTCACGTGACTCCAGTGGTAGGTACTGTGTTGCCTTACCATTCTGTAAAAATCCAGAATCACTCGGAAATTCATATGCTGTCGCTTATCGACGTTTAATTAACTTGGAAAAAACTAAGCTTCGCGACCCTTCTTTGCGCGCTAGTTATAACGAAATAATCCAAGAATATATCGATCAAAATTATTTAACTGAAACTACACCTAGTTCTGTTGATCAGACTATAGGATATTACATACCGCATCACCCTGTTATTAGGAATGATAAACAAACTACTAAGGTGCGCATTGTCCTTGATGCGAGCGCTAAGTCTCATAATGGCGTTTCATTGAATGACTTACTGCATACGGGTCCTAATTTACAGGCTGACATATTTTTATTACTTTTAAATTTCCGTTTGTTTCCTATTGCAGTTACAGCTGATATAAAACAGATGTATCTTCGAATTAAGGTTATTGAGGATCATCGAAAATATCAAAAAATATTGTTTCGATTTAATACTACTGAACCTGTTCGCGAATTTAAATTTAACCGTGTTGCCTTCGGTCTCAAGCCCAGTCCCTTTCTAGCCATGCGCACTGTGCGCCAGCTTTCAGAGGATGAAAAACATCGCTTCCCGCGCGCATCCATTGTCGCTTCTCATGAGCTTTACATGGATGACTTGGCTAACTCGACCCCTACTCTAGAAGAAGCCAAGATTCTCTCCGCTGAACTTATCGCCTTATTTAAAGCTGGGGGCTTTGACCTTACTAAATGGGCAAGTAATTCCTCGGAATTACTGGAGATTATTCCACACTCCAACCGCTCTTCTATTAATTTCTCTGACGGGGATAATTTAAAAATCCTTGGACTCAAATGGATTCCTTCCGAGGACTGTTTCACCTTTACTACATCTGAGTTAGATAAAGGTTGTACTAAACGCGTCATACTTTCCACTATTGCCCGTCTGTGGGACGTTCTCGGTCTAGTGGCTCCTGTAGTTTTATTCGCGAAATTACTCATAAAAGAATTATGGAAATTAAACACAGATTGGGATGAAACTCCGCCCGATTCTATCGTACTTCTCTTTCAAAAATTCAAAGAGCAACTGCCTCTACTTTCTTCTTTAAAATTGCCGCGTCATGTAGCCGTTACTATGGGTTGCGTGACAAATATAGTAGGTTTTGCTGACGCCAGCTTGAATGCGTATGGCTGCGTTATATACTTACATGTCACTGACACAAATGGTAATACACACGTAAATTTGGTGTGTGCTAAATCTAAAGTTGCACCTGTTAAGGTCGTATCTCTGGCTCGTCTAGAGCTTTGCGCCGCTGTTCTTTTGTCTAAACTAATTAAACTAGTTTATGACACTTACCGCTCTCGCACCGCTATTAATAAAATATTTGCCTTTTCCGATTCTACAATTACACTTTCATGGATTCATTCCTCACCTCACAAGTGGAACATTTTTGTTAGTAACCGCGTCGCTAAATGTCAAGAAAATCTTGATCCTAAACATTTTTACCATATTAACGGAAAAGAAAATCCTAGTGACTGTCTGTCTCGAGGTCTTCTACCCGAACAGTTACTAAACCATGATTTATGGTGGCATGGCCCTGAATGGCTTCTGCGACAAACTGATGAGTGGCCTATTACTCCGTTTGTTTCCTCATGCAGCGAGCAATTGCCTGAGTTTAAAAATAAATCTTTAACATTAGTATCTACCGTATCAGAACTTAACTTGATATATAGCCTTTCTCAAAAATTCACATCGTTACATAAAATATTGCGCATAATTGTATACATTTTGAGATTTTTGCATATTATTCCTTACGACAAGTCACATAAGACAATTACTGTCCGTGAATTGGTTGCCGCTGAAATTTATTTAATTCATTGTATTCAACAATTTCATTTTTTAGATATTTATGACGAGATTAAAAATAAAAAACTTCGCTCACAGTTTAAGAAACTCGATCTATTTATAGACGAGCATAACATAATTAGAATTGGTGGCAGGTTGTCAAATGCGAACCTTCCTTATGAAGCTCAGCATCCCGCGCTTTTACCCAAACATGATAACTTTACACATGTTCTAATAGACTATTATCATCGCATTCATTGTCATGCCGGTGTAAACCTTCTTACCTCTCTGTTACGCCAAAAATATTGGATCATCTCTTCCAGAGGTGTCGTCAGACAAAGGGTACATGCTTGTAACTTTTGTTTCAAAGTTTCTCCTTCTCACCCCAGTCCAAAGATGGCTGATTTACCCGCTTGCCGCGTACAAGAGACTAAAGCTTTTGTTCATACTGGTGTGGATTACGCTGGTCCCATTAAAGTAACCTTATGTCGACGCAGAGGCCAAAGAAGTCAGAAGGCTTACATATGCTTATTCGTTTGTTTCGTTACCAAAGCAGTTCATATTGAATTGGTTACCGACGTGTCATCGGACACCTTCATTTCAGCTTTTAAAAGATTCATTTCCCGCAGAGGCCCCGTCTCTTATTTATATTCTGATAACGGAACAAACTTCGTTGGAGCCAAGGCTCAATTACAAGAACTACTTGCTAACCGCTACCGCATAGAGTGGAAAATGATTCCACCCCGCGCCCCCCACTTTGGAGGGCTGTGGGAATCAAATATTAAATCTACTAAAACGCATTTATATCGTGTTATCGGCTCTCAACTTCTTACTTATGAGGAGCTTTCGACTGTTCTCACTGAAATTGAGGCAGTTCTAAATTCCAGACCGCTCTGTGTCCTGAGTGAGGATCCGTACCCAGAACCGCTTACTCCCGCTCATTTTATAATGGCTTCTCCGTTAACTACGTTGCCTGTCGTGAACGTTCCCGAAACGACGAAACCTCTAACTTGCCGCAAAAAATTGCTTGACCAAATGGTTTGTAGCTTTTGGAGAAGGTGGCGTTTAGAATACTTACATAACTTGCAAGTTAGGCAAAAATGGTTGAATGCCGCCGACAATATTAAGATTGGTACAGTGGTTCTCATGCATCAGGATGATGTCCCTCCTCTACGTTGGCCAATGGGCATAATCACCGAGATTTTTCCCGGCAAGGATGGGATAACTCGCGTCGCCATGGTGAAGACATGCAGTGGCTCTTTCAAAAGACCCGTTGTTAAACTATGTCCTTTACCTTCTCAATAATACCACCGCGTAATTAAACATCTAATTTAGCTGTAGTTCACATATTTTCATTATAATTTTTCTCTTTTGTCCAAGTTAATTTAATTTCAATCCGCTTTAATTTGACTCCTTACTTTTTGAGTATACTTCATATCCTCGAAAGCCGGGCAGAATGCTTACGCAAGCTAGCCCTATAAACATTTTTTTTTGTATCATGTATCCAAACGCATCTCACACATTATAATCCTTCATATTGGACGACAGTATTGAGCCAATCATACTCCAACTTCCCATATCCTAATATCCCATGCCGGCGAATGAGAAAGCTTGTTCGCCGCTAAGCCAATCAGGAACATTTCCGCCTACCGCTGCAAAGAAAGGTCGCCATTTTTTTTGGTTGACCGCTCTCTTCTGCTTCGAGACTCCATACGCACAACACCACCGCAAGAAAACTCCGCTGAACCAGGGAACCCGCGGCGCCGCGGTGATCTAATATCTAATCCTCCTAATTAACGTGTTGGCCGACACAAAGACACAGTGACGCAAAATATAACCGATCTGTTAATCGCGAGTGAGACCCTCCGAGAACACGTGTTAGTGTCGTCATCCACCCGGCAGTCCGTGCATCAACCTGGCTTCCAGATCTCCCAAGTAAGTCACAATACTCTTCCCATACCTACTTCCTTTTGCTCAATTTCTGTGTCGTCCAATATATTATCCAACGTAAAAATTATTTTCCCGCTAAACTTATATAACGCTAATCTGGTCCTTCGAGAAGCGCAATCCTAAAACTTACCAATCGCCATATTCTAACCCTATTTATTGCACACTAAGGAAATGTGTACATAAAAGAGAAAAAATATATAAAAAACAATATATTATAAAACCCTATAAAACTTAAACCCCACGCATTTGACATATGTCACCATAGTAAAAAGTTCTCTATTCTAGTAGATCTTTCAAATGACACGTGTTTCGAATCTGTTGGTTGGTGGGGACGTTTCTTCCCATGGTCCTTTCTCACGACTCGTAGCCAATGAAACAACACACATTGCTGTGATTTCCGAAATCTATGATAGAGTTCAGTTTTTAGTTCAGATTGCGGACAACATCAATTTGTAACAGTATAACTAGCAGAATTGATGAAACTTAGTTTTACCATAATTATTATCTTGTTTCGTCTGTAATATATCATCATTATCATCATTTCAGCCGAAATACGTCCACTGCTAGAAAGGATTCCCCGACGCTCACCAGGTCATAGGTCCACCTTGTGGGAGGCCTCCCAACGCTGCTGTAATATGTATGTTAATCGAAAAGCATATTTGAAATGACACACATTTTTTCGTATCAAAACAACCAAAAATAACTTTTCAGCAATTTCAGCTATCCAATCTCTAAAAGCCTAATTCAATTTAATCTCTCGTCAAATCGCAGACCACTTCATATTATTGGCCGTTATATTTTCCCTGGCTTCGCATCAACGATTTTTTATTCGTCGAGTTTTAAAAATAAATAATGTTATTACGAATCATTTTTACGTCGAGAGTCAGAACTATATGACATGAGATAATTCCACTTCAAACTCGTATAAAGTAGATAGTAGACAGAGCTTTAAAAAACAATGTCGCTCGAAATTCCCACTTTGAGTGCTCTTACGTTATTTACAGTTCTATGCGTTATTGTGATAGCCATGAAAGGTTCCAGATTGAATAATACTCAATGCATTTGCGATGAGGATGTTTTATTCATGTTTCGAGCATTTAATAATTCTTCTTTTCCCTCCATTTTTACGCTTATATAGTTTTTATTTCAGCACTTTGTTGGTCACACAGTGAATGTTTTGATAAAGGTTTTAGTAGATATTACTTACTGCGAGGATTTTGAGTGAAATGTAACATCTAGTCTTACCTGAAACAAAAAAAAATAACAAATTAAAATTAACGCGGTAAGTCAACAAGTCATCCAACCGTGGTTTAGCGTTGTCACGACAGGACATTCCGTTTCGTCACAATCTCACCCTAATTTGCAAATTAATGCGTTGAAATTATTCAAAGCTCACAGTCTGACTCGAGATTTTGCAAGTACCTATATTTAAAATTTATAAAGCCCCCAGCGAGAAACACTTAATTCTAATAAGAAACCACAATCCAAGCTTACAAAGTTTCTGCAATTATCAAGACATCTTATTAAACAT
The DNA here is from genome assembly GCA_030763345.1 of Mythimna separata. Classification (NCBI taxonomy): domain Eukaryota; kingdom Metazoa; phylum Arthropoda; class Insecta; order Lepidoptera; family Noctuidae; genus Mythimna; species Mythimna separata. The sequence continues at coordinate 16,236,054 of CM061171.1, read as the reverse complement.
TTAAGTCGGTTCCATTTTGCTGTATTAAAGTTGACAGAGTTTGTACAGTACATTTCAAGATACTGCACAAACTCGTTAGCTATGTCAAGCTCAGCGGACGTTTTATTAGTTTTTGTTTGAAGCTCACGGAGGTCGACCGTCGTTTGTTTTTATTCTTCTGGAGGTTACTACTACTACCTACTTTTGGAAACTCTTACTACCTACATAGTTTGTAGAGAACGTTTGTAATTAAAATTCTTGGTATTTTGTTTAACCTACAGGACACAGGTTTGGTTATAGTCAGTATAGTCGGGCACTCACTCCCGATACATCCAAAGTCATTGAATGACATCCCACCTTAAAAAAAAAACCGCAGTCAATCAGTATGATTAATATAGGTACGTTTTTACATAAAAGTAAACAGTGAATTGTATACACGTGGTTCTTAACAAGGAAAACCTCTTAGGCTGCTAACAGATTTAACGTAATACCTAAATCAACGAGATAATAAGTATTAAAAACAAACAAAGACACAGCTGTATGTTTCATATAATAAGTATGTCAAATACTTAGAGAAAAGCAGACATTTTTGAACGACCTAAAGCTAAAATAAAAATTGGGTCACCGATGAAATTGTTTTTTTTTTATCGGGTCATCTGATCTGTGATAATATGTCTCTGGTTTGACTTGGAATTATAATTTCAAATAAAGGTTACATAAAAAGTTTATTATTCTTTTATTGTAATTTGTACCTTACCTACCTATTAAATTGGTTTCACCAATGCAAAATCCAAGAAATCTATTAAAAAAGCTCTTTTCTATAACAGGAGTTTCTATGGGGAAACTAGACGATTTAAAAGGCAAGCAATATCAATGATATTAACTACGAATTTCTTTTTACTTTTTTTAATTTATTTATATTATAATTCAAAATGAATCCAAAAAAAGGATAGTTAAAAGAAACTTGTTTTAGAAAACGTCAATTTTATAGATTTAAGTTCGGGGGACAAAAAACAGAAAAGTATTTTTCAAATATGATTGTGTGATTTCATTTTATAAATGTCCGTACTTCCATTTACCACACGCGATTGATTAGGAATCTTTACAGCTTAGCAAAAGTACTGTTATTGAATACAAATTAGTTTTAAATGTTATATAATACATCTACGTATTTGAATTAACTTTAAACCTTCACAATAAAATATAAATTATGTACTGCCCCCTTGGGGGTCTGTAATTTCAAGTAGCGGCTCCAATGTTGAGTAGATTAATGATAGAAGTAATTAAATGTCGACAACCGCAAGCTAGGCAATTTAGAATTAACTTTATATCCACACTGTATGACGAAAACCAGGGGCATAAATTAACAGTTATAATTAATGTTTAACTAAAAAACAAGTATGTACTTCTTGGTAAAATGTACCAAAAAGGAATGAAGAAAAAAATCTGTTAGGGCTACAGTAATCTCGTAGCCCAATCTAGCCACTAACCTTTAATCACAGGAAGTTATGATTTATTGAATATGAAGGTACTTGAAAAATTTATGAATTGAGATTTCAGACTTTAGAAGTTTTGTTACTGGCCAAAGTTTGGCGCCAGTGCGTGAATGTGCTGTAAATGTAATGTTATAGTGAAATTGAAATTTTTTGTGATAGGTATAATGTGATGTGTTTCTCTACATACAAATGCAAGGGTCCACTAAAATCATGAAGGCGACAATCTGGTGCACGTTGGATACAATACCGCCGCATTGATGGCCATCATGTGGCCAGTGTGACAATAATACTATCATGTAATTGACATTTCTTATGACAGATATGATGTATTTCTCTACAAACAAATACGAGGGTTTAGTAACCGTGAACATATCACCTTACTTGCTCACGCTGGGCGTCAAAATATCAATCTGGCGCACAACATGGGGCCAGCGAGACTATTTTTGAGTAATTCGGTCAAGTATTAAGGTATTCGATTCTCATTTCATATTATGTATGAATAGGTCAAACGGAACGAGAATTGAATACTGATAACTCTTTCAATACGTCCCTTGTTTAGCTAGTCACCCTGTACCTATCATATCCAATAATCCCCAAGTAGGTAAGTCACTCTTTCATAAAGCCAGATGAAAAGCCAGAAGTAATATGTGTTCTCTAAACATATCGGGTCGAGGCGCTGTTTGTACCGAGACTATTTCTGTAAACACAGTAAACAATCCATTGGAAAATATTCTTTTGTAATTCGAAACGTAACGGAAAGTAAAATAAACGGCTGAAGGCGGTCGTGAGAGCAAAGTATTTGTCAAAGTATCGAATTTGAAAGCTTTGTTGGTTCAGTGTCAATCTTCTTCCACTGAAATCATATCATAGGTCTCATTCATAACTTTTGTTTTGAGTTCAGTTCAGATCTCGCGCAAAGATTGTGTCAACTGATACTTCGAATCAAAATCGATATCAGGACTGGGTGTGTTTGAAAAGGGAGAAAAGTCGGAAACTCCTTTTATACTTTATTTGCATAAATACATAGCTATCTCTTGAAGCATTTTAAGGTTGTCGATGTCGGTGATATAAAAGCTACCAATCAACACTATCCGTTCACAAAAACGTCACACAAAATTGCGTTTTACACTTCAGTTCTAACAAGCAAAAAATCCCCACTAACCCTGTAAAAAATGCTAAAAAAAAGCTGCCGCCACCACACAAAAACTCAATCCAGAACACAACGATACAGGCAATTCTTTTGATAGATACTGTCAATCTTCATGATTGCGTGTCGCTTTTAAATATTGTTCCTGAAATTGTTTTAACCCTTAACTCCATAGCTGCGAGAATAAAACGCAATTTGAGCCACGGAGCGCGGCAACAAGTGGCAGTAATTGCATTTACGCCGTTGTCGCAACATTTTCTCATAGGCAACATTTATTAATGGATTACTGGTGACGGATTCTTAAGTGAACGGGATAGTTAAATTTTGCTGCCGTTTTTGTGTTGCGAGAAATTAGCACTTTGGCACAGGACCGTTCAATGCGGCGATTTTTGGGGGAAGCCTATGGCCAATAATGGAAAACTACGGTTTAGGAGGGTTAATTATCTCAGATAGTGGCAGTAATTGCATTTACGCCGTTATCGCAACCTTTTCTCATAGGCAACATTTATTTAATGGATTAATGGTGACAGATTCTTAAGTGAACTGGATAGTTGCTACTGCTTTTGTTTTATGAGAACCTAGTACTTTTGCACAGAACTGTGAATTGTGACGACGCTTGGGCCTAATAGCGGAGGTCTTTTGGCTGAAATGATGATGATGAGCACTTTGGCAAAGAGGGTATAGGAGGTATTAAGTCTCAAATAATATTCGCGAACGTGATTTCGTTCGGTTTCCATAAAAAATTAAAAATCTTTAACACCTCGTAAACCGTATTTTGAAGGTAGTTTTGAAAAATCTTTTAACAGTCTATTACTATTATTAATTTTAATTAGAATTTTTTGCCCAATTTGAAGTTTAATAACCCAAGAAATAATAATTCTTCTAAACATTTTAAAACCCCGTAAATTATTCTATTGGGGCAATCATTATTATTTACTTAGATTTTTATTCGTGCTAAAAGTGTGTGGAATGTTATTTTGCATACAAACAAAATTCCTCGTTTTCATTTGGATGAAAGAAGAGAACAAACATAATTTTGTTGTTCCTGCAACCAGGCTCAAAAAATAGGGGGTTCATTTAGATGTCAATGTAAACACTTTTATAATAAGCTTCCTAGTCATATGCAAGAACTAAGCCTTAATAAGTTCAAATCTTTTGTTAAGCGAAAACTTTGCCAAAAGGCTTATTACACTGTAAAGGACTACGTTGAGGACGTAAAGGCTTGGGATTGACCCGCTCCAGTGCGCACTACAACAGCTGTTGTCTTATGTTCTTACTTAAAATTGACGAGTAAAAGAGTTTGAAAAAACAATAGGTTTTTTCAAAATAAATATCATTTATCATTTAAAAATAGATTTTTGGAAGTTCAGCCTTTAATTGGTTAAAGGCTGAACTCAAAAACCATTTACTAGTGCTCGCCTACGTTATAAAAGGAAGCCTTGTGTATTATTAAAGGAAGCTTTGAGCAAATACATGTTCCTATTCTCTGTAGTTTTAGCTGTGCATTGTTGATATGTCAGTCAGTTAGTTTCTCCTTTTAAGAGGGTACAAGGGGATCCTCCTTTTATAAGAGTCTTATAGATGACTGTGCTTACCGTTTTACGAGAGTTTCCATAGAGTAAGGTTCCCAAGGCATTGCGACTGCAAAGCGTTCTTTGCAATTGTAGACCCTTGGGACCCTTATTACATCTATTATTTTGTTTATTTCTTTTGTGCCTAAATACTACCTTTTTCGATAAAATGTTTTTGTAACACATAATTAGTTATTACTCAAAAATCTACTTTTAAAATAAAGTAAGTCTCACTATAGTTCGTTCGCGTTAAGAATGCAATGAGTTATCAGTGCATCTGCAAGATAAAGGTGTATTCACAGTGGTGTTAATTCAAACCAATTATTATCTTAAAAGATTAATTTTAATAAAATAAAAATACACTTAAAATTTTAAGTTGATTGGTTAGGAAGCGGGGCTAAGCTGATGGACAATGATGATTCACTGCATTCTTAACGCGAATGTACTATAGTCAGATATTGTATTCATTAAAGTCTGCAACTAAAAATTGGCGATCTTTTTCAAGACTACATTTATTTTTAAACACATGATTGCATTGCACGCTATTGTTAGTCGTAAGAAGACAAATCGGGTGACAGTCTTAATACATCAAAGGGATGTAACGCACTGAATAACAAGATTAATAGTGAAATGGAATATGATGCTCGAGAACTAACTTATAGGAATAGTAGATTGTAGGTACATTTACAGGCCAAAACCAAGTAAATTCAGCATATATAGTGTTTTCAGAATACCCCTATTATATATTATATATTATATGTATATTCATCTTCCAACTGCAGGAATTTTTTACTATTTTGCGGCTATTTTTGTAGGTTTATTTAGGTTACGAAAAAATTGGTTTTATAATTATTATTATTTTTCGACTTTATTTTTTAGAAGAATCAAAGCTGTAATATAAAAAAAAAGCCTACGTATACAAAACCCTTAACTTCAATATCCGGACTTACACCGATGACGAATATCGACATAAAGGTATAACTGAGTACCCTAGTCGTGCAATATTTCCTACCACGGTTGTACCCACAAGCTATTGAGTCAGGATTATGTTGATCCGCATGCATACACGTCCTCTCTCAAAGGCCCCGTTCACTATAGCTTAGGCCTCTGACACAAATTAACTTCATCCATGACGTTTAAATGGTAATCTATCACTTAAACATGGTTCCTATCACTAGCAAGACACGGTTTAATAACATGTCTGTCACGTTCAGTTTTCTTCCCTTCGAGAAGTTGCAATGGATTAAAAATGCGCTGCAATCGAATTACTTTACTGTAACTCGGCAACATACATAAATTATATATGCGGTAGAAAAAGGGTATAATTTCTGGTGGCGGGGACCATCACCGGACACTGCTCACTGAACAAGCACTTTTTCACACTGGATACTACGGACAGTCATCTGTGTAGAGCATGCATGGAGGCAGAGGAAGATGTCGCGCATGTACTCTTGGAGTGCACAGCCGTCAGTGATATGAGAACACCGAGATCAATGATAGATGCCCTGAACAAACCTAAGAAGATAGATTGCTTCTGGAAAGAGATGGGCTGATTGGAATTAAGGCCGGACGGCCCACGCATTATGGTCCAACGGGACCAAGTGCGAAAAAGAACGCAAAGATAAGGATAAAATTTATATATTATAATATAATTATATTTTGACTGGCCTATTGGTCAAGTGGTTAGTGACCTTGACTGTTACATCAGAGGTCATGTTGTTCGATTCCCACCTAATACAAATGTCTGTGTGATGAGCACAATTATATTTTTTTCTATACCTGGGTGTAATTTATCTATAACATATATCTATGTGTTCAGAAATATATAAGTATTTTTATCAGTTGTCTAGTACACATAGCACAAGCTCTACTTAATTTGGGACTAAATGGCGTTCTGTGAAAATTGTGGATAAAGTATTATTACCTATAATAAAATGTGATAGCAAAGCTTTTGTAAAAGAAAAAATAACATTTTAAACCACTAATCAAATTAATATAGTTCCACAAGCCGAGCCAAGTCAGAATACTTCAACAAACACTTCAGCAATGCAATGGAACTAGGGATTAGTGGAATTCTTATGCACACAACGTTGGTGTGAATGCGGAGTAACGTCAGTCCGTGTTCGGCAGTGTGGTTAAGTGGATTACGACGATGACGCTCGTCCGAATTAACCGAACGCTCGGCTCCGAAATAACTCGCTGGAGATGTATAGGTGTAGATAACTAGACTGAACGAACTGTTATGGCAATGTTTCCTCATGTTAACCCGGATTATGTATGAATTGGTTTGCTTTCAGTTTCGGAATTGGCTTTTCTGTCGGCAGATCATGGAGATCTTGGCTAATCTTCTAGCATTAACATATAACTTAACTTTTGCGTAAGTAAACTATTCTTCACGTTTACATTACAGGAAAGAAAAATACGAGCGCAAAGTGTAAACATGAACGAAAGATTCTAGAGTGGCGGCCATGTACCGGAAGACGCAGCGTTGGAAGGCCTCCCACAAACTACCGACGACCTAGCGAGGGTCGCGGGAATCCGATGGATGCGAGATGCACAGGACCGCTGTTTGTGACGACGCTTGCAGGAGGCCTATGTCCAGCAGTGGACGTCTTTCGGCTGAGATGATGATGAAAGAGACAACAAAATACTGACACGCGCCCTCCCACTTCAGCTAAAGCGGGAGAAGTTATTTCATGATTTTGCACATCAAAAACAAAACGGTGATTTATTTTTGTTGACCACTAAGCCAACTGTGTCGCGGTTGGCGTAGTGGTAGACCATATGGTTGCTATGCTGCATGTTGCGTCGTGTTGTATGGTCTACAGATAGTTGTTCCGAATCTTGGCGCCTTTTGTGTGTGAACTTACATGTTTGTGAATGCGGCCACAATATAGAAGTACTTAGGTAATACCTAGTAAGGGTCAACGCATTCTTTTAAACAAAAAGCCAACTTGACTTGACTTTTTTTTACTACGTTACGGCTACGATGAAACGAATTCTAAGTAAAGGTTTTTTTAATTAAATCTGATATTACTGCTAAAATTTGTCTAACAATAAAACTATGGCGTTATAACCCTCAACCTATGTCCTAGAGTTAGCACAAGTTACAGGAAATGTTGGCTTTTTAACACAATCTCCTCTACTTTGTTCAAGGCTCAGTCTTGAGTATTCTCGGTGACTTTGTTGGTTTACTTATCGCCTTTCACACCATCTAGAGCACCGCAACTTGAGCTATCCGCACATTTCTGCGAAAATGTCTTTGAAATAGTTTTCATTATTTTGTTATCAGTTCAATTTTCAGGAGAAGTTTGTGATGAACATTTGCTTTTAAAATTGGACTGATGCTCGGTTGTTTATTGCCTTGTTTCCGATCAAGTATTTCGATTAAAAAGCAAAAAAAATATGATGATACATTCATATCATTTTTGTTTTTAATTTTCTGAGATCATTTCTCAACATTTTTTTTTTCGCTCGGTTCACCGAAAAATTCATGAGTTAAGAGTAAATATAAATAGGTAAGTTAAATTATCCGTTTCTAATAACTATAAGTCACACAGTAACATGTTATTTTATTCCAATTCACATTATCTTTTAGATACGCTTGGGTAGATCTCTATGGGTTTATCAACTGGGCCGTGCAAAGCGGTGCAAACTACGATTTAAATTGTGGGTGCATCAGAGTATATATTAGACTAGCCATAAAGGTGACTTACAGCTGTTGCTGCGGTTTTTAGGGTTCCGTACCTCAAAGGGAAAAAACGGAACCCTTATAGGATAACTTTGTTGTCCGTCTGTCCGTCTGTCTGTCTCTCTGTCTGTCAAGACATTGAAATTAAAACTATGTACTAAGTCCACGGTTCCTTGAAACTGTACAAAAATTAAACTTGTAAGTTGACGGGAAAAAAAGATACGCCCGTTTATGTTGCAAGAAACGTGCATTTCGACACTATCAAAGGAATCAAAATTCATAGGGAACTTCCCGTTGACCTAGAATCTTGAAATTTGGCACGAAGCTAGGTATTATAGCACAAATATAGGGAAAAGTCTAAAAACTGAAATAATTCTAATAGGATATAATAATATAAAATACACATCTTAAAAAGATGCGCCTGAGTTTTAACAGCATTGAACTAGATCAAATTGTCATTAAAGACAATTGAAAGTGCCCAAATATATACCAAAATGAATGGCATGCGCTAGAAGATCCACTGTTGACCAATTTCGACGGAAGCTGAAGTGACGTCGATGGACACTAAGCATGTCGATAGCTTCTAGATATGACAGGATATTACTGTTCAGCCTAACCATACTGTCAATTAGAATGTACGTTACCAACGGCTATTCTTGGGCAAGGGTTGCAAATTAGCTTACTATCAAGCAATCGGAACATTTCCATTCTAAGGCAAAACGGCGTATAAATATTTATCAGTGACAATTCAGGCGCTAGTACTAAGAATAATTCGTTTTGACAGCTTAGCTCTAAAAACGAGACAAAAAAAAACACTACGCGTTTGCAAGAAACATTGGTATGGGTAGCGCAAATGCATTTGTATCAACATTTAAAGAATGTTATCCATAGCGACTTGTGACAGGTTTACCATTAAAAACTTCAACTACTAGTAGATTTATGTGCAAACTTGTGGTGACAGCGCATGCTTTCACCGCCACACTCTACACTGGACTTTTAGTAGCAACGTTTTTTGTAGTGAAAGTCGTGTAACAAGAGTACTGAAACTGACTTGCATTTTTTACCGCTACATTAAGTTAGCATCTCGTGACATAATACCACAAGGCAAAAAATAAATAAATACCGTAGTGAAATATGTAGAGACTAGTGTCTGCTAGCGTAAAAGTAGGTTTCTCCGTAGAAACTTTAGAACCTCATTTGATCCATACATTGCCTAGGAATTGTATAAAAAAACTGGGTTATATAATATGTAGATTACAGGTAGCAAATACAGACAATGTAGAAACTGGATACTAAAGACACAGTACAGTACACTGAAGATTTAAAATAAATAAATAAAGAAAACTAACAGTGTGTCTCGCGGCTGCGCCAAATATGTCCAGTTCAGCATAATGCCAGACAATTACGTGGTAGTAACTTGACGTTGGTTTTAATAAAAAGAACTGTCTCTCCTCGTAGATTGGATGAATTAACAAGTTACGTCATGTTCTTAAGTTTACAGAGTGATTTTTTTACAAAATGCAAATAATGGTGGACAGTGTAATACGCCCAATTCGTAGTGAGTGTTTAAAGAATGTTACTAGCTGTTTAGAGCTTGCCTCATTCATACACCTAGTCAGTACTACAATTTAAACTATACAGTTTCAACTGATATAATAGTACAATTGTGTGTCGCGATTGCTTACAGCCGCAACTATTACTAGTATCCTCTATGTTAATTACTGTGCTATTATTCTACTCGGTGCAACCTGGGATTAGAGCTTCTGAGCTCTAATCCCTACATTTGCTACATTGAACCCGCGTTGCTGTCATGTGGTGCTGAACAATTTTGTAGTTTGATTTACGAAGTCAATGCAACTCACAAAATTAAAATCCACAACTGGGGAGACGGGGTTATGTGGCTACTGGGGCCATGTCATGGGTTATGTGAAAATTAATCCCGGGGCCCTGGAACGAAGGCAGAGAAGGAACAGGAGTGAGTTTTAGCCAGTAAAAGGCTGACACACCCTCCCGCTCCGTCTAGAGCAGTAGAAGTCCTTGGATGATTTCCCACCTAAGAAAAGTTTTCATTTCACATTGGCCCACATAAAACAGGGACTCAGGCTGAAGCAAGTGCATAAATTGAGGAACCATGTTTCATAATCACGTTAAACTCGAATCAATTCTCAAACAAACCATTTTATTCGAATATTCAAGATTAGACAGCAAGGCAAAACCAAATTCCGAGCATTCCAACGCTAATGGAACAATGTAGTGTAAGTACAAAATAAGGTGGCTAAATTTGTAATAAAGTTCGCGGATGAATTATGTCTTAATAATGCTACCCTACGTAAATTAACTGCCTACGCACAATTACCCACGCTTTTGTTTGTAACATGAAATGAAGAAAGTGAGGAATATGGAGCCGAAAATTGTGCAAAGAACACATTAGTAACACACTACGCGTAACGCGAACACAGACATCTTAAAACGCGATATTCACTCAGCGTTTCAACGCCAGATAAGATCGGGAAACTCGCGCAGTGCGCTACAAGTGTGTTTCTGGCTTTGAAAGCACTCCTTTATTTCAGTTTGGTAGTACCACATATTCATCGTGTTTTCATTAGAAACTAGAAGAGATTGCTACTTTTAGTGAATAGATTGCGAGGAACCCTTGAATGTGATTCTAATTGAAGGGTTCTACACAATCTATTCACTTATTAGAACGAATACTCAACCCGTGATAGGATTTTATTCTGAAAACCATTTGAAATATTTTCTATCTAAAGGTTTAGGTACGAGAATGTATAGTTTCAATTAGCTTATCTAACAAATTAATTATACCTACAAGCTGATAAAGTCACTAAAGGTCTAATTCATACTATTATGTAATAACAATTTATTTAATTAGAATTAATTTATTGAATTAGACACTTGTTCGAAAGAGTTATCATGGCCCTGAAACGTCAAGAGCAACAGAAGAAACAAGTTTCAAGCAGTAAAAATATGACACTTCCTATCGAGACAACCAGAATAAGAGGAGTTATTTGAAATCATCAAATAAGTTTTCACGATCTCCCAACATAAAAAAATCAAATGTACAGCAATAACATTTTCATGTTATTTTCGTTATTAAACAACAAATAATTCTTGTACTAAGTACATTGCATTTATGCAAATTGAATATAAAATAGTCACACATTGTATTCGTATGTATGCCCTTAATTTGACAAACACAAATGTTCGCACAATATCTAAACGACAAAAGAAACAGAGATGAACTTGTAATAAAATTACTCCTATAGTCATATTTCACTTTTGACCTTTTCGAATAACACTATATCTGTGACAAGCCTGTATGTACACAGGCGGGGGTGTCGACATCCACCCTTCTCCTTTAAGAGATACCTTCTCAAATTCTTATCTCGCTGTCCCATCGTAATATAAATAGACTCTGTTTCTGTTTGGCTATAGAGATGTCGCAGAAGTTTAGAATATTATAAGCTTTCAGATGAAAGACTGGTCATTAGGGTCAAATAGACGTTGAAAAAGTTTAGATGATCCAGAAAAGATCCGACTTTGTACGCCAATTTTTGGTAAAGATGGTAAGTATGTATGCATAAATAACACCTTTTTGTACTTATGTTCACAAATAAAGATTGATTGATTGATTAAGTTTCAAGTGTAGCTATTCAAAATTGATGATTCCTTTCGACACGTAGGTGTTCTTTGAAAACATTGTAATTGACTGAACGAGTGAGTAAAAACAGTCAATTTCTCTACCCATAGCGGTAGCGATATCCACTTAGCGTATGATACTTATCCAAATATTTAAATAAAAATTAATTGCTTAATGTATGTGTACGTAACAGTACAAGTTCATCACTTCAAAACGGCTGCATCTATTTGGCTAATTACTTATTTTGTTGTGTTCGTAATTGTCAGAACAGGGTTTATTGGGAACAAAACAAAAAACCACCGAAAAAAATTGCTCCTAGGCGAAGCCGGGGAGAGCAGCTAGTCATTGATAAAACTAAATGGATAAATTAAAGATACTAACTTTGTTAAGGCTTAATCTACATGATGCTACAATGTTGCCCAGTGTCCTGCAACTTGCATCCCAACATTTTACGATGCATTCTCGTGTCGCAGGACACGTTATTGGACAATTTGACAGCATTGCACGTCATGTTTAGAGACATTTCGTACGCTAGTGTATTTGAAGCTTTAGAGTAACAGAAATGGATTTTATAGTATGGAAAATAGCAATGATATTTAAGGTGGGGCATCAGTAGGGCGAGTGAACGAAAAACGATCAAGGTGCAAGAAACGTAATATTGATGATCATTGCAAAACTAGGAGACTTGGTCGTTTTTTCTAAAGTCAAAAGCGAAACAAATGTACTGATTTTGGAAATGCGCAAGCTTGTTTAAGAACTTTTAGAGAAATGCGAATCGGACTGTATTAGTAGCTATCGCAAATCTACGTTGAAGGATCCACTGTCCAGACGGATATTATATCTTGTCCGGCCAAATGCCTGAGTTAATTTTAGACTGTTGTATATGTTCAAATCGCATGGCGAATTCAGCAAAGTATTGAATTTTAATTCCTATGGAATATTGGAATGATTTTTAATTTCCCTGCATTTTTGCCTACGCTGTGCGCTTAAAAGAGTTACCGTAGCCCCAAAACGCAAAGGAAAACTTAAACGAACTGGGTTTTAATCTATAAAAGTGTAACACTCCCTCTCGATCCGCATAAAATAGGAGGGTTTATTTGATAACGTTTCACTTAAAAAAAGGATCGATATTGGTTACGGCATTCTGAATGCAATAGCTGTACTTTTTTATAGCCCTTTTCAAAATCAAAAAATATAAAATATATATATTTTTTAGTTTACTTTTAGTTAGTTCTTTAGGTATTTTGATAAATATATATTTGTAATGTTATTAGTTATAGTATAATTTTATCCAATTAAATCGTATCATTATAAAAAAAATCAAATTGGTTAAAAGTTTATGAAGAAAAAAAAAATAATAATGTTCAGTTTGTACCAGGTTAAGGTTTTTAATGGTCTAGATGTCACCCGACATAAAGTATTAAAACTATGAAATTAAAATAGACTAAAGTAAACCAACAAAATATTGTACACCAAAATAGCAACAATTTTACAGGAACTTAAATGGGTACAATGTCGGTCTTATAGCTGACAGCGATATCTACCAGACGACTTTAGGATGGACTATAAGAACTTAAACTAACAAAGTGTCTGTGTTTTGCAAGCAAATGTTAATAAGATAGAATTTTACATTTAAAATATAATGATCCTTAAATGAAAATTTAAGACACTACACAAAATTAACATGCATAAGCTTACAAATCAAATATAAAAAATAAATAAAAGAAAATATTTAAATAACAAAAAAATAAATAAACGAGGAATAAAATATTTCAATTTCCCTGCATTTCTATGTTATAGTTAGTCATACTACATATTATTTATACACAAGAATGACAGTAGGTTTAATGAGCCCCAAGAGGGAGGACAATATTAGGTAGGTAAGTAAGTTAGTGGTGTCCACCGTATCCCTGGAGCAAGTTTGTGTTATCAAATTAATGTTCAGGTAATGGAATCAACTTTGTGTTGTTAGTAGTGCACGAATAAAATGTAATAGCGTGATTTTCAGACTTAATCATCATCTGTCTTGCCCTTTGCGTAGGAGTTTATGTGATGTTCAAAGTTCATGTTTCTACGGGGTATTTAGACATAAAATTATTATTTTTAGAGCAATTTTATATTCATATAATTATGATTTATTTTTTGTCGCACTAGTTTAGTTTGGTTTTAGTTAGTTGTTTATGTTTTTTATATTATTTTTTTATTCTACTGTAAGTAAGTATATTAAGGGCCTATTTCACCACCTATAATTAAATTTCGAGTATCTTACTTGGCAGATAATTTCATACAAATTCTTTTCCATTTTTGAATTTATTCAGTGAGTAGTGCCTACTCGGACATTGTGAATCAGGCCCTAAGTGTAATTTTCGACACACTTGCTCATAAAGTGGCTATTATTGCACTGCACTTAGGTATATTAAGGGGCTCGTTACCAAACTGTGACATTTTGATTACTATTATGCACATGTGCGGTAATGTAGTTAGAACCTTTTTGTTTAACCTCTTTTTTGTCAAAAAAAGTTTTAAGACAAAAAAGAATAAAATTTGTTATTGCGTTCAATAGCATAAATTAGTGTTTTACTTACTTATTTCATGCAATTTCGTGTTTAAATAATCTGTTTAAAATTTTACATATTTAATTAATTAAATCTTTCATCTAATTTGTATTTTCTGTTTATATGCAACCTCATTCTTATTTTTTCTAAACCAAGAGCTAGAGTAGCTAGTCTGTGGCCGCCATTTTTCACGCATGCGCACGTTAAAGAAAAGTCAATTTTTTAGCCACCATATTTAAAAATAAAATACAGATTTTACAAAAATGTCTACAACAACTATTTATGAGGTAAATAATTTGTGTGTAAAAAAAATCTATGTCATGGGACCACTATACAGTCAAAATAGTTTATTATAACTTTACTTACTGCACATTTACGAACTGTTTCTTTAAATAAATTTTCATATAGGTACCTACTAAATAAAGTTGATTTTTAATTTATTTTCTTCACAAGTGTGTCGAAAAACGTCGTATGATACACGAGAGTAATTAGTCATTATCGTTCTTGGTTCTCTTAAGACCCTCGCCGTGGCTCGGGTCTTAATACCACCGCGACGATAATGACCCTCATTACACACTTGTATCATAATGTACTATTATCGTAGTAAATAAACTCCCATTATTAGTTTAATTTAGTTCTTCATTAATTTATAATGTTATTAGTAACCTTGCATGCATTTTAAAACTTCAAATAAGTCTCCCACGGGTTAAGAGAGCACCACTCCCTGTGTCAGATTTTAAGCGTAGCCTCTTAAAATCTGACACAACCACTTAAAACCTAACTGTATTCTTTTAGTTTCCCATTGCGTTGAAGGTCCCTTTAACTCTTTTGAGTTCCCACAGCTCTAGCCAACATCAGTCCTACTGGACTCCTTCAGTTTTTTTGACATCTCATTGAGGCTATTGTGAAACATAACCAACCATCAACTCGTGCTTGGTCCTTACTGAACAACGAGACTGCGGGCTACCCATGGCTCATCGTCTGCAAGCCCCCACGGTGGCCAGGAATTGCCCTGGGACTCTCGATACACAAGGCGCCTCCTGTGGTGGTGACTAAAACGAGAGGATGTTCTCTCCGCCACGGTTTTAGCCACGTCCTTCTTTCACTCACAGTAATTTCGCAGAAAGAGGAGACCGTTTCCTAATCCTTCTTACCTCGTACCATCGATCGCTTGAACTTGTGAAATGTCAGCACCATCAATCGCCTTAACGAGGACATGGTGGTGCAGGGTGCTCTTCCCAAGCGGGATAGCAGACTTAGACAAATGACTTTTCACGCCACTTGTTACGTGACTTCTCCGCTGGTAATATGTCATTGCTTTTTGTACTTAGCGCTTGCCGGGAACGGTGACAGTAAAGTAATTTATCTAAGCATGCAATCTTCTATCTTATATAGGTTCTCTGTTATGTCTTCCAAGTGATCCGCATAATAGTGACCCAACCATTTCACCCATGTCCGCTGTGGACTGCTGTCAGACGACAAGTGAGGCCATGGCACTTTTCTAGCCACTTGTTTGCGTGCCCAAATCGCGAAGCTCTGGCCAGATATATTTTTGCATCCTTAACTCTACAACTTAATATAACACAAATGTTATAAAACTTAGTTACTTTTTCACGCTTAAACGATTGCAAAGATTTAGATTAAAATATAGCAAACGAAATGATATCCTGAAATACCACAAAGAATCATTTTTGTTCGGAAATGAATTATCGTAGCATATTTTTTTGTGTTTTATTATTAGTGGGCAAAACTGCTAGCAAAAGCTAGTCATTATTGATGACTAGCTTTTAACTTAGTTAAAAAACGTCCACTTTCAAAACTCACAAACCCTCAATTCAATACATGTTTCTAATTAATTAATTAACCTACTAACAAACATAATAAGGAAGTTAAGATAAATTAATTAAAATGAAGGGTTTTCTTTTTGTTAAACTGTTTAACTAACCAAGATATTTGCTAAAGCGAATCATCTTATCAGAAAATTGATTTAAATAAATTATACTTATAACATGATCCAAAGTTTTCGGGATTATTCCTCAAACAAAAACAGAACTAGAAATTAAACCTTATGAAAACTCAAAGCTAACTTTCAAAATGATGTTACGAAGAAATAAACTTTTATTTTCTATCAATCACTGAGAAATAGTGTGCTTTACTATACTAATAGAGTTTATTCCATGTTCTTTTATCTAACGCAGATTTTCCAAACAAGTTATTTATAAAAGAGTCTAAAACCTATTTCTCTTGCCTTTGAAGGATTATAGTGTTCCTACACTGGCTACACTAGGACATATCCAATAACGCTCAGAAAATAATGGGAACCCAGTGAAGGAACACTATAATCTTCAATTTTGTAACCAGTTGCATATAAGTATTTATAGTTATTTTAAATGTATATTTTTATGTTGTTTGTTATATTATTAATAAGTCTTTTTTTTTCACATTTTTCCTACTATTCTTTTCATGGCATCTTCATCTCTAATTTTCAAAATCCCTCTTATATGCTGGAAGAGATTATTTCAAAAATACACATCACCTTTGTAACTATTTTTCTGTTTCCTGTTTCTTGGCTGTTTTTTAAATGCGTTCATTAATTGTTAAAACAATTAAATAATAAATCGCCGAAAATAAAAATAAGTTGTTCGAAGCATCGATATTCATTAAAACGAGACCACTAATGGATACCAACATATCAATAACGCGTTACCGACGCGAATATTCATCGGCCATTAACTCTATATTGCCATCGACTTCGTTTAATTTATTAAATAGACCGTACATTTTGTTTCGGAACACATTTAAATGTATTATTTATGATTTTGTGGGACATTTACGTACCTTTATCTATCGGTTTGTGGTTTGTGGGTGCTTCTCAATAAAGTGATATGTATCATGGCGGTAATATTCGCAGGGTCGTTGAGCTCCCTAAGCTAGGGTTGAGGTAAACGATGATTGACTCATACGTGCCTGTGAGGATAGATCCACTAAAATATGTATGACTCTTTCCTCAAAAAGCCATTTCAGACATGACAGATCTCGGTATGGATCGCCGATAATATGGTTAGTATTTTTCAAATATACGAACTTACGAAAACACCTTGACCTTTAAGTGAAAATGTTTTTGAGTGAAGTTCAGTGGCTGTACTTAAATATTCATAAAATTGATTCCTAGTGGATATTGTGATGTTATTATGGTAGAATTTTGTAGTTGAAGTGTTTTGACTGGAACTGGATAATATGTGGAATCTAAATAATTCCACCTATTATCCAGATCCCAGTTCCAGTCAAGGCGCCATCACGATAAAAGAGAGCTGTGAATTTGATTGTAGTAATGATTACCTCAGCGAAGCTTTTCCGAGAAGGCTCTATAGGTTTACTACCAATTACTGCAACAGCATTAATATTTTAAAAACAAGAGTTTTCTGGAAACAAGATGACTGATCTATACTAAGTGAACACTGAATAACATTTCAGTAATTACGACGCAATTACTTAAACACTATTGTGTTCGCCAGATGAGCCTACTACTATAGATCCATCTAGAGAAGGTAGGTGTGGACTACAATATACTTCCCTTTCAACCGATGATATTTTCATTATTTAAATGGTATACGCAATCTACTAGATGCTACTATGTACTAATTTTATTTTGCTAATTCATTACGTTATTAATGGTGTCGAGCAGACAAATTCATCAAACTTATAAAGTAATGGATAAACTTTTCCTTCAAAATTCAAGTTGTGATACGTTTGGGATGCTATTTTTAGCATATACCACGAGCGAGATAAATTAAATATGTTCAAATCAGTCTTAATTTTCACTTCGATTTTATAAGGGGCGTAGCTACCAACTTATCACCCCCAGGCTTCAGGGGGTGATGTTGGCAGCATAAAATTACTGTCCAAAAGTCAATTTACTAATAGTATCAATCAGATAAAAAGGAGCTCCCATTTTTATCACTCACACTCTGACAGAATTTTCTTGAAAACTTTTTAGTCGCTGGCGTCCTTCCGAAGCTGGCATCCATAGGTTTCGCTACCGATGTATTGAACTGAAAGCTTCTATTGTTTCTCCTTTTACAATGGAATCAAGCACGCGAGACTAATGGGATGAAATTATCGGTATGAAGGAATTTAATTAGAATTGTTGTCTGTAACTTAAAGTTTCAGCACAAAAATATAAGTTTTAACATTAAAAATATATTTTAGAATACAGTTAGATATTTAAGTTATTCTATCGATGCTCGGCTTTATCCGAAATTACCTCGCGTGATCAATATATGGAATGAAGATATCCGCAGGAGAACCAAAGTTAAATAACCCGAAGAATCGGTAAATTTAAGCGGTAGTGGGTACGGCACATTGCTCGCAGAACTGATGGTCAATACGATTGAAAGGTTTTAGTGTAGCGTCCGAGTACCGGACGGCGAGTAACCCTTTGCTCGTCCGCAAACCTCTGCCTGTGGGGTTCGTAAATTGTTCTGAGACTCCCAATGCCCGGGGTGTTTCCCGTAATAGTAGCTGAGACGTAAGGATGTTTTTTCCCTCATGGTCATTGCCATCTTCTTCGCTCGTATTACTACTTGGCAGAAGGAGGTGACCGCTTCCCATTCCTTCACTGCAACTACCAGGATAAAGTGGGTCTCAAGATGAACACCCCTAGCGTTCACTTAACTAAAGCTGCACTATTTTATTAAAACAGTTAAAATCTAACGACTTTTAAATTTTTAAACGTCTCCAACTTTCAGGAAGTCATATTTTTTGGTCTTTGGTTTCCGATAAAACATTCCGGCATGCTGCCAAGGACTACTTTTCATGCTTCTTAAACTTATTTCAATATTATACGAGCAAAATGGCCGACACTTTAAATCTTAATCTTTATTGCTCACGGCAGCAGGCAGTTTTCGTCTTTTTAGTTCGTGTATCTTAAGAAGAATTTTCAAATTAATATTCCTTGCTAGAGCTACTTTAATTACCTACGTTGAAAATATTTTTTGACTACTTATGTAAGACAACAATAGGGTTCTTTTCTTACTCTGGACCATGGCTCAGTGCGATAGGTCGTTTTCGCTGAAAACCCGCAGGAAGAGACGGCGGTGGTCCGCGCAAGCGGGACACACCTCCACCGTATGCCCCACTGTGTCTTCCCGGCGATCTATACAATAGTAACACCCGAGCGTTTCTTCCGCACGAATCCGCCCGAACATGCCATGTCCGGTGAGGTGACGTCTGTGACGTCTTTCCAACTACTACTCAAAGAGTTCCCCTTAGGGTATCCTTACTTAAGGTACGTAAGATCTATGCAAGATTTGATGTCATTCACGACAGCTTTATAACTTTAGTTAACATAATATCTTTGAGCTCACCATCTGAAGACAAATAAAACGAGATTTTTTCCTGCAAAGCATTGCAGATGTCCGCCTCTACCATAACGAAAGTAGTCAAACAAAACTGCAGCCGGAAAACTAGGAAGCTGTATTAAAACGCAGCTAAACTCGTCACTGAGTTACCAGTCCGTTGGTTGGAATTAATTTAAGCGTAGGCCGATTATTTAATTATTTTATGTGACACGATGTCACATAAAATAATTAAATAAAACAAAGCTCCGAAATATTGCGGTTTATGTTTTTACTCGCTAGTTTAAATCTCCACGAGCTAAACTATTTAACTGAATTCACGGTGCATTGAAATTACGAGCTGTTTTATCTGAATATCCTCTGAAGACGACAGTTTGTTTATTTACACCTTCACGCTTAAACTCGACACATCCATCCAAATCAATAAAGTTTTGAATACGGGTAAACCATGTCTTGGACTATTATATCCTGTATTATGTAATATAACATAGTGAAGAGTTTTGGTCCCCGGTGTATGTACGGGATAATTTTCTAGTTAGCAAAAGCTAGTGAACAATATGGCTTTCCAAAATTCGTTCAACTCCAAATGCGAGTGCAGGCTGCTCTTCTAACACACATATTTGACGCATGGAAGAACTTGCAAAATGCATTTTCTACTCAATACAAAAGTGCATTCAGCTGGTTATTCCTCTTATGACTTTTTTTAGGTGGAAAATCATCAGAATGACTTCTTCCGCTCTTGGGAAGATCGGACGGGCGTGTCAAAATTTAACTGACTAAAACTCACTTTTTTGTTACTTCTTTGCTTTCGTTCCAGGGCTCCAGGGTTTTCAAATAATCCATGACTTATGACTTAAAGCCACGGTGAAGTAATTATTTAGATAAATAAAATAAAACCATCTCCATTATTAGCCACCAATGATCCTTATATCACTATTTGTCTGTACGAGTAATTCAACCTTCCAACAACACTTTTGACATTATACCTCGAGATGGATTACCGAGCCTGATCCATCACGATTATATACGTACGCCTTGACAGCCACGTATTATAGGCGTAAATCTTCCTAACCGAACACTTTGTTCTCCCTGCTATACCTACGTACTGCCGACTGAAGTTTAACCGTGAATAGTGGTTCTGTATTTGGCTTAAATATCAGGAAACCATGATTAATAACTGGATTTGAATTGGGCTCTGACCTTGATTGTGTGTTTGTACTTATAGTTTTGAATATGGTTGTGCTAGCAACAAGAGTATCTACAAAATAGTAAAATAAAAATTAACTTTTCGTGTCCAAAGTACGCTTAACGTTTTTATTGCGAAATTATACGAATTTATTGTATTGAAATTGATGAGATAAAAGTACGGGTATTAACCCCAAAGCTACCACGTCATACAAAGCCATAACAGATGCTAGCGGAGGTTAAAACTTACGCGTGTTTTGCTCATCGGTGCATCTATGCGTTAAATTATTCCCGAGTCAAATGGGATATGTTTCTATTTTGTCAACAATCGCTTATCTCCTCGAAAATTCATGTTAATATTATAAATTTGCAAGTATGTATATTATGTTTTCACGGTTAAACTATTGAATAGAATCTGATCATGGAGTACTCGTAACATTGAACCTTCAAGATTTATTGCCGGAAGTCATTGGTAGAAACTGGAATCTATATTTAACTAGCTGACCCGGAAGACTTTGTACTGCCGATTTTTTTTTTTAATTTTTCTCTCCTTTTAATCATTCCCTAGATCTCCACAAACATTTCAAGACCAAGATAAGATAAATCCGTTCAGCCGTTTTCGAGTTTTAATCAGACTAACGAACAACAATTCATTTTTATTTATAAAGAAGATATAGTGTTTGAGTAAGCTTGAAATTTTTTATTTTTTTATTCTGTTTAATTTGTTATTCAACGACTTGAAATTGGACAATAATTTAACTGACAGGTCATGGTCTTTATGATCAAACTCAATGCTGATGATCAAAATTGCATTCATAGGAAAGTAGGTTCTATCATGCAGCCGAAGTGCGGGTCGCATAGCACGGCACGCGAATATCAACGACATAATCAGACGCGCTCTTGTCACCGTCGTCGGCGTTCCAGCTGTATTAGAACGTCATGGCCTGGCACGCGACGATGGCAAGAGACCGGACGGTATGTCGTTATTCCCTTGGAAGATGGGTAGGCCTTTAGTATGGGATGCTACTTGTGTCGATACTCTTGCGCCATCCCATCTTCCAAGCTCGTCGTGTTGTGCTGGTTCCGCCGCTGCGGCTGCGGAGAACCTCAAGCGGCGGAAATATAATAACCTTGTGGGAAGTTATATTTTCGAACCGTTTGGGGTTGAAACTCTTGGTTCGTGGGGTCCGAATGCTCAAAAATTGTATAAAGATCTTTCGAAGCGCCTAGTTGACACTTCGCGTGACCCAAGGGCTGGCTTTTACTTTGGACAGAAAATAAGCATTGCCATTCAGCGTGGCAATGCTGCCAGTCTTTTGGGCACATTACCAGTCGACAGCGATGTGGAGGAGTTTTTTGACGCCATATTTTAGTTTGTTTTAAGTTAGTTTTAATAAGTTTATAGTTGGAAAGTAGGTAACTAAGATATAACATCTACAAAAGGATAAAATAATCCACTTCCGTGATTAAACCGTACACACACAAAGACATACTTGGAACCATTTCTTATCTTACAAGATCATTACTAAATACACAACATTCACAAAAGATTGAGCAGAAATAACATCTGTCCTCAGTAATAAAGAATAATGACGTAGCAATTGCTTTAATTGTCCTGGATAGAAGTGATTGAGACAATTTTGCAACTGGCGCTAGCAATTGACCTGATATCGCTGTTCCTTTTATGTGGCACACTCATATTAAATGGCTTCATACAAGGTTTGATGGTGATTTCGTTACTTGTTACATGTTTTCTGTTGAAAGGGTCGAGTATTATTAATTTGTATCAAATTGTTGTTGTTTTTTAGGGTTCCGTAGCCAAATGGCAAAAACGGAACCCTTATAGTTTCGCCATGTCTGTCCGTCCGTCCTCGCTTAATCTCTGTGACTGTTAGCACTAGAAAGATGAAATTTGGTACCAATATTTATATCAATCACGCCGATAAAGTGGTAAAATAAAAATTGGAAAAAATGTTTTATTAGGGTATCCCCCTACATGTAAAGTGGAAAGTGTTTTTTTTTAAATTTCAACCCCAACGTGTGATATATTGTTGAATAGGTATTCAAAAATGAATAGGGGTTTACTGAAATCATTTTTTATGATATCAGTAATTTCGGAAATAATCGCTCCTAAAGTAAAAAACAATGTGTCCCCCCCTCTAACTTTTAAACCATAAGTTTAGAAAATATGAAAAAAATCTGGAAAGTAGAGCTTTATATAAACTTTCTAGGAAAATTATTTTGAACTTGATGGGAAGAACAGTTTTTGAAAAATTGGGGACACTTATTGTGACGGACGGGAAACTACGGAACCCTACACTGAGCGTGGCCCGACACGCTCTTGGCTGGTTTTTTTGTATAGAGTTAGCTTCTGTCAGTGGCTTCTCCCGCGTGAAAGTAGAAAATATGTAGCTTATGTCACTCAGTAATATAGTAGAAATTAGTGAAAGAACTTCTAAAATCTGTGTTATAGTTTTTAAGTTTATTCATTAGTATTAAAAATACAAATCTTTGCTCTTTATAATATTGTTATAAGAGTTAAGTTCCTATAAGAGGATTATTGTTTCGAACTTTAACAGAACAGAGTTTTTTTTAGCCATACCTTTGCGCCCATTCATCATTGTTTTGTGCCTTTCTTATGTTTAAAACAATATTTTTATTCACTGCTTTCGCCATGACACTTACGAATGTAACACATACCGTAAAAACCTAAAGGTCAAAACAGGAGCAAGCCCACGCTCTCAAGTTACACGTGTAGACTTTTTCAACACCCCTATTTTTCATATCATACTACGAATATTTACATCAACAAGTCTCATAACATTATTGAGATCTACATATTACATGAGACTTACATATTACTTGACAAAAATAATGCTTGAAAGAAAACGGACGCAAACAAAATCGCTTCCGCTCCACCCATATCAAGATATTAAAGATATGTTTAGACGTGCAAAGGCATATAAAATAAGGCTTAGAAGTATTAGCTGGGTTCTATAGCTTATCACTCGTGAACTTATGAAGTAATCCGTGAAGGAATCAATGAGAATATTTTTTGCTTTTATGTTCGTAGCTTATCTTTCTAGGTGAGTAGTAAAAGCGACAGGATGTGAATGCTATCTGCTATTGGATGAACACTTCGAATAAGAATATTGTTTTGATATAAAGTGTATATTTACTACGTGAAATTCAGGTTTCGTACTTTGAAATTTCATTAGAGTCAAGACGTAGAATAGAGTAAAAAAACTTTAACAGGGCAGACACAAAACAACGGTTACAAACACAAAGTAAAAGAAAACTAAAGTACCTATAGAATACGCCGAGCGTGTCCGTACCGAAAGGGTAATCACCTCATTTGCTGGGCGTCAGACACCCAGCCAAGATGAAAGATGTTGATGATGATAGATGTCTAGATAATTATGTATAAGTAGGTAGACCCCCCTACCTACTTATACATACCTGAACTAGTAGCGCCATACCAATCACCACAAGCTTGTGAAGCACCTAAGACCCTTCTGTGCTGTACGGACAATAGGATCGAATGATGACCAACGTGCGGTAATCCAAATTACTTGGCTACAAAAGTATAAAAGTCACAGAACGGTTATTGAGCTTGGCTGCTGCGTTGCGAGTCGCTTTGATTTCCACACGCAACTCGTATTTATATGACCTACAGATAGTGTAGCGTTGGTAACAAAATGGACCGATGACCTGGTAAGGGTTGTGGAAATCCGATGAATGCGAGAAGCATAGGGCCGTTAATTGTGGCGACACTTAGGAGAGGCCTATGTCTAACAGTAGAGATTTTTTGGCTGAAATGATGATGATGAACGTAACCATGATACAGGAGTAAACCTTGTTGTGGACAAAGTTTGTGTTTTTATAGAAAGAATGTTCTACTAATACTAATAGCCACGTAATAAACTAATACCATTTGTGCACAACAAAGTGTCGCTCTCCATGGGTTAGCAAATGGTTAGCAACGACATAAAGCAGTGGACATAAATACATCCCCCTCGACAGTAAGTAGCTGGCCTTAGGGTGGAGCCACTAAATAAACCAATAAGGTTGACCTTTTCCTACTCGGGATTTCTATAACCTCGCCAGATTTCACTTGAACCTCACCGGAGGCTTTTTAACTGTCAATTGAAAACTCGAAGTGTCATATGAAAAAAAGGTAAAGAAGTTGGTATATATTTGAATAAGTACTTGGTCTAAACTAGGTTTTATTACTATTTGTTTACTTTTTCTAGGCGATTCCAGTTTTCCCAAGTTTTCACAATTTTTACAAAAAGTTTGAAGGAATTTCGTGACATCTACCAACCGGCACTGGGTCTGATTAGTGGATTACGGATCCTATTTTACTACTCTTAGAGAGGAGCCTGAAACGCAGCAGTAGGAACATTATAAACTAACTCGTCCACTAAGATCACTATCTTTAAGAGTTCGTCATATTGGATTTAGAATGACGTCACTTAGCTAATTATGCATTGTCATCCCAACTGAACGTGCCTGTAACATTTTAGCTCGATCGGTACCTAACTGATTGTTTGTCTTTAGACAATAAAGACTCACTGTGGATTTTTTAGTTACCGTGACCCTGGAATGCAAAGGCAACTGAGATAACACGGATTTTAGCCAGTAAAAATCTGACATGCCTTTTCACTCCTAGAGCGGGAGAAGTATTATTTAGTGATTTTCCACCTCTATGTGACAAATAATAATGTTTTATAATTAAATACAGTTTACAAAATTAAATTTCAAACCGCTAATACTAATTCTAACTTATATTCTAACTGCTATTCCGTATTCATCGGCGTCGTTTCTCTTTCAAAACAATTTAATTCCGATCGAAGAAATTATGAATTTTAAAACCTTAAGCTTCGAAACACAATCCAGGCCACGAACTTTCATCAATGATCTTTAAATTGAAAAAGTTCAGAAGCTTTGAATTTTTTATTTATCTTAACAGTATTGTTTGAAACCGACTTTTCTCTTAATCGAATGCGGCGAAACTAGAGTTGAAAATAGAGATGGACTGACTAGTCGAAAAAGCCGAATATCTGAGTAGTCGGTGGTATATGTGAATGGATAGAGAAGGAGAGGGAGGCCAAAAATAAAAGATGGTGAGTGTCATAGAAGAACAACGTCACGAGGCGGTGACAGGACAGAATGGATTATTTTTTTTTTTATTTGATAGATTTTACTAGATTTGTTTTACAACTAACTGTTGAACATACAAATATTCGTCCAGTCAACCGTTGGTCTAACTAATGTGCAAAAGAGACAGCGTATACATGCCTCTATATCGGCTCATCAGTGCACCATGCTGTATGCTATCGAAATTTTATGCCTATAATGATGGAATAAAATCCTCTGAAACCGTTTGTTTTTTTATTTTTTAAACGATTGTGTACATTTTTCTCCATCGATCTCAAATAAATAACTATATACAATGAAAGGTCAAGTTTAAAACTATTTTGATTAATGTCCGCCACTCTTCGCAAAGCGGGTCAGATACGCCCAATGACCTTTTATAATCATAGATAAAACGATTTCAATATTGTCATCAAGAAGTCAAGCATTTGCTTTCAGATTCTCCAAGTATATTTATAGGCGGAGATTTGGACCAGTCGGCCATTTGAGCAAATATTTGAATTTATAATTCGAGATAATCCCAATCAATCGTTGATTTGGCTTTTTATTATTATACCTCATAATGCTACCAAGCGCTAATCAGGTTCGAATCGAAAAATGCATTTATTACATAGCCCATTTGTCGAAGGAGGTTTTAGCCTAGGTTATACAATATAAAATCATCAACATCACACTACGACTAAACGAGCAGCACAGTAACCAAAAACGTGGGTCAAACCACGGGGAACGGGCTCGTAAGACAACAAGCCGCTTAAAAAAATACTTGCCACAGAATTAGTTATAAAAAAAGATAATTTTCTTAAAATCTTAATTCAAATATTTGTTATGGTTAGTCGACCAACTCCAGCCCATCTCTAGTTGAAATATCTCTGTCGATGAAGGGAAAATATTACTGACGTTCCTATTTCCTTCACGGCGAGATTTTTATTTAATTAAAGTTGAAGATCAAGTGATGAAAAGGTACTATGTCTGACATTTTCAAAGTAGAAACATCTTAAAAAGCTGTCTATTACATTAGATATATGAGAAAAGACGGGGTATTTACTGTTTCTTAATTCAGACAAGCAGCTTTAAAATATTTTATACTAAGAACGTAGTTAATTCCTCCGTAGATCGGCAGCACCTTATAAATGGAACTCCTTATTGAACATTCTCTTTGTGACACCATCTAGACGTGAAGAAAGCTTTTAGTCGTGAAACAGCCGGCAGCTATTTCAAGGAATATAGCTTTCAGTATACCTAGAACCGGAGGAAACCTGTGCTTCGATTGCCTCTGAAAACTGACGCTATTACAATAAAATCCAGATAGCTTTTCAGTGTCAGCGATCTGACTTTTCCAACTTTAACGTCCAGCACTTAACCGTTTGAATAAACGCTACGAAGTTTTACATAATGTAAAATATTCTTCCTGACAGATAAGAGCTCATGGAAATTAGTTCACCCTTTTTCGAGACGACCTCCACACATACAAACGGGAGCGTCCCGCAAACTTTATTTTTAGACAAATTGGAACTAACGAATGGATCGATTTTGTCGTAAAATTTCTTCTAGTGCAGAAATTTTAACTCGCGAATGAAACTATCCTCGCATGGAAGGGAATTTGTGAATTAAAATACCGGCTTTCAAACTCTAAAATGCTCGTGACATTGTTAGCTGGTTCTCATAATTTTGGCAAAGCGGAAAATGCAGCCATTTTTCTACTTGAACAAAGAGGTCCATAGTTTGGCTGTAATAAATATTATATCAAAGGAATAGTTTCTTTAAAATATTATAAGGTATAAGTTGATGACAAAATATGTACGAGTACGGTTTGATTCATCAATAACAGTGTCTAGTCTATAGATTTACTGAAAACTCGTTTGGAGCAAATTAAATAAAGAAACAACGAGGTCAAAGAAAAGATGGATGGATTGTGTGAGGATTGATATGAAAAAGGGAATTAGTGACAGCGTGCCGGTTGACAGGACCAAATGGAAGAAAACATGTCAGGCTGATCCCAAATTACATGAAACAAGGATAGGAAGATGATGATCATCTGTTTGTGCGAATTACAAACATTAGACACACTTAAACTTATAGACCAGGGTCAAAGCCTACAAAAATGGTAAAAAATGAAAACAAATTACAGTAGGATGAAACCCATTAGAAAAGCAAGGGAATATGGTCAAAATGAAAGGAAAAATAAATTACAGTCGATCCGAGTTCGGGAAGTGGGGTGAGTTTTTAAGGGTAAAAAATGGTTTATCTTGATTTCCGGCAAAACTACAAGTCCTATGGAAAAAAGTTAAATGGCAAAGTTGTAGGCAATAAAAAGATCTACAACTTTTGTATTTGCAGATTTTTCACATAACCTCAAAATTTAGGTGAAAAATTCAAAAAACCAAGATTTTGGTTTTTTATTTATATCTTTTTCAAATAAAATATTTTTTTCTACGAAATTTGGTGAAAACTTACCTTATTATGTCCCAAATACACTGTAATTTATTTGATTAAAAATATTTATTTTTTCGCTTCATTTTAATTTAATATCAAAAAAGCACCCTAATTTTCAATCAAAAATTCTGACGTCAAAATATCAGCTTTTTTCAAAAAGTTTGGGGGCTTTTTGTTCGTTGAAATATCTACTTTCTGATGGTGTAAAGAAAAATATACATTACTATAGGAAATATTCTTAGAAAATGCAAAAAATTGAAAAAAACCTCAAATTGGAAAAAAATTTTTTATCATTATGTACAATTTTGAGGTATTTATTAAAATTTACACTTTAATTACTCAAAAAACGTAAGATTTCATGTTTTATTGATAAACGAAAAAATTACAAATTAAAATATACTTCTATAATTAACAAACAAATAAGTTAATAAAGTTAATATTTAATAAGACATCTACAATATTTTGAAAAAGTTGTAGATTCTTCTTTAAATAATATTTGTAGATGCCTATTTATTGCTGTTTTAAAAATAATTTATATACCTGAGTTACCTTCGGTGAATTTAAGCCCATTGTAAGTAATTTCATTGAGAAGTGGGGACGGACCTAGGAGAGTCTGGGCCTTACTACATACCTGCTATTTCATAGCAGCTGTAAAGACCGTTAGTCAGTATTTGAGATACAGAGTAGTGTACAACATCGTTTTTAAAAATACACGTGCAGGCTGAGTTACTCTAAGTGATTTGTGAGAAATTTTCTTTACGTACTTTACGTTTGGAATCTGCATAGCAAGGTAAATACTATCTGTATTTTAATCTATATTAATCAGCTTCAAAATAAAAATAGTAATATTTTCTTTTATAAATAGTATGTTTAACGTAACATAACCTAAAAAATTGAAATTGAATGATATTTCAGTACAAGAATAAAAAAATAGTAACTTCGTTTATTTTATACAAACAGATTTAGTTATACTCATGATAAAACTTTGAAGGCATTATTAATTTGATTTTGTCTTTTCAGATTACCAGTATGGAAGAATCTGTTTGTATAATCTGCAATAAGTCAGACGACAAGCAAGTGTATGAAATAAAAAAAACAGCTTTGAATCGTTTAGTGGCGTCTAGCAAGAAGAGAATCGACGATAGATACAAAAAATTTGAAACTTTAACATCAGCTCTTATTCATCGAACTTGTCAAAGTCATTATAATGATGAGACTGCAATAGCTACATTCTGTAGCTCGAGACGTAAGAAATCACAGGAAGGAAAACAAATAAATAAGGACGCTCTTATATTTAATTTTCAATCTCATTGCTTTCTCTGCGGTGGGTTTTTCGGTAATATTTCTAAAGATAAAATTTCATCAGTTCAAAATAACGATACAAGAGAATATATAATACAGCATATTAAAAAACAAAACACAATTAATGATTTCGATAAAAAACATTTTAGCTCGTTTAAGAAATGTGCCTGATTTAGTCGCAATAGATGCTCATTATCACACTGTTTGTTATTTTGTATGAGATTTTCTATGACATGAATGTAATTCGAGTTTAATAAATAAACTTTTTAACTAAAAAAAATTGCAGCAATCACATTTTTTTGATGAAATTGTACATAATGATTAAAAAAATTTTTTCGAATTTGAGATTTTTTCAATTTTTTGCATTTTCTAAGAATATTTCCTATAGTAATGTATATTTTTCTTTACACCATCAGAAAGTAGATATTTCAACGAACAAAAAGCCCCCAAACTTTTTGAAAAAAACTGATATTTTGACGTCAGAATTTTTGATTGAAAATTAGGGTGCTTTTTTGATATTAAATTAAAATGAAGTGAAAAAGTAAATATTTTTAATCAAATAAATTACAGTGTATTTGGGACATAATAAGATAAGTTTTCACCAAATTTCGTAGAAAAAAAAATGTTTTTGAAAAAGATATAAATAAAAAACCAAAAACTTGGTTTTTTGAATTTTTCACCTAAATTTTGAGGTTATGTGAAAAATCTGCAAATACAAAAGTTGTAGATCTTTTTATTGCCTACAACTTTGCCATTTAACTTTTTTCCATAGGACTTGTAGTTTTGCCGGAAATCAAGATAAACCATTTTTTACCCTTAAAAGCTCACCCCCTCCCACTTCCCGAACTCGGATCGACCGTAATTTATTTTTCCTTTCAATTTGATCATATTCCCCTCCTTTTCTAATGAGTTTCATCCTACTGTAATTTTTTTTGGTTTCAAAAATTATCTACCCTGGTCTATTAGGAACATTCACCTATACAATATTATTTTACAAACATGTATTTAGGATTAAGTTTCTCGTAATATGAACACCAATTATAAAGGCTAACCTGACCTGCTGTTATTAGATTAACCTTGTCACTAAGATTGTGTTGCAGCCAATTAAATCCCTCTAGCTAAAACAGTGCAAGTCATTAATGTTAGGTCCTTCATAATAGGCAAAATAACCGCTTATTATTTTCCTAACCATTATTTTTATTAACACGAATAATATACATTTAAAAAATATTGAACTAACTGTACTTACAATAAAAACAGAAAATTATAATAAAAACCTTAGACTAATTATTACAACTAACTAAATCAAATTAAAATAGCGTCAAAATCCCTTCCACATCGTTGTCGACAGGTAATGTGCCCAAAAGACTGGTGGCGTTGCCACGCAGTATGGCAAATTTTATAGTGTATAGCAACTACTTTTGTATAATCCTTATTTTGTGAATGCTGGTTGATCCGTAATTGGCGACTGTGTAAGGCTAAGACCAATTGTTGTATAAGCTGTTGGTTTTACCTTAATAAATAAATAAATGCTTATCATCTTAAAGTGACCGCACTTTATGATGCTATAGTACTTTTAACCAAAACCGGCTGAACTTTTGAAAACCCTTTACAAGAATTCTGCGCATAAATTGTAATTAAAGTTTCATAGTCCACAAAGATTCTCAATTTATTAACATGTCTCGCAAATTAAAAACTTAACCAAAAGCCTGTATACTCTTTGAGGAAGCCCCTTTGGAAGTAACATGTGATTTGAATATGCAAATGCCAGCTTAGTTTAATTTCGTCCAAGCATCTGTGACGGTTGGTACCATAGCATTGCGACTCGTTACATAATGTGACGGGCTAGGCTTAGGATACATAAACTTTACTCTCTCTATACTATAGCTGCCAGTTTAATTAAAACTTTTAGTATAGTTACTGCATAACCTGTACATTTTTGAGGTTATAAATCCTCAAAAAAGTTCTTCCGTATTCATATCCTCCGGGCGATTCGCACTATGGTGACACATAGGCATTTCTGACCTACGAAGCCAGCGCAGGAACCTTCTTAAATAACTGTGTCCGATAACGACCAGCGTCAGGCAGAAAGTGAGGACGCCAGCACTACTCAAAGATGACTGAAACCCACCTGTGTTCCCTAAGTTGCCCATTGCGTTCCAGGGGTTGTAGTAAATCTTTCAAATAATCCCACGGCCTCTGAAAGGCGAAGAATAAACGAAAAAGTGCGTTTAGTCAGTAGAAGTCTTCTACTCCGCCCAAGGGTGGGAGAAGTCGTTCTGATGATTTCCTACCAAAAGAAATATAATAAAATAAAGACTAACCGAATAAATTAAACAAAACCTGTAATTATTCTTTTAGAACTTTACCAACTTGCGTTGAACCTTGGAATTTTGTTAATTGTGGTATACCTTGATACTATTCTCTTACTAAATGAATTAAGGGTGTTGTATCTTGCGTACCGTGTCTTTTCCAAAATTATATTTCATATTATATTATCAGTATAATAACAGTTAATTTCAATAAATCAATGAAAACGCAGCTGTATTTCAACTATTCCCTCTTCCATCCGACTTTCTACATTAATATACTTTCCGGGTGAGTAGATCAACAGCGGCTAACTCCGAGCAAAGTACACAAAATGAAGATGAGCTGCAAACTTGATAGTTCGTGCCTGAACTGACTTCTTGAGTGGTTCAGACCTTTTGCAGGACGCTTCAACTAGCGCAAATGTATAAATAAAGTTTTAAATATTCGTGTAGCTTTTTCTTTACCTTTTAGGAACTTTTGCGGAAAGTATGATGCCTACGTTAACTAAATCTTAGTTTTCAGAAATACTGAAGGGATTATTATTAATATTAATGGCCATCTCTTCAGCTTATCGACATAAATCACCAATTCAGCGAACAGTTACATCATACAATAATGAACACGATACATCGACATACTTACAAGTATTTACATGCTCCAAAAGTTCCGAAGCGTTTTGAAAGAAGCACTCGGGACCTAGATTCATATTATATTTTTTTATTAATACTCATATTGTAAGAACAGCACCGTTATTCAAGATATTTATGTTATTCAGTTTCTGAAATCACATAATATAGCTGCTTGTGGTTTCTAGTTATTAAAATAAAACAAAAATAAATGTCTGCAAACTATAAAACAAAGATTTTGGACTTTCCGTGTTTGTTGGTCTACTCGTATTTTTCCGCTAACTTCATAAACCACACATCAGATTTTGATACGGCTTTCAGTAAACAATAAACGAAGAAGGTAAGTGTATTTATTTTGCACTCGTACGAAGATAGGTAGGGTCATTAGTATTTGTATTTAATAGTCATCATCTTCCTACCCTTGTCCCGTTTTATTTGAGGCCGGCGCAACATGTTTTTTTCTTTCATTCTGTCCTGTCACTCGTCAGGCTATCACTAAATTTCTTTACTTCCATATCACTTCTCACACAATTCATCTATCTTTTCTTTGGCCTCCCTCTCACCTTCCATCCACATTTATACTTAATAGTATTCCCATTAAAATAAAAGATAATACCCAAAAAGCTGCTGCACTACTCTAAAGTGGGATTGGGCTGGATATCTCTGCCGCATATCAAATGAGCTGTGGGCTAAAAGAGCCACTTATTGGGTCCCTTAACCGCAAGGCGACACCGCGGCAAACCAAGGCGAAGGTGGAGAGATTAGTTTTATAACTACCGGAGGGACTGGCCTACAATGGCCGAGGATACATGAGTGTGGAAACCGGAGAGGAAACTCTTCGCCCAACAGTCTGACATAATAGGCTAACTACTACTTCTAGCATTCAAGGAGTACAATTTTTTTTTATATAGCCTATCATGTCCCACTGCTGGTCGAAGAGTTCCCTAGCTATAAACAAGTCATCATAACTAAATATTTAGCTTAATTCACCAGTCAAAGCTCGCCTTCCTTGTAAAATAAATAATATTATTTATAAAAGATGAAGATTATTACTAAATATTCTATCTTTTACTTTACCTTTTTTCCAATAAATTATGCCTTCGGTACGTTATTACAATAGCTACGATGTTTATACATCTCACAGTTTGAGTCACCTCTAAGAAATCCAAACCGATCCAATTTTTAACCCTGAATAATTGGCGTAGGAGACTACTTCTCACCTTAAAAATACACTACGTACAAAGTAGATATTCCTTCATCAATCATCAAATTTTTTTCAAGATTTCATAAGTAAGTTAATCAATTTTTCAACGTAAGACACCTCTCCGACGTTGTATAAAAATTCTGATCACATTTTCTACCAAGTTGGTGTATCAAAATGATAATGTTCACACTACGAAAGCCTATAAAGCAGTACATCCATCTTAATTATTCATGGGGAAGGTATCGATCCTATTTTACCCGCCATCTGCTTACTGCCGCCCGTCTCCCAAGTCCCTCCTAAGACGTGGCGCACACCGGAGGCAAACAGGAGCCAGTAAGTGAGTATTCGGGATAGACATCATCATCATTATCATCTACCAAGCCTTTTTCCCAACTATATTGGGGTCGGCTTCCAGTCAAGCCGGATTTAGCTGAATACCAGTATTATAAGAAGAGCGGCTGCCTACCATGACATCCACAACCCATTAACCGGGGTAACACTGTACTTCATGGCAAGACTGGAGTCAGATTTACTGGTTTCTGACTATCCCTAAAGTATTCGGGACAGAAACAGCACAAAAAGTAAATAAGAAAAAAGTATTAGCATTTGCTTTTGCCTCTAGTATTGTTCCTTCGTATATTCTGCAGGAGTAAAACATCGTAAAGTTATCTTATCCTAGATTTTACGAAGTCTGTCTTAAGACATTATTTAATCATTAGCTGCTGCCGGTATCTTCGCCCGCGTGGAAGTACAAAGGAAAAAAGATCAAGAATTTTTTAATTGTTATAAACTAGTGCTTGACTGACACCTGATGGTAATTGAAAAGTATCTTATGTTCTTTCTAAATATCTTTTCATTACATACACTACTCGTGTGCAAAAATTCATTTAAATCCGTTTAGCACACACACAAACTTTCACCTTTTCAATATTAATAAAATTAGTGTGAACCGTAGGCTCTAACTAGACTATAGAAATATGAAATACTCCTTTCTGATGCACTAATTAAAAGTCACCTCTAAAGGTGAGTATACACTACAACATTTTGTGGAGCATTTCTCTGTAATGTAACATTCTTACGAATGGTACAATACAGGCAAAAGCTCAGTCTCCAAAGCATTTTCATGTAATGTAACGTTCCTGCGAATGCTCGGCGTTATGTTACAGGTAAATGCTCACAATGCACAATGCTCATTTACCAACATTTCGTGGTACCTTGCGTTCATTCTTTTTATAATTCCTTCGACGAAATGTTACACCAATACGCTCGACGAAATGTTACACCAATACGCTCGACGAAATGTTACACCAATATGCTCGTTGGTTAGTAACAAAGAGGCGAGCGTGCTCGATGTGTAGTTCGTAAAAGGATGATACACTTGAACATATCATAGAGCGGCTCGTTGTTCTGTTACAAGTAAATGTTGTAGTTTATACTCACCTTAAGGTTATTAGTAGATTTGAGTAATTTTAGTATCCGAAAGAATCCGAATCTATGAGTAGGTACCTCAACTTTCCCAAAAATCCTTCCTTACTGCGTTTTTAATTAGTGCGGCAGCTTTCTGATACGAGTCTAGAATCTACACTCATTAATATTCAACCAATGATATCGAATATTTGAATCTTTAAGTTCCCTATGTGAAGCTGCGCCCACCGTTGTTTTCTTACAGTACTAGTCTCAAGACAATGTTGTTTCATAACAATGTCCCTTTAAGTCTGCGCTCAGTCTTACGACTCCTTGGCAACTCTGTAGCAATATTATTTTGTTATCTAATCTAGTCGTGGCTACTGTGGCTTTGATACAGGTATTATCATTCCTTTTGTTATATCTTAGGGTTCCGTACGTCAAAAGGAAATAACGAAACCCTTATAGGATTACTTTGTTGTCTGTCTATCTGTCAAGACCTTTCCGAAATATGCATTTCGAAAAATTCTTTAAAACTGTATTCGAGAATTTAACTGTTTTCATGATAGCTAAGTTATTACGGAACCCTCAGTGCTCGAGACCGACTCGCACTTGACCGGTTTTTCTAATTTCACATTGAACTAACCGCACTACTACTAACTTTACTTTTGCATTGTATCGTCAAGAACAGCCAATTTGTAAAGATAATAGTGGCAATTTAGATGGGTGAGCTATGTGTTTCATTTGAATAGTACAGCATAACATTCAAAGTTGGGAAATTAATACCTAGAATCACGCTAATGTTGCAGTTTAATACAAACCATTTCTAGCTAGCTAGCTATTTGCTGAAACTGTTCAAATTAAATGTTTTCTTTGTTCCGTATCTTTCGTCTAGAAAATATTTTACGAATAGCGGGAATTTGAATACAGAAAGCAAAAATGTTAATAATTAAAGATTTTTTTAGGTGAAGAATCATCAGAATGACGCTCTTGGACGGATCGAGATCCGACTTTTATTGACTAAAGCAGAACGGGGTGGGTTCCATCTTTGCCTTTGTTTCAGGATCCCGGGCTTTTTTTTCGGAACCCCACCCATGGCCCCAGAGGCTTCGACCTTGCTGAGACTCTACAGTTTAATTTTGTATTTTAAGTTGATTGTGTTTTTTTAAGGGGGTATCATCAGAATGACTTCTCCTGCTCTTGCGTGGAGTGGAAGGGCGTATCAGACATACGGACTAAACCCCCCCCGTTCCTTCTTAAGTTGGTTGTGTTATGTTTGAATACTTAGAAAATATTATTAAAATACAAGAGCAAAGCTATCAATCAGAAACTCAAACAAAAAACTAATTATAACTAGAATACAGCGAAAGAAAGCCCCTTTGTATTCCACAAATGTATTTGTTTACACCGAATTAATTGTATTCCAATAAGTTTAGATATTATTTGACCGAAACCGTTTCATTATATAACAGGGACTGTTCTACACCGTGTTATTGAAATTGAATAATGGAAACCCTGAAATTGATCCTATAGAAAAGAAAATTGCCTGCCTAAAACTGGAACTATATTATATTACAATTATTTTAACACTTACTTCTGCCAGGGGTTTCGCCCGTGTGTGTTTATAAATTATCCCTAGGAAGTACGTTTCATCCAAAATAAAAAGTACATAGACTATCTGCTATTCTAGAATATGGTTTACCGGTTTGCCAAATCCGTTCAGCCGATTGAACGTTAAGAATTAATAAACATACAAACACTCGTACGAACCTACAAACTTTCGCACTTATACAATACCTAACTAGTTGCTGCAAGTGGCATCGCCTGTGAAAAAGTAGAAGATTATCTCAAGGGAACACTGAAGTATTCTATGTGCTACTCAAAGGTATGTGACCAAGTTTTATCGATATCAGTTCAGATGTTCGAGTCGAGCGTGAAAAATTAATAAACATAATGATTTACTCACAATCATTGACCTTTATAATACTAGTGTGATTATTTTACAGAAATAGATCCCTTATAAAATTCTAATAAGAAACTACAGTAACCTGAGAAAATCTTACAGATACCCTAGTTATTTTTATAACAGAGATAAAGTAATTCTCTTGGTTTTAAATATCTTCTCATCTGAGATAAATATTGAAAGATTCTATTACACGTCGCGTCGGTTACTTCAAAAATGGTTATAATTTTAAGAGATATGTAAAAATCGGAAAAAGTGTTAAATAAATTTTCATTCAGAAAAATAGTTATAATTTTCTTCAGGACAAACACTAAACATTGTAGTTGCAAAAGTTCTCATTACAACTCAATTTTCTTAATTCTAGGTCGGTAGGTTTTAATTCCCTTGTCACAAATACGTTGCATAAAAACCCATATCGTTTGACTTTCACAGTTAGATTTTTTTTGCTTGAGTATTTGTTATTCATTTTAACTTGGTTTATCATTTGATTTCCTGAGCTAAAGAGTCTAGCGTCTGTTAAAGACGAACGTATAACTGAACGACCCTATAAGGTTTCCTTTTTTTCTATTTTAAGCTACGGAATCCTAAAAATTAAAGTACTTTCAAACATCTAAAGGGATTCTATAGGTGCGGTGTGAAGCCGATACACCGACATCGGTATAACCAACCCCTGGGAGCCAGTGAGCTCGTAAAGTTTTACACCCCACCTCTAACAGGGACAATTTGAATAGCGTTCGAGTATTGCTGGAGACTCGAGTCAATACTGGAATTCATTGGTGAAATGATCTACTTGTTGCTATAGATGGGTTCAAAAATTAATTTGGAAACTAACTACATCGTTTAAAATATTACTACTGCACGTTCTTCTCCACAGAGATCTACGGTTTGGATCGTACAATTTAGCTTCACATTTTTAACTGACCGACATCTTTTTCCGGTATACGCAATGTTATTGTCTACATTAGCGGTCAATCGCATTCCTATGAGAAGGTTAGGAAGGACAAGCATTCATGTCCCCGCGAATACTTCGCGATTCGAAGAACTGCTCGGCCACATTTGTCGCGTACGAATATTTACCGAATCCCGTTAAAATAAACATAACCACAGGGAAACGAATTACTAAACAAAGAAAGAAACATTTGAACATGACTTTCACGAACGTTTGTTTCATATCTACCTAATAGTCAACAAAAAATATACAGTAGGTACTATAATAAGGAAAAAAATAATCCCATTAGGTTCACTGAGACCCAGATACGAGAAAATTCGACTAATATCGCGAAAAGCGTGCACGGTATTTCTTTTTAGCGCGATCAGATATAATAATAATATCAGATAAATTGCAAAATAAGATCAGACCGAGATACCTTCGTGTTTGTTATTTTGCTTTCCGAGAAGAGATTTTAATATAGAAGTATATTAGACGGTATCGATGATTCTTAAAATATAATGTCTCTTACCCAGATGCGGCTGAAATATTCCTCGGGGATGAATACCAGTACCTTTACGACGCAACCTTTACAATCTTTTTGCCCTTTTCGTGTTATTTTTATCCAGTTATTTTAATATTATCCGCCAAACTGGATTCTGTTAATGGACATCACGTAGGTTGGTGACCAAAGAAAGGCTAGAAAGGATCAGGTAGGGCCAAAACATTTAAGTGAGTTGTAAGAACATTCCTTGGAAGAAGTTTTGTTTAAAAAATTAAAGAGAATGGAGTGGATACTCGTAGACTTGTAAACTGGCTGGGATCGTCAACTTCGCAATCTAATTTATTGATAATACTTACAAGTATTAAAATAGTTTACACCTTTTCTTAGGCCTAAATTTTAAAAGAATTTACTTTGACAATTTAAACCTGCCTGTCTATCATACCTCGTCAACACATCAAGCGGGTAACACGATATTCTTTAGTAGGACTTGTTTCAAAATTCCTGACTTGTGACTATCCGCAACAACTTTCAAAGGTGTCCAAATGACCAAGAGCCTCTATAAGCTCTCGGTTGTGTGAATGTATCTCGGCCAACCCGAGATATATTCCCACATCCGAGAGGGAGATTATGACGTTGTTACACATCTTTCTCCAGATATGTATATACATGAATTCACATAGGTTCACATGTCTCGCACCATGTTAGTACAAGGTGCCAACGGGCTCCGAAACCCCGTGGCGTCCCAGCTGCCATTAACAAATATTTGCCACGGAACCTGAGTGTTTCATTTATGTAGTCTGGTATTACAAGCTGTGATATTAGCGATTGAGCATGGATACTTAAGTATTAGATTAGTTTGATGATGTGTTATTACATTTTAGGTTACGAAAACGTAATACCTACCTATCTAAACTCCGTTACTTTAGACATCATTTTTTTTACACCCATTTTTACGTGTGGCAGTTTTGTACGATTACAAATACCTACCCTTTTTTTCAGACTCATATCTTCCCAAATTATTGCAGGAAATGTAATTTTCTGCAAAATATAAATGAGACTGTTTGCCTATTCCACTATGTTAATTAACCGATTTTGATAAAACTTGGTACAGAGTAAATAAGCTTAAACCCCTAGAAAGGATATAAGCTACTTTATATCTTGCTTTCATTTCGAATTCACGTCCTCTATACCAACTTTCGGATGAACGAACTAGTGGGAAAAACTAATATGTAATATGCAGTATGTAAGTCTTCCCGTAACAGCATCAAGATATTTTAAACAAACAGAGTTTATTGAATAAAAGCAACATGAAACGCACCTAACTGCTTGTTTCCTGTACAGCGTGCAAAAGAAATTAGTCAGGAGACGCCCTTAAGAGGCCTGCGGAGACCGCGCGCTATCTCGAGTTGAGACGCAAAAAAATACGTTTTTGAGGTTGATGGAAGCAATCCAGATAGTATAAACAATTCTTGGACACACCGACTGGAGTACAGTCATCATCTGCACACTGACAGTTGCTTGCTGTGATAGCAATACAAACTATTGGAAATTTGGGAGAGGTTCCGTAATACCAAAAATGATGAATGAAAAATTAATGTATTTCCAATATTGTTTCGAGTATCTATAACTTGATAATAATATCTGTGTTCCTACGGAAAGATATTTTGAAATATTGTTGTTTACAATATAGAAAAAAACAAATAAAAACATGACATTTTCGCTGTGAAAATGTGCAAATTTAAATTCGCTTAAATTTCGTTTGGGGTAAGTTTTTCAACAAAAAGACGATGTAGGAACCTAGATAATTATTGTCTGAATCCGAATAACATCATATTATGGTGTAAATATGCTTAAATTTCAAATGATTTTGGTATTACGTTTGTATGGATAATTCTAACGTCGCGCCCACCTTAAACTGTGGCTGTAAATGGCAATGGGGTTGCCACGTGACTCGATGGGACAATAAAACGTAAGAGAGGACACTATTAAGGGCCCTTTCCCGTTGTCTCGGGAAGGCCCTCGTCGTTCGCCGTAAGGTCCTATTATTTGCTCATTTGGCGAAATGTTCTGAACTAACTTTGGTGTCTCGGGTTTTATTAGTAAGTCAGCCGATTCTAATTAATGTTAATTTTGTCTATGTTTTTCTTACTTGATACTGTAACGTTTTCTTTTCAAAATAATAAAAAATAAGATGTAAAGGATATATCATACTATTTTAAATTAATCAAAGCCTGGTACTGAAGTGTGTACCTCCAAACTTTAATATAGCTCCAATCCACCAGTGTTATTTGATTTTCATAAAACTAATAGCCGGTAAACGTTGTCCTGCAATATGAATTATCAAAGAAAAACAAAGAGTGTAGGGTGGGATGTTTAAAAATAGTCTGTGCCCTATTTTCAGCCCAACAAAATATACACAAAAAAAACATTAAAATCGGTCAAGTCGTTTCAGAGGAGTTCTATACCAAATTCTGTGACTCGTGATTTTTATATTTACTGGTTACGAATCAATAATAATAAGTAATAAGTAATAATAAGTAGGTACTGCTAAGTAATATAAAATAAACTCCATTTTTTCTTACTTTATCTTTAAGGTTCAAATAAAAGTTTGACACTCTACATTTCTTTTTGTTAATTCTGTTACTACTACCTACTATCAGATATAACAAAAACTTTTCAAACTCAAAGTCAACGGAACCCAACAAAACCATTAGGTAAGCATCGAACTACCGCATTAAATTTAATTAAAGTTCGCGGCTGCAAGTTCCAGCAATTAGGTTAAGAGACACCGTGTTCATGAATAGACAAGGAGTACACTGAAACGTTCAGTTATTTCTCGTTACTTTGCCGATGCGGGGAAGTAAGAAAAAAAGTGGATTAGATTAGCGCTAGCTTCTGCGAGCGGTTTCACTCATGGACCCACACTCGAGACAAAATGTATTTGAGATAGTCCAAAACATGAACCTTTGTTTAAATACCAAATCTGTTCAGCCCTTTTAATATGAAAGGGTAACAAAGATAAAC
Source organism: Mythimna separata (assembly GCA_030763345.1). Classification (NCBI taxonomy): domain Eukaryota; kingdom Metazoa; phylum Arthropoda; class Insecta; order Lepidoptera; family Noctuidae; genus Mythimna; species Mythimna separata. The sequence continues at coordinate 16,194,559 of CM061171.1, read as the reverse complement.
ACACACAAACATACATAGGAAGGTGACAGCGATAAACTAGTGGTGGAGCTGTCAACGGTAAGGTTTTCTGGTAGAGGGTTCATGGTGTATAACAGTATAATATAATTTAAATGAAAATTCATTTCACAGCAGACATAACTTGGTAATTACAGACTCAGGTGTATTGTAATCCAAGAGAACCAGTAAATTCTTTACGAGCGTCCGAACTACTCGACTCGCCCGAGACTGCCGTTGGTAAACGTCACAGCGCTTCACCGTTTCACCCCACTCTGGTACTAAGGAATGAATGAAGTGTCTTATTATTGCTAAATTGTTCTCGCCGACACATACAACATTCTGACAATAACTAGCTGCAGTCAGCAGTTTCGTTTGCATGAAAGTAGAAAATTTTCTTAAGGGAAAATAGGTACCCCGGAGCAGCAAATATTCTATGTCATTTGATGATTTCCCATCTCAGAGAAAAGGTATACTATAATTATCGTATTAAATCACGATGTAATTCCGGCATTACGTTTGCTTACGTATAATTAAAATGTACTTGTAGGTAAGTATCTAAGCAAGTCAAAGTCAATTTATTTAATATAATGAGTCTCTGAATCGAGGGCCGATCAGTAGGGCGCTTTCAATGGCGTTTCATGTCGGACGTTTTCTGTGTCGCTGGTTATATCCCGCAGTCGTCCCGTTGCAGTGCGTTAGCGGTTCCACACAAACGCCTATATTGAAAGCGTGTCTGACTGCCGTGCTTTGTATACCAGTGATGCCACATCAGTTAAGCCGCACTATTCAACACCGAAATGAACACCATGGTGCTTGCGGCGTCACAGTCCTGTTGTCGAGCGTTCGCAGTACCGGCGTTGGACTGTTGCCGTATCATGCGCTAATGAAAAAAGCATTATAGCCCGAAGAATCGCCAAATTTAAGTGGCAGTAGACAGTGAACATTGTTCGCAAAAATAATATGGTCGATGAGGACAAAAGATTAGTCATGTAAAGAGGAGGAATGAAACGCATGTTACTAAAAGAGTTATGAGTATACATGCAGATGGATGGATTGTGTAGGAAGTGATATGATCGTCCGTGAGCAGTACGACTAACGCTATGACACCGCATCAGGCCGTCCAAAAAACGCATAAATTGAAAGCGCCCTAAGTATAGTTAAACAAACCTCAAATGGAGTCGGTCAGCAATTACTGACTGAGTACACAGTTAAACTGATTTGTTATTAGGGAAGTTTGTCGAACAATATTTGAATAACTAAATTGATTGTACTCCAGAACTTTCCACTAGTATTTGAAGGAAACAGCCAGAATTGTATATTAAGATTTACAGTTCAACTGGCTGTTTTCTGTAGTTTAACTTGTATCCTAGATAAACTACCCTTTAAACTTTGGTGGATAATAACCTCGATAAAAGCTACATTTGTCTGTCTTTTCTTGTATTTTTCTGAGTCTAGTATAATAAATAGTATGTAGTAATAGCTCATAATATTCCCACTACAGGGACTCCGATGGATGCGCGACGTACATACAAGATCGTTGCAAGGTCATTGTGGCAACACTTGGGGAAAGCCTAGGTACAACAGTGGACGTGTTTTGACTGAAATAATGTTAATGGTGATGATTTAAACAATATGTTATGAGAACTATGTTGAGAAGACTTGCACGGTAAAAGCATCCAGAATTGTAATTAAAATAAGCCGTGGCTGAGAGATTACCAGTCCTAACTGACTCGACACAGTCTGACAGTCCTAACAGTCCGTTTACGAATACGATTTACGGTAGCACCATTCAGCTCAAACATTTTGAAGGTAATCGAATGACGCTGCACTTGTGCTACCATCAGCTAGACGCTCATGTGATCATTACACTCTTAACCTCCAGAGCGCATTTAGGTCAAATACATATAGACCTATACAATAAATGTTTGTTTACGATACATAATACTCACACACTCAACTTCTATTAGATTCAAAATAAATGCAAAGTACGAATAAATATGCAGCCAGTATCGATCGTAACCTTTTGAAACGGAAACATCTGTTGGTGGTAGGCACATACGTAGAGTGGATATCTGTTCCACTACATACTAACACAACTGGGTAAGTAGCAAGTTTACGACGAGACGCCGGAACCAGAGGAACTCGGCCATATGTCTCTACGACTATTCTCGTACAAGTACTCTCGATAACCGTAAAACGTGGCAATCAACACACTATTTTCGTGAAAACATAATATACGTAGGTCTTCAACGATTCTTTCTTTTATGACGATACTCCTTATCAAAAGTATAGAAACCTACCAAGTATTTTTTTCTTTAAATAAAAATTTACCTTACACTTAGAATGAATTACTCCTCATGGTTGAAAAGAGTGCCCATGGAGTTTCTAGCAATTATTATTCTCTATAAAGATGTAGACGCTACATGCAATTAGCATCATTTTTCCTTGACCTTTTTAAAGTGCCTGTATTGGTATATTTGAAGTTAATGCTTTTGACTTTGACTTAACTGCATTAAATATTATGTAAGCAAATATTATAAAGATGCGTTTAGAAACATGTAAACTTATACATATACACAAGACCCAGAACAACTCTATCGTGGGCCATTCAAACATTTGTACCGATGCGAGTATCGAACTCACATCACGCAAGGCAACAGCCAATTGCTAAACCACTGCCCAACTGAGCCATCTAAGTTAAATTACCAACATTTTTCACAGCATAAATCATACGCTATCAGCGAAAACTAAACTAAAAAAACCTACAAACTACTCTGAACAAAAATCGTGTAACAAAACGTTTTTGTGAAAATATTAACATTGCTCGTTGAGCGTGATATTGCCACACAAGGACAAAAGTATTACATATGCGTTGTGGTAGTGAAACTCTGGCAATAAATAAAGGAAGCATTAGTGGAGTAATTTTCGCGTTGAAAGTATAGCTCATTGTTCACAAAGACGGCAGTGGAGTATAGATAAGGGACTTGGCTTCGGGACACTCGTCACAATCTGAGACTATAATCTAGTAGTAGACGAGAGATTGCGGTGTAGTGCATCGCCTTCAATTATATATAGACTAGGTTTTGCCTGCGACTTTGTCCGCACATGAATGTTGGTTACTGCGGAGGCGAAGTTGAAGACAGATAAAAAGTAGCCTGGCTATGTCCATCCGTGGGGTTCAAGTTAACTCTGTACGAAATTTCATCAAAATCGGTTCAGTAGTTTAACCGTAAAAGCGTAGCAGACAGACAGAGTTACTTTCACATTTATAATATTATATATATATTATAGTAAGTATGAATACATGAAATGATATGTATAAAAAAAGGATATGTATAAAAGGAGAAACTGAATAACTGTTATATCACAGCACAGCTAAAATCTCTCGGATTGGTAGTGTGAAATTTTGGAAATCATTTCCTTTTATGACACTGGCGAACACTAAGAGCGGATTTTCTAAAATTCCAATCCAAAGGACATGAAACGGGTGTCCAAAGTTTGTATGGAGAAACGAAATTTCACGCGGGCAAAACTGATGACAGAAGCTAGTCTTATAAATAGCTATAGCTTTGAAAATTTTAAACCGTAAATACTGTTAGAACAAACGATTTATTAACATCACATAACAACCATTTATTTTCTGTTCCACACGAGTGCCTTACAAACTAACATTATAACATAAGTAGATACAATTATTCCTTTGTGGTAGACCGGTATCTGCACGAGGAAATCACACAGATTATCAGACAAACAGTGTATTTTTATGCTAAAACTATGAGACATTTCGAAAACTCGACGTAAATTCTAAATATTCCAGTCACAACGGTCGTTCTTTGTCAGTCGTTTATATAATAGCTATTTACACAAACATTTGTTACTACTACCGAATTTACAAATGAAGTGAATTTATTTTCTGGGAGTTAGGGTTCGCAGGGTGATGCTCGGCCGCGTAGCGCGTAGGCACAGACTTGACTCAGACGGACGACGAGCAATAAGTAGTTCGCCGTCCGGCCACGCGGTAAAGACCACTCGGATTCGAGAATTGTCGACGGTGAGTAATATTTCAAATGCGTCGCATAGAGATGTCAACCAATCCGTAGGAGCCCAGTAGGGTTGATATCCGCTAGTGGCATGGGAATTTTAAAGGGATTATCGCAATTCCGGAACGCAACGCAAGACACAGGACGGTTTCAGTCAGTAAAAGTACGACAAATCCCAAAAAAACAGTGTTTTAATTAGCTAACAACAACAATACAACAAAGCTAACAATCCCTTTCACTAACAACATACTTACTAGTAAGTTAGAAACTGTTAGAAACACTAGCTGCTATTAACGTGTTGTTGAAATCAAATACAGAAACCATAAAACCCATTGCAATTATTCAATAAAAAGTTCTTTTAATCTGCGACCGGCTCCGGTACAGCTAATAGCAACTGTTACCAGGTGCCGGATAAAATAAAAAACACTCTTTTATTTTGACCGGAAACCCACTCTGATTGTGAAGCAATTCTATGTAGCGCAGCCAACTTTATAGTAGGGGAGAGGTGGCATGAAAGGGACATTTTTGTTCTGGAGGCTCTAGTGAATGCTCTATATAATATTTTAAATAGGTTGAACCTAAATGAGAAACCTACATTCATCTTTTAACGAAATGAAAGTAAATAATTAACATATCTTTATTCTTAAGTACTCATTTTAACGATTAAAAAAAATTTAGATTTTGTCCCTTTCATAAATTTGCTGTATTGAAAGGGACGGATTCATTTATGAAAGGGACAGTACATAATATCCATGTAAAATCACTTTATAACACATTAACCTTTCACATACCCGCAAAACGAGACACAATAGTAAGACAATGACAGCGCGGTCTCATGAGACCGGTCGGAGATTCAAACGTTAATACTAGTTTGGTAATGTTTAAAAATCTATTTTTTTAAGAAACAAACAATCAACAATCTTAAAATTTGGTTATCTGGCTATCCTAACATAAATCGACTTGGGTAATAATCGTGAAATTTTGACTTGTAATACAACGAGCAAATAAATAAAATAACCAATAATTTTTAATCAATTATTTGGAGAAAAACTGAAACTGAAATAAAACAGTAATAAACCGTATTTTAATTGTTTTTTTTTAAGCAAATTAGGTGTTTATATCTTTTTTATATGAGTTTTACTCAATTTTCATTACTTATTTGGTTTCTTGGTTACATTTAATCATCAACTAAATTATATAAGAGAGACTAAGACAATTATAATGCTCATATATAGTTTCATTCATAGATTTTTTCCATTTTGTGTGCTTCTACAAGTGTTCTTGGTAAATTTAAACTGCAAAAATAATAATAACAAAAAGATTACTATATAATCAACAAAAAAGATAGACAAATAGATAGAATACTTTTTATTCCACAACATGATAATAAGAAAAGCTTAAAACTGGTAATTCGTTAGCCAGATTCTAGGTGTTACAGGGATTGTGTAGAAATTAGCTAATTAAGGTACTATTTATGAAAGGGACAGTTATGAAAGGGACGTCCCATTCATAACCATTTTTCGTGTCCCTTTCATAAATATGACACAACAATAATAAAAATAACCTTAAAACCTTACCAATGAACACAAGTTTACTGACCCTTTGTCCTCCTATCTGTCGATAACTAAGTCGATCGAAAACACTGGTAAAACAATGTTTATCTATTTACAACATTCTGCAAAGCATTTCTAAAGAATAACGAAAATTTACTTTTGTGTACGATTTCGAACACTTGCTCGCCATCGCCATGTTTGAAATGATAGGAGTGGGACATTAGGTACGAATGGTTAGGCTTCGGGATTGCCACAGAACAAATATATTTTCGTTTCGAGACGTTTCTTAGTTTACGAGTAATTCGATTTGTCCCTTTCAATACGCGTCCCTTTCATGCCACCTCTCCCCTAAATTCATTTCGATATAAATCTCTACCTTAAAACCATATCAAAAAGGTTTAATTTCGTATTTTTATTAGAAACATAATACTTTTAATTTAAACCATCCTCTCCTTTCATTTCATCCAACAAAGTCGAGTTCTTAAAAGCAACGCGCTCCGAAAAATGTAACACGAAAAATGAAGACGAAGAAACCATGTAATGAGTTAAGATTTTTCTAAAAATATGTGAGGTGGTGTTACTCTGAGGCGAGTAGTATGTAGGGTAGGTAAACGTAGTCGCTGCGCCGCGGCGCCGGCCGTATCGACCCGCCTGTTGAATGCCGACGACCCCCTTCACCACCCTACACTCCCCAAGACCTTAACGCCCCTTCCACTTTTCACGTGCTTAAAATAGAGGCGTGCAATGTCGATATTTCAAACATTAGCCTGTGACAGGACACTGAGCATAAGTAATTCAACAGAGAACATTAAATACGAGGGTTCCCTTTGTACGTCTGACCGCGGTTTTTATATACACGTCCGAATACGTAATTAAAGGTCCAGAAGGATCTTGCCAGCAATATGTTTAATAGAGCAGTAACGTTATAAAGTTCGTGTTATAGTAGTAACTGTTTACTTAGGCACTGAATAGTGGAAGGAGACCGGGGTGAATAGGAATTTAGGAGTAAACTGAAACTAAACTTTGATTAGGTTTATTTTCACTTTGGTACAATATTATTGGTTTTTAATGAAGCTTTGTTATTTTAAAATAACAATCCCATGTATTATTTATTTATTATATACTTTATTGTACACACATAAAAAGGAAACTAAAATGCTACTAATTTTATAAACACGGAAAATTGTAAGTATAAGGGCCTGTTTCACAATGTCCGAGTAGGCACTACTCACTGAATAAATTCAAAAATGTGACAAAATTCGTATGAAATTATCTGTCAAGTAAGATACTCGAAACTTAATCATAGGTGGTGAAACAGGCCCTAAATGTAAGGATGTTTTACTCTTTTACGCAAAAACTACTAAATGGATTTCGATGAGCATATAGGATACCTTTTATCCCGGGAGTATGTTCTCTTGGAATAATTTTCTAAATTGAAGTAAAATTAAAACGTAAAAATTCTCTTCTAATTTTTGTTCATAATTCACCCCGATTGACGGAACCTTTCAGAAAGCCTTAGTTAATATTGAAATCCAATACGTTATAATGGTAAATGTCTGAGTGTATAATGTCAGATGGGGTAATCAGAAATACACCCACACTATAAATAACTTTAGCCGGGAAAATTTGATGAGACCACAAGTAAGCATGTACCTATCCCTCATAGATAGAACGTTCATAATAAAGCGAACATTATTACGAATTCCATTTATACATAACCTACCTATATCAAATATAGAATAGTTACCTCGCTGTGACCTCTAGTATCAACTGTAAGTAGTTTTGAACTTTAATTAAAATGTAGGCCAATGTCACGTACCGTCACTCCAGTGAGGAATTACATACACAATGTTTTGCGGGAACGCCAAACTTCATGCGAAACTTTTCAACAAGATAATGATCCACTCACGAGTTCTTAAGAACACGTAAGATTCTCGAGATACATCCTGTACTCGTAACGTATCATAATATTTATGAAATATTGAATATATCAGACAAAAATGTAGGTTACACATCAATATCTTACGCAGTCATAAATTACTTTAGAAGTATAATAAAATAGAGTAGCTACGCGTGTAAAATAATAATGTTACCTACAAATGAAATGTCCATTAAAAATTCATCGCCGTCTAGATTCAGAATCTTCAGCAGCTTATTAAAAGGCCTGACATGAAATAATGGCTTAATAGCAAATGTAGTGGGCCGAAAGATTAATGGACTGCTATAATGTGCGTCTCTAATAACAGCTTTGAGACTTTCTTTACCTTGAATTAATAAGTTTCTGCCAGATAAGCTCAAACACCCAGAAGAAACTAAATTGAAAATTATTCATCCCTCTCACGTAGTCTAAATAGTACCTACCTACTTAACAAAATAAATATTAGGTAAGATATAACGTCGTACTAGAGACGTTGTAGATTTTACGTGAAAATACACAAGTGTGTATGTTCAGTTAACTTTTAATAAAGGAAATCAATTATTAATAAGACCCTTATTAATAAAGAAAATTAATTTGAAATCGTATGTCAAGCACCACACCTTGCTAATGGGCTCCGCAAATTGCTCGATTAAATTAAATCAAATTACCTACTTAATAAAAATAAATTTGCGAAAAACGTAAACAAAATGAAAAAAGAACTTTATTGGATACTGTACAGAATCGAAAATTACGAAACAAACATTGGAATGCCAGTTTGTTTTGGTCTTCAGCAACTTGAGCGACATCTGTCCACTGTAATTAATATCTCTTGAGCAATTTAACAGCCAGCTGCCAATGTGTAACAACGCCATCTATCAGAATTTTCTATAATTAGATGGAAACTCTTGCGTTCAGTTTCAGCGTTTCAGCGCCGGGAAAGCGTGTTAGTGTATTGTTAGAGTTCCGGTAGATGGCGTTAATAAAGGAAAAGCTATCAAAGTATATAAACCTATTTTGGAAAGGTTGAAAATACAAAACTTCAATTGAAAACAGTAATAAATTGAATGTAAAAATTAAACACTTTGAAAAAGCCTTTTCCCAGCTGATAACAATTCTAAATGCTAAATAGTAGAATAAAAAGTAAAACTAAATTAACATGTTCACACACGAGCAGTAGCGTTTGAGCGAGGCAGTTGGAGCAAAGATAGTCCAATAGTAGAAATAATGATGGTCGGACACTTGGTGTGACGAGAATGGATAAAGTTAGAAATGAGTATATTAGAGGAAGTTTGAAAGTGGCACCAGTGATTGAAAAGTTGAAAGGAAATCGTTTGTCTTGGTATGGTCATGTGAAGAGGAGGGATGAAACGCATATTTCTAAAAGATTTATGAATTTACATGTGGACGGACTGTGTGAAGACTGATGTGAAAGAAAAGGGAGTCAGTGATTTTATGACGGGTGACAGGACAGAATGGAAGAAAAAAACATGTTGCGCCGACCCCAAGTAATATCCCATATTACACTTGGGGTCGGCGCAATATGTTTTTTAAGGCAGGAAGAAGAAGAAGGACACTAATGGACTTCAAAACACGTAACATTGTAAAATGCAGTATGTGTCTGAAAATTGAGATTCGACTCCGAATATTCTTAGATTGTATAAAGGTACACTGGTTCTGTGTTTCAAAACCATGAAAAGTTAAGTACTTAGTTACTTATTTAAATATTGATACTATCTATGAATATTATTATTATTCATTATATATTTTGTGCACATAATTAGGCCTGTTTAAAATGTTTATTTTAATTAGCTTTACAATTTTTCCCTCCACTGTTGGGACTTAAGCCTCCACTTTAGGAGATGGAAAGGGCCATAATCTACGTAACAAGTACTGTGCGGATTGGTGTTAAACTCTATTATTGGAAAATAAAGCCTGAAACCTGTTTACAGCGTTGAGTAAATACATTAGAAATGTTCATTAATGGGTCTTAAGTAAAGACCTAAGCCTCAAATTTTAATACTTGTTAACCAGATTATATTCCTTGCCTTTTAAAGGTGTTGTTTTTAAGAAATGTCAAGTTCAGACTCACCTTTAGTTTAATATATATAGTTACCTAGATACCATAGATATATTTTGGTTTCGTAATGGATTTCCATAATTTTTTATATTTTTACAAATAGTTCCCAGTAAGGGTTTAATGGAGAAATGGTGGGAATTTTTGAAACAGTTACCGCAGCCCTGGAACGCAAAGGGCAACTAAAGGAATAGGTTTTAATCTGTTAAAGTATTCCACCTAGAGCGGGAGAATAACATCTTATCTGATGGTTTTCAAAAAAATGGTGAGAAATGAACTTTCTCTACTAGAACTTATTTATACCTACGCAGATAAACAATAATCATCTGCCTAGCCTTTTTTGGGCCTTTGAGGATGCAGTCTAATCAAACTGAATTCTTGAATTTCAGTTTTTTACATGAAACAGCTGCTTGTCTGAACTTCACAACCCAAGTTACAGGATAAGTCATTAGCCTAGAATCCATCAGAACCACGGGAAAGGAAGAACCGTGATTTTTAATAACATTATCTCTTAATCTAACCAGAACAGAAGTTTCCTGATGATTTTACACCGAAGTAAATAAATCAGCATTTGAAATGAAATACGCTGTTCCATAATTTAAAAGCAACATAAGGAAAAAGAAGGTACATTCTTCCAGTAATAATCGTCGTTAAAATTTCATATTTGATTGACCACGTATCATTTCGGAAAAAGAAAAACGGATTAAAAAAATGTCCGGAAGTGGCGCTTCAAAACATTTTTATTTGTTTTACTTTTCTGCATTTTCATGGTTTATACTCGTACATTTAAGTGTGAGTGTTAACGTGAAGAAACCGGCATTTCCAGAACCAATAAATCGAAGATATGTGACACCCACAAATCTGCACTGGGCCCACGCGGTGGATTGCGGCCCATTCCCTCTTCTATTCTAGAAGAGGCCTGAGTCCCAACAGTGGGAACATTACAAGGCCAATAGTGCTAATAGATAAGTGTTAAGTTTAATACTTTTTAGAAAAAAGTATTAAACGGTAAAAGTAAGGATGCGGATAGATGGAAACATTCTCGTCGGCCTCGTCGACAAACATTGCCTATATTCTGTTCAATAATTCCGGAGACTAAAATGACATTTCAACACCAAAGAACTGGCGTCATTCCTATAGAAATTTTGACATTACTTATGTCAATTTAGTCTCCGGGTTTATTGAACAGAATATAAGTAAATTTTGACGTCCAATTTTTCGAAATCGCGACTGTTTCAATGACTCCCTATTTATTATTTAGATAACATTGTGTGGCGAAGTGCCTCAATCTGCAACACAGAAACTTTAGTAAGTACATACTAAGTAATATACTAGTGCCTGTTCAAACAATACGAACGAGTTGATGAGTAAGTTACCACGAAACAGCAGAGCGTGGTCAAGTCATACAAATTGTCGATGTACCTCAGAGCGAATAGAGTAGATATTTATTAAACATCCGTAACCGTATATAAAAATAATTTGATGCCTTTATTTATTTATTTATTAAAACTTCATGAAACATAGAAGGTACACATGCAGACTTGGCAGGTACATAGGCAGTCTCTACCAGTCAACCTAGGGTGGTGAAGAGAGAACATAGCCAGTGCAAAAAAAAAGAAATGTATATTAAGAAAACAAGGGTTCATATTTATAAAAATAAAATACACATACATACAGATATATACTTAATATAATATATTATATACCTACATATATTTATTTATATAAAGTGAAACAAAGAGGTTAGAAGGCCTTTCGGTATTTTACAGGATGCATTTTGGAGAGTGTGCACGAAAATTGCATGATTTGATTTCGCCATCACATTTCTACCATCGGACAACCCGACATATAGCAAATATCCACCCTTACGTTGTTAACGGTGGTCCGGACAAAGCATTTCGCCTCGTCGTTTAATACCGCGTAAATTGAAGGACTGAAACAATTTGCCTGCTGCGGTCTCTCCGTTCGATTATAATTTAGGTATCTTGAATGCTGGAGTGAATAGGCTCTTAATAACTAGTGTTCTTCAGCATCAACAATTGCATCACTGCTTACCATCAGGCATTAGTTTACATTAAAAAAAATATTGCTGCCGAATGTAAAAAAAGTTCTTATTGCTTACGGCCACTACTTGGGTAAACAAAAACTACCTTATTTTTACTGTAATCCTAATTTACCTAGATTTTTATTAGGTAGGAACCCTATCTATTGAGATGGGACACCTTAGGCGCTCAGCAAGATCGAAGCCTCTGTGTTGTACAAAAGAAAACTGAGAAGCTCTGGAAAGAAGGCAAAGAAAAACAAATCAAAGAAGTGGGTATTTTTCAGTAAAAATCTGACAGTCCCGCTTTCGTCCTTCCAAGGGCGGGAGAAAACATTTTGATGATTACCCACCTAACCAAAATAATCTACAGAACTCGCTATTCTACCTGATAAACACCAAAACTTGAATTGCCATGGTTTAAGTTCAATCTACCTTCAGGTAGAAAGTTTCTTGCTAAATGCTTTCAATGTAAATGTGGAAGAGAATAAATTCAACCAGAATGGAAAAGTTTAGTGCAACTGTTTCTCGTTTACGAGTAAATCCTCAAACGAGAACTCAGTACTTACATAAATGAAAATCATACAAGTACAATGAGATATGAATGTTAGACTGAGGAAACTTGAGTGTCTAAGTTGAACTTGAGTAATTTCAAAACGTTTACAGATTGTTTATTAGAGGGGAAAGGGATGGGGTAGGGGGTTGAAGAGGAGGGATATTTATATGACTGTCTAAAAATAATTGAAAAGATGCACAAAGCAATATTTTTTGGTTCGATGTTAATAATAATGTTTATCAGTGTGCTTATTAAATATTTTCTTTATTATACGAGTACACAACTTAGCTTACAATTGGATTTTGAATTAGTTTTATTACTTGTTATTTTTTTCGACATTGAATAGTTGATGCATTTATAATAATCATCTGCCTAGCCTTTTCCCAACTATATTGGGGTCGGCTTCCAGTCAAGCCGGATTCAGCTGAATACCAGTATTTTACGAGGAGCGGCTGCCTACCAGACCTCCACAACCCATTAACTGGGGTAACACGGTACTTCACGGCAAGACTGGAGTCAGATTTACTGGCTTCTGACTACCCGTAACGACTGCCAAAGATCTCCAAATGACAGCCGGGACCAACGGCTTAACGTGCTTTCCGAGGCACGGAGGAAACTCGTTATGTTAAGATGGTCACCCATCCACAGACCAACCATGGCAAGCGTTGCTTAACCTTGAAGATCGACCTGTGCGGCTGTTATTATCTAGCCACGAGCTCCTTGATTGATGCATTTATAATAATAGTTTTAAATAATAATGCTCGAGGTGTTTTTTCCTTTTCGCTCTAAGACCCTCAGGGAAAAGGAGGTTCGGATCCCATGCTAATTAGTTACAAAGACTGTATTCCCCATTACTTTATTTAAAGCTGTAATATAAACTGTAAGAATTGCTGCTTATTTCAGCGTTACATGAAAGTTTTTACCTGAATATAATTTGTCGCAATATCTATGTGTGCTCTTTGCTACATACTATTTCTATCTTCCTGTAACTATCTGTATTGCCTCTGTTAGTATGTCCCACAATCGTGTTATTTTTGTTTTAAAAAGATGTATTTGCTTAACTTTTCAATCTCTTTAGATCCAATGTTATAATCTGATGGGACTGTTATTACAAAATATTAGTATTATAATAATATTATCACTAGATCTTTTGACGATACTCGGGTAAAGGGGAAACTCAGTGACAATGAATTGCAAACATTTGTCAGAATGTAGGGCAATGTGAGTTAGGTTTGACAGATGGAGACCGAGATCGAAATGCGAACGTTCCTTAAAAATGTGAGAGTTTTGTCTCTGACTATGACGTCACGACGACTCATGTCCACGTCCACATTGTTCTAATTTCTGCTCCTTTTGTTCGAAAATTAACGCATGAAGTCAGAGGCTCCCAACCTTTTTTAACCTAGGACCGCTTTAGTTTCTTTGTTGTTATCAAGGTCAGACAGCTTTAATATAACTTGAGGTGACTTACCTCAAGTTATGTTAAAGATAAATTATAAACCAACTGCCACCCAAAAAGGTTATTTTTTTTATTATAGGGCAACTAGAAGCTATAACAAATCGATAACATTGTGTATGTTAGTACTACATCAACTACATCGAGCCAATTACCGGTTTTCACGAGTAAAAACAGAAAAGTAGTAGAAAACTTAGGATCATTAACAAGAACGATATAAAAGAATATATCACTGAAGTACAATTTGCACTATGCACTTTTTAAAAAGTCAGCATAAAGGCGATTGCGTACTGAATAGGTTTTAGTGACAAATGTATTGAATTTTCAAAACTATTTACAAAAAAAAAAAAATCTTTACTCACTCGCACCATGTACTTGTTACGCCTGTAGTTAGAAGAGGAAGAATGAGTGGAGAAAAGTGGATTAAATATAACCGATTTTTATCAAAGAAATCAGGGCAGTAAATCTCATTAGATATAGTATTAATAGAAAGCTGTAATTTGCTAGGCAATGATGAGTTAGTTATAAAAAAATCAAATTACCTACCTATTTAGCATCAATTTAATATTTTGTTGTATATTAATTTTTGAAAAAAATAAATTAAATGAAGGTTAAAAAAAAATTGATGAGACTTCGCTGAACATAATCATGGCTTAAATGGTTCTAAATTGTCTCTACTATCTTTACCTTAAATCTTTACACCCATTTTCCAATCACACTGTATTACAGACCATATTTTAGATGTGACGGACCACGTTCCGCGGGCGACCGGTTGGGAACCACTGCTTTAAGCAGTCTGAAGTTGTCAATCAGTACTTTGTCAATCAACAAGGCTTTACGGGATAGGCCATTGTGAAAACTCAGGCTTAACGGGAGATATTGTTAAGTAACTGAAGTCCTTTACTTAGTTAATACTTTATTGTTAGAGTTTCTTTTAGTTTAATCCGGGATCGCTGAAGAAAAAGTTACCGGGAAAATGTAAAAAGACATCTGTGAGTAGTTTATAGGGTTCCGTATAAAGATAAAACTGCGGTTTTTGGTTATTTATCGAGTGAACTTCAGTGAGCGTAATTTGACTACTAAAACAAATAGTAATTTAAAATTGATGTAGTTTAGTATTTCAAGTGTCTCAACTCAACTGGACAATACATATGTGAAAAAATTGAAACGTACACGAAGTTGATAAAAGAGAGCTCCGAATTTTATTGAAGTATTGACTACTTCAGCGAAACTTGCCGAAAATGCTGATTCGACACGTTTTCTGCCAAATGTCGCCTAAAAAATAGAATGTGTTACATAGGCAGTCTAATAGAAAATGAAGTTTTTGTATCAAAAACTTAATATTATGTTGTTACTTTCTAAACCTGACACTGGCTAAATACACACGAAGCTAAAACGAAAATAATAAGGTGACGGAAAAATAATGTTCTATCAGCAATAGACCACCGACTAATACTAAAAATCGAACCCATCAAGGGTTTACAGTCGCGTTTGCGACCGATAACGATTGTTACGATAATAATGATTCTAAAAAGCTCAATTGTTTAAATTGGTCACGTGATACTTTGGGTAGCGTATATCAATTTAGCGTATCGCGATATCGTATGGTTTTGGACGTGTAAGCAACAGGGAAAGCAGTAAAAAATACACAATATGAACAGGCATACAGGCATTGTTTTGTTCCGAAATTGTGTTACCCAAATGGAGATTAGCTAAGACCTGCAAGTCATTCCTAGTAAACAGCGTACGCTTTTATAATAAGCTGCTAACGTCGGTTATTGAACTTGGCGAGGGAAAAAAATTCAAAACCTATATTTAATTCATGAATCCCCGACCGGTCTTTTGAGACCGCGCTGTTATTGTTTCACTATTGTCGTTTCGCGGGTATGTGATAGGTTAAGCAAGCATACAACAACAAGGTCAAACTAGACTATGCGGATTCTTAGATTATTTTCTATTTTGACCTACTTTATTATTGTGCTTTTTGATACAATATTGACAAATCTACACTGTCCACTGTGCTCACATATCTATTAATATTGTACTATGGAAATATTCTTAAATCACCAGTTTTTTAAAAGAGTAACCATGGAGTTTCTTGCCGGTTCTTCTCCATAGAAAACTTCCAATTGGAACCGTGTACTAGCTTCTGATATTTTATAAGTGCCTATGTAGGCCTTTGTGATTTGAGGAGCTCGTGGCTAGATAATAACAGCCGCACAGGTCGATCTTCAAGGTTAAGCAACGCTTGCCAAGGTTGGTCTGTGGGTGGATGACCATGTCTACATTCCGAGTTTCCTCCATGCCTCGGAAAGCACGTTAAGCCGTAGGTCCCGGCTGTCATTTGTGGATCTTTGGCAGTCATTACGGGGTAGTCACAAGCCAGTAAATCTGACTTTAGTCTTTCCATAAAGTATTGTATTATCCCAGTTAATGGGTTGTGGAGGTCTGGTAGGCAGCCGCTCCTCGTAAAATACTGGTATTCAGCTAAATCCGGCTTGACTGGAAGCCGACCCCAATATAGGGAAAAGACTATGCAGATGATTATGATGTAGGCCTTTGTGATATAAAATCATTTTGATTTTGTTAAAAGCATAGCATGCTATGAAATAGAGTAGAATACATACCTACTTTACTGCTTATCATGTAAGTTTCAGTTATATCGCTTTCACTTATAACGCAAACGAAAAAATCTAGGCCACTTAAGCCTTCACAGTCTACGTAATAGTCAGATATGAATTTAATTTATACAAAGTGTGGGTCTGGTCGTCACACGGCTATCTGAGATCTTTTTGACGCGCGCCGCCACAGACGCGCTGGCAAAGTTCTACGTAGCAGTATTTGACGAAATCGAATTCCTCTACTGTGAGACTAGGGTCGGATTGCCTTTAAGTAATGTAATAGTTTATTTGGTTCGGTTTTATTCTCTTCGAATGTAAGTTTGGGGGCGGTTTGGTAAAGTGAACAGATTTTGTGAACGCAAAACAAATGTTCGATGATACCGAAAAAAACTTTCTACAAAAAACAAAAAAAACGACTTCAATGTAAACAAACCTAATTTCGGAAGTCGAATGCACTTTTTAGAGGGTTTTTTTTACGCTGAAGTCGGTTGTATTTCTTTGTAAATAGTTTTTATTTAACACTATTTGATTGTGCCAATACTAAGTAATTTCCTTCCACCTTTCGGCTCCATTATCAGATTAGTTCGACGGTACCTTTTAGCCAGAGTGCATTTCAAGAGAATTCTATAATCCCAAATACGGCTAGAATACTCGTACATTGATTTATTACAGAATTTCAGTCCCTGCCTTTCGGTTTCGTCATCAAATCAGTTTAATGTCTCTTCCATCACTCAGTTATCAACTACACGCTCAAACAAAGCAATTTGATTTGTCATGATATTTCTGTTATGATATTATGAGTATTTCCGTTCCATATCTTCGATCATAACAATATTTCTAAGGGATCAATTTATGAGTATAATTTTTAGTTAAAAAAAACAAAATCGAACATTAGCATAGATTAGTACATATATTAAAAAATACATGCATACAGCCGGTCGTCTTCTTTTTTGAGGTCGGTTTAAAAAAATTAAATCCACTGATGCTACGGCGTAGTAAATACTCGTATATTTTGATATAAATGCTACGTCACCGTAGCAAGTAACCAAGTTACCGATGTGCTACGCGTTGAGTTATTTACTATTGTACATACATTTACATTTATGTGCATTGGTCTCAATCGCAGAACCTTTCTTGAACAAAAAGTGCCCATAGTATATGGTGCATTTTATGTGTGTTTTCATTGCCAAAGAAAATAGCCCACGCTAAAAAGTGAATGTGAAACCTTCATACATCCAAGGTTAACCGGCTTTCGTAAACCAGAATATCTATAGCTATCAAATATTGAAGGTTAAATCCGTGTAAAAATGAAGGCTTTATTTTCCTGAGAAGCGTACCTATACCTATTCTTATTCTAAACGATAAAGTCATTACACCCTACCTACTAAACGTACATAGAGACTTTCTACTGTATAAACCAAGTTTCCTTTTATGTCTATATATAAATAGAGAAGGCTCACTGACTAATCAACGCCCAGCCTAAACCCTTACACTTGGAAAGCTGAACCTTAATCACAGGCGTTGTTCTAAAGACGTGCACAAGGAGTAACTACAATTATATCAAAATTTAAAGACGCTTAAAAGGAGTTTCGTGTGAGCAAACCCGCGGGTATAATTTAGTATTGCAATATTACACAGCATAAAACCACGGGTATAATCTTGTATTATAATATTGAGAGATACGGTTGAGTGATTGACCGCTGCGCAGCGAGTAGCGGGTTTGATTCCCGAACAGAACAGTTTTTTTAAGAGTAAAAATTATAGTATTTAATAATTGGGCTATCGGAAAAATCTGACTCTAAAACAAACTATTATCCGTTTACAGGCACTTTTGATTTGTCAAGAAGACAGTCAGTCGGAAAAATGATGCACATTCCAAAGCGTAGATCTCTATGGAGGCGAATGTGCAAGAAACTCCATGGACACATTTTGTGTCCATTCCTAGTGTGTGTGCTGTCAAAGACGGTTGTGAGAATATTCCGTCTACTTGTAAAAGGGTTAAACGTCTATAATATATTAGTATTGTCCCGCGGCTTTTCTTTCATGGCCTATTTCGAAGAAACCTTGTAAAACTTCAGAATAAAATCACTGAGCGAAACAGCTTTCAGCCAGAGAAAGGATTATCGAAGGTATGTAATTGTATCAGTATTTCCAGTTTAACTTTTACAAACCAACAATTTTAGCTTCTTACAAATACCACTAGGATCTATCCTAGCTTTGCCCGCTTGAGTAGATAGGTAACATACGCTCAAGATGAAAAATACTAAATGCCTCTATACATTCTAAAACAAGCTCTAATTAAATAAATCCACTGAGCAGTTTTTGCGTGAAATATTAACCGGCATAAACACGCATACAAACAATTGTACGCCTTTATTTTTATTTAGTTACTATAATTATAGTTCATTATAAAGTATTCACATCGTGATGTTTTAGTATGCATGTAAAGTTTCTTAGACTTCCTTTTGTGGCCGAGTGACATTTGTAGTCAGCTCAAGGACTCCTAAAAATAAACCCTAAGAATGCGGCATTGTACTGTATGGTATATACGAGTACATACATTCTTATGTAAAAGATACAAAGTCCTATTTGAATGACATTAGTCTGTTTATTATTGTTATGAAGTCATGTTTGCTTGATTGTTGACATACACTACGAGTGTTGTAAGGCGTGTACGCGTTAAAATAATAAACATTGGCTTCTACCCGCTGCTTTTCTCGTATGACCATACAAAATATATGCCAATGTCAATCAATGTCCAGCAGCGGAGATTTTCCGACTGAAAATTATGATGACGATAAATCTATCAGCGCTAACAACAGTCAAAACATTTTTTTTTCAGATGAAATTCAATAGCTGATGAGATGTAGTTTGATACCTAGAGTAACTAAAGAACTAGACAATAATTTTGTTTAATACATTGGCCCGAGTTAGCAACTAACACGGAGTTAACAATAATCCCGGTTTATGCAGGTTTATTCCTACGATGTCAGATGTGTGTGTTTTACCAAGCCTTCTGTTTCAACGACCAGACGTACGTATTACTATAATACATTAATCTAATTAAAATGAACAATGTAGAGAGTTTGAAAAAATAGGATTTGGTAAAAAATGCCTTGTTACGCCTTGTTACACTACGTCAGCCTATGTGCCACTATTATACATGAAGTTTATATCAATAATTAGCGCAACTCCATTGCAACGTTTTGAAGTAAAGATGAAAGATGTAGCAATCTATAAGCGTATAAAAGGAGAAGAAACTGACTGGCCGATACATTAACACACAGCCAAAATTGGGACTAGGAGCGTGAAATTGTGCTTATGGTTTCTTTTTAAGACGTAGGCGACAACTTTTTTTTTGTTAGCCTGTTCTGTCCCACTCCTGGGCAAAGGCTCCCTCCACTCCTTCCATCTCTCGCGAGCCCGCGCTTCCTCTTGCCAGTTCTGGTGGAATCTATCCAATTCGTCCCGCCATCTCCTTCATGGTCTGCCGCGATCCTGTGGCACTGTCAGGGTACCAACTTTGTGCTAGTTTGGCCCACTAAGGCGAGTACTAAGAGAGGGTATTTCAAAATTTGCCCTATAATGGATGAAACTTGGTTTCAAAGTTTGCATGGAGAAACCTACTTTAACGCGGGTGAAGCCGCTGGCAGACGTTAGAAAAGTCAGCTTGACCCTTTCCTGGAGTGTCCTTTTTTGCCGCGTCCGTAGGAGCATTCAAGATATGAACTTGTCCTATAAATAACAAATGGGTTACGCCAAAAATACGTGTCTATAAATAGGTCAAACCACATGTGTGGAAAAACACATCAGGAAAAGTCTGGCAGTAAAAAAAGTGAAGAATTGATAAAACATTTCACCCTTTTCACATTATAGTAGTATTTTCTCCTCCCCTAAGGTAAAACTTCAGACGTTTGTTTTTGTTCGCATTCACGTCGCTGTGAGAAGATTTTCCGGTCTCTGATAATGTGACAATAATGTTTTGTTTTATGCAGAAAAAAGGTAACATAAACGTAAGCAGCTAATGACAACGTTCCACACTTCTTTAACGGCCGAAAGCAATAACCTATCGATCTCCAGTTTTGGTATACTGGAGATTGTAAAACAAATGATACAATACAAAAATTATCATGTTTTCTGTTGTTTCATTTGTTTTCCTATCTCCGATATGTGACAGATAGGTTATTGGTTTCGGCTGTAAGACGACATAAAGAAATGCTACGAGTTTCAATTTTGTTTTACATAACTCTCTGGAATTATAATTTTCAGTTTTAAGAGTCCCAATTCTGGGCAAAATGTCTTTTGTCTAGCTATGAGACGCTTGACTCCAATGCTAACATTTATCTAAAAAAACATATTCAGGATGTCTGTAGAATACTACGTAGGGCAGTGTTTATACTTGACGCCATAAAATCAATATTAAACTTTCGGTATTGTTGAACGGCCAACAATTTAACTTCGTTTGCACCTAACTAAAGTGATTACGTATTTTTTGAGAACGCTCATATTCACCAACATAAAATTGATGGTTGTCTCCTAATACCTTGCAGGATAGCATTATAGTTATTGTGGAATACATGTGGGTTTTAGATGGTAAAACAGTTTCTGCTCTAGTTACATGACATTACGCGTAGAATCACAATTTGTAATGACTTTTTATGAAAAATCTTGTGTAAACAATAATTAATCATTACATTTAATGTGAAGTCACAGAAAAATTGAGATTTATTATATTCATAAAACATCGAAATGGGTCAACATTAGAATGCAAGCGCTTCTGGTGTTAATGTATTAAAAAACTTATCTCCAACGGTCGATATAACACACTAATATCGAGTTAATTGAACGCCAAGGAATGAACAACATACATCTATAGAAAATGAGTTGAAACCCTACGAGAGAACTGGCTGGATAATGTAGATTACTTTCACTGGGGGAGACTATATACTTTGAATAGTGGCTTTGTCAACTTGTTTAGTTTACTCACTCGCGGTGTTCAAATATTGCAGTCAAGGTAAAAAAATGGTGGTCGTTAAATTTCTCCACGATTGATCAGGTTTCTTGAATTGTTAGGGTCAGTTTATTTATTATACGTTGCGTGTAGGACAGATGGTCGATAACCTTTCGACCCCGGTTTTGGAATGGTGACTGCATTGAAGGCCCTCCTCCAAATGAACCGATGTTGCATACAGAGTTAAGCTGTTCAATATGGTTAGTGAAAGATTGCCAATGGCTTAAAAGTCACGATGCACCTAACACAACTAGGTATATTCTAACTCATTTTCAAGGAAACTTCCTCTACTATTAGGTTTTTTAGATGGAAAATCATTAAATAACTTCCTCTGTTCGGGGTGGAGCGGAAGAACGTATCAGACTTTTACCTACTAAAACACACTCATTTTCTTTTAATTGCCTTTTGCATTCCAGGGTTGCGGTAAATCATTCGAATATTCCGATAATTTTGAAACAAGGTTTTTTTTTTAAAAAACAGAATACGACAATTTGATATTGTAAAACATAGCTAAGATACTGATAGTCGCAGTATCAATTCTAATTTGATTTGTTACAAAAGCATTCTCTTCATTTCTGTGGCCATCAACTATGTCAAGCTAGTGCCAAATAACAGCCGAATCAAATTCTTTTGGCTAGGTCAGTGTTTACTTTCGTAAGTTTGTCGAACACTCTATCATCATCGTATCAATTATAAGTAGTTGGCCCGATCAGCTGCTAATCATCATCAACCTAGCCTTTTCCGTTTCTTTTCTTTGCAGTCAAGCCAAATTTAATTTCCACAACCCAATTTTCTGGGGTAACACGGTAGGTACTTCATGGCAAGACTCACACAAGAGTCAGATTTACTGGCTTCTGACTGCCATAACGACTGCCAAAGATTACAAATGGCAGCCAGGACCTACGGCTTAAGGTGCTTTCCGAAGCACGATGAAAACTCGGTATGTTAAGATGGTCACCCATCCACAGACCTACCTTGGCAAGCGTTGCTTAACCCTGATCGACCTGTGCGGCTGTTATTATCTAGCTATGAGCTCCTCATTTTGTAAAAGAATGTTAGTTTAATATTACAAACAGAAATTCAATATTATATATTTGTACCTACAAACTATTTATGTACAGATTGATCCTGAGTTTCGAAACAATAACTACCTACAACTACTTCAGTCATTGAACTGTATTTGTTCTAATCCATATTTTGTCTTGTTATCCCTGCGATCTAATATTAGACACATTTTTACGCTATCTCGGACATTGTTGTCCAATTGTAGATATCTCCTGATTTATTAGCCGTGTCTTCTTTATATTCTGGGTTTGTAGGTTTTATCTAGATTGATATTAGATAGGTATTTGAGTATTTCTTTCTCAAAGCGTAAACTTCAAAGAGTAGCTGATCGATTGAATTTCAAGTATAAAAGAGAATCTAGAATGTCTTGTATATAATCGATTTAGATGGATTCGGTTTGGATCACAGAAATCTAAATAACAAAGTTTGGATTGATAATTCTTAGTCAAACTTTATTCAAATCTTATATATCTCAAACTTCGTAGGTATTTAAAGAGTGTAGGTATTAAGTTTGCAGCCAGCAAATCAAAGAGCGCAGAATATTAGTTTACAAACTAGCGGTTCGAATTGGAAACACGGTACACTGCGCGTCAAAAAGCAAATTACTGACGCAACTGTAGCCGTTACTTCGTTCGTTGGTAAATCGAATAATACAAAAAATAAAATAGAACGACTATAGGAACAAAACATATTTTTTAAAACAAATTGACTTACGGGTTACGTTGTAGGCTCAAACTAAACCAGGTACTTTTATTGGTGTAATTTATTTTCTCACCACTGCTCCCAAAACGGTAAAGGAATATCTTGCATCGGTAAAGGTGCAAACATCGTGAGAAACCGGCATGTCCTAGATCAAAAATAATTCTCAACAGAGGGAACATTATACTTTCTTTAATTATAGTACGTATATCAAAATAACAAAAAGTTTACTAAAAATAAGCTTCACCTCCATGTCCACAAAAACCCTGCAGCCATTTTTACCAGTGAAAAGTTTTGGTAATCTTTTATGAATTCTTTCAGAAATTAGCAAAGAAAACCATTGGTCATTACTTCAAATATCTAAACTAATGCCTAGAGATAAAACGGTCTTAACTTCTAATACAAAAATATATAAACTTATCAAAACAATAACTAAGCAAAAGAAAATTAAAATATTGTTTAAACAATAAAATTAAGATTTCCGGACTGTGACAGAAAAAGCAATGACACGATGGTGATAAGCATTCTAAATAAATCCGATGATTTACGAGAACAAATGTCTCGGTGCGATGAGACTAGAATAGAAATGAAGAATAAAAAGAGAAATGTCTCTTACATAAAACTGTAATACTGGTGCTAAACAAAATCAGGGTTTAAGTGAGAGATAAATATGTATGTTTTATCTTCCTTTCCTTGGAAGACATCCAGTCTCATAGGGTATTGATAGCTCATAAATAAAAGAGCTTATTTTTTATGTGACTTCCTGAAATTCGGATATTATCTGATAAGAATATAATATGACTATCTTCTAGTCAATTCCTTTAATTAATATTCAAAATTACCCCCAAAATTTTCCTAGATTATGTTATAGCATTCTAAAATGAAAACAGACAAAAACAGCTCTATTTCACAATAAATTGTTTATACATTAAAAAAATGTGTATATCAAAACGTAAACAGTGAATCATAAAGCCATCGATCCATCATGCGTCGACTGGAGTAATAAACAAACAGGCTACCGAGTAATTACTGGAACGTATTTTTAGTCGCTATGAAAATGCTATGCATGATCTAGGGACGAGGGAAACCGAAAATTCCAATATTCATTGCTGGATTCACGTGTTTTAGCAAGAATACTACAGGTTAATTACAAGCAGTGTATGCTGTTGTACATTTTCAACCAGCTCAAAACCGAAACACAAAGCTACGTCTATTGGATCTGTGTTTATAAAACGCTGGCTCCCGATTCGCGTTTGGCAATGAAACCAGTTATGATGCCGTAACTCGAAGTGGTTTTCACAGAGCTTCATTATTCAGTGGCACCAATATCCTGTGTATTTGAACTGAACATTTATAAGGGCGTCCTCGTAAAACACAAAATGTTTTCCTTTGTCAAAGTACGTTTATTTATGAGACTTTGATTTCATAGAGTGATAACCATACAGTGGAAATACGTCTGGATAAAACTGATTACGTTTATTTATTCCTAGTAAGCTGAAGGTTCGTATCAGTGGTTTTTTCATTCGGAAAATAGTTCCTTGTTATAATTCTGTACGTATAATAATGTTTATTGGTAATCATGATAATATCTACTCGTATCATTGAATGCTTTTCTGTCTGAATTGAATTTTTGAACGTTTCCTCTTTAAGGTCTTTTTTCATTATTGTTAAGATAGTTTGCAGTCTGACGATCAAAAACTTATAAGCACACATTGTTTTAAAAGCACATAATTTTTCAGTTGCATCTCACAAATAAAATACAAGTACCTACCTACATTTATCTCAGTCGATTCACACAGAGTTCTTAGATTACGACGCGTTACAATTTAACTTGATTAAAATGCTAAACGACCTTTTAACATTATCCTCAGGCGCTTTCCACTTATTGGATGATCCTTCACAGTACTTTTGTTCAAATTATTTCAATTAAAAATCTAACACGCTCATTTCGAACGTCTTTGTTTTTAGCATTTCTGCCGGTAAGCACTCTTGCCTTTGATAGTCGTGTTTAGATAATCCTCATCATCACATCATCATTTCAGCTTAAAGACGTCCACTGTTGGACATCGGTCTATCCAAAGTGTCGCTATAATGAACGGTCCTTTCTGTCTCGCATCCATCTGATTCCCTCAACCCTTAACAGGTCATCGGTCCACCTTGTAGGAGGCACTCCAACGCTGCGTCTTTCGGTACGTGGTCGCCACTTCAGAACCTTTCGGTCCTAACGGCCATCTGTTCTGCGAACAATGTGCCCTGCCCACTGCCACTTAAGTTTGAATGATAAAAATTGATGAATTTTGTTTTTGATATGACTGACTTTTCGTATAAAAGATTGCCCATAGTTTATAGCACGTTTTTCTCCATGAAGATCTACGCTTTGTAACATGCAAATAGCTTCATCTTTTTTGACTGATCGACCTTGACAATTCAAAAGAACCAGTAAATGGTTTGATTAAAATAAATGCTTCGAGTTCTTTTTAGTGTTAGGACCATTATCTCGAAGTTCCTTTTCTCTCATTTTATTACTCGCCTCACCTAGTTCTCAACTATACTAGGGTAAATCAGATTAAGTTGAGAAAATAAAGTTGTAAGTAGATAAGTGAGTAATATTTTCTCTCTCATTTATACCAGGCTTGCTCATAAGAATACCAATTAATTATAACAGTGTTTCTAATTGCAAGTAACTGTTACTGATCGCAGCGTTTATATAAGTACTAGAAAAATAATATCTTACTGTTCTGATAAAATATGGTATTAGTTTTCTATATAATTATTGTTATTCGTTTATTTTTTAGACAACATAGTCCACACACAACACCAACAATACTTCTAAGATGATGTCTGCACAAGACGAAAAGTAAACAAAAAAAAATTAAGTTTTGTCAAGTGCTATGATGTGCATGTTATTAAAACCTTTTTACACTCGCCCATCTCATTAAAAAAAGATTTACCGTGTGAGTCTAAAATTCAGCACACAAGCATACAGATTTCGAGTAAACCAAATAATATGTGACGTTGTACGAGCGATCCTGCCCTAAATACAATGAAAGAGCGTTTTATACGTACGACACTAAGTATATCGCTCCATAGAGTTAGCGCTAATTTGACCCCGCTTAGGTTGACCAAATAAACTTTATTTGCGAGATAAACTTCTACGAATAGAACGCGTAGAATCGAGTACAGTTTCAGAATACGTTGAATGCCTGATGAAAGATTCACTCATAAATTTAAAATTCAATGTTATTAATACAAATATGTATATTGCAAAATAATCCTTGCATAAAAAATATTTTCTAGAAGCATCAAATTCAATTTTCCAACCTTTTAGCTTCAATTCAAAAATGCCAAGCTTTTACAATATTACGTAAGCTGATAAAAATAATAAGATTTTCCATAGACGAGCAGATACATAGCAGATTGATTGCAGAAAATATGAAGCGCTGTGAAAGCAGGCTTAGCAGAAACCTTTTAACTTTCTGACTCGAGAGCTACACAAAAAAACTGATTTATTTAGTAAAAGAATCTGAGTCCGTCTCAGTTTCCTACTTTCTTATTAGTGATCAACTATGTCAATAGCAGTAAAGAGACTCGTAAACTTGGCGCTACTGAGCTTGATTACGTTCAGTGGGTCTCTGAGTCTCTCCAAAAGATAGTGTATCCTTCTGCCTAATAACATTTTAAGACCCGGAGCGTCGCCTCGAGGCAGCATCGGCACACGTGGAACGTGACAATGAGCTGATGTGGCAGTTAAATAAAATGAACCTTACGTAGAGTAGAAATGCAAAGGCATTAAGGAAATTACACACGACAGTTGCAACGTTGGCGGGTTTTCGGTTGCGAATGTGAAATGCCTCAACGCCCCGTCGCTTTGCTTCCACGAAATCGATGTTATCTGCGAGCTCACACAGAGAAGCAAAGGCACGATTCTGTTTTGTTTCAACAACAATAGTAGCTATACAATGACACTAGCTAACTCACTTTTGTTTAATGTGGAAAACATTGCGTTGTGATTTGTGCACGTTTCAGGCAACGGTGCATAAAGTCGTTGTGTTGAAGGCCTCTTAAAAGGTAGGTTTACGCGTGGCTCGTAACGACCCGTGAGTAATGACTCAGGAATACGAATGAAGGGGTGATGGAGCAGCGTGGTACTATGCACCGACACCCGCGAAGGTAAGTACGTAACAACAGTAAAATGAATTTAGAGTAATCCACCGCGCCACAGCGCTAAAAGGCTGTAAACATAATTCTAAAAGCTGAAACGAGTGAGGTGATTTAGTAACATTGGCAAAAAGTTTACAGGAAAAACGATTTATTATGGCTCGGAATAACACTTTAAAAAATATACAGCTGCTATTTTAACATGCAATATCCGTGAACTAAACAAGAATAGGTACCGTATTGTTCTTTATATCGTGTCAGAGTCGCGTACTTCATACATACTATGTCAATCAATTTAAAAAAAAAGAATCGCCAAACTTAAGAGCCAGTGGGCAAGACACATTGTTAGCAGAAATTATGGTCGATGGGGGTGAAAGGACCTAGAGTGGCAACCACTACGTACCAGAAGACGCAGTTTTGGTAGGCCTCAAGGTGGACCGATGACCTAGTGCGAGTTGTGGAAATCTGATGGAAGTGAGATGCACAGGACCGGTCGCCTATGTCCATTCGTTAAAATTGATAATGATGTAGATAATGTATACGCCTGAAAGCAAAAAGGTCTATTTATCTATGTTACACAGACCTTTCAATTTACTACAAATTGGTTTTAAAACGTCGTGAACGAAATTAATCTGTATGACATTGGACAATCTGTAGAAACTTGTTCGTACAAACGCTAAAATCAAATACGGGAAAGGGTGTTAACCACACAGCACTGGGGTCGGACCGTAAAGTACAATATTGGTTCCTAAAATGTTTTTAAACTAGCACACTTAGGAGTAATTTGGAAAGCTTTTAACTTGTTTGTCAACCTAAATTGTATCTAATGTCCGTAATATGGAGGTTTAAATTAAGTTAACTAACGAAAGTTCACAGACTTACTGGCGGATATCCACTCACTAACAAAAACCTGTGACCCCATAATCGGCTGTCCTCCATTTGTTATGTACTTTGTAGAATTTACCCACTGTTTTGGAACTTAATGGTCAGTACAGTTGGCGCAGTGGTCGAGTGATTGGCTGCTGCGTTGCGTGTCGCGGGTTTGATTCCAGCACGGAACAAATATTTGTATGACCTCACCTTGCAACGATTTTCTTCTTCTTTTCGGCTCGATTGACTGCTATTTTTTTCAATCAATACCTGTGTGGCTACCAGCTATACAACGCAATTTAAACGTTCTATAAACTTAAATGCGTGTCTTAGATTTAAGTGAAGCAAGTATGTCTGGATTATTCTAGACCAGGGAAAAAATCTAGAACCTACACATATACCTATACCTATCTCTTTATCATGTAAAATCTTTAAAAAATGCAAACTAAAAATAAAATTTAACCTAAACCATTTTCAGTTTTACTTAACAATACCTAAACACTTTATGGTAGATACCATAAAAGATACATCATTACCGAACGAAATTCTGTTCAAAGCAACCCCAGTATAACTTATAAAAGCTAAATAAAACAACGTAATCTAAAATGGTATAATAAAAATGAAAAAAATTGAAGGCGCTATGAGATTTACATCTAAAAAATATTTACGGCTGGAGTTTCCAATAAATCACAAAACGAAGCTATAAAAATGTGATAAATCTCGTTAAACTTCAAAATTTGATATTCTACATAATAGCTGCCCATTTACTCAAGACACTTGGAAATAAATCATTATTAGATCTGCAATCAATATTTCAGTCGCCATACCTAACGTGTTCATCGTCATCTATACTATGTATATTTCTATAACTACGTACTCGTACACTACACTAGTCTACGGCTTAAATAAAACAGACTGGCTAGTGATGGTTTTATATTAATTATCACCTACCATAATTGAGATTTATGATGAAAAAATCTACAACACGGCTTAGTTAGTTACACACATACACACCACACGTACAATAAACGTACGTATACACATACACGTATACATGTATATTCACATCACAACTTTGAAAATAAATGAGATAAACATCCCTATCAGTGCCATGATATCCCGGGACGTGATGGAATTTCTCTACATTAAAATAAAAGTTTGGGAGACTTTAAATGTAACAACATATCTATGTTCATTTCTGTTGCTTTTTTTTAACATAAATTTGTCTGGAGTGATTTTCATGTGTTTTCAATTGCAATTTTGATATATATATCTCTCTCTCTCTCTCTATTATCTATCATAAACATACATACATACGTAAACTGATGGTTATATTGTTAACGCGATATACAGAATCGGGGAAAGAAAATATGCAATCGTACCTTCGTATACGTACACATGACTGGCTGTAGAACTTTTAATGCCACCAGCTATTGGTTATGCAACTCCATCAAACTATTTTCAACCCTATGTACACGTGTCAAAGTTGGAAATAGTTAAACTTTGCAATAACACAATCGAAGGAAAATATTAGCTATGCGAATGGATTTGAGTAAGGCATGTACTAGATTGAGATATACGTGGAACTAATCTCTGCCTGAAGCTATGCTTTATTTTTCTCACAACAGATTTTTTCCAATACTAAAATAGTAAATAGAATATTAATTACTTTTTGTTTGTTTTAAAAACGTTACCTAACGTTGCGTCGTAGATTTACTACTGTATTTTCGATGTGTGTGTTCACAAATTTTGAACTAAACTACAAATTCCTGAATCGCGCATTGAGAGTTCTCCATGCAATT
Organism: Mythimna separata; assembly: GCA_030763345.1. Classification (NCBI taxonomy): domain Eukaryota; kingdom Metazoa; phylum Arthropoda; class Insecta; order Lepidoptera; family Noctuidae; genus Mythimna; species Mythimna separata. Next base: position 16,164,698 of record CM061171.1, on the reverse strand, counting down.
TGAATAGGTATATACTATACTGTTCTATAATAGTTTTATCTCTTCGTTCTTTAACATCGACTTCCGAATAACTTGCACTTTTTAGCTGTCGTACAATTTATATTCTCATCTGTTCCTCTCGGACAGTATAAACTAGACAACATTGTACCCAAAAACACAATACAAATTAAGTTTGCAGCAGCTCTAATTAACTAGCCTCTAACTAATAACACCCATAATTAAACTTTTCGAGAAAAATCAATTAAAATTATAGAATGTGACAAAGGGAAAGGTCACCCACTCGAGAGTCCAAATTACAGGGCAGCACTTCAAACGTGCGGTTTTAGGGGTCCGCTCCCATTTTTCACCAAGTTATGGAGCGTTAATAACCCATTTCCCACAGAGCATTGTTTTAACGAAATTCTTTGAAGGCAGGAAGATAAAGGTAACGCAATAATGGCGTCACAAATTTATGTCCCTTCGTGTCTCATAAAATGCTATCAAGATGAAGCATGTTTTAATACTGCTTTTTACACGAAAGTGGATTATGAATTTGTTTATTGTATTTCTGTTAGCATATTTTGCATGTGTTTGTGTATCTCTGGCTCTAGGGTTCTGGACCTTTGAAAGGCGTACGTAAAACCGACGATTAACTGCCAACCTAGTAAATCCTAATGAAGTTTTTTTTTAATCCGTTTTGTAACTGGATAAGCCTGGTAACAATGATAGAAAACCACAAGGTGATTAGCGATCGATTACGATATACGTGGGTGTTTCAAAGCGACTGCGGTTGCGAAGAACTTCAATGCAATTCACGCGAATTAAATTCGACGCGCCGGCTCAGTCTAACATACCAGAGAAATTGCCGCTTTAGCCGTCATTTATATAAAACAAGTCACCGTACCACAGGAGTTTACACGAAAATATCAATCCAAATGATCGCGATTGTTTTGCTTCTCATAATGCCGCATCGCACCCACGTGCGGTTGATCACGTAGGCCACAAAAGCTTATGTTGAGTACCAATTATTGTTCGTTTCAATCGAGACGCGACGCTTAACGACGTTTGAAAACTCGCACAAAGTGTTTCGTGCGAGTTTTCTGATATCTTAAAGATTTTCTCTTTTCCATCGATGAATAATATTGTATAATAAATATAATGTATATCAGAATATCTTTCAACGCAAGCTGAAAAGTCAACGAAAGGAAATGGTGTTCCATTTTCTTGAAATATGCGGCAAATGCGGATCGCATTATCACCTGTCGATGTTACAAACATTTTTCTACAAATACTGGAAATATGACACACAAAAATGTACCTTGATATTATTAACTAGTTATTTTATTATGTAACTTTAAACTTGTATTTTTGTTATGCATCATGCTGAAATGTCCATTGTTTCGCCAATATTTGCGCTTCAATTAAAACTTCCCTGTGGTAGCTAACGAAAATTTATTCTATGTAGCACACAGGTTTTACTAACTACTTTTTCTTCTCATTGAAAACAAAAATGTTTTTGTTTATGTTCCCGTACTACCGTCGTACATACATATGTAATCATACTACTATTCCTACTTTTCATTATCACATGCGTTCAAAACTAGTAAAGCTATCAGCTTCTATGGCTACTCTTAATATGTGAATATGTATATTGAACGTCTACTAAGCCTTTAGCACAGGCTGATTTGTCACAAAAGAGATGGGTACAGAAGACAATCTACATACAAAGCGCGCTCGAGCAACGCACACATAGACACCGTTCGCAGACAAGATCTCTCGGACCACACTCGCTTGGACAGTGATTGTACTGAACTGGGCTGGCGCCTACCCTAGCGCGATCACCAAGCGTAGGTATAAAAAGTGAAGTACATACATAAGATTATCTTCTGTACCTATCTATTTTGTGCTCATGTGTTCCGACAAACGTATCTGGAAATGACTGATGTAATAATGTAATAAGCAAAATGGTGATGTATGTATGACCCTATTTTATATGAGACTTAATCTAGTAGAAATGCTTGGCATTTTATTAGTATCGTATTTAAATTCACCAAGGAATGCATAAGAGCGAACTTAAAAGACGAAAACAAGGTTGTGTGAATAAAAGAATGAAAATGAAAAAATGTAAACAAGAAGTTAATCATAACATACAGTTGGATGTTTAAATGTGACATTAATATAAATGCCAGGTATTTCTACTAGATGAAGGGTCATATAAAATAAGGTCACACACACGACACCATTTTGCTTATTACATCCGTCACCCCCAGATACGTTTGTCACAACATGAGCTCGTGCTAAAGGCTTAGTAGACTATTCAATATATGTACGAGTATTCACATACCAACAATAGTTACAGAAGCTGATAGCTTTAGTAGTTTAATTGAACGCATGTGATATAGAACACGACGAACAGTAAAATGATTTACGAGGGTTTATGAATGATTTCATATTTCGTTTTTTTATTTGTTTTGTTTTTAATGGCTTTTAACATAAAAATATTTTTATTTACAATGAAAAGAAAAAGTGGATAATAAAAGCTGAGTGCTACGCAGCATTAATATTTGATAGCAACCACCACAGAGAAGTTTTAATGCAAGCAAAAATATCGTCGAAAAGATGTACAACAAACATAAAAGTTCCATAATACAAAAACGAAGAACAAAGTTAAAACGTACAAAACGGAACGTGCAAAGCTAATATTAGGAAACGCAATCTGATTGCTTAGTTTAACGAATACGCAAAGCTGTGTTGTTTCACAAAGATAATGTCTTATTTAAATTCCGAACGCAACATGAGACGGTGGGGAACCGCAGAAGCCTACCCCCTCCCCCTTGTTAACCACCACATTGCCCACAGTAATTGTTTTATGGCATGTGGCAATCAAGAACCATGTATCTACGTAACTATAGAGCACTGTATAATGATGTCCCTATTTCTGCGCAAGGGATTGCAAATTTCAGTTTTCAGTCGTTTTGCGGACCTTTGTAAGTTTATTTAGTAAGGTAACATTTTGAATCAATTAAATTGTAAAGTTTATTTTAAGCAATGTTAAGGGGTTAAAATGAATGGTCTTTTAGAAATCATTTAGTAGTCGGAAACTAGCTTGATGCTATACTTTGTTAGAGAGAATTTGATTCATCAGTTGGGCCCGGGGTTAGATTTAGAATTTCAGTTCTAGCACAGAATAAGTACAAGTAGTTATAGTAATGGGTTCGTCCCCATGAAAATTTAAACCCTTCAAAAATATTCAACTTTAGCTAGTGCATCATATTTATATTGTGAACGCTTTCACGATACAGGAGTCACTCCTAATGTGGGGCAACGTTTCTCTTTATTAAAGGAAAAAAAAGAAAGGCGAAAGATTTCTGCCCATTGCCTCGAGGTCTAAAGGCATGAGGTTTACATTTATTTTATTTAACCTGTTGGACCCCGTGGCACAAAAACGTGCCAGTAAACAAGTAATTACCTTTTAACTTTGAGAACCGCTGGAAAAAAATTGTGCCACCAAAACCTGACCGAATAAAAATTATATTCTAGTAGTATAATTACAGAAGCAACAGAAACAGAGCAATAACAGTTTATATTATTAATATTATTTATATTAATTTATTAATATTAAATAAATAAATAAATAATAAATAATAAATAATGGCGGTCCCCACGGAGCGCCACAGGTTAAGCCAGTTGTATCCTCACCCTCTGTCTTTCCACCAAAATCTTTTTTAGGTGACAAATCATTATTCAAACCTTTCACCACAATTTATTACGGATCTTTGAACCGTTTCAAAAGCTGACTCAATGAAGGTGAGAATCGGTCTCAAAACCAATTTAATATTCGTATTTCAATTTCCTTTATTATTGTTATCTGTAATAGAAAAGTTATCTTTGAAATTCAGAATTACATTATAACTTTTTTAATAACATAAGAATATAAGTAATCTTTAACTGCGTGACGCGGCCTTTTTGATAAAAGAGGTTCTTACCAATAGGGAAGAATTATTTAGTTTGAAAATGTAATCATTATATAGTTGCTAGTAACAATGAGACTCAAATAGTGTTAGTAAGTTAGAAACAGTAAATAACTGTATGTTAGTAACATAATTACAACCACAATTGACATCAACACATAACAAAATAATCATTACTTCAATACTCCAGTTGAGATACTAGAGCAACGATTTACAACAGCAGTCCAGCCTGTCAGCAATCATGCCCAGGATGGCCTGACCTAAACTTCAGGGAGGCAAATGTTTTACGCAATAATAAATAAAATCAATCAACACACATTTTCGCAAACATCCCTGATCGCTACAAAAGTGAGGCAGCCCCATAAACACCCTAAAGGTTTATTATTTACTTATTTATTTATTGGTTTATTGTCGTATCGGAACGCATAGCAGCAGTTACAACAATAGGACACATCTATATATACACTTTCTAACAGCATATGCGCGATGGAGTAGTAGTAGTAGTCTTCAAAGGAACGCCGCGGCAATTGGTCACGTACGCTCACTTACGCATCATCAGGCTAGCGCTCCTACAGGATTCCATATCGGGCACATTTTGAAATTCTAAAGCTCTTTTGATATTTTTTTCAAAGGAAACTGATTCAAATTGAAACATACGGAAAATGTTGATACGTCACCTTGAACATCATTATTATTATACTGCACGCGATGGGCACTGTACGAACTTTACGAAAAATGTATCCAAGCACTGCCAGTATAAAACGGCGAACGAAGGTTCTAAAAAGTGTTTTTCTGAAACTGCATAAAACACGCTTAAACCTGCGGCCAATCATGTTTGCTCTGATCGACAATTCCCTGAACTAGAAATTACTTCTGTATCATAGATGCGTTCAGAAACATATTAACTAACATAGGCAATCCTAAATCCTTTCGTGGAATTTACGATACGATTTTGGTGATATTTGGTACAGTACTCTGTACCAAATATCACCAAAATCGTATCGTTCAGTAAATCAACCATCAAAGCATAACAGAGTTACTTTCACATTAATTATAAAAAATAGTATGGATTAACAGATTTATCAAGCTTAATTTATTGCTTTATCAAACGAAATAAACTAATTCAGACTACCTGAAACTGGTTCGCAGAGGCAAAGGTTGGCTGGCAACGACATTGCTCCTCATTGAAGGTTCAAACGGACGATCGAAGTTAATCGACGAAGCGGCAAGTGACTTAGACGTTAATTAATTACATAGATAAACACGGTTAGTTGAGTTAAACACGGTTTAAATTGAGTTTAAAGTGTAACTTAACGGAAGTTTACTCCCTTGAGGATTGTAGTAAACACAAGTAGGTAAATGTAAGCAGTGCGGTGGTTTGTGAGCGTGTCCTGGGTACGATCCCCGATTTGGTTATATTAATTCTTTCTTTAGGTTTGCCATAAAATATAGGTCTGAATTTGTATGTAATATGATTTTGGGTATCTATTTATTTATTGACACACCAACGACTTATTCACTAAATCACTACATTAACAAAATGAACATAACAACTTAGCGGTGAATTTGTCACTTACCTATAGGTGTGCACAGCACTTGTATAATCAATAATAAAAATTAAAATGGGAATATAACAATGATTAAATTAGCACAAAATACCAAATAAATTAGGACATCATAATTACATTTAATATAAATAAGAGTAGGATAAATTTAATTAAATTTTACAATATTAAATTAAATATTAAATACATTGGTTGGGGTCCACAAATACGCAAATAACATTTGGTAAAAGAAATGAAATCTAAGAACTTACAACACGATATTAAATAAATGTTACTAACTACGCTATTTTAATGAAAACACGTATTCTTAAAATGCATAGATCAACTGAAGGACACAGGTGTGGTTTTAGTCAGTAAATTTCTGTAAAATCTCCTTCTTCGCCCGTAGAGGGAGAAATCATTAGATGATTCATTAGATGATTTCTCACATTAAAAAAAGTAATGATAATGCGGACCAAATACGCAATGTTACATCACAATATAAATTGTAAAAAAAGATGTTCGTCAAGGGGTTAATTATTTTTGCATTAAAATTTTAAAATATTGTTCATTAAACTGGCTAACCCCAGGAGAACTGTAATGGAATATGCAATAATAACTTACACACGATGGAATATGGAATACTTTCCATGCAAATAATATACTGGAAGGATTTTTCTCTCTCCCTGTATATTTTTCCGACCTGACAAAACTCTTTAAAATATTTTAGTGCATGACTACAAAATTTATGTACAGTATTGATATAGTGTGACCATTAGTGCTGTGCACTGCCTGAGGTATGCGCGGCGAGGTGGGAGGCGAAGAAAAAAGTGCATGAGTTCACATGAGATCGATACATGTCGGACAGATCTTACGATTTCAGTGTGCATTTCTAAAGCAAGACTTGGGGCGGGACGACGGTCGGAGGCTATCTGTAATATATTATACTTACTTAGTTGATTAAAATATAACCCAAATATACTCCTATTTTATTAAAAATGTGCAGGTGACAAATAAGAACTAAACTTATAATTCAAAGCAGGACTTTTTTATATTAACAAACAATTATATATTCTAACGAAAGTTATTCTGACATAGATTCCGTTTCAACTTCATCTTCGATTTCGTCATCATCTTCATCTTCCACTTCGCCACCGGAACTTGAATCAGAGTCTTGCAAATTTATTATGAATGAATCGATAACATTATCGAACCTACTATCGCGACTCCAGTAATCGTTTTCGTTTTTCTGGACATGATCGTCGCATCTCTGCCATTTTTCCGCCGTGAATTCCGAAAACAATTTATCCAATAAGATTATTTTTTCGTCTAGAGAAGAATTAATATAGTTTTGGGCTATGTTGTTTTTAATATCAGCCCAGACCAACTCAATTGGATTTAAATCCGGATGGTACGGAGGTAAACGCAGAACAGTGTGTCCACTGGCTTTCAGGAGTTCGTCAATTCTATACACGGGTTCTTTTTGTGTATTTTTGATAAGAAGTAGCAGTTGAGCCTTTGTCATGGTTCCTGAAAATTCTACATTATGGCGTAGCAACCAGTTCTGCATTTCAATTTTGAGGCTTGATATAGTTGGTTTCTTCTCAACCTGAACGCTGTGGTAAGACGCGTTGTCCATTACAACTACAGAATTCGGCAGCAACTTATCTTTTAACTTTTCATCTACCCACTTATAAAAAGTAGGTCCGCTCATATCTCCATGATAGTCACCGGTTCTAGCATCTGATTTGAATATAGTCAATGCATCATCCAATAAGCCATTTCGACAACCAGCGTGAAGAATTACCAATCGCCGTCCTTTCCCAATATCAGCATGAATTCCGGGTTCTGACGATGATTGCCAACATTTGCTGGCATGGTGACCGGCGTTGATGTATGTTTCATCAAGAAAATATATGTTGCGGTTTTGCGTTCTGTAATTTCTGATTTGTGTTAGATATTTTTTCCGCCACACTGTAATATTAGGCTGCTCTATAAGAAGAAGTCTCTTTGATTTGCATTTTTTGAAACGGTAGCCCATTTTGTGTAAAAGCTGTCTTAAATATTCCCGTCCACAAGTCAATATGCCATCCTTTCTCAAACTTGATAGTAACTTACGGACACTTGGTATTTTTTTGTCAACTTCGTAAAACTGATGAATTTTTCTTCTGATAACTCCAAGGTCAAAATCATCCACAACGTGTTTTTTCTTTAGAACTTTTGGTTTTTTTGGAAATTGAAATTTTAATTGGCTTGAATTTTCAATTGATAAATAACCCGCAGAAATCACATTATGCACGGTTCTTTTGCTGTACCCCGTAGCCTCCGCAACGATTTTGGCAATATTCACATCATTTTTAAATTCAAAGCTTTCTCTGCTTTTCTTTTCATAAAATATTCAGCCACCTTAAAAATGGCAGTCTTTATATCACGAGATAACGCACGACCCATCTTTGAATATTTATCCCATGTGCGTCTGACATAGACAGTCCGATACAGATAACACTACCTGCCGCCACGAGCGTTGACGGCGCACTGACAGAGCGCAGCAGTCAATTCTCCCCCCCGTCTCGCCGCGCACATACCTCAGGGAGTGCACAGCACTTCTGGCTACACTATACAAAGACGGACTTAAATCAACAAGACATTTTCTACCAGTCAACCTTTGAGTTAAAAAGACTACACTGTAGTGCTCAATAAATAAATAGTAATAGATGTTTGAAATAGAATGAAGTATCATTAATATTAAGTACTAGTAATAAAAAACTGAACAAGTGCTAGTCGGACTCGCGCATCAACCTACCTATGAAAACAATTACATTCTAGAATTGAGTCTTGAAGATTTTTCCAAATCGCAAATCCGTTTTCAGTTTTCAGACTTTTTCCCATATTTGTACCATAAGAACTTGTTTTAAGTATTTTACGTTTATTACGAATTATAATATTTATATGTCAACTGTAATTTCTATGAATTTTGATTCCCTTGAGTGTGTCAAAACGTAAGTTTTTTGCGACATAAACGGCCGTATCTTTTTTTCGTTAACTTACAAGCTTGATTAGCGCATAGCTTTAAGGGACCGCAGACTTGAGTATATGATTTTAATTTCAAATCGATACCTCCACGCGTTTCCAAAATAAAGAGTCTTGACAGACAGATAACAAAATGATCCTATAAGGGTTCCGTTTTCTCTTTTTGAGGTATGGAACCCTTAAAATACATGTATGTATTATAAATATATACAAAAATAATTAACTAATAATATAGAAATGATTAACTTATTATTTTTGGGAAATATGAAATCATTATAATTGAGATATAAACATGAAAGATAATTACAGACATGTCTAGTCTAGACGTTAACGAAAATGTAATGCAAGATTCTGACTTAATGTAAGATTCTTCAAAGTAATTGGGCACATGTGCTATGCTGTCATAGATTTTCATCAATTTAAATTTAATGGTATAGAAATAAATACAAATGGTTAACCAATAAATAATCTATGACTCGATTATACTTAGTCACTAATCATATAAGTTTCATTAGTTGAACAAAATGTGGAAAATCACACTATATTAGTATACTCATTTATTTATTACAAAACAAACTAATATTATAAAAGAGGAAGTTTTTTTTTCTAGTGTGTGTTGCTTCTTTACACTCAAAAGGCTAAGCACATTTGTATGAAGTTTGGCACACATGTAGAGCAAGTCCTAGAACACAGACAGCGTATACTGCGTGTAGCGATCTGCATCGGCATATTTTTTTCTACTTTTCTCGGGTGAAGCCACTCACAGAGGCCAGTAGCGCAGGTTTGGGCTAGTTCGTTATGAAACAAAGAAACCTCCTCCACTTTAATACCACTTTCAATATTTCAACATTTTATCGTTTTTAAATCTCGTTCTCAAAAAACGTTTGCCTACAAATCTATGTTTCAAATCTACCTGATCAGCAAATTTCTTATCAAATATTCTAGTTTCACTGACGAGAAAATAAGCAAACAAAACCTATGTACACACATGAAGAAAATTCGAAACTCAACCCTAAAATTGCCGACGACACATTCTTAGTTAGCAAAGTGTTTACTTAGCGCTTACTAACCCGCGCTATAGGAAGTGCAGTCAGCTCTCTTGGCAACGCCTCCGGCCCCCTTCACTAACTCCTTGACTTTTAAGTAGGGTTAAGTGGATGCTATTATTGTACACAAGCACGACGAAGCATTTGATCACGAACATCGAACATTAAGACCTTATAAAACTCAGTATAATTTAGAAAAGTTTTGAAGAAAAGTTTTATTCGAAAAAAACTCGATATCTAGACAGGTGTCTGAAGGGCAATACTTTGAACGTCTACGTCTATTAAAAGTCAAATATAATTTGAACATAGGTATTATTATATTCCACGTTCCATCTCAAAGAAAAATCAAGTTGTACATAAGTTTTATACCAGATCATAACTACTAATCCCAGAAAATCCCACGCACGACTTAACGCATATAAAAACATTCCAAAGATATTAATAATGTGATTTATAGGGCACTTAATCTATCGAAAACAAAAGACATAAAATAAAAATCACTTAGGTGGGGACAATATCGATATAAATATGTAACAATATACGATTTTATTATAACCTATATTAATACGTCACATTTTACAATATAGGTACTACCCCTACGCGTTGCATTAAACAGACATTACGTCTATTATCCGCAAAGCAATTTACACGTGAGCCACTTACATTTAATACTAGCTGCTGCCAACGGCTTCGCCTGCGCTATAGTAGAAAATTATCCCAAGGGAACATATTCCCGGGATAAAAAGTATCATATTATGTGCTATTCCATAATATGATCTACTCGTGTACCAAGTATAATTGAAATCTATTAAGCTGTTCGAGCGAAGTAAGAAACTTTCACCTCTACCATATTGATGTCATCCAATTATATTAATATGGATGTATAGGTTCTATCAAGGTGCACTGCATCTTTGACACATGAATTAACTAAGGGCCAATTTAATATTGTTCGCGCAAAGCTCTCGTGCCAGACTCAAAAGGATATATCTATAGACGAAGCAAGTTTCGCCATCGTAAACGCGGCAAGAATGCTTGATGTTTCGATAGCGTCGTTGACCAATCCGATCATCTTGCGTCCGCTAACAAAATTAAAAAATCGCATGATAATTGTTGTTTGTGTCCTGAAAACTGTATAATTGTGGGTGTTGAGTAGGGAGAAGAAATATTTGTTATTAGTTCTACTGCAGACCACTCTTCAGAGAGGCCTAGCAATGGAAATGTTACAGGCTGATTTATAAGTACCAACTGGAATTCCTCAGGGATATGTCCTAAAAGGCTTTGTACAAAGGAAATTTTGGGGTGGTCTTTTCCAAGATCACAGGACCTTCTTCCATGTGCAGATGGTAATCACCGGGATGGTTTTAATTAGGTAAAAATCGCACACTCCCTGAACTTATGTGGACAAGACCAGATGCCTTTTGAAAAAATAAGGGTCCCAAGTGGGATGCTACGACTTACCTTCTACAGGACTGCGGTGCCACCGGCCAGCTCCGCCGGGAGCGCAGCACCAGCGCCACCCTCGGCATGGACCCGTGCACGTTGCTCATCTGCGGCGCCGACGTACGCTTCCGACTCCACCCGCGACGACTGTTGTTCGCTCCCCACAGGTGCGATGTGCCGTGTTCTGTAAATAGGAAGGGGTCAGCTCATTTATAATTTAAATGGCTATTGCCTGTGTTCACATGCAAAGTTCAATCCTTCGTTCGATTTGGAAATTTCGATGTTGTGCTTATTATTTTGTTCATCTACTGACGGTGATTGTTCCAAATTGCTTTTGCCGACCGATAAATTGGCAGTGACGTGTTAATCGAAATTGTATGGAATAGTTAAATATTGACATATTATTAGACAGCTTTTAATTTAGGGGAAAGGAACATAAGAGAGGGTTTTAGGAGTCATTGGATGATTTCCCACCTTAAGAAAGCCATCTGTATTCATTCAGTTGCACTTTACATTCTAAGATCGCGATAACTCCTTCAAATATCCTTTTCATAGAAATGATTAATCTAAACCTTAGAGGTTTCTCTAGTCACTAACTAGACTACTGTTGGAGTATTAGTACTCTTAGAAGGAAATTCTCAAGAACTCTGGACTGGAGTTTGAAATTATGCTCGGAATTGGTATTGAACTTGTCTCTCAGCAAACGGAGTGTAATACCGACTTTGGTTAATGGTTTTATAGCTACACTACTTACTTACTAGCTTCGGCAGAATTTAGTGACTAAATACGTAAATGAATCTATTGCACAAGGTTTACTATATGGGATGGTTTACATTGTCCTTACATACTATCGTTATACTAATATGGGAATATTATAAAATCAATCCTCCCTCCTCGAATCGTATTCCTCATTACTTGAGAGTCTTGAAAATCCCGCTGGATTATCGTCTTCCTGATGGTGTCTCGCCACCTTTGACGGTTCTTGGCGTCATAAAGTGCGACGTTTAATTAGGTATCCAGTTTGAAGCGGACTTGATCTGTCTATCTAGTTGGGCTGCAACCTCTAGGACATTTGAAATCAACTATGCCACAATGAGCTGTTCAAGGTTGTAGCCATTTTTCCTGGCTATGTGGCCAAAAAACTCCAATACTCGACGCATACAAAATTAATCATTTGTTTTAAAGATTAACCTTGTAGTTTTTTCCGGTTTTTCTCCATAGGGCAACGACTAATTGGAATCATGAACTAACTCTTGACGTTTTATAAGTGCCCATGTAGACCTGTGTGAAATAAAAACATTTTGTATTGCACGTATTTTATGATGTTCGATGCGTAATTACGTATACATCTTCTGATGTATACGTGTACGATATCATCATCTGTGCCTTTTATTATAAATGCCGATTTATCAATAATGTGATGTCTCAAGAGAATGCTTCGAAGGGAGTAAGGGAATATAGACACTCAGTAAATGCTGATATCGGCTTTGTTATTGCTGCACAGCCTTTGGAAAAGTTGTCTATTTGACACGTTTGGTTCTGATAATGATTGCTACGATGTAGTCAAGATGAACAGATTTTTTTTCAAGGCGGGAAATCTTCAATGTAAGTTCTCCCGCTCTGGGCGGAGCTGGAGGTCGTGTCAGACTTATACTGACTAAAGTCCACTCCTGTTTTTACTTTGCCTTCATTTCAGGGTCCTGGGGTTCTCTTTTGTTCAACCCAGAGTCCCAGTTGGCTTCGACCCTGCTGGGCACCTACAGTTTGATGATATCTCTCTGAGGCATGCTTGGAACAATACGCGCAGTCGACGACATAGGCTTCGTCCAGAGTGTTATCAGACTCTCCGGACGGCAAGATAGGTCGCAAACCCGGTTTTTGCCACAATGGGGTTTAGCGTTAGTCAATAATCAGCGTGGATTTTCTATTGAAAGTTTGTCTGTACAAAATCGCTGTAAGCGATAAGGGCGCCCATTGTAACACCCCTACTAATCTTAAGCTCCTAGTATTAAATGTTATTTATGGTGTACAATAAAGAGTATATAAACAAATCAAATGATTGACACATGATAATTGTATAGAAATGATGAGATAATTATAAAATTCATTAGTAAAATTCATTCCCAATACGAGTACAGGTAGGAATATCTTGGTTATTTGTAAGTAAGTTATGCTTAAATTTTCTTAAGTTTTTTTCTTTTGAATAGAAGTGCTTCGTCGGCCTCTGCATTTCTATTCGAAGGGGTGTAGCTAATCTTCTCCTTCCTGCCCTTATCAACGTCGACGACGTCGGCGCAACACGTCTTTCTCTTCCATTCGGTCCTGTCACACATCACGCTATCACTAACTCCCCATTCTTTCATATCATAGGCAATATGATACCGAAGACGATCGCAAGCCTCTATTACCCTTATTATCTTTAAAACTTGCAAGATAATGATACATTTTAAGGTTTATGCTGTGTATAGAACAGGTTTTGAATTCAATAGGAAGAAAAAGGAGATTCATAAATAAACAATCTCCTTTTTCAGGGAAGTCAAGAAAGCTGTCAAGCCGCTAAGCGGAGTAAATAATTTTATGAATATGCATGAAAACATCAAGTGCTTCTTAGAAAATAAACGTAATAATGTAACTACACAGAAGCCTTTGATTATATCTCCGCCCTGGCAATAGTTAAATAACTTTTTCTAAGCAATAAAAATGGTTATTTTAACAACTTTTATATGAAAAATGTATCAGACTTATCGATTCTTCTTTTGTTAAAGGATTGCTGAAAATCAGCTTAAGTTACTAAGGGTTGATTTTTCAATAGATATAACTTGTAGCTGTAGAATAAAAATGGCATTTTAACAGCTTTCGCATAGAAAATATGGCAAATAGCCATATTTATTCTTCTGGTAAAACTTATCCGACTATTGAACAGTCTGTTTTTTAACTCTGTGACTAAACTGACATTACATGGGTGTCATACTTGTCATAATACAAAAAAAATGACGTCATTATTATTGTAAGTTTAACATTTACCTGTGTCAATTTAGTTTCCGGGATTTAAAAACTGACTTTAACGTTTGAATCCCCAACCGGTCCTATGAGACCGCGCTGTTATTGTTTTACTATTGTGTTTCGTTTCGCGGGTATCTGAGTAACTACGGGTTGATTTTTCAATACACATAACTTTTAACTGAAAAATTAAAAATGGCGTTTTGATAGCTTTTTCGTATTAAATATGTCAAATAACCATAATTATTTATTTTATCTTGTGACTATTGAAAAATCGGTCCTGAGTAATATTTTCTACTATGTACTCTCCAATTTTAATTGACAAATCAAATGACCCACAATTAACCTGTACCGTACTCGGTTAACCTTTAAAGACCCTTCGAGTCGTCCTGTTGTAATTACGAAACCACTTCAACCACAAGCGATTTAAGGCCTCAACTTAATTTAAGTTCTAACTTCCTGCTAGAATCAGACGTTGAAACTTTTACTTAGTTTAACCAAATTACAGGAAACATTACTGACCTGAATACTAGTTTTTTACTCGCTTATTTATTATTATATATTTCTTATTTATTATTTTAACCAACTTGCAAAATAATAGTACATTATGATACAAGTGTGTAATGTGGGTCATTATCGTCGCGGTGGTATTAAGACCCGAGCCATGGCGAGGGTCTTAAGAGAACCAAGTACGATAATTACCAATTACTCACGAGTATCATACGACGTTTTTCGACACACTTGTGAAGAAAATAAATTAAAAATCAACTTTATTTAGTAGGTATATGAAAAGTTTATCTAAAGAAACAGTTCGTAAATGTGCAGTCAGTAAAGTTATAATTAACTATTTTGACTGTATAGTGGTCCCATGACATAGATTATCTTGCGTACAGCACAAATAATTTTCCTCATAAATATTTGTTGTAGACATATTTATAAAATCTGTATTTTATTTTTAAATATGGCGGCTAAAAAATTGACTTTTCTTAAGCGCGCATGCGCGGAACATGGCGGCCATAGACTAGCTACTCTAGCTGTTGGTTTAGAAAAAATAAGAATGAGGTTGCTTATAAACAGAAAATACAAATTTGATAAAAGATTTAATTAATTAAATAATTATGTAAAATTTTAAATAGTTTATTTAAACACGAAATTGCATGAAATAAGTAAGTAAAACACTAATTTATGCTATTGAACGCAATAACAAATTTTATTCTTTTTTGTCTTAAAACTCTTTTTGAAATAAAAGAGGTTAAACAAAAAGGTTCTAACTACATTACCGCACATGTGCATAATAGTAATCAAAATGTCACAGTTTGGTAACGAGCCCCTTTATATACCTAAGCGCAGTGCAATAACAGCCACTTTATGAGCAAGTGTGTCGAAAATATCATTTATCACTAAGCTTTTTATTTAGCCTATAAAAATCAGAAATGATTAAGCTTGCTACTGGTCTTAGAATTTTCAAAATCGATTCATTAGTTCCAGAGAGATTACTTCCTACAAACAAACTCATTAACTTTACCTCTTTGTAACATCAGTCTACACTAATCTAAATCGGCTCAAGCCAGTCTACCTAGCTTGAGCCAGCAGAACCGCCCCCCCTGTCAGTAAATTATCATAGAAACGTACTACACAAACAATAAGAAAATAACTGTGAACTACCTAACTCTATGATCTACCTTACTCAAATTATATCATCTATTTAGTTAATATAATTTGGGTAAAAAACAAAGAAAAATTGGTTATCACTTACATTTCAAAAAACACAATTCGACTTCTTATTTAAGATTCAGGACATCTTTCAGGCACTAAAATCAATTATAGAGAAAACGAACAGACAGTCCCTGATAAGAAACCCTTACCGAACCCGACAGTATCAGGCTTTGATTGAACATTCACTAACCAAATGAATGAAAGCCTGGAAAGCTAGGAATTTCATCTGGGACTCGGAGATACTCTTTGTCAAAGCTGATGGTAGAACGATAATAGAAGGCTGTTAATGTATCGTTTTCAATTTGGCCAATGAAGTATTTGCATACCCGTAAAGTGGAATGAACGTTTGGAAATGCGAAGAGAATCTTGACGTCAATTTATGTAGGTACTAGGTAGTCATAATTAGTCTCTTACAAGTATTATATTGATGTTGATTTGTTAATAGACCAAGTAATATATTGAGGCATTTTTCCGTCCGGACATTATGTTGCCAAGTTTTAATCCCGAACGCTGTGAAGGATTCATATAATTCACTCCTGAACACTGTAAGGAAGTTAATTATATAGGCATGCTTGCAGAGCCGTGGGGAATTTCTGAATAAGAAACCCGTGGTCCTAGATGTAAAGGGCAACTGAATAACATAGGTTTGGTTTTATATTTGGTTCATAGGTCAGTATAAGTCTAATACGCCCTAGAACTCCTCCCGTGTCATCCTTAAACGGGAGAAGTTTTGGAGGTAGTGGAACAGAGAGTAAAGTTCCACATTCCTCCGTTGAAAAAGGAGGATCCTCCGACCGGATGGGTGTTATGTCCGGTGGGCTACTGCCCGATAGATGATTTCGGGCTGTTGTATCTATTCAAATCGCGCGAAGAACTTTGCTTGCGCGGTGCAGGATTCTGTGACGTCATATGTAGTAGATATTGCTACAAAGTCATTGGATTTTTCTCTTTCAGTTGCTTTTTATGTTCCAGGGCCGCGATAACGCTTCGAACAATCCCGCAATACCTAGTACATCTAGATATGTACATACGCTTATATGGCGCTGTTACTTTGTCTGTACAAAATTCATCGATGGCGACACGACAACGGTGACTCGTATTAAGTCTGTTGTTCGTACCAGAGCACAATACTCTGTACAATTAGATTCCTCGATTGTATCTCTGTCATTGTTAACGACTAACAAAAAGTTGTCTGTGAAGTTTTGTGTTGTTTGTCAGTGAATAGAGTTCGTTTACACCTAGATTCTTTATCTATTTTCTATTTAAAACGCTATCCTTTACAAAGAAAAAATGTGGGTAATTATGTAAAAAAAAGGCCTTATCTGTTTATTTGAAAGCTGCAAAAAAAAAGTTAAGCTTGACAATATTTCAAAAAACCTGATTAAATACGAAGAAGATTTGAAAAAAATATCTCGATAGAAATTAACGTCAAACTTACCTCTCAATTTCGCCTACAAATTAACTGAAATAATTGATTGCATCTTACTTTAAAACTTGGTGATTTTAGAGTGAGTTGCACCAACTAACTTTAATGACAACCAGTAACTCACTCATAGATGTTTAATAACTCAAATTACTTTTAAGTTAATTGATAAAAAAATTCATAGCAGAAAATTAATGCCATTGTATGGTCACGCATAAGAAATATACCATTTCTTCTCTACTTTCTATGCAGTCTGATAGTGATGGCACTTTTGTTCATAACACGACTCTAAATGCGCATAAATCATATTTCTGTTCAGAAATATTGAATGAGTTCTTTCAAGTTAAAGTCTAACTAGTAGACAACGTCTATTGCCGCCTACTGTAGGTACGTGGAGTTTAAATTAACAAATTATTCTATCAGTGCATCAGGACATCTTAAGGCGGGCGCGACGTTAGAATTATCCATACAAACGTAATACCAAAATCATTTGCAATTTAAGCATATTTACAGCATAATATGATGTTATTCGGATTCAGACAATAATTATCTAGGTTCCTACATCGTCTTTTTGTTGAAAAACTTACCCCAAACGAAATTTAAGCGAATTTAAATTTGCACATTTTCACAGCGAAAATGTCATGTTTTTATTTTGTTTTTTCTATATTATAAACAACAATATTTCAAAATATCTTTTCGTAGGAACACAGATATTATTATCAAGTTATAAATACTCGAAACAATAATGGAAATACATTAATTTTTCATTCATCATTTTTGGTATTACGGAACCTCTCCCAAATTTCCAATAGTTTGTATTGCTATCACAGCAAGCAACTGTCAGTGTGCGGATGATGACTTTACTCCAGTCGGTGTGTCCAAGAATTGTTTAAACTATCTGGATTGCTTCCATCAACCTCAAAAACGTGTTTTATTTCGTCTCAACTCGAGATAGCGCGCGGTCTCCGCAGGCCTCTTAAGTAATACGAGTACTTCTACTCGCATTAACTTATTATTGTAGCTATATCGGGCCTACTGGGCGCCTTCAGAATGACGAAGCAGTGCCAAGACCTTTTCAGTAGCCATGGCAACTGAGGCGATGAGGAGTTTTCTTAAAAAGGACCTTTACATCGAGTTGATACTCTCAACACCATTTCATGATATCATTAAATGAAAAAGAGTGGCGTGGTGGGCTTTATATTATTTTCTCCCATCACATCAGAATAAATTAAGAACTACTATTATATTATTTATCTAGCCTAGCAGGTATCGGCACCACTGGTTCCCTTTCAGAAAGGCTCAGTGGTGGCAAGACCTTTTCAGTAGTCACGGCAACTGAGTCAATAAAGAATTCTCCTTAAAAGGGACCTTGAATAACCTTTACATCCAGTTGACAGTCTCAACACTCTCAACTCCATTTCATGATGTCATTGAATAAAAAAGAGTGACGTGAAGTGTATAGGCCGACACAGTCACTACTGAAGTGGGCTTTATATTAACAAATTTTACTCACATCGCATCAGAATAAATTAAGTACCTACTTACTATTAACGTGTTATTGAAGCCTAACAGGTATCGGCTCGACTGGGCCCCTTCAGAAAGGCTCAGTGGTGGCAAGTCCTTTTCAGTAGTCACAGCAATTCTGCCGCGCTAGCGATATTAGCAGTAAGTCAAATTTTTGACAAAATGAGTTAAATATTGATCCCGAATCAGCGCAATGAGCTCTATCAGATGTGCTGACACCTGTTTTGATAGCTTATCGGGAACCAGTAAATTTCGTTTAAAATAACGGCAGCTCTATTTCAGTTGTATCAACTAACACTAAATATAAAAGGAAATTCGTCATCTAAAACTATTCAAATATATATACAACCTTATTGAGTGAAGAATATAAAAGCGCTTTATTTGGGCTATACGTTTCAACCATCACAATTGATATAAACAAAATTTGTAACAAAAACTTTGCGCGTCAATTACTCAAAACTACGCAAAACGTACTTACTGCTCTTATCGCTAGCGCGGCAGAATTACTGAGTCAATAAGAAAGTCTCCTTAAAAAGGACCTTGAATAACCTTTACATCAAGTTGACAGTCTCAACACTCTCAACTCCATTTCATGATGTCATTGAATGAAAAAGAGTGACGTGAATCGTATAGGCCGACAGAGTCACTTCTGAAGTGGGTTTTATATTACACAAATTTTACTCACATCGCATCAGAATAAATTAAGTACCTACTACTATCTTATTATAGTAGCCTAACAGGTATCGGGTCGACTGGGCCCCTGTAGAATGATAAAGCAGTGGCAAGTCCTTTTCAGTAGTCATGGCAACTGAGTCAATAAAGAATTCTCACTAAAAAGGACCTTGAATAACCTTTACATCAAGTTAACAGTCTCAACACTCTCAACTCCATTTCATGATGTCATTGAATGAAAAAGAGTGACGTGAAGTGTATAGGCGACACAGTATAATCAAGTCGTGCCCTGTTTACGACGTATTGATCTGCATGCCAAGCTTTTCATCGCTTTTCACGTCATGCAAATTAGTCAACTTTTCCCATTTGAAACACTGGAATAAACCGCCCGTATTTTTGCTAGATAAGTTTGTCGTGCGTTTGCTTTTCTTTTCATAAGTATGGCAAGTTCCAATTAGTTTTTAGGTTTAGAACTTTCAACTTTTTAAATTACTACAATATTCTTTTGCATTGTTTTTGCAACATTAGGAAAAACAAAACCAGATCGATATGTGATAAAAAATAACTGCATTATCCCGCTGATGGTTACCTACTATTCTAGCAAAACTATAGTTATATTCACAGTTTCTATTAGGTTTTTCAATTTCTATCCTATCTAAAGTAATCTTATGAAGAGGAAATATTTGATTTTATCTTTGTAGGTTACAATTTAACTCAAAAAATACGCGACGTATTTCAAAAATTCTTTAACAATTGGAAAGCTACATCTACACTGAGTAACATAGGCTATGTATTTTCTACTTCCATGCGAGCAAAGCCGCTGGCAGCAGCTAGTTTATTGAATGTATATTTGTCGGTAAAGTAAATATTATGGGAGCTACTTTGACAACGAGACTAAAGCATTGTGACATCATCGCTTTGGCAAAGTCTGGGTTAGAGTTCACGCAAGCCGAAGAGATAAAACTTCACATAACGTTATTCTTTTTTTTTCTCAGCCGCGTAGACAAAACTAGTCTAGAAACTGTCTCTTTGTGTATTGAATACTTAGATAATCTACATCACAATAAATCAGTTTAGTGTGTAGTTTGTTCATTACCTACTCGTTTGCCACTAATCACCCACACAATATAGTCCGGTCAATTTAGACATCCAAGGTTACAATAATTCGCACTTGGCTGAAAATTGGTAGGACTGTTCAATACACTATTATAAAGGAAATGTGAAAAGTCCTCATCGATCCGGCACGTGCAAAAAAAAATACACGTGGTCAAAGGTCACAAAAATGGGTTTTTCGCGATTTTCAGCAAAATGGTAAGTTTTATCATAAAATTAGCTCAGACAAAAATTGTAGATCGGACAATTATCTATAAAAATGTCTAACTACTTGTTTTCCTAAGAGCCACCGTTTTTGAGATATAACGATTCAAAAAGTTAAAACAGTAGCAAGCGCAACCTGAGAAAAAGAGGTTGAATCCAAAAATTTTGTATGTGGCATTACTAACTAGTAGTTGTGAAGTGTCAAGACATGAAGAATCATGTCTTGACACTTCACAACTTTTTTTATTTCGGACAATTGTGGCTGAATAATGTGGCCCATTAAATCAAAAACTCCAGGTCGTTCTATCATTAGACGCACTCTAATAGCATTGAATATATTCGGCATAGTAAAATAAAGCAGGTATACGACCCTAGCCACGCAGACAATTGAATGGGAGGCAGATGTTGCTGAAGGTTACACTGGCGTAGAAGATAAGGGAATGGTTTTTTTTTTACCCCAAATTTTCATATTTTATGTGTTAGTCACACTGACGGATAGAACGATATTTTTGCTTGTATTACGGCTTCAGTGATGTACGAGTATATACGTGGTGTACTTATTCATATTTTGACGATTACAACTCTTTCAATATTTTGAATCGTTATATCTCAAAAACGGTGGCTCTTAGGAAAAAAGTATTTACACATATTTATAGATAATTGTCTGATCTATAATTTTTGTCTGAGCTAATTTTATGATAAAACTTACCATTTTGCTTAATAACGCGAAAAACCCATTTTTGTGACCTTTGACCGCGTGTATATTTTTTTGCACGTGCCGGATCGATGAGGACTTTTCACATTTCCTTTATAATAGTGTATTGAACAAACCTACCAATTTTCAGCCAAGTGCGAATTATTGTAACCTCACCCCAATTAATTAGTCTATTTTGACCGGACTAATATGTATATATAATTTTTGTTAAAAACTATTATCAGCCTTAACTATTGTAGGTACCAACTTTGACCAAGTACACTTATCGAAAGCAATAATCCTATCATTTTGCCAGCGGAGAATGAGAGAAGAAAACATGTTCCCAGCATAAAAAGTAGTTATCTCTTATTAGACATGGATTACCTGTGTGTTTAATTCCATCCAGACCTGTTCATCCGGTTAACCGTGAAGTCATAAACAACACACACAAACCCTCACCTTTACAATATTAGCGTGATTATAACTTTCCGGAGCCAAATTCTACAAAACTCACGTACGAAGCATTATTCCCAAATCCCTTAAGAGCAATAAGTTGATGCGTTCCACGTTTTATTTCAATAAAAACATTTGCCTAATGAGAAATACTCCCCATTCACTGAGACTCGCGCAACTCGCTAGGAATCCATTTCCGACGCCGAACAACAATCAATTAATGATATTTCTCACATTTCTCGCTTCCTGGACGCACTGCGAAAATTGTACACTACCTTCTGTTGATGGAAAACAATGATTGTTATCTCTGAGAATTAAGGATTATTCTTTCTCTCTTGATTTTTCTTCTTCTCCCTAGCCTTATATCAACTAGCTTTGGGTCAGCTTTTAGTTTAACCGTACGCAGCTGAAGACCTGTATTTTATCAGACCTACACAATCCAGTTACCAGGTAAATACTCCATGGAAAAACTGATGTTCACACTTTCTGGCATCTGACTAACTGTAACGACTGGCAAAGATCTATGAATGACAACCGAGACTAATGCCATCCGAAACACGAAGGCTAGTGTAAGTAATGTCCAAGATAAACTTCGAAAAGTACATATGAATTAAAAAAATCACATTGGTATTTGCCCGATTTCGAACTCACGTATGAGAGGCGGGTGTCTAGACCACTAGGCCAACACGACATTTATAGATTATTAAAATAAAATAAACTGTAACTGAGAAATAGAATAAGGAAAATTTTAGGTAAGTTTTCCTTATTTTGTTTAATATAGGTGAACTCCTAGGTCAAGGTAAATGTATATGTTACGGCTAATACCCGAAGTGCGGCTACACCTAGTTTTAGCCGGTTAGAACTAGGTGTAGCCACTTACTCTTGGTTAAACCTAGTACAAGCCGATTGTTTTCGGTTAAAACTAGGTCTAGCCTTCATCATGCCGGCTACAACTAGGTCCAGCCATTCCCTGTTGGATAAAACTAGGTCTATCCGATATCATTCCGGCTAGAACTAGGTCCAGACAATCCCTGTTGGATAAAACTTAGATGCGTGTCCCGCCAAGCCTTCCGCCCCGCGTCACACTCATGACTCACAGCATCTGCAGCAGCAGCGCGGGGTAGAGGGCATAGCGAGGCACGCGCCTCTGCAGGTTGTGAGCGCCAGGTGCTGCTGATCTACTGCGGGTCTACTAGCGAGTGTGACTCACAGCGTTTGCAGCAGCAGAGCGTGTCTTAGTTTTATCTAACAGGGATTGGCTGTAGGTAGGTACATAGTTGTAGCCGGCACGCTATCGGCAGAGCTTTTTTAGATATTAAAAAATATCCAATAAAAAGAAACGTAGAGACCTTTTTTATTCTTATAAATCACATTGTAATAATTAACATAAATAATTATTAGGAGTACAATTTCTAATATACTCGTAATAGGAACAATCAGGAACATTTTTATATGTATGGCGAGCGCGACGCGTATCGCGTGAGCCAGGCGCCTGTTACTTGTTTCAACTTGTTTGCATCTAGTTTTATCCAGCAGGGATTGTCTGGACCTAGTTCTAGCCGGAATGATATCGGATAGACCTAGTTTTATCCAACAGGGAATGGCTGGACCTAGTTGTAGCCGGCATGATGAAGGCTAGACCTAGTTTTACCCGAAAACAAACGGCTCATACTAGGTTTAACCAAGAGTAAGTGGCTACACCTAGTTCTAACCGGCTAAAACTAGGTGTAGCCGCACTTCAGGTATTAGCCGTAACATATACACACAATGCCAAGGTTAACATACCACAATTTTCAAAGTAAACATGTACATCGTAACTTTAAAATCACATCCCAATTGCTTGTTCACTTGACATTACACTACACTCTATTTCAAATGTCAAATGAATAACTTAACGCAACTAAACATTTTTTTTTTAAATACGAATCCTACACTAGAAATAACTTCTGAATTGTAAATTGCGGTCAGAATCATATAAATTCACATACACACGACCCCCAGATCTAAAACTACTATCCATACAAACACAAGTTCTTTGTAAATAAATCGTTTTCGGTAGTCCTTCGGAAAAACGAAGATATAAAAACCAAATGTCGGCCGATCAATTTCGTGCACCCGAGTGTACAAAAGGATGCTTGAAGCGTTTTTCAAGGTCATTTCTAGTTGTACACCCGGCCCGTGCGAACAATCAATGCTCAAACAATTAAAAAACTAAATAGCTGTGATAAATATCTCATAACTATTTTAGTGTTCATTGGAAAATAAAACGGAATAACTTTTCAAGTAATTTCTTCTTTAAATCTCTATAGTGCTGTTTAGCAGATTCTAAATTTTACACTAAGAAGTCACTTTTATTACAAAACATAACATAATGGACATTTACATAAAAACAACACTTGTGTTCTCTAGCTGAAACGAAAAAGAAATAGAAAATTGGTCCTACCTACGAAGAGTATGTAACTAAAAGACACACTATTTCAGTTTTCCTGCGAACACTACACTCGTTTGTCGTGAACCAATATTGACTACCACTCTAATTTAAGTACCAGACACATTACACTATGAAGAAATTAACATATAAGTGTGACTGGGAAGTTTCAAAAATGGAGCAATAAACCGTTTGACTAGTTGCTTAGATATGTTGCATCTCTTTCCAACAAATAGAAAATGAAAGGGACAACGTATGACAAAGTGAATTATAACTTACCTACGTTCCAAGTTAAATTTTTCATATTCCAGAAATTCATACCCACCGAAATGGACTGTACAAAACAAATAAACTTTGTTATATATTTGGGTGCGGGCCCGAAAATGTTCGTCTGATGAAGGTAGGTATATCATTGCATCATTATCCCGACCTTACCCCAATTTTTGGGGTCAGTGTGTATACATATGCCTTTTCCCCCATAGGATTTTATAAGCTGTCCTCAGATTGTTTACTTCCTGGCTTGCAAAATGAAAGGGTTTACCTATTTTCAAACATTCTAATTATTTAATATAATCATCAGAAGCTAGTTTTGGAGACTCTCTAATTTGCCATTAAACTTCTCAAAACATGCTAGTTGGTATTCAATACTAATGCTTACTTCCTGGCTTGCAAAATGAAAGGGTTTACCTATTTTCAAACATTTTAATTATTTAATATAATCATCAGAAGCTAGTTTTGGAGACTCTAATTTGCCATTAAACTGCTCAATACATGCTAGTTGGTATTCATTACTAATACATAACAGTTACCTTTGTTTTACCTATGAGTGTGCGTGCACATACATATGTTGTGACAACTGAAAACCAATCAGTTACGAGTATATCCGACAAGCAATCTTGCATTTATTCCGCCAGGATCGAACATCCACGACCAAATACTCCATCTCTTCAGTTCTTCTGTCACCTATGGGTATTGCAAAGCTAAACGAAATGGAGTACGCAGTCGCAAACACAGGACCCTGGCGAATAGGACACGAAAAATTCCACGAACCAATCAGACGCAAGCGGTAAAAGGGTTAAAAGAAACAAATATCAAGTAGCAATCGAATATTTGATATCAATATCATATAACATCACTGTTATGGGAGTAATAGCATTCGATACAATTAATATAATTATAGTTTATAAACAGTCCATAGAACTACTTAATTATGAAAGTAATCCATTAACGACTTATTTCTATCCTGTATTCAATCAAGCAAATTGTCTTAACTCATTCGAAGGAAATAAATTTTATTATTGTAGTAGTGTAAACCATTTGAACTATTTGTAATTTCAAGGAAAACATTAATAGTTTTCCTTCAACTACAATGATTCTATTTAATATTAGTTTTGTTGTCGTTTCGTGTTTACTATGTGATACTATTTTTACTTTTAACAACATACAGCAGGTGTAACAAATATGAGTTATGATGACAACACTAAGCTTGTAAACAAAGAGCAGTTCAGTACAACCAAAACATTAGGTAAAGATACACAACATCTAAACAAGACTGAATTGTTTACACATAAACGAAAAAGAGGATGGAACAAAAACTCTTTACTACGAAATAGTAACGTAAAAATATTTTACAAATTGATTCGTAAATTATGGAGTTCCGAAGTAAACAAAACAACCGAATAGAGAACCTTCTTCAATTAAAAACATTAAAGTGTGAAATCTAATCTCTGTGAATCAGCTTTCAAGCGAGCAAAAAATATTTGAAAAGCTGCACCTATAAAATAAACAACGCAAAGCCTTACAGCTTAAAAAATAATATTAAAACAAACAAACAGTTGTCCTACATATATTGACACATTACGTGACACTTTGACAGGGATGTGACAGGTCGTAACGTATACCATTACGAGAACAACACACTTAAAAAAACATTGCTCCCCTTCTAAAGCAGTCAGGTAAACACGACAGAGACATTTATGAAAATTCAAGCCGTAATTTAATGGTAAGGCGCAACGAAAAAACATTAGAAGAAAAGAAAAATGGGACACTCTCTGAAACAACACTACGTCAATGTCAGTGATACTTGAAAATTCAAGCATTGTATATAACAATAATAAGTCGCAAAGTAAACTTTAGGGAATAACGGCACAACTTTCTTAAAACACACTACAAAACAACTGAAAACACACTAAAGTTGTTAAAAAATAAAAGGCCTGTTTTGACATTTGTCATTCCGAAAACTTAATACTTGCAATATATTCCATTACGAGTATTTAACGCAAAAAAATATGTATTTTTTTTAAACACTTTATTTGATTAATTATTACTATTTTATAGTTCGTTTCAGTTTCGTTCTAAGTTACATACTAAGGTCTGTCTCAAATGTCACAACGCATCGTTTATTTTTTGTCAACTTTACACACACACACACACACACATTACACACAGAAAATTCAAGCTGTGTAGGCAAGTCGATAAATGGCTAAAATAGTACACATTCTAAAACTACTCTACGTCAATGTCAATGACATTTAGTTAACCTCTGAGTTTGGTTCGGTGTTTCTTCTCAGGGTAGTCAGCTAGGAAACACCGGCTTCAACAAGTTTAAATTGACAAAAAGATAACGTGTTTTTGAAAAACCTATTTGCGAAAATATCATTTATCACTTACGAAAATTCAAGCTGGGATGTGGTTACAGTAAGTCATTTTAAAACTACACTACTTTAATGTCAATGACACTTACGAAAATTCAAGCTGGGATGTGGTCCCTGTTCGGAGCAGGCGCGTCGCCCGCGAGCACTGAGCAACACTTCCCTGCGCGGGCGCTCGGGCACCTCGTCGAGATCCACGCTCGAGCCCGCCTCGAGTGCGCATGCGCCACCGCCCTCCTCCCTGCCTTCTTCCACCACACACGCAGACATCACTATTTTTGTTCACTAGAGATGTTCACAACACCACTGTGTTGTTTTCAGACCTGTCAAATTTCGTGAGCCACACACGAACAATTGTTTAATTTTTCACCAGTGAGAAATACTTTCTCCAAAACTTTCCCAAGGTACGTCACTACACTACACTTCCGTTTATATCCTTCACTCAAATTACTTAAATACGTTTCAAGGACACGATAGACGGAGAGGTTTACAAACACAATTTTCTTTCCTAATTCCTAAAATGCACTAGAAGCTGTTTTCAGTAGCGACCACTAAACTTCACTGTCACAATTCAATATCTACTACACTAAAAATCACTGGAGGTTTTTATTTTTCTCATTGTAATTATTTTCTGTAATTGCGTCTGTGATGAGAATCTGAAACAAAAAACGTTGTTATAAAGACAAAGTCGATTACGTTAATGTGAAACTAAAACTGAATAAGTAAAAAAACAACTAAGTATAAAAATAAATCTTACAATCTATATTAACAACTGCGTCATAAAACATTTCTTAATGAAGTTTGCAATCAATCAAATACTTAATTACAATTTTCACACGCAATTTTCTGAACAAATAGGTATAGTGAATAAAATCCAGTCTATTAATAACTTTTGATTAAACTTCTTGAGAAATGGCGCTTAGGAATTACGGAAAAAGGTCTTTGTCATGGTCGATGGAAGTGACGGAAAATGCTAGGGACGGCAAGCAAGAGGCAGCTCACCGTCCGATAAGGACCAGTGGTTTTAGTGGGAATGAGTCGTAATCTAACACACACGAACGATTTTTGGTTTTAGAATATGCCGGTTTCCACAGGAAATTTTCCTAAACCATTTTGAGAGCAAAGGTGGTTAAACTACACGAAGTAAAGTAACTAACTGGGTTTAAAGCGACGCCCATGAGCTAAAAATTAACTTGAGTCCCTAACCACAGATCCACCACAGCTAGTAAAAATAATAATAATCTTTTATCAGTATAGGCTATAGAAGCCATTACAGAGTTCACGAAAGGTCAAATCGGAGATCGGATTGCAAAGTTATTAGACTTGATTGCCAGACCCTACATCTGAATAACCAGTAACTGAAGAGCTGAAGAGTTCTATTGAATATTAGGCTTGGATTGGACGCCTATTCAAATGTTTGGGCAACATTTTACAACCTTTTCGGTAGGCATTGTGATATCTATGGAGTTCATATGGGGAACGAACCTTTTTGCATATTAGGCTACTCAATCGAAGGGTCTTGTAAATGAATACGGTTTGTTTATGGTAAAAAAAATAAGTGAGTTTTTATTAGACCATGATAGAAGAGTAAAATATCCAAAGTTTCTATTCATTTACTACAGATCCCAGAAGTTTACACCTGGAATTCACGCCCCCGACATTACAGTATGTAGTAGGTACATTTATGAATAAATAAATTCACTATGTGATTTTTTGTATGTAGATTGGCATACAATTAGCCTTAATGTTTGTTTAATAAACGAAAAACACAGTATAAAATCTATCAACAACTCAATAAAAATGATCAGTTAATAACATTCCAACTCAAAAAATAAATGGTTAGATTTACGTTGTTCGTCATAACTCGTAACTTAATTCCTTGTTTTATTAATGAGAAGGTTTGTCTATCGGTTGTTCATCGCTTGTAAACATCAACTGAGTTATAAACATCAAATCTGCCAAACTTTCGACCATTCTGCGAATATTTACCGCTGTCATTAACTTCGTTTTTAAACCCAAAACAACTCCTAATTCTCTGACAATGTTAATAGAAAAGTTGGTAAACAATGACTCGGGTAAGCATTTGTTTTTCTACCCAAATGAATTTCTCTCGGCCCCATCCAATGTGCTTAAATTTTCGCATCTTGTAGTATCGATCGATCGGTATAACCTGTGACAGGAACTTCGTTACTTAATAGAATTGACACCTGGGGCAGGCAGCATGAATTTATGAAATAAAGGCCTCTCTATCTACCGGAACACAAGCAACAAAATTTAAACCCAGCGGTAAAAATGATTTTATAGGCGTAATGGCACTTTGGTGCATACTGTATGTATAGCTAGCAATTGACAGATAAATAAATGATGAGAGCAGTGGTGACCCAACGATAACGACCACGTCTAGCTAGTAACAGGTCGCGGGTTCAAACGCAGTACCTACTATAATAATATTTTATCGCCACTGTTCTCAAAACGGTGAAGAAAAACATCGTGAGGAAACCGGCGGAGGCATGTGTTCTCCACCAGCCCGCACTGGGCCTTTGAGGTGGATTACGGCCGGGCGGCTCAATCCCTCTCCTAGAGCGGTCTGAGTCCCAGCAATGGGAGAATTATGAGGCTGATTATGTATGCAGGCATAAATAAAATAAATAGTAGGCCAGCGGGGTCGTGAATACCTAGCTACCAGTGGAATCTCCTGTGTAATACGTGGTATAATATATGGAGTAGGTACGTATTACTACTTTCTAGACCAAGCACTTGACCCAACTACGCAAATAAAGCTTCCTCGGATGTTGGTCGAGGCTCGTGGCTATTGGCCGTCATAATGAATGCTATATCCATGTGGGAAAATGTCAACATCCTCGCGAGTCAAATCAATACTTTGTACACCTAGTTTATTTTATAACAACTAGCTGCGGCTTCTGCCCGTGTAAAAGTTGGAAATTGTCAAAAGGGAACATACTCCTGAGTCCCGAGATCTTATAAGCTATTCCAGGATATGATGATTACAAAAGATAGTGTTCCCGTGTACCACATCTGAATTCGGTCAGTAAGTACTTTGAGTATGAAGGAACAACAAAAATATTAATCTTTAGAGGCCTAGCAGAAGCTTTTTGGGACCATAGGTTCGATTCTGAACGCAAGGCAAAGAAGGAATATAGAAGTGGGTTTTAGTCAGTAAAAGTTTGACACGCCCTCCCGCTCCGCCTAAGAGCGGAAGAAATCATGATTTCCTTTCAAAAAAAAATGTAAAACACATACAAACTTTCACCTTTCTAATAATAAAGTTATTTATTATTTCTTTTAATGGTGAAGGTAATACCGGCTGCATTGCATGTCGTCGTATTTTTTCCCACTTTTAAACCATAAATGAGATTTCAAACGTCACAACGATGTATTTAGAAGTATCATGGTGCAGTGAATGAAAATATTTTCAAGTTTGTTTTTCCTTGCAGAGTACACAGAAAATATTTAATCGAATGCCAGTCATAGCTGTGAACTCATGACATTCGATATATCGATGGCATTTGCTATGAGTACGAGATACGGGAATATAAATTGAAATTCATCGTTCAAACATTCAAAATAGGAAATATAAGGTTGAGATAAAAAAATGTGTAAGGTTGAGGATTAAGGCGCGTCAAAGAGATGTCAGCAAAATGAATGGGCCTAGTAGGGTCAATGTCTCCCTTCTTGTGCTGCGGGATTATTAAAAAAGTTACCGTGGTCCTGAAATGGTAGAAGCCACTGTCTGACACTCGCCCTCGCTTCCCCCAGGGAGGGAGAAATAATTTAAAGATTTCCCGCCTCAAAAAATATGTTTTGTGTGTATAAAAATGTGTGTTATGGTTCAGGCGATGGTATAGAACTAGAGAAAATAGTATGCAGTCACATCCTTCTGTGTAGAAATGGTGGCGAGAAGAATGCGAAAGATGACATCCTCATGCCCCGGCCACTGCAGGAGACGCTCCGGGCGTTAGAAGCACGATACGGTGGTCGGAAATTGCCCCACGATTTCCAGCCACCGTAGACGCGGCCTTGCGGATGACGAACAGTGGGTATTAGGAGTTTCCCATCTGATAAAAGCCAACCGGATCGTGCGTAGTCACGCCACAACGAGCAGTTAAAAATAGTGAGGGGGCTGATGCCTGCTGAAAGAGATACCGTCAGGAAAACAAGAAGACGCGTAAGAAGCACGAAGTATGGTGGTCGGAAATTGCCCTGCGATTTCCAGCCACCGTAGACGCGGCCTTGTGGATGACGAACAATGGATATTAGGAGCTTCCTATCTGATAAAAACCTGATCGCCCGTTGTGTTCCTACACGCCATACGGAGCAATCATCAATAATGACAGGGCTGGTGCCTGCTGAAAAAGATACCGTGGCTCAGGAAAACAAAGGAACTCGATGGGTTTTTGTCAATAAAAGTCTGATACTCCTTTCAGCTGTAAACAAAGTGAAAGAGGTGGTCACCAAAAAAAGAGTTTGAGGAACAAATAATGTATACGCCTGTGCATTTATACGCCTATGGCCTCCATTATTAATATCCAACTAACCAAATACTTCTTTTTAGGCTCATAATTAATTCATGAACAAGAAACAAACATGGCCTATTAACGCCAACTATTCTATTCACTAATCGATTGTGATGGGAGTACCTTACCGTGTCAATTTACAAGAGACAGAACATTATGGTAATTGATATTAGATTACATACATCAGTGGGATGGTGGAAGATACATAGGACGTTAGTTCAGTTCGAAAGGCGAGTTCAAACTGATGTGTCGTTTAGTATTCGAATACGATCGTAATCGATTTGAATCGGGTTATTTAATTAACATAACTTTCAACTTATCTTACGACTATTAAATATGATTAGGTTGGCTGTTACATCGGTGGTGGGTTCGTGAGAGTTTAAATGCTTTAATTCCTTGACCGGGAAACGAATTATTGATACACAGATTTTCTTTCAGGAATGTAACTTAATAAACTAGTGCGAATCACCATCAATGATTACATTACTGCCTTCCATCAGGTGAGATCGCAGTCAAGCCATAGTTTATATAAAAAATCAAATCTCAGCTGCTAGCAGTCTGAAGTACTAGATATTAGTCTAAGGGCCTGTTTCACAATGTCCGAGTAGGCACTACTCACTGAATAAATTCAAAAATGTGACAGAATTCGTATGAAATTATCTGTCAAGTAAGATACTCGAAACTTAATCATAGGTGGTGAAACAGGCCCTTATTGTTCTTTTTTTTATGTTTCTCCGCATTAGGAATAACTCCTATTAAGATTCGTGCGTTCATAAAAATCTGTACTAACATACACATAGTACAGTATCGTGCGGGAATCGAACCCTCGACACGCAGAGCAATATCCAATTCCTAAACTGCTGTGCCAGGCCGGTTATCAAAAGAATTTTCAATAATATCAATAAACAATGGCAGTTATAAATATTATCGAATTGATTAGAATATTTTAACAAAGGTAAGCCATATTATATGAGTGTTACAATAATAGCTGCAGTAACATAGTATGTGCGGTTCTATAGTTTCCGCTCTTTTCATAAATCGAGGAAATATGTATGTACTCGTACATAATTATGTGTGAGTTCTTCATGTATATGTTTGAGTGTGTGTAAAATGAAAACTCAATTTGACGTTCATATTTGAATAAAACATTAACAATATTGAGGGTATCCCCGAAAATAGATAATCCCATGCCACACAGTTAAACCGCACTATGTGACCAATCAGGTTATATATGGCTCTGAGTCTAGACGACTCAATATTGACCCAGCTTTAAGTTTACCTAGTAATACAGAGATTAAAAATATCACAGGGGTCTACGACCTTTATTACTTTATTTTTAAATCCCTCCATTGAAAACTTCGTAAAAAGGAGGTTTGAAATAAATTGTTAAAAATAAGCTTTCTCTTTATTTCGAACACATCGCTTAGGATTACATTTTTTTACACAAAGAGAGTGCCTGTTAGGCCACAGGCACTCTAATTGGGATTATATTGTTACATAAATTAATAAAATAAACGGTATAGATTTATATACCTAGAGCAATTAAAATGCAAAGAATATTCCGTAATTATCGTTGTGCATCGAAATAATATTCAATTTATTTAGCATAACTACCGGATTAATCCGGTGTAGGTAAATAAAAAAACTAATACAGGTTTTATTTATTTACAAGAATTTTAACGACCTCTTCTTCTTCTTCTTCTGCCTGGCGTTAATCCCGGCCATTACCAGGGTCCGCCTTCCTGCTAAGCTTACTCCACTTTGCCCGATCTTCAATATCCTTCCCAGTAAGGCCATTGGCTCTCATGTCGGACTTGACGACGTCCAGCCAGCGCTTGCGAGGGCGACCACGGGACCTAGCCCCAAGAACAGCCATATCCATGCATCTTCGGCCGACGTACTCCCTAGGGCGACGCATGATGTGGCCATACCATCGCAGACGACACTCTTGCAGTTTTTCCCCCACGTCACGGACACCAAGACTACCTCGGATGAATGAGTTGCGCACGCGATCGGATCGCGTTACGCCACACATCCACCTCAGCATCTTCATTTCCGTGACGCGAAGCTCCTGAGTGTGTCTGCTTAATGCCGGCCAACACTCGCCACCGTACAGGAGGACCGGCCGAATGATGCATTTATATATCTGCCCTTTGAGCCTCGGGGGCATTCTACGGTCACATAAAACGCCCGTTACCTCGCGCCATTTTGCCCAAGCCGCGCCTATACGTGCTTGGACATCGTCATCCACGTTGCCAGACTCGTGCAGCACGGATCCAAGGTACCGGAACTTATCGGTCTTTGTTACCAGATCCGAACCTATTCGGATAGTGTTTGAATCCGTGCCGCCACAGGACATGTACTCGGTCTTCGCCACATTTAGTCTCAGACCGCCGTTCTCCAGCGTGTCCTTCCAAATGCTGATCTTGCGCTCAAGATGGGCTTTGTTCTGGTTAACGAGGGCGATGTCATCGGCATACATCATTAGCCAAGGAGGCTGGTCTTGGATGTTTGCCGTAACTATATCAAGCACAACGTTAAACAAGAACGGGCTTAGAGCCGAACCTTGGTGAACGCCAACAGATATTGGAAAAACACTGGATTCGCCAACAGCGGTTTGGACAGAGGACACGGAATCACGGTACATGTCTCTGATAATGTCAATATAGGCCTCGGGAACACCCTTGAAGCGGAGTGCCCACCAGATAGCCTGCCGAGGTATACAGTCGAAGGCCTTCTGCAGGTCTAAAAAGGCCATATGCAGAGCTCTCCTTCTCTCTCTGTAAGCCTCAGACAGAGTCCGTAAGGCGAACACTGCGTCCATGGTGCTGTTACCCGCCCGGAAGCCATACTGACACTCAGAGACAGTGCACTCGCTACGGAGCCTTGTGTCAATTATGCGCTCGAAGAGCTTCATGGTGTGGCACATGATCTTGATACCGCGGTAGTTACTGCAGTCTTGTACGCTACCTTTGCCTTTGTAAACCGGGATAATCAGGCTTAGTCGCCACTGGTTTGGCATTTCCTTGGTGGTCAGGATGCGGTTAAAGAGATCTGTCAATAGGTCCACACCATGTGGGCCCATCGCTTTCCACGCCTCAATTGGCACATTGTCAGGCCCGACCGATTTCCGGTTTTTCATGTGGCGAAGAGCAATGCGAATTTCGTCGGGGGAAATAGGGGAAATAAGTCCAAGGTTAGGAGGCGGTTCGGGAGGAAGGTTATGGGGATGCTGTTTGTTGGACAGCTCCGTGAAGTACGTACACCATCTCTCCTTAACAGAGGGGGCATCGTAGAGCAGCTTACCCTGGGCGTCCCTTACACAGAGACATTTACTAATGTCCCGTGTTGCTTTTTCCCGGGCACGCGCCAGCTTAAAAATAAGTTTTTGCCCCTCCGCAGTTTCCAGCTTGTCGTACAAGGGCGACAAACTTTTGCTGCGGGCTCTGGCTACTACTTTTTTGCAAGCGCGCTTAGCCGCTCCAACGACCTGTATATGTTAAATACTCGTATTAGTATGCTATAATAAGGAATTTAATAATTATTATAATTAATGATAATTTGTTCTCTGTGAATGTTAAAATACTATTGAATTTAAAAGTTATTTAATTAATGAAAAATATTAATGTAAACGAAATATTATATTACATTACGGACATAATAAAGGCTAATATTTAATATAATATATAGCTTTTATGACGTTACATCTTACTTCACCTGTCTTGATAAACTAGCAGAAAAACGAACATCACAAAAACATTAACTCATTACGTAATAATAATCCAATTCCGACGCACTAAAACAGGCTTATAATCGGGGAAAAATGATTTCCCACACACTACGTTACGTACCATAAGCCACAGTCCACTAATTCAATAACTAAGACATAAACTCCAGGATATCGTGTTTCAAAGGCACTTAGCTCCAAGTAATTGCTAAGGAAACCGATATTCTCGATTTCATTTTTCTAGGAAATAATGATAAAAAATATTAATAATTATTATTTTTGTTCAAATGCTTATCTCAAATAAACCAATACAAGCAGGAAAGGAAAGGTCAGTCTGAAGTCGGACTGTCCGAATAAATGATGCTAATTACACATAATGCACATTTCAAAGCGTATCTCTATGGAGAAAAATATTTTTCTGCAAGAAACTCCATGGACACTCTTTTCATAATTAATTTAGTATTAAATATTTTTTGTAGAACATTGTTGTTCTATCTATTATTATCTATTGTATCTTGTTCATGAATAGTTAAATTACTATGTAAGTAGGAACTATGTTGTTTTGGTATAAAATTATGAATGAATAAGTTACAAGAGACGTAATTGGTGGCCTTAATACGAGGATCCAAACATAAAATAATACGAAAATATTGGCCTGCTACATATATTCAACCATTTTATTATTGTCGTAATTCTGATAGATACAGCACATAACAAGACACGAAAAGGACCAGAAAAATAAAAATAATAATATTTTACAGCAGAAATACTTCACTTATCCCAAAAAGCGAGCGGAATGTCGGCTAAGTTAGTTCAGTCCTCACGTTCTATTATTCACGACCTATATTTGAAGAGACACGGTGTCTGAAGACATAAAGATGAAAATAGCGTGGCGGCGGGCGCACCCGGAAAATGGCTAATAGGGTTAGATGTTGCAGGTAGCATGAACCCTCAAATGCAGTCGGCCTTAGAGGGGTTAACGGTCGACCGGGGGCAGCGACCGCGTGGCGGGAATACCACGCGTTCGTGATACCAACCAACAACCTACTATTTATGACTTTCCACTATTAACTTAATTACTCAAGCTCTTTCACGAAAAGACTTGGCTACTTAATTGCATGATTGCAGTCCGTGAAAAAGTTTTGAATTTTTTAATTTCCATTCATGTCATAATGGTAAAATGTAGAGGGAAATATTTCCACCGGCGAAGTTTTACTTAAATTACACTCACGAAGAGGAATAGAACTCCGAAGTCATTAATTCTTTATTGTATATACAAACTGAAAATAGTACACAGTGATTTGACTCTCCGCATAATATTTAATTATTAAAGTACTGTGAATTCGACAATTCATGAACTAAGAACTTAAAAAAACTCAACATTGAGTCTCCTCGCAGGGTAGGCTCTAATCATATTAATCATATGAAAGGTAAAAGCTGAACAGATCAGGATGAAAGTTATTGTTATTACTTTACATTCCAGGGCTTGGTCTACCCCTAGACCAAGCCCTTGAATGTCATATATCTATTTAACCAGGGAGAATGTTTCCTTGGGACAATTTTTTACTTCCTCGCGAGCGAAGACGCTAGCAACAGCTATTGTTCACATTAAAAAGTCTAACCTATGAGGTCACCTGAAACTTGAAGCTAAATTACTCTATCAACACAATTTCAACTTGAGTCCTAATCTTAGAACTAATACGATATTGGCGTAGTAAAATATTCAGCTTTATTCGGTGGCTGGTAGCTGGTGATTTGGTTCGATACCCGACCCACTTACACGCTACAAACGAACAGTTCCTCTATTATTAAATCCGCCCCTTTCAGTTTGGTACTATTGCTTCTAAAACAGTAATAGCTTAGCTTCAGGGTGTTTTTCGATAAAACTCTACGAATAAGTTCTTTGGGAAATAAAACATGGACTTTGAATTTAGCTACATAATTTATAACGTGTATTATAAAAATAAAACCAATGAGATTTTTATTCGTCGTCGACGACGACTTGAAAATATTATAAATACATTTTTGTACTTATAAAACGAAAAGTTCTGACTCACTGACTCATCAACGGTCAGCCAAATCCCTTGGACCTAGAACGCTAAAATTTTGCACAGAGGATTCTTTTACAATCTATACAAAGAGTAAGCATGGATTTTTCAAAATTCATCCCCTATATACTTTAAACAGGGGTCGAAAGTTTGTATGAAGAAATCTACACACATCAAAAGTGTCTAGGGATCAAGCATTTTTATGCGGATTTCTTGAGATTGAGATGCTTTGTAATAAATTTATGATTTTATAAATTTATATGGATCCTTTTTGGTGCATTTCATAATTTGAATCAGGAACTGTGAATCAAATTCGAGTAAAAGATGAAAATCAGCTGTCAATATTTTCCCTATAAAAACATACAACGCATTGAAGACATTATTAGTGCTACTGTTTCCCTACTACTGATTAAAACCAACGTTATTATGGAGCGGCGACGTCATTTAAGCAGGGAAGAAATGCTCAGAGCCGTGGGAATGATAGAAGCTGGTTCCCGGCAACGTACTGTGGCTTTAGCTCTGAATACAAGTCAGAGTGTTATCAGTCGACTTTGGACACGTTACCGAAGCACTGGTACCGTGGCTGAGCGCCATGGAGGACGGTATCGCTGCACCACACGGAGACAAGACCGATACATTCAAATCTTAACTCGAAGAGCTCCGCCGTGAGGCTTCATCACTCTTCAGGGAACTTAATTAGCGACCAAACAGTCAGAAACCGCTTGCATGAAGTGAACCTTCATTCCCGAAGACCGCTACGGGTACCACCTATAGCAATGCACAATCGTAGGATTCGATATCAATGGGCTCTTGAACACAGAAATTGGGCAGAAGAACAATGGCGTTTCGTGTGCTTTTCTGATGAGTCTCGTTTTGGTATGAGACCGGATACAAGACGTATACGACACTGGAGAACCCCTGGACGCCAACAGCGATTAAAATCCTGCCAGGAAGTCCATCCTTATAGTGGTGGAACCATCATGGTATGGGCGGGTATTTGGATCGGCGGAAGAACTGAGTTGATTTGGATCAGAGGCAACCTCAACGCTCAAATTTATGCTGAGACGATTGTATCAGACGTCATCGTTCCTCTACAAGTGCAAATCGGTCCCTTATTTTAGTTAATGCATGATAATGCACGACCGCACACCGCAAGAGTTGTAAGACAGACTCTCGCCGCAGCTAACATCAATGTCCTGCCCTGGCCTGCTCAGTCGCCAGACTTGAACCCGATTGAGCATGCATGGGATATGCTACAGAGAAGAGCTCTGCCGAATATGGAGGGTATCCAGTCGCAAGAAGACCTTTTTTTGTTGTTGCAACGAACATGGGCGGCCATTCCACAGCGTGATTTGGATGAACTCATTTTGAGTATGCCAAACCGATGTTCTTGTGTTGTTAGTGTTCGCGGTAGAAACACGGATTATTAATTGTTTAAGTTACCCAATAAAATTTTAAAGAAAACTGTTATTTCAGTCTTTTTTTCGAACTTTAATGTTAGTGGTTCAAATGTCAAAAATCGCTTTATTAGGAAAATGGCAAATTTCTTTATTAATGCAAAGGTGACATGGTTTATCGTTACTGTGACAAACGAAAACACTTTATTTGATGAATCCTTAAAGAAAATTTTAATTAATATCAATCAGGAGAAAAGTTATTGCAAAAATATATGTTGATCCCTAGACACTTTTGATGTGTGTACTTTAGTCGTGGACGAAACCGCTAGAAGAAGCTAGTCTCTCATAATGTAAAACACAATCGTTTCCCGTGTCTGTCTATCCGCTTATTCATTCTAAACCACATAATGGATTTGGTGCGGTTTTCACTAGAAGAAAAAGCGAAAATGGCGAAGGTTTGTGTATGAAAACCAGACGACACGCTAGTAAAATACAAAACAGTAAATTACAAAGTTGTGTTACAGAACTTAATGAGCTTACTTAGTGAAAAAGTTTTCAAATAAAAATTGCTACAATTTATGATACATCATCAAAGCACAAATATTCCGAAAGTTATAACTTTGTAAAATTCTCAACTCCGAAAATTTTATGTGTCTGTGAAAATCTACTGAGGACTGAGGCTAATACTTCAAAATATTCGCCCGACGAAATCAAATAACCGCCGACAAACTACTGAGTTTGTCGGCGGTTATTTGATTTCGTCGGGCGAATATTTTGAAGTATTAGCCTCAAAAAAAACAACTTTGTAAATACTAAAAATAGCACGAAAGCGGGCTCCGTCTGAAGTGCCCGCTTTCTTTTTTTAGTTGGTTAAAATCTAAACCGTACCTTTAGTTAAACACTTAACTAATGGTCTAGACTTGCTATTTTTAGTATTTACAAAGTTGTTTTTTTTTAATCCTCATTACTTTAGACATTTCAATACATTTTACGTCTACACAGTTTCTCAATTAAAAATAATTTGTCCCTGTATCTTTTGTGCCTAGAGACAAATTTGAAGGGTACTTTGACATTTTATATCCACCTTGGGTAGAAATCACTAGTTTTATTAAATATTTTAGAGGTTGATACTATAATTCAGTGTTAGTTCAGACTAGCGAACTGCGAGAATTTCGACTGTTCATAACGACTGAGTTTGTCGGCGGTTATTTGATTTCGTCGGGCGAATATTTTGAAGTATTAGCCTCAGTCCTCAGTAGATTTTCACAGACACATAAAATTTTCGGAGTTGAGAATTTTACAAAGTTATAACTTTCGGAATATTTGTGCTTTGATGATGTATCATAAATTGTAGCAATTTTTATTTGAAAACTTTTTCACTAAGTAAGCTCATTAAGTTCTGTAACACAACTTTGTAATTTACATTCCTTATTATAGCATACTAATACGAGTATTTAACATATACAGGTCGTTAAAATTCTTGTAAATAAATAAAACCTGTATTAGTGTTTTTATTTACCTACACCGGATTAATCCGGTAGTTATGCTAAATAAATTGAATATTATTTCGATGCACAACGATAATTACGGAATATTCTTTGCATTTTAATTGCTCTAGGTATATAAATCTATACCGTTTATTTTATTAATTTATGTAACAATATAATCCCAATTAGAGTGCCTGTGGCCTAACAGGCACTCTCTTTGTGTAAAAAAATGTAATCCTAAGCGATGTGTTCGAAATAAAGAGAAAGCTTATTTTTAACAATTTATTTCAAACCTCCTTTTTACGAAGTTTTCAATGGAGGGATTTAAAAATAAAGTAATAAAGGTCGTAGACCCCTGTGATATTTTTAATCTCTGTATTACTAGGTAAACTTAAAGCTGGGTCAATATTGAGTCGTCTAGACTCAGAGCCATATATAACCTGATTGGTCACATAGTGCGGTTTAACTGTGTGGCATGGGATTATCTATTTTCGGGGATACCCTCAATATTGTTAATGTTTTATTCAAATATGAACGTCAAATTGAGTTTTCATTTTACACACACTCAAACATATACATGAAGAACTCACACATAATTATGTACGAGTAAAAGAGCGGAAACTATAGAACCGCACATACTATGTTACTGCAGCTATTATTGTAACACTCATATAATATGGCTTACCTTTGTTAAAATATTCTAATCAATTCGATAATATTTATAACTGCCATTGTTTATTGATATTATTGAAAATTCTTTTGATAACCGGCCTGGCACAGCAGTTTAGGAATTGGATATTGCTCTGCGTGTCGAGGGTTCGATTCCCGCACGATACTGTACTATGTGTATGTTAGTACAGATTTTTATGAACGCACGTATCTTAATAGGAGTTATTCCTAATGCGGAGAAACATAAAAAAAAGAACAATAAGACTAATATCTAGTACTTCAGACTGCTAGCAGCTGAGATTTGATTTTTTATATAAACTATGGCTTGACTGCGATCTCACCTGATGGAAAGCAGTAATGTAATCATTGATGGTGATTCGCACTAGTTTATTAAGTTACATTCCTGAAAGAAAATCAGTGTATCAATAATTCATTTCCCGGTCAAGGAATTAAAGCATTTAAACTCTCACGAACCCACCACCGATGTAACAGCCAACCTAATTATATTCAATAGTCGTAAGATAAGTTGAACGAACACTAAAATGATACATCAGTTTGAACTCGCCTTTCGAACTGAACTAACGTCCTATGTATCTTCCACCATCCCACTGATGTATGTAATCTAATATCAATTACCATAATGTTCCGTCTCTTGTAAATTGACACGGTAAGGTACTCGCATCACAATCGATTAGTGAGTAGAATAGTTGGCGTTAATAGGCCACGTTTGTTTCTTGTTCATGAATTAATTATGAGCCAAAAAGAAGTGTTTTGTTAGTTGGATATTAATAATGGAGGCCATAGGCGTATAAATGCACAGGCGTATACATTATTTGTTGCTCAAACTCTTTTTTTGGTGACCACCTCTTTCACTTTGTTTACAGCTGAAAGGAGTATCAGACTTTTATTGACAAAAACCCATCGAGTTCCTTTGTTTTCCTGAGCCACGGTATCTTTTTCAGCAGGCACCAGCCCTGTCATTATTGATGACTGCTCGGTATGGCGTGTAGGAACACAACGGGCGATCAGGTTGGTTTTTATCAGATAGGAAGCTCCTAATACCCTCTGTTCATCATCCGCAAGGCCGCGTCTACGGTGGCTGGAAATCGCAGGGCAATTTCCGACCACCATACTTCGTGCTTCTAATGCGTCTTCTGGTTTTCCTGGCCCATGGTATCTCTTTCAGCAGCCATCAGCCCCGTCACTATTGTTGACTGCTCGTAGTTCGCCACGCAAACTAGTGGGCAGGAACGGACCATAAATACCTCTCTTTCACTCATATTAGTGCGGTTTGGCAATGTCGCATTTTCGAGATTCGGCGGTGGTTCAATGTAGCTGCCTGGTTCAATGTGAGACACCCGACCCTATATGACCCTTTATAACCCTGCCCTGACTGCCGGGAATTTCATAACAGAAAAACAAATTGCAATATCTATTCGAACACCGAATCTTCATGCTCAGCAGACGCGTCAATGAACGAACAGATTAAAACTGTCATTTTATCGATGACAACTGTCACAACATTACAATGTCCATATTATTATCGCTCTTGAACAGACTATTCGCAAATATTCCAATTATTGGTGATTCAATCATTTAAACTGGTATGAATAAATACGTTAGTTGACGAAAAGGTATCTCAGTGACACGAAATCAGTCGGACTAAGTTAAAGATATAATTATAATTGGTAGATATTTCTATTATAAATTAAGAAATTGAATAGAATAGAACCTCAATATATTAAATATCTTGTTTAAATAAATTAACTTCATAATCCAATTAAACATAATCTAAACACTAATTTTACTTGTGAATCCCATCTTTTTGTAAATCAGTCTCACTAAACAGACTCCGTGTTAGGTTAGACGAAGTAAGAAAAACCTGGTCAGGTGGAGGTTTACACGCAAGTCCATCCTGAATTGCTAATGAAATGCTGTTACACAAATGATAAGACAGACACTTTATATCAGGAGTCCTGAGCATATAACCTTGTACTTATAGGGGAGTGTCGAGTAGTCTACTATCAAGAGCCTCCTCCTGAAAAATACCCGCTACATACGCCAATGGTTCTGGACATCTTGTAGCTAGCGATGAGATTCCGAGATGTTTTTATCAATTGAAAGAATCAGAATCGTTAAAATAAACCATCGTCTAGCCGTTCTACAAAATAATCGAGATGTTTTTCAATTGTTTTGAGTCAACGGTATCAACCGTTAGTTTATCATTGTACAAATCAGTCACTCTCACTCGAAACTCTTAATGAACGCGCCAAGCACCAGTCGCAATAACAGACCGAGTCGGACTCCAGTCAAAGTCGAAACAATCGAGAAACATCAAGATGTTCGAACAATCGAATAAAACCACTTGCCATTGCGCATCGCTACTCGTACCTAAATCCTATGTGACTCAACGTCGACTCACTTAGAAGAAAAAGAAGATTCATCAGTCATCATCCTAGCCTAGCCTTTTCCCAGCTATATAAGGGTTGGCTTCCAGTCAAGTTGGATTTAGCTGAATACCAGTATTTTACGAGGAGCGGCTGCCTACCATACCTCCACAACCCATTAACTGGGGAAACACGGTACTTCATAGCAAGACTAGAGTCAGATTTACTGGCTTCTGACTATCCATAACGTCTGCCAAAGATCTAAAAATGACAGCCGGGACCTATGGCTTAACGTGCTTTCTGAGGCACGGAGGAAACTCGGTATGTTAAGATGGTGACCCATCCTCATACCAACCTTGGCAAGCGTTGCTTAACCTTGAAGATCGACCCGTGCAGCTGTTGTTATTTAGGCACGAGCTCCTCTCTCAAGAAGAAGATTCATCAGTGAAGTACCTAAAAGAGTTCAGAGAATTATTTTCATTACAGTGGTATGTATAAATCAGCAGAAGTTATTCTTTAAACATAAATAAATTGAACCCCATTTTTCAGGCAACAAGGACGTAGGTGACATTTTCGGGACATTTTCAGTAAATTATGTTTCAAAACTTTAGTCCCATTTTTCTGGCTTCCCGGAAAAATCTCTTTTACGTTGGAAAGCGGTCGAATTTCAAAAGGAATTATAAAATAATGGAAGTTAATTTATTTTCAAGGTTGGTTTTGGTGTGCCAATCAATACTATCGCATCATGGAAGTTGGAGAATATTGAGACGTAATCCGAGAATCTATATTTTTGCTGCACTATGGACTAAAGCTTTTGTTAAAATAGAATAGGGTATAGAACAACATGTACATGTAGTTCATCATAATTATTTTTTATTGATTGATTTATCCTAGGCTAATAGCAGAGATATACATACTTAAGTAGATACTTATTTATTTATTTATTTATTTATTTAAACTTTATGTACAGTGGTGGTACATAGGCGGACTTAATGCATCAGGGCATTCTCTACCAGTCAACCTTAGGGTTAAAAAGAAAACACTGTGGTAGGTCTGCACAATAAATAAATAAGTGATTATTAAAATAGAGGTTTTCGAGGTTTTGGTTTTTAGGGACTTATCTAAGTATTATAGTGTAAATGCCAGAGTCAAACGAAATTGTATTTTACTAGAATTATAATTACCTTCGCTAGACATAAACAAAGTGCCATTCGACTGAAAAATCTTTATCTAATCTGATTTTTCTTTCATAAGAACTTTCCAATCTCTTTTAATTAAAAAATAACTTAATTAACACTAGCACAAAAGCTGAACTATTAAA
Source organism: Mythimna separata (assembly GCA_030763345.1). NCBI lineage: Eukaryota > Metazoa > Arthropoda > Insecta > Lepidoptera > Noctuidae > Mythimna > Mythimna separata. The sequence continues at coordinate 16,120,239 of CM061171.1, read as the reverse complement.
AGCCTACCTACCTAATAAGCTTTAGTATTAAAGCTAAACTATTTATAGTAAATTTGTTTTTATTAAAAATAACTCTCAATTTGTTAATAAAATTGACATTAATTTTGATGTAAACGGGACTATATTAAATCTATTCTTGATGTTGTCAACTCATCTCTGAAATATTATGAAATGAATGTGGAAAGAATTTCCTTATTTTTGATCACGAGAAACTCTCATTCATCATAACAGAAACCTGGTTTCGGTATTTGATGAATCCACCGGATTTCCTCGAGATGAAATCAAGTCTCGATATTCAATGTTACAGATTTTAATCAAACTCCTGACCTTTCCATAAAAAAGTATTAAAAAGAGTACGCTCAAAATCATTGGTTAAAGATTCAAGCACAAGTAAATTTTTGACGATTTTTTTGTTACTAAAATTGTCATCAATTTCGATGTAAACGGAAATTCATTCATGAAAATGTTCTTCAAAATCGAATATATCGAACTAATCAATGGAGCGAAGCGTTAATTGTTTCACTCTAAAACGCTATTTTCCCATGGACAGAACTGTATTGTGCAAAGGCAATTCAATGCAAACCAATGCAAATGTCCCTATTGTAGGTGTGAATGGGATCTTCGCGAAGTAGTTAGAATAGAACAAAAGCTATTTCAATGCCTAGTCTGTTAATACTGAAGCCTAGTATCCAACATTACGTACACATTATGCTATACCGTTACAATATAATTTACAAATCAGCGTAGGTACTTTTAGTGATTTCACAGCTGGGTTAAATGGGGGAACTTTTGAAAGAGTGAACGTGACCCTAGAACGAAAAGGGCAATTGAATGAAGGAAACGGGTGGGTTTTAAACAGTAAGAATCTCCCTCTCTCTCGCTCCACTGAGAGCAAGGAGTTATTTGACGAAAATGTTACTAGTCATTAAGTCAGAAATGTATTAATGTAAACAATTATATATTGGTTAACCAAAATAAATAAATTTCTCACTACATTTGGGTTGGTCAAAGACACTTATCTACGGATTTTTCTTCAAAAAAATTCTTTCTGGGTTTTTCTGTCAATTTTCAATCTTACACAAGAGAAATTAAACTTTATATCGATAACATGAAAGAGCAAAACGATCAACTAATGAAACACTGCAATTCATGAAAATCTTCGAAAGAGAAATGGAATTGTCCTTTGCAACTTCTGTTGGACAAATGGCGTGGAGGGACACACAAAGTATGCTTTGGCATGCAACAACCAAATAAAATCATTTTTATTTTTGCTCCCCTTTTCGACCAAAAGGAAACATAACATTTGTCACTAGCTGCTACCAACGGCTTCGAACGCGTGAAAGGATATTGCCCCAAAAAATACTCTCTGGATAAAAAGTATCTTATTCCTTAGAATACGAGAGACAGTACTCCCGACATAGTCTATCCGTATGGCTAAACTTCATCCAATCAATTCAGCAGTGTGATTGTGACAACAGACATTTACAAACTTTCACCTTTATAACATTAAAGCGATAATTGTGATATAATCAGTGATTAGCAAAACACAGTCCTTTAGCTCTTAGTGCTTCATTTTCGCCACATACGGATAAATGAGAGAAAATATCAAAACGAAGTATATTGCAACACAAGGCTATTAAACCGCAGGGTTCCAACAGAGTCAAAGCCTCTGCCATTGCTATAGGTTTGCTTCTTAAAGGAAAACCTGGGACCCTGGAACGAAGGCAAAGAAGGAACAGAGCAGTGGGTTTTAGTCAGTATAAGTCTGACACGCCCTCCCGCTCCGCCCAAAAGCGGGAGAAGCTATTATGATGATTTCCCATCTAAAAAAAGGATATTTATCATTTCATTGTTTCCAATGGCAAGTAAATGTGCCCCAAATATAATTCTGAAAACACACTTCAAACGTTACATTATGCTTAAAACGTGTAACAAGAGTGTATTTTGTTCGTACCAGCTTTTTCCCTTAAGTGAGAAACAAAGTAACGAGCAGGTATACATACAGTATATATATACATATGTATACGATATTATGTTGGTTTACTTCAGTCAGTCAAAAGCTACTCGCTTTGCTGTTAAAAATTTAATTCTATTGTTACTTTGCGATATATACTTTTAGGTAGGAGCAGACCTATTATTTTGGTGGTCACAGAATGGTCCGTTAAACGGGGTGAATAGGAACGCTGCAGGGGTGAATAGGATCAAAACTTGGATTAGGGTTTTTACTTTGGTATATATTTATATTATTGGCTTCACTAATGCTTGGAAAAGTAATTAAAAACCGTGAAAATTCCCTACAAATGTTTGTTCCTATTTTGACTTTAGTTTGAACTGAGCGATTATTTGAAAGAGTTACCGCGGCAAGTGAAGGAATAAATTTTGATTTTGAAATCTTCATTCCTAATAGTTACATCCAATCTATCCAATCTTTAAACAAGTAAAATTACCAACAGTAAAAAAATACCTAAAATGGAGCCTAAATAATTTGGAACTAAAGGGACCTAGGCTTTTTTCTCACTTATGGAAGCACTTCATTTATCAAGATTCCCAAATAGCCAATTCTAAAGTGACATTATTTCATTTACAGAAGGACCCGCGAAAAACATCGAACACTTGCAAACAAAAGTGTCGCAACTGTCGGGATCATTATTCAAAATGATAAATCACATTAATATTATATAGGTGAAAGTGTTTGTTACTTCTTCACTAGTTGAAATTGTTCGTAAAGGTCAGACCATGGCCTTTTTTGAGATGAGACCTCATCCATTAGTTTCACCCGCTCTAGGCTAGAGCGGGAAGATGTATCAAATTTTTACTGACTATAACCACACCTGTGTCCTTCCATTGCCCGCTATATTATGTCCTAGGACCAATGGTTTTCCTTTTCAGAAATTCCCCGTGTCTTTAGCGTAACGGCCACAAAGTACCGTCGAGATTTGAGGACGGTTAATTGCCAAGGAGCCGGACGACGATCTACCCATTGCTCGTTGTCTCAAGCCCGCTCACTCACGCTTACAACAGCTTCCTTCGCTAGCATTACTGCTTCGCAGAAAGAGGCGGCCCATTTCCTCTCGCTCCAGACTATGGTCTGAACCATGTCAACGATCTGTGTTTTGTTTGAAACTCAATATATTGAAAAGTGTGAATATGTGAAGTGTGAGAGTGTCAATACAGTGTTTTGGATGCGTTCCGCTTCATGCTACAATTAAAGTAAGAGCTAGATATGCGGCATAGTTGGTAATTATGACGTAGCACCTTGTTTGCAACTGACAGTGATGGAGAAATGTTACTGAACTTCACTGAAGTTAATTTATGTCTTCCATCATTTATACGTGTTCTATAGAAAGTTTGTGTTTTTCAAACCGAATAAATATTTTTTTCAACTTTTATTAGCAGCTGGAAAAACGAAATAAAGCTATTCCTTACAGCGTTTTTGTATGTTCTATCAAATATTTATTTTGTTTAGTTTTTCTTTTCTTTGTAGATACTATAGATATTAGATATACAAAAAATGCCAGTCAGCTAGTACATATTACATTATACTAGATGATTTTCCTTTTTTTTAAGAAAGTGTGAAGTTTTTAAGGATTACCAATGCTCATCGTCAAGCCATCCTGAAAGGACCAAGCCAGAGTCAACGACTTTTAACGTTCCACACGCGCCTTAAAGTGGTTTCAGCAAAACTGGTTTTAACCTGTAACGCCGCCAGAATGTTTGAAAGAGTTACCGTAGCCCTAGAAAACATAAAGAAAGTGAAGGAACATAGGTAAGTTTTAGACCGGAAAAGCCCGACACGCCTTCTCGCTCCAGATTGCAGCGGGAGTGACTTCTCATTTGAGAAATTTAAACGTCAAAAAAAAATATCACAAAAAGGATAATGGGCAAATTGTCCCAAGTGTTGTAGCACTTTGTGTGATATATCAATTTGTAGATATCGTTTAGAGGAACAAATTATTGTATGACCACGAAGCTGGATTCCGCGTCAGAAAAAACTTACAGGTGTTTAACATTTCTTTAAATATTATTAAAAGTTAGTGCTATTTATGGTATTTCATATGAGAGATAGAAGAACAGCTCTGCAGATGGCCTTTTTAGACTTGCAGAAGGCCTTCGACTGTATACCTTGGCAGTCCATGTGGTGGGCACTCTGCTTCAAGGGCGTTCCCGAGGCCTATATTGACAATATCAGATATATGTACCGCGATTCCGTGTCCTCTATCCAGACCGCTGTTGGTGAATCCAATGTTTTCCTAATAACTGTTGGCGTTCACCAAGGTTCAATTCTTAGCCCTTTCTTGTTTAATGTTGTGCTCAATGTAGTTACGACTAACATCCAAGATCAGCCTCGATGACATCGCCCTCGTTAATCAGAACAAAGCCTATCTTGAGCGCAAAATCAATATTTGGAAAGACACGCTGGAAAACGGCGGTCAGGGACTAACGAGTGTGGCGAAAAACGAGTACATGTCCTGTGGCAGCACGGATTCAAACATTATCCGAATAGATTCAGATTTGATCACAAAGTCCACGTACGGTACGTTACGGTACCTTGGATCCGTGCTGCACAAGTCTGGCAACGTGGATGACAATGTCCAAGCACGTATAGGCGTGGTTTGGCCGAAATGGCGCGAGGTAACGGGCGTTCTATGTGACCGCAAAATGCCTCAGAAGCTCAAAGGGCAGATATATAAATGCATTATACGGCCTGTCCTCCTGTACGGTGGCGATTGTTGATCAGCATTAAGCGTCTACACACTCAGGAGCGTTGTGTCATGGAGATAAAGATGCTGAGGTGGATGAGCGGCGTAACCCGATCCGATCGCATTCGCAACTCATTCATCATGCGCCGTCCTATAGAGTACGTTGGTCGGAGATGCATGAATATGACTGTCCTTGGGGCTAGGTTCCGTGGTCGCCCTCGCAAGCGCTGGCTGGACGTCGTCAAGTCCGACATGAGAGTCAATGGCCTGACTGAAAAGGATGTCGAAGATCGGGTACAGTGGAGGAAAGTCAGCCGGAAGGCGGACTTAAGGCCAGGTGGAAGAAGATATATTAGTGAAAACCAACTTGACAGGTAGAAATGCTTTGCCACAGCTGTACTGTTCATGTTTGACAGGTAATCGCACCATCTTAACTTGTGCATACATTATGAGTATTATTTGGTTCCTGGGATTTGTGAGGCACCAGGCTGATGATTTTCAATGCCCCGCAAGATTTTTTGATGATGTAATTCCAATTGATCGTAACGAATAAATAAGATAATCCATTTTGTAGGTTAATGTAAATTGTGAAAAGTGTGTGTAATTATGACAGATAATAAAATAATGGTTAATAAAAATGGTTTTCTCATTTTTTATCCTTTACCGTAATACTTTATAAAACACTAGCATAGCCATAAAGATGTAGACCAAAACTTCCTACTAAAAGCGGATGGTTTTTTTTAGCTAGTTTTCAAAAATATTTTTTCCTTACTTGGACATCACTTAGAGTAAAAAGAAGTGAATATATGTAATAAGGGGAACATGTACAACATTTGACTACATATCATATATTGCTACAACGGTTGGGACAAACTCCATACAAATCTGCCCATCATCCTTTACTAGATAGTTCTGCGTAGGCATTATACGCAAGACGCATACCTATTGGAAATAAAAACCAAGACATAGTTTTGTGACCTAAGACAAACAGGCTGTTTCAGAAAAGATCGAATATCAATTTGACTAGGATAAAGTTGAAATCAATTTTCTAAGGTCGAAACCTCAAACGATATTCACAAACCGAACTACTTGTGACGTGCGACCCCATCAGACTTTATGACGTCCGTATATTTCGTTACTATTGTTTCGAGCAAAGTTGAAAATCAATTTTACCGTGTGGCGGAATTTTATTCGAGGTAGTCGGGTCAGGAATAGAAAACTGTGTCGCACAAAGTAAGTTATTATTACTGAAGTTTTGCTTTGACCCAGTAGTCCGTGTGCTTACTTCTCTTAACGTAAACGTCAAAGTTTATGATTGTTGTCATTACGTTAATAAGTTTTAGTCCGTGACTGATGAGAGCCTGACGTTGTGGCGATCACACAAAGGTTGGTACTTACGAGGGGCGTTTTTAAACGACCCATTTATTAAGGCTTAACTCAAATGAGGGCAATGTATGGAGGCTAAACTTAAAGGTACATATATAAAGGTGTCCTAGAAATATTCAAAGTGTAAAGTTCCACGAATGTTGTTGCAACCAAGTAAGGGATAATGCACTGGCGATGTAGGTGCTGATAGCATCACAAATTGTTCAAGAGTTTCCACGATACCTTCGCTCAACTATTTTCAACTGTAAAGCTATCGGCTTTAAAAAATTTCAAAAGATATTTTACCTCATCACTTTGTTTTGTTATCACGATCGATACACTGGTGGATAAGAAGATTTCCAATAATTGGTTTAATGAAGCTCCAGATAAGTGATGATTAAGCTGCAAATGCAATCAAATTCTAGTTTAGCTTTCCCTTTGAACTAGTTTAGTAGTCATTCTAGTAGTGGCTAGTAGGATGGATATGACGCTTACGCTGATTGAAAGAATATATGGCCACTTCTTGAATATTTATGACACTGTACATTAATCTGAAAACTATACCTACATAGGATTTGGCTTGAGCCAAAATTCTCATATTAGTTCATTAGATCAATCGTTACCTAGTCAGTATTCCGTTTATGCGCCTAAGTATATGCCATTGAATTTACATAATATCAATAATTTGATCAGTTGTAATATAAAATTAATAAAAGCAAACAAAAAACCATTACGAAGTAAAATTGAAATTTCAATGCCTAGTTTTACGATTGATTCTTTTTTATGGTCTGTTTAATGTCCGGTACAAAAAAATACACTTTCACAACGTTTACACCCCCGGATATTGCCAACATACGTCACACACATAAAGGGTTTCCTAAAAGTGCTTTATAGAGACGCAGCACGTAAAATTGTTTAAAAGGGTTCCTCGTAAACTACGTGTCTGTGCATAAACCGTCACTGACTGGACTGAGTGAAGGAGATTCATGATGTTATAATGTATACTATAAATAGATAGGTATCTATTACTGACCTCAATCAGAAATCTAATTTTTATTTTAAATTCAAACCACGGTGGTTTTAGTGAGGTAACACTCCCCAGACATATGCCCAAAATCCGGGCCCTTTAGTGATTTCCCCTCAAAATCAAGAAAACAAAGTTAGCCAAAAGTGCCAAGGCAAATCACACATCACACTGGTATTTTAAAGGTGAAAGTTTGTATGCATGTGTGTGCATGTTTGTTACTCCTGCGTGCACAAAAGGCTGAACCAATTTGGATAAATACACACGAGTAGACCATTTCCTGGAAAAGAACATAAACTTTATAGGAACGATCTGTGCCCTATGTTACCTGACTCATCTAAGAAATATAATGAGAGAAATATGGGTCAGACAATAAGACATACTGACAGTACCTACATAAACTAAAATCTTTTTTTTTTTAATCCGGAATCTATAGATACCTAATAAGTACTATAAAGCTGAAGAGTTTTTCCTGGTTTAACGCCTAATCGCAAGAACTACTGATTTGAATTGATTTATTTTTAGTGTATCGGCCATTTGTCGCTGGAGGCGACCGTACAACATCACGCTACCACGAATAGAACCAGAGCAGTTACTAAAGAAGCGGAGTCGTGGGTAGAACCCCAAGGACAGTTAAGTATATTATAGTCGCCTAACGGAACAAACATCTCACCTTTCCTGAAAACCATTTCGATCGATCCTTTTATTAAATGCTGAGCACGGATCGATTTCATGCAAAATAAGAGTATTTTCACACGATAGTGACGATTAATAATTTCCAGTTGATTTCATCATAATATGAAACACCTATAATTTATGAAATGCGGTAAGATGATGCCAAATAAAATAAAAATCACAGTAGTATAACATATCTACCTAGGATTTTTTTTTATTTGGCAACGTTTCGTTAGTAAAAATATCATCTAGTTAAGACGGTATTATTTACAGGAAAAAAATAAAAATATACAATCGGTAGCTAGTAGGTTACCTGAACTAGTTAATTAAGTCATCTCTATATTTAAACAAAGCAAAACATCAGTCTTATAATGATACCACTGCTGGGACTCAGGCCTTCTCTCTAGGAGAAAATCTGAAAATGACTGAAGATTTTTTGATAAGTTTTTAATAGGACAAAATATTTATATCGTCATTTAATCGGGAGCATCTTAAACCACGACAACTCAGCTCGTTTAATCGACGTATGCGCCTCAAAAAGCTATAAAAGCAAAACTTAAAACCATTAAAGATCATAGATACAGCATGGCGTGCCTCACGCGAGTTCGCGCCGGACGCCGGTTGATGCCGCGCGTTTACATCCAGTCTGGCCTTGCTCTAAGTTTTCTCATTAACCTCCTGTTTGCTGGAGGATCTCGGAAAAAAACCACGTCCGTCCGTCACGAGCGCCGATGAGAAAATGATTATAAAGTACAGATTTAGTACCTAGTTATCGTATTTTAATGAAACTTTTTTAGCTACCCTCTGAGCGCGTCTATAGGAACGTTTATTTATTTATTTATTGCATTAATTTTGTAAACAGATGTACTATCGATGTACATAGCCATAGTAGGGCACAGCAATATTTATTTACTGAATATAGCATTATATTTATTAGCATTGAATAGATTTTGTACTGCATTTACTTACCTGGATGTATGAAGGAAGTAAAAAAAATATGAGCATAATTAAGAAGGTATTCCTTAATAAAAAATCTGTTTTTAGCATTACTTAGTTGAAAAAGTTTTAATATTTTAATTAAATTCGGATTTTACAAAACCTGCCAACGAAAACAAACAATGCTAGCAGGTAAGCAGCTTAAATGACACGAAGAAAATAATTACATTTTGACGTACCAACGCGTTTTAATTAGAAATTAAATGTCGTACATTCCTTTTCTAATTACTTTAGGTACATCCAAAATGTGTAATGACAGCTTTGTATTATAACAAGTCGTATAATAATAATAATAATAATAAATTTATTTCACACAAAAACAGCATTTGCGCACTTGTATACGTCATGGGAAGCGGAATCTACATAGGAAAGGAATTTCCTTTAAATTAAATTCTTGCACATTTCATAATGACGAACTGTCGACAATATTAAATGCTGACCCGTCATGATTTAAGTTTTTTTACAGATATTAAATACAATTAGATCGCATTTTGCTTGAGTAGACATATTTATTTATTCAAACTTCATTTACAGTGGTGGTACATAGGCGGACTTAATTCATCAAGGCATTCTCTACCAGTCAACCTTAGTATTGTTTCACATTATCCGATCCGATATCGGTGTCGGACGCCGATACGATATCGGAGTAAGTAAAATGTATGAAATGCCATGCTCCGATATCTGATATCGGATCGGATAATATGAAAGACAGGTACATATTTCATACATTTTACTTACCCCGATATCGTATCGGCGTCCGATACCGATATCGGATCGGATAATGTGAAAACGGTCTTAGGGTTAAAAAGACAACACTGTGGTAGGGCTGCACAATAAATAAATAACAGATACTTCAAATAGATGTTTCCATAGATACATTTCTTTGGCAACTGTGTTGTTCATCTATACTAATATAATAAAGAGGTAAAGTTTGTTTTTTTGTTTGTATGAGGTAATCTGTGGAAGTACTGGTCCGATTGCTAAAATTTTTCACCAATAGAAAGGTGCTGTATTCCTGAGTGACATAGGCTATATTTTATGTACGCGGACGAAGCTGCGGGCTAAAGCTAGTTTAATTATACATTGACAAAAACCTGACTCCATTTACCATCTTTCACATGACCTGTGGACACACATAGCTAATGTCATTTTTATGTTTTACTAAAAGTCCCCCGCGGTTTCACCAGCGTGCAGCATCTTTGTTTACTGCTCCGCTCCCGTAGGTCGTAGCGTAATATTATGTAGTCTATCGCATTTCTCTATAAATAGGCCATTAATTTTAACTTACAGTTCCTGATATTTGTGCCTTCAAAGTAACATACAAACCCTTCAGCTTTATAAAATTAGTATAGAACCTAATTTTTTTTACTTGATTTTGTAACATTTTTTCCTAATCTTTCGAGTATCGTAATTAAAGACATAATAACAGAAATACAATAGGTGTGCGGACGCTGACATTCGCTCGGGGCTCAACAGATAAATACCTACACTTATTGTGATTTCTTAGAAACTAGGAACTCAAAGGAACCCGTTTTGTACAACGGTAACTTCGGTAAAGACCTAATAGGTTTTTTATCACCTTTCTCTGAGGCAACGGATTGGTTCTGGTACGCAAAAGGCCTGGGCCTAGGCTTTTAATAAGGGTACATAATTTATAATTGTGATTGAATTTAGTACAAGTTTGCCTTCCCACTCCGCTCTAAAGCGGGAGACGTCAAAAAGTAATTAAATAACCACCTGAGGAAAGTAAAAACCACTTTCTCGTAACGGAAAATTCTAAATGCGATTTTGTTATTAGCGGAGACCAAAAACAACAATAAGTGAATTCCTCGAAAACAATTATCGTTTAATGGGAAAATTGGTACAAACAAACAGATGATGAGGGTCACTCACTATTAATATCTATCGTCTTTATAAGCTGACATTTAATAAAGAAATAAGTACATAACAGTCGGAGAGATCATAAGTTAGGACTCAGTGGGTGGTCAATTTGTTGTGGAAACGGTTTAAACGAAGAGCGTGTTGTTTACCAGAAAAACGTATCTGTGGGAGTTTGTTTCAAAATAATAATGTTGAGGGATTTTTTTTATAACAACGTAGGTTGTTAGTATGGAAGACATGTGCTTCTGAGACTAGTCAATTAAATAACAACAAAACATGACTTTATACTTTTTATGGGAAAAGGGTAATAAAAAAATGTTATATATTTTTAGGAAGTTTGTGTAATATTTCATACAATAACAAATAAACAATTACACGCACACACAGTGAGAGATCTCAAACTAAACTCCAGGCACTCTTCTAGATCGCTGTCGCACTCTTGTAAATGCCGGAAATGTGCCGAGAACACTGGCCGTATTGTAACGTTGAATAGCAATGTTTATGCAGGGTGAATCATATTCATTATAATGAATATAAATACAATTATTTATATTATAAATTAAAAATAATATCTAATATTACACAACTTTCACTCAACATCACTTAGATAGAGCCATACTAAGCAGAGCTTCTTAAACAACTGATAACATACGTAGGTACTTATATATTTCTAAATCTATGTAAGATATTATAGAAACATTACACCTAGACACAGAACAAATGATCGTGCTCATCACACAAACATTTATCTTGAAAAATACATTATTACTAACTAGCAACAAAGCAAAAATATTAAAAAAATACTCTTTATTTTATGCTAGAAGTTTTGTATTTCGTCATTTAATATTTCAAGCAAATAGGCACAAATGAGGTCTAATAAAATCTTCTCATTTTCACGTAAAGAGGTAGGAAAAATTGTACGAAATATTTTAATAAAACGTTGATTCCAGGATCCAAGTGCCTAGTCTTGTAAATATTGTCGCGTAAATATTTTCTAAGCCGGCGAAATAATCTAGTACTGAACAAACACAACCAACATTTATTATTTGGTTGCTTATCTGTCAAGTTTGGTTAGGTCGTAAACTCGACTGATAAGCGTAAGCTTCTGGGTACGATCTCTAGGTTAGGCACTGTTATTGTGTAAGGGGGATGCTCAAAGGTACCCGCAAAATACAATGTTTCTTAAGTTTTTGTGCAATTTGCAGCTCAGTGTCAAGTCGTACGAGTGTCTTGTTGCCACAATGATCGTGGGCTTGCGGAAGACGAACAATGGGTAACTCGCTGTCTGGCCGGCCGGTGACCGTCCGGTTCGAGCTCGAGTCGTCGAAAAAACCATAGGGGCCCAACAGGGCCAAAACCTCGGAGCCATAGGTCACTTTCGAAAGAGAAACTTAGGATCAAAAAAGGAACATTGAAGCGGATTTTAGTAAGTGCCTGACGCCCTTTCAGAACACTGTAGTGCAAGAGTAGTCAATAGATGATTTCTCACGTAAAAAAATTAAACAACCAGCACCATCGAAAAACGGATGGATTTAAGTATTTAAAAGTCTGACATTTCCTCTCACTCCAACCAAAGCAAAAAAAGGTAAAAATATCCGAAATATTGCCTTCTAAAAATAGACGACCACGCCAAAAGGCCAGTTTATTCATAGCCACGTAAGATGCAACAGAAGCCATTTCTTTGTGTCGACTCTAATAAGCTCCTACTTGTTCGTATAATGGGCAGTCATCACGCAAACAGTTCGACATTGGTTACTGTCAGAGTTTCAAACAAATGCAGGAGTCGCTACATAAGTACGAGTACAGTAGCGTAGGTAGGCGTAGACGAAGCCCCTCGCCCACGGCCTCGCCAAACCCAAAGGGACCTCGCTCATGAGAGGGCTTTAAAGGAACGAGGTTTTTTACATTTGATAGAGATGGATAGAGAGGGAGAGGGAAGTCAAAGAAAAGATGGATGGATTGTGTGAGGAGCGATATGAAAGAAAAGGGAGTTAGTGATAGTGTGACGAACGACAGGACAGAATGGAAGAAGAAAACGTGTTCCCCCGACCTAAAGTAATATGGGATAAGGGCAGGAGGAAGAAAAAGGCTCGTGTGGAACACTATTTTATTTGATCGTAAGCAACGATGTGGTCGAATACGGTTGCGATAGTCGTTGTCTCGCTCTCGAAAGAATAAGCCTTGGTGATGCACCCACGTGTAAATTAGTTCACCCTACGCTTCTGTACAAGTACCTACATGTTGCAGTGTTGTGGGGAATTTATGCATGGCTATATCCTGTCTTTAAGTGGTAATGGATGTCCCTCTTCTGGATATCGTAAACCCAATAATTAACTCAGGCCACCCGCCGTTGCCAAAAGATACGTAAACTTGTCAGCAAAGCAAGACCTACACAGTACATACATCTTCACAACCTTATCTATACACGGATATCTATGCTACGAGTATACACATACACCGTTTATCGGGCCCCCCAGCGGTGGAATTTTTCGTCGGTATATTCCTAATTTGTTTAATCGTATCTTTTTTTATTATAAATTTTATAAAATTGTTATTTAAAAATTATTTAGCAAATAATTAATTTTTCCAAAAAAAATTTAGAATAACGATTTTCTCTCTAGTCTAGAAGAAGGAATATGCCGTAATCCACTACCGAACCAAGGGCGGAAAGGTGGATGTCCTAAGTCTACAAATTAGCGATTTCCTCAAAACAAAATTCTTACTGTTTTGGGAGCAGTGGTACTGACACACAAGGTAAATCGCCTGGCTAACTTTGAATCCGCGGCCTACAACTCTTAAATCCAGTCCGTTACCACTGGGCTACCTGGTAATAAAAGCATTAAGTTATACATATTATAATTTGATGTACGGTCAACATAACGTTTACCAACCATGATGAGAATTGACGATCTGAATTTAATCCCTCGCTACTGTCATTTTATAAGCGCATGTCGACGTTTGAGAGCTTATTGTAATGATGATTGATGATGGCAGTTTAACCTTTTTAGGGATCCGTGCCCAAAGGATAAAAAACGGATCCTATTGTTTAGACTCAACTGTCCGTCTGTCTACCACCAGACTCTCTCATGAACTCCGATAACTAGACAGTTGAAATTTTCACATATTATGTATATCTGTAGCCGCTATAACAACTAATACTAAAAACATTATAAAATAAACAAAGTAGGGGTCCTACAGAACAAACGTGATTGTTTTACAACCAACGGTTTTTTTTGTGGCTCCAAAGGCTTCGACCCTTCTGGACCAAACTGCTGGTGAGCAGAACCGTAGGTGTTTTGCTGACATCTCCTTGAGGCGCTCGTGGAGGACGCTAGGACGGTACGGAACTCCTTGGCTATCATTGCGTTCGTTATTAAAATTTAGCAACCTTTGTTTTGTTCGAAATTCATGATGCCGCCCACGACTTGACACTGATTTTACCCCTAATCTACTATTCATCCCGTTGGTATGTTCCCTTGGGTCAATTTTCGACTTTAACACGCTGACAGAAACTATTAGGTAGATTTAGATGGACGTAGATAGGTATTATTATAACTACATAGTATAAAATAAAGTCGCTTTCTCTGTCCCTATAAATTATTTTAAACTACGCAACGGATTGATGCGGTATTTCAATAGATAGAGTGATTCAAGAGGAAGGTTTATATGTATAATACATGCATAACTATAGTAGAGTAACTCTGATAAATTTGCACCCGTGCGAAGCCGGGGCGGGTCGCTTATAGTTCTCTATATAATACAGAACAAAAGTCCCTACCTATACCTACATCATTTCATCCAGTTTTACCCTAGCATTAGTTTGCAGGACGTTTTACTTTTCCGATAGTAATTTTACGTTTCCCAGTATTGAGAAATGTGAACTCATGTGAAATAATATTCACGGAGCGAGCATTTAGGATTATTGAGTGAAGATTTCGTTGAAATGTTTTGAATGAATTCTTGTATGTACATAAGTACTTGAGGTAGATATGTGAGAGCGAGCTTCTGAATAGACTTTGTGAAAAGCCGAAAAATAATTTCTATGAAGAATGTTCTGTAATATGCTGAGTTTAATACACTAAAATACTTAAAATGTACTGTAAGTTAAATCCTTTTCTAGATTCAGTAATGACAAGAGCTTGGCTATAGGTAGACCTTTATTTATTTATTTATCATTTATGCAAAACACCCATTAAAAACAAAAAGTAAACAAATACGTGAATCCTTTCTCCTGTCTTCCAATGGAAGTTCCATTCATCAGCAAACAAATCCAATCCATGGTTGGTCTTCACGAGCGCATTAAGCAACGTTAGCATAAGTGGTATAAGTGAGGTGAGCATTATATTATCACACATTTTTCTATCATCTACAATTTTACCTAAGGAACCGTTTAATGAAATGCTTAGACCTATTAGTCCAGGAAGCGGAAAATATAACTCGTCATCCTAATATTTCCTTTACTTAATAAGGAAAACAGGAGGAAAATAATATCTTAAGTATTTCTCTACAAACATTTCCCAACTTAATCCTACGCAATTCCGTCTAGCCGATCAGTCCCATTTATTAGGAAACCTTGAAGGAAATATTATACTCAATCAATTAACAGAGACAAAGAGAGTCAAGTCAATTGAAGTTTTTCTCTATTAATCATTATTAGAAAAGGGGTCAATATCCATTAAGAACATAATAACAAAACATCAAAGCCATTCTCAATATTCCTTGGCGACAATTAATTTTACCCGTGATTAAATATTTTGGTTGAAAATAGATACCGTACAACCTTTCAAAAACAATAGTTACTGACAACTTTGAATATTTTATTCAACACAATATTTCATTTGTCTCTCTGTTAACAGTTCAACAAATCGATTTTAATCAAAAACAAATCCAATCAGCAATGTAAATAAAGTTTATTTTTCGATGTATTTTACGGCACGAAAAGCTCACTATAAATCAAACATGAGAATTGTCAATAACTAGGCAAATCCTACATGATGCTTAGGTTTAAAGTACGAGTAGCTTCAACAAAATCTAATTTCTAGTTCCGAGAATTTACATATGTTAATAGGACGTCAACATTTTGGTCTGCTGCGAACGTTTACTACAAAGCGGTGGTGTATTTGTGGATGAGTTTAACACTTCACATATTCCTAGATTACTATACATACAGATAAGTTAAATTAGGAGTAAGGTCGCGCTTACCTCTGTTGAAAATGGAGAATCCTCCAACCAGACGTAAGTTGTGTTTCGAAGGCAACTACCCGGTGATTGGTGTTGAACTACGAGTACGAGGAGTTTATTCTTCTTTCTCTCTTCTTAATGTCTTTATTATTAATGATTTATTAGGTACTAGCAGTTTGCTAGCGACTTCGTACACGAGACTGTTATTATAAAAATTAACACCTTAAACCGCACTTTGAGGGTAGTTATTAAAACGAATATTGCCAGTCTTTATACACATAGTTAGTCCAGTTTATTTACCCAAGAAATAATACTGCATACAATTTTTAAAACCCCCTAAATCGGCACTATTATTGGAGGTAGATCTGAAAACGAGGAATAAGATTTTTTTTGTTGACTTAGCTTGTCTGTTTATACAAACTTATGAAGAGATTTTGCATTGGATGAGATTTTGCGTACAAACGAGTTAGCCAGGCCGCACACCAGGCATACAATTGTTTCTCCACAATTGTAGCGCCACATTTGAAATGCGACACATTTAACGCCCCCATATATTCCTACGAGAGCACGCACACCGAGGAAACATTTGTAGCGGGCGCACTTTGTGGCGAGACGTCATCCGCGCTACAGTAATTGAAGATCGAACCTGTTCGTTTTTTGTGTCGCGTTGGTTTGAAAAAATGATAAACAACATTGAATTTTACGTTGAATTTATTGCAGAGGTCGAAAAAAGCCCTATATTATACAATCATACACTCAATGATTATAGTAACAGACGGATTACAGAAATTATTTAGACTAAGATTGGTGAATGAATTTTGTAATTCCCGTAATTTGTGCAATCTTGAGTAAACGGAAGAACCCAATAACGTCTTTTTTCTCATGAATCGCCACATCAAGAAATCGTCGTCATCAGAAGATGACGGCGACATGCTGAAAGCGATGCCACGCTACAACTGTGCTTCCGATGTGCGTATATACAATACATTTGTAGTAAGCTGAATTGTAGCGCAACGATTGTGGCGACGTAAATGTTCGATACGTGTAGCATGTGGCGCTGGTGTGCGGCCTGCCTAAACGGATGAACCCAATAACGTCTTTTTTCTCATGAATCGCCACATCAAGAAATCGTCGTCATCAGAAGATGACGTCGACATGCTGAAAGCGGTGCCACGCTACAACTGTGCTTCCGATGTGCGTATATACAATACATTTGTAGTAAGCTGAATTGTAGCGCAACGATTGTGGCGACGTAAATGTTCGATACGTGTAGCATGTGGCGCTGGTGTGCGGCCTGCCTTAGTGTTCACGTACTACGTCATAATAAAAGGAAGTTTCGTACAAAGTTTCATGTTCTGCGAACGTAGAAATCCGATGAATGCGAGACACACAAGACCGTTTGTTAAGGTGACACTTGGGAGATGCCCATGTCCAACATTAGACGTCTTTCGACTGTAAAGATGATGATAGATTTTTTTTAGCATTATCAGCCTTATCCCCCCCCCATATATTACATTATATTACATTATATATTACATTATGGGGGGGGGAAGCTAGGGGGGGGGGGGGAAGCTAGGGTATGGTCTTGGTGGGAATCGTTGTTAGTGAGGACAACATTACCTATAAAGTGCCAAATAACCATCTGTTGTGCTCGTGGCGGAGTACCGTACAAAGCAGAGCCCTAGCCAGTCCGAGCCATCCACGTCCCCGCCGTCCTCCCTGGGACCTGCTGCAACCGCGCCGCCGCGCGTCCGCCACCCTGAGTTGCAGCTGAGCTAACGGATGCAGGGCGAAGGGCGAGTATTCTGCGCCTTAAAACAGAATCGTCTCACTAGGAGGATACCTGAAACAAAACCGAGCACATCCGCAGGCTCTAAAGCGGCAGCCCCGCTAGCGGATTAAGGTACAGTGGGCTAATCACTCGCTTACCCGACAACAATAGATTCTCGAAACTGAAATAGTAAGAAACCGGACCGATACTTCACCGACGACTTTTGGCATGAAAACACGGACACGAATTGCCTTTTGGAATGTGCGTACGCTTAGCGGCGACAGTCGACTAGCCCAAGCCGAAGCAGTAATGATCAATTACAACTTGCAAATTCTCGGCCTAAGCGAAGTGCGGAGAAATGGGTTTGGTGAGATGAGGACGTCCAAGGGCTTGACTTTCCTGTATTCGGGCAAAGAAAGTGAGGAAGATGTACACGAGTATGGCGTGGGACTCCTTCTTTCAAATGCAGCAAGGAAAAGCCTTGTGGACTGGAAACCTATCTCAGACCGGATCATGTACGCCCGTTTCTACTCAAAAGCCCGGAAGATTTCTATCGTACAGTGTTACGCCCCAACCAATGCATCACCAGAGGATACCAAAGACGACTTCTACAACGCCCTCAACGCCACCCTTAGGAGCATAAAAAAGCAAGATATCGTCTTCGTCATGGGGGACCTGAATGCAAAAGTTGGGAATGTAAATACAAACCGCGAGCGGCATATGGGTACGCATGGACTGGGAGTGATCAACGAGAATGGCGAACGATTTATCGAGTTTTGTCAGAACCACGACTTGACTATCGGAGGCACATTATTTATTCATGGCGACCACCATAAGTACACGTGGAACTCACCCGATGGCGTCACCAAGAACCAAATAGACCACCTTGCTATTAGTTCCACATGGCGTTCTTCATTACTCGATGTCCGTAACCGCAGGGGCGCCGATATTGATAGCGACCACCATCTGGTGGTTGCTGAAGTCCGGCTTAAAATTGCTGTAGCCCGTAAAGCTGGAGGACCGGGCAAAATAGGGAGAAGGTTCGACGTAAGTAAACTGAATGACTCCGACACACGTAAATCATTTCGGCTTGAGCTACGCAATCGCTTTTCAGCACTCGAAGCTGCTACAGACTCACTGGACGAGGAGTGGAACCGCATCAAAGTGGCCTATACAGAGACCAGCTCCGTTGTTCTAGGACACAAATCGGCCAAATCTCGCGAAGATTGGATGTCACAGCGTACCTGGGGTCTGATTGAGGACAGAAGAAAGCTTCATCTGAGTCTGCTTGAGACTCAGGATAGCACCGTAAGAGCCGACCTTAACATGCAATACCGTCAAAAACGCAGAGAAATCTATCGCAGCACCCGCAAAGATAGAAGACAGTGGGCTGATGGTATTGCAGATCGTGCTCAACGAGCTGCGAACTCCGGAAACCTGAAGGAGCTATATAACGCAACTAAAACCCTGGCAGGAAACAGTAGATTCAAGAAGAAGCCACTGAAGTCCAAAGACGGTCAGCTCATTGTGACGGCGGAAGAGCAGCTGATTCGCTGGCGGCAACACTTTGAGGAGATTTTCCGTTCGTCTGCAACACGGACTCCTGACACGTTGCAGATCCAACCCACACCAACCCGGATGCTCGACATCGATACGGAACCACCATCAACATCTGAAGTTGCTAAAGCAGTCCGTTCTTTGAAGACAGGTAAGGCGCCAGGACTCGACCTGATAACGGCGGAAATGTTACAAGCTGACTTATCCTCTGCCGTCGATGTTCTGACGCCCCTTATTGAAAAGATCTGGACCGCCGAAGAACTCCCAGACGAATGGAACAAAGGCCTATTAATTACTGTGCCGAAGAAAGGTGATCTTAGTCAGTGCAATAACTGGAGAGGTATTACGTTGCTCTCAATTCCCTCAAAGGTTTTCTGTAAGATCATCTTGGATAGGCTGTCTAAGGCCCTGGATCCCCTACTACGCAAGGAGCAGGCTGGTTTTCGTTCTGGCCGCTCGTGCACCGACCAGATCAACACTCTCCGTATCATACTTGAGCAGGCATCAGAATGGCAAAGGGAGGTTTATCTAACTTTTGTTGATTTCGAAAAAGCCTTTGATACGCTGAAGTGGTACAGCATCTGGTCTCGCCTACTGAGCATTGGAGTGCCACCTAAAATTGTTCGTCTTCTGGAGGCTATCTACAGGAAGTATTCTTGTAAGGTAACGCATGACGGCCTCATCTCGGATGACATCGCAGTACACGCTGGTGTCCGCCAGGGCTGCCTACTTTCGCCGCTTCTTTTCCTTGTGGTCCTTGATGGAATAATGCTTCGTGTTTGCGAAAACAGGCGTCGAGGCATAGAATGGGGATTGTCTGACATCTTGGAGGACCTTGATTACGCCGATGATCTTTGCCTCTTGAGCCACACCCACGCTGACATGCAGGCTAAGTTGGACGATCTGAGTCGGGAAGCAGCAAAAACTAGCCTCAAAATAAACATCAGAAAGACACAGGAGATGAGAGCTGGTGTCAGGAATCCCTCACCGTTGATGTTGAACACAGAGGTAGTGGAACGAGTACAAAAATTCACATACCTAGGAAGCGTTGTAACAGAAACCGGAGGTAGTGAAGAGGACATCACTTCACGGATCGCCAAAGCCCGAGCAACCTTCGCGCAGCTGAGACCTGTTTGGCAGTCGCGGAAACTGACCCGAAGGATTAAACTCAAAATCTTCGGGTCCAATGTCAAACCCGTACTGCTCTACGGGTGTGAAACGTGGAAGGTCACAAAGGACATCTCTCGCCAAATCCAAGTTTTCGTCAACCGCTGTCTCCGTCGCATCCTCGGAATTTACTGGCCCGAGACGATATCAAACGTAGAGCTGTTGGAAAAATGCCACGAGAGCCCGATCGACCACCAGATCAAGCGTCGCAAGTGGAGATGGATTGGCCACACGCTCCGAAGGGATTCCAATCACATACCCAAACAAGCTTTGGACTGGAATCCCCAAGGAAAAAGAAAGCGTGGCCGTCCCCGTCAAACTTGGCGTCGCACCGTGTTGGCAGAAGCGGCGAGCAACGGAATGACGTGGAGCGAGGTGAAACGGGAAGCTCAAGACCGTTCGCGATGGAGGATTACTGTGGACGCCCTCTGCCCCATCTAGGGGACATAGGACATTAAGTCAAGTAAGTCATCAGCCTTATAATGTTCCCACTGCTGGGACTCAGGCCTCCTCTTTAGGAGAGGAAATGGGCTATAATTCACCACGCGGGCCCAGTGCTGATTGGCGGATGTCACATGTCTTCGAATTTTTGGTTCTAGGACATGCCGGTTTCCTCACGATGTTTTCCTTCTGAGCAGTAGTGATGAAATAAATTACACAAAGTAATGCGCCTGACTGGATTTAAACCCGCGACCTACAACTTGCAAGTCGGTGCAGTTACAACTGGGCCACCACTGCTCCTTGATGATGGATATATAGGTATTGATATACCTATATATCCTGGAATTGCCTGGACAACTGAGATTGCACGATGTAGAATCTGAATGATATCAGGTCTATTTGTAGCTCATATAGCAAATCTTTATCTCGTCACTTTCAACCAACATACACTTTAACACCGTCCACTCTCGTCAATCCAGACACAACACGTACTTGAAAAATAGCGTGTTAAATAACAAATGGACGACCAGCGAAGTGGCTCGCCGTTTTATTGTACGACACGGCAAGGTGTTGGCTCTCAGCGTGATTGCACGTCTCAGGCGTAACCTAACAAAATGACCTTTAGTGTTACGCCCTGGAACATTAGTAGTAGATATAGGGACGGTAGAAATGGTGTAATGCGTGTAGTGTATAATAAAGGGTACACAAAATCCGTCAGAAAACCTTATTTTTGAGCTTTCTTTTATTTAGAATCAAAAACTCTTCACAACATTACATTACACTTTTTTTTAAACTTTGCTTCACACTAGGGAATCCTGTATCGTGGGTGCGCTCACAATCATGTAAACTCACATTCACAAGACAACCAGACCCGGAACACCTATCTGTAGGTTATACAAACACTCTTTTCGTGCGGGGATCGAACCCGTGGCCCGCAGCGCAACAGCCAATTGCTAATGCACTGTGAGCTAACTTTGCCGTCTACACTTTGATAAAATAATATACATATTATCTACTCGTATGTTAGGTAACAATGACTTCAGAATTTATGCCAGGAGAATACTTATTTCTTTTCTTTATAAATATGAAAGTTTTTAACCGATCCCGAAGTTCATGTTATATAAACGACATTTATGTTTAATTTGGGGCGTTTCATTAACATATTATGTGTCTAATTTCCATTACCTAGACGTTAATTTATTGAAAGGTGATAATTATCGTCATATTGGGACAGAGGCGTACCTTAATAGTCTATAATACTAGTATCTAACAATAACACGATAACCATTCCATCATTCATTGGCATAATTTCAGTACTAACTACATAAATTAACTAATAAAGGTCCGTCCCTTTTTTTTAGGTCGGGAATAATCAGAATGACTTCTCCCGATCTTGGGAGGAGCGGGACTTTTACTGACTAAACTCCACCCCGTTCTTTCTTTGCCTTCGTTGCAGGCTCCGGAATTTCCTTTCAGAAACCAACCCCTGGCCCCAGAAGCTTCGAGCCTGGAGGGCCCCTACGGTTTGCTGAAATGTCTTTAAGGCGCGCGTGCAACAGTACACGCCTTTGACGACTTGGGCTCGGTCCGGATTATTATCGGACTGCCAGACGGCAAGCTACCATTGCTTGCCGTCCCAACGCCCGCGCCTACGGTGGAAAATACCTACCCTGTACTATGTGATCAAACTTTTCAATTATCCCTCCTATGAAAAAAATATGCACACACACATTTATAACACAATAATACAACAAGAAAGAAAAAGAAAAAAAGGTTTAAAAGAAGTTTTTCAGGTTAGAAACCATCCAATCGCATCGGCCTTACGGTTTGCTGATATCTCTGTGGGAAACATGTAGAACACTACTAGTCCAGTCATTATAGTACTTTCACCTCGGAATTCGAGATACCCAGCTGTAAGTCTGTAAATAGTTGTATATTGACACCCTAAAAGTTGTCTCAAAACCTACATATTGTTACGCCGTGAAACTTGAGTACGCTATATCTTCGACGGAACCAAGGGTAGCATCAAATAATTAAAACGCATTGCTGTGCGAAGCTTCGAGAATAGGAGTACATACTCAGGCCTGGCAAATTCCAGAAAAGTCCGACATGCACTATTATTATTAGGAAGTATCAGTAGGTAGTTATGTGGGTGGATAAAGGAATTTGTACCTTCCGGTATTAGCAATAGAGTCGAAATTCGCATGTAAGGTGGTAGATAAGTACCTACTTACGAGAGTAATAATAATGATTTATGGCCTCCCGATGCGACTATTTTGTGCTAGAATGTCCTTGAAACGTCGGTATCGAGAAATTTCGATGACTTCGCATATAAATACGGGTCCCCGGCTGGAAGTCAGTTCAGTTTGATTTCGTCAGCGATACAGAGCGAACTACCTAAGTGTGTGAAGTGATACCTAGCGACCTAAGCGATACTAAACGGAACTCTGAGTGTTTATAGTGATTGGTTATTTGTTGATTGGACTAATTTGTCATTGTTTGTGGTTAATAAAGTTATCTGCTAGTAAACCGGCATTTAATTACTCACGTACGTAACAACTGGTGTCAGAAGTGAGATGCCATTACTACAGAGGGACGACGAACAGGGACCACGAACAAGGAGGCAAGTGGAGATGGATGCTGCACGTCAACGTCTGGAAGTGGAAGATCGGGCTGGTATGGGAGCAACGGCAGCTGCTGAGGCGCCAACAGGGCCATCCTCGGAAATGAACCTCGCCGCAGTGTTGGCCGCCATGCAAGCTAGTATGGAACAAGCCCGCCGCGCGAACAGGAGGAAGCCCGCCGGGATCAAGAGGCTAAGCAGAACCTAATCCTCGAAAAAATCGATCACGGCCTCGTCACGTTGGGCGAGAAAGTGAAAAATCTCACCTTAGAGGTCAAGGAGGTTTCCGCCCGAGCTGATAGCCTCGAAACCAGAATTGATGGCCACGAAGATCGCCTGCTGGACATCAACAAAAAAATTGTAAAGCTCGAAGCACGCGAACCCGTTGCTGTTAGCGCACCATCGCACACCCACTGTGCATCAGCCGCAAAATTTGATATGCCGCGTTTTGATGGCACGTCGTCCTGGACGGCTTTTAAGTACCAATTCCAAACACTGGTCAAGACGAACCGCTGGGATGATGACCAGTCTTTCGCGGCGTTAACTTTGGCCCTACGAGGGGACGCTCTGCTGGTCCTAGAGAACCTTCCTCCAGACGGCAGGACGTTGGAGCGTCTAATGGAGGGACTAGACACTCGCTATGGTGACAAGCACCTCGAACATGTTTTCCGCGCGCAACTTCGCGAGAGAACGCAGAGGTCGAACGAGAGCCTTCAGCAGTGGGGAGTAGAGGTTGAACGGTTGGTCCGGCGGGCATACATGTCGATGACACCGGAGACGGTGGAAGTAAATCTGGTGCAAGCATTCATCGACGGTCTACGGGATACTGAAGTCAGGGCTACGGTGCGACTCGGACACCACCAAACTCTGAAGAGTGCGATGGCCCACGCTTTGGAAGTGGAAGCCGTACGACAAGACTCACGTACGCACAGAGTTCGGGAAGTGGTGGTCTCACCTTCAGTGCAACCACGTCAACGAGAAGTAGCCTCGTCGGCAAAGTCCCGCTATATTCCGACGTGTTATGGATGTGGAGAAAAAGGGCACATTCGTACCGATTGCCCCAAGAGGAAGAGGGGAAGTGTGGACTCCGGAACTCAAGTTGACGAGGAGTCGTTAAACTAAATGTCGCCAGGGCCGCGGGGCGGGTGCTGGCTGGTCAACTGAAGGCCCCAACCATCACCATCAATCAAGTCCACAACGGAAATAGTTTGATCATCGAGGGAACGCTGAATCAACGTGCTTGCAACTTCACCGTTGACACCGGGGCGTCACGGACTATTATAAGACCTGAGTTGCTGAAACGCACCATCTTGTGGCAAACAGAAACCCCAGCCTACCGACTGCAGACAGCCACCGGCCAGCCAGTCTCCGTCCTCGGTGATACAGAAATCGAGTTTAAAATCGGTGATCAAGTGTACACCCATTCAGCGTTAATTGCGAATATTACCGACGATTGCATACTGGGTCTCGACTTCCTGCGGAATTACCGATGTGTTTTAGATATCGATAAAGGAGTACTGAAATTCCCAGACCAAGAAGTCTTCCTGCAAGGAATTAACACATGCAACCTCTATTGCTTAAAGGATACCACATTGGCTCCAAGAACGGAAACCTTAGTCGAAGTTAAATTTCCTAAGAAAATTAGGCAACGCAGATGTGTTATGGTTGAAGACATTGGCCGGCACCCGGAACTTATCACCGCGAGGACATTAGTTATGACGAAAGGAAGATCCAAGGTCAGGATTGTAAATCTTGGGAAAAAGGAGATCCAGTTGAAGAAAAACAGTGTTGTTGGAAGATGTGAAGAAGTGAAGTATCTCCGCCAAATCAACACATCTTCAGTAAAACAAGACGCAATAAAAGGTGAACCTGATCACATCCAGCAACTTCTGGAAAATTCTAAGAGTAATTTATCAGTTTCGGAACTACAGCAAGCCAAGGAATTTCTGCTACGGTTCCGGGATATCTTTGCAACGGGAAAAGATTGCGGAAGAACAGGTCTCGTCAAGCATGAGATAGATACAGGTGATGCTAGACCAATTAAACAGAGACCGCGCCGCATACCCTGGGCTAAAGAAACTGAGGTAGCAGAAATGGTAAAGGATATGGCTGATAGCGGAATAATTGAACCTTCTACGAGCCCATGGTCTTCTCCTGTCGTTCTGGTGAAGAAGAAGGACGGCAGTACCAGATTCTGTGTAGACTACAGAAGGCTGAATGATGTAACGAAGAAGGACAGTTATCCCTTGCCTAGGATAGACGACACACTGGATATGCTCAGTGGTATGAAGTGGTTTTCAACCATTGACTTGAAAAGTGGCTACTGGCAAGTGGAAATTAGCGAGAAAGATAAGGAAAAGACAGCGTTCAGTACAGGAATTGGCAACGGCCTGTGGCAATTTAAAGTCATGCCTTTTGGGTTGTGCAACGCTCCAGCGACGTTTGAACGCCTCATGGATAGAGTCATGGTGGGCCTTCTTGGTGACGTCTGTCTGGTATATTTGGATGACGTCATTATAATGGGCCGCACTTTTAAGGAACACCTGAGAAATATGGAGAAAGTATTCACCAGGATACGGGGGGCTAACCTAAAACTAAGCCCAAAGAAGTGTGCCCTGTTCAAGAAGGAGGTCAGCTACCTAGGACATGTCATCTGCGCCGATGGAGTGAGAACGGATCCTGAGAAGATAAAGGCTGTCCAACAGTGGCCGGCTCCAAAGAACAAACCAGAAGTACGTGCATTTCTAGGGTTGTGCACATACTACAGACGGTTTGTTATGAGTTTTTCGGACATTGCAAAACCTTTACATCAGCTGACTGAGGATAAACGAGATTTTATCTGGGACAAGAACTGTGAGTCAGCATTCAACGAACTAAAGCAACGGCTATGCGAAGCGCCTATACTGGGGTATCCGAGCAGAGATGGAAGATTTGTCGTCGATACCGACGCCAGCAACACAGGAATTGGTGGAGTGCTGTCGCAGGTGCAAGAAGATAGGCAAGTCGTGATCGCTTACTTCAGTAAGGCACTCTCAAAACCAGAAAGGAACTACTGCGTGACTCGACGAGAACTACTGGCTGTTGTAAAAACTTTGCAACATTTCCACAAGTACCTCATAGGGAGACAGTTTACGTTGAGGACGGACCACGCTGCATTGAAATGGCTTCTACAATTCAAAAACCCTGAGGGTCAAGTTGCAAGATGGCTAGAGCAGCTGCAGGAGTTCAACTTTGTGACGGAACATCGTAGTGGAAAAGGGCATAACAATGCTGACGCCCTGTCGCGACGTCCATGTAATGAGGACTGTAGACATTGCCAGCAAAATGAAGCCCGGGAACACGTGAACTTAATTAGGGCTGAAGGCAACTTTAAGAAGTCCCAGGAAGAAGATGACGATATTCGACCTATACTGGACTGGAAGCGTAGTGGAACTAGGCCTCAGTGGAATGAAGTATCGTCACATAGTCCTGTCACAAAGAGCTACTGGGCACAGTGGGACAGTTTAGTCCTAGAAAATGACGTGCTTTGTAGGAAATGGGAATCGAACGATGGCAAGGAGGTGACCACACAAGTGATAGTACCACGACGTGAAGTGGTCCCCCTGCTTCAGGAGATACACGATGGCGCTTCTGGTGGACACCTAGGAATCAAGAAAACTCTACTGAAAGTGAGACAGCGGTATTACTGGCTCAATTGTAGAGAAGACATAGAGCAATGGTGTCGGAAATGTACAGCATGCGCATCCGTGAAAGGACCACAGACTAGGAGCAGGGGCAAGCTTCAGTTGTACAATGTAGGAGCCCCATGGGAACGCATTGCCATCGACGTTGCTGGACCTTTCCCAGTGACAGATGACGGAAACAAATACATAGTGGTGATACAGGACTATTTCACAAAGTGGCCTGAAGTTTTCGCCATACCCAATCAGGAAGCGACGACAGTGGCGAAAAAGGTGGTCGAAGAAGTAGTATGTCGGTATGGCGCACCTTTGGAGATCCATTCCGATCAAGGCCGCAACTTCGAATCTGCGCTGTTCCAGGAAATGTGCACTCTTCTGGGGATTTACAAGACACGCACAACACCTGCGCACCCACAGTCGGACGGAATGGTGGAGAGGTTTAACCAGACCCTGGAGAATCACCTGGCTAAGGTTGTCGATGACCATCAGAAAGATTGGGACCGGTATATTCCACTATTTCTGATGTCTTATCGATCAGCAGTGCACGATAGCACGGGCCATACCCCAGCAAGAGTAAATTTCGGCAGGGAGATGAGACTTCCAGTCGATACCATAACCGGCGTGCCACCTGACAAGACTAAGCCAGTTACGGACTTCGTAAGTGACCTCCAAGATCAATTGGATGAAGTGCATAAACGAGTGCGTGAGAATAGCCTGCACACCAGCGTTAAAATGAAAACTCGATACGACCGCAATGCCAACGCCAAGGGATTTGAGGAAGGTGCACTGGTTTGGCTCCACAACCCACTTCGACGAAAAGGGAAGTCGCCGAAACTTCAAGCTCGATGGGAGGGACCCTACACCGTGATAAAAAGGATCAACGACGTTACCTACCGCATCAAGAAAGGGTTACGAGGGAAACCTAAGGTAGTCCACGTGGATAGATTGGCGCCATATCACGGATCTAATAATGCTCGGGACGAGCATGACTAAGAGGGGGGCACTGTTACGCCGTGAAACTTGAGTACGCTATATCTTCGACGGAACCAAGGGTAGCATCAAATAATTAAAACGCATTGCTGTGCGAAGCTTCGAGAATAGGAGTACATACTCAGGCCTGGCAAATTCCAGAAAAGTCCGACATGCACTATTATTATTAGGTAGTATCAGTAGGTAGTTATGTGGGTGGATAAAGGAATTTGTACCTTCCGGTATTAGCAATAGAGTCGAAATTCGCATGTAAGGTGGTAGATAAGTACCTACTTACGAGAGTAATAATAATGATTTATGGCCTCCCGATGCGACTATTTTGTGCTAGAATGTCCTTGAAACGTCGGTATCGAGAAATTTCGATGACTTCGCATATAAATACGGGTCCCCGGCTGGAAGTCAGTTCAGTTTGATTTCGTCAGCGATACAGAGCGAACTACCTAAGTGTGTGAAGTGATACCTAGCGACCTAAGCGATACTAAACGGAACTCTGAGTGTTTATAGTGATTGGTTATTTGTTGATTGGACTAATTTGTCATTGTTTGTGGTTAATAAAGTTATCTGCTAGTAAACCGGCATTTAATTACTCACGTACGTAACAATATGGTAGGGTGTACGCAACTATGAAATTTCAAGGTCAAAGGACCCAAAAATCGTTTTTTTGCGCTTTTTTTGTAAATATCTCATATCCTAAAGGTTTTTTGCTATTTGTATATTTTACAATATTGTAGAATACAAAATTCTCTACAAATTTTATATAAAAACTTTTTCCTACGGTGAACCGTTTTCGAGATAGAGGCCGGAGAGCGCACGGTCACAGCATCACTTCAGGTCAACTGGTTCCTCCGGTCGAAAACGCCCCATATAAGTTGATACTATCGATAAATCAATGATTATAAATATTTGTCAATTTTTATTAACTATTATATTATATTTTATGATTTTTTCCTAACCTATCCACTTTTTATTCAGTATTCATTTATTTAACAACACTTACCTGGCGTGTCAGACGTTTACTGACTAAAGCCCACTTCTGTTCCTTCTTTGCCTTTGTTCTGTGGCCCCAGTCAGTGTACCTTTTCACATACCCCATGGCCCCAGTGGATTTCGACCCTGCTGGGCACCTACGATTTTCTGAAATGTTCTTGAAGTACGCATAGATCATTACGCGTCGTCGACGACTTGAGCGCAATCCGGATGGTAATCGGACGACAGGACGGCGATCTACGCATTGCTCGCCGTCCGCCGTCGCCAGCATGGGCTTGTGAACAGATGTACGATGGAAAGGAGCAGTACGTACTGAACTGAACTCATTTACTGAGAATAATTAGTTTCTTGTTTTGAACTTGTATGAATATTATTTTTTTGTGGCTGGTTTTAATAAAGTAGTATACTATTTTGAAAACTTGATTAGTAGCACCAATTTTTAAAAAAACTTGCCGTAGTAGTGTTCATACTTTTTTTTACACCAGGACAAGCTAAAGTTGGCTAAAAGTAAAAATCTTCAATAAATTTGGGTAATCACATAAGTTTCATTCATTTTTATGAAAAATCTAGAGGAATTCTGGATTTTTTAAGAATAGCAGTAGATAGCAGTTTTATTCAGGTTGTCGCTACAAAAAAAAGAACAGCAATATTTAAACAACTGTGGTAATGGTAGAGGAAAATATCACAACAGATCTAAATTTTAAAAGAATTTATTTGTGTTATTTCACTTATTACTTAAAAAATATTTGTGTGATATTTTTTTTGTATTTTTTCCGAATAGTCACGACTATTCAGACAAATATTTATAATCATTGATTTATCGATAGTTCATTAACTATAATATGGCGCGTTTTCGACCGGAAGCACCAGTTGACCTAAAGCGATGCTGTGACCGCGCGGTCTCCGCCCTATATCTCGAAAACGGTTCACCGTAGGAAAAAGTTTCCTGAACAAAAATTGTAGAAAATTTTATATTCTACAATATTGTTACTTATACAAATAGCAAAAAACCTATAGGAAATGAGATATTTACAAAAAAAGCGCAAAAACCCGATTTTTGTGACCCCCGACCATGAAATTTAATAGTTGCGTACACCCTACCATATGTAGGTTTTGAGACAACTTTCAGGGTGTCAATATACAACTATTTACAAACTTACAGCTGGGTATCTCGAATTCCGAGATTCTTACCTTAATTGAGCTAATTTGACTGGACTATACGCGCCCACGGATCGAGCCCAAGTCGTCAACACGACTTGGGCTCGATCCAGACGGTTATCAGACGGACGAACGACGTGCTATCCATTGCTTTTCGTACATAATTCCGTGGTACCAGCTAGTACTAAATAATAAAAGGCTCTTTTAACAACACAGGCAAAGTAAAATTACCAATACCAATTTATTAAATCGATCGTAAATTCTAATTAAATTTTGGTAGATAACAAACTACAGAACTGTATAATTATGCGTTTTACGGTGGTTGGATGCAATTAGTAATACTACCGACAGTTTTGTAATTAATATCATGAACAGAGTTCTGCGATATCTGTGTAATAGGTTTATTCCTACTTCCATTTCATTCGTTCCAACAGGCAGGTGCGACAGGACCGTATGACAATAGTTGGACAACGTTCGTTACAGTAAAAATTCTGTCTCCGGTAGTTTCATTTTTTTACGAAAATACACCGGTCGCATTCACATTTTCGCATCAGTCACGTCTGTTTTTAGATACCGTGTTCTTATAGAAAACTACATATTTTAGAAACGTCTGCTTTGCGTCTGTGCATGTATGCGGCTTTATACACAAATTTAACGCAACAGGCATTTGCTATAAAATAGTTGTCTAAAAATCGTCTTCCTACCCTTGTCCCCCTAGTTTTTTCTGGTCAGCAAAATAAGTTTTTTCTTCCATTCTGTACTGTCACCCGTTACGCTATCACTAACTTCCTCTTCTTTAATATCATTCTATTGTCTACCAGAATGCATAAACTTTATCTAGAATGGTTCTTCGGTAAGTAATTTTAAATTGCTTTTATTACTTAATTATCACAGAAATCTTAATAATATGTGCTAATTATAATTATATAATTAGCACATATTATTAAGATAGATATAGATATAGATTGTGTATTAACACATGATGAAAACAGAAACGAACTATTGCATACTATGATACACAAAACAAATCGCGAGCAGCTTCAATGCAATTTGTATTCATTTCATACTGACTTCTGAGTTTCCCACTCAGGTTATTCCGCTGGGTTTCTAACTCATCTATTTTCAAGCTCGACTTTTCAAGCTTGTGCAAAATTATAATATCTGCAACCTAGTTCGACTATTTATACCCCATTTATATTAAGATCCTTTAATTAACTCTAATAAATTGTAGAATAAAAAGTATCCTATGTGCTATTTAAAAACAAAACTAAAATACAAGATGTTACCCGAAAAGCTTACTCTAAAGTGGGATTGGGCCGGACATGTCTGCCGCATGTCAGAAGAGCTGTGGGCTAAAAAATCTACTTACTGGACCCCATTAAACGCAACACGACATCGTGGCAGACCGAGGCGAAGGTGGAGAGATGAGTTGGACAAATATCGGAGGGACTGGCCCGCAATGGCTAAAGATAGGCGTGTGTGGAAAAGGGAGAGGGAGGCCTTCGCCCAGCAGTGGGACACAACAGGCTACTAACTAACTAACTAATACCCGGGTACCAAGTTTCATTGAAATTTATTTAGTCGCGTGAAAAAGCAACAAATATCAAACATACACACACACACGCACAAACATTCGCCATTATAATGCTAGTGACTGCTACCAGCGACTTCGCTCGCGTGTGAGTAGAAAACTGTTCTAAGGAAACCTACTCCCAGAATAAAAAGTAGGTATCCCGGAATATGGCCTAACTGTGAATTAAATTTTATTGAAATCCTTCCTAACATTCAAGCGTGAAAAAGGTACAATCAAACCCTCACACACTCTCAATACGCCTTTATAATATTAGAGTGACAAAACCACTTCATCAACACTTTCTTCTCAAAACACTTACTAGTATTTTCCAATAATCCGAGCCCAGAAAGCCTTAATGCTGTATCTATGTACCTGCACTCTAAGAATTAGTTTCAGCTGCTCTCCTAAGAATAAGCTCTCAAGTGATGAGGCGCTTCCATTGTCTCGCTATTCGAGTATAAGCAGCACGTAAACAAAAGCAAACTTCATCGCTTGCTGCTTCAATTTTAAGTCTCAATAGACGTTTTTGGCAAGAATTTTTCGAGTGAAGTTCAATGGCTATTTTTATTATTCGAAAATTGATTAATTGTGGATCATCATTATAATCATCATTTCAGCTGAAACACATCCGTTGTTGGACAATAACCTCTTCTAAGTGTCACCATAATGACCGGTCCTATGCATCGGGCTTCCAGAGGATTCCAGCGACCAGGTCTTTGAACCACCTTATCACCTTATCCTGAGTGGAAGGAGAAATTAAAAGAAATTTATACAAGAAAGAAATGTCTACACAACGAGAAAATGATATGAAATCATTGAAATAGGTGCTATCTCCGTAAACGGAACTATGACTGCCTAAGCGAAGTTTACCGAGAAGGTTTGTTGTAAAACCATTAGAAAGCGTTATATCCTCATTATAATTTGTAGTTTTTTTATCATTCGAATAGAAAATAAAATGACTGTATTTTATGTTTATCGTCTGTTTTTTATACCCTGATACTAAATTGATACAAGTAATGTCAAACTTACTATCGGAATGATGCCAGCTCTTTTGTGTTGTAATGTCATTTTAGTCTCAGGATATAAAAAACAGACGGTAAAATTAAACACTTGACACTGGCTCCATGCACAAACCGTGATATCCCAAAAAAAAACAAACATTTCATAAAAAGGCGCGGAAGGAACAGACTGTCAATCTAACTTTTGACTTTTTGAGACCCTTCAGCCGTCTTTCATTTTTCATTAAGATTTTTTTTCACGCACTTTCCTGCTTGTTACGTAACATCAGTATCATCCTTGCAGTATGATTTGTTTAATAAAACTCGGAGTTGTATTCAAGGTAGAGTAGCTTTTGAAAAGTCTGTTAGCTTTAATATTAGTTTACAAACATATTTTTCTGTGTCCGTAAGCCTGAAGCACTGCATGAAGTGTAAAATAGTAAGTAGTACGCACACAAAAATACTGCACACGAAAATATACACACACGTTCAAAACTAACCCGCCTACATGAAATCACACTAATATAAAGGCGAAAGTTTATGTGTAAGTTACCTTCTTACTCCTTCACACTCAAACGACACCACCAGTTTTGTAAGAAATTTGGCAATCAGATAGACCATTTGTTGGATTAGCACCTAAGATACTTTATTTCTATTTTCACGTGGGCGAAGAAGCTAGTAGAATAAAAATATAATCAGAATATATGTGGATAAATAATACCCATATACATATACGGAATACAAATACCATTTGTAATTTTTTAATTCTCCTGCTTATCGGAACATTTTAATCAGCGATAATAAAAAATTAACGTTTAAACATTTCACAGAACAGGGTGGTATTTTGCACCCCGGTCATGTCGGTCCACACCTACACCACATGGGGTATTTCCCACGATTGAAAAATCTGCCATGATTCATTCATAGCGCGCGTTTAGGGGCAACATAGAAACCCGATTTCTTTTTAATGGGCTCTAGGGATATAAGGTTTACGGCTTTAAGATTTTACATCTTATGTTGGTAGCTTTCCATTTTAAGTACATCCCACTACCCGTAGTAGCCCTAGTTTTATTTATTTTTTTATTCTTCATGCCACATAAAGTACATAGGCGGACTTAATGCATAGTGATGCAATCGTTGATGGTAAAGCGTTCATTAAGAAACTATTCACTCTAGCCTTGAAGACACCTAAATTATAAACAGACGGGAAGACATCAGCAGACAAATTGTTCCAGTCCTTCGATGAAAAGTAAATGTCAAACTAAAGGTCAGTTTATACATTCTAATATATAAATAATTATAATGACTTCCATAATGTGTCCTATGATTAAAGCTTTACCCTTAAATGACAGGTCTATCAGCACGAGGCTATTAACTTTGTTATCAAAATGTTAATCTGTCACAAAATGATAGCTTATCGAAAATTACACTTCATTGCAGTATTAGGTAGAGTTTACACAAGGAATTAAATTCTTGTCTAAAATTTTCGTTAGAGTGTATATAGGTACAACAATAATACCTTCCAAATTGCTTTCCAAGTTTCTTCAACGCTAAGCTTTTGTGCCCACAGCGAAATTGGCCTCATTCTTGGCTACCGTTCGCGTGAAAATACAATGTCGCCTGAATTTATATAATTTGTGTTTGTTTGACTGCGATCATAACATTTTTGTGCAGTTTTCGGAGAATTCTTCATCGAGTTTTCCGGTTCGGTTACTTGCTTAGCTTATTTCCAACTATTTTTGAGTCGGTTTCTAGTATATCTTTGTGCAGTTGAGATTTGATTCTAGTAATATATTTTGATATGGAATGAGTGCATGGGCGTATTTCAAGATGGAACCGAGTGTAAACAAAGTGTAAGACCACTATTTATATGTATATTCATGTAAATATCGTTATCGATAAAACCATTTAAAGTCAAAACTAATGAAATGCCTTAAAGATTACATTTAAGTCAAAGTCAAAACTAATAAAACCCTTAATAATTTCGTTAATATTATAATGCTTCACGTAACTTTTATGGTATTTAAGCTATTAGCTACGCCAAATATAAAGTGTCAATTCAATTATAACAAAAGCACCTAAGGACTACATTTAATTTCGATCAATATCTAATTAATTTTTACGAACATTATAAGAGCTTTCTAATTAAGGAGTAGAAAGCATTTTAATTATAAGTGCTTGAATATAAGTCAGTGTGCAGTAAAAGTAGATACTTTTCTCAACTCCGTGTAAAGACCGAAGAAGTATCATATCAGACTAACCGAAACGACGGATTGAAAGTGTTTGTCAAAATCGTTGACGATTAATTTTAATCGAACACGACATCGGAAATCACAATGAAAATCCATGCAATCGTAAATATCATAAAGATAGATTGATAGTATATGGCTGTTCGCGATCAACGATTCGATTTTTATCTTAATCCAACCACATCCGCTACGATGCTAAAATTAACTCGACAAAAAAAAAATCAAGGAAAATAAGTCCATTTTCCATGTTACATACATGCATATAGAACACGTATTGACTTTGAGCACGTCTTTATCGTTCAATGGCAAACAACCAATGATCGATCGTATCGACGAATCGTTTCGTGTGTGATTGACAACGAACGAACGAGTGAACGATCTATCGTCACGATATCCTTTCAGATCGTTCTGTGTATGGGGCCCTTTACGAACATTACCAAACGAATAACAATTCAATCGTAACAAACTTGACCATATTGACGTGCCCTGTTCCGAAACAAACAGCCAAATTCCATTATTAATTTCTAACTGTGTTGTAGTGATATTGAATACTCAGTAATAAGTCATTAAAAGTTTCGACTCACTAATTGAAATTAGACCTATCGTGTTTGATTTCACCGCTAGAGGCGCTGCTGTAGTGTGAGGTCTTGGAAATATCAATTTGCAATTAATTTTTCTATGATTTTTATGAATGTTCTAGTGGCTCTAGGTACTGTAACCGTTTGATTATTTATTTACTAAATTGTAATTATACAATTTTATTTCGATTTTTAAAATATTTAATTAGAGGTGTTATTTGATCCCCTAGATTAAGATTATACCCACTTTTCTTCTTTTGCTTTTTACAAACTATTGTCTGATACAAACCTGCGAAAGGAGAGATTAAAAGAAATGTTCTTTTAATCTCTCCTTTCGCAGATCTGCTGAAACAAACTTCTTTGTAAATAATCAGTGTGCTAATATCTATTACATATTTTTTTTTGTTTATACATTAATAGTAAAAAAAACTGTATTCATCTCCACAAACGCCTCCAAGACCAAGATGTAGGTATGTGTGTGACTGTGTGTGCGATTATGGCAGATTAAGACAAAATTCTATCGACTATTGGTTTAAAAAAGCTTTTTCTATCGGAAACATATGTCCTTGATCTTTTTCGAACGGAATGTGACTGCGTAAAATTGCGTCGCTAGCGATATTATACACATTTTATCGCAATTTCGTGGTGTGAGAAATGATTTTAATTCAATCTTTGCTTCCATGCGCGGAATACGTACTTAGGTAGGTACAAGCTTTAATTTAAGAACCTTTATCTCCAGTAGCGCCAACTAGTGAGCAGAAAAAATAGTAGTCGTAATTAGAATGGTACAATACAAACAAGTACAATACAATTTTCACATTTACTAAAAGTGACAATTATTATTCTCATTTTGGCAATAATTAATGTGAAAAACTTTTCAAAATATTAGTTAAATAGAGATATTTCATCTTTTCTCTTCATCACCCAAAGGTTGACTGGTACAAAATATCTAAGGCGTTAGGTCCGCCTTTGTACCTTTATGTGCATATAGTATGAAAACAATAAATATTTGACAGATTAAACCCGAAAAAAAATTGAATTCAAATAAAAAAAAGCATTCAGATTAAAGAAAAATGTACAGAATCAAATATGTCGGAAATCATATTCTATCCTAATATGAAAATAAGCAGAAAAATACGTGGAACAGACTACTAAGCCAAATGGACGCGTTAAATCTACGGAAAATCTAACATTCATGTATATTCGCGTTACTTACTATTTCATGCTCACATTAGAAAAATGTTTCTTGAATATTTATTTGTTAGGAACGGAAAAAAAACCTTACGACATGGTTTATTAAGTAAAGTCAAGTATCGTTTACTAGCCTAACCTGAGAATGTTACCCTAAGAAGCTCAAGGTGGTCGGTTATTGGAACGGTTACATCCCGGAAAGATGGAGCCGGGTGGAATTGACTCCATTTAGCGGAAAGCAGCATTGAACTTGATCCTAACCGGAGACCACGTTCAAGGACGAGTTCAAACGTTCAACCATTAAATTACCGCTTGCACTAGAACGGGGCCTTACGTGTTGAAATGTCAGTGACACGAACAAGAAACAGGAATGAAGCTATACACCCTATTTAACAGTTCAGTTTAAGTC
The DNA here is from genome assembly GCA_030763345.1 of Mythimna separata. NCBI lineage: Eukaryota > Metazoa > Arthropoda > Insecta > Lepidoptera > Noctuidae > Mythimna > Mythimna separata. The sequence goes on along the minus strand of CM061171.1, from coordinate 16,083,045 downwards.
GTAAAATGGATCGCTTTAATGCCTCTGGTCGTCGTTTAGCGGTTGAACAGTTTTAATAGCATTAGGATCTTGCCAGCGGTTAGTTGTGGACGTGTACATCGGACAGCCGACAGCTTCTTGCCTATAAAATGATATTTCATCAGGATACAGCCAACGACGTAATGTTCTCGTAGAGTGACAATCAGCCACTAGAGTCTGTTTATCTGACACATTCGGTGATTTTATCATTATTAGAAATGTTTGTTCCAGGTGCTTAGATAATCAGTCACTTAAAATTATGCCATAATAATAATGAAACGCACATGGATTTGTTCTAGTTCTAGTTTAGTTTTACCTTGTTGAGCTTGAAACAAAAACAACACGCGTTTAAACTGTTTTTACTGCTACAGCTTCAATGCAGGTTCTTCGTGTTTAATAAAATGTTATTTAATTACTACTATACTATAAGTGTAGCAGAATAATATAATATTTTTTCTTCATATAAACATTGCAAAATTAAACATTGTCACATAAACGCTTCAAATCCCGCAGTTTTATGCCATTAACAACCATTACTGAATAGTAAATCACAAAAAGAAACCAAAACGTTATTTTTTAAGGATCCGTGAATCCAGTTAGCCCAAATAAAACAAACACCAATTAAAAAAGATAAAATGTTTATAATGGTAATAATTTGAACAATAACCGTTCCCAAACTGCGGGTCTGGATTTGAAGGTTTTTTTTTGTCATGAAGAAGAGATGAATTAGAATACTGAACTCTAAAACTCATGTTGAAAAATCTCGACTTGAAATAGTGGCGGTGAATTGGGAGTATCCCCGTTTCGTCACGCAGATTTTCGGTTATTAATATTTTGATGCAGTAAAATTATCTCAAATAATATAGTCTTGACATAATTATAACTGTTTCACTTTCTTAAGCTAAGCGCCCACAGAGGCGGAAAGCGGTCGCGATGTGGCACGGTAAATTTAGTCACGTTCGAGTTTGTATGCAATCTGTTACACAGAAAGTAGGCGCGATCACTCACAGGAGATCACAATCGGATTGCATTCGCTCGCCTCCCACCATTGTGGGCGCTAACCTTTATGGGCGACAGTAACCTCGCCTCCAAAGCTCTTTTAACCAGTCTAGGGTACAAATGTGCATTCGTGCAAAAGATACTTCAGTAGGTAATCGTCACATTTTTACCGGGCATCGTGGAACATGAGCGCATCCAGGCGTATATTGCACGAGCTGACTTGTTTGAAATTGAAAGTGAGGTACCTATACAACCTTGTAGGGCTTATTACAATTTTAAAATGTAACTGCATCTCAACAAAGAGTATTCGTCATGCTGAATTCTGCTTTTTAAGAATATGAATACAATAAATATGAAGTTTACGTTTAAGTGCCATGTTAAAGAGGGCTAACTTATTACCGTCAGCCAGATATAAATCCGGGTGGCTTGGAACAAGGGTTGACGTTTTTTTAAGATTCCTTCTGCTAGAGAGGAGGCCTAAGTCCCAGCAGTATAAATTTTATAATTTATAATACAATATAATAAAGTAACTATGCAATAAGAGTAAGCGATGATGTGATCGACAATGAGGCACGTTTACCTAGAAGTGTCTTATTCACTCTTGAGTTAAATATCCCCTGACCCCTGGTTATAACTTTACACCGTAGGGAATTCCACTCCTTAGCGGTGTGCAGGTATTATGCACAAAATGAATGTAACACCTAAATGATTTATGCATATACCTAAATGGAATATCCACGCTGCGGTAGCGCATCACTGTACGTCAAGACACTACGAAATTCCAAGAGGGCAAGCCTAATCACCCTTGCTGGACTCGGGTGCCAAGAGTGAAGTGTTAGTAACAGTTTTTAATCATATGTATTAACAAAATAATTTAATATAGGTAGCTATGTATGGATAGTCTATAAAGTTTTATAACATGGGTTTCTGTTACTTGAAATGAAATGATTATTATTATTTACTTTATTATTGAACGCACGACTCAGATATGTTACATGCTAACGCAGTATCGTTTTGCTTTCACCAAGCATGTACAAATTATACCTAGAACCAAGCTAATTAGATATTGCGCTGCAACTGACTGGAGGTATTGAATTACAGTTAATTATCTAGCAGTAACTAGGATAGCTAGCAATGATTATACCAGATTATGTAATCGAAACGCCCACTTACCAAGATATACTGAATAATGTTCTACAATTCCCTGTACGTAAATCGTTTAATGAAACAAATCGTTCGGAATCCGGAGATTATCTGTTTATACACCGGTTATTAGATAAATGTAATAACAAACCGAAATAGATGTTGGTTTACATAACACATATGTTTTAATACTTTCTCGTAAATAATATTTAAACGGATGATGTACCTAAACATAAATTCTGTGTAGAGGAGCGTGGGGAATCTTGTCGCTGTTCTTTTTTAAAATCCAACCAAATGGTATATTCGTTTCTTGTTTTCGATCGCTTATTAATAAAGATATTCTAAAATGACGTTTACGAGGTGGCAGCACTAAGGCCAGGTTAAGTCGCGGCACCTGTCAAAATGTTGCTGAAAAGCTTCATTCCTAAAATTTCACTTATTATCAGCTGCTCTATAATAACCTACACCGACTGCCAGCGGCTGAATCAAGAGCTTGATTCAGAAAAACTACTAGACATGGCTTGTATTGTGACCAAAGTTTCTATCTTTGGTACCCTAACAGCCGGTATCTTTAAATATTTTAAGTCATTTTAAATATGTTAATGATAATGAATAAACGAAATAACAATATATCAAACAAAATAGGAAAACAATCGACTCTTTCCAGCTGAGTCGAATGATCATGTTCGTGTATGAATTAATTAATTTAATTGACAGCTTTGCTTTACCAAGATCAAAGCTCGCGTCAATTTAAGGTTAGTATTTATGAAATAGGTTGAAATAGGACCATTTTGTCGATCTTATATTTCTGGTATATATGACGTTCTTATATTTCAATAAAATTTATCTCAAGTGCCCATGGCTTTGACTTCGTGAAGATTACTAATCTTTAGGACTACTGTCCGGACTACTCTAGAGATGGTAAGTCATAACCTACGGGCATCTCCCTCTTAGAATCGTGCCAGTGTTTTGCCCTAACTTAAATACTGACTAAACGTCTTTAAATACATATATCAATACTATATTGCTATTGTGTACAGTGCGTTATGTAACATAGCATTGCTGTGCCAAGTAGGACAAAAATGCTTTATGAAAAAACGAGAAAATATTTTATTTTACAAAAGTCAGTCGAACAGCATTGGAGCGCAGAATAAAAAATATGTTAAGATTTAAGTGGCAGATATCAGGGAAAAACAGCTAGGCTAAATTGGGAATGAGCAGGCTACGTCGCCTGAATGCACCGGGCACGTAGACGAAATTGAAACCCGTCAGTCACTGGACGGCTAAGGGGTCGACGTCGTCGAGGTCAACAGCGGTAAGGTAGTATGACGATCTAATCATGTTCACAAGGTATTAGATAAATATAGTCAGAGGTAGCTCAAGGCAGATAGGTTTGTAAGACAATGAGGAGGTTGCCTTTCAGTGGAACACAATAGAAGCCAATAAAAAGCCAATAAGAAATAGCAAGTAATATTAATTCGACTTATCCGTAGAACAGAGTCCGATGTGATCATGGAGCAAAAACGAGTTAAATAGCTAGAGGAGATAAGGAATACAAACTCTATAGAAGTACGTTTTTAGAATTTTCATATCTTATTTAGTTTCGGAAATATAAAATCGAATAACGTTCAATCTGACATTTGCTCCGCATAAAAACGCGCGTAGTGATCAAGAGACGGCGCGCGGGGATCGGGGGCGGCGCGGGCGCCCTGTCCGTTTGTCAGTTTGGCCGCTGTTTGTTGGAGGGAGGTTGTTTTTGTGCCACGCGCTTAACTTTTTTCGTTTTGGTAAAAAAAATATATCTATTAAGTATTGTGCATGAAAAAAAATATATTTAGAGATGTCACGATCAAGAAAAATGTTGGATATGGTTGAAAAAGATGCTAATAGGCCTGAGCTTAATTCATCAAATTCAAATGTTCCTGCTGTTTCTGTAAAGAAAATTGTAAATGCTGGTAAGTCTAAGATTTCAGTTGTATTATTTCGTGTCATACACTATTAAGTTCTAAAATTCATAAACATTTTATCTATATTTGCTTATTTGTCTCAATAAACAGTTGCGGGCGATCGATTTTTATATAGGACGTTTTTTGACGGATAGGTAAAGAAACGCATTTTTACTGCAAAAATACGATTGGCGGAATGCATATTTACAGGGTATTCATTATTTTTGTTTTAATAATCAGTAAAAAATAGAAGTCTTATGTAATATAGGGACAATTTTAAACGAATATTATAGAACTTCTACGCGTTTTAAGTGAATATAGGACGTTTTTCTACGGAATCTGTGATACGATTGTTGGTTCGATATTATGATGGGGCTTTGTTACTGTGATAATGAAATCAGTTGGGACGTTGTTCATTTAAAAATATAGTTAAATATATTGATTTTTAATTTAAGATTTGTGAAATTAATTGCTAGGTACATTTGTTTTTCTATGTATCATATTACAAATAGTATTTTATGTATATCTAAAATAATATACTTTTTTTTCAGTTGTGAATATTGGTGACATCGATATGACCCAACCAATGTCACCTTTGCCTCCTGGTGCAGAAGAAATCAGTAATAAACTTGCTGATATATTATGGGAAGAAGTTCTGCATGAAGATGGTGGGATTAAAGAAATTACCTGCGACAGTTCAATACCGAATGTCATGCCTGAACAGTCTGCCGAGGATATTTATAGCAATCACCCTAGTACATTTTCTTTGGAAGTGCCTTCTAGTTTCGAAAATTCACCATTAATACAACTTGAAGACCTGTTAGATGTTTCTCATCACAGGTCTACCCCAGTTAATTTAGAATTGTCAGTGCCAACTCCTATGCCGTCTCCTACTAATGTCCATTCAATCTGCGATAGCTCATTCTGCCCTAATCATGTAGACAGTTTCTCTGTCATTTCTTCGTCTTCATTTAGCACCACGAATTCGCTTGTTACTTCAAACTCAAGTGATCACACCTTAACTCTTAAAACTACTAGAAAACGAAAGAGGAACCCAAAAGAATGGACAGACATTAAACGCAAATGCCTTAAGGACTTAGGAAAGAAATATGTAACGAAAAAGGGAAAAGCTGTTGACGAGAAAACGATGAGGCCATCATGCAAGTGCCGTTATAAATGCTTTGATAAAATATCTCACCAACAGCGGTTGAACTGCTTCACAAAATTTTGGCAATTGGGAGATCGAGCTAAGCAGTGGGATTTCATCATAAAATATTCCGATAAAATGAAGAAGAAAAGATGCCTGAATCAGGATACTCCTAATAATAGGAAATATACTTTTAAGTATTACCTGCCGCTGATTACAGGTTCTAGCGAATCGCACTGCGCGAAAGAAGAAGTATGCCAAACTATGTTTATTAATACTCTTGCCGTTTCAACTCGTATCTTGAAGACTGCATGGAAGAAGTACGATGGAAGCGCTATTGTAGAGGAGGACAGACGGGGTCGTCACGACAATCATAAGATCGTTTTAGATGACGCAATGAAACAAAGTGTTTGTGACCATGTTCGTGCATTTGCTCCTGTTGATTCACATTATATACGCAAGAATAGCCAAAAGCTCTACCTACAAGGAGATTTAAGTATTGCCAAAATGTTTAAGTTGTATCTTGAATGGTTTGATCCCGAGAAATACACCTCTAAGGCTACAAAAGTGCGCCAGTACCGTGACATTGTTAACTCAAGCTTCAATCTAGCTTTCCATATTCCCAAAAAGGATCAATGCGATGAATGTCACATTTTCCGATTGAAAAAGAATCCAACGGACCAAGAAAAAGAGACTTTTGAACAACACCAGACTAATAAGAAGGTCGCAAGGAATTTAAAAAGCCAAGATAAAAAAGACGCTGAAGAATCAAATGGAAACATGGTTACTGCTGTGTTTGATTTTGAAAAAGTATTGCAGTGTCCTCATGGCAATATAAACATATTTTACTATAAGAGAAAACTGTCTTCTTTTAATTTCACGATTTTTGACATGGGTAAAAGGAAGGCCGTTTGCTATATGTGGGACGAGTCTGTGGCAAAACGTGGCGCAAATGAGGTTAGCAGTTGCCTCTTAGATTTTGTTAAGGCAAATGTTGACCAAGGGGCCAAAGAGTTTCGTTTCTGGTCAGACAATTGTGCTGGGCAAAATTGTAACCGTTTTGTATTTTCATTGTACGTATACGCGGCAAAAAAGTTCAACATATCCATAACACATCGGTTTTTACAAAAAGGACACACACAAAATGAGGGGGACAGTGTCCACTCTGTCATCGAGAGAGCTTCTCAAACCAGAACTATCTATACCCCTCATGAATGGCGTTTATTAGTAAGATGGGCCAAGAATGAAGGAGAATCCTATGTTGTCCGAAACGTAACCCAGAATGACGTATTTGACTTTAAATGCCTTGTTAATAATAAGGTTTGGATGAAAGACATTAAGGGCAAGAAGATTAACTGGAGCAACATTCGAGAAGTTCATGCAGATGGTAGTGATCCTAACAAATTGTTTTTTAAATATGACCTTACTCAACCTGATTATAATATTTTAGTGATTCGCGGTAATACAAGAAACTCGGTACAAACTGAACTAAAACCTGCATATTCTAATCCAATTATGATTCCTGCTGCTAAATATAAAGACTTAATGGATATGTGCCGCTCAGAAGTAATTCTCTTAGAGTATCATCCTTACTTTAATTCTTTGCCACATCACACAACTGTTGATGTTTCTGAAGAATCGGATGATGACCTATCAGAATAAGAAATATTTTAGACATATTTTTTTATGCTTCTTTTTAGGGCTGAATTCTACCTACTGATTTAGCAAAATAATGTTAATTATCATAAGTACTCAATTAAGTACGTCTAGTTTACGTCACAATGTAACGTTTTGTAACGCGTTTCGTCATACCCTCAACAATTACCTTATTAAGTATTTAATTTTTTGTATATTTACAATTTCACAACTATTAGCTATGTTCACCTACGTCTAGGTATATAAGACTGACTAATAATATTATAAAGGCTGGTTAAGTTTAAGACTACTAATTTAAATCCGTGCTGTAATCGTGTAGGATACTTAGTTACCATGCTGTGATACGATATGCCATTTAATTAAGTACTATTTTAAGTTTTAACTATTACGCCATTAAGACAGTTTTAGATTTACGTACAGTTTAATTGTTCTTAAGTATAGAACCTCGTCTAGGCCTCGATATTTCTGATTTAAATTATAAAGACTGAGTGTTATTTTGAAAAAAAAATATTGTTGATTTTATAACTAATTTAAAGTTTAAATTTCTTCATGGGTGTCTCCTGTATTGTTTGATGTGATCGCTGTTCAAAATATCGCCATCTAATAGTTTTGTTAACTATTTTAAGATTTTTTTTGAATTAGTAAACGATTTTAAATAAAAAAAAACATTTTTTATTTAGTTTGATGGGACTATCCGTCATCGTATGGTTAACCTTATGTTTAGTTGTTTTAAGGTGGTTATTCACAAAGGACTCATAAGGGATGGGTAATTTCAACAAAAAATGATCCATGTCAATATAGAACGTCACTTAATTCAGACGGGTCCGTAAAATAATGTACAATGTTTAATACGGACCCCCACTCTTACCCCATAAAACGTTTTATGTTGATATTGAACTCACTATCTCGTGAAATAAAAGGATAAGACATATACACAACTCAACATTTAACTGGGTTGGGGTATTGTTACAACATAACAAAAAATCTAAATGTCAAGTCTCACCGTTTAAAAGTTACATAAGTCAACAACTTCACTAACCTATACTGAAAACTATCAACCCTACAGATCGGACTTTATTCTACGGATAAGTCGAATTATAAAACATTTAATCTACTTTAGTGTTTACAGTGATTTATTATCTATACTAATATTATAAAGAGGTAAAATTTATAAGTTTGTAGGTCTGTAAGTTTGTATGTAGGGGGTAATCTCTGGAACTACTAGCCCGATTTAAAAAATTATTTCAGTGTTAGATAGCCCATTTATCGAGGAATGCTATAGGCTATATACCAACACGCTACAACCCACGAGAGCTGAGCAGTAACGAAAAATGCGGGTGAACACGCAGGGGACAGCTAGTCTTATACATTTCTATTATTACCTATGGTAGTATACAGTAATTTCTGCGACTCAAATTAACACAAAGATAACTCTTTGTATTAATCTGCAACCAAAATATTAACTTAATGTTTATACATATGAATACATAATAATAACAAAGAATAACTCAACAACACAGTCGCACACTGATTGAACACAGTCTTGGCATCACACGCGACGTTGACTGAAACGCTTATGATTTTAATACCAGCTCATTTGCATTTTGGCACAGTTCTGCACGGAAACCGCTAGCTGGAAAATAAAACCGTTTCGTTATTCCGCCCTACAAGCTGTTACTAGGAAAAGCATAATTTCATTATGAATACCTAATATAATCGATCCAACGTACAAAAAGTCTATTATGAATGAAAAATGCAAGCGTGTATAATTTAATTTGTAAATCGTGCTGGTAATTCTAGCCTAGCTATTCTAGTAATTTGCAGAATGACTTTACAGCTATTAGAATATATTTAGGTATATATTTGATTTTGAAGGAAATTAATCAGAATCGTACAGTAAATTGTTAACAGAATTTCATATATTATTTTCTAAAAAAATAAGGAAGAAGAAGTCAGTTTTATTCCCCCCAGAAAATCACTCTTTTCAAAATCTTGCGCGAATTCCCATATCCATCTTACTGCGATTCTGCAGACCCTTCCTTTGCTTAAACCATTATTGATAGTATTGCTAGTGGCATAAACTTATTTGCGTAATCATCAGTTACCGCGACTGCATCCAACATACATCGGCTACTTTTCACAAGCCCATCGGTCAACCATGTGTGAGGCCTTCGGACAGAAGGACAAAGTTACACTTACAACATAATAACATATCTATCAAATTATGCCTTTTATGTAGATAGCTCCCCCATCGAACTGGGCAGTCCTCCAATGTGTTGCTGTGCCAATAAAAAAGCTTAGTCATACTTTCTTAATGTCATTTACCGCAGCATGTTGGGTCATTAATCTTTCACATAATTACTAAGTGTAACACATGGCTGGCCTTGGCACAGCTTATTTTTGTAATCACATTTCTTTCAGCTTTTCTAAGAAATTGAACAATGAAATTAATAGTTGGTTTCTTTTAAAAACTGTTGTAAAGTAAGAATACATAGCTTACTTAATTAAGTCGTCTGTTCTAAACTTCATCGTCATCATTTCAGGACATAAGCTTCCCCCAAGTTGGTATCGCCACACTGAACGATCCTGTGCGTTTCGCATCCTTCGGATTCCTGCAACCCTTATCGGGCCATCGGTCTACCGAAGCTATTTTGCGTGAACTTAAGCCCTTCGTAATGTAGGTACTCATATTATTTTTTAATATCTATAGACCTTGCACATTTTATTGAAATTCTGAATGATGATGTCACAATTTTTTTTCTGGTTTTAATAAAACACGCATTTTCAGAAACAAGTTTTGTGTAATATTTCAATAAATAAAATGATGATGATGACCGAATGCCAACAAATCATTCACAACGTTATGCCTAACTTTAAAATATCATAATGCGGGATATGTGTGTGTGTGTATTTATCATACACATCCCAGTGGGACATATATTATAGCTATTTCGCGGGACAGGCAGCCTATATCGGGACAGTCTAATTATATTAGTCTGAATATACTTAACCTTTAAAATTAGGGCGCTAGATCATAAAAAGAATAGTAAATTTACAACAGAACTAGTGCAGTTGTGGTGAAAGCATATTGTAACTGGAGGGGCCCAGTTGGGCCGATACCTACTATGGCTGCAGGATTATTCGAAAGAATTACCGTAGCCCTACCACACAAAGGGCTATTGAAGGAAGGTTCAAATAATAAAATTATATAGGCTTAATTAGTATGTAAGTTTATATTGTGCACTGGATCCTACCCTCGAATATGTTTTCTCTCTGTAACTCAAAGGTTCGCTGGAAGAAAACTCATTGCTGAGTTAAATTCGCCTTTGTACATGAACAATCTATATTATTATAAACATGTTGTAATGTATGTGTGTTGTAATGTTTATTTTTTGAGTACAATAAAAAATTAAAAATTTTAATTAGATGATTTCCCACCAAAAATTCTCATCTGGATGACTCTTTGGACTTAGTAGAAAGGCGTGCGATTAAGCTAATTGGTGATGCAGATATGGTTATGTCCAATCTACAAAGCTTGGAGCACAGACGTAGGGTAGTCAGCTTTTCGGTACATCGAAGGGCCGGAACAATTTGCCTGCTGTGGTCTTCCCGTTCGATTTTATTTGGTTCCTTCAAGGCTAGAGTGAATAGGCTCGCAATAAACTAGTCCTCTTCACCATCAACGATTGCATCACTGTTTACCATCTAACGAGATCGCAGTCAAACACTGATTTATATAAGACATTTAAAAAAATGACTCACTACCCTTTCCGACATCTATGGTCACTAGTCACTACTCGTAACTCTACAAATTTTGGCTCTACACAAAATCGCGTTTACAGTCGAGTTCTCATCTTCAGGAAGACCAGATAACTTAAAACACTTACATTAAAACGCCTTATTTTGAGCATATTTCAAACGACAAAAAATAAACAATATTCTATACGTCCAACTACTAAAATTGCTTTATAAAAATGTGTATGGTGTATCGAATATTGATCATACAAGTAATAATCTGTTGGCAATATTACAAGGGTCAATGAATTATCGATTGCACGAAACGTTGCGTGAGGTTAAAGGTAAGCCTCGAATAAACAGCTTATCCCGATACCTGAGATACAAATATCAAATAGTAATGACATTACTGTAGTCGGGTTAGTTTCGTAAGTATTTCTAGTATTTCTGTGTTGCGTCTTCAAATATAATATTCAGTATTAGCAACCTGCCCCAGCTTTGTATGGGTGTTACATATCTGTGACACGACTGTTCACTAGCTTCCTTGTAAACCACTCTGTCTTTTGGTAAATACATTATAAAAATCCAAGTTTTTGAGTTTCTAATATTACCAACGTATTCGCCCACAAGATAGTATTTTTTTATTTCTTTCTGTCTTTCCGAAATAAACTGGTGCGCTTCACCATGAACCCTTGCATCACTGCTTACTATCAGGTGGGATCACAGTCAAGCAATATATTATATCATTTAAAAAAGTAGGATATTACTGCATTTTTTTTTATCTTTGGCAAAAAACCTTCTTTTCATTACAAAAACTCTTCTCCCACTGACATACTAACTACCCGACATTTCTGTACGAAAAACGTATAAAATAAACATTTGTGAAGTTAATCTTCACCTCTTTAAGCAAATCAAACAAAGACCTGCTAAATCAGTCCACACGTTTAGTATGTGGATTGCACATACATTCACACACACGCGGTGCTAACATACACATGGAAACGTTAATGTTCCTCATTTCGGCTTGGCGAAAGTAATTTCGTATTCGAGTAGGAAGATAAAGAGTGACATGCCTATTATCTACTACTAGATTTCCTGCCTTTAATCGTAAGTATGTCGGACACAGAAAGCAATTAATGATCAATGATAGTTTGTCACCTATTGCTTGTGTGTAAAATATAATCATATACAAATACGGAAGAAATATACACGGTTTTTTTTTGGGTGTGTTTTTTTCAAGTACGGAATCATCCGAATGACTTCTTCCGCTCTTGGGCGGAGCGGAAGGAGCGTGTCAGACTTTTACTGACTAAACTCCACCCCATTCGTACGTTGCCTTCGTCCTGAGGTTACGAGCTTCCCTTTCATGACCCCTATTCTGAATTTGCACTCTTGCCCACCATGCGAACCGCCAGCGGGTCGTAAGTTTTCCAGTAAGGCACGCCACTTATATATTGCATTGAAAACGTTCAGTAGGCTATATGGGCGGCTAGCATACCGTAAGTTTCGCGCTAGTCTAACAATTTTGCACTTTCTATAATATTTTCACGGTGGGCTTCTGCGGATGGATTCGACGGTGGCTTGTATAGCTTGCTAGAATTCTAAATTCCTATATATGTATGAGTGGCCGTGAGAGTTTTTAACACAAGCTACCTATAGAAACCTAAACCGTGCATCAAAATCATTGACTCAACAATTTAGCTTAAAGCCTCAGACACATTACGGAACAAAATATTCCCCAACATGACACGCAACGCAACGCTCAGTCTACGAGACGCTACAACGTTATCCAGTGTCTCGCAACGTGTTCCCCAACATTTTAAGTATAGCGCATAAATTAGTGTTGCAGGCCATTTTTTTGGACAATTTGACAGCGTTGCACGTCATTTTAGGGGACATTTTAGACTATAATATATTTAAGATTCACGAGTAAATAAAAAGTATAATACATAATATTTTAGAATAAAAACAGCAAGGTCTCGCAAATACAGCGTTTTATTTACTTGCCTTAGAAGTAAAGAAAACGAAACGCAATATTGACGGCCGAACATCGGTGACTGAGCTGATGGCCGCTTATCTGTTAACAAAGTAGTTAAGAGGAGTGTATTGAGAGTGATAGAGGTTGTTACTTTATTTCATTTAAGCTTGGTAATAAAAGCTATTGTCCTTTTCCTCTCGTCTTGTTTTCATCTTCGCCTAACTGTCCACCGCGGTTTCACCTGTGTCTTTGATTACTGCTACGCTTCGAGTCGTAGCTTGATATGACATAATTAACCTATAGTAGGTACTTTAGTGTTCGTGATTGTTTGCTTTTATTCAATAATTTATCTTATTTTGTTTACATCTACATGTTTAATTTAATTTGTAACATAAAATCTAAAATATTGAATATACAAGTTGTGACCCGTTAAACTTTTTCGACTAAATAATTTCCTCATCTTTTCCACTTTATTTTTTGTCTTCTGACTGTACCTGTTCTTTCTTCTTTCTATAACCAATATCAACAAGTAGGTATCCGTACACAATATTCAGGACATAAATAAAAACCTCATCTTTCTTATGGTCAGCCGATGATTTATGACTTTACGAAGATATTCCGTAAGGTGGTAGCATTAATAATGGTTGCTGGCAAAGACCGCAGTGTCTGGCGGGTCGACGCTGCCTGATTTGTGGCTTTGGCTCTGCATAAGTAATATCGAACGAGCCCCTCCTTTTCTTGCAATTCTAGCATTTTTATCAGCAAAAATTTAAATTGTTAACTTAATCTTGGCAAATGGCATACCTTGCCAAAAATCATCTTAGGACATAATATACAGGCCGAGGGATGAAAGATGGCCTTGGAACTTAAAAAATCAGCATTAGAGGCCACTGCTGGCACTAAGGCCTCCTCTCTGGGAGAGGGAACGGGCTGTAATCCACGGTGGTGGATGTCACGTGTCTTCGAATTTTTGTTCTCACGATGTTTTCCTTAATCGTTTGGAGCAAAGCTAGAGGAGCTGTTTGATAATTTGCCATTGCAAAAAAGCGGGCATAACATCCACCTTATACAGACTCTTAGACTATCCAAAACCACGGCCAAACTTTATGTATATCAGGGTGACTTTGACTTTTAAATTACCAACTTTGTACGGCCAGATTAACCTTTTTGTTACTAAGGCATTATCGACTTTACTTACCTTAAACAACCCTAAAATAAATAGCCCTAAGTGACACAAAAGTATCTAAAGCAGTAAGGTCACAGAGTTTATTGCCACTAACCAATATTTGAGTAACAACAAAAGATGATTATGGTCAGTCGACAAAATTATGCCTACCCAGTGTCTTGTGTTAGCACTACAAACAACGCCCTATTCAAAAATACTTAATATAAATATCAAGGGCAATTTCCAGTAGCTTATAAAAGAGAAATACGTAGATAATGCACACAAAACATTGGATGGAAAACTGTTCCCTAAAACCAAAGACATAAAACGTAATATTTGAGACGGTTAAAGACGGTTACGGTCACTCGACAAAATTATGCATAAAATATGCCTTGTGTTAGCACTATAGACAACGCCCTATTCAAAAATACTTAATATAAATATCAAGGGCAATTTCCTAGTTTACAAAAGAGAAATACGAAGATAATGCATACAAAACATTGGAAGGGAAACTGTTCCCTAAAACCAAATACATAAAACGCAATATTTGAGTAACAACAAAAGACGATTACGGTCAGTCGACAAAATTATGCCTAAATTATGCCTTGTGTTAGCACTACAAACAACGTCCTATTCAAAAATACTTAATATAAATATCAAGGGCAATTTCCCATAGCATAAAAAAGAGAAATACGTAGATAATGCACACAAAACATTGGAAGGAAAACTGTTCCCTAAAACGCAATATTTGAGTAAAAACTAACGACGGTCACGGTTACTCCGGTTACTCGATAAAATTATGCCTTCCCATAGTCATGTGTTAGCACTACAAACAGCGCCCTATTCAAAAGTACGTAATATAAATATCATGGGAGATTTTCTATAGTTTACAAAAGAGAAATAAATAGATAATGCATACAAGAAAACTGTTCCTCAAAACGCAATATTTGAATAACAACAAAAGATGATAACAGGTCAGTCGACCAAATTATGCTTACGAGTCTTGTGTTAGCACTACAAACAGCGCCCTATTCAAAAGTACGTAATATAAATATCAAGGGAGATTTTCTATAGTTTACAAAAGAGAAATAAATAGATAATGCATACAAGAACACTGTTCCTCAAAACGCAATATTTGAATAACAACAAAAGATGATTACAGGTCAGGCGACCAAATTATGCTTACGAGTCTTGTGTTAGCACTAAAAACACCGCCCTATTCAAAAATACTTAATATAAATATCAAGGGCAATTTCTAGTGGTTTATAAAAGAGAAATACCTACGTAGATAATGCACACAAGAAATTGGAGGGAAAACTGTTGCTCAAAACGCAATAAATGGGCAACATCAAAAGACTATTACGCTGCCCGCCCACGACCGACAATCGGTGAACGATTTTTTGTAGTTGAAAAATAGAACGTACTGATAGCAATAGTGCAACGCGCATGGCCTACAAAAAGTCGGTCACAATCTATAGGATTATAATATGTGACGATTATCGGGACGATTATCAGACCTAAAAAAAATCTGTCGTGGGCGGGCAGCGTACGGTCACTCGACAAATTATACCTTCCCAGGGCCTTCTGTTAGCACTACAAACAAAATTCCCCATTCAAAAATACTTAATAATAATAATAAATCAAGGGCAATTTCGAGTAGCTTACAAAAGAGAAATACGTAGATAATGCACACAAGAAATTGGAGGGAAAACTGTTCTGTGTTGAACTTGATAGCGCTGTGTTAGTGGCGTCTAACGAAGCAAACTTAATTAAAGTATTAATCATCGTATCATAAATCTTTGCTTAACATAATTTTAAAACAAAGGCAGTTCTGTGGACATCTTTATAATACGTTTCATAAACACAAATGGTCAGAAAAGGATTGGCAAAACAGAGATAAAAAATATTGCATCAATTTTGTCAATTTAGATGACTAATACTTCCAAGCTTTATAATTCACTGAAAATCAATGGGTATATCACCGTCCAGCCGTGTGGTAAAGACGAGCCCGAATAGATGACGTATAATGTAGTGTGTAGTGTGTGTGTGTGTGTGTCAGTGTGTGTGTGTGTGTAGTGTTGTTGTTGTTGGTTTTTTTTGTCATACTGTGACCGGCCAACGCTGAAAACCAGCGCTGTGCCCTCGTCGTTTTATGTACGAGGGCATGGCATTTTGCTGAGCGTTCGGCCGTTTTGCGCGGTTTCTGACGCATATTTACCCCTTTTTTTTATTTTATATTTTTTTTTCATTATTCTTATCATGTATGCGTCTTTCCGCGCGAATAAACCGTTTTTCTTTCTTCTTTTTCTTTCTTTCACGGGTGCCTCTAAAAAATGTCAGCAAAGCTATAGGGCTCCAGTAGAGCCGATGAGACTAGGGCTGCAGAAACGTTTGAAAGAGATACAGTGGCCCTAGAACTATGCCAGTATAAACACTGTTTTAGGCTATCACGGTTTGTTTAACTCAAAATAATGGAAAATCACGGAAGATAGCCCGTAAGTGACAATTTAAATTATGCTAGTATATTATATTATCTGTACTAGAACGTAAAGAACAAATGATCCTAAATTATTCATAATTATGTTCCTACATAAGTGGATTAAGTGGATTTTAGTTAATAAAAGTCTGACATGCCTTCTTGCTCTACCCCAGAGCTGGAGCAAGCAAAAGTCCACTAACAAAAAGATTACCTTAATAAAACTAAGCAGTTTTACTAAGGTAATCTTTTTCTTTGTATGTATTTAAGTATGAGCAATTTTAGCATTTAAAAGTTTATTTAAAAGCATAAAATAACTTTTCAATGCTAACATTGCTCATACTTACGTACATATGTTAAAAATGACACTAGTCCACTACAATGTCGCGTCCAGTTTCTGTCCTTTATTTAGTTTATAGCTGTTTCAAGCCGTAAATCATCTAATTTAGTTTGACGTTCACCGTTTTCCGCTTAAAGATCACTACGTCACGTAAGTGAAGAGTTGCTGAGTCATCGCCTTCCAATTTCCTACTTTATCTTGGTTGTTATTTTTTTTTAATAGGGCTAAACGTTGGTATTGAGAATAATTTGTGCAGTGCTATTTGTGTTGAATTTTAAAATAAAGTTATGTAATCCTGCGCCCTTGGTTACTACTCTGCTCCTACGAGTATTTGACACAAACAATTTTTATACAGGGTTATTTGTAAAACACTACTATGACTTTTAAAATAATAATTATTTTAATTCATTATATCTTCATACAAAAAAAATATATTTAAAATAATAATAATAATGCACGGGAATAAATGCGCGGGAGGTGTAAGTAGGTACAGCAAAATACAGAAATGAAATGTGTTAGATAGAACAACGAAGTCTAGAAATTTTTGTTTTTGTTAAACGTATTATGTTTATTTAAAAATCAGAGAACAATAGTTGTTGTTTATGATGCCAGTTATACAGTTCTGCAGGTTGTCAGTGTTTTACAAATAACCCTGTATATGTATCTCACCTACAGCCTTCCTCGATAATGGATAGCCATTTATTAGCACTAAAATATTTTTCAGTTCGAACTAATACTTCCTGAGATTAGCGCGTTCATACAAACTAACAAAATCTTCTCTACACCTTCATAACATTAGTAAACTCGTAGGTAGAAGATTGTTATGTCCTCTATTAACGTCAGCATCAGAAATAATAAAATGTCAAGGTATACGATATCATTTCACGGAATTTTACTACTGGCTTAATAGTTTAGTATGTGGAAAATTGTCAATTCGATTTCATTTCCCGGTATAACGTGGGGTTTCTACGTACCGATAGTATAAAGTGGATATGGTGAACACGTGTGGTGGTAATGTCAATCCTAAAACGATAGATTCAGGGTCACTTTGATATTAAATAGATATTGTATTTCGATTTTGAAGTAACTAGTTACTATACTACCAGCGGCTTCGACCACGTGAAAGTTAGTTTTTTATACAAACTTTGGACACCTTTTCATCCCCTTCATAGTTTCTTCTTTACCGGTAATGTCATATGACCAGAAATTATAAATGAATGTTCCTAATTTAGGCCCATGTATTCGCAATTTCCCATATACTTAACATTTTTTATAAGTGGTCGACGGACGATACGAGCGCGCTAGCATAGAAGTAACTTATTCACTCGTAACTTAAAGACCACCCAGATTGTAACTGTCAGGAAAGAAAATTAGAGACTCCGACAGGTAATTCCACTCGCTATAGCTATACGCACAATGAACGCATTTTGGTCGCATTTGTCAAGTCCACTTATGTTAAAAATTTTGACTAATAATGGTGATGTAGACTTCGTCTATGATAAATAATGTCGATCTATACTTTAAAGAAGACATACATGACTAACTGGCACATCAACACACAAACTACTGGAAATAGTTACATGAAATTTTGCACAAGGCTTTTTTTAAGCTTTATGCAAAATTTCTAGTGCAAAGGTAGTTCTAAAGTTCAGTTTAGTGGGTTTTAAAGATTGTGTGAAGGATTCTTACTTTTTTAATTTTAATAAACTTGAAACTCGGCACAAATTCTAATCAAAATTTATAAAAAGACTAAGGACCTACCTAAAAATATCGTACTAGAAGTACTAAATTAAGTTCATAACTTTCCAAAAAAAACACAATCAGTCGCCATTTTTAGAACAACGAGACATATTTGAGGGGTGTTTCAAGCTAAAAATAACTTGTTGCCCCTTTAGTCAAGCGGAACGCCCGGATTGACATTGATCACCCTTCTACTACCCACCAGCACACAGAGATCGTCATTAAAATTTATCTCACAACAAGCTAATTGACTGGTTTTAATGGTCCATTTTATTAAGACGCAATAATAGTGTTGACACACTCTCAAACTTGGTACGGTTAATTTGGTCGAGCGTAACTCAATGTAATTTTGGTCCATCGTACCAAGTTCAAACGTGTGTTAACAATATTTTTAACACAGTTGCTCGTAAAGCTGATGTAATTCCACCGGTTTTAAATATGTAAAGCGGGTCATAAAAAACGCGTGTGTTATCAAAGCAAATAGTTAAGTTATAGTCCATACAAATTCCATAACAGCATTATTTGCCATTTCGCGCGCGGCGATTAGTTCGAAATTTGAATAGCAAATTCAAATTTCGAAGTAATCGCCGCGCGGCGCCAGTCAGTAGGCAGCGATTTCACAGACAGATTCAGTT
Organism: Mythimna separata; assembly: GCA_030763345.1. Lineage (NCBI taxonomy): Eukaryota > Metazoa > Arthropoda > Insecta > Lepidoptera > Noctuidae > Mythimna > Mythimna separata. The sequence continues at coordinate 16,064,067 of CM061171.1, read as the reverse complement.
TATAAAAAAAAAAAATTCGACACACAAATTAAAAATCAACTTTATTTAGTAGGTATACGAAAAGTTTATCTAAAGAAACAGTTCGTAAATGTGCAGTCAGTAAAGTTATAATTAACTATTTTGACTGTATAGTGGTCCCATGACATAGATTTTCTTGCGTACAGCACAAATCATTTTCCTCATAAATAGTTTTTGTAGACATATTTATAAAATCGGCATTTTATTTTTAAATATGGCGGCAAAAAAAATGACTTTTCTTAAACGCGCGCATGCGCGAAAAATGGCGGTCATAGACTAGCTATAGCTAGAGTAGCTAGTCTATGACCGCCATTTTGAAAAAATATATTGGTTTAGAAAAAATATGAATGAGGTTGCATATAAACAGAAAATACAAATTTGATAAAAGATTTAATTAGTTAAATATGTAAAGTTTTAAATAGTTTATTTAAACACGAAATTGCATGAAATAAGTGAGTAAAAAAAAAAACAGTTTATTCGGTAATTTAAAAACTTGGCTGCATGGTCTCTAACGTCTTTGCCAACATTTTCACGCAGCTATGGCAGAAAATAATCCTCGCGCCATTTTCTCAAATTTTCTTTTCTTTGTACTTGTATTGTGAAAATATAAATATGACAACTTTCAATAATGAAGAAGAGCCATATATTACTTCAACTCCACCGGATATACTAACAGAAGCGCGAACCGCATGCGACAGCTTGCTGCCGTCAATATCCAAAGACAGTATCATTTTAATAATTGTAATTTCACTAACTGTTTCAATAATTAAAAATTAACAAAATTGTTTTTTTTTTCTGTTTCCTCGCAAATGTGTTAAAAAACGTCGTACAATATACGTGCGTATTGGTTATAACATGCTCGGCTCAGTTACGCCCTCGCCTTCGGCTCGGGCTGAAATTCCGCCTCGCATGTTATAACCATCATTACGCACTAATATCGTAATGTACTATAATATATTTTTTTAACTTTGTTCCATTTTTGCGGAACAAAATGTTTTTCACATGGAATTAAATGTTTCCCTTTCCACTAAAGGGTGTGGAAATTCCAAGTATGAATTTACTTTTCTGTCTACTTTACAATTTAACTATTTTAATATGTAACTTTAAATACCAATTATAATTGCAATGTAAGACAGAAAAACAACTCCATTTTCCATTAGGTAACAAATTCCTAACGAAAAGAGTGACTGTATCACATCTGCTTTTCCAAGAAACCATTACAAAATTGGAACTGTAGCGTTACATTTGTTGAGAGTTTCTTTGTTTCGTGACTGTAACTGAGAAAAGAAAAATATTATTTTGTAACACAGTCATTATACGCGCTTTGGTTGGTGTCTAAAAAGAACGGATTTAAAACTAAAAATACATACAAAAAGTTATTATAAATCAGTACGAGGTTAAAAAGGCGACGTTTATAGAAATTACCAATTGTTTATGTGGACACCCCTCTGATAGCAGGGGTGTTGGTACACAAACAATTCGTCGAAAATAGGTGTTGGTCTGTTTCGTGATGTTTTTGTCCATATTCATCATCATCTCAGCCGAAAGACGTCCACTGCTGGACATAGGACTCCCCCAAGCGTCGCCACAACGATATTCCTATGCGTCTTTCATCTAACATTCGTCTTTGTGTATATATAACAATAATAATATTCAAAATACACAATCTACATAATACAATCCATTTGTTAAAATTAACATAGCAACTCAATTGAGAGCGCATAAAATTTAACTGCCATCTATATACAATGTTATTTCCCTATGGCTTAATGAATGTCTAGATTAGTAGCTGTCCATGCAATCTATTCGGAATACTAACCTAGATGTGGAATACTGAGCCATTAAGCTCTCGCCTGTAATATATAAAGGTAGGTAAGCCCTGTCGTTACTTTATACTGCTAGTAGTGCACTACCTGCATGCATATTACCGTTTTACAGCCGCTAGATTAAGTTTAGACAGCGTAAGTGTTTTTATTTATCGGTCACAATAGGTCTCATTACAAGGATTTTGCTCTAAATTTCCTTGCGTTCATCATCATCATCTCAGCCGAAAGACGTCCACTGCTGGACATAGGCCTCCTCCAAGCGTCGCTACAACGACCGGTCCTGTGCGTCTCGCATCCATCGAATTCCCACAACCCTCGCCAGTTCATCGGTCCACCTTGCATTATCGCATCAGAAATAACGATATCCGTAGGAGAACCAAGGTAGGCAACATAGCCTGAAGAATCGTCAAACTTATGTGGCAGTGGGCAGGACTTTTTTGTAAAAAATATTGGTCTTGCTGACTAACCAATATTTTTTAGGTTGTGTGGGACGTAAATTAAGTACCGCCACTTTCCAAGACTAATTGGATACTAAGCTAATTAGCTGGTAATTAACCTAATAAATACTTCGGGAATTCCGCTGTGGTTACAGCGGTTTCTCCTAAGAGGGTAGCCAGCCTATCGGTATTTTACAGGATGCATTTTCATCTGTATATGAATTACATGCGGCACTCTTCAAAACATACCAAATGAATTAAAAATCATATGAAATTAAAATAATAAACTAACAGAAGATGATATGACAGTACAAAGGGCATCAGAATAAAGACAAAGTAATGAAAATGACTGTGAAATGAAATAAAGTAAATGTAAGTAATAAAAAGGCACGAAAACAAATATAAAGTAATGGGAATGACTGTGAAATGAAATAAAGTAAACGTACATAAGTGTAGATAACACTACAATAAAAAAGAAAGCCATAGCATATTACTAGTGTGCCTGGGGTCATGGATTGATTTCCGAAAGGGAAGCTCTTGACCCTAGAACGAAGGAATAGGGTGGAGTTTAGTCAGTAAAAATCTGACACGCCTACCCGCTCCGCCCAAGAGCGGGAGAAGTCATTCTGACTATTCCCCACTTGAAAAAAAAAGAATATACTAGTATGTAGGTAGGTAAAGGTGAAAGTTATTTCGCCTTTATAATATTTTTGATGCCTTGTTTAGCAAGCTTAGCAGTTGGATTGATTACCGCAATTTATTTTGAGCTGACATACGAACACTTTCTGACGCTTTTCCTCTCACAATCCCTACGCTGCTCTCGGCAATCTAGAAATAATCTGTAAAATCCCGCAAACCGCCGTGAAAAGGGAGCATTCTCAGGCCAGACGGATGTTATGTCTAATCTGAGCAACTGCCCAAGAGATGATTTTGAGTTGTAGTGTATTTTCAAATCACGCGAAGAACTCTAATTACGCGATGCAGAATTTCATAATTTAGTTCATATGTCGAGTTGCCATTGCACTTTTGTTCACGTAATAAATAGGCACATATTAAGGACCTATTACGTGTACGAAGGTGCAATGGCAACAGTGGTAATCGATCATTGTCAGCCTCATGCTCCATTTGCGAAAAAGGTTAATTTATTGTAGGTTAATATAACTTTTTTTATACTGTTCAATACATTAAGGGTGTCGGGAGTCGCAGGGTGATTCCTGACCACCGTAGGCGCGGGCTTGCGGACGGTGAGCAGTGGGTAGCTTGTCGTCGGCCGTCTGACAAGGACCGAGCTCAAGTTGTCGACGGCGCGGAGTGTTTCACACGCTACTCAAAGAGATATCAGCAACCGTAGGGCTGATACCCGTTAGGGTCATAGAGAAACCATGATCCTAGAAGGCAATGGTCATCGGTGTTTTTTCAATTGCTGGCAGGCATCGGTCTTACGAATCAATTTCACTATACATAAACAAATACTTGGTATCAAGAAAAAACATACAGAGTAGGTAAAAACATTTGCCTTTTATAAGATAACCTAATCAACTTGGCATAAAATAAATTCTGTATCTTCATCGTTCACTCAGCGTAAGGGAATGGAGGTGTAATCTAATTCACTTTAATTTCCACAAACCTGTTTTCTTAAGGGTTAATATAAATGCTAATAGCCCGTGTCTTGTGTCTACGCCGTCTCCGTTGGGACGTGTAGACAACACGCTGTGATTGCGATTTATTTTTGCATTGTTACAGGTATAATTAAAGCGGGGAAGACTGGTGTGACATTCACCGAGGTTCGTAGAAAGCACTTTTATTTCATTTAACCTCGTACCTTTCACTTTAATGAAAACTTTATAAGCTTTGTATTCGTCAATCTAAAACTTTTTAATTGTTTACTCGTGCCGATCCACAGTCTTTTGTCTGAAGTAGTGGATTGCAATGCTGTTGAATTGTCGGCCAATTATTTAACTGATAAAGTTTCATTACCTAAATAGGTCAGATTCTTTGCCATTAGGTATAGTCATTGACGTATTGTAGGGTTGTTTTTCAAGAGGGGCTTGGCCCCTTACGTGCCTGATTTTTGTGTGAACCTATGAGTATTCTGATTCCAATTTCGAATCGGTAGCCCAACATCCTGAAGTGGGCGCTAAAGCATACTGGAATGAACACGGCCCAGTCGCCTTCCCAATCCCTTTCTTTATACACCGATAGGTGTAGTAGTATTTTATAGACAGCCATTCTACAGACATCTCTCGTAAAAACTTTAGCGAAGAAAGCTAATCAAGGCTGCGGAATTGTTTGAACCTAGGAACGTTACGGACTACTAAAGGAAAAAGGTAAGTTTTAGTCACCACAAGTCTGATACGAAGTATCTCCATCTTCAAACGAAAAGAGAGTTTTCAATCTATAGGCTTTATTATAATTACAATATAAGTTTCCACGTTAACTTTTTAACAGAATAGATCAGCTAAACACCATGCAGTTGTCATGTAAATCAGACCTCATTTTAAGATAATTTACATGTCAAGCAAGAGCGCGTCTATACAACATTCTAATTGCATTATATTAAAATCGATTATGATAATGACGTCCCGTCGCTGATCGCTTTGTTTCCACAACAATATTGCTAATTAAACAGCGGTTTTGAAATCACTTAGCGAACTAAATTATGCACATAATTAAACAACTTTATGACTGCCATTTAGAGCTAAATTGTATAGAAACAGTTGGAGAAACCCTTTCAAGTTAAGTACCTTTTTAATTTTAAGTGCGAGCGTGTCTTTGCAACATGTAAGGTTTCCGCACGTTTGAAAGTTTGGGTTCTTTGAAACACGTGTAATTGAAGGTTTTAATTCAATGTTCATTTTCTTTTTAGATTTACTACACTACTTATACTATGGTACAGATTGTCTATCGGTACATCGAAATCTTGAAGCGTATGTACGTACGAAAACGCTACGATGTCATTGACATTTTAACATAACATGGTAAGGTCCCAGATCCATCATAATGTATCACAAACTATGAGAACAACATTCCGAACTATTTGTACCACGACGCTAACCGACCTCAATTTGGTGTTCTGACAGGATATCCAGCGCCGACGCCAGTCGCGTGACCAAGACAAATCATCGGAACGCGTTGCCCGCCAAAATCGATTCGCTCGTTTATTTTGTAGGACGATACAAACAAACAGAAGGTAGACCTTCTGTGACCTGTGTGTGTGAGGTGAAGTTTACACACCATTCGCAATATCATCTGTCACAAATTTTAGGCATTTTGGACGTTGTGACTGCTATGGGAATGAATGTGAATATCCCCTCTGATATAGCTGTATGTATCAACATATATATATAACGAACTAGTTCCCTCTAACAGCAACCCTATGCCAACGAGAATAAAGATCACTGTGATGAATAACAAAGTTAATTATGTAACTTCGAAAGAACTCTCCGTAAATAGTCAGATTTCATACCCCAACTACAATGATACAGTCAATAAAAAATGTTAGTATACAGGCGTCTAAATATTATGCTTACGCTAAGTAGGCAAGGTTTTACATAATATTTGTGTTTCATCAGAAAGATCAGATGCGTAGCGCTCACACCGGAGAGACTTCCACCATTCGGAAATGAACCTAATAAACGGATTAAAAAAAACTACTGTAAGGATCGAAGCAGTATACTTACTATAAAAAATTAAAAAGCACCAAGCAACCAGAAACAAGGACACACACATAAAGAAATAGTTTCTGCTAACCCCTTTCGGAAATAGGCTTGAACTTAACACGTGTGTGTAACAATGGACAGCTTTCAATGAGCAGAATTATGTTTATTGTCTACCTATATACCTATGTCTTTTGTTGACTGTACGTGTAAATGGTGCTGGTAAATCCGATATCTTGATAATACAGGCCTGGCATGAACACTAATGCCTTCTTCCTTATAAGAGTGACGACACATTTACCCTCTGCCTATACAGACAAAATGGCTGGTTTTAGTGACACCATTTTTCGTAGAGACACTTAAGTTCGATGGAAAGCCTTACCGAGTGTAGTCATATAGCAACATGTGGAATCACTCAAGATGGAGAGGCTAAATTTAACAGAACCTGCGTCAATTTGATCCAAGTCAGTGGTTTCCAACCTTTTATTGACCTGGGACCACTTTTAGTTCTTTGTTGTTAGCAGAGTGCTATGAAAGAAAATGGTGTTAGTGATAGCATGACGATTGACAGGATAGAATGGAAGAAAAGAATATGTTGTGCCGACCCCATATAAAAGTGCAGGAAGATGATGATGTTGTTAGCAGCTCCAGAATAATGTTCATCTAAAAGAAACTTTTATCATAACTTCAAAACTTAAAGCACATATAGGTGTGTACTGAATATGAAGTTTTGTTGTTATTCTTTGAAAGTTAACTTAGCTTCAATGTTATTTTTCAGTTGGAAATTTGGACGGTTTAAACCTTTCGCGTGCCAAATGTTACATATGAAATACGTAACATATGGTCTGCGAAAGGGACCATCACACGGTCCACAGGCCATAGGTTGGACACCACTAGTCTAACTAGAGCTTCCGAACAAAGCAAATTTTCTATGAGTATAGACGATTTTCATGACATTTTGGAATTTTTAATTATAACTTTCAGGGTCTGACAGTGATTACAGCGCTTATTTGTTTGATTCGTTTTTTACAATTATATTTTATTTATATGTTTATCTAAGTACGTATTTACTATTGTATTTCTTTTCTGTTTATTTATCTAATTAGTTGCACCGACATGTTTTGCTACTGGCACAAAATGCCTAAGGCAATAAGTACAGTATTTTGTTTCAGCTGTATAGAGTCATTATCTTGAGCCTCAGAGGAATGAACTTCCATGAGTCACTAGAACAGTTAAGTTCGAAATTTTCGTTGAAAGAAAGAACAGAAAGAAAAACATTTCATTTGTGGAAAATGACACAATCTTAGGACTAGCTTAGTTTACTACTTCGTAAGCTTTTACACAGAGCCGTGGGTAGTAAACTTTCAAAATGTCCATCTCACAAGAAATACTATCGCCACTTTCACATTTTTCAAAATTATAATTTGTGTCGTTGTGGCGTAACTTTACCAAAGTAGCCGCGAAAAAGCTGATATTATCAAGGTTCAAAAGGAAATCTTTAAAATCGTCTCAATACGATCAAAGCGCGCCGCCTCGAAAATTGCAAACCGCTCTCGAATAATAAGAACCAATGCACCAATTTTTTCGCAAAGAAAAACGCGAGCTCAGCCGTATCCGGACTATCTTTTATATCAATAGGGGCGAGCAAAAACCATAAATTTTCTCCCCAGTGAAAAGAAAAACTGATTATTATCTTTGGTGGCCCTTAGATACACTCTAACCCAGCTGCGTGATGACATCTTTGAGGGTCCATCAAAAGTCTAATCTTGTTTACAACTCCCCGGAAACCCATGCCAATGATACTTAACAGAAATTGATAGTCTGCCGTCTATTGATATAACTGAGCCTATTGAAGCGAGCCATACAATGAGACCGGGTAGCAATCAACGGGACGAGCCTATTGTGACAAATCCGATACCTCCCTTTCATTTGACGCATTGAATTCATCAGCCGCTCATACCAAGGACTCTACAAAGGAAAATAATAATATTTCTAATATATAAATTATATTTGTTGGAAAATGTATTTAGAATATTATGGTTGAATCAAGGGCCTGATACAGAAGGCACTACTCCTTGATTCGGCTCGCATTGTGAGGAGGTTCCTGTCTCTGGAGCCCTAACCACCGATAGCTTGAACCCTGCTCCCAACACTGGTGGACTTCTATTTTTTTATATTTACAAATGTTTTTTTTTGTAAGACGGTTAAACCGTCCGTTAACCGTCCAGACCGTGCTCGAGTCGTCGACGGCGCGTAGTGTTTTACGCGCGCCTCAAAAAGTTGTCTGCAAAACCGTAAAGGTCCAGAAAGACCGAAGCCTACTGGGCCTGGAACACAAAGGCAAAGAAGGAACATAGGTATGGTTTTAGTCAGTAAAAGTCTGACACGCTCTCCCGCTGTACCCTAGAACGGGACAAGTCATTAGATGATTTGAATCATACAATTGGTGGCGTTATCGCATTTCACAATTTCTTTTAGCCAACAAATAATTGAAATGTTCTTATGAAAATATCCACTCCTGACAATGAGTGTAATAAAACCATTTTAACAAAAAAAAACACCGACTTCAAAAATAAAAAAGTATTCCAAAACAAATGAATATGCACTAAAAAGTAAAAAATAATTGCGTATTTTTATAAGCTTACAATTATTTTTATTTTAGGAGTCGGTGTCAGCCAACTAAGACAGGTTTGTTATTTATTATCACTACACTTAAACATCACAGTTTTACACCAGTTGTAAGTAGTTGTACTTAATTGTTAGTAAGTTGGTATTATTATTGCTAGGTTGTTGGCGTTTCCTTGGCTGACACCGACTCCAAAAATAAAAATAATTGTAAGCTTATAAAAATACGCAATTATTTTTTACTTTTTAGTGCATATTCATTTGTTTTGGAATACTTTTTTATTTTTGAAGTCGGTGTTTTTTTTTGTTAAAATGGTTTTTTATTTCTTGATTTTTAGTGAATCTGATGGACACTAATTACTTATTTGAGTATGGGTAGACCTACTAAACGCGCTGCTCATAGAGACAGCGCCGTTTAAATAAAACAAAGGAGTATATCGTACTAAGTCGTGTCAAAAGTTTGGCAGGCATAGTTTTATCGGATTTGGACGCCAACAAATTGTTAAATAAACCACACGACGATAGATCATTGCAGGATATGACAAGACTACGAAATCTGTCTTCCGATAATGAAGGTCACACATAAGTACCTAAGTCATAATACACCTTTTTTTACGAGGCAAAATCATCCAATGAGTCCTCCCACCCGGAGTGGAGCGGGACGGACTGTCAGACTTTTACTGACAGTCATACTACTGTCATACCTACTCATCCACAGTGTTCCTTCAATAGCCCTTTAAGTTCCAGGGTCACGGTTACCCAAGGACAGTACCGCGACCACGGACCAGCTAACGTAATTAGGACGCATGAAATTTGAAGAGTTTTGTTCACATAACCGAATATCTCATCAGAACAAACATACTTTTTTTCGAAATAGTTTTTTTAACCTTTTTTTTTTTGTTTTTTTTTTTGTTGTCGAGACGTGATATTATGTAGTGTGGTGGCGTAAACAATGCATAGATATGCTATAGCAACAATCGCGGTTAATCTGCTGTTATTTATTGAAGAGTTCCCTCGATTTCTTCAAGATCCCATCATCAGATATTGAAATGGTGACAATGGGACCACACGGGAAGCACCAGCTTTCAAATAAAAGAAAAATAATGAAAATCGGTTCACCCAGTCGCAAGTTATGAGGTAACAAACATAAAAAAAAAAAAAAAAAAAAAAAAAAAATACAGTCGAATTGAGAACCTCCTCCTTTTTTTGAAGTCGGTTAAAAAGAGCATGGCAGGTGCTACGACGGAAAAAATCTTTATTTCAGAGTGAATCAAGAATAAGGATAAACTGTACAATACAAAGAAAAGATCTACAGTTGTTTACTGACTATGTCGCTATTCCTGAGGCCCTATAACGAGCTCTTAACGTGATCCATTTGGCGACCTAAACTGAACAATTAAAGGAGCTATATAGGGTGTATAGCCCCATCCCTGTTTCTCACTCGCAAGCCTGTCATTTTAACACGTATAGGTAGCATAGTAAAAGTGGTAAGCATTCATAAGGGCCTTCACCACCTCTAAACCTACCTTAACAGTCACCCTAAAGTTAACCGATTGATGATTTCAATGCGATCACATAACTCTTCCTTTTCCAAAACAAACCTAACGGAAATCTTACGCGGCGTCCCACGTGAGCGTTTCACGGCATTGCGGTTGCGTAGCGATCCGATGCGATTTTCGCGAATTTAGCCCAACGCGATAGCTAGGTATGTCCTACGTGCACTCTTAGTCGCCGCTTTAAACGCCATTTATATTATACAACTAGCTGACCCGGCAGACTTCGCACTGCAGCTTTTTTTTCGATTTTTTCTCACCTTTTATACCTTCCCTAGACCTCCACAAACATTTCAAGACCAAGATAGGATAAATCCGTTCAGCTGTTTTCGAGTTTTAGCGAGACTAACGAACAGCAATTGATTTTTATATAAATAGATTTACAGTAACGCAAGCAGAGTTCACGGAAAAATTTCAAACCAACAATTCGCGACTATTTCGCTTCCACTTACCACCGCACCGCACCTACGTAGTAGTTGGCGAGTGAAGTGGTCTGTTCCCTCACGCATGCATGCTTCCATCGCTAGCATTACTGCTTCGCAGAAAAGAGCAACCGCCCGCCTTTGACAAATGCTCTCGACACACTCAATTTTATACCGAATTCTCCGTACTACTGCCTAATTGCGAATTCTACTTGCCTTAGTCTGTTTCCCCTGGGATACTGTAAATTTTCTGAGAAAGTTCTATAGCCTTCATGTATTTGATAGACACTGAATTTGTCACTGAGATGGATGCTAATGAGTTCGTTAGAAGTCTACCATAATTTTAGGCTACAGTGTTGTTTGAAAGAGTTACCGCGGCCCTGAAACGCAAAAAGCAACTTAATGAAAACCCCAGTTATAGGGATGCGGACAACAAGGAAAGGGCAAATTGATGTCCAGCCGTCCGGTAATGATCAAGCCCTAGTATGCAGAAGACGAAGAAGCCCGCTAGGGCGTCAATAACGTTTGAAAAAATTATCACGGTAACTCTGCGCTCCATAACTCGAGTAGCAGATGTCGACTCGACGCCGTCGAGGGCGACCGCGGCGAAGGTGGTGTGACGATCTGATCATGTTCGCGGGACAAACTTGGCCAGAGATGGCCCAAGATAGAGAGATTTGGAAGGAGAAACGGGAGGCCTTTGCCCAGCAGTGGGACATAAACTAGGCTATTTAAAAAAAAAACTTTCAACCTGGTGGCTAGTCCTTCTCGCTCTACCCAGAGCGGAAGGAGTTATTTGATGATTGTCCACCCTGAAGTTAAAGACTTTTACTGACTAAAATCCTCCCGTGTCTCTACAGTTGCCATTTGGTTTTCAAGAGCGCGGCAACTCTTTCGAACAATCCCCGAGCCCAAGAATAAATACCTAGTCGTGCTCAGCCGCGATCGTTTTACTCGCTTTGCCCTAGTCTACGCCTCGATAATTCGAGTATCTAACACGCTCCAGATATATTGAATAGACGTCCTTAATTACATAGACTCGGATTCATGCAAGAATTTCGTCATGAATAGGAAACTCTTCAATTTTGTAATACTGGATAAGATATTCACTCCTTGCCTTTTACTTGCCTTCATTTGAAGATATGAGCTGTTACTAGGCTAAATTACAGAACATTATATATTAATCTTATATTAGTTATTCTGTTCGTATTGAACTCTTGAAGATGGAAAATGTCGACCAAGCCGACGGACCCAGAAAACAGTGTTTTTTTTCTCATCACCCCATTTGGTCAGACTAAGGTCTTAAACCATACCGCCTCGTCTTCAGTAGTAAATATTTTTGAGCAACATTAGCATACGGATACTTGGAAAACTTCGCTGAGGTAATCAACACTACAATAAAATTCTCAACTAAATTTTACCGAGATCGCACCTGTTTCAATGATTTCTCATATTATCAATTGCGCAGACACTTAAGATACACCAATTTTACATCTCAATATCCACAAAGAATCAATTTACGAATAATAAATTAAAACACAGTTACTGACCTTCACTCAAAAAATCCCGCCAAAAACTCCCAGAAAGAAGTGCGACGACATTTACTAACTGTCATGTCTTTTTACCTATACTCTTTTGTACTTTTGTTCTGTAAGACCGTTTTCACATCTTCCGATCCGATATCGGTATCGGACGCCGATACGATATCGGGGTAAGGTAAATGTATGAGATATGTACCTGTCTTTCATATTGTCCGACCCGATATCGGATATCGGAGCACAGCTTTTCATACATTTTACTTACCCCGATATCGTACCGGCGTCCGATACCGATATCGGATCGGAAGATGTGAAAACGGTCTATGGATGTCAAAAAAAAAAGCCAAACATATTTTAGGTCCTGAAAAACAATTGTCATTTAATTCGGTCGTACAAAATACTCCAGCCGTAACTGGCCTCAGCCAGTGAAAAAAAATCAATGACACCAATAAATATTATTAAGAAGAAAAATAAAGAAAAAAACTTAATGGTATCTTAGAAGTTTTTTCAAATTACGGACAGCTATCTTGCGTTTTGGGTCTTAGATTATTCCACCTCCTTTTTAATAGTATCCACTATCATTATATTAACTTGTGAAGTAAATTTGGTTTAGTTTTGTATCTCATTAAGTGTATGCAGTACCTGGAAACTGGTAAAATGAGGCAGAGAATTTTGTTTGTTTACCTCAGCATATTCTAATGTCCCAAAAGATAGATAAACTAGACAAAGCTTATTAGGCAATATGGTTGAAAGACAAAAGATACAATAAAATAAAAAAAAAACTCTAATATCTTGCTTGATTAGTTAAAAGGTAAAATATTTTTAAAATTTTTGGTTATTATTTCCTCATCTTAATTCCGATCTATATAATTATTTTTTCCCTTATTATGCTTGCTGCTCTCCTCTAATTTGTTCTAATATTATAAAATTCCTTTTTACTTTCAAATTTCTTTAGGGAGCTTTGATCTCTGAAATTACCGAACCAATTTTGATTTTTATTTTTCAGTAACATTTAGCTGCAGGAGATCTATCTACTAACTATCTAACTATCCTGGAGTAGTAAACTACACTACAGGTATCGACCCAATTATTTATTTTTCATAATATCTTGTTTTGCGGATAAAGCCGCTGACAGAAGTTCTAGATTATGATGAAATAGGAGGTTTAATGAAACCGCGCGTTATATACACACTTCATCATTGTTTGGCTCTGTACACTATACCTATGTACTTCTGGCAGTCCGTCAGACAACTTTACTAATGTGACCTAGTTCCTGAACAAACATCATATAATACAGGCTGATGTTTCTTCATTACGAACTGTTCTGATAGTGGAAGTAACCATTTATGGATAAGAAACAAAAGAAGAAAGTTATTCAAAGAAAATAAGGTTACAGAATCTGTACACTACATTAGCCTATCACATACCCGCGAAACGAGACACAATAGTAATACAATAACAGCGCGGTCACATGGGACCACGGCCACACAAGGCTGGGGCCACGGTCACTTGAAACAAACCCACAACCCGAACTACTTTTACCCCGAATTGCATAAAAATATGTACTTCTTCGTACATTTACCTCGTTATGCGAATACAAAATGTAAGTAAGAACTAAACTGGTGTTTCAAATAATCACAGTAAATTATTTTTATTTTTGGAGTCGGTGTCAGCCAACTAAGATAGGTTTGTTATTTATCACTACAAAACATCACAGTTTTACACCAGTTGTGTAAGTAGCTGTACTTAAATGTTAGTAAGTTCATATTATTATTGCTAGGTTGTTGGCGTTTCCTTGGCTGACACCGACTCCAAAAATAAAAATAATTGTACCTGCTTACAAAAATACGCAATTATTTTTTTACTTTTTAGTGCATATTAATTTGTTTTGGAATATTTATTTTTTGAAGTCGGTGTTTTTTTTTGTTAATTAAAATTGTTTTTTATTTCTTGATTTTTAGTGAATCTGAAAGACACTAATTACTTATTTGAGTATGGGTAGACCTACTAAACGCGCTGCTCATAGAGACCGCGCCGTTTAAATGAAACAAAGGAAGACAGGGAGAATCGCCTATTTGAAAAAAGGAAACTTAACTCAAGGACAATTTCAGTCGCGTGAAGTAGCAACATATGGTAGAACACTACCAGAGAACGTGATTCCCAAGGACGTCAACAGCTGTGGTGTGGTTTTCTCTCATCAATAAAAATTGGCCTCGAATACCGAGTGATGTTGAGACGCAACATCGCCGTATCAAAAGGACTAGTGAATGGAGCTATGGATATTATAAAAAAAATCAAATGGCCAGCCTTGTGTAGAGACCAACTGGAGGATGGCGAGCTACCAGATGCCGTATATATTAAATTTGATGACTAGTCTATTGGGCTTAGACTTAATTAAAAATAATGGTTGGATACCCATACCTCCATCTAGTACTACGTTTCAGGCATTGAGAGGTTACGGAGATGTGGAGCGCCGTATGTTGCATCTAAAATTAAGCTGGGCGGTTACAGTTCACAAACTCCAAGGTACCACCCTTGAAAGAGCTGTAATTGACCTTGGCAAAAAAATTGCTAAAGGGCAAATATATATTGCACTAAGTCGTGTCAAAAGTTTGGCAAGCATAGTTTTATCGGATTTGGACGCCAACAAATTGTTAAATAAACCACACGACGATAGATCATTGCAGGAAATGACAAAAAAAAGACTACGAAATCTGTCTTCCAATAATGAAGGTCACACATAAGTACCTAAGTCATAATACACCTTTTTTTTACGAGGCAATATCATCCAATAAGTCCTCCCACCCTGAGTGGAGCGGGCGGGACTGTCAAACTTGTACTGACAGTCATACTACTGTCATACTCACCCACAGTGTTCCTTCAATAGCCCTTTAAGTTCCAGGGTCACGGTTACCCAGGGACAGTAGTGCGACCAAGGACCAGCTAACGTAATTAGGAGGCATGAAATTTGAAGAATAATATCTCATCAGAACAAACATCTAATTATGTTTATTTTAGTTTCAGTATTGCGTTTTTCGTAAAACGTTGAAGTGCCCTTAAACATATTTTTTTTAGAAATAGTTTTTATAACCTTTGTAGTGAGTACAGACGTGATATTATGTTGTGTGATGGCGTAAACAATGCTTAGATATGCTATAGCAACAATCGCGGTTAATCTGCTGTTATTTATTGAAGAGTTCCCTCGATTTCTACAAGATCCCATCATCAAATATTAAAATGGTGACAATGGGACCACACGGGAAGCACCAGCTTTCAAATAAAAAAAGAATCATGAAAATCGGTTCACCCAGTCGCAAGTAATGAGGTAACAAACATAAAAAAAAAAAATACAGTCGAATTGAGAACCTCCTCCTTTTTTTGAAGTCGGTTAAAAATACATAAATCCTACCCCCCCTAAAAATCTACGTTAAGTCTGCCTGTAGATACCTACCCCACAAAATTCTAGTAATCCGCATGAAACCGAACACTACATCTTTGTCACATTCATCATATCCAGATTGTAAACGTCCACAGAACATGTGCTTCCTAATGGACTCGTAAACTTTATGTCGATACGTGAAGAGAGGTAGACCGGGGTAATGGAGAAAGGTAGTATTGTTATTTTAAGAACAGCTATTTTTACACGTAAATTATATCAAGTTTACACAGCTATTCTCAGGTGAGGTTTAACTCCTCGTTGGAAGTTTCACTCCTTGTTAAACTTAAATCTATCTACACTAATATAATAAAGAGGTAAAGTTTGTTTTTTTGTTTGTATGAGGTCATCTGTGGAAGTACTGGTCCGATTGCCAAAATTTTTTCACAGAACAAGTAATAGCTAAAAATCACCCATGTTCCCGTAGCGCTGGATACATAGATAGAGACCAGTAAAAGGATCATAAATCATAACATGCTAGAAACTATGTGAATGTCAATTTCTATTGCCGTTAAAACAAGAAATAAAAAAACCGACCAAGAGTGTGTCGGGCCACGCTCAGTGTAGGGTTCCGTAGTTTCCTGTCCGTCACAATAAGTGTTCCCAATTTTTCAAAAACTGTTCGTCCCATCAAGTTCAAAATAATTTTCCTAGAAAGTCTTTATAAAGCTCTACTTTCCAGATTTTTTTCATATTTTCTAAACTTATGGTTCAAAAGTTAAAGGGGGGGGCATTGTTTTTTACTTTTGGAGCGATTATTTCCGAAATTATTGATATTATCAGTATTCATTTTTGAATACCTATCCAACAATATATCACACGTTAGGTTTAAAATTAAAAAAAAATCACTTTCCACTTTACATATAGGGGGCTACCCTAATAAAACATATTTTTCCAATTTTATTTTACCACTTTGTCGGCGTGATTAATATACATATTGGTACCAAATTTCAGCTTTCTAGTGCTAACTGTCACAGAGATTAAGCGAGGACGGACGGACGGACATGGCGAAACTATAAGGGTTCCGTTTTTGCCATTTGGCTACGGAACCCTAAAAACCTGATAAGTGCAACTCGGACGCGTGCACTGAGGATTCCTTACAAACTTACCTGTCGAGAATAATTAATTTATAGACATTTTGTGCTACTATTGACGCATAAAATATCTATAAATGCTAATACGATGCTACAACATTGCGATGCACGTTACTGCGAAAGACCGTCTCAGCGAAAGCATTAAACGTCCATGCACGTTACCCCGAAAATCATTTCTACAAAGCTACTTACTTTACTTCGATAATCTTTAGCAAAAGATCTTTACTGAGATACTATTAGACTTCGACATATACTCGTCCTTCAATAACTTTAATTACCTTTAGGGCCTGTTTAACAATGTCCGAGTAGGCACTACTCACTGAATAAATTCAAAAATGGAACAGAATTTGTATGAAATTATCTGCCAATCAAGATACTTGAAACTTAATCATAGGTGGTGAAATAGGCCCTTACTCTAATTAAAACTACTTTGCTAATTAGTTATCCACATTTTTTTCATTTATCAATTATTACATTATCACTCTAAGGGCCTGTTTCACAATGTCCGAGTAGGCACTACTCACTGAATAAATTCGAAAATGTGACAGAATTCGTATGAAATTATCTGTCAAGTAAGATACTCGAAACTTAATCATAGGTGGTGAAACAGGCCCTCAGAAAGATAATAATATGTTTTGAATAGGCTTAATAAATTATAAACCAAAACGAATAATTAACAAAATAATGTAGAGTAGTAGAGAGTACATTATTTTGTTAATATTCCATATAAAAATATAAATGAATCAAATAATTTGTAAAGAAAAGTTAGTATTATTTCTTCATGTACTCATAGCATATATACGAGTACATAATATATGTATAAGACATCAATATATAAAAGTTAATAATATGTTATACCCTTAAGTTGCACCTACCATGTAATGTTTCTGCCTAAGGGCATTAAGTGCGCCTTTGTGCAGTGTTTCTTACTAGTGCATAAAGTTTGAATCTATAAATTAATGTTAAGGTAGTTATGTTAGGGTCCCTTATTGCCGAATTCATGAAGGCATTTTCTACCAGTTAATCAAGAGTTTTTTGGGGTAGGTAATACCTAATGAATTCTCAACCTCTTGAGAGGAGGGAGAGGGCATGTCTTTTACTGACTAAAACTCACTGTATTTCAGTTGAGCGTTTTTCCTTTCAGAAACTCCACGTGGCCCTTTCAACTCCAACTCTTTGAGCAGCGCGTGGAACACTAAGCACCGTAGGGTCGAAGAATGACCGCAATGTGAGAGCCGCGGAAATTTGATAATTGCGAGACGCACTGGACCGAGTTCATGCGGGATGGCATATGTACCTAAGTCAAGTAGTGGTCGTCTTTCAGCAAAAACGATGATGAAGCAAACACACAAAAGAACTCTTTAATATAAATTAGTAAGCAAAACACTCGATAATCAACAAATCATTTGTTAGCTCACACTATTAGCAATGTCAAGAACATACACGGTACGCAATATGATGGAAACTGATATTCACTAAATAACGTTCGCAATTACGCTCCTTCACTCACACAACAGCTACTAATAACATTATGTACAAAATACGATCAGAAATTATCGAGACTACGAATTATAATCAAGGTATTACTCGCTTAACTGTGAAATAGTGATAAGGGCAAGACGGTTATAGAATTATGATTATTTCGTTTGGAATTGGAATAGCTACCCTGGTGGCCTAACCGTAGGGGCCCAGCAGGATCGAAGCCTACTAGGACCATGGGTTCGCTTCTGAAAGGAAAAACCTTGGCCCTGGAACGCAACGCAAGGCAAAGAAGGGACATACGAGCGGGTTTTAGTCAGTAAAAGTCTGACACGCTTTCCCGGTTCGCCCAAGAGCGGGAATGATGTCCCAACCATATAAAACACGTTGGTCTGTTGGTTTAAAACTCACCCGAAAAACTCACTCGTGTGTTCTTTCAGCTGCCTTTTCCTCTTACGAACAACCCTGCTTTGATTTAGGATTAGGTGGGTAGTATGATTTATGAACCCAAGATTTCAAGATTTCCGGTTCCTCTCAAAACATTTATTCAAATTCAGAATTCGTATGAATAAATATCTTAATTTGGATACCTTAGCTAACATAATCGTAGAGAGAGAGAGAGTTATCAAAAATTCAGACAGAAGTATCGTATTTTCCAGTAACTGGGTTGTAGAAGTCTGATAGGCAGTCTATATGAAACACGCGTATCCAGCTGCATCCGGTTAGACTGGAAGCCAACCACAAACTAGATGAGAAAAAGGCTACAGAGATGAATGAAAAAATCAGACACGAAGTAGAAAGCCTAAAACTCAATTATGTAATATCTGTTTAGAACCAAGAGAAAAATGTCTTCCGAATGTAAATTATTTTAGACCGGAAAATAAATCTGTCGAAAGAGGGTTAACCGAATGCCTTCCTCTTTTCCTGTTTATTTTAATTTGTGTCTTAAGGGGGATGCTCAAAGGTAGCTGCGAAATTGAAATTTTCTTATATTCTTTATTGTACACAATTTTTGCAGGTATCTGCATAGTATAATATTATGTATGTGTGGTAAGCGTATTTGTCACGTTGAGGAAGCAGAAAAACGTGTGATGATTTTCTTTTTCAAGTGTTTTTAGGTTGAAAATCATCCAACTTCTGCGCTCTAGGATAGAGCACACAGCCCCCGGTGTCATACTTTTATTGACAAAAACTAAACCTGTGTTCTTCAGTTACTTTTTACTTTCTAGGACCATGAGTTGCCTTTTCAGAAATTCTTGAATAGCCTCATCACAATTGGGTCATTACTTTCTACTTAATGGTAAGCAGCATAATTTATTTCTTGTATTCTTAATTGTAAATGTACACCTCATGAAAACAGGACCAATATTTATAAAAGCAAGGTACAATGGACGGTCTTATCGCACGGGACAATCTCTTACAGAAAACCTTTGAATGGATCGACGCAAGGAGATAAATTGGGAGCGTCAGTATACAAACACCAGAAATAATAATATTGGTAAGACATCATTTTTATGCTAATATTATAAAGCTGAAGAGTTTGTTGATTTGTTGGAACATGTTAATCGCAGGAACTACTGGTCCAATTTGAAAAAGTATAAGTGTTGAAAATAAAGAAAGTTTTAATTCAAGAGTGAATAGGTTACTTCTAGGCAAGCGTGCTTCATCGTCGGCCTTATCATCGCTTACCAGCAGGTGAGATAGTGTTCAAACGTGATACTACGGGTAGTTAAAAAAAATTGCCTATTTATCGAGGAAGGCTATAGGCATGAACATTATTACGCTACAACCAGTAGGAGCGAAGCAGGAACCAAAGACGTAGATGAAACCGCGAGGGATTACTAGTCCTATGATTAAAAAATACATAATCATCGTTTAAAACTGTTTACTTCAAGCTTAATTACAAAACATGTGTATCTTGTACAATATATTACTTTGCTTTAAAACTTCTTGAAGATACAAAGTTTGTAACACAAAATACTAAAGTTTCCAAATCCCTACGCTTTGGGATTCAAAATGTCTTCTACGTTCGTGAAATACCCATAACAGTGTCATGATATTTACTGGTGAGAATAAACAGTAGGTATTTGTGTAAAAGTGAGGAAAATATCAAGACGGGTGTTTCGAGTATAAATGTTTTGAGTTTTAGCGATACGAAGGGATGACAAAAGAAACAAAGGAGACTGTGTGAAAGATCATAAATATGGCTAGAAGCAGGATGACTTCTGAGATAAAGCATGATAGAGTATCTGACCAACAGTATTAGTTTCAGAAAGTTCTTGTTTCAGATTCAGCAGGAAGAAACGTCCGGGTGTCACTAATGTAAAGAGCAAGCCGTGCATGCAGGGAGCTAGCTGTGCATGCAGGGAGGAAGCTGTACATGCGGGCAGCAAACCTTGCATGCAGGAAGCAAATCGTGCATGCGTCGAGCAAGACAAGAGGTGCGCATAGAGAACACGGTGCTAAAGCATGCCTTTCATAAAATCAACTATTTTCGATATAAGACATTAATATAAACAACCAAATATTATGAATATTCAGTGATGTTTTCTGACGTGTGACACAACACGTGTAAGTACGGTTATCAAAAAAGTTAAATCCACTAAATAATTAATTCAACCTTCATCACATTTAGGATCCTGTTGTTCGTTATTATTTGGAAATTATATTTGTTTACTGTCAGGTTGTTTACTTTCAGGTATTTGTTATGCAGATAAAACGGTAAATACATTAACGATAAAAAAATCACACATACAGAATTTCTCCTGTATTGCGAATGCATTGCGATTATAAACTGTCATACCTATACAAACACCCAGATTCTGAACAACTAACTTTTGGCGATACAAGTATTTGTCCCATGCGGGAATCTAACCCGTGACACACAGTGCAACAGCCAATAGCTCAGCCACTGCGCTAACCATGTAACGTTAAAAGAAGATTATGAACGAAGCCAAATTTCAATAATTATAAAATAGCTTTGTTGGGTTTAACTTACATATATTTTTATTCATTACCGAAACTTCTAGTTTCGGATTATTATGCTAAAATATATTCATTTCTGTAACCCAGGAGCTTTCATAAAGATAATATTTATGCTAACACTAGGCTTAGCTAAAACCATTTATTTAATTAATTTTATAGGCGTCCTTAGGTAGAGTACGAAGGATCTACTTTTATATGCGAAGCACAATCTAAATTTATAATCGCGTTAATTATTACAATAGGATTATCTATAGATAAATATATCAGTAGCAACATAACATTTCTTAACCGACTTCAAAAAAGGAGGAGGTTTCCAATTCGTCGGAATACTTTTTTTTCGAACACGAAGGATTTGAAAAAATATAAAAATATAGGTATATTTGAAAGGTGGTATGGTCATCAGGATTTGATGATAGGATCCTAGAAAAATCGAGGAAATTAACAATTTTATGGGCATACCTGTAACAGTCATATTTTATAGGTACCTTACTACAGAACTAACTCATTACTTAGATATAGCTGAGGGGTCACACAACTAATACACATTTTACAAAGACATAAAACTGAAATCAAAATACACTAAGTAAAAAATGCAATATAACTTTAATTTCGGAAATTAAAACGTTAATTCGTTTTTTTTTGTATATAATGTAGCCAATAGGACTCCATTATAATGATCGGAAATTTTTTTCAAGTCTAAATAGTATTTTAGCTATTAGACCCCCGCCAGTTATGTCCATAGTGAGTGAGAAAAACAAATCTCTCTAATTCAATACTAGTAAAAGTACAGTAAGTTTTTCATTATTTGTCAAAACCACTCTGTTATTCCATACTTCACTACTAACTTTAACAAACAACAAAACTTTTTATCAAACTATGATTGAAAAGTTGATCTATTACCGACTGTAAAGTTTTGAGCACTTTACTAACTTTGTTCTTCAGAAGTGCAAGCCACTGTAGAGCTTATGTACATTGTTATTGTGGACATTATTGTGTCTTATGTTTGTCATTGAAAAGCCTCGGAAACAAATCCTCATTTAAATGCTTTTGTTGGTCACAGAATTAATTTAATATCCCTTTTAAGGCCCTCTTGGTGTTAGTCACAATTTATCGTCTCTGAAAAATGTTACTTTTCTTTTTTCTCTAAAAAAATATTCCCGTTGTGCCATTCTTCAGTTTTGATAAATATGTTTTCTTCGAAAGTTATATTCAAATCTCTTTTAGTCTCTAAATAATATGTGTTCAAAGATGGACTGAAATTCCTCAGGGGACATCGGCAACGAAATAAGACTTTTGAAAAATCATGTTTAAATCTAATTCCCTAAAGACAGATTTCAACATTTTTAATATTTCGTATTCATATATTTTAGCTAGTGAGTTATGGTAGTACCTATACAGGTTGAATATGACCGCATTGAAAGTGGCAAACGCTTTGAAATTGTAAATCGCAATCCCGGGAAAGTGTCGATTGTTAACCCATCGATTCTGAATATCCGCTGACCCCGATTGAGGGCTGCCGTACTCGGTATAAGATTTGATTCTTTGATTCCACATCAAGGAATTACTTTCTTTGAATATTCAGATGACAAAATGTCCACTGGTTTGTAATTATTGTTATTTTTCATTGGAACAAATGAAAAATCATAATGAATATTAAGTGTTAGGAGAGTAAGAGTATAGCTGGCTATGGCCCACAGGCCATTGCCAGCCAGGTTTATATCATGTATATTAACAAACATATAATCAACCATTTTGTGGCTTGTAATCCTCTTTTTAAAAGGAAAGTAGATAAGGAACCTCTTTAACGCAACCACAATGCTAATTTGTTTTTGATTCGCCCAAACATTTTCTACGTGGGTAGTTATCTGGACCGATATCGCTAAACGCTAGGTGACTCGCCTGTTAGTCTGGCTCACACAAAATGATCACGATGAACTAGTTAACTGATAACACGTACAAACAGTGTAGACGATGTCTTATCGTAGTGCACATATTTATTTGAACTTTCACAATTTGCATGTTTATTAACTGAGCATGTTTTCTGTTTACAAACCTAATTCTTGCATCTATTTTTATGGTATGGTGCACACATGTTCTATTCAATCATACTCGTATTAATCTTCTTTTGCTCTAGTATCGATACGAATCTGGGAGTTAGTTACCTATATTTATGCCATCTGCTTTTTTGTAAGTGGAAAATCATCCAACGACTTCTCCCACTTTTGAATGGAGCGTACCTTTTTACTTCAAAAGATGGCTATAACCACAGAACAGTTGAAAGAACTGTTCTGTGGCTATAACTTGCCGTCTCACAATGCAATTCAATTCAATTTATTTATTATTTTTGTAATGATATCACGATGGCAGGCGCTACCTCGCACTAACTACCTACCCTCGCGCAACTTCGCAACGGCTTGCGGTGTCATGCATCGTCCGGCCAGCAGTAAGTAGCACAGGGGCCTTATCGTGACGTGTTAAAATGACGAGCGAGACCGTTTTCATTAGTCGATAGGGCCCGCATGCCGGGTGCGAGAGATTTCTGGAACGCATGCCACAGGGCCCGCATTCGGGAAACCGTTTTCATTAGTCGATAGAGTCCGCGTGCGGGGTGTAGGAGAACCTCCATGTTCGTCGACAGTTATTAACAAGAGTGGCACTAAAACAGACGAATTTGACTCACGAGTCACGACCCGCATGCTGTATATCGACCGATGAATTTCATTGGTCGATATCACGGTCGATATAAAGCATACGGGGAATCATTGCAGACGGTATAACGAACATGTATCGACTTGTAACTTTCATTGGTTGCGGTATACCGAACGAATTAATGACCAGTGAAATTGCGCCATGAAAGAGAGAGTCCGTATGGATCCTCGATGTCCAGAGTGAGATTTTTATATTGGTTTTACAAAGTAGGTAAATTTATACCCTGTTAATAGAGTAATAAAGTTCAATATTGTACTAACAAATATTTCAATTATGACTTTGCATATCCTCGTGCTAGACCTTTTAAACCAAAGATCAGCAGAGCGTGAATAAAAATTTTGCCATACTTTACCGCGTGTCCCATCCACGCCGTGTCAAACCGCCATAAAACCACTTTAACACTTTTACTAACTCAAAATCCCCTCGAGTTCCATCCGTTCATTATCATCATTTCAGCCGAAAGACGTCCACTGCTTCCCCAAGCGTCACCACCACGACCGGTCCTGAGCATCTCGCATCCTTCGGAATCCCGCGATTCTCACCAGGTCATCGGTCAACCTTGTAGGAGGCCTTCCAGCGCTGCATATTCCGGTACGCGGTACGACGGTTCCTTCCATTTTACTTTGCTCTTTAGGGCTGCTTTACTTAGCGTTTTAGAGCTGCGGTAACTCTTTCGAACAATACCGCAGCCATCTTGGTTAAAAATATTTTTATATACTGGGTGGAATGTAAGTGTACTATATCTAACCCACTGGAGAATACAAGGTTACCTAGTCAATAAAGTGGACAAGATTTATGTATCCAAACGTGGAGGCAGACGATACAAGTATTTATAAGGTATTGAAAAAGACTTGCTGCGCCGACACCGAATAAATTGAGACAGATACTGGAAACTTTATTGTACACATAAATATTTACACAATAATTGCTATTTTCTTTAGTTTATGTCTGTGCAATATTTTATGCTAAACAACAAATTACACTAAAAACAAATGTTTTTCTAGAAACAGCTTTAGGGTGCTGTCAATTTATGCGTTTTTGGACGGCCTGCTGAGGTGCCGAAGCGGTGCGCTAGGTCTCTTGTACACGACACGTTTTTCACCGTGTGTTAGTTAGTTAGCCCATTGTGTCCCACTGCTGGGCGAAGGCCTCGCTCTCCCTTTTCCACACACGTCTATCCTCAGCCATTACGGGCCAGTCCCTACGGTATTTGTCCAGCTCATCCCTCCACCTTCGCCTTGGCGTGTGTACATACTGCTAATTCGCCGTGCGTAGGCACGGTTATCAGTGTTGTATGGATCACTGGGGGAGCTTAATGACATACGCGACGGTGATACAGCACGGCACCGACGCCGTGTTTCATCACTGTTGTATCGCAGTCTATGGCCTCTTGTACACAGTACGTATTGTAAACCGTGCCTACGTACGCCGAAAAACGTTCCATGTACAAGAGGCCTTAGTCGTACTGCTCATGGACGATCGTTTTATTTTTTCATAAAAAGTGCGCGGTGCGGCAACAGTGTGGCGCCGGTACTGCGAATGCTCGACAAAAGGATGATAAAATCACCACATGTTCATTTCGGTATTGAATAGTGCGGCTTGACTGATGTCACATCACTGTATACAAAGGTACGACAGTCAGACACGCTTTCAATTTATTTTAGGTGTTGAACCGCTAACGCACTGCAGCGGGATCACGGTTGCGGGATATAACCAGCAGCACGGTAAACACGCGGCAGCATTCCGACATGCAACGCCTAAATTGGAAAATGAAGTATATGTAATGAAGCAATACTTATTTCCAATTTCAAATATTGGTTTGAGGAAGACGCGGATTTTTTTGCAGATGGGGAATCTTCCAATGACTTATTAAATCTTCATGCAACATTTAAATAATTTTATTTTATTTTACTATGCAACTGACCCTAAAATCACCAAAAAAAATCCGCTGCTCCGTACATTTTGTCAAATTATGTGAACATAAATGTATGGAACAACGGATTTTTTTTTCTTGATATCAGGATTAGTCGCATAGTAAAAGTCGTTCATATTGATGAGTAAAACAACTCTTTTTAAGGAAAGCCCCTCTGTCGTGTCAATGTTGTATTTCCATCCATTTCATACGGCAAAAGATTCCAAGGTTTTAAAATGAGACAGAATAAATATTTGTTAATCATCTGTGACGAACACAGCATCAATTAGTAATTAAACATCAATATATTGAATCATCATTATAATAATTAATGATCCAATAATTAAATTAATTAGTTCTGTTCAAACCAACAGTTGCTGCAAGTTGAATGTAAATTGCTTTCATTACAGAACTTGCCAACAATATTATAAGTTTTGTAAGTAATTTGTAAATTGGAAACTATGTTTTCTATAGAAAATATTTTAGTTAATAATAGTCTATTATAAATAAAACTGAGACTTTTTTTTAATTTGAACGTTATATTCTCTGGAATTACCCGTTGAATTTGTTAAAATAATTTTGCATGGGTCGGGATTTTTCTTGAAGAAGAAAATATTATATCACGCTACGGCCCTACGGAGCCTAGTAAAAAACGAATGAGAAAGGAAAAAACTTCAGCTGAAGACGATACCTAGACATTCTTTTTTTAATGATATATACTTCTGCTCGACTGCCATTAGTGATGCGCGCATCACCATAAACGATTTGATGGTGAAACGCTCTAATTTATTAAGAGCCTAATTCACTCTAGCCTTGAAGACCCCCATCGGCCTTTTCAGCTAGTACAATTTATTTTAAACAAGCTTTTGCCCGTGACTACGTCCGGCTGAATAGAATAGAATAGAATAAACTTTATTGTACCCCAAAAGAAGTTATAAATTGTAAAGAAACTTAAATCTATGGGTACAATGGCGGTCACAAAATCGAAGTCAGATAAAAATATACTTTTCGTTCCCTGGACTTCAGGCGTATCCCATTGCAAATTTCATCAAAATCGGTTCCGTAGTTAAAGCATCTACGCATAACATACAAACAGAGTTACTTTCACATTTATAATATTAGTAAGTATGGATAATTTCCGTATTGGTAGTGCGAAAGAGAACCTTTGCCTTTGTTCTTTGTTCCAAGGCCCCGGCCTTGGAATAAAGGTGTAAAGTTTAAATACTTAAACTTGTATTTTGTGGATCTTGATGATCACCATATGTTACAAGGAATAAAGCAGTATATAGTTAATGTTAGTGTTGTTTTATTTTTGGTAAAAATACGTAAGACAATTAGTATCTATTAATCTGACAAATGTTTTTTCTAACAGTAAAATATATCCATGGTAACCAAACCATAAAGTTAGTTAACCATACTTCACATCCTCGGAAGTTTTAAGAATTTAAATTTAAATTCTTCAGTCCCATTCTGAAACTTAAATCTGATAGTCTGGGACCGAACAGAGGCTTTGTAAGCATATCAGCTAATTGAATCTGTGACGGAACTTGATTGACAACAAAATCTCCATTGGCGACACATTCCCGAACGAAGAAGTGTTTCACTTTAATATGCTTTGTACGTTTGTGAAATTCGTACTTTGGGTTGTGTGCCAGATAAACGGCTGACTTATTGTCTAAGTGCAAGACAGGTTTCTCTGTTTTGGTCAGATCATTGTATAATCGATTCAGCCATAAAATTTCCTGAGCAGATTCACTCGCTGCTATTATCTCCGCTTCAGTTGAAGATATCGACACTGTAGGTTGTATCTGGCTTCTCCAGCTTATAGCGCCACCAGAGAATATGCACACTATACCGGATGTTGATCTTCCAGTTGTCTGTTCTCCTCCATGATCTGCGTCGCTGTAGCAGACCAAGTGTGATGGTGAGTTCTTCGAGAATGTCAGGCCTTTATCTAACGTCCCTTTTAAATAGCGGAAGACGCGCTTGACAAGCATGACGTCCTCCTTAGTAGGTGCTGCTAGGTTTCTGGATGCGACTCCAACAGCGTATGTGATGTCAGGTCTCGTACCTACTGATAGGTAAGCTAAAGCACCCACAGCTTGTCTGTAAGGGAAATTCGTCTTGATAATTTCATTTACTCCCGTTTCATTTTCTTTAATGATAGGTGACGGTGCTGGCTTGCAATTGGACATTCCATATTTTTCTAGGACTTTCTTTGTGTATGCCTTTTGGCACAAGGATATAGTTCTATCCTTTCGCACGTTTATTTCCATTCCAAGGAAGTACGAGGCAGGTTTGGTAGTAATTTTGAATCTTCCTCTAAGTTCATTCAAAAACTCTTCACCTGCTGTTGTCGAATTGTGCGCTACAAGCCCATCGTCTACGTAGAGAGCTACAATGACTTTTGATCGGTCTTTCGTTCGGACAAATAAACACGGATCTGCGTCGCTCTGTTTAAATTCAGATTTTAACAGGTACTCTGCGATGCATGTGTTCCAGCAACGTGGTGCCTGCTTTAGGCCATACAGACTGCGTTTTAACTTACAGACCCGTTTCGTCCCATCTCGATAGCCCTCGGGCTGTTTCATATAGATTTCTTCCTTTACTTCGCCATTAAGGAAGGCGGTGGTTACATCGAACTGAGTCAGTTTTAGATTTTCGCGAACAGCCACTGCTAGTAGCGACCGTACAGTGCTCAGTCGAACCACTGGACTGAACGTCCTGTCATAGTCCACTCCTGGTATCTGGGAATAACCCTTAATGACCATTCTGGCCTTGTACCTTTCGACGGAACCATCAGGGTTCATTTTTATTTTGTACACCCACTTGCTTGGTAGGGCTTTGCGTCCCGTAGGTAGATCGACTAGGTCCCAGGTGTGATTGTCCTTTAATGACGTCATCTCGTTTTTCATGGCTTCCTGCCACTTGTGTTTATCAGGAGATTCCATCGCTTCTTTGTAAGTGTCAGGTTCTATGGGCTTGTACAGGTTTTCAATCTCTTCAGCAGCTGCCATGATAAACTCATCATATCGCTTAGGAGCTGAGATTGTTGACCTGTCTCTCAAAGATCTTGTTATGGTTTCCTCAGCACCAATATTGACAGGTTCGTCATCATCGACAAGGTTAGAACTGGAAAGGGAATCGTAGCGGGACTCGTAGTCGCTTTCGTTGTTTAAGTGTTCCAGTTGTTCCGCTAGTTCAACATCTTCAGTGCTGTTGACCAAATTTTGTTGCACCGTAGTGTTGAGATTTTCATTGTCAGTTTCGCTAATGCTGTCAAGTGGTGAGCCGTCTCCATCTTCAATATCGTCAAAATGTATTGTTACTTGCTTACGTTCTGGTTTTGACGTTTTCAAAGGTTTTGGAGGTTCATCGTTGAAGAGATCGGTGATATTATGTTTGTTTGTTTCGTCGTAAAACATGGATTTCATCACGCGGATATCTTTTGATGTGACCACTTTGTTTTTGGAAGGTAGTAGAATTTTGAAAGCTTTTGAGGTTTCAGAGTATCCAATAAACATGCCAGGAATTGCTTTTGGTGCGAATTTATGACCACTAGTGCCTTTGATAAGAACAAACGTTTTAGATCCAAAGATATAAAGGTGATTAATGCACGGCTTTCTGCCAACCCATGCTTCAAATGGTGTTTTGTTCTGGATGGCACTGTTCGGACTCCTGTTAGATAGGTAGTTTGCAGTCATGACAGCTTCGCCCCAGCATTTTAAAGGTGCTTTCGCATCGATGAGTAAGGCTCTTGCTTTCTCGATCAGAGTGCGGTTTTTTCTTTCAGCTACTCCGTTTTGGTGCGATGTGTAAGGTGCACTAAGCCTTCGTTGTATCCCGCAGCGTTTCAGGTAAGCGTCGAATTCTTTGTTAACATATTCGGTGCCATTATCCGATTGTACGGCTTTTATTTTATTCCCTGTGTGAGTTTCTGCCATCTGTTTGAACTCTTTGAATTTCTCTAAGACTTCACTCTTGTTTTTCAGCATGTACACGCGACTGTAGCGACTGTAGTCATCAATAAAGGTGACGAAGTATTTATTCCCGCTTAATGTGGACGTTCGGATAGGTCCACAGACGTCGGTGTGAATGATTTCTATGAGTTCAGATGTACGTTGAGTTGTTTTCTCACGGGGAGCTGGTACTCGGTGGATTTTAGCTAGAGTGCAGGTTTCACATTCTGGTAATGTTTCTGATGCATTAAAGTTCAAACCGAGTAGTGTTTGGTTTTGGAGTGCATGTTTTAAATCGTTGGCGTTCATGTGCCCAAGTTTTCTGTGCCAGTCATAAATGTTCATGTTTGCCGAATCCATTTTCTTTGAGGATGTCGGAGCTACGTCATCTTTTTCATTGGCCAGGTTGTTGCACTCGTACTTGTTTGGTTTGATGTGGTAGAGACCATCTTCTTCTTTATGAGCAGTGAGAGTTATTCCAGCTTTTGGGTTGCAGACTGTCGCTTTGTTCTTTGTGAAGAGGACAGAACAGCCGGCATCTGTCATCTTGCTGACTGACAGTAGGTTAGTACACAGACTAGGTACGTACAGCGTGTCCTTCAGGTGAGTGAGAGCTTCACCGTCTCCATTTTTCGAAATGAAAGAGACTGTACCTTTTCCTTCAATCTCCGCAGTGCAATCTTCAGTTGCAAAGTTAAGTTTTCTGGATGATTTCTCGATATTTTTAAATAGATCTCGTTGAAAAGTCATGTGTGATGTGCAGCCGCTGTCCAGAATCCAAATATTGTTCTCAGGCTTCTTGTTGCGTGTAAGAAGGCACTGTGTAGCATAATTGTTTCGATGAGAGTCAGTGTTTAGTTTCTTAGACCTCTCGTTGTTTTTCTTCCAGCAGTTTGTACATACTTTGTGATTCTTGCGTTTGAAAATGTTACCTCTTCGTTTGCAAATTCGGCAGGACGCGTATAATGCTTCTTCTTCATATGAGTATTGAGGTTCGTTGGTATTGGTTATGTTTTGGTTGTGACGTGCTTCAAATTCTTCTAATATTTTGGTTTTAAGCTCCTCTGGCTTCGGAAGACTGTCGCGCGATTCAATAGCAACTCTGAAGTTTTCATAATCAGGAGAGAGACTGTATAACATCATGATAGTTAACAAGTCGTCGTTGATGATAACGTTCATGTCGGCCAGTTTGTCCACTGTATCCATAAACTTGTTCAGGTGACTGCGTACGTCGTGTCCTTCTAGTTTCGTAAGGATCAGCTGTTTTAATAGAGACGCCTTTCGTGCAGGTCCCTTACTGGCATAGGTATTTTTCAGTTTGTCCCAAACATCTTTGGCAGTGCCGCAGTTTTTAATTTGTTTAAGC
The DNA here is from genome assembly GCA_030763345.1 of Mythimna separata. NCBI lineage: Eukaryota > Metazoa > Arthropoda > Insecta > Lepidoptera > Noctuidae > Mythimna > Mythimna separata. The sequence continues at coordinate 16,033,052 of CM061171.1, read as the reverse complement.
TCAGATGGAGCGATAATAAGGACCAGTTCAGATTTAGCTAATCTGTCCTTATCTATGTCGTCGGCGGTTGCGTTCGAGGACAAGGGTGTCTCAACGTATTTCCAAAGTTTTTGTCTCACTAGGACGGCTTCTGCTTGTATCACCCATGTATCGTAGTTGTCTTTCGTGAGCGCGTCTATTTTTGCACTCGACATTTTGTATGGGTACTTACATTTGGTATTCTTGCAACATCAAAGGCTCTGCTACCATGTAAAGTTTAAATACTTAAACTTGTATTTTGTGGATCTTGATGATCACCATATGTTACAAGGAATAAAGCAGTATATAGTTAATGTTAGTGTTGTTTTATTTTTGGTAAAAATACGTAAGACAATTAGTATCTATTAATCTGACAAATGTTTTTTCTAACAGTAAAATATATCCATGGTAACCAAACCATAAAGTTAGTTAACCATACTTCACAAAAGGTAAAAAAGGAACAGGAGTGAGTTTTAATCAGTAAAAGTCTACTACGACCTTCCGCTGCGCCCAAGAGCTAGAGAAGTTATCTGATGACTTCCCATCTAGGAAAAATAAAAATGTATGGATAATTTTAATTAATTTTAATTAAATTTTAGTTAATAGCCTTAATAATGTTTAGGTTGTTATGTTTACTAAGTACGATTTAAGATCGTTTTCAAAGCTTCTAAATCATACTTGAGGCTCCAAAGATTTCCAGTTCACTTGTTAGTTAATTGGGGTTCAATCTCGTTACGACCTCCTTTCATATAAATGATTGTAACCTATGTAGAAATATCTCAGACCCAATTACATAGTTACTAAACCGGATTTAAGTATTAGTATACTCGATCCTGGACGGGACCTAATAACCGACTAACTCTAGAGCCCAGTCTACTTATGGTTTTTCGTCTTGTCCTATTATATCAGTATAGGCAAAGGCATAATCAGCCATTTAGTGTTGTCACTGCTAGGACTCAGATCCCTTCTCTAGGAAAGAAAATGGGCTGTGATCAACCACGCGGACCCTTTGCAGGTTGATAGATGTCATACACATATCTTCGAATGTTTGGTTCTAGGACAGTTTTCTCACGATGTTTTCCTTCACCGTTTTGAGAGCAGCAGAGCAGTGATGATAAAATAAATTACAGTAAGTAATGTAACTGGCTGGGTTTGAACTCACGATCTACAACTCATAAGTGAGGACCATTACAACTGGGCCACCACTGCTACTATGATTGATGTTTAATTTAAGAACACGTCTCAATGCCAATCACAGTCATGTATTCCATTCTTTTTATTTTCTTCATGCCACAAGATAATAAATCTCGTTTTATTTCCACGAAAAAATGTCGTAACTCATGATCGTTACTCCTCGTATAAATATTGACATAAATATGGTGAAACCATTCCGCCAGTAAACAGTTTCATTTTACACAAAATAATATTGTTATTTATCCGTTTATCTCACATTGCACTGATACAAAATACATTTTACTTTAAAGTTTTCTCTTTACATAAATGCTCGTAGAGTTTTTCCGGAAATCAATTTGCGTTTACGTAACGTACAGGTTTGGCTCCGGGCTAGTAGATCCGGGAATAATTGTAACATAAACTTGAAGCGTAAACTACGATTACTCGGTTCACTACTGGCACTACTGTACTGTTTGTAAGGGATTTGTTTGTCCATACTGTCCATAAAAAGCTCATGGCTAACATGAACTTTTAGATTTATGTTCATTGAAGAGTTACGCGCGTCGCGACAATATGACAACGCGTTTTACTGTTATAGGAAATGTTATACTTAATCCATAAAATAATTTCTTCGAAAACGTATAGTTGAAACGTGGGTAATCATAGTTTTATATTGTCACTTATGCATAATTCTTTTTTATTATTGATAGATTTAGGTACATTTGCCTCCTGACTTACCTGATGGATAGGGACCATGGATCATACTTGCCTAGAAGTAACCTATTCACTCTTGACTTAAAGACCTCTAGATTATAACTATCAGGAAAGACAGATTCTGTCAAAGAATCCCACTCTTTGCCGTACGTACAACGGTTGTGTTCCCAAAATATTTAGTGCGTGGAAGTGGGATGTTTGTAACCACGTAACGCCGGCGCGGCGTATCTCCCTGCATCTGGTGGTCTGATGATAGAACGGGCGTCGAGGAATTAAACGCAATTCAGACACAGACTCCCCTGTTTTATGCAACCGTGAGTAAACCGACAGTTTGCAATTCGGCGTCGATGTCCAAGACTTCAAAGCGTTGACTCGATGGGTGCATCTACAAAGATCCTTGTAGCTCGTTTGATTCAAGCGCTTCAAGTCGGTATTTGGCAGATCAGTCCCAAAGATGAGAGCAACACTATTGTCTATTGTCTTACACTTTAGCCATAACAAAGTGATCGTTATTTTTTATTACGTAGCCTATTGAATGAAGAAAGAAGAAAATTAATGCAAATGGTGCAAGTAGTGCCGCGTAAAACTTTTCAGCCATAAACTTTAATGACTCACGTTCAGTTTGAAGTTGCTAATATCCTTCTAAACCTTCTAAACTTACTCGAGAGAATATGCATCTAATACTGCACGAATACAGTGGGAACTGTATGTCGAAACTGTGTCTGTGTGTCGAACTTTTACAGACTATAACCACCTATGTTTCTTCTTTGCCTGTTGCATTGCGTTTTAGGATCTCGGATTTCCTTTGTTGAAGTGAACCCTTGGAAGCACGTAGATGCTGCTAGAACATAATTATGATCAAAAGCCCTAGACCAAAAAAAAACAACTAAAAAAATACAGCCAGAAGTCTAACACCCTCTTTTGCCCCCCCCCCCCCCCCAGACCAGAAGAAATTATTTGACAATATCGAATGTAAAAAAATCGCCTTGAGAGGTTTAGAAGTGCCTGAAAATGTTGTGTTTTGATGAGTTGTGTAGGTACCTACTGGTAGCTAATTATTTTCTTCAAAAACAAAAACTTTCAGTCTCGTTTGTCACCGTTAGAAAAAAAAACAAATTTTCCCCACGACACTTAACACGATGACCTGATTTCAATATTTTAAAAACGTCCAAAAAATGTTTGACCCTGTTAAATTTTCAGTTAAGGCGATTAATGGTTAAAGTGACTTTTGACGTTATTAAATCGCTGTTAACTCAGTCTTGGTTAAACAAATCTTAAAACACGCTTGGCAAGTAAAGTTTTTGGGTCTGGTTTTAGCGGCTTGCGAACGGCAAAGTTTCCTCACATGGTTGCGATTGCTCTTAAAATGCTTTATCCACTCTAATTTTGGAACTTTTGTATGTTCTTTTGCTTCTGTCTTTGTTGTTCTGAAGTCTTCTATGTACCTACTTTACTTTTTACTTACTACCTAGCAGGGATCTATGAGGTGTGTGTCGCAAGTGCGACTGCTGAGTTGAGGTTTTGGTTTCGATACCCAGATCGGGCAAGAAGTGCACATAGACTTTTCAAAATTACTCTGTAGCTGCACGCAGTTATGAAGCAGGCATATACCTGCATGTATACATCTATGCAGGTATATGCCTGCAGACCTTTATGAGGTACCCTAAGACATTAAAATTAATAAAACTGCAAGGGTTTCGGGTAGATGTCCGAATAGCTATTAACATTCCAAGTTATTCACCTTTGGATAAGGAAATACGTTATTGGTACGTATTATTTACTACACTTTCCTGTTTTCTTATACCCAGAAATTACGTGTTATCATTAAGCTATGTAATTATACTTCCTATTAGGTATTTTGAATAGGTCACACTTGATAGTAGTTACTTAATTAAGAAAAACAATCCGAGACTATTTTCCTTGATCATATATTTATACGCGTGTAACACACTTATACATTGATGGTGTTATAGATTTCTGCATTGATGTTTAAAATATTAAGGTTGTAAGTATATATTACAATAACTTAGAAATATAGAAGTTAGAAGATAGGTGAGGTATGCCTGGGTGGGGATGAATTGCATTTTGGAACTTTCTCTATGATGGTGAATGTCGAATGACGCGTGTGGTGGAGGCTCCAACTAAAGAGTTATACGACGCGTGTTCTAACCCAGGCAGGCACTTTACTTTGTGTAATTTATTTAATCACCAATGCTCTCAAAACAGTGAATAAAAACGTCGTGAGTAAACGACATGTTGCAAAACCAAAATTTCGAACCAACCCGCATCACGCTCGCGTACGATTACAAGCAAATTCCTCTCCTAAAGAGAAGACGGCCGGACTCCCAGCAGTAGAAACTTTATAAGGCTGATTATGTAAATAATTTAGAAGAAACATGCTGCGTTAACGGCAATGCCTCGATAAGGGTCAGCACATACTGTCCACAGCAGATGCGATGCGACGATAACTGAAGAGGCTAAAAATTTTATAAGACGTATCGTGTAAATGCGGGTTGTCTACACTAATATAATAAAGAGGTAAAGTTTGTTTTTTTGTTTGTATGAGGTAATCTGTGGAAGTGCTGGTCCGATTGTTAAAATTTTTCATCAATAGAAAGCTGCTGTATTCCTGAGTGGCATAGGCTATATTTTATGTACTAACATTGACAAAGCTGCATGGTAGACCTTAGGTCGACATTTGACTGTGAGGTTTTGCAAAACCTTTCATGACTTTCATGAGACGGCTAGATGGCGCTGTTCAAACATTTAAAAAACACAGCATAGCTTAAAAATCTTATTACGCAGTGGCACTTAATATGGTTTTTAATACCTAAAATAATTACTAAGTAATTATAATATAATAAAAAAACAAACATAAATGATTTTATTTTCTTATTTCCGAGTACTTAATACAGCGCCATCTATACTAAAGCAAAAAAGCCAATTGGTATATTATTTAATTCGACAACAGATGGCGTAGATCATAAATAATAAAATCCCTACATTCACAAAGTAGCTCTCATTTTCGCATATTCTAATAATTAGATCGGTAGCTCAGGTGGATTAGCATGGCAGAATATCAAAGCTAGTTCCACAGGGCACAGGTTCAAATCCCAGTTCTAAGTCGACTTTTTTAAAATGTAATTATTGTATAATATAATTTAAATTCTCTTTTTTATATTTTTAAACGTTTTTTATTTTATTTTTTGTTATAAATAATATAAAAATATGAGGTATAAGGTGCAATAAAGGCATAATACACAAGTATACATATATTACTATATATTAACACTATATAAATATATATACATAAATTACTTTCATAAATAGTGGTAAGTATTAGCATTATTAGTAATAGTTTTCTTACAGATTAAGATTTACTAAGTTACGAGAATTAGTAAAGGATAAAAAATTAAACTATTTTAGTGATATTATAGTTTAAGACATTTAATTCTCAAAGAAGAATACAATTTTTACTTCTTTCTTATTTATACAGTGTATAACCTAACTTAACAGTTTTACACCCAATTAACAATTATTTAATTCACTTGTTATGAGAAATACAAGCAAAATTTATAACTGAATAACTCTATTACAAAATGGAAGACATTAAAAAAATAAAACTAGTAGTAGATATTATAAGTATTCTAAATGAAAACTGTATTGTGCCATTCTCCTATTATTTAGTTTGATTCATAAAGTTACAATACCCTTCCCTATAAATATGCAACCTTATCGTCTGTTGTTTATACCTTGAGACTAAATTGACACATTAGTGTCAAACTTACTATAGGAATGATGCCAGTTCTTTTGTGTTGTAATATCATTAGACAGTAGTTCTGTAAATATTTTATCCACTCATAAATTATAAAAATATTACGTTTTGCATGATTATGGTTAGTGGTATTGACTATAATGATTGATTTGTGCATTATGTTATGACTAAGGTTCATAGCTTAAGTATTCGTTCCAGAACGAGGAAGAAATTGAAGCTTGACCTCAAATCAATAACAATAATAAATTGTAAGACCGGGTTATAGCTGTAATTTTGGGATCGAGTAATTTATAATAATATCATTATTTCACCCACAAAAACAAGACTTACATGATTAAAATTAACTAACATAACAAAAAAAAATCAGTCTAGTGTGCGGAGCTGGTGTCTATTATAGGTGTAAACCTGTATTACAGATCACCAGGTCCTCACCCCACGGAATCAGGTATAACATAACGAGGAATATAAATTAAATAACATGTATTTAAAAACAAAAAAATTGTTGTGGCAAGATATTAATTTAGTATCTAAACGCTAATTTGCCTCTTAGCGCGAAGGTTTGTGCATTAAAAGTATGGTGTGCATAATAATTTATGTATAGTGTATGCGTGGTGTGTGCGTGCGTGTGTATTTAACTAGTTTTCTACTTACGGTTAAGGTATTTATTTCCCAAAAATAAGAAGGTAGGTTTCACACAAGGAAGCGCAAAACAATTTGACTTATGAGGGTAGGATGCAATTGAATGATTGTACTGCGTGCCTATAAGGCCTACGCCACAGTGCAGAATATAAGCGATTTAATACAATTGTTTCGGTTTATTATTTGTGCATATAATTTTGATTTTGTTTTGTTTAATAATTTGATTTATTTCATATTAATTGTTGTTTGAGTAGACTTTCTTTAGTATTAATTTAACTTGTTTTTTTATTTGATTTGTATAATATATAAAATATATTTTTAATAAATATATTTTTTTTATATTGGAAAGGAATACAATATAAATATAAATTATATTGTTTTTATTTTAATTTCTTATATTATATAAGAAATCAAAATCATTAGTGTAATAACATTTTGTTGTTATAAAGTAGTGATTAAAATCCCACTTACACTAAGTTTGATCACTGTAATTTATCAAATAAATTATAGCTACCCCGGTCTTTGTTATTACTCAATCCAATAGTCAACACTTTATATTCTCTTTTTAATATTTCGTGTGTTCGCCGTTTATTAATTATTCATATAAGCTTTGACCCCGTAAAGTCAGTGATTCCTAAGTCCTTTCGTTCCTATTGTCCCACCTTTGAACTATAACGCCCCATAAACTTTCAATGGGGTTTAAGGGTCTGTTCACACAGACCAGCTCGGAGAGGAGAGCAGATTTTTTATCACGTTGAAAACTGAGTTTTAAGTATTTGTAGTAAGGTTTATTTTTGCATGTGCACTGTTTTGTCATTAAGAATGCTTGAACGCGCAGTGCACATGCAAAAATAAACCTTACTACAAATACTTAAAACTTTATTTTCAACTTGACAAAAAATCTGATCTTCTCTCCGAGCCGGTCTGTGTGAACGGACCCTAAATCTGGTAATCTCGCAGGCCAAGGAATGATCCGTATATCCGATTGCTGGCTAAACAGATTTGATGTCCGTCTGTCAAACTAGTCATCGTCATAATCGCCGCAGTTATAAAGGAGCGATTGGTTTCGAGGCACAGCCGGTGGTCTGGCGGACACATGCCGCTGGTTCGATCCGGACTCATACGGACATAACCTTTTTGTTACAAGAATTGCGCTTCTTTGTTTATTTTATGCGGATTGATTGTTAAACTTAATCTAGTTGAGAGTTTGTGCATAAATGGTTGTACTGGCCGTGTTCGTCTTTTATTCGGTTTAACAGGAACCCTGAATATTACACACTCTTGCACAATTATGGAACGGTGTATAGGACAATTTTATGGTCTTGCACGAACGTTATCACTACAGGCATTTCTTCTACAGGAAAAAAAAATTCCGCACGGTTGGCAGCATGACGTCATTCAGCACATCTATGTAGTTTACACTATTTGCACGACTGAGTATTACAGTAAGTTCTCCTGGTCAGCACTCATCCATTTCCCACATGTTCACTGTTACACGACCGGATCCAGAGGTAGGCACAACGTGATCACTGTCATAACGCGTTTTATTCCTACGCCACAACCTAACTTGCCCGTGCTGGATTTGAAAGTATTTCATCACTGAAGATGACGTTGCTCTAGTCGAAATTTCTGTATTTAGCGAACTCCAATCGTGCTCTTTTATGAGCTTCGGTTAGCAATGGCTTAGCAGCATGTCGATGATAATGCAGCCCTTCACTATAAAGAGCACGATACACCGTCCACAAAGATGTATCAAACAACTCTGCGTAATATCTTGTTCGTGTAAAGCCATTTCCCTCATAACCTTGCACCATAACCTGACGCTGGTATGAGTCAATATGGCGTCTTCTACCAGATCTACTACGATGTTCCAACGAACCCTCTTCTTGAAACCGCTTTATCCAAAAGTGACAGTCTTTACCTATAAAGGAAATAATATATTATTTATTATTTTCGTGTATCGTTAATCGTGGATAATAAAATAAATAACGAACCGTGACTTTAAAATATTACTTACGTTTAAGTCTTGATTATGCAATGCTATTATTTGGGCCCTCGTAGCCATATCAATATTTGATCGCGAACTCATGATAAAATAAATGTTAAAAACTTGTTAAACGCAATCGTAACTAAACTTACTCAAAGATTGTAATGAACGTTATGATTGAACAAAAAGATTTAATTTTTATACAGTTAATATTAAACTACCCTCAATTCATTTGAGATTTATGATACGGGCTAAAGTCGCTAAACAACTTCAATATAATAAAGAGTAGGATAATTTCAACTCATTGCGTAATGACTCGATGGTCTAGTGGCTAATGGAATCGGTAAATTTTATGCCACCGAGTTCGAATCCCAGTTATTACGTGCTTTGCTTTATAAGGTTTGTAATGTCGTAGGAGACTTTGTGTTAAGATTAAGTAATTTTGTAAATAGCAAAAAACAAAGTAATGTTCTTTAAAGAGATATGTATATTTTCCAATCCTACTACTATACTAGCGCCATCTATGTCATAAAAGACATATTATTAAGGCCACAGAACAGTTGACATTATTGTGTCTCGTTTAGCGGGTATGTGATAGGTTAAGACGATGAAACCCTGTGCAAACGATTTTGGTTTAGAATCTTCCATGCAATTCCGTCACAATTAGTACGCGGGCGAAGCTGCGGGCTAAAGCTAGTAGGTAATAAAACCGACTAAGTTAGTTCTTGCACGCAGGATTGGCTGGGCCGGCACGGCCGTAGGATGCTACCAGCGCCACTGAGTCACTCACTAATATAATACCTTTTTTATTTAGGAAATAATAGTTCTAAAGTGTATCTTGAAAAGTGCACGTAGCGACGAACCGCGACTCAAAGTGAATAGACCCTTATAATTCTTCCGGAACCATCCACATTTTGTTTCACAATTCGATGAATGCAAAATAATATAAAAGGCTTGTGCCAGCGTACACTCGTAAATTATATTGAAAACAGAGAGAGCAATATTGTTCCTTTTCTTTATAGGAAAAATAAACAGAAATGACATTCGGTACAGTATCGAACGATGATACAATCAGACAAATAGATATCAATCTTTTTCGGTTTGAGGAACCTACTTTACATATGGGTGGCCTTGTTTTGACATTGGTTATTTTATGGAGTACTAAAATTAGGGTAAGCATGAGCTAAGGTACGACGGACTATTATTTGCACTTCACCGTTCTAGTAAAGTTACCATAAAATGCTAACTTGAGACAAAAAAATTGCAAAAAAGGGATAATGGCCAGGTAATGATGATAATGAGGTAATTCATAACCATCAACGTCATTTGCAGAAGCGTCTCCTTAGCGTAGAGTAGGTGACACAAAACCTCAAACTTTTAAAACGGCGATATTAGCCACATAGAGTAGGTAACCAATTAACGTTCACAGAACAAAACATGGCTGGCATACCTTTAAAAATCAATATCCTTGTAATTACTGTGACCCGCTCACATTGTGCATGCCCAACATACAAAACATGGAAAGCATTCGTAAGGGTGCTTTGCCACCAAACGTATGCGAGGTATCGAGGCAATGCGAGGAAATAATCCAGCAATCGGATCGCTTTATTTTCTCAACCTTAGGTAAACTTAATGCAGCTGTAGTGTAAACTTAATGCAGCTGTAGTGTAAAAGGGCTGAAGCAACTAAATAGGTACTTTTTAATAAAAAAAATGAGAATTCGTGTGCGAGGAACTAATACTAAAAACGTAGTCGAAAAAATTGTACTAGAAATGTGTGGGACAGACGTGAGCGAGAAATGTGTGTGCCCACGTAAAAATGAGCAGAGTTCATTACACATCTTAATGCTGAGCAATCTCTTCGTTCAGTTTGGATGAAAACAGTCACACATTTTCACGCTACTATCCTCGCTCAGCTTAGCTATACCTCGCACATTTCATATGCGAAAGCATCGAAAGGAGTATTATTGGAGGCTTATCCATTCCGAAACTGCTACAAAATACCAAACAAGCTCTTGATTTATTATAAAACCGGTGTAAAAATGAAATCATTTCAACCCTAACCGAGATAAAAATGAAGGTGACACAAATTACATCCGAATTAAGTTATAAACTTCAAAGGAGAAGCCTTTCTTAATTTATTTCTTTCTTTTATAATACAGTTTTATGGTTACTATACTACGACAGACACTTGAAGCCTTTAAGAGTCTTTTAATGCTCTTAGCATTTTAATTTCTTGAGCTTTACTTTGTAAGAAAGGGTTTGATTAAAAGTGACACTTACGTATTACAATTTATTATAGAATGTCAAAGCAACGGTTCATGGTCAGAGTGAAAGGAGGCTAACCACTGGACGCGAGTGGCTTTTGATATTTTTGGCCGGGTTACAAAACTACAGTATTGCACAGTGTACATATCGGCATGTTTGGTAGGTACAGAATTTCATGTGATGAAATTCTACATAATTATGAGTGCCTATATGATTATGTTCTCTAGCCAGGGGTTCCCAATCTTTTCTATACTGAGCCCTCCTTAACATGTAATAATTGAATAATTCACTCTCTCGCGAAAGTCAAAAAATATTATTTATTGGAGAAAACAAAACAATACAATTAATAAGTCAAATGAACTTGCTTTTATGATCATGACTTTTGAAGAAATTAAAGGAAAGAAGAATGGTAATTTCCGAAACAGACTTTTACTGAATTGAGACTTATCGAAGCTTTTGTCACTAGAAGTAGAAAAAAAAAGATATGTTTTTTAATCTTCGATTTCCTAATAAAAGTCGAAATTCCTAAAAAAGAAATAATCCATTTCACCTCGAAGTTAACAAGATTAGCAAGTACTAAAAAGTAATATAATGATATTGAGTATTTTTTATAAGTAAGTACAGAAAACTGGATCCACCATGCACCCTACTGGACTCCATCATCAGACCCTTTTCCCTAACTCCAATGTGCTATTATGACAGTTAAAATTAGCCCAAAAAGGTATGCCATGGTTAGAAAGTAACAACAATAACTTTCTTCTTTATAAGCAAGCTTTGGAAATAGAAAAATAAATAACGGTAGTTTTCTTATTCTTCAGACGACAAAGAAATTAGGATATATCTGATCGTTGGCAGGATCAGATAACATTGTAGGGGCCGCGACCATATTGCTTTTTTTTCAGAATTCATTTATGATCTGCTTTTCGACTTGAAAAACCAGCTCCACACAAGTGCGACTCTGCAAACGTTAATAGTTTTAAACACTCTGCGAGAATAACTATTAACCCTAAAGTAGGATAGAAAGAGAAGAGACATCTTCTCTTTCTTCCGATCTTGGGTGTACCCACTATTGTTTCAAAAATCGAATGGTACTTTTAGGCTCCTATCACAAGATCCTTCAAACAATAGTTCTTTCTCGAGAATTGAAAGTGCAATGACCTGAGCGTACTCGTTTGCGATGCCTCTGGGACGCCCCAGGCTATCGCTGGCCACAGTTTGGCAACTTATATGTTCTAGACTGTATCTAGTATCTATTTATTTTATCGTCTAACGTTGAGAAACAATCGAATGTACTGTACTTCCCATTATTTTCAAAAAAAAGTTGCCCCACTCTAGGAATTACTCCTGCGTTCACATACATAAGACACCCGGAACAACCGTATCTTAGACCTTACAAATATTTGTTCGGTGCAGGAATCGAACCCGTGGTTCGCAGTGCAGCAGCCAAACGGCCCGTGAAACTTACACTTTTGAATTTACAAGCTACAGCGAAAGATGCGTCACGAATCTACATAAAACGTACAGAACATTAGCCCATACTAGAGTAAGTATAGGCATCATCAGTCCATTAACCCCAATTTGCATTTTTAATTAAGATGATTGAGAAAATCAATTTAAAGCCAGTGTACACACACGTAGCGCGTCCACATTGTCCTATCCAACACTTTATCTAATGACGTGCCCTAATGTGCCCCCAATTAATTCCATTAAAGCCCTAATTGCATTATGTGTTCATTTTGCCCCTAAAAACAGACTACTACACAAATTCGGTCTTCCTTTTAATACAGATTATAATATATGAAATCCTGCCTGAACTTTGTTGTTAACTACACACATTTTGGACTAACTTCTGTTATGTAATTTGTGTAAACTCTGACTTTAATGGACATAAATGTTAATTTACACTTTCGTGCGGTTATTTTAACCAGTGTTGTAAGCTTTTACGGTTGTTAACTGCGATAAAATTGACGGTTGTTTATGGACTACATGAATACATATTCGTTAATAGGGAATTTGTATGCTAAGTATATTTTTATTTGCTAAATTAAATAACGTTTAGTAGCTAAACTTTATTTAATTTAACTAAATCGAAATTAAAAGAATGTTTAATACCTATGTCTTTATCAAGAACTAACTTATAAACCCTCAAAGCTGCTTATAATAAAGAAAATCCGTCATGGACTTTGACGTCAAAATCTATCACACCCATCATAGCTGTTATAGAAAACAGCGTTTTTAGCGAAAAGAACAGATATAATTGTTTACAATAGTTATATCTAGTTTGTTTTTCTATCGACTTTGATATAGTACACTAGAGAGCAACTGATGTGCTCTAAAAAATAATTATAATTATGATAAAAACATTCTAAAATCGACACAATCTCTTGAGTTGACTTTTACAAAAAATTATCTGAATATACATTTGAAAGAAGATTGGCGAGCTGGGTATCACATCAAAATCCAAACATACACAAATCTAGTTATATGCAACTTATGGGTCATATATCGTTAGTTATTTTCCAAGCTAAAATACAATATTAGCAGTCCGGAGTAATTAAAAAACCATGATTTTAGGGTACAGTCCCGTTACGGAAACAAAACGCAATAATGCAATAGTACCTCGTACTTTTTGTGAAGTCGGTAAAAACAAAACGCATAAAATAGGCTTATTGCGTCAGCTGTTACTTAGGTATGTCAAATACAAAAAAAAATATAAACTGTCATGATATTTTTGTTTGACCCTGCCTAAACATAATTCGTCGTTCGTGTTATTTGTAATGTTGTCTGCATCTATAAATGAAGTGTGAACTCTTATTTTGTGCCGCCACGTTACTTTAGTACATTACAATTTGCGTTTAGTGTATCAACCTGCGCAGGACTGAAATAGGACTCTTATTTATTCTGTGAATGTTTTTCATGCTTTCACAATGTCAGCAGTTGATCTTCGGTGTATAAACTGTTATGTGCGCTTATCACGCCTTCGCCGACGTGTCTTGATTTGACCAGTTTAAAGGAGAAAACCGAAGCCATTATCGGCTACTGTTGTAATTGTAAAGTATGACTCAGAACCGTGGGCTGTTGTTCACATGTCATGAGTGTAGTCTGGTATTTAGCTTACGATCGACACGAAGGAACAATCTCCCTGCGGTATTTCATGACAATGTATTGTTACAATTATAATTAAAAAATGTTGTAAATACTATGGTTTTGTTTTTTACCTGTTACGAGACGCCGCGCGGCATCAAGAGGTGCAGCGCGACGCCGCGTGGCATCACGAGGGGCAGCGCTGCATGAAGCAACGTATTCTAAATTCTCACAATGAAATGTGTATCTTTTCGCGTAGTAAATAAAGTTATATTTTGAGTCACTCTATTAAAATGTGCGCGCAGCGTCGTGTCTCGGTGTGAGCTGACCCTAACCATCGTACGATTAAACGATGTGATTAATTCATGAATCCCCGACCGGTCCTATGAGACCGCGGTGTTATTGTTTTACTATTGTGTCTCGTTTTGTGGGTATGTGATAGGTAAAACACACATTCTTTAGAGTGTCCTAATAGAAGCTTGTAAATTATCGCGCGAGCACAGGGTTTCGTCGATAAAACTAATCTCATCGTGCGACGAAATCACATCGTTCAATCGTATGATAGTTAGCTAAATAGGACGACGCTTAAGGGTCTGCCTTAAAACCTTGTCCAGAAGAAGCGAATTCGTTTAGAAACGTTTCGCGGGAATTCATTCGCGCGCTAGTAATATACTAGCACGAATACGTCGCGTCCACAAGTATCGCGCGAATTCCAAATACGCGCGTAAATCGCGTGCACAACGCCAGACCCTCAACTCGCGCGTATTACACGCGAGTCGAGATACTAGGGACACCTTGTTGCGTCCAGTTAAAGGCGCCAACTCCAGAGCGAGTGCACATATCCAGGGAAATTGAGCACCTACATTTGATACGGAATTGTTGAATGCTCCAGCGTTGATACGCTCTTTCTGGGCGCAACGGTCGCGCGTGATACGCACGAGAGAATCGCGATGAATTCGCCCCTTCTGGTCAAGTTCTAAGTTACATAATTAGGTAGGTACCTTGTATTATTTTTGGTGGTCCATTTTGAGGTTATGTCTATAAATCATTTTATATCCCCAACTCTAATGTATGTCTTACCATTACATATTTTGTTATACTCTATTGTAGCATTCTAATCCATATATTCATTCTATAAAACGTTAAGCCTGTATGTGATACTGAAAGTACATGGGGTTTTGCCAATCTTCTTTCTTATTTACTTTAATAAATGAGCAATTACCAACGCATATTTACAAAACATTATTTTGGTATACACTATTTACTTTACATAAGCGTGTAAAATAAGCCGAAATAGACGAAATTATATCAAAATGTGAAGTGAAAACTGATTTGTTGGAAGCGTTGACGCAATTCGTCCGGTAATTTGTGCCATTGCAAGTAGTAATTTGGTTGCTTCATGGCACTTAGCTTTCCAAGTAATACTAAAAGAATACCTAGATACCTAGTTTAAGGTGCTAAGTTGGTTGTAGAAGCAATCGCAGTTACCATAAAATCATTATTGCGTCGTTCCATTTTATAGTAGGATTCATTTTCATTAGCAGAGTTTTTTTATTGATTCTTCTTTATATACGCGTATCTTTATCAGTTGTTTCGTACCCAAAACACAAGCTCTGCTGAGCTTGGGACTGATGGCGTTGCGTGAAAAGTTGTGGAATATTATTATTTATTTATTTATTCCCAGGTTATTTTATTTAACAGTCAGTTTAAGGGGCTCCTTTTAGCAGATGACCTAAAGCATTTGTTTACCCCACTTCCCCTATATTCCCCCCGGCCACTTGATAAATCTACGTAAATACGTGAGCGTTTTGGCGAGAAAAATTACACACGTACGTGACGTCCACCCGTGCAAAGGCTAGGCGACCTACGATTTGACATTTTGATATGGTGATTTACAAAATTTGTTAACAAGAATTGAGAAAAAACTAATATCTCAAAAAAAATTATTGATGGTAAAAAAAAGTATTTGTGCAATCATTATTTTCTAGAGATATAATTAAATAGACAGGTATCTATAATTTCGTATTGGTGATCGCTTAGGTAAAAAAAATTGAATGTGTTTCAACAAAAACCGCAAATACTGCAAATCGTCATTTTATTTATATAAAATTGAAGACCATGAATCAAATTATTGCTTATATTTTTTAGAATTTTATGATGTCCTTTTAAAGTACTCGCACATTACACGAGTTGAAAAACCTATATTTTCAAAGGGCGCCCTTTAAAATGCTAGCTTACCTACTCCGTGTGACTAACGGCCCCGAGTATTCTAAATTTCAAATATCACGATGTATCCATCTATCATCACTGTTTTCGACATATTCTATTAAAATATTCGGAGGCTGTGTTCAAAATCTGTAACATCCTATTACTCAACGCTACAGGTCGTTTTTAGCTTTCGTTATGCGGATTACCTATGTCATGATATTCTTTTATATTGTCTACTTTAATAAATAGTGTCTGCTAGTGACTCACTCCAGCTTCACTGGGGTGTTACAAATCTTTGAAATTCTCGGCTTTTCTGATTTATATATAATATTGTAACATAGTGTATTATAGTATGTAACTATTTATTTATTTATTTATATTTTATATTACAAATCCTCAGATCCCCATTTCATGAACAAAAAGTATTAATTCAGTATTCTTATCATATTCTTTGTATGAAGAACATACCCTCCAAGTTTCAGGTTTTGAGGCATAGGGTACCTATTAGTTTTTCAAAACAACCCTCAAAATACAGTCTAAGCGGTTTTAGTATTTATGAAAACATGCTCGCGATTGAAGTCGCGGGCCAAGTAGGGGAGCGGTGGGCATGTTGTAACCAGGGCTTGGAAACCGGAAAAAAATTCGAACCGGTTAACGCCTAAGTACATAGAGAACTTATGCTTTCGGTTTCGTTCTACCCTTAACCAAAATTAAACGGTTTGAAGCTAAAAACGTTCGTAAATCGGTTTTGTTGAATTTACCGGTTTTAAACGGTTTTTATTGCCAACTCCAATGCGCAGACGTGCTGCATTACCCCTGCTGCACTACCCCCCGCCCCGCGCGCGCCCTTCCTCTGATTAAACCGGTTAATAAGGGTTCTTAGTAACGTTCTTTTAACGTTTCGACTCCGAACGAAATAAAAGATAAAACCGATTAATAACGTTTAATAACCGGTTATTTTCAAACCAGTTCCAAGCCTTGGTTGTAACAGTTTTTCGTTTCTTGGCTATGAAAGCTTATTTGTTTGGTATAATTATGAAATCTAGCAGTAATTAACAACTATTCAACTATTGATTTGAAATAATTTTTTGATCAAAACTGTAATGTATTTTTGTAGAAAAGTCTTTGAAAAAGAAACTGACGGCTGTTACAACTTACCCCGTGATTGGGGCTAGTTGTAATAAGCTTGAACCTTTCACTTGAAACTTTACAAACGCTAAAACAGGTTTAGGTTTTTAAGTTTTATTCTGAATCTTATAGAAAAATATTCAAAAATAAACAAATAACATGATCTTTCTTCACTTCAACTATTAAGGATTTTTTGGCTTACAGCCATTTATAATCTTAACATTCTTAACTACTTCAGTAAGCAAATTTTTGATTGATTTAACGTATTTAGCATTATAAACCTGAGATACATTGTAACAAATTTAGGTTTTTAAGTTTTATTCTAAATCTAATAGAAAAATGGGCAATTTGTATTAAATTACAACTTACCCCGTACAAGTGTTACAACTTACCCCACTGCGAGGTTGTTTGAAATAAAATCTATTAAAAAAAAGTCGCTTACTTAGTGTGAAATTACAGTTAATATAATGAAACCAAACAAATGCTAAAGCTATTTGTATGAATCAACAACAGCTAAACAATTTAAAATCTACGATAATCATATTTGTATAAACAAAAAAAGTTCATTACGTGGCTTTATAGGAGCACCTGCACAAAACCACTTACTGCGCTGTCCGGCGGGGTCTGATCTGAACTGATCGCGCTTATATGATAGAATGGGTAGTACATAATAAGTAAGGTTGAAAATCAAACGACAACAACACAACTTACCCCTGTTACAACTAGCCCCCC
This sequence comes from Mythimna separata, assembly GCA_030763345.1. Taxonomy (NCBI): domain Eukaryota; kingdom Metazoa; phylum Arthropoda; class Insecta; order Lepidoptera; family Noctuidae; genus Mythimna; species Mythimna separata. The sequence goes on along the minus strand of CM061171.1, from coordinate 16,015,327 downwards.
GCTCCCCTACTAGTCATCAAATAAAAGAGAAGCTATTCTGAAAATGTGATGTTGAATGTTGATCGCAGCTACACTTCTCACCTCAGCCGCGGCGTGTTTTCAAACATGTGGGCCCAATTTATCACAGTTCCAAACAATAAAGGAAAACATCGCCACGTCGCCGTCGTGAGGAAACCTAAACGTGTACCTCACGACATCTATTATATTTAGGCTACAACTATTTGCAAATACAATATTTGTGTATATTTTCACAATAAATTGACAGGTATACAAGAAAATATGTTGTTTATGTAAACCTTTCTCTGTTAAAGTCAATATTACACTATTCATTAGTACCTAGAGGTAATAATTGTAATCATAAATGTTTATCTAGCAGTTAAAACCATACAAATGACTAATAATGACTTAGACGAGAACAGTGCGCAGGAGACGTACAGGCGGAGAGTACCTACAGCAAAATCATAACCCGCCTTTGGCTTAGCTGTATTCTTATAAATACGAGTAGTATGTTTTTTAAAAAAAACATAGAATCCTGCAAAGTTGTTAGCGTTTTACAAATAACTCTGTGGAAGTTGAGAAATCTAAAAAAACACTAAACATCAGGTCCTATATAACGCTAGACAGCATCGTGCATCGTTGCAGACTAAAATGAAAATCACGAGTTAAACTCGACGGCTATCGATAGTGCCGGATTCACTTTTCCGCGCGAAATATGGTTAGAGATGACCTTTGCACCGTTTAGGATCGAAACACTGAACATAACCTTACCTTACTTTTTGGTGTACAATAAAGTTTATTCTATTCTATTCTATTCTATAAGGTCCTAGTGTATGTCATCATCTATACTAACATTCTAAAGCTAAATAATCTACGTCGTGTTTGTGATGATTTTAATAAACTTTTTACTGTAGGTAGGATCGAAAAGCTGATCGTAAGGTCCGAGTGTATGTCATCTATACTAACATCATAAAACTAAAGACATTTCGTCATGTTTGTAATATTTTTATAAAGTTATTATATATTTGCAATGCCCATCAATAGGTTTCCGAACAGCCTCATTGAGACTATACAAGGCTAAGGGCCTGTTTCACAATGTCCGAGTAGGCACTACTCACTGAATAAATTCAAAAATGGAACAGAATTTGTATGAAATTATCTACCAAGTAAGATACTCGAAACTTAATCATAGGTGGTGAAACAGGCCGTTACAGAGACATTAATTGTATATAATGAATAATAATATTGATTATCTGTTTTAACTCTTTTTCGTCAAACTAACGTTGTAAGATGTTTTCTGTGAATAACGTTGTGAGTTGCAAATTTTCATGATCTACTTATATGTATTACTTAGTTAATAAGACCTTGTGTAATTGTTACTTATTCCTAAAAATAAAATAAGACTTTATTTGTTTAAACGCGCTAATCTCAAGAACTACTTGTTCGAATGGCAAATTCTTTCAGTGTTAAATTTTCAGTTAGCGCCCTTTTATCACAGGAAGGGAACACAACAGCCCAAGAGAGCGGAGCAATAACTTAAAAGGCGGAAGAAACCGCCTACGAGTAGCACGTTCTTTGCCCAAAAGAACTTTGGTGATTTATGATCTCTAATTTTATCCAACACTACACGTACATCTTCCCTAGCCTTTTCCCAACTATATTGGGGTCGGCTTCCAGTCAAGCTGGATTTAGCTGAATACCAGTATTTCGAGAGGAGCAGCTGCCTACCAGACCTCCACAACCCATTAACTGGGGTATTACGGTACTTAATGGCAAGACTGGAGATTCACTGGCTTCTGACTATCCGTAACGACTGCCAAAGACGACTGTAAATGACAGCCGGGAAATATGGCTTAACGTGCTTTCCGAGGCACGAAGGAAACTCGGTATGTTAAGACGGTTACCCATCCACAAACCAACCTTGGCTAGCGTTGCTTAACCTTGAAGTTCGACCCGTGAGGCTGTTATTATCTAGCCACGAGCTTCTCACATCTCATATAATTTTATCCAGCACTATTACTATTTAATTATTGTTATGTTAAAGTATTTGTTGTTGAGTGGTGGTCCAATAATAACGGCTCCAACTTACTAGTTGTGCGCCGCGGGTTCAAACCCAAGTCATCGCTTATACTTTTTTTTAATTTATTTCATCACCACAACTCTTAAAACGGTGAAGTAAAACATCAGTCATCGAACCATTAAGATAGGTATTCTGAAACTAAAAATTCAAAGACATGTAGCATAACCAACCCAGGACCATGTTATGGATTACGGCACATCTCCATTCTAAGAGAGGACCCCTGAGTCCTAGCAGTGGGAACATTATAAAGCTGATCAAGTTTTATTTATTACTAGCTGATGATGGGCTTCGGCACGTGATAGTAGAAAATTACCCCAAGGGAACACTCTCCCAGGATAAAAAGTATCTATCCTATATACTATTTCAGGACCACCTCTACCTACCAGCTTCAGCTTCATCAAAATCCATTCAGTAGTTTTTGCGTAAATAAATAACGAACATCCCTACATACAAACTTTCGCGATCATAATATTATTAAGATTACTAAACTAAAAAAATAAGTATGTTTATCAGTTGTCTAGTACCCATAACACAAGCTCTGCTTAGCTTGGGACTAGATGGCGTTGTGTGATAGTCGTGGAAAAAACAATAAAACATTTCGTAGGTAAAGGTGAATAAAACTATTACCATAATTAGGCGATCAAAAGTATACAGACCTCCCAGAACCTACCCACCTGTCTTATCACCATTGATCGACCTCATCATTATATACCACTAAAGGGTCTTCAACACCCATAAAAACTGGAGTACCTTTTAACTACCCCTACTTTCGTTATTAACAAACTTAATTAATTAATTAATAGCGAGGGTTGTAACTAGCGTAGTGCCGAGCCTATTGAAAACCGTTAGGAATAATTAATAAAACACTTGATGATAGTAAAATAGTATAACGACCTTAAAAAAGTTTTTAAACATTAATTTTTAACGAACCAATTTTTTTTTTTTCACTAAACTCATATTCAAGTGAGACTTTTTCAGTCAATAAATATCTTTTTATTGAGTTTATTCTAAGTAACTTCATCATCATTTCATTTTGCATTTCAGCCGAAAGACATCCACTACTAGACACAGCCCTCCCCCAAGCGTCGCAAGTTCATCGACCTGTCCAGTGCGTCTCACATCCATCAAATTCCATCACAAGGTTACCGGTCAACCTTGTGGGAGACCCACAAGAGCCACTCCAGAACCTTTCGTCCCCATTGGCCATCTGTTCTACGAGCAATGTGCCCTGACCACTGTCACTGACGGTCTAAATCGGTAACATTGGTTCTCTTTAAATATACGATTTTCCCAAAAAAAAAAACCATAATTACTTTAAATGTCATTGTAAATGATTCTGACATAAACTATCTCTTCATGCTATTAAAAAGTTACTTTAAAACTTTACAATTAGATTTAAGGCACCTCGCCATGAAGGGGCTCGTCAGCAAACTTCACTAAGAAGGTATTTATAAGCAAATCTCGGTAAGTACTTGGGGCAGAGTACCTCACAAGCCGGGTTTGTAAAGCCCCAAGAATTCAAGACGCCTCAACAGCACGTGTCTTCGTAAATAGCCGGCTTTTATTGAGGAAATTAGAATAAATTAGACTTTGTATTTCGTGCCTTTTCAGGGACAGAGACACAAAAGATACAATGCACAATTTAACATTAGCAATATCGGCCTTGTAATGTTCCCATTGTTGGGACTCAGGCCTCCTCTCTAGGAGAGGGAATGGGCCGTAAGCCACCACGTGGGGCCATTGCGGATTGGTGGATGTCACATGTCTTCGAATTTTTGGTTCTAGAGCTTGCCGGTTGCCTCACGATATTTTCTTACACAGTTTTGAGAACAGTAGTGATGAAATAAATTACACAACGTAATGCGCCTGGTTGGATTTCAACCCGTAACCTATAACTTGTAAGTCGGGACAGTTAAGTACCACTGGTCCACCACTAGTCTACATACAAACCAGCTAGTAAATACGACGCGGTATAAATAGGAGTACTTACTTGAAACCACCGCGGTTTAAAATGGACAAACATATCTTTATCCGCTGTCCCCACGACTACTAAAATGTAACAAGCAATGAACAATACAAAGTAGATTAATCTCATAAAATGTTGTTACTCGTGGTACAACAAAAGGAACATTAATATTACGACTCATTAACGTGAATTATTTAGCGCTTACGTAGCTTTACAGCTGTGGCTTTTACACATATTCAATTCCCCGTATGTTTTTGTACTACACAGGTGTACGGAACCTGCCAGGGTTTCGGGATTGATCGAAAGAGGTTAAGGTTTGCTGTAAGAAACCCCGATTGTGGGTTCAGTTCGTCTGTTTACATCACCTGACCTATATTTATTTATCATAAAAAATTATGTGCATTAAAAAACATAACGAAGAAATATAAGAGTTACCAAAGTCCTCGCAAGCGGCAACTGAAGGAACACAGGTAGGTATAATGCAGGGAAAGTCTGACACTCCTTTCTGCTCTACCCAGTGAGGAAGAAGTCAAGTCAATCAGGAAAAAAAGATAATATCTGTTTTTTCTCAACAAAAGAAGTGGAAGTTAGTACAAGTTAGAAATCGATTCTGGCGCCAAGGATTTGTTATGGGATTTCTTGCTACTCGACAGAGCATGAAATAGAATAAAATGGTATTCAAAAACGAAATGTTAAAAAAAATTAAATAGCACCGGTTGCCAGTACACAGTCTATATATTACTAAACTTCTATCCCTAAATTATTGTAGATACTACACAGATATACCAGACTTTTTCCCTACATATTTATGTACTAAATAAATAGGTACAATGAACTTTAACCCCGTATGTTTCTGTACAAGTACTACCCAAAATTACAGAACGTTATCCAACATCAATTCCAGTCACTTGGGTCACATTGTCAGACCTTCATCACTACCTCACAAATTAACGTCTCGACTGAGTTACAATGCTTTGCTAAAATAACAGCGCCATTCACTCCACTCGTTCACCTTAAAATACTTTTACTAAAAACTTGCGAAATGCTACATGCTTTCAATTAATTAAAATGACGCCCCAGGCGATCACCGTTTAACTCCAGTTTAAGTTTGTGTGTCTTCACGTTTCGCTTGTGGCCAAATAAAGATTTATATTGCCTTTTTATTAAAAATACACGTTAAAAATAAACATTGCAGCAAAAACGCTCCATTCCTGTTAAATTGTTAATTAATGATGGCGCTAATAGAATTATAATCTCATGATCGTTATCCACTTTTCTCCACGTCTACGAGGCGAGAATTTAAAATAATTGCGTCCATGCCCCCATTTCTCAAGGTCTTTCTTAAATTTATGTAGCGATAACACAATAACACGGATTCCTTTCATGTAGCGTAATTGTGATCTGTTATTTCTATGATCGTAAAATTCTGAAAAGCATCAGTTCACTTTCAATAAGAATACATTGCGATGAGTCACCATAAACGTCAGAGATACTACGAAAAGGTGCTCAGTCGCCACTGTTTAGCGAATAAAGATTACGATGCAAATATATAGTCCCAAACTTACTTTGAACGTCACTGGAGCGTATAACTTCGTTCACTCAACTCACTTAGGTACCTATTCATTTTTACACCGTACTGACTTAGGCTGGCACAGAAATATCGATAAAATCTAAACTAGATTCGCCACCACTAGAGAGCGGATAAATGTTCCAGTTCATTGTGTGCTTTTAAACATCAATTCAATAAAGTGATCTTTGTAAGAGTTTAAAATGATACTTTAAAAGCTTAGTACAGTTATATAGGTATTAAAGTGGATATGTCCATAAATTGTCGCTCCATTAAATTATTTCAAAGGGACACGTGTTTTGAATTTCAGTATAAAATACCGTAAATCATTTTCGTGAAAATGTTATAAAATGAAAGAGCGTAACGCAATAAATTGAATTGACAGCTATTGTACATTTAATAGAGCAGTCCTGGGGGATGAAAGTACGTCCGGGAAATATCAGCGTGGTTGCGCTGGCCCTTTAAATAAATTGGTTTTTTCGCACCCGAAAACATTGGATTCATCCTATTTTAGTAAAATCTTCCGAACGTGATTACACGACGTTGGGGGAACAAAGCGGCAGATAGTATGATTCAAGCCAGAATTTGGCACTTAACTTAGGATGAAGGACATAAACTTTTCATCGATTTAATACCAAAATATGTTGGCGCTGTTGTTGTTAAATTTTCTATCTTAGATTACTTATTACATACTAAGTGACCTTGAATGTAGAACCTACTTTATTGTGTCAGTTTCCGTCACAAGAGGGTTGGCTCGTTTTTGCCTAAAGAATTAGTAGAGCACATTTCCGGCGTGCCCAGATAGCAGAGATATGGTGGTGTACTTCAACGTCTGAATGTATTTATTTTGCATAATATACTTATTATATACGTTAATATATATGTAGTTACTATATTTTTATCACACTAATATTATAAAGGCGAACGTTTATCAATGTGTGTGTGTATGTTTGTTACTTCTTCAAGCTCGAAAGGCTGAACGGATTTGAATTAAATGTGACACTCAGGTAGACCATAGTCTACCGCAGATCATATGTCCTGGAATAGTACAATGGACACTTTTTATCCCGGGATGAAGTTCCCTTGGGACAATTTTACACGAGCGTAGCTAGCAGTCCTCTATAACATATTATATTGCCCAATAAACAGCGGCTGAAATATCCTGCGAAGATTTAAGTTGAGTAAGATGTAAATACAAACACATTCATAAATCCTTTCCCCAACTCTTTATTTCGGACAGCGGCAAACGTAAACCGACACGTGATGCGATAAACTTTTACAACTACAGTTTTATTACCGATGCCGATGACTTATGTAAGTGCTTAGTACGTACTGACGTACAAACATACCGTATACTCCGACGACGTTGCCAAATATCCGGCCACAGACCGTGCCTAGGGAAACAAATGAAAATCGAACATTTCATTACCTACCCACAGAGTACACAGACCTATATACCTACCTGGTTGTCTCTTCACGACCCATTCCTGCCTCCAAAACTTTTTCAACACAGACATTACAGTTGAAATACTCTAATGCGTGTTCAATCGACCCCTAACCTAACCCATTTCAACTACCCGTTGCCTTTCCCTCTCTATACCTCCATTACTCCTGACCTCGGCCAAAATGTCGATCACTGGTTTACTAAATCAAACAACTAAATGGGAACCAATTTGACACTTAATCCACCGAATTTGTAGACAGAGAAGCTTCCGGACAATATAATAGCGTTCAATATTTGATATTTAATACCTTCTGGTTATCAAATAACCCGAGCCGCGGTTCCCAGGATTAGTACCTACAAACTTGTGCGAGAAATATAATCAGCAGGATAAAGTATAGTTTCAGAGAGAACAATATACCACAGTGTGAACAATGAACAAATGGATTTAACTTTATGTTGAAACTGTTTTTGACTTTATAAATGCTTTTGAAATATGCATGGCTGTCCAACTGTTTGACTATCACTCACAAAATGTCATAATCGGATGACTGAGTGTGATCTGCAATGCCGATATTTGATCAACTTTTTTTTTAAACTCTGGCTTACACTAGGATTAATTATAATATCGCAGGTGCGTTCACGAATATAATATACACTTACATACACAAAACATCCTTGCCTGGATCTACTATCTAGAGTTCTAAACAATACAAATATATTTTCTGTGCAGGAATCAAACCATGGCGTGCCTTTGCGGACCACAAGCAATGGGTAACTCGCCGTCGGGTTGTCTGGTAACCGTCCGAGCCTGAATCTCAATGTACTGTTACACGCACGTTTCAAAGAAATTTCAACTAAAACCGTCGAAGCTTGCTCGAGCCATAGGTCGATTTCTGGAAGGTAACCTGTGGTCCTAAAATGCAAAGGTCACCCATAACATCTCATTAAATGTGATTGCTGAGTTAAGCTCGCCTTTGTACATGAACTATCTGTGCCACCATAAGTAAGGTAACTGATGGAACATAGGTCTTTTATACTTTAGACCGGAAGAAGTCATTATATGATTTCCCACTTAAAAAAATCGGTACTGAGAAACTACAATTTACGTACGATAAACCCTGAAAATATAATAGTAAAAAGCCCACGTAAGCAGAGCCACAGGCACATCTAGTTATAAGTATACGACAGATATTATTACCAACATAAAGCCTATATACACTAGGATGTCCACAGAAAGTTTCTTGGTGATAATTACATAAGTTTGTTCGAACATTATATTAGACAAGCGACCGCATTCTCCAGATGATATTAGAAATGATTTGATTTCGTAAATTAATGAGTTATAAATTGCGTGAAGCTGCGCTGCTTTTTACGTCTGTAACTCTTAATTAAAGTCTCAACTCCCATCATTTCTAAGCTTTAGTCCGTTAAAATATAACGCCTTCGTAATGAAGTAATTATTAAAGTAAAATGATTACACGGTTTTCTGTAAATTAAGTGAATTACTGTAAAACATGGAATGTGTTTTCAAAACAAAAATCACATTTTTTTCTATTATGAATAGTCTCGTGTTTGATCACTATACCTCACCAGATGGTAAGCTATTATGTGGCCTACTATGGAGCACGCTTGCCTAGAAGTTACCTATTCACTCCTGAGTTAAAGACACTAAGTTTATTTATTACTTTATGCACATGCCTTAGGCATTAGCTACCAATCAACATTTGAGTAATGCAGAAAATATTAGTCAAGTCCTAGGCAAAAACAATCGATTGGTCAAGGTGTAGCTATCATCATAAAAATAAAACATTGATTTTGTTTTTTTTTTTATTTTAGCAACTCACGTGTTTGTCATCAAGAGAGAAACGTCCTTTCATTTCAGAAACTGTCCCTAAACAAACTGAAGCTAAACGATAACAATCATGAATGTTTACATAAACACTCAACGAAATGATCTAAGCCTAAAGTATTTTTGCAAACACTCAGACAGAAGCTGTCTGTCTGCGTGACTGTAAAAATGCTTTTAAAACATCTATCTATACATACGTTTTCTTCGCCTAAACAACTACATCTTCTTCCAAAACAATTTTGGAACTGGACACCAACCAACCAATCACATGTCGAGAAAAATTCAGTGTCGTTCCCGCTAATATGAATTAACTTATCACAACGTTTGATGGATCACAGTCTCTTATTGGATAATGTCATAAGAAAAAAAGCAACCATAAAGTAATGAGATAAATTGATATATTGGGCACACTCTGCCAACATTTTTAATATTATTTTGCAAGGAAAAATAGTCCTACATGGTGATGGATAGCTTTATTAGTATAAGTAATTTGTTTGACAAACAATATTGGATTTGCAAACACGGTTTATTGCCAAAATTTTGAAAATAAAAGGAAAATTTGAAAGTCAAATGAGTCTACTGGGGATAAAAATGCCCTGTGTGATTTCGAGTATCAACTTTTTGATGGAACTTCGAAATTGAAGAAGAATATTCCCCTACTTCTGAATTAGGACTTTGAAGTTGAGTATTTGATATATCTCCACTTTAACTTGAGAACCTGTCAAACTTCGGCATTAAAGCAGGGTTTGACACGTTCCTTACTCGGAAGAGACGCCGTCAAATGGGGTGGATAGGTATGTAGAGGTGAATAAAAACAAAACTTTGAGGGGGATTTAGAAGCTATTTTTTAAATAAATTAATATAACTTATTTAGGTGTTTTTAGGACGCTTTTTTAGGGACCAGTAATAAATATCGTAGTGAAAGTTTTTTCCCAATCAAAGTTTTGTTTCCATGCACCCTACATTTCTATACACCCCGTATGATAGTAATCAATTCACAAATCAGTCCTTATATTCTTAAAGTAGTTGATTGTAGCTGTTGTTGTAGTATCGTAAATATAAATATCAACTAAAATCATAGTCACGCTTACAAAATTAAACTAACTGAAACGAGAAATAATTATACTTGAGTTTTACACCATGAATGAAAGTGTAGATACTGTTGATAAATGTAATCAAATTACACGCGTAATTTATTACTTCCAAGCTGAGGCAATATTTACGTCACTTTCTAACGAATATGCTAATTGCCTTACATTTTCAGCCACTTAATGAATTCCTTCTACCTTCCTTAAACTATGGGAATTTATAACTGAAAATACCTCCGTAATGAGTTACTTTAAGAAAATATCATGCTTACTCACCAATATTTAATTACTCAGATACCCGCGAAACGAGACACAATAGTAAAACAATAACAGCGCGGTCTCATAGGACCGGTTGGGGATTCAAACGTTAAAACTTAAATCTACGAACACATACACGTAAAACACACACTAGTTCACAATTATCACATACATACACCAAATAGATCAAATACTCGATCTATTTACTTAAACATTTACACCACTATACGATTATAATAGTTTAAGTTTACACAGATTAGTTGAAAAGTTTTCACTTTATAACTTCACTGGGGAACTTTGGTAAATTAAGTTGGTTTTCGAATCAATTTCTTTTTTCGTAGTTTTATTAGTGCTACGATAGTCCGGGACGTGCTACGGCGTAGCTCGTAGCGTCGTGAGCGCGCGTGGGGTCAGACGGGCATGCGAAACGCGACTGGCTGCTAGCTACGACTCTACGAGCGACGCTTGCCTGAAAACACCTCTATAGCACTCTATAGTGTATATGACAGGCGTATGTAAACACGACCGTAGCATAGCGTGCCGACTTATCACAACAATCAGTGATAACTATCACATATGACTGCATAATAGCTATGCCTTTTGTTACTGCTGCGAACCGGAGTTCGAACACTTACATGTTTCTGTAAATGCTACTAATAGTTCCTACAATGTATGTACATATGTAAATGGCAACAAACAACCACGTCAACTCTAAGTGTACCTAGTCTGTTAAGTGTTCGTGCAGTGTTGTGTTTAGACGTCCTTATTAAGGATCAAGAACCTTGTGGTACAATGTTTTCATAATTAGTTGAAACTTAGTTGTGTGAATATAGTACAAGTAATTGAAGATACGAATGAATCACAAGGAATTTTATGACATTTCAGAAAACGTAGTCAAATTAGCTTTATATCAGTCCCACTACATGGACTTCGGGGTCTTCTCTAGAAGAGGTGATGGGCCTTAATTCACCACGCTGGCCCATTATATATTGGCAGATTTCACAAATATCTTCGAAGGTTTGGATGCTAGTTTCCTAACGATGATTTCCACCAGCGTTTTAAAATTAATTACAAACTCTCTTAATTATACTGTTTTACTGGAAACAAAAATTCGTTCGTATGCCATCCGTCTGCGGGGTGGATTACGGCCAATTCCCCTCCCCGACAGAGGAGGCTTGAGTCCCAGTAGTGGGAACATTATAAGGATGATTGTGCTTAGCGCCTGTTTAAACACACGACATACATATAACTTGTAAGTCAAGGCCGTTGCCACTGTCTTACCACTGCTCGTAGTAGACCTTTCAACTACAATAGACTCTCTATTTAATTCAAATAGCGGTGAGTGTAGGTAGAATGTTGTTGACTGATTACCTCTCTCTCAGTACCTTTGATCACGATATGAGGTATTTATCGCGTTACTCGTCGACACGAAATAACCTGCATTCTGCAAAAACAGATTTCAGATACATATCCAATAACTTACGATGGAATAATTTGTAAACAGTAATAAGAAAGAGAGAGAGAGTAGTAAGTAGTTTTAGTTCCTTTTTTGTATTTATTAATGGTAACAAACAATAAAGCATATAAAAAATAAATAATAAAATGGACGGCAAGGTATCATTTATATTTTGTGGTTTTATTTTTATAATTAAAATTTATGTCCAAAAAAGGAATAAGAGGAAGCCACTTTTGAGGGAATTATACCTAAATAGATGGTGGGATTAAGCCAGTCAATTTAATCTCGACCAACTATAGATGATCCCAAAAAGTTATGTCATTTAGCAACAGCCCTTCATCTGTGACTTCCATCTTTATGATAAAGTATTATATATAAATAATATACGGACAGTATTTAAGTTTATCTAATTCCAAGTGATGAGATTATGCAATGGTTAAAGGTAAGATGTGGTTAGCATATATATCTTGTTATAAACCCCAAAAAAAAAGCATAATTTTTGTATACCTTCTACTGATCGAATACTTCGATCACATTGCAAGGCGGTGATAACCTCGAAAAACTCATCGTGACTGGTAAAATGGATAGGAAAGGACCTCGAGGAGGCAGTCCAATACGTTGGTCCGACCAGATCCGTACCGCTCTTGACTCAACGGTATACAATGCCCTCCACACCGCCAGAGGCAGAAACCGATGGAGGAATATAGTACGAACGAAAGACACGAAGCTGGAAGTTCACAACCCTCAGTATTGAGGAATACGACGTAAGGAGGAACTGATCGTAATCAGTAGCAGCATTACCTGTTATTTCAATTATAGAATCAGGCCCAGGGTAGTACTGCTCTCTTCATAATTCACCAAGTATGACGCAGAACGCTTTACGACACATGCCATATTTGTAAAAATATGGCCTCGTTCAAGGCCGAAACCAACGCAAATCAGCCAATAGTATAGACATAGCCGTCTCTGTTTACCCTCCATTGGTCTGCCTTTGTTTTGATAGGGCATAGGTACGCAGGTAAGTACTTACTGTACTATATACTCTACTGGCTTCATAAAATATAGCCGATGTTACTCAGGAATAAAGCGCTTTCTATAGTTGAAATATTTTGCAATCAGATCAGCAAGCCTAGAAAAGTAACAACCGTTTCGTGTGTGTCGAAACTCTTTCTACAATCAGTAACGCCTCGGTGTGAGCGATTTTAAAAAACGACAAGTTGGTCATTACGTTAGCGCTTGTCAAAATTGTAACTTGGCTACCATTTATACCGCGTAACTACAGGATGTAGCGATAAACATTGTAAAAACGATTACATTTCATTCTATAATTTTGAACGATGTGAACTTGACTAGGAATTTTCCATTCGTTTGCTCTGATTTTGTGACTTAACTTTGAAAAGAGACGTTCTAATAGCGTTAACGATAGTACATTTATCAATTTGGCTAATCCTGCTGTACTTTCAGAGATTAACACCTACAAACAAACAAAAAACTTACCTATTAATAATATTAGAGTAGATAAGCAGGTACCTAGGTATTTCAACAAAATTTTGAGAAAAAGTGATTCAGATAAACTGCTCATTTGATGCGAGAATCCTGAACGTTGACTGGTAGAGAATACCAAGTTGCATTACGTCCGCCTAAGTAATAAATTCTGATAAATGTCGTTTAGTTTCCTATCAATTCTTCGATCAACGTATAATATTAGAGTAGATAAGCAGGTGCCTAGGTATTTCAACAAAATTTTGAGAACAAGTGATTCAGACAAACTGCTGATTTGATGCGAATGTCCTGAACGTTGACTGATAGAGAATAACAAGTTGCATTAAGTCTACCTAAGTAATAAATTCTTCGATCAACAATACCTACACATAAATGATATTATAAAGTAAGTCTTGTGTCTCTTAAACCCCCTTGACAAAACCGGGTATTGTTAACTTCCGAGTCAGTTAAAAACATGGGCACATCTGTATTACAAAAGATGAAACTGGCTGACAGACATTTATTGATATGACATAAGTATGTCGTATAATATGCACAGCTAAAACTACAGGGAATACCTACGAACGTCAAATTTGGCGAAACGTGAAAAGATACCTACTTTTTATGGTATAGACGAACACTACGAAGGGGCTCGTGGCTAGATAATAATAGCCGCACGGGTTGATCTTCAAGGTTAAGCAACGCTTGCCAAGATTGGTCTGTGGATGGGTGACCATCTTAACATACCGAGTTTCCTTCGCGCCTCGGTAAGCACGTTAAGCCGTAGATCTCGGCTGTCATTTGTAGTTCTTTGGCAGTCGTTACGGATAGTCAGAAGCCAGTAAATCTGACTCAAGTCTTACCATAAAGTACCGTGTTACCCCAGTTAATGGGTTGTGGAGGTCTGGTAGGCAGCCGCTCCTCGTAAAATACTGGTATTCAGCTAAATTCGGATTGACTGGAAGCCGAACCCAATATAGTTGGGAAGAAGGCTAAGCAGATGACGGATAGTCAGAAGCCAGTAAATCTGACTCCAGTCTTGCCATGAAGTACCGTGTTACCCCAGTTAATGGGTTGTGGAAGTCTGGTAAGCAGCCGCTCCTCGTAAAATACTGATATTCAGCTAAATCCGGCTTGACTGGAAGCCGAGTCCAATATATTTGGGAAAAGACTAGGTAGATGATGATGAGACGAGCACTACGAAGTGGATTTTAACCTAAGGATGCATAACAATAACATAATCAGCATTAAAATGTTCCCACTGATTGGACTCAGGCATCGTCTCTTAGATAAGGTAGGGGCTGTAATCCTCCACGCGGAGCCTGTACGCGTTGATGTTTTTTTTTCTTGGTATAAACTAGTGCTTGACCGCGATCCCACCTGATGGTAAGTAATGATGCAATCGTTGATGGTGAGGTGACGGCGATGAATGTAACCCCCTTACCTTAAGGTCCTATATCCCCTAGCTGGGGCAGAGGGCGTCAACTAACAGTAGTCACCCAACGCGAGCGGTCTTGCGCTTTATGCTTAACCTCGCTCCACGTCAGTCCGATGTCTTTCACTTCAGCCAAAACGGTGCGTCGCCAGGTCTGCCGAGGACGGCCACGCTTCCGTTTCCCTTGGGGATTCCAGTCCAGTGCCTGTTTAGGTATATGATTGGAATCCCTCCTAAGCGTGTGACCAATCCAACTCCACTTGCGACGCTTGATCTGGTGGTCGATCGGGCTTTCGCGGCATTTCTCCAACAGCTCAACGTTAGAGATGATCTCGGGCCAGTAAATTCCGAGGATACGGCGAAGGCATCGATTTACGAAAACCTGGATTTGTCGTGAGATCTCCTTTGTCACCTTCCACGTTTCGCACCCGTAAAGCACGGATTTGACGTTTGACCTGAAGATTTTTAGCTTAACTCTTCGAGTCAATTTCCGTGATTGCCAAACCGGTCTCAGCTGTGCAAAGGTACCGCGGGCTTTGGCGATTCGAGAAGCGACGTCTTCTTCAGTTCCACCAGTTTTCGCCACGACGCTTCCGAGGTACGTGAATTTCTGGACGCGTTCCACTGCCTCAGTGCCGATTAGCAGCGGCGCAGCATTAATCACCCCTGTACGCATTTCCTGGGTCTTCCGCGAGTTAATTTTAAGCCCAGTTTTCGCTGCCTCCTGACGCAGGTCGTTCAATTTTGCTTGCATGTCGGCGTGCGTATGACTTAGCAGGCATAGGTCATCGGCGTAGTCCAAGTCTTCTAAAACGCTGGACAATCCCCATTCTATCCCGCGGCGCCTCTCATTGAAGATGCGAAGCAAAATTCCGTCAAGAACGACTATAAAGAGAAGAGGCGAGAGGAGGCAACCCTGACGAACACCCGCGTGCACTGCGATGTCCTCCGAGATAAGACCGTCGTGAACCACTCTGCAGGAATATTTCCGATATATGCTCTGTAATAAGCGGACCAATTTTGGTAGCACTCCCATTTCCAGCAGGCGAGACCAAATGCTGGACCACTTCAACGTATCGAAGGCTTTTTCAAAGTCCACAAAAGTGAGATATAATTATACGTAGAGTGTTAATTTGATCCGTGCAAGAACGACTCAAACGGAAACCAGCCTGCTCCTTGCGTAGTAAGGGTTCCAGGGCCCTCGATAGCCTATCCAAGATTATCCTGCAGAAGACTTTAGAGGGAATTGACAGCAGTGCAATGCCTCTCCAGTTATCGCACTGACTTAGATCACCTTTTTTGGGCACGGTAATTACGAGCCCTTTATTCCAGTCGTCCGGGAGTTCTTCAGCAGTCCAGATCTTTTCAATTAAAGGCGTCAGTACGTCGACGGCGAAGGTTAAGTCGGCTTGCAGCATTTCCGCAGTAATCAAGTCGAATCCCGATGAATGTAACACGTCATAGAATTTTTGTTTCTTGACTCGTCTGTTTCCTCACGATGTTTTCCTCTACCAGTTTGAGAGCAGTGGTGATGAAATAAACTAGACAAGACAAAGTAGGGGCCGAAACAAGGTGAAAGGCGGTAATTTCGTTGAAACAATTATTATTTAACCT
This sequence comes from Mythimna separata, assembly GCA_030763345.1. NCBI lineage: Eukaryota > Metazoa > Arthropoda > Insecta > Lepidoptera > Noctuidae > Mythimna > Mythimna separata. The sequence continues at coordinate 15,999,091 of CM061171.1, read as the reverse complement.
CATATTAGCTCGACTGAGTTAATAATTTTAGACTGTTTTGCACAAGTGAGCCTAAATATTTACTGAAATATGGTTGTAGACTTAAACTAGTTGTATCATTTTGATATTTGAATTATTTCTGAAGTTTATTAAATCACAATTATCAATAAATAGTATATCAAACCGTGATTACGAATGAATCAAAATTGAAACGCCTCAAATTAAGAAATAAATCTAGCACATATCTGACTACGTAGAATATAGTATAACATTATGAAACTAACGTTATTTATCACTCGTCTAAAGTAAACGTAATAATACCGACACGGAAAACTTTTGGCGGAGTACCTACACCCACGTGGAAATATATCCTTCTACATCTAATAAGTAGGTACGAAATATATAAGGCTGAGTCACACGTATCAAGTTTCCTCGTAGGTATTTCTTAGAAACCAGCTGTAGTACATCTTTCGATGCTTATATCACTTAGCTATATATCTTTATACAGATATATTTAAAGAAAAGTCCTGAGTCATCAACTTCAAAGCTGAACAAACTTTTGTATAGATGTTTCCTTGAACTGTTCGGGCAGTGGAGACATTTGAAAGAGTAAACGCGACCATTTTTGTAAGGTTGGAAATCATCTAATTTATGCTCCCGACCTAGGACGGAGAGGGAGGGTGTCTTATGACTTTATGACTTTTGTTGACTAAAACAAACAAGGAACATAGGTGTGGACCCTAAGCATTCTAGGTTCCTCCTATTATTTTTTCAGAAGTCGACCCATGGCCCCAGTGAGCTTTAACTACGCTGGGCCTCTACGGTTTTGCTGACATCTTTCTCTTTCATCTGCACTCAGTGCAAGAAACCCTTTAAACTTCCTATAGCCGTTGAGGACCTGTTTCATGTGGAAAGAGAGGACGCCGTGATGCCTTTCCAGCCACTCCTCAAAGAGGGGACTTCACGTCATGATTTTAGCGTGACCAAGTTACCTCAGCCCTGAAACGCAAAGGGCAATTAAAAATCTGACAGTCCCTCTCCACCAAGAATGTGAAGAGTATAAAAAGAGTAAAATAATGATTCCCACTTAAAATAAAAAGTCTGCTGAAATTATGACCCTTCCTTTTGACATAGCTGTAGTCGAATAATGAGTTCGCCAAATCGATCTACCCGTGCTCATCTCATGTGCTATCAGCGTACGATGGAAAAAGAAGTTCACAAAGCTTGTATGAGGCATTTTTGTATATGGTCAGGTTTACTGGAAACTTTGTCCTAACATTTTTCGATCAAATTAATCAAAATTTTATAAAATCATCCATAAAGGACTGAATGTTAAAAAATAAGCAGGATTAACTTATATGCTACATTTTATAGCGGTTGTAGGTGCGTTTCCTTTATATTTTTCATGCGGGGGAAGCCGTGGGCAGGAGTTAGTACTAAATATATAGGTCGCAATTCCAGTACACGATGTGCAAACGATGCCACTTAATATGACACTTGCCGTTATATATTTATGAGCACAGATTGACGGCGCGTTCGTAATAAATATTCCAAGTTAAAACATCACTACGGAATTCTCTGATAGGATAGGTGTGTATACGGTCCTGTTTAGCATTTAATATTGAATGGGTTCTAATTTCTTTGAGTTTCGATAGCATTCGAGACTCAAATTAGAACCCAATAAAACTTTCGAACTTAGAACCTAATACTGAATAAACTCACATAATTATATGCAAAAGAGGGAGGAGGCGCGCCACCCCAGGATGTTGGGCTACCAATTCCAAAGTATGAAGGACGCCAAAATACTAATACCTTCACAAGGCATTTCAGGGGCCTGACCTAAATTTCAGCCTGAAAAATAACCCGATACGCCAATGACTGAGCGAAATAATAAAAGAGGAGTTTGATCAAAAACGTTATTCCTATCAACGAGTTAGAAGGACGTACGACGTATACTGCCTTTTTACGATAGCAATTTATGGCCAGAACGTAGAGTATAATCACCAGACAAGCGTAATAAAATAATACAAGTCTATCATCATCAAACAGACTGTTTGACTATGGAATCATGTCCGTGTCGCCCTGGAATTGGGTCGGGGAGGTCGGATGGCCGTCGCTTAATGTAAAATATTAATAGTCAGCCGCATTGGTTAAATTGGACGTCTACCCTACCTATACTTGGCGCCAGATAAGCTTGGAATAACGTACATTGACCTTTTCCTAATATCTCTGCAAAGGTACATGAAAACCAAACAATGAACTATTTTTCATTACTAGAAAACATAAAGAATCGCAAAAGACGTCGATTCTTCGAGTAAGTGGGTCAGTGACTTTTATTTTGCGTTTATCTGGCGCGGCCTATAGTTTAAAATGGATAATGATTCAAATAAAAGACCTAGGAAAAATCATTTATCTACATAGGTACAACGTGTAACATATTAAACAGTCATCCTGAAAGTAGTATGTTCAGAATGGGCTCCTGAATCGATTTGAACTATTTTTAAAATAGGTCGCTTACATTCAGATAAGATAGTGGTCAACCGCAAGCCTATCAACAATAAAACAGGTAATTTTTATCCTAAAATACTTGATTATTTTAGGATTAAAAACTGGGCAAGTGCGAGTCGGACTCGCGCCCTGAGCGTTCCGTACAAACTTACCTATGAAAAGTTAAATTCTCGAATAGAGCCTTGAAAATTTTTCAATAAAAATTTCTTGTTACCTAACTTAAAATTGTCAGTTTTCAGACTTTTCCCTATATTTGTGCTATGATATCTTGGTTCGTGCCAAATTTCAAGATTCTAGGTCAAAGAGAAGTACCATATGAATTTTGTTTTTTTTTTTATTTTGAAGTGTACGTATTTTGCAACATAAACGGGCGTATCTTTTTTTCCCGTCAATTTACAAGTTTAATTTTTGCACAGTTTTAAGGGACCGCAGATTTGAGTATACAGTTTTAATTTCAACTTAATACCTTCACGCGTTCCCGAGATACAGGGTCTTGACAGACAGACGGACAACAAAGTGATTCCTTTTGAGGTACGGAACCCTAAAAAATGCCTATTTTAATAAATACAGGATTCTTGATTGCGTCTATAGAGTATTTGTGTGTGCGTGAGTAAATACCAATACCGATGGCCCTACCAATATCGTGCATCCATTCCGCGATCCTTTCCGGGCAACCTGAAATGAACAGAGATTGCCTGGACAGAAAATGAGGAGCATTCGGTGCAAAAAGAAGAAAAATTAAACAATAATTTCACAGAAATAACGTACAAACTTAATACTAAGATAGATACATTTATACTGTATCTATAGGTAGACAAGAAAATATATAACAACCAAATTTGAATATAAACTAATACATGCTACTTATGCGCTCGTAAGTTGCTGGATATTCTGTTGACGATACACTCCACCAAACACGGCAGTTTCATTGTTATATACCTAATATTAGTTTTGGGATTATTCTTTTCAAAAGTCACTCTAATTTTACAAAACCCTTTTTCTTCCGTCCACATTGTAAATGAATATATAAGGATTTAAAATATACTCAGAATGTAAATTGGCACTCGTTAGAATAACGAACTGAAATTAAATATACATTGAAGCACAAATATTTGATAAAAACCGATTTGCAAGCATTCAAAGCATTTTCATTAACGACCGTATTAATTAACCTTTCAACGGACATAAGAATTTATTTGGATACGAACTTTACCCGCGGGATTTCTTTTCGTAATCTTAAGAATTAAAAATCGCAGTTTCTTTTACTCTTAAGGAAATTAAATGAAATACTTCTAGGTGTAAAGTTACGTGGGAAATCGATTGAGGAGAATGTGAGACGGGTCATTCCATAATTTGTAAACATTTTTTCACATTTGCATCTCAGTCGCCAACTGGCAAAAACATGTCAAAACTGCCTTTATTTTGATATTGATGTCCACTGGCAGATATAATATTGCTAATGATTTTTAAGTCTGTATCAAATTTTTGTGTTAAGAGGCCTGCGTACACCGCCCGTTATCTCGAGTTGAGACGTAATAAAATACGTTTTTGAGGTTGATGGAATCAATCCAGATAGTATAAACAATTCTTGGACACACTGACTGGAGTAAAGTCATCATCCGCACACTGACAGTTGCTTGCTGTGATAGCAATACAAGCTATTGAAAATTTGGGAGATGTTCCGTAATACCAAAAATTATGAATGAAAAATTAATGTATTTCCATTATTGTTTCGAGTATTTATAACTTGATAATAATATCTGTGTTCCTGCGGAGAGATATTTTGAAATATTGTTGTTTATAATATAGAAAAAAAAAACAAAATAAAAACATGACATTTTCGCTGTGAAAAAGTGCAAATTTAAATTCTCTTAAATTGCGTTTGGGGTAGTTTTTCAAAAAAAAGACGACGTAGAAACCTACATAATTATTGTCTGAATCCAAATAACATCATATTATGGTGTAAATATGCTTAAACTGCAAATGATTTTGGTATTACGTTTGTATGGATAATTCTAACGTCGCGGCCGCCTTAAGCAAAAATGTTTGATTTTTGCCTAGTACAATAAAAAAGTTTAAGTATGGTCAGGGGAATTTTTATGAAGAAAATTATCTCTACACCTCATACCTCGAAAGAACTTGGCATAGTGGAAACAACAGCAATGTAACACTCAAACACAAAACGTCTCATGAACAAATTCATAGTAGTACCGCTAAGTGGAATATAAATCAAGGCTGAACAGGTTACTTCTAGGTAAGCTTACTCCAACGTCGATTACCAACAGGTAAAATAAGGGTCAAACACGAGCCTATCAATAACAAAAAAATGCGTCCAATTTTTCAACTAGTTCAACCCAAGGTGACGAAGCTATCTTTCAACATTATGATGACAAATGGACAAATTATTCGAACTAAGCTCACTACTGCAATATTGGTAGCCCTGTTAATACTTGCCCCACATATTTGTATAGCTTAATAGTAAATTGTCCCATTAGTTTCCCGATTTGCAATACGAAAGCCATTAGGTACTAGTGTTTGGAATTTGTACTAATCTGCTTTGAGGAGCGGTATTAGCGCGCTATTCTAAAGTCCCTCTTTGTTTGCTAATGGCGAGCGCCTGTAAACTGGAATATTCGAATTTCGTAGAAACCTGACTTAGTGATTAATAAAATCCATAATATCTAGAACCAACATTTAGCTTCTCTTTTACCTACAATATGACTGATTTGGACATAGAGAATATAACCACAAGAGAGCGCATAGCCCGATTTCTTCTAAGTAAATAACTCACCACGGCGGGCCGGGGGACGAAGAAAAATGCGCGTCTGCTATTGGTCCGTTCAAGGTCAAGTCGTGTACCTTTAATTTGATTCGCTTAAAAATCGGGAGCACGTGACGTGCGTACTGCATTTGCGACTGCCGCTTCTACTAGTTTTAGCATATGTTTGGTGAGCGCAATAGCATCGTACGCGCACTCCACCGGTTATTTGCTTCATGGATTTGGACTAATAAGAAGGCACAACTGTCAAGTCAAACGTAAATAATGAAAAAGTAACAGAAAAAATAATGCACAAACTGTAATGTGCCCGAACTCTTCCTTAATTTGAAATACTAATTGCTTCTTCATTTTATAACCAACTAGTATAGCTACTAGTAGCGGTTTCACCCGACTCAGAGTAAAAGAATATCCCCAGGGAACATTAAATACATATGCATGTTTATCTTATCTATGTTTGTAAGTATATCTTTTACCCTTGTTTTTTAATTAACATTTTCTCTTTTATGCACCTACCTGTCTCTTCACCACCCTAGGTAAACTGGTAGAGAATGCCTAAGGCATTAAGTCCGCCTATGCATTTTGTGTTGCATGAAGTTCGGATAAATAATTAAATCTGTTCGTAATATAAGTGTGATGTGCTTTATATGAGTGTGTAATTATATACTCTTGTACACTACAGTTTAACTAACCTTTTATGATGTTCTGGTGGTTGAACGATTTACAGACGACAAAAAAAATGGTATTCCATATTTCATTACTTCCCTCTGCATTCGGTTTCCTCTTTACAGCCGAAAGACGCTGCACCACCGCTGGACATACTCGTAGACCTCCCCCAAGCGTCGCCACAACGACCGGTCCTGTGCGTCTCGCATCCATCAGATTCCCGTTTACGCAGCAATATTTCACTAAAAAGATTACGGGGATGGAGCGGTGTTTCTTCATTTCTTGGTAATTCAATTAATTTAGCTTCAATATTATTTTACTATCTAAGCCACCTTACGTTATTATTTCCGAGGATACTAGAAATAAGTAATTGAATAATTACTGGCAAAAACTAATTAAATAAACATTTCGAAAGTGTAATATCTGAAGACACTATTAAAATAAATTGAACGGATAAGATCTTCATTTTAAAACTCACATACAAAAGTGAGTAGGTAGGTCTATACCTACTCCCAATCCTGTACCTTAGGAAGTACATCCTGATATCCTATCCATGGTATGGCCATAACCTGTACATCATCATATGCTGTATATCATATGATAGGATGTACTCGTACAGGTTATGGCTCTCATGCATCCCGCGGAACCAGTGCGGGTTACTAGAACTGAAACTCTTCGAGAGAATGTTGTATCGTCTGTTTTTATACACTGAGACTGAATTGACATTTCAAAACAAAAGAACTGACATCATTCCTAAAGTAAGTTTGACATTACCTGCGTCAATTTAGTCTCAGGGTATAAAAAACAGACGATAGGAATGACGCCAGTTATTTTGTGTTGAAATGTCATTTTAGTCTCAGGGTTTAAAAACAGACGATAGATAATGTCAAGTTTAGAAAGAATTTCAAAAGATTTATCTAAAAAAATTTGCAATTCTTTCTAAACTTGACACAGTTAAATGCTATTGCGAACATAACAATAACTTCTTTGTTTTGCTTAAGTATTTTCTACTAACATTCAAACTTCTAATAAGTGGCTACTTACCTAATTTTTTTGATATCCTTAAACGTTTAATCTAACAAGAGGACTTTAAATGTGATATAACTCCAAAACGGAATGGCGAACTGCAAATAATCTACCTACGCTAGATAATTGAATTTACTGGAAAAATACCTGAATTGCTGTGTCAGATCACAACTGGAAAGACGAGTAGAGTCAAGGGATAAGATAAACAAAGAAGGCATGTTTGTCTGTTTATTTTCACCTGACAGTGTTTATTTGTTCTCACATTCGTAGCGTTTTCTTAACCAAACAAAAATACAGCGCCATTTGAAATAGGAAGCAACGTAATCGAATTAAATCCTGAAGAATTGCCTACATTTGAAATTAAACAACGAACGTTTGCGTTCTTAAGAAATGCTTGAAATATTCATCAATTAACAGAAAAACATATTTTTGTTATGATTTCATCATAGTAATATTCAATGTTTATAAACGTAAAATTAACACCGCTTATTTGTTAAATAATCACGTCTTAACGGATATGGATAAAACTTAAGGGACAGATAGACCATGTCCTGGACTGGAATAGGACACTTTTATGTCCAGAGTATGTTCTCCTTGGGAGAAAAAGAGATTTAACTCTTTTTTTTGTTACCACTTGAGAGCTAATAAACCATTCCGTCTAAGCACACGATTCACCATAACGCGCGGGGACGAAGAATATACGAGGGCAAGGAGGACTAAGAATATATCATAGATCGGCAGACCTTGAGTAGGTATGAGCAGTCAAGAAGATAAATGAAGCTAATATACCTAGTATAATATCGAGCTTTTATCTACCTACAGGTGTCCAGTAACAGCCCGAACCGAGCCCGAGTTGAGCTCGAGTAGTGATCCACGCGCGCCTTAAAGAAATGTCAGCAAAACTGAAAGAGGCCCAGTAGAGCCAAAGTCTACAATAAAAACCCATTTTCCTACACAAAATAAATGTGAACCTAGTTATATAAATACTTTACCGTTTTTCTCCAGATGTCCACGTTATAATTTGTGCGTCTTTTGTACCATCATGAAATGTGAAAAACTCGGCGTTGAATAGAACTGACATAGATTTACCTACCTTTCAAGTTTTGTCAGTTTTTCTACATCAAGGTAATAAATGTTCGATTTTTCGTCCAATCATAATTGCCTTTTTTTGAGATGGGAAATCATCAAATAACTTCTCCCGCTCTGGTTAAAGCGAGAGGGTAAACTTTTACTGACTAAAACCTACCTGTATTCCAGTCAGTTGCTTTGAGCGTTCCAGTTAACTGTTTCAATATCCGCAGCCCTAGCTTGTGTCGGCCCTAATGCGCCCCTTCTGTTTTACTGAGACACGGAACACAATACACCGTCGACTAGGGCTTGGTCCTTACCAAGCAGCTGGACAGTGAGATAACTATTGCTAGTCGTCCTCAAGCCTGGGCCTAGGGTGACCGAAAATCTAGTCTCTTGAGATAGCGGCTGTTTGTTACCTGTCTCCTAATTTAGTGGCTGACAAGTGTGTTTACTTTAGGTACCCCCGTTACTTATCTAGCTCATCTTGGGTTGGATTTTAAGAATGTCAGGGATCGGTCGTCCTAATGGAACACTCTAATTAGCAGACCACTCAGAGTTAGTGCCCGCTTAATACATGGAACTTATCGACGATATCATGTGGGTGTACTATGCCTACATCGCCTTCAAGCCCTTGAAAATAAAGTGGGTGTACCTCAGTAATTTACACCTCTGCTTACAACTTCATGTCACTTCGGCATTTAAACATTCGTACTTCAAACCAAGCTAAAGATAGAGACCAAAGAGGATTAGGTATTTTTTTTCTTTTTTTTTCGTTTTGGCTTGAACTTGATACTGGCTAAATGCACAAGCAGTGTGGCTTGTGCATTTAGCCAGTATCAAGTTATGAAAGTATTTAGGTTTCAGTCATTTTAAGTTCCTTTGAGTTCCATTAGAATGCGGGTGTAACGTATTCTAATGTTTCTGCAGTATTTAGCAGCACTGCACATGTATCGAGTTCGCCTTCTCCGCAAGCTTCGCTACTATTACATTCTCAACTCCATTTTGCCGGAATCGCGTCTATTTCAATTATACTACATATTGTCTAGCTCTATAGACCCTTAAGATACAAAACTACACCAATTTTGCATCGCAATATCCACTAGAAATCAATTTGAGATTAATGAAAACCGCCACTGCACTTTATTCGAAGAAATTCCGCCAAAAACAATATTTAGATGTAAATTATTCGATCGTTTACAAGTTTGGAAAACTGATCACGGCTCTGCTTCACATATGGTAACTAACTACTGATTTATTATTTACAGCTTTTCTCATTATTTTGGGAATTTTACCAACGGTCAATAAATTATTTCCGTTTCTAGACTGCGAACCGATTAGCATTCAAAACCAAAGTTCGTGAGATGATTCGTAAGAAGTTGCTTATCTGTATCATCACAGCGGTGAAGATATCTAATTGTCGATTATAACCAATTGTTTGACTGTGTCAGTGTATAGTGTATAGATATATGTAGTTTATTAATTTGAGTATATAATGTATTATTATTGTATTTATGGTTTATTAGTATATCTATTCTTGTATCCACTTTTTCTTTCTCTTATTGCACCTACCACTCTTTTTCTCTGCATCACCCAAAGGTTGACTGGTAGGAAATGCCTAAGGCATTAAGAGGGCTGTCGCAATTTTTGATGAATTTCAGCGTTTTATCCGAATTTTAACGTGTGACGATGCTTTAGATATAGCCATAAAAAAAAAAAAAAAAAATATGGATAAGAAAGTTTGATAACTTATCTTGGGAGTGCTTTAAATAAATATTTGAATTTGTTTACCTACATCAGTAAAATCCTTGTCTCCGCAAAGGATGTTTTATAAAATGTTGCTTTTGGGTATCTTTTGACGCCTTGGTACACCGAAGATATTAAAGTTTAATCATTTATAAAAATGTCTATGAAACAACATTGGAGTGCTGAAACCACTTTATTACTATTCATACAATAATACACCAAAAATAATTCTGTAAAACCAAGATCTACTGACAGTTTTCCGTACGAAACTACAATTTTTATCTACGAAATTATAATCCAAACTCAAATAAAAAAAATTAACCAACTAAGGTGGTATTTCTATATATCTTGAAAAAAATAAATTTTGCTATTTAAAAGTTAAATAATATTTTTAAATAATTTTTGTATGCAATGCAAAAATCGAGCGCGACTGCTGCCGCCCGTCGTTTAATTTACCTATCGTCTGTTTTTTATACCCTGAGACTATATTGACCTTCGATCAACATGTTGATCGAAGATATTGACACAGGAAATGTCAAAATTACTATAAGATGATGCCAGTTCTTTTGTGTTGTAATGGCATTTCTGTCAAAACGCTCAAAGAAGATTGGCAAAACCCCATGTACTTTCAGTATCACATACAGGCTTAACATACAATAGAATGAATATATGGATTAGAATGCTACAATAGAGTATAACAAAATATGTAATGGTTAGACATACATTAGAGTTGGGGATATAAAATAATTTATAGACATAACCTCAAAATGGACCACCAAAAATAATACAAGGTACCTACCTAATTATGTAACTTAGAGCTTGACCAGAAGGGGCGAATTCATCGCGATTGCGCGTGCGTATCACGCGCGACCGTTGCGCCCAGAAAGAGCATATCAACGCTGGAGCATTCAACAATTCCGTATCAAATGTAGGTGCTCAATTTCCCTGGATATGTGCACTCGCTCTGGAGTTCGCGCGTTTAACTGGACGCAACAAGGTGTCCCTAGTATCTCGACTCGCGTGTAATACGCGCGAGTTGAGGGTCTGGCGTTGTGCACGCGATTTACGCGCGTATTTTGAATTCGCGCGATACTTGTGGAGTCCACACACAATGTGGACGCGACGTATTTGTGCTAGTATCTTACTAGTATATTACTAGCGCGCGAATGAATTCGCGCGAAACGTTTCTAAACGAATTCGCTTCTTCTGGACAAGGTTTTAAGGCAGACCCTTAAGCGTCGTTCTATTTAGCTAACTATCATACGATTGAACGATGTGATTTCGTCGCACGATGAGATTAGTTTTATCAACGAAACCCTGTGCTCGCGCGATGATTTACAAGCTTCTATTAGGACACTCTAAAGAATGTGTGTTTAATCACATCGTTCAATCGTACGATGGTTAGGGTCAGCTCACACCGAGACGCGACGCTGCGCGCACATTTTAATAGAGTGACTCAAAATATAACTTTATTTACTACGCGAAAAGATACACATTTCATTGTGAGAATTTAGAATACGTTGCTTCATGCAGCGCTGCCCCTCGTGATGCCACGCGCCATCGCGCTGCACCTCTTGATGCCGCGCGGCGTCTCGTAACAGGTAAAAAACAAAACCATAGTATTTATAACATTTTTTTATTATAATTGTAACAATACATTGTCAAGAAATACCGCAGGGAGATTGTTCCTTCGTGTCGATCGTAAGCTAAATACCAGACTACACTCATGTGAACAACAGCCCACGGTTCTGAGTCATACTTTACAATTACAACAGTAGCCAATAATGGCTTCGGTTTTCTCCTTTAAACTGGTCAAATCAAGACACGTCGGCGAAGGCGTGATAAGCGCACATAACAGTTTATACACCGAAGATCAACTGCTGACATTGTTAAAGCATGAAAAACATTCACAGAATAAATAAGAGTCCTATTTCAGTCCTGCGCAGGTTTATACACTAAACGCAAATTGTAATGTACTAAAGTAACGTGGCGGCACAAAATAAGAGTTCACACTTCATTTATAGATGCAGACAACATTACAAATAACACGAACGACGAATTATGTTTAGGCAGGGTCAAACAAAAATATCATGACAGTTTATATTTTTTTTGTATTTGACATACCTAAGTAACAGCTGACGCAATAAGCCTATTTTATGCGTTTTGTTTTTACAGACTTCACAAAAAGGACGAGGTACTATTGCATTATTGCGTTTTGTTTCCGTAACGGGACTGTACCCTAAAATCATGGTTTTTTAATTACTCCGGACTGCTAATATTGTATTTTAGCTTGGAAAATAACTAACGATATATGACCCATAAGTTGCATATAACTAGATTTGTATATGTTTGGATTTTGATGTGATACCCAGCTCGCCAATCTTCTTTAAGAAAAATTGTAATAGCGCCCTTAAGTCCGCCTCTGTACTTATATGTGCATAAAGCATTAAATAAATTTTTCAGCACAATATTCACTAGGAATCAATTTGCGAATAATTAAAACCGCCACTGAACTTCACTCGAAGAAGTCCCGCCAAAAACCTATTAGTTACTTTGAAACAGACTATTGCTCGAAAAACTTCAAGTACGAACTTATATACTTAATTGTAAGTATATTGCCAACTATCCGATTCCTTCATTGAGTGTATATGGAAGGCCAAAACACGACGAAGTTTGAATTAGTTTATGCTTAATCCTACATTCGCGTCTAATCTAGTAAGTAGTTGCAGAAATTGATATTGGTTGTAACTTGCAAACTACGTTTGTACCAATCCTGTGATTACTCATAGCTTTGATTTCTGTGTTACTTATTGCGAACTCATTAATTAAAAAATAACTGTAATATTAGAGCCCGAAATAGGTTCCTAAATAATAGGTTTTTAAAACGGTTACGTTGAACGTTACTTTAAACTATGATATCTTTGGATTGACTTGTAGTTAAGTATAAGTTCAAACAAAATTTATATTAAAGGTACATCTATTTTTTGTTATAACTATTTATTGGTTTCTTTGGACCTTCTGTCTGTTTTGCTAAGTATATTACAGAAAATACCAAATTTCTATAATATTGCGAAAAAAGAAAAAGGTTAAACCTTTTCATACGAAAATTCTCTAGAATACGAGTTCTAGAAAAGATACCGTGGAAACAATGTGTCTCAAAAGGTATGCAATAATGATGCGGAAAACAGATTTAAAATTGGAAAATTTTACCTCATGAATGACTTTTCTTCTCCGGGAGGGTGACGAGACAAAATTTGCAAAAAAGAAGTGTGAAAAAGTAATAAACATGCAAACACACTCTCATTTTTGCCTTTATAATATTTAGTTTCTTTATAAAATTTAAATTAAACAGGAATAAATCCTACAATTAAACGCACACTAAGCCTTCTCTTTATCTCCAGTCCTAACAGTACTTGCCCATCAGAATGAAAATAGCAACAACATTGTATGAATTTTTCCATAACCTAATCATTAACAATAAAGTTTTTTTAAGTAATATATAAAAATTTAACGAATATGTGTGAAAAGAAAATAAACGGAATAATAAGAATAGTGCAGCATAAGATAAAGAAGGTATTATGATTAATGATTATATTACAAACAATTTGAAGACCTTTTTGTATGCTAGAGTTTTAAGAGTTAAAACAGAACGGGTAACCCAAATATTTATAAAACTTTTCGGAGATGATGCATACCAAGTTTGTGGTATGAACGTCACAATATTTTAGAGTTCTCTATTATGAATATTTTTAGCATGATATATTTTTGATAGTTATCTGGAGTTTCAGTTTTGAAACAAAATTTCATTGCACGCTCTGATTGGATGAATATTGAACCTCAGTTGCAGACCGAATTCACATAGGAAGACCAATAACCGAACCGCGAAATTACAAAATGGAAAATTTACCGTCTTTTATTATTTATTTAAAATACAATTTCGCTTTATCGAGTTGTATAGTGTTAAACTCGCCTAAAGTACGAATAAATAATTAGATGAATAAATGTGATGTGATGGAAATCCATTTGTATTTATTTTCTCCGCGTAAAACACTTCGATGAGTATTGTCTCCGGTTGCAGGAAATATTTCGTGATTGGGGAAGGAATGTCGGAGATTAAAGTATTTTGCTTCGTTTGGATTTTTTAATCCTACTTAGGTCTGCATGTCTCCTTGTAGGTAATTTTTATGGACTGTGTGTCAGTCATCGACATATAAACGAATACCAGTACATGATTCTGGACACCCGGGATCATGCAAGTTTTCGTCGGGTTTTTCCATATGTTTTTTATTAATCTGTTGGTACTTTTCAAATTTAAATTGTATAAAATTGTAAGCGTCGTAACTTGCACTTGGTTTGCCTACTGTTTGGGGTGATATGGTACAAGCAGCCAGCTTACCTGTAGGTACAAAAAAATTTAGCTGGATCGGCCGCAGGATGCAATGTGCCAGCAGTCAGTGTTCGCAGCAACTGTTGACTACACCGCATAAGAACGGTTGCTTCAGAGACTTCCAATAAGGAATCAAATGTATTAACACCTTCAGAACACGGCTATGACAATGTCTCACCACTTCACAGAAAGAACGCGGCATGTTTGTTCAGTGCCGTAACTAGGGCGGTGCGAGCGGTGCCCCGGCACAGGGCGCAGACCCTGGAGGGGCGCAGAAATGACCTCATGCATGGTAGCTAGTAGGTACATTTTGTTTTATTGCGAACATGGTGTAGACGCGCCCTACTGTATTATAATATATATATATTTTTTTTTTATTGTTATAAACTAGTGCTTGACTGCGATCCCACCTGATGGTAAGCAGCGATATAGTTATATCTATATCGCAATTTTCAAGCAATCTTGAAACAACAACACATGTAAAGGTATTCAGGACGTGCTCGGCGCCAGGTGTACTGGTGGTCGCCGGAGATTGCGGCTCTGCGCGAGGCGTGCACCGCCACGCGGCGCCGGTACACCAGGTTCCGCAGGCGCCGGATGCGGAGGCCAGAGAGGCGGAGCTGTAGGAAGGGTACAGAGCGGCAAGGCGCACCCTCCGAACGGAGATAAAGCGGGCCAAGTTGGAGGCCCGCAATGTGTGGCTGGGGACCCTGAACTGGGACCCATGGGGACGCCCTTACCAGGTGGTGCGGAACAAGCTCCGCCCGTGGGCTCCCCCGCTGACTCAGAGTCTCCGGCCCCAGGCTGTGGAGGGTGTGGTGGCCAATCTGTTCCCTGAGCGAGGGGAGCACTCTCCCCCGCTCACGGCTCCACCACCTGCGGTGCCCGTAGCGGACCACACCAGCGACGACGAGGACGACGCTCCAGAGGTGACAGAGGTAGAGATGAGGGCGGTGGTACGAAGACTCAGTGTCAAGAACACCGCCTCAGGACCTGACGGTGTGCCCGGAAGGGTATGGGTCCTGGCCATGGAGGCTTTCGGGTCTCGATTGCGAGGGCTCTTTAGCGCTTGCATGGAGAGAGGCCAGTTCCGCCTTCGCTGGAAGAACGGGAAACTGGTCCTCATCGCGAAGCCGGGGCGCCCGCGCCCCGCGGACTCTCCGTCCGCATACCGGCCCATCGTGCTGCTCGACGAGGTGGGCAAACTCTTTGAAAGAGTAATTACAGACCGCCTCATTCGGGCATCTGGCGCGGGTGGGGCCGGATCACGCGAACGGTCAGTTCGGCTTTCGCAGGGGGCGTTCCACGGTGGACGCCATCACGCGCGTGAGGGCCCTCACGACGGGGGATGCGGTGATTCGGGGCAGGGTCGTCTTGGCGGTGTCTTTGGACATCGCCAATGTCTTCAACTCCCTGCCCTGGAGTTGCAACGGGGTGGCACTTCGGTACCATGACATGCCCGCCTACCTCCGTCGTGTGATCGAGACATACCTGTCGGATAGGTTCATCATCTATCCCGGTCACCAGGGAGAGTGGAGACGGCGAGAGATGTCGTGCGGTGTTCTGCAGGGATCGGTACTAGGACCGTCCCTGTGGAACATCGGATACGACTACGTGCGGCGCGGCGACCTCCCCGACGGGGTCAGCGTGGTCTGCTACGCAGACGACACGCTGGTCCTGGCGCGGGGAAAGTCGTACCAGGCGGCGGCCGAAACAGCGACACGCGGGGTTGCGACAGTCGTGGACAGGATCCAGCAACTAGGACTCAAGGTGGCATTGCACAAGTCCGAGGCTATGTGCTGTCATGGCCCTCGGACCGCGCCAACACCTGGTTTCCAATTAATGGTAGGGGGGGTCCACATCGGCGTCGGGTCGACGATGAAGTACCTGGGACTCGTCCTCGACAGTCGGTGGACTTTCGAGGAGCATTTCCGACGTTTGGCCCCCAAACAGGACAGGTTTGGGGCCGCTCTGAAGCGGCTCCTTACCAACCTAGGGGGTCCAGACGCCCCCTGCCGGAGGCTCTACGCGGGGATCATTCGGTCCATGGTCCTTTACGGGGCGCCGGTTTGGGCGCCAAACTGAATCGCTAGGTAAGCGACCGGCGGCCAAACTGAACAAGCGTTCAGTTCAGTTCGCCAGAGGGTCATGGCCATCCGGATGGTGCGGGGATACCGCACGATCTCCCACGAAGCGGCGAGCCTCCTTGCTGGCCTGCCACCGTGGGATCTGGAGGCAACAGTCCCTGCATGCATGCACGATTTGCGCGTGGAGATGCAACGCCGGGGCGAAACTCCGCTGCCACGACAAATCGCAGTATGGCGGACAGAGTTTGGGCGGGATCTCAGGGTGGCATGGCAACTGCGACTGTCGCAACCCAGTGCTGGGCACGCCGTCATTGAGGCGGTAAGTCCCCTCTATGAGGAGTGTTTGGAAAGAGGTCACGTTCCGTATGACGCAGGTCCTCACTGGACACGGTAAGTTCGAGAGGTTCCTGCATCGGATCAAGCAGGAAAGGACGCCTGGGTGTCGCTACTGTGTGGACCGCCCGGAGGACACGGTGGAGCACACGGAAGAGGTGTGGCCGCTTGGGCGGAACACCGCTGTGTCTTTGTGGAGGCTATCGGCGGCGGTGACCTCTCGCGCCGGGCCCTGATTCAGGAAATGGTCCGGAGCGAGGAGGGGTGGCGGGCGGTCGCCTCCTTCTGCGAAGCAATAATGTTAGTGAAGGAGGCTGCTGACCGCGAGTGCGTGAGGGAACGGTCCCCACGCCGCCCCCGCCGAGATCCCGATCCCAATTTCCGACCACCGTAGGCGCGGGTTCGCGGACGGCGAGCACTGGGTAGCTCGCCGTCCGGCAGTCTAGAAATAATCCGGACCGAGCTCAGTCGTCAACGGCGCGTTCTGTTCCACGCGCGCCTCAAGGAGATGTCAGCAACCTGTAGGGGAGCTCCCCGGGCCCCAGCAGGGCCGAAGCCTCTGGGGAACATGGGTATTCCGAAAGGTTGACACCGAGTCCCCTCCCAGATCGAAGGCAACGAAGGAACGGGGTAGGGGTTTAGTCAGTAAGAGTCTGACACACCCTCCCGCTCCGCCCAAGAGCGAGAGAAGTCATTCTGATGATTCCCCTTCGGTAGATTTATTTGTATTCACATTTGTCCATTTTATTTTCAGAGCCTAGTTAGAGCATTTTTAGGGGCGCAGTTTTGAAAGCTCGCACCGGGCGCATAATAGGCTAGTTACGGCACTGTGTTTGTTTCGAACACGTCCATCATATAGCTGGCTAGTGTGTATTTTGTTTCCGAGATAGTTTGCTGGAAGTACCTATATTATATTCCTTTTGGGAGCTTGATGGTTTGGTTCTTTGTGAAAGTACTCGTTCTGACTAACTTTATTTATTTGCTATTTAATTTTACAAATTTATATATATATGTAGGTATATCCATATCATATTACAAAGTGATCAGTGCTCCACACCTACTAATAACACTTCACACTTATGTGTCAACTTCTTTCTCAAAACCAGCTGAAACGCTGAGCGTCATAATGTCACCGCAAGGATCCAACAGAATACCAGCGTCAGGTATACTTGCATGACATTTACTGAGCTGTACTCCCATTTGGTGCAGCACTGCACACAGCACACCGCACTATGAGTGATCAGTGCCGTAACTAGGGCGGTGCGAGCAGTGCCCAGGCACAGGGCGCAGACCCTGGAGGGGCGCAGAAATGACCAGACTAGTATCTAGTTTTATCTCATGCATGGTAGCTAGTAGGTACATTTTGTTTTATTGCGAACATGGTGTAGACGCGCCCTACTGTACTTTCTATAGTTATATCTATATCGCATTTTTCAAGCAATCTTGAAACAACAAGACATGTAAAGGTATCCAGGACGTGCTCGGCGCCAGGTGTACTGGTGGTCGCCGGAGATTGCGGCTCTGCGCGAGGCGTGCACCGCCGCGCGGCGCCGGTACACCAGGTTCGCAGGCGCGCGCCGCACCCGCCCGCCGGATGCGGCGGCCAGAGAGGCGGAGCTATACGAGGGGTACAGAGCGGCAAGGCGCACACTCCGAACGGAGATAAAGCGGGCCAAGTTGGAGGCCCGCAAGGTGTGGCTGGAGACTCTGAACACTCATGGGGACGCCCTTACGTGGTGCGGGACAAACTCCGCCCATGGGCTCCCCCGCTGACTCAGAGTATCCGGCCCCAGGTTGTGGAGGGTGTGGTGGCCAAACTGTTCCCTGAGCGAGGGGAACACTCTCCCCCGCTCATGGCTCCGCCACTTGCGGTGCCCGTAGCGGACCACACCAGCGACGACGAGGACGACGCTCCAGAGGCGACCGAGGTAGAGATGAGGGCGGTGGTACGAAGACACCGCCCCAGGACCCGACGGCGTGCCCGGAAGGGTATGGGTCCTGGCCGTGGAGGCTCTCGTGTCTCGATTGCGAGGGCTCTTTAGCGCATGCATGGAGAGAGGCATTCCCCCTTCGCTGGAAGACCGGGAAACTGGTCCTCATCGCGAAGCCGGGGCACCCCGCGGACTCTCCGTCCGCGTACCGGCCCTTCGTGCTGTTTGACGAGGTGGGCAAACTCTTTGAAAGAGTAATTGCAGACCGCCTCGTCGGGCATCTGGTGCGGGTGGGGCCGGATCTCTCGGACGGCCAGTTCGGCTTTCGCATGGGGCGTTCCGCGGTGGACGCCATCTTGCGCGTGAGGGCTCTCACGACGGGGGATGCGGTAACCCGTCTTAGCGGTGTCTTTGGACATCGCCAATGCTGTCAACTCCCTGCCCTGGAGTTGCATTCACGGGTTGGGCGGCACTTCAGTACCATGAGGTGCCCGCCTACCTCCGTCGTGTGATCGGTGTGATCGAGGCCTACCTGTCGGATAGGTTCATCATCTATCCCGATCACCAGGGAGAGTGGAGACGGCGATAGATGTCGTGCGGTGTTCCGCAGGGATCGTAACTAGGACCGCCCCTGTGGAACATCGGATACGACTACGTGCTGCGCGGCGACCTCCCCGACAGGGTCAGCGTGGTCTGCAACGCAGACGACACGCTGGTCATGGCGCGGGGAGAGTCGTACCTACCAGTCGGCGGCCGAAACAGCAACACGCGGGGTTGCGACAGTCGTGGACAGGATCCAGCAACTGGGACTCAAGGTGGCATTGCACAAGTCCGAGGCTATGTGCTTTCATGGCCCTCGGAGCGCGCCACCACGACAAGTCGCGGTATGGCGGACAGAGTTCCGGCGAGATCTCAGGGTGGCATGGCGAACGCGACTGTCGCAATCCAGTGCTGGGCACGCCATCATTGTGGCGATAAGTTCCCTCTTGGAGGAGTGGTTGGAAAGAGGTTACGACGTCCTCTCGTTCCGTAGGACGCAGGTCCTCACTGGACACGGTAAGTTCGAGAGGTTCCTGCATCGGATCAAGCAGGAGAGGACGCCCGGGTGTCGCCACTGTGTGGACCGCCCGGAGGACACGGTGGAGCACACAGTACAGGTGTGCCCCGCTTGGGCGGAGCTTATTGACAATATGGGTCTTCTCAAAGCTATAGTGGAACTGAATTTAAAGGAAATGTTTCCCAATGTAGTAGTCGTTATAAAGATATTTTTAACGATGCCAGTGACTGTAGCTTCTTGCGAGAGATCGTTCAGTAAGCTCAAATTAATAAAACAGTACCTGCGCTCGACGATCATCATATGAAAATGTAATCAAGGACTTCTCAATGAGAAAAGCGCGGAAAGTAAATCTTTAAGTAATCTTAAAGTAAGTACTCCATAGTAAGCCAAGGTTGTCCTTAGATTACTATCGAGTACCTACTTTGTTTCATTTCTGTATTTGAGCAAATATTTTTTAATAAACAATTTTTATCTTAAAGAAATATACTAAGTAGGTATTTATATACTTTGGTAAACAATAATTAGATAGATTTATTTGTACCTATTCACATTTGTCCATTTTATTTCCAGAGCTTGGTTAGATCATTTTTCAGGGGCGCAGTTTTGAAGGCTCGCACCGGGTGCATAAAAGGCTAGTTACGGCACTGTGAGTGATATATAATCAGTTTTTTTTTAGTACCTACATGATGAGAAAAAATTTGCGGGCTCTGACTACTCTTTTTTCTCTACTCAATTCTCCATCGCCCCCAGCCTATCTCATAACTCATTTTCAGTTTCTATGTTCGTCACACGCTAGGAATCTGCGTTCTACTAATAATCTCTTACTGCTCTGTCCTTCTCATACTTCTGGTTTTATCCATTCTTCTTTCTATATCCAGTCTATTCTTCTGTGGAACGCACTTCCTCTCGAAATCAGGACGGCTGAAAGTCGATATGCGTTTAAGCGGAAGTTGCGGAATTATTTTCTCCACTGATGAGAGAATCGTCTCAATAACTTATTAATCTTACTTTGTTATATAATATTTATATATATATATAGGTACGTCATATAATTATATATTATTATCTCTATATTTATTTTTTAAATGCATATTAAGTATATTTTTAAATATTTCTTACAAAAACTAATAAAAAAAAACATTTAAAAATATAAAAAATAGAATGCCACCGCTAGCGGGAGCAGGGTCCAAGCTACCGGTGGTTAGGGCTCCAGAGACAGGAACCTCCTCACGATACGAGCCGTATATTATTATTATTATTTGTATGTTTATCTTATTTGTATACATATATTGTTGTTACCTATATTTTTAAATAACTATTTCTCTTTTATGCACCTACCATATTATCTCTTCACCACCCTAGGTTGACTGGTTGAGAATGCCTAAGGCATTAAGTCCGCCTATGTATTTTGTGCATGAAGAATAAATAAATAAATAAAATAAATAAATAAATAAATACATGTATTATTATTTTTCTTATTTTTGTTGTTCTATTCGTGTAAGTGCTTATTTTTATAGTTATTATAACTTGAATGTATGCTTTAGTGTGTGTTTTATGTAGTGGCAAATAATGGCTTATTCTATTCTATACTATTTATGACTTGGAACGTGTGTGTGGTATTACATCAGATGCAACTAGTTTTTTGTCCCCATTTGCATCATATAATGACATAGTTTGCATGGTCAAAGTTTTCATAGACCGTCTGAAAGGTACACGTAGTGAAAATTAGATTCAGGTATAACTTTGTACCTGTTTACCTACTCATAATGGGGAGAACTTAGTGATTGCGGTCGGCTAAGATGTTGATAGTTTACTAAGGTACATGAACTGATTAATGTTATGTAGATTCATAGGATGTTGTGAGTGAGGCCGGTTTACTCTTTGACAAGTTCGAGTGAACATCCCTTGTCAATTGTAACCCAACCTTTATGCTAATGGCAAAAGTTGACGTTACTTTATTACGTTACAATTACCCTGAGTCATCGAATCAACAACAAGATTATTTTATAAATAAATTAATAATATTTTTATTGAACCAGCTTCAAGCAAAAAGTCTGCAATATTATTATTATGAAGTAGTTTCTTTTTGATGTTCTTTTCAGTAAACCGTTTTAACTGATTCATATCATGGTGTGCTTAAAAAAAATTCAAATCTGCCATCTTCAGGAGTCTGACATATTAGATTTAGGATGACGTCACTTAGTTAAGCATGCATTGTCATGAACATGTCTGAATTTCAGCTCTCATCTTAACATAACGAGTTTCCTCCGTGCCTCGGATAGCACGTTAAGCCGTAGGTCCCGGCTATCATTTGTAAATCTTTAGCAGTCGTTACGGTTAGTCAGAAGCCAGTAAATCTGACTCCAATCTTGCCATGAAGTACCGTGTTACCCCAGTTAATGGGTTGTGGAGGTCTGGTAGGCAGCCGCTCCTCGTAAAATACTGGTATTCAGCTAAATCCGGCTTGACTGGAAGCCGACCCCAATATAGTTGGGAAAAAGGCTAGGTAGATGATGACTATTTATGACTTGGAACTTGTGTGTGATATTACGTCAGATGCAACTAGTTTTTGTCCCCATTTGCATCATATAATGACATAGTTTGCATGGTCAAAGTTTTCATAGACCGTCTGAAAGGTACACGTAGTGAAAATTAGATTCAGGTATAACTTTGTACCTAACTGTTTACCTACTCATAATGGAGAGAACTTAGTGATTGCGGTCGGCTAAGATGTTGATAGTTTACTAAGGTACATGAACTGATTAATGTTATGTAGATTCATAGGATGTTGTGATTATGAGTGAGTGAGGCGGGTTTACTCTTTGACAAGTTCGAGTGAAAACATCCCTTGTCAATTGTAACCCAACCTTTATGCTAATGCCAAAAGTAGACATAACCTTGTTACGTTACAATTTTATTCCCCTGAGTCATCGAATCAACAGCAAGAGTATTTAAGATTAAAAAAAAAATATTTTTAATAATCAGTTTTAAAAAAATCCACTATATTGTGATGTAAATTCTTTTTGATGTTCTTTTCAGTAAACCGTTTTAACTGATTCATATCATGGTGTGCTTAAAAAAAATTCAAATCTGCCATCTTCAGGAGTCTGACATATTAGATTTAGGATGACGTCACTTAGTTAAGCATGCATTGTCATGAAAATGTCTGAATTTCAGCTCAGCTCGGTCGGTAATAGGGTTTTTTACAGGAATTTTAAGTGGTTATTTTAATTATCAGCTGTGATGGACCTCTTTCGGCTGAAATGATGAGGATATCTCTATATATCTTTCAGCTCTCTGAGGGGCTCGTGGCTTGAGGGGCTCGTGGCTAAATAATAACAGCCGCACAGGTCGATCTTCAAGGTTAAGCAACGCTTGCCTAGGTTGGTCTGTGGATGGGTGACCATCTTAACATAACGAGTTTCCTCCGTGCCTCGGAAAGCACGTTAAGCCGTTGGTCCCGGCTGTCATTTGGAGATCTTTGGCAGTCGTTACGGATAGTCAGAAGCCAGTAAATCTGACTCCAGTCTTGCCATGAAGTACCGTGTTACCCCAGTTAATGGGTTGTGGAGGTCTGGTAGGCAGCCGCTCCTCGTAAAATACTGGTATTCAGCTAAATCCGGCTTGACTGGAAGCCGACCCCAATATAGTTCGGAAAAGGCTAGGCAGATGATGATCTTTCCGCTCTCTAGCAACATCTATGCATGGCGTCACGTAACTACAAAATCCTGCATTGTGCAGTTAAAGTTCTCCGCGTGATTTGAACAGATAAGACCGAAATCATCAATTGGGCAGTTGCCCACTCCAGACCTAACACACGTCTGGTCGGAGGATCCTTCATTTTCTACGGAGGTTTTCGGGACTTTACATTCTATTCCGAACACTTCCAAATCTCTTTAAAAAATATATGTGCCTAGGTATATCTAACCTCAAAGATCTCGCTTTTTTAAACTTTATTGGTTCACAGCTGCAAGATTTCTATAACGTTTAACACAGGGATAAGGTTTATTTTTATAACTTCTTTACGGCGTAGTAAAAAGTGTGAGACCATTCTAAATGGAAGCCTTAAATCCTTATAACCGTTACTGGGGTAAAGGTCTCCTTGTTTTTCTAAAGTAAATTACTGTGGCTGTTTTCATTTACTGCAAATCTTGTTTACTTATATTTTGCTTTAAAATGAATTTTGTTTTTAAAAGGTGGGTCGCAATTTTTGGTGCTTCTAGATCAATCTTTGTTATCACTTCCACGTGCTTAGTTTGTATCTGGTTAGTTGTCGGTGTTTTAACATTGAGTAAGTAATTTTTTAATACACTTAGGTACGATTAGGTTCAACATGCAATGCCTCCTACGGTTTGCAGAGATCTCTTTAAGGCGCGCGTGGAACATGCGCAGTCGACAACCTGGACAATTGGTCCGGACGGTTACCGGCTCGCCGTCTGCAAGCCCTAGCCTACGGAGGCTGAAAATGGGCTCGGGATCCCGGCGGCTGGGGTGCGAAGGCCATGCCTTCGGGGGTGCGGCCTCCTTTGCTAGCATTACCTACCTACTGCTTCCCAGAAGGAGGCGACCGCCTGCCACACCTACTCCTCGCTTTGGACCATGCCCTATACCTGGGCCCGGCGCGAAAGTTTGCTACCACTGATCGGCCCCACGAGGATACAGCGATGCTCCGCCCAAACGGGGCACGTCTCCATCTTATGCTCCTCCGTGTCCTCAGTGCAGGAACCTACCGAACTTATCATGACCTGTACCTGACCTGACCTGTAATCTGCGTCATGCGGAAGATGAGGACGTTCCAGCCACTCCTCAAAGACTGAAAGTGCTGGGCACGCTATAATTATGGTGTGCCCAGCACTTTACGACTGTCATAGTTGCCATTCTATTCTATTCTTCAGTAAACAATAATTCCTTCAAAACAAATCCTTAACTACGAGTATCTTCTCCAGAATTGCCCACCCCACCTCTCCATAATTTTACTGGCATAGTAGATCAATTCGAATGCATGGAAATATGAAATAACGAGTTCTTCTCAAAAATAACAAATTGTCGTTTTATTTTGCTGGCTCGGCGACTCGGTCATTCACGGTGCCAGATGTTAATATTGAGTTACCAATTTTATTCGTCCCTACCAAAGTTTACAAGGTTTTAAGGTGTGTATCTACCTACATAAAATGATGTTTATTAGGGTTTTGTTCGCAAAAAGTTATGAGGCTTCCACATCGTCAGTTATTAGGTACTTAATAAGACAATATATTTTCATTTTGTTTGTCGTGGTAATAAAATCACAAATGTTTTCAATCAGGGGCGTAGCTACCGCCGTATATGCCGTATCAATTATACGGGGCCCCCAGGTTTCAGGGGCCCCGGTTGGTAGCATAAAATTACTGTTCAAAAACTCAAATTGTTACTAATAAAAGAATCTCAAGTTATTGGCCTGTCGAATCACCGAATTGTCAGTTGACATTTGAGTTTGTGTTTATTGCGAAATACATAAACCCAATCAAATAAAAGGGGGGCCACAATTTTTTTTTATTATACGGGGCCCCATAGGGACTAGCTTCGCCACTGTTTTCAATGTTTGGATTTTAACAGTCTATAGAATCTCTTTCTCTTACCTTAGTAGGTACTCGTAGGTACAGTAGATACCTACTGTAAAGTAAGACTATAACTAGGCACTAGATGACAGATTCTCCCGCGTGACAGTAATAAATTATCCCAAGAGCACATAAGTACCCCCGCGATTAAGTCTTATTTGCGCTTGGTCTACTCGTGTGCCAAGTTTTAGCGAAAGGTGTTCAGCTGTTCGAACGTTAAGAAAGAAGAAACAAACAAATACAATTCTCGCAAACATTCTTCTTGATAATATTATGTAGAGTGAATCTAAATATGAAGTAGTAACCTATCTACCTAAGTATCTACCTGTCATGAAGACGAGATGTTAAATTAACAACACCAAACTAACATTTTTAATAGTCACTCTGAGTTTTACGAATGATGGAATTTATTAAGCTCAACGACCGCTACTTACCTAAAAGCAAAAAAACCTTCTACCGCGAAGGTGGTGCTTCTTGGGTTGTTACTTGGAGAAATATAGGTTACAGGTAGGTCTCAGGTACATTTTTATTTGGGCCAAGTTGGTAATCTCTATCTAGATATAGCAAAAAAGGAAATAACAATCCGAATAAAATAATATATGCCCGAAAGAGCTACTGGGTCCGTAAGTTAATTGCCGGTGAAGGAGGTGGCCTGTCTAATACAGAGTCGTTCCGTCCAACTTAGTGGATATCGTACTTAATTACTCAGATACCCGCGAAACGAGACACAATAGTAAAACAATAACAGCGCGGTCTCATAGGACCGGTTGGGGATTCAAACGTTAATGACGTGCCGAATTTCTACTGCTTGCCTTGAACCGACTCCGGTACGAATGTTGCATCCATTAATCCCCAGAAATTCGCTGGGCTGTAAGTATCTGCATAGAAAAGACGGAACAACAAAACGACTCTCGCCATTCAAAGCACAATAATTGCAGGTCGGTGCCCCTGAGACTTCAAAGCCGTAAAAGTTTGCAAGCGTGAGTCCTGCTCATAGTAACATCACCTCCGGGGAAGTAAGAGAAGCTTACACCTTCTGTGATGATTTTATGGAGCTGTCGAAGAGCCTCTCGCGTGGAGACGAATTGCCATGGCCAACCTGAAAAACTCTAAAGAGACTCTGCACCCAAATTGGGCACAGCAGAGAAAAACTTCACAAATTTTCAGACGGCTTCGATGCAGATATTACATTTCTTGGAACGAAATTTTTTGTGATTAACGCAGGGTTCCGGAGGAACTTGACAAATTGCGTGCTTTTGGCGGGATTTCTTCAAGTGAAGTTCAATGGCTGCTTAATTATTCGCAAAATGATTCCTGGACATTGTGCAGTAAAATTGATGCAATTTTGAATCTTATGACTTTATGAGTCTATGCAACTGGACAATATGTGGAATCATTGTAAAATGGCGCTAAGAATTTTATGGTAGAGTTAACCACCTCAGCAAAATTTTCCAAGAAATCTGACTCGATACATTTGCTGCCAAATACTGCAAAAACATTAGAACGTGTTGTACCCGTATTCTAATGTAATTCAAAAAATATTTGTGACGCGACCTGGAGTTTGTTTTTAATTTAATTGGCAACATTATTCAGCCGCAATTGTAGGAAATAAAAAAACTGTGAAATGTCAAAACATGATCCTCCTACTAGTTAGTAATACCACATACAAAATTTTTGGATTTAACCTCTTTTTCTCAGGTCGCGCTTTTATTAGACGGACTATACTGAAAATGAGGCGGTTTGGTTTAAGATCTTAGCCTAAACAGAAGGGGCGAAGGAAAAAAATGTTTGTCAAATGTCAGTGTCAATAGCAATTTGACAAATTGACAAACTGACGCTGCGCAAAGCAACGCTACGCGCTACGATAATAAATAATCGTTTCACTGTAATTTGCAAAAAAAAAATACAATTTTTCCACAGTGTTTTCAGCTAATCCTTCAAAATGGTGAAACTCTCAACAGAGTTGATACAAAACTCGATGCAGTACATGAATCCATGTCGAGATCGTGAGTTAGATCTTAGAGGTTAGTTCCTGGATACATTTCTTAATAGTTTACTGTGTTGATACTTCTACCCGAATTATATACATCCTCAACAGATTTTTTGCGTCATCTTTAGATAATATTGATATAACTTTATATTGGCTTTGGATTATGTACTAAATCTTCCCGCCTCTTCTTATAGGTTACAAAATACCGCAAATAGAGAATATGGGCGCAACTTTAGATCAATTCGACACCATTGACTTCTCAGACAACGATATCAGAAAGCTAGATGGATTCCCCTTGCTAAAACGAATCAAATGCTTGCTTTTGAACAACAACAGGATTGTGTAAGTATTATAACAGTAAATAAATTAGTCGAAAAATATAGTCTACTGGTCTTTACAGATCCAGACACTATAATTTAACATGAACATACCTTTACTGTGAACTTTCTTATGTCAACACTCATGCAAGCATTTAAGCATTGCTTGACCAACATAGTTAAGCACATTTCAGACCTAAGATGCAATTGCATTATATTTTTACTAGCGACCCACCCCAGCTTCGCACGGGTGCAAATTTATCAATGTTACTCTACTATATTATGCATGCATTATACATTTATAAACCTCCGTCTTGAATCTATTAAAAAACCACATCAAAATCCGTTGCGTAGTTTTAAAGATTTAAGCATACATAGGTATATAGGGACAGAGAAAGCTACTTTTTTTATATGATGTAGTGATACCTACTTCGAACTTTCATTTATTGGAGAATTTGTCAATCAGAAAAAACAACAAATATGCTTCAAATAAGCGTAATTATGTGTAATTTCTTTTTACAGGAGAATTGGTGAGAATTTGGAACAATACATACCTAATTTAGAATCCTTGATATTGACAAACAACAATATCACAGAACTGGGTGATTTGGACCCTCTAGTCACTCTGCCCAAATTGAGAACACTATCACTACTGCATAATCCAGTATCCAACAAACAGCATTACAGGTAAATATGATGTTTTTATGTAAACGTTTATGTAATCAGTATTCTTATCAGCTTATTAGAACAATATTAACCACTAAAGTCAACCCATACTGTATTGTATGTTTTGGTACATCGTTTAATATTAAGTCACACAACATTATTTTTAGTATATGCGAAACCTCAAACATGTGTCCAGGAAGTTCATATAAAGAATATATGTACAAAATTTCAAAACCATATCATAAAAAATAAGCTTGATATCTTACCTAGTTTTCCGTTGAAATACATGGTCACCAAGCAGCGCGCCCGCACCACCGCACCATTTAGACCCTCCGTCTAGGTCCGTAATTAACTAGTGTTAACAATTCTCATCAAGCTTTGGATTGTTGTGTCTGTTGCCAAGTGTAAATAGATATTATTATGTACTTTATTTGTAAAAACAGCCATAAAAGATAAAATGGAGACAATGCAATTTGTTGCACCTTATGCCAAACAATATTCAAAGTGGATGAAAGGTGTTAGCAAGATGTGAGTGTAAATAATAACTTTCTACATCTTGGCGTGTTTAAAAACGTCATCCCTATTTACAATAATTCACTTACGGCCGAAATTAATAATCAATCCATCACATATCGGAGATTGAAAAACAAATGAAACAACAGAAAACATGTAAATTTTTGTATGGTATCATTTGTTTTTCAATCTCCGATATGTGATGGATTGATTATTAATTTCGGCCGTAAATCACTGCTAACAATGTCTTATACCAATCACTCACTACTCAGTTTCACAATTGTTTTTGCATACGATAATAGGTATGAAGGTTCACCTACCAATTATCAAACATTGATAAGGCGTGGCGGGCCGCTTGCTTGCACGGAACGCGTGCGCACGTGCGAATCGTCCGGCGGCATTTTGTCAACTGAGGGTAGTAGTAGGCAATCAATTCAGCTTAAGTTTCGCATACACTAAAAATAAGGTTGTATATATTGTACATCTTGTTCTATAGCAACATTTACTTAAAAACATTATTTATTTCCAGTCTAAGTTATCCCTCATAGGACTAAGTTTACTCTTGTCTTTTGCCAATGTGTCAACTTAAGGTGGCCGCGACATTAGAATTATCCATACAAACGTAATACCAAAATCATTTGCAGTTTAAGCATATTTACACCATACTATGATGTTATTCGGATTCAGACAATATTTATCTAGGTTCCTACGTCGTCTTTTTTTTTTAAACTTACCCCAAACGGAATTTAAGCGAATTTAAATTTGCACATTTTCACAGCGAAAATGTCTTGTTTATTTGTTTTTTTTTTCTATATTATAAACAACAATATTTCAAAATATCTCTCCGTAGGAACACAGATATTATTAAATTATCAAGTTATAAATACTCGAAACAATATTCGAAATACGAGGGCAGTCCGATAAGTACTTAGCCTTACCGCCCCATGGCGCCACTATCGTAAGATTATTTTTTATCACGTTCTACATTCCCTTAGAGGGCTCCTTTCAAAATTTTAGCCGAATTGGACTCGTAGTATTTTTTTGACCGCGTCTGGAAACCGGCGTGTCGACGGATTTTAGAAAAATGGAATTGAGCAATATCAGTTAATGATTCCATTCAAATTTTTGGAAGGGAAGTCGCGCAGCAAAGTCAAAGAGCGCTTGGATAGTGTGTACGGTGACTCTTCTCTTTCGATGGCGATTGTCAAAATTGGTTTATTGAGCTGAACGTGTGCGCCAGTTCGCTTTTAGGGAGCCACGCCCAGATGCCTTAAAAACGGCTACCACGGAGGATAAAGTGGTAAAAATCCATGATCTTGTATAGGTAGACCATCGATTGAAGGTGCGCAAGATAGCTGAGATTTTGGGCATCTCAAAAAACCGCGTAGGTCATATCCCCCATGAATGATTGGGCATGAAAAAGCTGTCTGCGTGATCGCTGCCGCGTTTGTTAATTTCAGACAACAACCGCAACCGTAAGAACACTTCAGAGCAGTGTTTGAAGCGGTTTCAGCACAATACGGAGGAGTTTTTGCATCATTTTGTGACTGTCAGGGAAACATGATACCACTGGTGCACACTGGAGACCAAGAAACATTTGAAACAGTGGATTTTACCCGGCGCACGTGCTCGGAAGAAGGCGAGACTGTCCTGTCGGCCGGAAACGTAATGGCCACCGTTTTCTGGCATTCGCAAGGAATGATCTACATTTACTACCTGAAGAAGGGCAATACGATCACAGGGCTCTCCTATGCCGAAAAATATTTTTTTTTTTAGACCGGTTAAAGAAGTTGGAGCACCAACGGGTTAAGTGAATCGAGCTATAAGGAGACTATGTTGAGAAATACATCGCCACTTTTCCAATTTTTTTATGTTTCTTTAGTAGGCTAAGTACTTATCGGACCACCCTCGTACATTAATTTTTCATTCATTATTTTTGGTATTACGGAACATCTCCCAAATATCCAATAGTTTGTATTGCTATCACAGCAAGCAACTGTCAGTGTGGATGATGACTTTACTTCAGTCAGTGTGTCCAAGAATTGATTATACTATCTGGATTGATTCCATCAACCTCTAACAGCCGAAACCAATAACCTATCTATCACATATCGGAGATTGAAAAACAAATGAAACAACAGAAAACATGATAATTTTTGTATTGTATCATTTGTTTTACAGTCTCCAGTATGCCAAAACTGGAGATCAATAGGTTATTGGTTTCGGCCGCAAAACGTATTTTATATCGTCTCAACTCGAGATAGCGCGCGGTGTACGCAGGCCTCTTAACCTATGACAGTTTTTAACTTAAAATTGCAACAACAATTTATTTTGATATTTGATATGGAATAAACATTTTGATGCAGACGAACCTTAATCGATTACATACCCGCGAAACGAGACACAATAGTAAAACAATAACAGCGCGGTCTCGTAGGACCGGTTGGGGTTTCAAACATTAATCCTTTCATTCAAGAAACCATCCCACCATTATATACACCTCTAAACATGTTTTGTCTTTTGGATTACAGAGCTTATGTTGCATACAAATTCCCAGACCTGAAATTGTTAGATTTTAGAAAAATCAAACAAAAAGAGCGGGATGAAGCAAATGCATTGTTCAAAAGTAAGAAAGGCAAAGAGATGCAGAAGGAAATCACAAGGAAAGCCAAGACATTTGTGCCTGGAGGAAACTTGCCTGATCCTAAAGCTACAAGTAAGTTCAAGTTCTTTACAACTATCTTATACATTTTTATAATAAATTAATATTTGGCAACCTTAACACATTTATTTACAGTATTATAATTAATATTATCGATACAACTATCTCAATTCGTCTTATCTAATTGAATGGTTATTTCATGAATAAGTCATTCGACAGGGTAAAGTATTAAAAAAAATGTGTTATAGCCACCACTCCTTTATAGCTGGGTTCACATGAGCGCCAGTGTCAAGATTTGCGCGCGTTACCGCGCGGCCATGTAAACAATAATCATGGTTTACTTTGTGTCTTGTACCGCGCGGTTTGCATTTCCGCGCGGTCACGCGCGGCCATGTGAACTTAGCCTAAACAGCATACAATATAACACCTTCAAAATGAAAAAAAAAATGAAGAAATGGATATCGCAAACTACCCTTTTTTACATGTTGCCAAATACAAATTTTCAAAGGTGACAAATATTTATGCATGATTTCACCCAAATTAAAATTCCCCATAATTCTGTTTCAGACCTCACCCCTCAAGAAATCCATAAGATCCGTGAAGCCATCAAGAATGCTTCATCCTTACAAGAAGTGGAGAGGCTGACGAGAATGCTGCAGTCTGGCCAGATCCCTGGACAGAAACCTCTGCTACCACCTATGCAATCCAATGGCCAACGTAAGATTTGTATAAGATATCATCTGCATCTACCAACCATTTTAGTAAGGTAGCAGACCAACAACCAACATAGGACACTGGATGCGATACATAGAAAGCTCAGAGCCGTGGTGCTTCTTGGATGAGGTCTTTATCCGGCAACAACACATTGAAAAATGACGTTTAATTTAGCATCTCTTTATTATCATGTCAAAGAGTATCAATGCAGGAAAACATTTTAAAGATACTTTCAATGCAGTGATATTTTTTCTGCTTATGTCCATAAGCAGAAAATCTCACTACTTTATACAGCTTCATTTGCATGAAAGCAGAAAATATTAGAGAGATAAAGTAGCATTTTACAGGAGAAATATTTTTTTAAAATGATCCAGTAGTTTTTCAAACACCCAAAACTCCAAATCTTTGCTGTTTATAATATTTGTACAGACTAGTATAGATTTATTATTTACGAATGTGTATTAACATAAAAGCAACATTATTAATGATTATTACAGTACAGCTCCCCACCAAAGAAAGAAAAAAGGATTTCTCTAATGCCTCAGCCGAAAATGGACAACAGTCAAAGTGCCTAAAGAAATTTTTGGGCAAATTGTTTTCCCCATAGAACTTAATAAAATATTAACAACCAAATGTACTAATTCTTATGATTCCAGAGGATGACGAGGAAGAAATGGAGACTGACCACGCAAATGGGCAATAAGAAGGTTATCCTCTACAAAATATGCAGACTTTTTGTTTAGGCTGAGAAGAACAGATAACACAGCCTGGTTAAGATATTTCCTTTTTTAGATTTAATTGTAAGAAGTGCGATTATGTTAAGCTGGTAAGAACAGAACTTACTCCTACACTACATATTTAGCTTATAAGACAGATACTACACTAAAACAAAGGTTATTAGGCAAAAGAACAGATACAATATAGAACAGTCAAAAGCCTTATTTTACGAAGACCAAGTTCTAAAACGCTCATGCTGGATTCGTACAATTCTGATGTTACCTGAAAAGAACTCCATACTACAACTGTTTTCATTACATTCTATTTTTCCAATAAAACCAAATTTTATAAATCAATGTCTTATTATTTAATTCCATCATAGTTATCATTTTCATTACAACATAAATTCTTTTGCTTTTAAATATAATAATTCGTCGTTACCAGCGTCTAAAAAAACTGTGTAAATGTCAGGTAGAAGTACCATTCGTCCCATTAATTCTTTTATAGAGGGTCTTTTATCTGGCAATATTGACAGCATAGAATCCACAAGGTCCTGCATGCTCCTGTCATACATCGTCAAGTCTATTGGATGTACGCTGCCACTCGTAATTGCCTTTACTAAACCCACTAACGTCTGAAATCAGAAACATTGGCTAAGTAGGCACATTTACAGTCTTAGGGTTGAGCTTATTCTGTCAGCGCCGAATCGCACTTTCCTATACTTCTATCCTCTTCGTAGACAGAGGATTCTATCAAACTCTGTTACGCGTCTTTAATTGGAACAGAAAAGCGATCGCACGCGGTGGAATCGACGAGGCAGTCGGCAACAAAGAGTATGCAAGGCAAACGCTTTAGTGAGCAAAAATCCTCAGAAAAGGATAAAAGCGTATGAAAGAACGACTTGGGTGTTGATGCACAAATGTAGCTCAACCACTCAAAACCAGATTATTAATTTAAAATTCTCTATAATTTTTAGTAATCAATTCATATAGGTCTGGAAAACATACTATCAAAACTACACTTCGTAATCAATACTAGGTAATGTTGTGATGCGAAAGTATGCTAGTGCATATCTATGGCACACTGGTAGAACATGGGATGTTTGTTTATCCCGGGATAATGTTCCCTTAGGATAATTTCCAACTTTCATTCAAGACATGCTAGCGATAAACGTGCCTCCGCACATGCGCTCTGAGTTGTTACATTGATTTGATTATTCCACTGATTAACTGCTACCCTAAGCTCAATTCTTGTACTTACCTCAGCTTCAAAAGCCCTCTTGTGAGTGCACATTTCATAAAGTAAACAACCTAAGGCCCAAACGTCACTTTTGCTACAATACGGTTTGCCTTCGCACAGCTCTGGGGCCAAGTAGTATGGTGTACCAATTACAGTCGATGTCTTCTTGGCACTAAAATAATAATCGTAACAGAATTAGGTAATAATAATTAAATTTCACTTTTTTTAAGTTGGGTTTTAGTCAATAAAAGTCTGCTCTCTCGCTCCGCCCAAGAGCGGGAGAAGTCATTGGAAGATTTCCCATCTAAAAAAATGGCGTAATTTAGCTGGCTTTTTGTCATTAACCAATTGCAAATCCTGATTCCTAAGAAATTCCTGCTACTAATAAATTCTTTAAATACCATCATCAATTTGCCTGACCTGGGTATCGAACCCCGATACCTGGGTTCGATGCTCAGCAATCAAAAATACAATTGCCGAAAATATAGGTTTGTATAATAGTAAAACTTCTGTCAATTTACTACTCGTACTTAAGGAAAAAACAGGCGCAATGCTGGTACGATTAAATAAATAATTACCGATTTCGATTTTGCTTACCTTGCTAACACTTTAGATATTCCGAAATCGCCTATTTTGACTATAACACCATGCTTTCCAGTCAAGAGAATATTTTCTGCTTTTAAATCTCTATGAATTATATTTTTATTATGAATGTAGTTTACTCCTAACAAAATTTGGCAATAGTAGAAAAGGATTTCCTGCAATCACAAAAACATTCATTGGAGTTGGTAAATAACGCAAACATAACACGATCGTCTTTAGACTGCACTGCAGAAAAAAAAAATGGTAGAATGTGATATATAGCGATTAAAAAGTGCCACCTTTTTAAGGCTGAGGCCGCACTACGATTTTTTTCTGCAAGCGATTAGCCGCTACAACCGCGAAACCGCTTGAGACGCACACACCATGATTAAAAATTGCGAAACGAACCGCAGTTTGAAAATGTATTTCAAGAAATAGAAAAAGAAGACGTCAACGCAAATTTCGAAAATATTGGATCCATCCACTTACTGGGTGTAGATTTGAGAAAAGCTTCTTTCATAAGAAGTATCAAAGCTTAAGCTTAGAGACCATCCTGATATGTTGTGTTCTATAGATTACCTACATATTTTGCCGCAGTTTTTAGTCGCAGGTGCGGCCGCTTGTATCAGTTTTCTAGGGGCACAAAACCACAGCGTTAACCGAAGTGCGGCCTTAGCGTAAAACAAGGATTTCAAAACAAAAAATCGTGCGGTGAAATTTCGCAGTGTGGACTAGGCCTAAGATGGTGACATAATTTCTAATAAACGGTAGGTAGATTTATAAATTAGTAAATACCAATCAAAAATACGTTTATGTATATGTAATATAAGTTCGGAAATCACCTGCTGTTTTAATTGTTTTGGACATTTTTGATACATGTATTCCGCTAGATTCCCGCTAGTGGCATATTCCATGGATATCATAACATGGTTGTCAGTGTAATAGCAAGCATAAAACTTGATGATATTCGAGTGATGCAGCGATGATAGGATCTGAACTTCATTGTCTATATCCTGAAAAAACATGAGTATTCAGTTGCATATTAACATAACGCTAAAAAATTAAATAGGATGATAATTTGTGTACTTACTTGCTTATGGTCGGGTAGCTTAATGTTTAATTCTATATCTTTTACTATTGTTAATTTAGTTCGGTGTCGCTTTTCACATAAATACACATTCCTAAAAAAAAGTTTCATGCCGTTTAGGTTTACAATAGTTTCTAGATGAGTTAGTAAAAAGATGGCTTACCAAAGTAACTACGTACCCGTATGTCCCTTTACCAACTGTTTTTAAAACTGTTAAGTTATGGCTATTAAATCTTTTTTTAATGCATTCCATTTTGTATCTTAATTTATGTCCATATAAAAATGAGGAACATCAGTTAATTTAGAATCATTTGTCATTGTTAGTTTCTCTACCACATTAAATAAATTCAAGTTTTACACTGACTTAAATCTGAAGCATAACAATATTTTGTCATAAACTTTAAACTACCCGCATTATTGCAATAATAAAATATGTTTTTTTTATGTTTTCGGTTTGGATACTCGGTGTTTTAAGCCAGGTTTTCGTATCTATAGTTAACTTATTTATCATTAGGATAAAGATGTACACATTCTGTTTTTGTCGTATTTTACAGCAAATATATCAAGTCATGAAGTCAACCTTCTCGGCAAGCTTAGTGGTAGGTTGGCTGAGGTACTCAACACTACAACAAAATTGATGATTCCACATAATAATATATATTCTCCAGTTGCGTAGATACTTGAAAACCAAAACTATACTACCAATTCTACATTCTATTATCACAAGGAATAAATTTGAGAAATTGCGCCAAAAACCAAGTAAATTGTGCGATCCTAAACAAGGAAAACTGCACCATATATGGCTACTAACTAGGTTCTGGTTTATTATTTACGGCTTTTCACAATTTTGTACATTTCTACATAATATTGAATAACATTTTATTCTCATTTTAAAACATTTTCAAAACTGGCAACAACAATTAATATTGTCAAAACCGGTGTTGGCATCTGAAATTTTAATTCTTCCGGTTCGGGCCTCTCGACTCGCGGGCTAGCCGCCAACCCACCGCACCGCTTGCCGCACGACTCACCCAGTCAACTCGGTTTGCTGATATATTGACTCGGGCTGACTTGCTTACGGTCTGACCCGAGTTACTCGGGGTTAGATAACCCGAGTCGCCCATCGCTAGTCTGACTAACGACTCTTATATGTTCAACTGATTGTTCATAAGAATCCCCAGATTTATGGGAATTTACTGAGAAGTGGCAACACCACAAGTTTTGCAACCCGAATCAGAATCACTGCCTTCTACTCAGCTGGCTTACAAACTCAAAGTTGTAAATATTAAGGCCAATAGTTCGTAAAGGCCTTATAATTAGCTGGTGCGTTCGATAAACAACTGAACAGCAAAGATGGGTCAAATGCTAGGATCCTACGATGCGAGGAAAGTTGGTCTTTACATGGATGATCAACCAACTTTTGACCCGCAAGCAGGATTCAACTATCAGAGAAAATCAAGAGGTAATTCGTCTAAAACCTACAACTTAGTGTGTTCCTATTATTCCAAATGATGTTCTTTGTGTTAAAGAGGATTTAAACAAAAGTTACATAATTATTGTTTAGGTTATGTTGCAGTCAAAACAAAGTGTTATTGATACCTGAAAATACCAATATTGAATGAAATAGCACTCTTGACTTAGTATTGAAACATAGTCCGTGAAAAATTACTATTCATTCAATAGTAACTAAATCTATTTACTCACTGTTGTTCTGTTTATTTTTCAGAGATGGTAGCTCGTGAAGCTGATCTGATTTCAGCTAAGATTCCGCCAAAGCATCGTGATTACTGTGCCCATTATCTGCTAGAATATCAATCGTGCCGCTATAAGAACATGCCACTGATCTATAAGTGTGCTCATGAGAAACATGCCTTTTTGACCTGTGAAAAGGATGAGTATGTTGATTTAATATTGTATTACCTGCATGGCTTGTTTATTATAAATACATTTTAATATTGCATTAGTGGTCGCTGGCTCATTTATTAATTCTTTTTACATAAATTACTTCAATGATGGATGATCATATAAAGCCATCCTGAAGACAACATTTACTCAACACATTGTGATCCTTAGCTTATTTTTTTTAATGAAAAATTCTACTCTATTTTTTGACTATATTTTGAAAACGAAACTTAACGTTTGAATCCCCAACCGGTCCTATGAGACCGCGCTGTTATTGTTTTACTCTCGTTTCGCGGGTATCTGAGTAATTAATTGTAATCAAACATTAAGTTTTACGCCCGTAGTATAGTATCATAGCCCAAACTTTTATTAAGTACTGTCCCAGTTTACAAGAAAACCAAATGCCAACATCCCCATTTACACTATATTTAATCATACCAATTTTATATGTCTTTCTATTATTTATCTATAAATATTAAAAATTCATTTCTTCTCTGTAATCATACTAACCCTTGGTTGTGGATAGTGTTTACTAATTATTTTTATCGGCCCTATTTATTTACCTTTGAACCCGCTGCTGCCCCTCACTAAATGCTCCAGCGCCCACTAGGGGGCAATACTGCCCCCATTGGAATGTATGATCTAGCCTAATAAGCCAATTTAAATCTAATTTATTATTATACACTACAGATGATCTTAAAATCAAATCTTTCCTTTTGCACTTTTAAACAAGCTCTTATCAGTTTCTGAGTCTGCTATTGGCCGCCAACTATTTAAAAAAATGTTGTTATAATTATATAACTTACTGCAATACATTTTAAGTGATTACTTAAATGGAACAATTTATACTATTTTATTCTCAACAACTTGTTTCTCTTGGAGAACGTCACATATTTTTGACATTGAGAATCATCGCACATTCAATAGACATTATCAATTTATTTTTAATAATGGTTTAGGTACTAAAGAGGTATCTTTCTAAGGAGAATTCACTCTATTATTTGCACTTCCATTAAGAAAAATTAGGTCATTTGTTTTGTTATAAAGTGTATTCCTTTTTATCAAAAGCATATTCAAGGCATCTGTAATTGTCACTGTTTTGTAATGCTTAACAAAATAATGATTATAGTTGATGTTTATATTAATAAACAAATGTTTGTGGTTTCAGTTATGAACTTCGCATGAAGGAATTCGAACGTGAGCGACGTCTCAGGCTACGTGAAAAACGCCTTGTTGGGGCATATTAATAAATTCGCTTTATATATCCATCTTGTTCAGTAGATAAATTATGTTGCTATCAATACTGTGTAAATAGAATATACAAAACATCTTTAATATTTATTTACCCCCTTATTTTTCTTTTTTGTGTTTTTATGTTTAAGCTGAGGTCTAAGATTGCTGTTTATTTTTAAGATTATAGGAATAACGTCTGTATTGTGCCGTTGTTCACGAACATGTAAACTCAAGTTCATAGGACATCCTAACTTGGAACTCCTATCTGTAGGTCATGCAAATATTTGTCCCGTGCGGGATCGAACCCGCTACACGTAGCGCAGCAGTCAGTCAATCGCTCAACCAATGCGCCAATCGTGCTGACTGCCGTCAGTTTAAACGACTTTATGCAGGTGAGATACACGCTACAAGCGAGTATCGACTAGTCTTCCGACCGGAATTCAAGTTTATTCGATTGTTTGTACATAGCTTTGTATCCCATTGTTATGGATTTTAATATAATATATTCCTCAACTTTTCACACAACGCCATCTAGTCCCAAGCTATGCCTGCTTGTGTTATGGGTACTAGACAACTCATAAACATACTTATATATTTCTAAATACATACATATTATAGATAAATTACACCTAGACAGAACAAATGATCATTCTCATCACATAAATACACTATAATATACGCCCGGGACCCGTGACACCCGGTGTCACCACTTTGTGGACCGCCCGGAGGACACGGTAGACGTGTACCCCGCTTGGGCGGAGCGTCATCGTGGAGGCTATCGGCGGCGGCGACCTCTCGCGCTGGGCCCTGGTGCAGGCCATAGTCCGGAGCTAGAAGGTGTGCTGGGCGGTCGCCTCCTTCTGCGAAGCAGTAATGCTAGCGAACTGCGAAGGAGGCTGCCGACCGTGAGCGCGAGAGGGAACGGCCCTCACGCCGCCGCCGCAAAGTTCCCGATCCCAATTTCTGACCACCGCCTTGCGAGCACTGGGTAGGTTGCCGTCCGGTAGCCCAGTAATAACCCGGGCAGAGCCTAGCCCGGCAGGCTCGAAGCCACTGGGGACACGGATCTTCCGAAAGGTAAGCCCGTGTCCCCAGAACAAAGGAACGGGGTGGGGTTTAGTCAGTAAGAGTCTAACGCCCTCCCGCTCTATCCAAGAGCGGGAGAAGTCATTCTGATGATTTCCCTTCCTAATAAGTAAAGTTAAAGTATAAATAAAACAAAGCGTAGTTAATCAAATTTTTTATTTCTCCAATGGTTAACTTTACATAAAATTACAAAAATTTACTATCTAGTACACTTTCTCGTTTGTTCATTGTCAATTCTCGTCCTGAGTAGCGTAAATGGTGACAAATGGCCTAATTTGACCATAATGCTATTGACGAACTGCCTCGTTGGTCGCAAAAGCGACTGCTGAGCCAGGTGTCCTGGGTTCGATTCCCGGGTCGGGCAAAAAGTGCTATTGGGTTTTTCCATTAAGAATTATTCAGTAGCTGCCCGGAGTTTGGAAGTTGGTGGTCTGATACCCCTGTGCCTCAGAAAGCACGTAAAGCCGTTGGTCCTGCGCCTGATGTCTCTCCGGTCGTGTCGGATTGCCGTCCCATCGGACTATGAGAGTAAAGGAACAGAGAGTGCACCTGTGTTTGCGCACACTCTTGTGCACTATAATATCTCCTGCGTACTTGGCTAATCTCTGTTGAGATTGGCCACCGTGATCGAAATTCGGTCGGGAGAGTATTATTATTATTATAGACGACCTGCCATTACATACCGCGATTGTCTCGTTTTTCTTGGAAAAACCACCCTCTTTCAGCGCTTCGTGAAGGAGGCTGCTGACCGCGAGCGCGTGAGGGAACGGTCCTCATGCCGCCGCCGCCGAGATCCCGATCCCGATTTCCGATCACCGTAGGCGCGGGTTCGCGGGCGGCGAGCACTGGGTAGCTCGCTGTCCGGCAGTATGGAAATAATCTGGACCAAGCCCAGTCGTCAACGGCGCGTTCTGTTCCACGCGCGCCTCAAGGATATGTCAGCAAACTGTAGGGGCCCGGCAGGGCCTAAGCTTCTGGGGGTACACGTGGTATTCCGAAAGGTTGACACCGAGTCCCCCCCAGATCGAAGGCAACGAAGGAACGGGGTAGGAGTTTAGTCAGTAAGAGTCTGATACGCCCTCCCGCTCCGCCCAAGAGCGGGAGAAGTCATTCTGATGATTCCCTTACCAGAAAATAAAAACCCTCTTTCAGCGCTGCGATGCGTTAGAGTATGCCCTTGTCGTCTTTATGATCCATTGAAATAGATACTCTATGTAATAGAGCTATGATTACGTATTCACGCAATGGTGCAGTGGGGTAGCTGGTGCAAGGTGCTCCTAATGACTAGTAAGAATTCGAGTTTTTGGATAGTACTTAATTTTATACCTTATTCTAACCGGGGCCTCTATAGCCTAGAAGCATCATATTATATAATTGTTACAGTTGATTCGACGGTTGCTTCGGCTTTGATTTGTATGATAACAAATGAAATATCTCGAAAAGTTCAAGCCTCCTTTTAGGGTTTCTTTAAGGTTAGGATGCTATATGTAGGTGTGGATTTAGTGAATATACGTGGTGTTGTGACCACAGCAGTGACGTATTAATATATCTCATCGAGTAGGTTGTCGAATCGGGAAAGTATTCGGGTGAATAATGCTTGTCGACTCAACATTTTTATTTCACATAGGCCCACATGGGCACTTATAAAACGTCAGAAGTTATCCAATTGGATAGGTCATTTCCTATGGTGAATATTCGGCAAGAAACCGACCGAGCTTTGGAAATGAAACCGACACTAAGGGGCCTCGCCCACGGCGACTTTTTGAAACGATGCAGTAACGCAGCTCACGCGCGGTCGCATCGATACAGCCGCTAGAGGCTTATCACCGCCCACGCCACGATTCTCAGTTACGATGCAAACGCGCGTCAGCAGCGCAACTAACGCGCTACAGCAATATACAATAGCATAAAAATTATGATTTTATACATAAATTGTTTTTATTTTTCATTCAGGCGCCACTCTCTGTCCTCTCCTCGCTGTCTTCTGTTAGTAACGCTACAATCGCGATGCAGTACCGTGTAAGTAGCACTGCTGACGAGCGTTTACGAAACGCCAGGCAGCAGCGCCGAAACGCGTAGCACCGACGCTACAAAAAGTCACCTTGGGCGAGGGCCCTATATAGCCGTTTAGAAATGTAAAACACGTTAAAAACATCGCTTATATAAATTTACCTGAATACAATGTTTTTAACGTGTTTGTCACGTTAAAAACACTGACCCGAATATTCGCGAGTTAGATAAAATGGTCCTATTTCATTTTGATTTTTCGATCAGACGGGTTTTACAATAAACTAGCTGGCCCCTGCGGTTTCACCCGCATTTTTCGTTACTGCTCCGCTCCCGTGGGTCGTAGCGTGATGGTATATAGCCTATAGCATTCCTCGATAAATGGGCTATCTAACACTGAAAGAATTTTTCAAATCGGACCAGTAGTTCTAGAGATTACCCCCTACATACAAACTTACAAACTTACAAACATACAAACTTACAAATTTTACCTCTTTATAATATTAGTATAGATGAAATGAATATCTCGTAAAACAAGACATATTAAACCATTTTTTTTTAAACTCGTCTTGAAAAAAAATTCTTTTGGACTTCACATTATTCCTTACCATGAACTATTTCATAGACAATTATTTTGAATGTCAACCCCGTGAGGAAAATCAATAATGTTGCCATGAATTAAAAACATTTGCTGTTACAATTTTTGACGCATTGTTTTGGTACAACAAGGATGCATTTTCAATGGCAAGTGCGAGATGCTGTAATGAGAGTTACACAGACATTTGGCACAACAGAATTCGCAATTAAACACTTTAATAGTCATCGCTAATAAGGTCCCCGTGACGTTTTGTGACGCAGTCGCCCATCCACAATTTTTGTAAACACGCTTGTCGAATACACAAATTCTATACGAATAGTTGAATAGGCTATTTATTGCGGAAGTAATGGCTTCCTAAATTTTAATTGCAGACATTATTTTATTATAGATAATTAAAATCAAATATGACGATATGTCGTATTTTTTGATCTGATCGGGCGCGCTATGTGAATAATTGTGTCATCCGGCTTATTCCCTTGGATATTTAATGCCGCGTCCTGTAAAAGTGCTACAAAGACCTATCCTGAAAAAGATTGTTTGTGTCCAAGAAAATTAATTTCCATTTATGAAAGAAGTCTGTGTTCATAACAAAACTCCAATGTGTTTAAGATTTCATTCAATGAAATAAGACGTGAAAATGATGACTTGCGATAGGTTTTAGTGAATCTGAGATATTAGAAATTAGTTTTTGTCATGGATGATGCCGGCGGCACGAGTTCAATGAGGAATAAGATGAAGGGCAAGGTGCAAGATGAAGAGGAGGACTCCGAGGAAGAGGTGGTAGACAGTGAGGACGATGACGAGACCATCGCCAGAATACAACGAGCTCACTTTGCTCAGGCAGCGGCTATGAGCGCTCGGAAACGCGCGGCTCCTCGGCCCAGGCCCATGAGCCACAAACGGAAGATGGAAGCTGTCAAGAACTTCCATGATTTCACAAAGAAACTCAAAAAGGACACA
This sequence comes from Mythimna separata, assembly GCA_030763345.1. NCBI lineage: Eukaryota > Metazoa > Arthropoda > Insecta > Lepidoptera > Noctuidae > Mythimna > Mythimna separata. The sequence continues at coordinate 15,955,660 of CM061171.1, read as the reverse complement.
GGTATAACAATTCGCAGCTTAGTTGGTAATAACATCTTAGAATTAAGTGACTTTTCAAGTGATGACAGTAAGACAGAGAGTGATGGGCTATCAGAGGAGGAGTTCATAGTTAACCCCAATGCTGTGCAAGAATTAAATGAAGAAAACGAGAGTTACATTGACCCTGAGACTGGTGACTTTGTGCAAGGGAAAAAGGAGCCACAGAACACCAGTAAACCGCCTGAAGAACCTGCTCCATGTCCTGAACCTGAAGTTAAACAAGAACAGGAGGAACAACCAGAGCCCGAGCAAGAGCAAGAACCAGAACCAGAACAGGAACAAGAGCAGGAACAAGAACAAGAAGAAGAAGAGGAACAGCCTAAAACCCTTTCAATTAGTGACCTTATAGACGAGGGTGACTTAGATAATAAAAATGTTGAAATCGCTGAAGTTGAAGAGGGTGATTTATGTCCAGAGAAATCAACTGATGAGTTGTTAGACATGAAGCAAGAAGAGAATAGTCAGGATTTCGATATCACTGAGAAATTAAAAGAAATGGGAGAGATTAGTGTCAAGCCTATAGCTAAAAAGGAGGATGAGAGTGGAGAGTCATCAAAAGATGGAGAAAAGAAACCTGAGGATGAAGATGAGGTAAAATATCTTTGTTGTTTTATGTAAATGATGTGTCCTTAGTAACCCTATCCTTAGTATTTCTCTTTAAAATTTAGGTCAGAACTATATTCAGACACAAACACCAGTTTTACTATTATTTGTGTTAGCAGTGATAAAATGCATTGAAAGTAATATAAACAGAATGTATGGTTATAACTTTTACTGTGAAACAGACTTTTGATCTGCTGCCAATACTTGGATTAACACAAAACATGTTCCTTATTGTTTATTTACTAACATTTTATGTCAATTTTATAACATTATCGGTTAATGTTAAAGTTGTTTACTGTATTACTTAGTTATAATTTGAACAAAATGATAGTCCATTTCATCTGCAATTATAGTGATTTTGATAGAATTAATGACAAACTGTGATATGTATCACATCCCAAATTCAAACATTTTAGGTTAGGGAAACTAATAAATTGAATAATTAACTATGCAATTTAAATCATAATAGTAGAAATAACAATGGTCACATTATACCTATGTATAAAATCTAGATGCTTATTCGTTGCTACTAACACATGCATTCTGTTTATATGAGATTAGATTTTCCTATGGCTATCTAAGTTTGGTACATAATAATGTTTACTGGTCACAAGATCATGATTAGTTCTTAGGATGCTCTTAGTATTGTTTACACAATTTAATTAGATCTGTCATGGAACTTGATATGATATTCTGCTGTATATGTATTGTTATAGTTCAGAGCTGCATTACTTATACATATACAATAGTAGTTACTTGAAGATGTGCTTTCTTGTGACATTTACTATTTTAGAATAATACTATCTAATATACAAAACCAAGAATGATGGAAGGAATGTAGGGAGGCTTTAGCCCAGCTGTGGGACAGTATGAGCTAGACGTAATATATAAAACAAACCGATGGTCCCTAGGTAAAGTATCGAGAGTGAAAATCGCTACTTTGCAGGAGAGCGATTTAAAGTTTATTTTTTGCATAATTTTGTCACGGGTGATTAAATCTTTTTAAAAATTAGAATAAACATAGTTGATAAACGAAGTTGTATTAAAAAACATCCTTTAAAAAGAGCTCAAAACAGTAATAATAAAAAATTGCTATTTTTTGATTCAATACTTTAGTTAGGGACCATTGAAACAAAGACTTGACAGATTTGCAAATTACAGTACAATATCTACCTTTTCCGCACCATAATTACTAGATGCCTAATTATACTGCACTATGGAGCTACTAAAACCTTGTCTAGTATAATAATCCAATCAAAGATTCAATGAAATATGCAGTATCCTTGTGAACTATGGGTTTGATTATTGTGATATGACATTATTTAATTCGTTTTAAAGTAGCGACCAACACCTGCTTCATTTGGGTCTTAGTCATCTGTGTAATTCTTTGGCTTTTTCTTCTATAATATTAATAAAAATTTATTCTACTTTTTTTGTCTAATGGTGAAAACCATATGAAAATCTAATGAGGGGTCTGTTTGAGTTTATTACAAACTGACAGACTCGATGGGCGTGATTTTATATTTTATGTAAAAATGCAAATTACATTAAGTTATTTATAAAATGTTCATTTTACAGAAGAAACCAGTGAATACCAGTGCAATAAATGTCAGACGGAATATCAGGGAAGTCATGGACGAGAAGAACTTGGATGCTTCAACACTTGCTGCCCAAAGACAGGAGTCGGAGAGATTGGCTCGAGTTCAAGAACAACAGAGAATTATAAGAGAGGTATGCCTATATCCCATTCTATGATTAAGATTGAGAAACTTTTTACTTTTCTATGTTCCAAATAGTAATGATTCAGAGTCATAATCTATTGTATTCGCTTCATGATATCGCAGTCGAATTTAAAGATTTTTTTCCAATTAGAAAAAGAAGCATGCTAACTTAGCTAAGGTATATGGCTAATGTAAACGTTATTTCAAACAGGTACAAAGACAAATAGCAATTAATAGACAAAATAAAATTCATCAAAAAACTATATCACTGTTGCAAGGAGGATCATCAATTCTGAAGAAGTCCCTTCCAGGACAGAAACTGAAGTATGTACTGTAACTTTAAATAATTAAGATTAATATGAAATTTAAGTAACTAATTCATGACTTATTGTTGTTTCTAGTTTACCAAATACAGTGCTAGTGAAACTACCATCAGGTGAAACAAAAAAGACATTGAAATCTGGCCAAGTTGAAGTTACAAAGTTGATTAAACCTACAACATCTGGTGCACAGAAACCAGGGAAGTCTGACCAAAAGACTGATAAGAAAGAGGTAAAATGTTAAATTACTGTGATGTTTATGATCTTTTTATTTTAAGTTGGACTTACCAGAATCTGTTTGATTTGCACAAAAAACTTGCTCCCATAAAACCATTTTCATACCGTCTAGGCGTCTATTTCGAAAATGGCTAATCAAATTAAATAGTAGCCTCTCCATTGAATATGTCTACTTTTCAGTGATTTTACATGATAAGAAGTTAACACAAAATTTTGATGTGTAGGTTGTAGAGATAGTTGATAGCAGCAGTGGTGAGGAGTCTTCGTCTTCGTCATCTGATTCTGATGATTGCATAATGCTGTCAGATTCAGAAGTGCCGCCTAGTCCTGAAGCCGAAGAGGATCCTGGTAACTCAGGTGAGACTCTTAAAATAGAAATTATAATTATGATAATGGTTTGTTTTCTTGCAGAACTTGAAAATGTTACTTCCTTGGGTATACTGGAGAAGTGAGTGGCATAATGAGTCTCCATTTGCTCCTTTGAGTCACTTTAACGCGATATTTTTTTATAATTTTGTTTCACCGGATAAGGTGCACTGGTGAGGGTCGCGGGAATCCGATGGATGCGAGACGCACAGGACCGGTCGTTGTAGCGACGCTTCGGGGAGGCCCATGTCCAGCTGTGAACGTTTTTCGGCTTAGATGATGATGAAGATGATGTTGCTTAACACTAGGAATTATTCCTGTATTCACAAGATACCTAAACCCAAAAATCTATGTATCATGGGAAATGGGAATGAAACCCGCGACACGCAGCGCGGTACCTACCAATCGCTCAACCGCTGCGCCAACCGTGGCGGCAAATATTGCAATGCACCTTATCATATTGGATGTGTGTTATGGATCCATATCAAATACTACGCGTGTAAGATTTCTCTTGCCACGGAAAGGTTATAAGTTTGAAAATATTTCTCTTTGTCTTCAAGGTCTCCATGTGAATGATGCGTATAACATCCCAGACGAACAAGGCCGTGTGCTAATCAATATTGGTCACCCAGAAAATGACGAGGACATATTCTTAGCACCACAAATTGCTAGAGTTATTAAACCTCATCAGGTAAAACTCTTTACATTATTGTTGATTTGCTCTATGTCATATTTTATTTGTTAACAGCAGGTCTAAAAAGGCCACTTAGTGGAATCGTATTAGGATAATAATATGAATCATATTTTTTTGATGCGGCAATGTTTACACTTAATATGATTCCGATATGAAATGAATTGAGTATGATTCGGCTAATTTGTGCAACCATTTTACGAATATTAGAAGAATTGCTTATGATCTGCTGTTCATTTAGAATATGATTTGCTTCTAGATGAATTGCTCAATGTGACCTTTTTAGGCCCGCTGTGTTACCGCGAATGTTATAACATTTGTTTGGTCCAAATGGAAAATTTCCAAATCAAGGCAGACATTGGTATTCATATTTTCAGTTTTCGGTCTCAATACAAGTCAATGAACACTTCCTTTACGTGCTTTGTCTGTGTTCCAGATTGGAGGTGTGAGATTCCTGTTTGATAACATTATTGAATCTGTTGAGCGATTCTCAACATCAACGGGCTTTGGATGTATATTGGCCCATTCAATGGGGCTTGGGAAAACTTTACAAATCGTATGCTTCTGTGATATATTCCTTCGACACACGTCATCTAAAACTGTGTTGTGTATCATGCCAATCAACACACTTCAGAATTGGGTGAGTGTCCTAGTGCTACTACTGTTCCTACTGATGTAGCGGTTATTGTAATGCAAGTTTCAATGAAAGAGGAGCTCGTGGCTAGATAATAAAAGCCGCACAGGTCGATCTCCAAGGTTAAGCAACGCTTGCCTAGGTTGGTCTGTGGATGGGTGACCATCTCAACATAACACGTTAAGCCGTTGGTCCCGGCTGTCATTTGGAGATCTTTGGCAGTCGTTACGGATTGTCAGAAGCCAGTAAATCTGACTCCAGTCTTGCCATGAAGTACCGTGTTACCCCAGTTAATGGGTTGTGGAGGTCTGGTAGGCAGCCGCTCCTCGTAAAATACTGGTATTAAGCTGAATCCGGCTCGACTGGAAGCCGACCCCAACATGGTTGGGAAAGGGCTGGGCAGATGAAGTTTCAATGAATGCAAATTGTTTAGAATTTTATAGGGTCAGACAATGATAGTTTATTTTTTTCAAAACTCTCTGAGCCAAGGAGACCTCATTACAAAATCTAGCCATGCAGCTGTTCTAGCTTATGTTCAGTCCAATTCTTTTTCTTTTCCACCATTTATTGTAAAAAAAACTGCTACATATTTTATGACTTTTACTATGGAGGGTCACTGACTTCTTATCCACAGGGACATAAACCTTGTTTAGGAGTTGTAAACCTTTATTTAAATTCACTTTGTACCACTTTTTTTTGTTTTGTCTGCTTATGCTATTTTTTATATGTGTGTACTTTAATTATTAAATAAAAAATCTGACAGTGTTTCTAAAATCGATGTTGTATAATGTTTCAGGTAGCAGAGTTTAACATGTGGTTGCCGGTGGACGCGAGCACAAGTCCGTTGGCAGCGCACGGCGAGGTGCGGCCGCGGAACTTCCCTATCTACGTGCTCAACGATAGTCACAAAACGTTACAAATGCGGGCTAAAGTTGTTAAGGTATGGAATGTTTTTGTTAAAGGGTATGGAACATTTTTTTTAAATTTGTTTTTTTAAATATACGCTAGGCTTGAATTTTAACAGGGTATAGCGATTACCTAGCTTAAGTTACAACTATCAATTTAACCGCGGAAAGATACACGATTTGAGAACCATATAAAGTTAAAAATAAAATTAGTCTACTGTTCCGTGCGCGTTTGATCCCTCTACATCTTCATTCGCATACATTTCATCACACTACGAAGAAGATTGTAGCCTTGAAGGTCAACATAACTTGCCTTTTTCCAAAAATTGGGCCTGTTGATGTCCTCTAGAGTAAGCAACCACATTCTAGCCGCGGCGGTCTTTTGTCCGAATTAATTATACCACTCAAAATATCATTGTAATTAAATAAAACAATTGTGGTAATATGATAATAAACTATTTTATTTAATTTCAAAGTTCGAGCATTCTGAGTGAAAAGCTCACGTTACTAAAAAGCAGAATGGTATGACCATTCTCATCATTTTATGTCTTATTTGATACTACGAGAAATACCGCAACATGGAGTCTGTTTTTTTGGAAAGATCGAATGAGAAGAAATCAAAACTATTACTATTTTTCTCAGTGTCCTTATAAGCAATTTTTGTCTTATAGGATTGGACAACATCAGGCGGTGTTCTCATGATAGGTTATGAACTCTACCGACTACTCAGTATGAAAAAAGATAAGAAACCTCGTAAGAAAAGGAAAGCTGACGCTAAGCTGGAAGCCGAAAAGGAGAAAGATGAATTGAAAAAGTCGGATCCGCTTACAGAAGATACTCAGGTAAAACATCTCGCTGATTATAAGCTTCGTGGATTAAGCTTCGCATTGTCATCTCTGGACACTCTAATAAACTATTACAGCCAATTAAAACTTTGTCATACATATTGTTACCAGATCAGTGCCGTAACTTACCTTTTAGTCGCCCAGTACGAGCATCTAGATTTTCCCCTCCTTATTTTTCTTAATATCTTACCTTATTAATGAAAAGGAAAATGACTAGATATAATAAAAATAATTAGAAAATATGAAAAAATACGCGTGATGTGAAGTATAACGCTTCAGATACACAGATATCAGTGGACGAATTGTAAATAGAGCGTGATTTACAATTCGTCCACTATAAGTTGGCGAGTGTGAAGTTAGGCTCTGCGAATTTTGGCGCTTGAAATATCGTACAAAAATAAAGGTTTTAAAAAAAAATTATGCCAATAATTGTTTTTAACAGCAATAAGAACTACAAATTGCATTTATTTTTTTAAAACCTTTATTATTGTACGATATTTCAAGCGCCGAAATTCGCAGAGCCTAACTTCACACTCGCCAACTTATAGTGGACGAACTGTACCTCTTGTGTGTTCTGGACCACTGAGCTCAAAATCGGCAATTCTGGTGGGGCGTTTGTAGACACGCCCCTGTATTATGTAGACGATAAATAATATAGGTATCTTAACTACCAAGGATGATCTAAAATTTGGTCCTGATTGTCCCTGTGCCTGGGCACCGCTGGCTTTGCGCTAGTTACGGCACTGCCACTGATTATGTTTTTTTTACTTTGTCTGCTTTTCTATTTTTTATGTGTGTACTTTAATTAATGTCATTATTTTGTTGTAATAACCTCATATTACAACAAAAGAATGTGTTTCAATCAAGTATCTTTTGCGCTAATTATATACACAAACATTCCTTGTTTATTGCTCTGTTCCGTTCTGTGGTTTACAAGAATTAAATACAAAAATAGACCGAGATAAACAGCGACTCTTTTGTCTTGCTCTGTTTTCTTTTTTACAGACGATTAAGTTTCTTTTAGCAAATTTTTAAGGTGTATTCTAATTACATTTTATTCTCTATAAAGGCTTCTGAAGAATCAAAACTGGATAAAGATGATGGCGATAGTCAGGCGAAACCGGATGATGATACAAAAAGGGAAGAGAAAAAGGAGGATACTCCCATTGATGAAGATAAGAAACTGTTAGATGGTAAGAGTTTATTGTACCTACTAATGAATTAGGTGCCACCGTTACGAGCGAGTGTTTGGCCATGGGTACGCCTTTCTATCGTCCGGTCCGGTCCGAAGGCGATTATTCTTCCGGCTACAAATCGACGCGATTCGGCGTTGCTGTGCTGCAGCGATCGCGCTGTTAGTCCTTGACGTTTATTTATAAATTTCTTAAAAAAAAATGTGTCGTTTTAACAATATGTAATACAACGTTTAATAATAATAAAATAAAAAAATTATGTCACTCGTATCGCCGTATACTCTTTGGGTTCGTATAGAATTAAATAGTAGAACGATAATATCGCCGCGATAGACTCGCTCGTGGAGGTGGCCGCTACGAAAGTGAGGGTGCCTTAGAGAAGCGACTATGAGAAATCATACATTTTATTTATTAAACACTGTTTAGTTTTACTGCATTTGAAAATAAATTGGTATAAATTAAGTACCTACCTAGGTAGTAAATCATCTGGTCTGTAGGAATCCACTTGGTGGTTTTTCTAAGACATGCTTGCTGCATTCTCTACTTTTATTTTCTTTTACTTTGTAGTAACCATTGTGCTGTCTGTCCCGCTTAAAAGATTTTCTATTCTAAGAATAAAAATTGTATTTAATCCATTATTATGTTGTATTTACAGAAATGTATGAGGCATTAGTCAAACCAGGCCCAGATTTGGTGATATGCGACGAAGGACACCGGATTAAGAACTCGCACTCGAATATTTCCTACGCGTTGAAGCAAATGAGAACAAAACGAAGAGTTGTGTTAACAGGTATGTTCAGTCCAATACAGTTATTCTTATTTGGTTTTGATATTTAAAGAATGAAAGGCCTGAGTCCCAGCAGTGGGAACACTATAAGGTTGATGCTATGCTATTTAAAGAGTGAAAAAAAAAAGACTGTGCCTGACATGTCACGAAATAATGTAATAATAAAAATAATGGGAAAATGTGCGTCACATCATGCAGCGCTAACAATTTAAATTGATATGTTGTTTGTTTTGATATGTTGTATAAAATGAGAAAGGTAAAAAGAATTCAATGTAAAACATTAAATTGTTTATACATTGTATTAGATAGTTTGCTCTAGCTAAAAGTTGTGAGTAAAATGTGGATGTATGAAAAGAGGGATGAAAAAAATATGGATGAATTGTGTGAGGAGTAATATGAAAGACAAGGAAGTCAGTGATAGCTTGAAGGTTGACAGGGTAGAAATTAAGAAGAAAACGCGTTGTACCGACCCCAAGTAATATGAACAAGTGCAGGAAGATATGATGTTATACCAAAAAATCTAATGGGTATACTTTTGTAACGACTTAATAAATGTGACTTTTTTATTCAGGTTATCCTTTGCAAAACAACTTACTGGAATACTGGTGCATGGTTGACTTCGTGCGTCCGAACTACCTCGGTAGTAAGACGGAGTTTAGCAACATGTTCGAGCGGCCGATTCAGAACGGACAGTGTATAGACTCTACGCCACAGGACATACGGCTCATGAGATACCGGGCCCACGTACTGCATTCTCTACTTGTAGGTTTTGTACAGAGGTAAGACTGTCAGAAGACATTTTCTCTTTTACTTATTAAACTCTTTATTGTGTTAATAATATCCTTCAAGACATAACAGGCGCTCAAATTTCTATTTTGTTCAGTGTGACAATAATTATCATTCATTATTCTGCCAAGTTCTGTCTTTTTGAACTAAAACTTGACACATCTCACACTTCACACTTTTTCCCATCATGGACATGCAAGGTGCACCAAAGAACTGGTGAAGACTATACACCAATTCACCGAAGGTGAAAGCTCAGGATCGTACGATGTGGCGGTGTACTTGGGGGAGTGTGTCCGCATCGCGTCATATTGTGTTGCCTGAAGTGCTAAAAAAACATTCTATCGCTAGATAGAAATAGGTTACTATTTTATTCCACTGCTAGAAAATTGTTTCCTCTTAATTTTCTCACAAAATTCTCATCTGACAAGCGATATACATGGCCCCGGGCATCAATCCAACTTAAAAAATATACTAACTCTATTGTCCTGTTTATTCATTCTTCTTCTTTATTTCTTTACAGACGATCACACGCCGTTCTGCAGTCGACGCTACCGCAAAAGGAAGAATACGTGCTGTTAGTGCGAATGACGCCGCTTCAGCGCAAACTCTACGAGAGATTTATGAATGAAGTCGTTCGATCTACATCAGTGCCAAATCCTTTGAAAGCTTTCGCAATTTGTTGTAAGGTATGTACTGTTGCACTATCATGAGTATGAGGTTTTATTTTTTACTATCGTCCGCGTGAATTTATGAATGCAAACACGAAGCCGATGCCACACAAATAGTAGCCTATGTCCTTCATTGCAGTTCAAGCTTACTCCCTAAATTTCATCAAAATTGGTTCAATAATAGCCGTTAATGCGAATTAGAGAGAGCTATTACATACTATATTCACATTTATATAACTATTATAGATTCTTTTACCTCAATATGGTACACAGGCTTTTTGAAGATTGTTGGTGGAAGAAAAATTGCTATAATGCTGCTTATGATTTTTCGGTGAAAATCTAATCGAATATAAAATTGACCCTAATGTTCTTTCTTTAGATTTGGAATCATCCAGATGTCCTATACAACTTTCTTAAGAAACGTAGTGAAGTAAATGCCGCAATTGAAGAAGATTTAGATTTGGAAGAGATTGGAGGCGTTACAAAGGCCGGACGCGCACGAAACATGAGAGGGACGCCTGGACGACGACCGGGCAAACCACGGGTAAGTTACAATTTGTATAATATTAGGATAGTGATATTCAATTATTCATTACAGTAATAACCAAGCATAACCAACATTTTTGATTTTATAGGGTGCATCAAAAAAGCCAGCAGCGACCATACCGCCTAACACAACCACTGGTCCAATGGCGCCACGCCCCGATGCCCACATCTACGGGAACGCGCCCTATTCTAACGCTCCGTACGGTCCTAACTCATTCAGGCCAGAACAACCTTCCGGCTCCTACCCGCCGTACCAAAACTATCAGAACCCAGGCCCTGGGTACTACCCACCCAATCAGGGGTACAATCAGAACTATGACGGTAACTATTACCAGCAACAACCACCGTACGGCAATAACTATCCTAACCAGTATCCTCAGAATATGCCTCCTGAAAGTGGACAAGGTTATAATCAGAACTATTGGGGTAACGGAAACTACTACGGCAACTCTGGGTACTACAATAATCCCCAGTACCAACAAAATAATCAGCCACCACAAGACTTCAGAAGCAACCCTCCTCCTGAATACAACAATTCTCAGCATTACCCACCGAACTACAACGCACCGCCGAATGATCAACCGTATCCCGGCAATGCAATGCAACCCTACTCGAATAATCAAGATAATTACGCTAGTAATCAACAAAGACCGCCATATCAAGGCTATCATAATCATCCTGGATACTCTGAGTACAACTCCAACACGCCTCAGGGTTCTTATAATCCTAATAATCCTGGGCCTCAAGGATATCCCAATCAACCTCAAGGATATCCTCCACCATATGCCGCTAACACTTCAGGATATGGAAATAATTCGACTCCCTACAATCAGTACGACAATCAACCTACCAACTACCCGAGCTTCCCGAACAATATGCCTTCCAACCAAACTGACCCCAATGTGCCAACTCAACCTGCTATTAAAAATGAGCCCAATGCTGTTCCTAGTAATTATCCAGCTGTTGATATCAAGAGCGAACCTAATTTACCGCAAACGCAAAATACAAATCCTGTGCCATTTGGTAATACTGTGTATGGTTATCCCCCGAATACGTCTTACCCGACTGAACAACGGCAAGAAAGCAATTCTAATGGTAACAATTATCCATGCGCATATCCAAACTTCCCTCCACACCTTGAAACTAAACAACCATTGGGTAGTGCCAGCTCTGGCAGTCCAGTAACATCATGGCCTATAACAGAATTAAAGACTGAAATTGATAAATTAAAAGCTGAAGAAAAAACTGAGATGAAATCTGAGTCTGATGGTGAAGTTAAAATAGAAGACTTGGACACAAAGAAAATAGTGAAAGATGAGAAGAAAACGAATAAGAATCAACCTCTTCTTTTAAAAGATTCAAAATCTGAATCTACTAAAAAGAAAGATAAAGACTCCAAAACAGATGGAGGAAAGAGCGACGGATCCGAATCTGAAGAAGAAATTCAAAAGGGGAAAGGCAAGCAAAAGGGTAAAGGGAAAGATAGTAAAAAATCAAAGGGGAAGAGTAAACCGAAAGCTAAGGGAAGGAATGATAGGAAGACGTCGAAAGAAAAGAATAATGAGGACTCTGAATCTGAAGAAAGTGAAAAGGAAGAAAAGATGAATAGAGAAGAAGAATTAGCGATGGTCAAGAAAGCTGAAGAAATGACATACGACTGGGCCGCTGAGCTGCTAAAAGATTACATTCCTGGGATTATTGAAAATTCTGCGAAAATGGAGTTGTTCTTTTACATATTGAATGAAAGTATAAAGCTTGGAGATAGGCTACTGTTGTTTAGCCAGAGTTTATTTACATTGAATCTCATTGAAGACTTTTTAGAAAAGAATTACATTCCTGGAACGAATTGTCTCTGGGAGAGAAATACTAACTACTATCGTAAGTATTATACATTCTGATTTTGAAAATAAACATCAGAAATATTGTTAGGTAACAATTGATAATATTTTCACAGGTTTGGATGGTTCGACGCATGCTTTAGAGCGAGAGAAGCTAATAAACGAGTTCAACGCCAATCCGCACATATACTTGTTTCTGGTATCCACTCGCGCCGGCTCGCTCGGTATCAATCTCGTCGGCGCCAACAGAGTCATCGTATTCGATGCCAGTTGGAATCCTTGCCACGATACCCAGGCTGTTTGTCGTGTTTATAGGCAAGTATTTATTTATTTACTCGACTTAGGGCCGATTTTTGAACAGTCGGATAACTTTTGTCAGAAGAATAAATATGGCCGTTTGACATATTTTCTTTGCCGTTTGACATATGCAAAAGCTGTCAAATCGCTATTTTTAATTCCCAGTTAAAGTTACTTACATATAAAGTAGAACATTTGTATTTCTGAAGGGTGGATGAATGAATCTGAACATTATTATTATGCATATTTTTATGATATGAAGTATAAATATTAGCTGATTTCTACCCTTATGATAATACAGGGGTACGAAACAGAAATTTCTGATCATTTTCATATAAGTATCTGAAATTCCCGTATTTCCGCAAACCTTTATTTTATGTAATTACCTTGACAAACCTTATAATTCAATTCTACTAACTTCACATTTCGTAACATTTAGATACGGACAAAGAAAGCCCTGCTTCGTCTACCGTTTCGTGATGGACTGCTGTCTCGAGAAGAAGATCTACGACCGTCAGATCAACAAGCAAGGCATGGCCGACCGCGTCGTCGACGAGTGCAATCCTGACGCTGTACTCTCTATGAAAGAAATCACTAATCTGTGCTTTGATAACGATGATAAGGTAGGTTTTGGCGGAGCTTGCTGTGTTACTAACTGCTGCCAGCGGGTTCGCTCGAAAAATATCCCTAGAGAACATATTTCTACCCGTGTACCAAATTTCGAGAAATCACTAGTGGAAACCTAACTAATATTATAAAACGAATGTGAGTTTTTTGTTACGCCTAAACGGATGAATTTATTTGGATGATATTAGGCATACGGATAGACTATGTCCGGGAATAGGACATAGAATGCTTTTCATTCAGGAAATATGTTCACATGGAATAATTTGCCACTGTCAGCAGCAACAGTATTATGAACTATTATTTTAATTGTTAAATCTTTTTTATTCTAGGAGTCCGAGATTAAAGACCTTTCCGAGCACAAAGACAAGTACATCGATGTGTTGATGCAAGGTGTCATATCGCAACACGGGAGGATGCTCAGCAAGGAACCGTTCCAACACGAGTCGCTGCTTGTTGATAGAAAGGAGAAGAAACTGTCTAGTGCCGAAAAGAGGCTGGCTCAAAGAGGGTAAGTTTACATTGAATACTAATTGAAATTAAAATGGCAATTATCCGAAGTTGGATAGGTTGTACGTATTAGAATGGTGAGGTAGATCGAGACGTAACACCCCCGATTAACGCAGGTTGAATAAAATGGCGACAGGTCATAGTAACAACTTGTGACGGGTAGTCCGTGAAAAGGCCTGCCAATTGCCATACTGTATGGGTCAGAATGTTGGGCTATGAAATAGATGGATGAAAAGATTGCCCGTAGCAGAGGCGAGAATGTTGAAATGAGTGCGTGGTGTGACTAGAATGGATAAAGTGAGAAATAAGTATATAAGAGCGTTTTCACATTATCCGATCCGATATCGGTGTCGGACGCCCATCCGATACGTGTAAGTAAAATCATACATTTTACTTACCCCGATATTGGATCGGCGAAAACGCTCTTAGAGGGAGTTTGAATGTGGCGTCAATGACAGAAAAGTTGACAGTGAATTGTTTGTCTTGGTATGGTCATATGAAGAGGAGGGATGAAACGCATGTTACTAGATGAATTCTGAGTATACAAAGTAACACAAAAAATCGTGTTGCGCTGGCCTCAAAGGGCAGGCAGAAGAAGTACGAAGTAGAATAATTATATTGTGTTTCTAATTCGGAGCTAATTTTATAGTTATGCTGTGTGCACATCTGTATTTATGTCTTTATACCCTATTCGCGATAAGAAAATAGTGACGTCATCAGTGCACTGCAAAGTAAAGGCGTATTCGTATTGGGGTAAAAGTTAAACTTTTTATTACACAGTATTTAAAAATATTACTATTAAGTTATATAATCGTTACAATTTTAATTTACATGAATAATTTTGTATTGATTAATTTATATAATAAAACTTCTGCGAGTTCTTTTTTTTTCTTAATTAACCATGTGGTCATCACATTCCTTCGATTTGATTGAATCTATTGTTTCTATCTTAAAATAGCTTTTCTTTGTCTTTAGGTTTAGGTGAAGTTTTTATTTTTATTTCAACTGACAGTAGACAGCAGATACTTTATGTGAACACGGGTTTTAATACAATTGTGCTCTCTGATTGGGCAAGGGGCGTGGCAACAATGACGTCACTATTTTCTTATCGCGAATAAGCAATCATACTACATAATATGGTGTGCGCATCGCAATAAAACAATCTCTTATAGGGGGCTGAGTCACCCGCGTCCGTAGGAAGTTACCCGAAGCAAGTCCCTACACGTGGTCCCCGGGTGGTGCTAATCAGGTGACACTAACTGGTGGTAGGTTTCGACCGTTGGCTTGCGACCACCCACTGAGCAAAAACATACCGCCAAGCGGCCTGGCCGTGTTCCGGTATGATGCTCAGTGTAGCCAGTCCAGAGGAGATGGGTCGAAATAGTTGTTCCAACGCATGCAGACCAGCCTGGCTCGTGCTGTTATGAGCGTATCGGGAGACTAGTCGCGGAGGGTAGCGGGATCCGAGGCACGGTGCACCGCTGGCCGACCGCAGTTAGTTGGGGGCCCAAGTAATGTGCCAGCCACACATGAAAGGCTGCCCCGCCAACTGGCGAAAAATCCCGGAATGCGCCATCGTGCTGGTTGGCGACCAGACGAGAGGGCCCGATGGACATTCTCGGGGGGGCTCGGGCGTCCCCGCAGTCTCCAGGCTAGTCCCCCAATGATGTCGTCCTTTCAGTGCGAGCCTGAAGGTTAGCAGCGTGGAACCTCATTTCACTTCCTTCTCCTCTCACCCATTCACCCAAAATTAAAATGAAAAGGAATAAGAAAAAGAGTTTTGCAAAACAGCGGCAGCACTCCCTCTCTCACAAAGTGCACCTCACTAACATACGAGGCCTGCACTCCAATCTCGTCGCAGTCCACCACCATCTTGAGACGGAAAAACCAGCTCTCTTATTCCTTTCGGAGACGCAGATCAGATGTCCGTCCGACGTGTCGTATCTTTCATACCCAGGGTTTACCTTGGAGCACAATTTTAAACCACGTGCGGGTGTGTGTATGTATGCCCGGGACGACATTTGCTATCGGCGTCTTCGTAACCTTGAAGACTCCAGGTTCTCCACGCTTTGGACTTTGGTGGACACAGGCCTGGATAAAATAATCTACGCCTGTGTCTACCGTTCGCACAGCGGAGATCAGGAGACATCCGGACTCACACAACATCTGAGTGAGGCGGCGGATGCGGCTCAGCAGCGGTACCCTTCTGCCCAATTAGTGTTACTGGGGGACTTTAATGCCCACCACCAAGAGTGGCTTTTCCCGTACCAGTGCACAGACCATGCTGGTCGAGAGATGCGAAAGCTAGCGATAGCATTAGATCTCACCCAGCTGGTCCAGGGGGCAACGAGGGTGCCGGATGTGGATACGCACACAGCCAATTGCTTGGACCTTCTGCTGACAACAGATCCAGACCGGTACTCTGTGTCGATATGTTCGCCAATTGGCAGTTCCGACCACTGTCTGGTTAAGTCGGTATCTGTCTACTCCCCGCCTGACCCCAGCCCTAGAGGCACCCGGCGGGTTTGGCGATACAAGTCAGCAGACTGGGATGGCTTGCGGTCTTTCTTCGCTTGCTATCCTTGGCAGCCCACTTGCTTTTCTTCGGAAGATGCCTCGTCGTGTGCAGATGCCGTGGCGGATGTGTTGCGACGGGGGATGGAGTACTACATTCCATTCTCTGACGTAAAAATGTCCGACCAAGCTCGTCCATGGTTTGGCGCCGAGTGTGATCGCGCAGATGCGCTTAAACATGCGGCATACCGAGCTTGGTCCGATGCACGTATATGCAAGGCAAGCGACGTGGCTCAAAAGAAGAAGGCCTTTAACAGGGCTGCCAAGTCCTGCAAAAAGGTGTTGCGGAGGTCTCGGTTTGACCACATTAGCCGAATTGGGAACAAACTTGCTTCATACCCCGCTGGCAGTAAAGCGTTTTGGTCCCTGGCTAAGTCGGTTGAATCGAACTTCTGCCGTCCCTCACTCCCACCATTGCTGAGGCCCGATGGGTCACTGGCTCACACTGCGGAGGAGAAAGCAAACTTATTTGCGTCTCTTTTTGCGGAATCTTCGCGTCTGGACTCTGGTGGCGCGCGGCCCCCTGTTTCTCCTGATGTATGCGAGACGAGTATGTCGGACATTCGTATACACCAGAAAGACGTTCGTAGGGTCCTGCGTAACCTCGATGTGAACAAAGCTAGTGGCCCCGACGGGATACCAGCAATCGTACTTAGAACTTGTGCGCCTGAATTGTCTCCAATTTTGACACGCCTATTTCGCCTCTCATATGAGACTGGAAAAGTGCCGGATGCTTGGAAGCAAGCTAACGTGCAGCCTGTGCCCAAAAAGGGTAGCCGAGCTGACCCGGCGAACTACCGACCTGTCTCCATCACGTCCATCCTCTGTAAGAGTATGGAAAGGGTGCTCAACAGGAAGCTCCTGGCATACCTAGAAGCGAATGATATACTCAGTGACCGGCAATACGGTTTTCGGCAAAATCGGTCTACTGGGGATCTTCTGGCGTATGCCATTCATATCTGGAGCGAAGCCATCGAGAAGCATGGGGAAGCGCTTGCCGTCTCCCTTGATATCTCGAAGGCTTTCGACAGGGTCTGGCACGAAAGCCTTATTGCTAAGCTTCCTTCCTTCGGTCTACCCACTGGCCTGTGTGATTGGATCGCCGACTTCTTGAGGGATCGCTCCATCCGAGTAGTAATTGATGGTTGTACTTCCGGTCTAATGTCGATTAATGCCGGGGTCCCTCAGGGGTCGGTGCTCTCGGCAACATTGTTTTTGCTGCACATAAATGATCTACTTAAGCCCGGTACCTTTGGGTATGCAGACGACAGCACTGTTGCTGAGAGATACGTTTCCGACGCACGCGCTAGTGGGTCACAGATCCAGTCTTACCGAGAGGCTATGGTTGAGCGCTTGAACTCGTCCTTGAAGGCGGTCTCTGATTGGGGCGATGCCAATCTGGTCAAGTTCAATGCTGCTAAAACCCAGGCGTGTCTTTTTTCCGCTAAACGGAGTCAATTCCACCCGGCTCCATCTTTCCGGGGTGTAACCGTTCCGATAACCGATCGCCTTGAGCTTCTTGGAGTAACACTCTCGTCTACTCTCAACTTCGGCTCATACATCGAGGCAAAAGCCCAGCTGGCTGCTAAAAAATTGGGGATCTTAGCAAAGGTGAGACGGTACTTTACGCCGGAACAGCTGCTCAACCTTTACAAAGCGCAAGTTCGATCGTGTATGGAGTACTGCTCTCATCTTTGGGATGGGTCTGCCAAATACCAGCTTGATGCACTTGAGTCGATTGAGAGGCGAGCCAAGAAGATTATCGGTAATGATGCACTTGTTGAGTCGAAACTCCAAAGTCTTGGGCATCGGCGCCGAGTTGCTGGCCTGTCGGTTTTCTATCGTTTACACTTCGGGGAGTGTGCACAGGAATTACACAATTTAATTCCATCAAGTCCTTTCCATCATCGGACCACAAGGCGTACGGCGATGCGCCATCGGTATATGGTGAACATCCCACCCATACGCACAAAGCGTTTTGGGAACACATTTATTATGCGTACAGCTAAGGAGTGGAATTCCCTGCCGGAGTCTGTGTTTCCCGATAGCTACAACTTAGGAGTCTTCAAGTCAAGAGTGAATAGGTTACTTCTAGGCAAGCGTGCTCCATCGTCGGCCACATCATCGCTTACCATCAGGTGAGATAGTGGTCAAACGTGAGCCTATGAATAATAAAAAAAAAAAAAAAAATCTCAAATTCAGTAGACATTTTGTATGTGTGTTTTAAGAGTCAGTATAGACAGAGCAGCAAGATGCTCGAGTAGTTTTAATCGATAATTAACTATAATAACGTTGAAAGCGCAATTACAGAGGTTTTACTTGCTCACTTAACGTTTTGAGCGAAAACCTATGCCATTTTATACAGTTCAATGATTTGTCACTTTCATACATTTCTTGATTTGGGACCTTTTTTGGAGGAGTTCGTGGCTAGATAATAACAGCCGCACAGGTCGATCTTCAAGGTTAAGCAACGCTTGCCAAGGTTGGTCTGTGGATGGGTGACCATCTTAACATAACGAGTTTCCTCCTTTTCGGAAAGCACGTTAAGCCGTAGGTCCCGGCTGTCGTTTGTAGATCTTTGGCAGTCGTTACGGATAGTCAGAAGCTAGTAAATCTGACTCCAGTCTTGCCATGAAGTACTGTGTCACCCCAGTTAATGGGTTGTGGAGGTCTGGTAGGCAGCCGCTCCTCGTAAAATATTGGTATTCAGCTAAATCCGGCTTGACTGGAAGCCGACCCCAATATAGTTGGGAAAAGGCTAGGCAGATGATGATACATTTCTTGATTTCCGAAAATGCAAAACTACTGCGTATCTAATTTTTAAACTACGTATTTTTTTATATTCTCTTTTTTTTAAAGCGGAAGGTCATCCGATGATTTCCCCTATACTAGGGTAGAGGGTCCGATTTTTTATCAGTTTTGTGGCACCTGTATGTAAATTTTTTTTTTCGAAACTTAACATTTTGTTTTGGGGTAAAAGTCTTTAGTTTATACTTTAGTTATAGTAAAAGTCCTGTATCGGAGTTCTCGCCGCGATTTAAATGTATACTACAGTCCGATGTCATCTCTCAGGCCGTTGCCCAAACCAACATATCACTAGTCTGGTTGGAGGATCCTCTCTTTTTCAACGGAGGTTTGCAGGACTTAATACTCTGTTCCTCATACCTCCAACTAAAAGAACGCATTTTTTTAGATGTATTTCAGATCTTTTCTGTTATTATCATATGGCCAGGATGCTATTGGCATATTCTGTGACCTGTCAAAAGCATTTGACTGTGTTGATCATAATACTCTTGATCTGTAAATTACATCATTACGGAATTCGTGGACGAGCTGCTGATCTTGTTTTTTCCTATTTATCTTACAGGCAGCAAAAAGTAACCATTAGTGGGGCGACGTCCTCGGGGTCTTTAGTAAAGATGGGCGTGCCCCAGGGTTCAATTCTTGGCCCTTTCCTTTTCCTGGTTTATATTAATGACCTTCCTTACATGATGGCTAGTTTATCTGATATAATTTTATTTGCTGATGATACTTCTCTTATTTTCAAAGTAGACAGAAAAGATGCGGATGTCTTGCATGTAAACGAAAGTCTGGCTGTTCTTTCGAAATGGTTCGCAGCTAATAACCTCTTACTAAATGCGAACAAAACTAAATGTTTAAAGTTTTCACTACCAAATGTTCCTCAAGTGGGCCTTAATTTAATGCTTGACGGCAAAAAACTTGATACTATTACGGACACTGTGTTCTTAGGTTTAACTATTGATTCTAAACTTCAGTGGGGCACTCATATTAGAACTCTTTCAGGTAGATTAAGCTCAGCTGCGTATGCAGTAAGAAAAATAAGGCAATTGACAGATGTAGCTACAGCTAGATTAGTGTACTATGCCTATTTCCACAGTATTATGTCGTACGGCGTCTTATTGTGGAGGTCTGCCGCTGATGTGGAATCAGTCTTCATACTGCAAAAGAGAGCAATCCGGGCTATTTATAAAATGGGTCCCCGTGAGTCCCTTAGAAATACATTCGGAGAAATTGATATAATAACTCTGCCCTCGCTTTATATTCTGCAAAGTATATTGTATGTACGCAAAAACCTAGGACTTTTTAAAATTAGAAGCGATTTACATGACAAAAATACGCGTAGCAAACACCAAATCGTATTACCTAAATGGAGACTAGCTAAGACCAGCAAGTCATTCCTTGTCAATAGTATACGCTTTTATAATAAGTTGCCCAAGTCGGTTATTGAACTTAGCGAGGGAAAGTTCAAAACCCATATTAAGCGTGTCCTAACCAAAAAAGCATATTACAAGGTTAGAGACTATATCGAAGACGCGCTTGTTTGGAAATAACTGCTTCTGCACATGTGGCCCCCTGGTAACATTATTGTGTAAATTTATCTATTAACTGCTCCATGTTTGTTTCATTTCATAAAAACTATTATTACTCATAAATTTATTTTTCATTCAAAACGTTGCTTTTGCAATATTTTTATATTATTTGGATATCACCTTAATTTCATTAAGTCGTGGTTTCATTTTGATAAAAACTAATTTGTTGATAGCTTTGATTTTTTTTTTCTCTCTAGAGAGAGGCTATATAAATATATAGCCTCTCTCTTAAAGTGTGAATGACAGAACACTGTAGACTACGAATTTTAATTACTACTTAATTCAACCCAGTTTTCTACTGTAGATTGAATCTATTTTTATTTGGGTTACATTTTTGATTGGTCTACACTGTCCTCGCATATGTATCTGTTTTGTAATATGAAAGTATTGTAAACCCAATCATTTTTTTTTGAAAAGAGTAACCATGGAGTTTCTTGCCGGTTCTTCTCCATAGGAAACGACCAATTTGGAACCGTGCACTAGCTTCGACTTTTTATAAGTGCCCATGTAGGCCTATGTAAAATAAAAACATTTTTTATTTATTTTATTTATTATTTATTAAAGTCAGTTGTGAAGGGTGTGGAATATTTTGTCTAAAATACAAGATTGTGGCGCTCAAAAGATTATGGGCCTTTTTCACAATGTCTGAGTAGGCACTACTCACTGAATAAATTCAAAAATGTGACAGATTTTGTATGAAATTATCTGCCAAGTAAGATACTCGAAACTTAATCATAGGTGGTGAAACAGGCCCTAAGTGGCTTCAGCAGTTGCCTCAGATCCGCTTTGTCTGCCTAGTTTTCTCCTTTCTTTCGCGTTATCGTTATGTTGTACAACTGTTATATATGTCAATAATCACGTCACGTCTATTATTTGTCCAGGTACGAGCTTGAAAAGAAGGCTGCGTTAGCGCCAAAGCCAACAACAGCGTATCGTACAGTACGAACTGCAGACGGCAGCTTAGTGCAGCGCCCCGTGGCGTCCGTGCGCCCCATGCAGCACGGCGCGCGCTGGATCCCGGCCGACGTGTGGCGCCGCCAGGGCATGACGGCGCAGGAGATGACGCTGCCGCTAGGTAATGTTACGTGCTCAACTTAGTGCAGCGCCCCGTGGCGTCCGTGCGCCCCATGCAGCACGGCGCGCGCTGGATCCCGGCCGACGTGTGGCGCCGCCAGGGCATGACGGCGCAGGAGATGACGCTGCCGCTAGGTAATGTTACGTGCTCAACTTAGTGCAGCGCCCCGTGGCGTCCGTGCGCCCCATGCAGCACGGCGCGCGCTGGATCCCGGCCGACGTGTGGCGCCGCCAGGGCATGACGGCGCAGGAGATGACGCTGCCGCTAGGTAATGTTACGTGCTCAACTTAGTGCAGCGCCCCGTGGCGTCCGTGCGCCCCATGCAGCACGGCGCGCGCTGGATCCCGGCCGACGTGTGGCGCCGCCAGGGCATGACGGCGCAGGAGATGACGCTGCCGCTAGGTAATGTTACGTGCTCAACTTAGTGCAGCGCCCCGTGGCGTCCGTGCGCCCCATGTAGCACACAACTACTTAAATTAATAGAACTGAGATGACGCTGCTGCTAGAAAATTAAAATAATCTGCAACCTGTTTACCCGATAGTTACAGTTCGTCCGTTATAAGTTGGCGAAAAATAAATGCCAATAACTGTTTTTAACAGCAATAAGAACTGCAAATTGCATTTATTTTTTAAAACCTTTATTTTTGTACGATATTTCAAGCGCCAAAATTCGCAGAGGCTAACTTCACACTCGCCAACTTATAACGGCTGTACTGTACCGGAAAGCTAACTAAGCTGCAGCTTTGTAAATTTTGATAATTTTGTATATAAACTTTTTTCACAGATGTCGTAATACCAACAAACTCAGCCGAGAAGACGAACATAGTTTTGAAGGCGGGACAGCGTGTTATGGTGTTAAAATCGCCGAAAGGAATTTATATGCAGTTAGAGTCCGGTAAAATTATCGCCATCAAGACATCGTTCAAAGGATTAGGTCAAAAAGGCGCTGATAATAAAGACAACAACCCAATAGGAAAAAAAGGTAAGCCTGCACTTGAGATTTGTAAATTGCAACTTAATCTTACGATAAACTTCTTATTAATGTTTTTTTTTTGTTTTTAGTTTTAGGCAGTCGTCCAGTGTCGAACATACCAGGGTCTTTAAAAAATAATACAGCAATAACAATTACTTCCAAAACAGGTCCTAGACCAGGATTTCATAGAGTAATGCGGCCTTCTATAATAGGACAAAATAAGATGAGACCCATGATCCCTGGTCAAAAAATATCTGATATCAGGAGTCGATTGAATGAACTTAGATCGTATTCAAGCATGCGTCCAAAGTCTCCACTACAAGGCAGATTATTACGACCCAATCTCCCTGGTTCCGTGAGCATAACGAAAATTCCGAGAGAACCCAAGAAAACTGAAACTGACGGCAATGAATCCGGTTCTACAAGTAAGATGGAACTTAATTCTGATGAAGATACTCAAGTGTTAGATAGCGACGAGGAGGAGGACAACAAGCAACCATCACTCGACCTGAGTTCGAAACCATCTTCTGACGCAGAACAAGAAAAGAATAAACAAGAAACTCCAGAATCTTCTAAGCCTAGTGAAGTAGAAAAACCGAGTACAACATCTGATAGTCAGAGCCTAAGCCAAAACGAATCAAAACCTGAACCTGAACCCTTAGTCTTAACAACGGATGAAAAATTACCTTCCGAAGATGTTCTAGAAAATAAGGCGATAGAAGATAACTCCATGGACCATTCTAAAATGCCAGATATGTCTAAAGTAGACGTAACAGATTTGAGCCGTAATGCTGATGCTGTAGAAAGAAAAATTAATCCGCTGAAAAACTATCGGCATCAGAGGCCCGGTGGTCGGCCATCACTGGAATCAAGCCTGAGTCAACTAGAGAGAACTGCGAGTGTATTAAATAAAGAGGGGATGCCAGATTTCCGTAGAAACTTAGACGATATTACGCAGTCGTACTCTCCGACTGGTGAGGAGAAACCAGGAGCCAAGACGAAGAAACGTCGGTCACCTGCTAAACCTGATGCTGTGCCTGAACCAACGCTTACTGCTCCGCCCGCACCAGCTCCCATGCCTCATAGTGTTTCAAGCTTACTGGGCCCCGCGGCCGCGCCTCGCACGCGCAAGCCCGAGCCGCTGCCGCACGCCGCGCCCGTGTCGCCGCTCGACACCTCGCAGCACGTCAGCACACACCCCCGCCTCATGGGGCGCTCTCACGAACCCCAACCCCATCCCCATCCCCACGCCGCACATATGAAACCCTCGCCCAGTATGCCGCTCAGTCTAAGCCACCCCGCCATGATGAGCGGCGGTACAGCAGCGCCTGCTGATTTGTCCAAGTCGCCAGCGCCGTGTCCTATGCCCCACGGCCCTCCCGGCCCGCCGGTCCCGCCAGGACAAGCCTATCCCGTCGGGAACCCACCTCCGGAAGGACCCTACGCTCAGTACCCAGGTAAGGCCGCTTATCCTTTTATTATGCTGATATCACTTCGTGTGAACAATAATATTAACAATGGTCGTGTTGTCTACAGGATACGGCATGGGCTACGGCGGGTACCCCACGCCGGCGTACTACGGCGGCTACGGCGGCGGCGCGTACTACCCGGGCTACGCGGGCCCGGGCGGCGCCGTGCCGCCCTACGCCGCCGCGCCGCCGGCCCCCACGTACGCGCCGGAGGGCTACCTGCCTCCCAACCCGCAGTGGTAGGCGCCTGACTGCTAACGTTTAGTGCGACAGAGTGACCGTATTCAGTGTTAAGATTGACGTGCATGACCGAGTGTTCCTCTATAACGATTGACTCGCTTCCCGGTCGAGTGAGTAGCGTGGCTTTAAAATTTTCACTATCGTTTACCTTACTGCGAAGCTCGGTGGGCCCCACCGGATTTCTTCTCCTCCGTATTATATTTATTCTCTTTTGTACCTATAAGTATAATATTTGATCCGATGTATCTGTAGTTCTATTATAATAATATTGACGAAAAAAAAAACGTGTTAACTCCCAATCACTTGATGCAAACACATACATTTTACGTGAATGTGGTTAACATATTTTTCTGTAATACCTAGGTACTAAATACTTTAGATCCCAATATTCATGTGCCTGGGAATATGAAGTGTTTTCTAGTTTTGTGGTAACATACCTACATAACCATATGTAACTTTGCGACACAAGCCAAGTTGCCTTGTGCATGGCCCATTCACCATGAACTTGATATTACTATGATAACAATATGTATTTCGAATTTATTTCATATCCTCTTATTCACTTTCCTAACTTTATAAGTTGGAGAGATGATGTTTATTAAAAATGTCACAATATTATTATAATTTTTTTTCATGGATTTATTTATTTAAATTAAACACAAAAATGTATACATTTCTTAAAATTATTTATGTATTTTAAATATAATTTCGATAAATGATATACCTAAAGTGATTATTCTTAAGTACTTACTATGAAACATGATGTAAAATATAACACTACTTAGTGCGATTTTTGGGAAACTGTTTTTGTGTGGATATTAAACTATTAATATTGTTCTGAATGCGTGAAAAGTTCTGAATTTCTCCAAGCTAATTACTCAATGAGTGTAGAATTTTCAAGTACATATTCAATCCCACTAATAGTTAAGTGTGGTCGGTTGTCAGTAAGTCCCTTGATTACTGTGGCTATGGATCGAGTAATGGATGTGATATGTTGCTACATAGTCGTAAGTCGAATATAGCTTGTACGGAATATTTATCAATCGTAATTTTAGATAGGCGCCCTTAGTAACTCAGAAACTTTAGTTTCTCATTTAACCTACAGGTCCGTGATATGTTCTTACATAGTAGTTATGTATGCAAATGCTATATGCATAGAGAACTATTTATCTAATTTGTAACGTGTTTTAAACGATATGATCTGATTGCGAAAGTCGTTTATAACTTAACTGTAGTCACACATTTCTATTTTTCTTTTGGTGTGTTTTCGGATACAATTGTTTAGTTGCCGAGTTCACTGCATCGTCTAACTTTGCTGTGAGTGTACCTATTGATAGCATTCTTTGTTAATGTAATAATTGGACAAAGTCTGTTTATTGGCATTAACATATAAACGCAATTAAATTTCAGTCTTGATACACATTGTCCTTTAATTAGCAGTATTATTTGTCGCTTGTGAATAATTATGATCATAAGAGATTAAAAGTGTAGGATAAGGTTAAATAATAAGTGTTGAATTGAAAAACATTTCTGTATTTAGGGGTGATGTGTGTCCGCTGCCAACTTTTATATAACTTGTAGTACACAAATTAATGAATGTAGTTGTTTAGCAGAAACACGAGACTCCTTCAAATAAACAATTTATAAGACTTGATATTATTTTTATAATTTTGTATATTTTTACGTTGTTAACCCTTTTATTTACACACCAAACGAAAAGTAGAAATATTGCCGTGTATTATTTTAAAAATAGGTCTTCAATCATTTATGTATGTTGTCCTGTGTACAAATAGCGTTCGAAATTACTATTCGAAGTGATACAATAATAAACATTGCATTTTAAATTGGTCAACTAGTATTGTACCGGCGATATCCAATAAAGAAATCAGTAAAGAGTTCATGTATTTTAATTTATTAATTAGTCTCCCACTAATTTCATAATAATTAATTAGTAATAGGTAATTACTAACTGTACCTTCGTTTTATTTTAGGTATGAAGAAATTATATGGGATGTAATACCTGTCGCGGTTGACCTTGCATCTGTTCTTTTTACTAACAAAAAATGTTTGGCTAATAATCGGTAGGTATTGTGAAAAGCCAATCTAAATTTTAAAAGCCGCGCAGTAAACGATTGTAGTTGCGTGACCGCCTAGTTGCAGGTACCTACCTAGCGGGTACTGTCATCTCATCGGCTCGAGTGCTTGCAGCCCGATCGTCGTTATAGCAAGGTCCTTGAATTATTCAATTTCATATACTGCGACTTAATAACATGGTACTACGTCAACGGAAGATGCGCACGAGTTGAATACCTAACATAGTACACATTATTATGTATAATTGGTCACGGAGCGTCTAATTAAATATAAAACTAGTTTTCTTTGTTGAAGACACCTGAGGGTTATACAGTTCTTTGCATCTCATAAAAATTCCATTATTTATCTTAAAAAAAGTTAACGAGTATATTGCACGTATCTACTTTACATACATATAAGCACAACTTCTTTTTTTTATTATTTAGTGTTGTTGCCGTTGTATTGTATTGCCTGCGTCGCATAAATTGTATTCTATAAGCACAAAGAACGTATTAATGTGTATCTGTTGTATGAACAACGGCTAATAATTATAGATTGGGTGAAATTTGGCTACACGGGAGGACCATGTTCCAATAGGGAAATTTTCTGACTTTTGCCGCTGGCAGGAGCTATAAGAACTACTTCATAAGCCCAAGTGGCCTATCCCCAGATATGGGTCTGCTTTTAATAACAGTCAAACGGGGTGAATAGGAACGCAGGGGTGAATAGGAACGAAAATGGTTACTGGATTTTAACGTTATTTAACAGGTTTTTCCAGCATTTAATTACTCTTATTTATCCATTAATTGTAATAAAAGGCGATGCTTATACAGAAATGAGGATAAAATATTTAACCAAAGTAAAAATTAAAATCAAAGTTTTGTTCCTATTCACCCCTACGTTCCTATTCACCCGTTTGACGGTACGCACGCGTTTTTATTATTATTTTGAGCCTAATTATAATTTGAGTGTCTGCAAGGCTAGAGTGAACAGGCTCTTAATAACCTAGTGCACCTCACTATTAACGATTGCATCACTGCTTAACATTAGATAGGCTGGTTCAAGCCAATTTTGGAAAAGGTTCCAAAGTGGATTATTGTATAGCGGCCTGCAATGCTATGCTCTGATTCTATCCGGTCGGTATTGTCTATAAACTAGCATCATCAATAACGACTGACTTCAACACAAAAACAGATAAACAATCAAAAGAAACGATAGTACCTAAGTTCTAAAGATGATTAATCTTATTCACTTTGTTTGTTTCTTTCCTATACTTATTTTTTAGCATATTGTTGAGGGCAATGACCAAGGCCTTCTTGTTACCATTGAACTATTTGTATTGGTGACGAATCGTAAGGTGAACCATTAATGGTGACTTTATATTTGTAAAATAAACCTATCTTGGCAGTGTTTGCCTTGAACTCAAAAAGTAAAATTAACTATGCTTTATTAA
The DNA here is from genome assembly GCA_030763345.1 of Mythimna separata. NCBI lineage: Eukaryota > Metazoa > Arthropoda > Insecta > Lepidoptera > Noctuidae > Mythimna > Mythimna separata. The sequence continues at coordinate 15,927,802 of CM061171.1, read as the reverse complement.
TTTTTTAGTAAGTCGAAGGTAAAGGCACAGTCAGATGTCCGTTTTTGTCACTAAGTGGCTTTTATTTATTACTCTAGACAAATATAGCAGTGTGTTGCAATTTTATTTGCTAAAATTTTCCTATTCATTTGTTTCCATTCATGGACTGAAAGCTCATGGTCAGATCTTCAGTCACGTAGGTGTTGATTGCGTAGCACTAATTATATAGGTTTTCTGTACAGCGTAATACTTGGATTATGGTACTTATTACGTTTGGCCATGCGTTTGAATGACGGCTGGCATAGCGTAACACTTACAATGCATAGATCTATAATGAAATATATTTACATAATACAACATCATTAAGCGGTAGCTAGATCACTATGGGACGGAATCAATGGAGATCTGTCTGTGCAACAATAACATTATTAATCTACCACAAAATTAGATTTGTTTTCTCATTTTTTCAATCAAACTGACAAAACCATGGGCTGGTATAGCATGGTAGTTTTGTAATAGCAATTTGCCATTATGGTCACGCTTGCTCGTATTTGTCAATATCCATGTGACAGAAAACAGTCACGGCTACATGAACATGGCATGTGAAAATACCGAGGCCCTACCGGCCCTACCATAAGCTCTTAACGCGATCCATTTTACGACCTATACTGAAATGTTAAAGTGATGGAGCTACCTATAAAAGCTGTACAGCTCCAACCCTCTTCGCTCGCACGACTGACATTTTAACACGTCGTGGTAAGGCCCCTGGACTGAAGTGCTTATCATCGGCCTTGTAATGTTCCCACTTTTGGGACTCAGGCCTTCTCTCTAGGAGGGAATGGTCCGTAATCCACTACGCGGGCCCAGTGCAAATTGGTGGATGTCATATGTAATCGAAATATTGGTTCTAAGACATACTGGTTTCCTCACGATGTTTTCCTTCACAATTTTTGAGAGCAGCCCTGATGAAATAAATAAAAAAAAAATGCGCCTGGCTCTACAACTTGCAAGTCGGGGCAGTTAGCAGTAGGCCACCACTGCTCTCTAAGAAATATCCTGGAAGAATGGTTATTCCAAAGTATCACCAATATGATTCAGTGACTTGAGATGCGAGTTAGATAAATAGGTACATTAATTATAGATGCCGCTGTCCTTACTAGACCCGAATAAGGGGGCCTAATATTTAAGTTTCCAAATGGCACAACCATTCTGGGTCCAAGGCTACGAGGTCACGAGGCAGGTAATTAAGTCCCCTGATTTTTTCAGATATTTCGATAAGTAATTTTTCGGCCATGAACTCAGGTTAGGCTTTGTAAAGATAGAAACTGCGTAAAAAGAGTCAGACCAGTTTTTACGCAGTCTCTCTACAAAGCCTAAATTAAACATGCAATAATCAGATACTCGAACGCTTAACAACCCAAGAAGACGATTAATTTCATGGATGAATTATTGTGTAAATTATGATGCTGCCACCTAAACTTATCTAACTTGTGTAAAACAAAACAACGATGATTTAAAGTTTAAATTATATATTGTGCAGCGTTGGATTGGCGAAGTTACATAAATTGTAAGCGCGGCGGCCGTTCGCTTCGAATATTATGAGTGGTAAGGGAGGCGCGAGCGCAGTACTGGGCGGGAAATTGTAACGCAAGCTTCTCGATAACACAGTGTTGTGCAGTATTATTTGAGAGTTGATTAGCAAAAGACTGGTCGTTGTAATAGTGAAGTAGAAAAAATAATTAAACATTTTTAAAATGTGGCGGCGGTTGTTATTTGTGAGTATTGAAGTTTTATTAAAACTGTAATTACTTAGTAGTATTGGCGAAATATTTATTTCGAATGTGATAAAAATACAATAATTTAATTTTTTAAATTATTTTTTTTTATAATCAATCATTTGAACTTCAGATTTCTGAAAAAAATTTCAATCTGTTTCTTTATTTCTCATAGATTAATTTTATTATTTATTACATTTCTGTTAAACTCTTTTATTCAGTTCTTTATTTCTCATGAATTAAGTAATATCGAAATATTTAATTTACATATTATAAATAAATGAAAATAGTGCCGCACAATCGCATAAGCCTAAGTGCGGCCATATGTGCGTTTATTCGGTCACATCTTCGTATGCACCTCCTTGTGACTCTACATACATAATTTATAAGTGAATTCACCAGTACAGAGTGACATCTCTTGAAAGTTAACCAAGGCCGACCAAGGGCAATGGATTCTATCAAAATTTTCTCCACGATTGGTTCTACGGTCGCATCTTATTAGTCTCACTTTCATTTCAATATCTTTCACTGGTTACCCAAACCGAGCTCATTAACATCATAATCGTCCGTCCAATATTTTCGTGGTGTTTACGAATTTTCGCTTTAGTTCGGCCCGAGTTTGTTTGTCTAGATTTATTGATCTGTTACTACTTTTAGTTCTCAATACAAACAAAAACAAAGTCAGTTATTGAAAGCAATTGAGGTGAACCACCTTATTGGTCGTAGTGGTCTAGCGCAGCCTCCAGCCATCATGTAATTGGGCCCAATTTCCGGGGAAATTGTAAGCTGAGAATAACGTTTTTCTGAAAAAAAGAAACGATAAAGTACTAGGTACCCACCTACTTTATTATAGTTCTTGAAACCATGAGCATGAATGATTTTGTAGCCCATTAGTCTGGTTTAGCGTATAGTAGGTATCCTAGTAGGTTTGTGTCTGGGACTGCAGACTTTCCTAAAGTTCTGTAAACTAAATACAGCAGAACATGAAACTCCTCTTTTTAAGCTGGTTAAAATAAGAAAATTACGGTGTTATGTTATTATAGTAAAATAGCTGTTATTATTTCCCTACACGACCTACACCACGCTTTTCCTATGCGTGGAGATGTCGATTTAACACGACATACCTACTGAACAACAGTAGAGCATTCTGCAATAGCATATTTTCCTAAATCAGCTTAAACTGTGAAAATTACAGTTCGACAATATTATTTCCTTACGAACGAAATGTATTCTTTTGTCTGTTTCGTCTCATCTGCCGACCGAATATAATTTAACTAGGTATACAACAAAATATCGACCAGAGACAATGGCAAATTCATACATATTATCATACTTTTGCAGCAGACCTCCATACAAATTAAAATAATGTTATGTTCTTCTAACCTTGGTCACTTAAATGGCGGCCAGAGCGTCTGTTGTTCTTCTCGTCGCGGGTTCGATTTCCGCATGAGGACAAATATTTGAGGTGATTTGTGTATGTACTGACATATGTTCTGAGTTTGTATATGTAGGTAGTGGTACGTGATTTGTATATTTATGTAATGATAGTGAATCTTAGTTTAGTCACTGAAACCTTGGTTTGTTAAATACATAACTACAAACTCTTATGGTGACTCTAGTGAACTAGATTTTTGACTTGTTTTGTGGTTACATCATTAATTTTATTTAGTATCTACTTTCGAACCTACATTACCTGCTTACTTATATCAAAATTATGTGATGTAATGACCCAATTCGGAAGGCACTATTGAACAGGAAATAAATAAGTGGTTTTTATTCTAACTTATTTTATGCAACTACAACAATTGCATTTATGCAACAACAGAAACTGCATAAATGTAACGTTGATTTTAGTTAAAAATAAAACTGGTGCATTGGGAAAAGTTCAATATCAATAAATTCTCTTAGCTATTGCCTCTCCTGGCTACGTATTTACCTAGCTTTATACCTACCAACATAACGAATATAAGCTAGGTACGTACGTACCTGCTAAACCTTTTCATTTGCATGAATTACCTATATGTATAAACGGGATTTGATTTGCTATCTATACATAGGTACCAGACACCTAATTAAATGAATAGGTACCTATCTACACAATTAGAAATGATTAAGTAGTTACGTATTCATTGAATTAACACTACCTAGAGTTGAAATTATTATCTATTCAGGTCACGAATTTGGTTTTTTCAGGACTTCGATTCGTTTTTTCTTAGCCGAGTCCGTGGTTAGCTTATACAACGGTTTCCAATAATAGAAACCTAATTTCATCTGCATTTGAATGTATCTACGAAAAACAAAAGTCAAGGTGGTCCAAAATACCACAATCCGAAGCAAATCTACTTTCCTAATGTGTGCAAATAGATATTAGCATTCCTATTTTTTTTTAATAAAAAAATAAAACATGATCAAGTTGTCTTCTGGGAAGTATAAATAGTAATTGATCTGTTTCTCTTGGAATTTTTTATTATGTCTCAATATGAAAGGTTCTAAACACACTAATTTCGCACAAAAAGCTTGTTTAATTACTCAGATACTCGCGAAACGAGACACAATAGTAAAACAATAACAGCGCGGTCTCATAGGACCGGTTGGGGATTCAAACGTTAAGCAAGCAAGTGTTTTTATGAAAAGCTCGCAAGAAGCATTTAGTGTTTTTACGATAATACTTGGAATAAATTTATGACTTGAAGACATCTAAAATTGTAACTAAGTAACTGGCAATCTAAAATACTCGAATATAGAATATAAGCTGAGGAGATAAAATTGTATAAGGGAGTCGCAGGGCGATCCCGACCGCACCGTAGGTACGGACGGATGTGCGCACGGCGAGCGATGGGTAACTCGCCGTCCGATCGTCCGTAAGGACGGAGACGCTTCATCAATGAAAGCGCTAGGTCCATGGGGAATTTATAAAATGGAAACCTATGGTCCTAGAATGATAGGGTTAACTGTTGTGGGTTTAGTCAGTAATTCTGGCTTCTTTCACTCTAGGCTAGAGTTGGAGAAATAATTGGATGATATCCCAACTCAAAAAAAAAGACGATAGGTAAGGTTACCAGGGCAAGTCTTACGAATAAATACGTACAAGAAATAATGGCACCTATTGGTAGAAAAAAACTTGAATTTGTTTACATAACACAAAAATTAACACATAGGAAGCAATTTGTAAGGAACGTGTAAACAAAAAAACAACATATTTAAAACATAATCATTTTACAACGCTCCATTAATTGATTAAATAAACTACAAAAAATATGCAAAAACAATTTAATTACGATGTTACAGTACATAAGTTTTTAAAAGCTTCTAGATAGGTATTAATTGGTTTGATAATAATTATTTTAATTTTTTTCCTGCGCTTTAGAACAATTAGGATCTTAGGAAGTGTCAGGAATCTCCAAGAGCGGTCATTTTTATGATTTCCCACCTAAAAAAATCATAATGTCGTGATATAGGGAGAGTTTTATTTCGTTTTCATTTGACGAAAATGTAGCGAGCTCCATGGTAGAATTTACAGGACCTACGTTGGTCTAATCCGGCACTGCCTACCCTTTAGTGTGTAATAGTTTGATCCATACAATAGCATCTGATTACATTTTGCTGGGTTTTTTATTAACTTTTCATGTAGGTACCTATCCGGTGTCTTATACCCAGGGTAAATCAACCATATGTGCCTCACTCAGGAACGTACCCCACTTGCTAAACTAAAACGTGCATTTAAAATTAGATAAACTAAACAACGTTGTAACTTGTTAAACCTGCGATGTAGGATAGTTTACATCGCCGTCATACTTATAAACGAATCTGGTTCGTTTATAAAACTGTTCAACAAGCACTTTGCAAAGAGGGCACATTACATTACCGACTGGGGTATCTCAGTATGGCTGGTTTACCATAATTATAATAAAAGACATTCAATATTATTTTTTACTGGTTAGTTGGTTTTAAATGTGGCCAGGAAGGTGCTTGCTTGCTTGCGAGCTTGAAATGATAATAATTATTTCATTTTCCCTGATTAAAACTAATTACGAAGCAATTTAATATTGATGAAGCAATTTTCAAGGCGATGGTAAGAAAATGCTAATACCAAAATTGGTACAAAACATGTTTTCCTGCTAAGTATAAAGTTAGATTCTATGGATTTTGTTTCCATAATATAAAAAGTTTTTAAAATAGCTTTTCTACTTTGTAACGAGTATTGCTGGAAAACGGTTTTAAGAATACCTATCTAATTTTTCAGTTTTTGTAAATAGGTACCTTATTAGGAGCCTTTTGAAGGTTTCCCCCTCGAAAACAAAAAAACGTACGAGTACCTTGAACAACATTTTGTCTCATGTACCGGTACAGTTAGATGAGGCACTCATACTTCTCAAACGAAAATACAGCAACACTGTTTAACATCGGAAATAAAATCTGTAAAATGGTAAAGATAAAACTTGCTATACTAAAATCGCCCTTATTATACGACATAAACCGCTGTCAATGTCTGGTTGTTACCACTGATGAGCGGGAATCAGTTTATCGTGGCCCTAGAGCGCAAAGGGCAACTTACTGAATTTTAGTCAGTAAAAGTCTGACACGCGCTCACGCTCCACTGACGCGCTCTACCTAGACTATAATGATTAATAAACGTAGTTATCTACCTGCTGCAAAGTTAAAACATATACACACTGAAGGTGCGTTGTTCTTATGAGAGTTTAACAAGATCATCTCTTGCTGACCTATATCTGGATATAGGAGGTACGGTACCTTAGAACCTGCTCTAATTGAATTATCAGCCGAGCTACCTACCTTATAGTAGACACTTAGGCCTTTTGTTGACGACACGTTCCTGTGCACGGGACGGCGAACGCGCCGTGCGGTTAATAAAAGGTACCGTGTATACAAGAGGCCGCGTAGACTGCGATACAACACCGTGCCGTAGCACTGCCGTTTGTGACAACAAGCCTACGCACGGCGAATTAACCGCGCCTACGTACGGCGCAAAACCGTGCAGTGTACAAGAGGCCATATACCTAGTACTTACCTACTATAATTATGTATTAATTCTCGGTGGAATTAGCTCGCTACATAGAACACCTCGGCTCGAAGCCGCAAAGGTATCGCTTACTATCGCAGGTTATTGAAAGCAGTGCTTTCTATACAGACGGACCTAGAAAGCAAGTAATGGAATATCGACGCCGCTAGCCGTGACCACAGGCGGTAGCGTCGTCTAAATACGAAAATTGAAAGTTTATGTTCTATTGTGTGTATTGAATTACCGTGGTGCTGAAACGCAAAGGCAAAGGGTAGCTGAAGAAATACATGTGGGCTAACCCATAGCGAGAGAAGTTATTTGAAGAATTCTCACCTCAAAAAAAATCGGGGTGACTGTTAAGTTATTTTATACTACACCTGCTCGGAAAGTACCTTGATACTTTATCAAATTTACGGTAGAAAGTACGTCATTGCATATCGAACAAATATGCGGCGAGAAAACACATCTGAGCGGGAGAGAAAAGTGTATGAAAATCCATTTCTTACGTGGTTTTTCTTTTTTAATTTGGGTAAGACTATGCGCTGGTAACCTAAATATCATAAGCCAAAAAGTTTTTCAGTGAGTTTTTATCTCCAAGTTCGCAAAATGACACTGGTCACTAGCTGTGTGTTGGATGGTGTCAAACAATTTGAAAAAAGAACATGTGAAAATTGCAGACGCCATTTTCAATTTGTGTATTGTTTGAGGATTCAGTTTTCGTAGAAAAGTAAAATAAAACTATTTTCCTCGTAGGTGTAGTTTAAAGCACTATGTATCACTCGAGAGAAAGTGCGATTCCCGATCTCGGGTGTTTTAAAGCCCTCGCCTACGGCTCGGGCTTCAAACGACACCCTCGACGGTAATCGGTCACTTTCTCCTCTCGGTGAACAATGTACTATTATCATTTTAAGGGATATTTCGATGGTCCCTACGTAAAGTATCGAATCAAAAAATAGCAATTTTTTATTATTACTGTTTTGAGCTCTTTTTAAAGGATATTTTTTAATACAACTTCGTTTCCCGATAGTTAAAGACCTAATTTTTATAAAGATTTAATTACCCGTGATAAAATTATGCAAAAAATAAACTTTATATCGCTCTCTTGCAAAGTAGCGATTTTCACTTTCGATACTTTACCTAGGGACCATCGATTTATTTTGTACTTTGAACAATAAAGGAATTCCTACTATGATTGCTACCTAATTGAAAAATTTGGTACCTACCTACGTAACTTGATAAATATTCGGTTCTACTGTAAACGCTGCCGCTGTCTAAATCCATAAAAACTTACACACCTAAATATATTAAATGTCACCTGTATAGAGAACAGAATCACTATACACCTTATCCCCTTGATGCGGTTAATAGAGCTTATCGTATTTGACAAAGCCACAAGGCGATTTCTGCAACAGAGGACAGGAACACTGTGGATAGCAGAGCAACTCTTAGTCATGGTCCATATTGCATGGAAGCCGGCATCTAAGTACTTATGTAGATGCCATGCAGTGCCGGATTAATTCATGAATCCCCGACCGGTCTCATTGGAACGCGCTGTTATTGTTTTACTATTGTGTCTCGTTTCGCGGGTATTGATAGGTTAAGGAAGCGCGGGGACTGTAGCATATATACCAAGGAGCCCACTAAATCTTTGTAAAATTAAAAAGGAAATTGCTAGAAACCGCGAGGATCTTGGTAGATAGCAATAGCCCAGGCCGATGCTTATATTATTTTCATCTATGGATATTCGGAATTAATTAGCTTTATATGATATAGATGCCCTGACTTTTCTTGTACGTCGAAGTGGGGCCGCCGGATGCACGGGGCCACGGGGGCATTTGCTACTATTGCTATGAGGATAATCCGACACTGGATAAGTAAGGTAGGATGCAAAATAGCATGGACACCTTAACGTCTATTTTCCTGTGAACGTTTGAGTTCAAGTGTTCGAAAAACACTCATCGCGTCATTTCTCGCTTCACAGGATTTTTTTCCTGTACTATCCATGCAATTTTGCATCTGACTGTTCATTGGAGCTACGTTAATAAGGTAGGAATATAGAATGTTGTTCAATCAACATGGACCATGTTTTGTTACTCGTAACATTTTATTCCACCATGTGCGAGGGGAGCTTATATTACCCACACCCCTTTTCGCCAATTCAGTGCAGCTGATGAAAATTTTCCTAAGTTTTCGTTTTCCTCTCTTCACGAAGGCGCTCTTAATTAATAAGTTAACCATAATTAACTAGTAGACCGTATCTATTACATTACCTAGCGTTTGGAAAAGAAAAAATCACTACACTCTGTACCTACCTATGTACGAGTATGTACTGTTTGCTCGTGCCTGTTATTTTTAGGAATTCCGAGGAATTCGTTACCGAAAAGGAGAATATGCCTATATTTAGGGTAGTTATGTAATCTATGAGAGCAGAATATAATAACGTTACTTATATTGATTCTACTTAGAAACGAGCGAAATATTATAGGTTCTAAGTTTTATATTATACCAGGTTTATACATATATTGCTTGCCATTTATAGGATTCGAACCAAAGCGATTGATATAAATTCTTAGCAGTGGAAAATTATCTAGGTAGCCTACTTTGTTCTTTAAACTAGGTACTTACATTAATGACTTGAAAATGAAAAACAAAAATGAACAAATTAGGTTAGTATGATATAATTTTCAAAACAAGTCTTGCTTCTTAGTAATCTTTTAATTAATAACGTATAAAAAATAAACGAGTCCCGCAGTAATTACTTAGGCATTGATTAGCCCAATCTAATTTAGGCGACGTACAAAGTCTAGATAAATCTTAAGCCTAGGGTCTATCTGAGGCTGTAAACTAAGGCATCTACTAAGTATCACATTATGGATGAGATTTAGACTTATACTCGTATTACGTAGTTGCTGATGTGAGCTTACCTACCTACTCAGGGATATAATTAATTAATTATCTATTTGTAGTAGATATAACGTTAATTTTAAATTATAACCAAAAACTTGAGGCCCTACCACGAGCTCTTAACGCGATCCATTTTACAACCTAAACTGAACTCAATCAATCAATCAATCAAATCTTTTATTTGCTAACATAGGTGCATACAGATACAGGTCTTATAAATATTTAATAGAGCGCTATGCTATGCCAGGAGGCGTACAAATTTTGGTGAGCGAGTGGCTCATGATTGCAAATTAAAATTGACAAAATATTCATACATCATTATTTGAAAAACATGCATACTGACGGTATTTAATTTAGTGATCATGCACTTGGATTACGTTAGACCTAAACAACGAATTATTCTCTAATAATTATTAATTATAAATGTCACAAAAAAAAAATAGTCAAAAATATATAAAAAAAAAAATGTCAGTGTCTAAGGTCAAACAATTTTGAACTGTTAAAGGGATGTAGCTTTATGTACAATATATGCTCCATTCCTCTGTCACACTCGCACACCTGACGTTTTAACACGTCATTGTAAGGCTGCTGGTGCGGTGCCCTGCTGGTGTTTCTTTGAAATATGTGTTTTTATAGAATTGAGATTAGAACCTTTGTCTGCAATCACTAGTACTCCTTGGTTGGTCCACTGTCCAGTTTATTATTTAGGCTGTAGTATTGTTCGTAAGAGTCACCGCAGGAGCCCAGAAACCCAAAGGGCACTGAAGGAACACGGGCATTCCGCAAAACTATAAAAGTCTCTTTTGTTTCTCTACGAAAATTTGAGGGCCACACCTTTGTGTCCTCCCTCTTCCGTCGCTTAATTTTTACAATTTCTTACTGGGTACAAACCCTGCCTGACTTCGAGCTGCTACTGATGAACGAATTCCAGAAAGAAAATTCCAATAATGGACTAGTCTTGTTCGTGAAAATCACAGAACAGTTGGATGGTGAAAATAAATACGTTTATAATTTTCGTTAATTTTTGTCTAAATATAGCCATTATAGCCAATCTCTCAATCTGGCTATCGAAAGAAGAAAATTTGCCTGCTTTCAGTACCTATCACGCATTAAATCCAAAAAAACCTTTCGAGTTTAGCTATCATCAAAGATACCTCAGCTCTCAAAGGTCCCCGTTTTACCAGAACTTATTTTCCAAAAATGTAGTCTAGATACTAGAGAACCAATAAGCGATCTAGAAACCACCACAGGAAACTTTTGCTGGCTTCAAAGAAACGTTTTCTAATGTTCGAAACTCATTAAAATCGATTTTACAACCACGAGCAAGTACATAATTCCATAGAGAAAAGGATTTCCTTGATGGTTTATGGTCGTGATTTGTCGTGAGAAACATTCATCATGTTGTTTTGTCTTTCTAATTAATGTCCATGAAAGTATCGAGAGAATAGGGCATACCGGTAAAACGGAGACTCTATTAGTAAGACTACTGTTCGTCAGTCTGTCTATCACCGGGCTATATCTCATGAAGACATTATTGTAAGCTCTTAGGTATTTCTGTATTATGTACATATCTATGTATTAATAAAGTTGATAAATACTCATCTAGATCATAGAGCTAACGTATTGAACTGTGCACGCCGTTATTGTCATGAATATCAGACCATTTGTGACGCAATTAATTATTTTATCAAATAATTGTTTATTTTGATATTAAATGTATGTACGTAATTTTGCAGTACAATCTCAGTAAATACCTAAGGAAATTTCTTCCAGAACACAAAGAAAAATGTCTTAGTTTCTGGAAGGAACAATAGACGACATGTAACAAAACCACCTAGGCTAGTCCTATAGGTTTTGGTATCTCTTAATCTATTGAAATTCTTTCTGGTTAGCTACTACGCCAGGCCACTGTAGTGCAGTCGACTGTATACTCGTGCAATGTGTTTAGGGCTTCATAATAGTGTCTACGCTGTCTAGGAATTTCCATAAAACCTTTCAAGCAAGCGTAGCTTGCATAGCTTGGACAGGAGTATCGTGTGAGCTGATAAAAATATAAGGGTTTGCCTGCAAAGCGTGAAGAGTTTGGTCATTTAGCATTAGCATTAAGGACCTTGTGAAGTCCCCACTGTTGGTACTCTGAGTCCCAACAGTGGGGACCTCCTCTCTAGGAGAGGGAATGGGCCGTAATCCACCACGCCGTTTGGTCATTTAAATTTTGATAAAAGCTAAAAACAGGAGTATCAATTTATTAGGCCATGTTTCATTCGGTGTTTCAAGCACTATCCTCTATTCCATTTATTATTAACCGTCGTTAATAATAAATAACATTTATTTTTGTGAGTACGGGTTTTTACAAAAAACACTTTTACACATCAATTATATCTAAAATTACATAGGCTCGGCATTTCCTTTCCGAATTTTCCATGAAATTATATTGACTAGATTAACAACTAGGAAAATGGAAAAGTTTCAATAATTTGCTTCATACATAAAAGCTTTAATTTCAATCACGCTAGATACGCATTAACCCTAAACAGTTAATACGGAACAAACTTTGCTTTTTACAAGTTTTGGAACAAAATCGTCGGTAAAACTATAAAATACATTATTACTTCTTTATGTCTTATGATTAAAGGATAAAGCAATGGTTTCTGGGTAATCAGCTAGTTTTTTGTTGTTATAATGACAGTAATAAAACTGCAGGAAGTGCAAGGTTAAATAATAAAGATGTGCTGACTACATAGTCGGTTATTATAAATTGCACGTTAAAGTTTAAATCAGACGTAAATTACAGTCTTGATTATTACCTGTTCATATCGTAATAATTATCACACTAGATTTGAATTTAATAACAGCTTCATCTATTCTCCTAATTACTCATTATGTAGATAAGTGTCTGATAGCTGCCTAGTGTACCTGTGTACATATTTAATAATAATGAAGGCTTAGGTATACTTCGTTCATCATAACAATATATTACGATTTTCATGTTAAGTGTCTACTGCTTGGATAGGTATTTTTAATTAGGATCAGCTTTAATTTCTCACTAATAAATATTTGAGTCGAGACAAGGTTGAAATGTGCGTATTTTAGAATTAATTACTCAGATACCCGCGAAACGAGACACAATAGTAAAACAATAACAGCGCGGTCTCATTGGACCGGTTGGGGATTCAAACGTTAAATTATTAATTACTTGTTATACCTCAATTTCTGTGAAGTAGAAGAGAATGTCTTGCTAGATTACGGTGGAAAGCCTTTTTCTATCTAAGCAAGGCTTTAGAAGGATGGGTGGCCATCAATTAGGTACATACCAAGACCCTGCCTTGAGTCACAGCTGTAATTTGTAGATTTTTGACTGTGATCGATACCACAGAGTACAGTAAATATATAGAGATCGATACCGTTAGTCAGAAGCCAGAAAATCAGACACCTGCCTTGCCAGAGGGTAGCGTGTTACCCAGTGTTGAGGCTGTAAGGAAGGCAGTCGCTCTATGTAAAATACGAATGCTAGCTACATTTACCATAGCTATCCCGACGATAGAGTCGTGAAGTCTAGGAAGATGGATTGCATCTAAAGGTTAAATAAAGCCTGTCTGTCAAGTCAGTACAGGTTAGAGAAAACTCCTTTTTAGAGCTATTCTTTCCCGTTTTGCGCTAATATCTTCATAAGCAACCACTTACAAAAGTATATCCTATGTCGATATAGCTAGGTACTTGGCATGCGACCTTAAAACCGTTTCGTGACCGTGTCCAATATTAAATAATTACCTATTCGTCGTTAATTCGCTTGTTGATAATCATAAACTTATTAATTGGCCATTCATTCGTCGTCAACTACCGGCAATTACATATCTTAAGTATACAAAGATTTCTATAAAATTACTGGAATTAAAACTCGCGTGTTTGTCAACGTTGCATGGTTAATAAAGCGTTCTTATCTTACCTTTTCTAATAAAAAATATTTATCTTTTGCAAATCATAAATACCTACTAATTTTACGTATATAAATTTATATTTTTAAATAATTTAAGTAAATATATTTTTAGTACATAACTATATTAATTGCTATAAGTATGAATAATATTTAAAACAAATAACTCTTAGGCGTTGAAGAACATGCTCCACCACAACACACTGACAGCATTGCCACTTGGAATAGCAATGATCTTTCCAATTATATGTATTGATAGACAACACTAATCATACGGCTATCAAGTCAAAAAGACAAAAATACTTTCGTAGGTAATTAATATATCATCAGCTGAGTTACCTAATATAAAACTCAATAGATGTTGTATCACAGTTTACACAGAGATACATTATTATATTATTAAAGTCCAATCTACGCACAATACTTTCTTAGCGGCCGGCGGGCGGCGTGGAAAGTAAAAATTAGTTTCCGGACACGCTTCATTAATTTCACGACCGCCATCAGGTTTTTTACTGTCTACAAATAAGTGCGCCAGTGGCTAAGATATTGCACAAGTTACACTTTTTTATGTGTTTAAGATTAACTTTGTGCTACTTCCTGTTTCGTGTTATGTCATATAGTAAGTTGTTTTCCTGATGGCACTATGTATGGAAAAATATATGTTTTTATTACGTAGAAAGGAAATGAAATGTGAACCACATAAAGTGTCCCGTGTGGAAACGAGTGGACTCGCCTAATTACGTAATTAGCGGTTGGGCTTGTTTCGCACTTGCAGGGAAATTGTAGTAAGACCATCTGGACTGACTGCATTGGAAGTACCGATAAGGAATCAGTATGGCTTGAATAGCCGGATGAACGAAAGTTCCGGATTGTATCTTTAGCCAGGGATGGCGAACATATGGCCTGCGGGAAAATAATTCGAGCTAATATAAGATGTTTAATCAAGTTCATCTAAGTAATTTAAAACCGCAGTAATCATACTGACTTTCTTTTTTATTTAATTAAATAAACCACTAAATATAAACATTACGATATAGGTACCAATATCGGGTTACAAATTAATAAAAATCTAACTTATTTTTCTATTATTTCACAATGTCAAAATTATTTTGTTAGCAAGTTGATTTTTTTAGTGGCTTCTTCAAAACAGGTTCGCCATTCCTGTCTTTAGCGTTGGCCAGTTAGTGCACATACCTATTTCGATGTTTACATACTCTCCAGCTTTTTTATGAGTCATCATGGTAATAAAAAAAACCCGCTTGTTGCAATATTATGTATTAATTGCTTAACTAAAGAAATCATTTTAGTAGTGAAAATTTAAATTAATATGTTTATAAATACTAACAATTTAAATAAAAAAACTTAAGTTAAACCTAGCTATGTACATATAATACAAATATAAAATATACACTTGCTTAACTTAATCGGGTATAAAACCGTTAATAAGTATTTTAAAGAAACCAAGCCAAAACACTTTAGGTCATATCGATTTTATTATCGATGCAACAATTTATATTTACTTCCTGTCCGACTTCATATTATTGTGTGTCGCACGAATTGAAAACAAACAAAAAAAATCACTCCGTAATAGTCATGGTCTAATAAATATCGACTCAACAATTTATGTACGTACTTCACGCCGGTCTCAAAATAGAGGTTTGCGTCTACTGTGACGTAACAAATAAACTCCAAAATGAATAAAAAGATGGCAAGTTAATTGCGACTGACTTTTAATTGGGACTCGACACTTAAGAAACTACGACAAGAACCAATTAACATTGGCAGTTTACCTATTTTTTTTTAGAGACAATTTCGCCAACCAACTACGTCAATTCAAGGCTTCAACCCTTTCGTCTTATTCCCGTTTTTCCCAGCATCGCCCTACCCACCATCAATTTACCATACCTACATGCCTGCTAATAAAGTTCAAAAGAAGCCAATAAGGAATAAGGAGGAAATTCCTGGATAAATTGAGAAGAAACCATTCAAAGTTGTTCCAATACAGAGAATGAATAATGAGTTAGTACCGCTACCTATCATAATAATTATTTCCTCGTAAATACTTCTTTGAAAGAATCAATTTTACGCATAGTACAGCCAGTGCTTCTTATTGTCCGACCCATATTTCTTTCTTTATAATTCTAAGATGGGTCAAGTAACATAAGGTACAGTACAGACCGTACAAAAGTATGGTACAGAACTGTACCACCATAGTCTGCCCAAACCTTTAAACGTGCACTAAATTTTCGCGCTGGTCATACAGTTTTTTTTTCCATTGTTGTGACACAGTTGTTCGTAATTGAACTTTACGTAACATGATCTAATAGAAAAACAAATTCACATTTTTTATTGAAACCTCTTTCATTGAGATGTAGTGCAATGATCTCGTAACCCTTTCAAGCTATTTAGAAATGGTCTGGTTATTTTACAAATAAATGGAATGGATAATGCACTACTTTTTTTCACTTGGCAAGCAGATTTAATAAGTTCTGGTTGGTCGTGTGTTAAGTAGGTCAATCAATTGCTCCCGGGGGCGTCGTAAAGGATGACTGAGTAGGTATACTGCATTGATAGGTGGGTCGTTTGTACCTGCCAAGTGCCAATAGAGGACAGTTTCAATTTCAATTCTCAGAAAGGTTTTGATTCCGAAAGAGACTCAATATTACCTACTTGTTATTTGGGAACGCTATTATTAAGTATCGAACATTCCTAACCACTTTTGATCTAAAAAGATCAATAAATTTAAAGGAGTTTAAAACCAGAACCAGTTCTGAAAACAAAGGATCATTGTTATCATTTTATTGTTTCAGATATTGCCGCTTATATTATCAGTTTCGACGATAAAAGTACCAGTCGATAAAGAAGATCCTACTGAAGAACCGCGTACTCCAGAAGGCACACAGAATACCCCAGTTTACTACATATCTGATGACCCTAATGTTGACAGCTATCTCATCCCTCCGAACCCTCACAAATCAGAAGAAACACCCGAGGGACCACCCACGTTCCTGATACCACCCTCACAAGAAAAGCAGCCCAACTTCTATAACGTGCCCAAACAAGCCGCAGATGTTCAAAGTGACTGGTTGCCTATTCTTCAAGCACAGACCCAAAACAAACGTAACGCTCAATTCCAGCAAAGACTGCCCCTAGAATCAATTCCTATTTTTTTCAACCCTAACCAAGCTGCTCCAGTTCAAGTTCAACTTCCTCTGCGTCTACCCCCTGTACCTTCCACACACCTCGAACCACCTTCAGTAGATGCTGTCAACGAGTTCTTTATTGATGTGCCCGAAGATGAAGAGGTGACTGTCGATGAAAATAACGAGCAAAATGAACAACCTGACTATAATGTGCGTCCCCAAGACGACGAAAATAGCGCTATTCTAAACCAACAGCTCGATCCTGCCAAACCTACCCTAGCGTTACATTTAACGCCACCTAAGCAACAATCATTCAATACGCCAACTAAACAATACCCGAAGAAGTATACTGGTGGATTCAAGCCTGTTCCCATACCTCTTAGTCAGTTTGCCGACTCCATACCAGAAGTACCTAAAGCGAAACCTGCGAAACAGTTTAAGCCACAATCCAGCGCCGAAGTAGAGCAATACACACCGACCGACGAGAAGAAATTATACCACTTCCAAAAAGCTGAACACCAACGAAAATTGAAGGGGGAAGAACAAGCCGCTAAGGTCAGTATATCATTGTGAAATGTGGTGGGAATTTAGCGAATATGAATTTAACTTGAAACTTGTTTGGTTCTCAGCAACAGCAGTCAGCTGATGGTACGTCAGCGGAAGCATATGGCGAGCCTACTTCGGCGGAACAAGAAACTTCGGAAACTAACTTTAGATACCCCGGACGTACGTGTAATATAACTTAATAATAACATAACAATGATTGTTTGAAGTAGGTTGTGATATATAAATCAAAAACTTGTTGTATGAGTAAAGTTAGGTACTGTAATAATCTCAATAGATTGTTCGACCCTTCAAACAGTTCCAACCAACTACTGAATAATATTGTTGTTAAAGATACAATTTCGTACACTAGACATAGACCGTACAAGTTATGTTCGTAATACAAATAATTTAATTTAGGTTATTCGATATAGCTATTAATAGCTACCATATGTCTAGATTTAGATACCAGTTAATTGGATAGTCGTTTATTTATTACGTTTTATATTTTTAAAACGATTAGGAGAGTGATTTTTTATTGGATTAGTATATTCTAAGTAGGTTTCATATCACGTGTTTTATGTATGTTTATTTTTCCAGATAATGCCTACCCACCGCATCACGGGCGCCCGGCCCCCCTGCGCTACGAGCCCCGGCCTGCACCCCTGCGTCAGGCACCCTCGCCTGCACCGCTGCGTCAGGCGCCACCGCCGTCCCCCCCTCAAGACGCTGGCCCCGCTGCGCCGGCCCCTGACGGCAGGACCGAGTTCAGGATGCATGGCATGAAGGGACCTCATAGTTACCAGTTCGGATACGATACTGGCAAAGGGTAAGTAGATATCCTTATCAAATAAATGTCGAACTATACTAAGAAATAGTAGGGGTTGTTACCTACCTGTGGTCACATCAAAATAGCTGAATCGGCGACTAAAATACTTCTGCAAGAGTGCCGCACTTAGGTACTACTAGTGATCGTTCAAATCAGGCGTCAGTGCAGTAGGAGGAATACTTAGTTCATGGTCATCACTTGCTTTTACACCTAAAATAAGACATTGTAGACATGAATACGATTTTTGCATGCAGTTATTTCAGCTATTTCCAAGTCTCGTCTCATGAAAAATCTTAATATTTTTCCACTGAAGATCAAACAAGGCCTTCTCATTCAAAGAAGGATCGAAGGTCTCTGCTGCGTGTTGCCGATTTTAGACCTGCACAGTTTCCACACGATTTTTTCTTTCACCATGATTAATGATGAGGTTGTAATTATTATTCTATAATTGCAGGAAAAACCGTCAATTCCGTTATGAAGAGCGAGACAACGACGGCCTAGTAAAGGGTCACTATGGGTACATGGACAGGGCCGGGAAACTCCGCGTGGTCAACTATAGCGCGCACCCCGAGTATGGCTTCCGTGCCGAAGAGCCGGTAGAAAAGCAGTCATGAACATCGAAAATTTATTGAATATTACAGTGCTGCTTTCTTGGAAAGACATTGTCTGGTAGAAAAAGTCAATATGAACCGTATTCACGTTGCAGTAATGTTCATATTCATTTCAGGAGCCTTCTTACAGTTGCTTCTACGAATATGAACTCTATTCCATAAGAATTAGGTTTATATTCGCATGGAACGGGTATTGATAAAATTATCTAATCTTCATAACCTTTGAGGAGTTTAAATGTTGTAAATATTGTAGTTTTTGTTGTAAATATTCGTATTTACTCCATCTACGATTTGTGTCGGTAAAGGGAGTTTAGCCCTTGAAATATAAGGGGCTAACTAAACACAAATTGTATTTTGTTACGAAGATTTTCTCTAAGCTATTTTATGTCTGTTACCATAAGTGTCATATAGTGGATAAGATATAATAATTTATATGAACTAAATAAAATAAAAACTTTAAAAAATTAAAATATTTTTATTTTACATAATTAAATTATACTTATTAACAATATATATATTAAACTTGATACAATAACATCAATCTTAACAATATGGCACAATTATTTTACCAAAATATAACGATTTCTTATGTATAAGTGCACCTGATTTACCTAAGAATAACTAAATAAAATATAAAAAATTACTTAGAGACTTAGATTAGTCTTTCTTTAAAACAAAGCTATTTATTAGTTCACCAAGTAAACTAGAAGCACCAATGCGGAATAATTTAGGTGTAAGCCATTCTGGTCCTAATTCCGTGTACACAAGGACCAGCCAGTTTACGGCGTCTCTCGCCGTCTTTATGCCCCCAGCCGGTTTGAGGCCGACCTGTAGAACAATCATTATCAGTCTTTATCATAACTTGACCTTGACTTATCGCCTTTAGATACGGATTTGTAAGTACAACCAAACACGGGTCTATGGCGCGTTGTGTTTCACGAGCATCAGTGTGTCAGTAGTCAGTAAAAGTTTGACACTCCCACTCGCTCTACCTAGAGCGGGGCGAGTTTATTTAACGATTTCTCACTTAAAAAAAGGGTAATAACCAGTGACAGACCTATGGGTCCGTTCACACATTGCGCGTTCAAGCATTCTTTATGACAAAAGCAGTGCACATGCAAAAATAAATCTGACTACAAATGCTTAAAACTCTGTTTTCAACGTGATAAAATTCTGCTCTCCTCTCCGAGCCGGTCTGTGTGAACGGACCGTAAATCTACTCCAACGAAAAGGCTAGCAGTTACAAGTAACTCATAGTTACTCCAGAATGGAACTTACCCTGACTCCTGTTGCCTGGTAATGTCTCCTTATAGCCCTGCACATGATGAGACCAATGGGCAGGGTCGCATTCACTGCTTCTTTGCCAGTGGATGTCTTTATGAAGTCAGCTCCAGCCATCATGGACACCATTGAAGCTTTGTAAATCTATAGAGAATATTATTACTTATGATCGGTGAAGCAATTTGTCTCAGCAATAAAGGTAGAATGCAAAATGCAAGAAAAAATTGTCTAATAAGAAAAGTCTAGGAGAAATCAATAATTCTGTCCAGTAGTCCAACATAGGTTTGGCTGTCAATCAAATTGGTATTGTTAATTATTATTGATGTAGTTTACATTACTGTTGCCTATCTGAATTCCACAATGTAGATTGCGAGAAAGTGACTACCCCCTGGTAAAAACAACATAGAATGTAATTATATCATGCCACAAATATATCAATGACAATTATGTCAAAATAAGAATACTTTCTGTCTCACAACTAAAAAAATCTTACAGAACATCTTATTCAACAGTTCATTTTATAGGACAATTTAAGCATCCAGTACATAGTTTTTTGAGAATTTGATGGTGCACCAACAAAACTTACATTTTCATAACTCCCTAGTTCTCCCACACCAAGTATAACTTTAAGGTGAGCTTTGTTGCAGGCTTTCCTCATCTGCTGAACTTCATAGTACAGTTCGTCCCACTTGCCTGTCAGGGCTAGGCTACGGTCAAGAACCACATCTATTTCTGTAGCTCCACTTGATACTGCATAGGTGATTTCTTGTAGTCTAGTCTCTAATGGGTAAAGACCAGAAGGAAAACCAGTGGCAACTGTCAAAAGAAAAAGGGTGACGTCAATATTGTATCAATACAACTTAATAGCTTCTGTATGTCACTAATACTAGTAATGACTTCCCGGTGCTCTCAATCTGAATTTGTTTGGACCAAAATACAACAAAGAAATAAAAACTACTACAAATAAAATAGAAGTTTGATTGATAGTAAATAAATGCATGTAGATATTGAATAGTAGATACTTAATGAGAAAGTTAGTTTATAACTAAAAACTTTCTTTTTTTTGTCTTTAGTTAGTAAATAAAAGTTTATATAATATAAATAAAAGTCCACTTTACCGGCAGCAATATTAATTTCTTTGGTGAGCTTCATCAGTTTCATGGCCTCATAGGCATCCTTCACCCTGTTAGGGTATACACACACAGCTGCAGTCCTAATGCTTTCTTTTAATCCCAGCTTTTCTTGTGTTTCTGAGGGTAACGGATTTGCAGCCTAAAAATTAAAATAAGAATGAAATAAAATTTATGGAAAAGTTGAGGAGTAGATGTTGAGACATCTACATGCTACACTATTACTATTAGTTGATACACTAATGCTACACTATTACTATTAGTTGATACACTAATGCTACACTATTACTATTAGTTGAATAGGGTTTATTTGGACTAAAATTAATTATTGCAAATACTAATTCTAAACAGATACTTAGAGAATAACATGTTACCTCATATTATTAAATCTATTTTTAATTCATGAATCCCCAACTGGTCTCATGCAATTGCGCTGTTATTGTCTTACTATTGTTTCTCGTTTTGCGGGTATGTGATAGGTTAATAGACTACAAACTTAGGGAGTTTTTGACTGAAATTATAACATATGAATAGGAAAATAGCAAATTACTCTGTATAGAAACCCATGTGAAGAAGGAAGCTACTTGAAAGGAGTCAATATGCATGTATTGCAGGAATATAATCAAATCAAAGCTGCTTGGGGTGAGGACTAATCAAAGATGTTTAAAAAAGTAATGATGGCTACAAACAATAGTGAATGTTTGTGGTTTGTATAATTGTTCTATCTCACCAAGGTGTGTGTTCTTCTTGGATGCACACATTATCTACACATATTTTTGTTGAGTCAGGTATATGTGTGTGTGAAGAAATGTACTATTCATGGTCATAGAAACTTTATAGACAAACCTTAACACAAAGTCTAAACACATTAGACCGTGTATCATCACCGGACAGTGTAGTCAAGTCAATCACAGTGACAGCTTTTACGAGCCATGCATTCAAGTGATCATCTTTTACAGGGTGTGTCTCCAGTATTGTCTTGATTTGTGCTTCCACTTGTGATTTATTGATGTAAATTTTCTTTAAACCTCCCATTTCTAAAACAAAGTGTATGTTATTAACCAAGTAAAGTTGATGTAAGTAGGTATTGCCTAAACTGACTAGTTGTCTTGTCAAATAAGTTTTTATGTCACATAATTGCATCGTACACAAAAAGTGCAGTAAACATCTCATCAATTTTTTGATTGTTAGAGGAAAAAAGTATCTACTTTCGTAAGGAATTATTTGGCTGAGTATAAAATAAGTAATCTAGAAAGAATATTAACACAAGCATGTCATCGTTTCATATTGTTTTTATAACAATCGAGATAACACTATCTTTCAATATTGCTACAAAGTAAAACTTACCTAAAACTTTAGAAGTTGGTTGAACCATTTTATTTAGCTAATATCGATGAAAGTACTGTTGTATAGTTCATATAGGAGAAAGGAAAATATCAAACTATCGTTTAATTTTTTTTTTCGATATTAGAATTATACGAACAGCCCGCCAGGAACGAATGGAATGGCCGCGGTGACATTAGTATTAGTGTTACCACTTAACTTTAACTCACAGACACAACATTTAACTTCTTCACTTAGAGCACGAGAATAAATAATGATAATCACTTGCAAAAGTTGCAAATTACCTACTTGAAGTTCAACATAATAAAGCATTTTTTTTGTGTCAATACTTTTGTTATTTACCCACTCAATTCTATAAAATATGTAGTACCTATAAAATGTTGTTGGATAGTAGAGATAGCCTTTTATCAAAATCAATCTAATACCTTAAACTGTAATATCGTAATATCTATTAAGTATTTAACTGCGTCGCATACAAATACTTTTAATTTAAAATCCAAACAATCCAAACTCTTTCCTAAGATACAGACAGGTTCTCTGCCTAGTTAAGGAAAGGGAGTCCTATGACTCACTTTATAACGATTGTACTTGTTCTTACTTTAGTGTATGCCAGACATCTCTGTATGCCATGTACAAACTTATTAATAAAAAAAAAAAAAAAAAAAAACAATCGCTAAAATAAAAGAAAGAATTTAGTGTACATTACTGAACAAAGATGTCGTTACTAACGGTCACTCACCACATCTGTAACTTATTGAAATGGTCATGAAATGGATTTCATTGGCGTGAAATTGACACTTTAGGAAGGACATTATTCCATTTGAGCAAAAGGAGGGAAAGGACATTCATTATGTATTAGGTACCTAAGTATATGTTACACTAGCTTCTACCAGCGGCTTCGCTCGCGTGGAAGTAGGTTTTGCTATACAAAATTTGGATCCTTGTTTTCTCTTCACGTATTAAATTTTGGAAATCTTTTCTGGGTGCTCGTTTAGACAACATAAAAGAAAACCTTATGCAAAATTTCTCACAGTTAGTCCCAGTAGTTTCGGTTGTATGTTTATATGTCAGTCAGTCAGTTTCTACATTTTTTTAATAATAATAATAAAGCCTTTATTTCCGAACTTTTACAGTTTTTCAACAAACATGGATTTTACTTATATAAATAGATTAACAGCTGGTTAAGAACATAATACACCTCATATTATAAAAGGTCTCTCAGTTCGGTGTGCCTTACGGCAAAGGCCTCCTCCAACTCTTTCCACTGATGTCTGTCTGCCGCCACTCTTGTCCAGAGCGGACCCAAAGTCATTTTCAGGTCATCCTCCCATCTTCTCTTTTTGCGACCTCGACTCCTAATGCCATCTCTTGGGTACCAGATTGTCACCTGTTTGCTCCATTTCTCCTTTTTACACCTGAGCATATGTCCAGTCCACCTCCATTTGAGTTGGTCAATACGAGCCAGGATATCAGTTAGTTTGGTTTTGTGCCTGATGTCTGTACTTCTTACTCTGTCTTTTAGTTTTAAGCCTAGCATGCTTCTTTCCATACTTCTTTGACATCTTGCAAGTTTATCTCTATGGTGTTTTGTCAGAGCCCAGGTTTCGCAGCCATATGTAATGCAGGGTAAAATGCATGTATCAAAGGTCTTCTTCTTGATTTTAATGCCTATTTCTTTGCTTTTTGTAATTTCTTTCAAAACCCAGTAGGTTTTCCATCCTGTTGCAATCCTTTTTTCTATTTCTTTCGACATCTGGTCGTTAGGCGATATTATCTGGCCAAGGTATATGGTAAGTTGTCCCACATTGAACCAGGTAAATTTCAAAGTCTCATAGTGGGCTGGATGTTCAATCAATGCCTTTAATTTTTTGTGTATAGTTAGCATATTTATTTAGCTTCAATTTTGTAAAACATTAATTTCTCATATTCCTTTTAGTTTTGGTGTAAAACAGGTTTTTATGAAAAATGATTTTTGGTTAAATGTGTACCACCGGTGGTACACATTTAACCAGGGTATCGTCCACATTGAGACACCTTATTAACGATGTCTCTAGTTCAATTTATAAGGTAAATACTTTGTGTTGGATACACAACCTCCTTCATCTTCTTTTCATTATTCTTCTATATATGTCATGTGTCATGTCACTTATGAAAATAAAATGATGTACAAGACTATTAATTAATTACATGGTAAATACATAAAAGTGGCGACGAGGATGGCTGAAGAACTGGCGCGATGGACTCGCCTTCGCGCCACACTACGTGGCCAATTAACAAGAATTGAACACACTCTATCTCAATTAGCGGATATCACCGAATTCGAAGTATCTACACGAATGTCAAATATAACAAATTACGAACAAAAATTTGATAATATTCAAAACGAAATTGAAGCACGCACGGATGACGATAGGCTTGAGACAGAAATAGAACAAAGACACACTACTGAAGAGCTCATCGTACGTCTAAAACTAAAGTTGCAAGGCTTACGCCAGACACCACTAAACGAACCTTCAACTTACGTCTCTGTATCACAACACTCCTTGGATCCCACTGGATCGACACCAGCGGCGATACCTAGAATCAATTTTCTTCCGATACAAGAAGGGGAAACGTTCAACAACTTTATTCAGAGACTAAAAACATACATGAAATTAAATAAGTGCAACAACCCTCAAACCCAGACCCTAATGTTACTTAGTTTATTAACTCCAAACTTACATCAAAAAACTTACGATTTGTGTGCTCCAAACGACCCGATTGAACTAGAATTCAACAGATTGGTTCAAATATTACAAAATTATGTAGACCCAAAACCAAGTGTTTGGGCTCGACAACATAGATTTATATCAAGACTTCAAGGCTCAGACGAGACCGTCATGTCGTATTCTTCTATATTGAAACATTTAGCTCAAGATTGTGAGTTCACTTGCAACAATTGTAAAAAGTCCATCTGCGATAATTTTCTTACTCTACAATTCATAAGAGGAATTAATGACACCGAAATTCGGACCAAAATATTACAGGAAACCACGGTAACCGATTTTTCTAACTTATTAAGTAAGGCGACTGCTATTGAAATAGCTAAATCGGACAGCAGCTATATATCACCAGCACGTGTATCAAACCAAGACCTACACGTGAAAACCATTCAAGCTAAAACCAAATACCGTTATCATAAGCAACACTTAACAGCTGAAGACTTAAAAGGAAAATGCTTTCGCTGCGGAAGTCATGAGCACCGAGCAGATAAATGCCGAAGCATCAAAGATACTTGTTTTAAGTGTAAACGAGTTGGTCACCTAGCACACGTTTGCTTAAAATCAACACCGGGAAACAATCAACTACAACCGGAACATGAGGAGTTACATTACGATGATTCGTCAAATAAAGTCGTTGACACCACACCCTGGAACATGAACTTAATTAGATCTAACAATACAGACAAATTTATGATAAATGTACAAATCAAAGAATCAAAACTGAAAATGGAAGTAGATACAGGTGCTGCACTGTCAACTATTTCATTGAAAGATTTCAAAACATTGAACACAGGATACAAAATTTACAAAACTAACATTACTATGAGAACTTATACAGGAGAAATCTTTGCTCCACTTGGAGTGGCCTACGTTACGTGCAAATACAATAACCAAATATTTGAGGGAAAATTGTACATTATCAAACAAGATGTGGACCCGATTTTCGGTAGAGCATGGATACGAGCAATCAACTTGGACTTAGCAAATATTAACATTATTACTAGCGGAGTACATTCTAAGCTAGATATGATACTTTCTGAATACTCAAAGGTATTTGATGGTTCATTAGGCTGTATACCTAATTACAAGGCACATTTGACCCTAAAAGAAGAAGCAACACCAATTTTTGTAAAGCCTAGACGCATACCATATGCTCTTAAAAAGAAAGTTGATGATGAAATAGTACGACTCTGTGAACAAGGGGTAATTACGAAAGTTGATAGCTCTGAGTGGGGTACACCTGTAGTACCTATTATCAAGCCAAATGGCAGTATACGCTTATGTGCGGACTACAAAGTCACTTTAAATAAAGTAATAAGGGATGAACAATACCCTATTCCAATTATAGAGGACATTTTAGTAGAGATGAACGGAGGTCAAATATTTTGTACTCTCGATATCAGTCAGGCTTACCTAAATATGATGATGGATGAAGAGAGCGCCCTGATGCAAACATTAAGTACACATATGGGCACATTTAAGGTAAACAGACTTATGTTCGGTGTCAAGGTTGCACCGAACTTATGGCAAAAATTTATGGACCGAATACTACAAGGAATAGATGGAGTGAAGTGTTTCTTTGACGACATAATAATTCAAGGACATTCAGAAGAACAACTTCTTACAAGACTACGTCTAGTTTTACAAAAATTACAAGATAATAATTTGAGACTTAATAAGGATAAATGTCATTTCATTCAAGAGAGTATTGAATACCTGGGTTATACCATTGATAAATATGGAATCCACAAAAATAAAAATAAAGTGAAGGCCATTGTGGATACTAAATGCCCCAAAAACGTCAACGAACTGCGAACATTTTTAGGAATGGCGAATTATTACAATAAGTTCATTCCAAACTTAGCTTCAATGTCTAGTCCTCTTAACAAACTACTCAAGAAGGACACTAAATACGAATGGACATCCACTTGTAATGAAAGTTTCAATAAAATCAAACAGGAAATTCTCAGTGAAAGAGTTTTAATGCATTTTGACGCTAGGAAACCGTTAGTTCTGGCTACAGATGCTTCACCTCTAGGACTTGGAGCAGTCTTATCACATCGACTACCGGATGGATCAGATCGGCCTATAGCTTTCGCGTCACGTTCATTGACAAATAGTGAAAAAAAATACAGCCAAATTGACAAGGAAGCGACGTCTCTATTCTGGGGATTAAAGAAATTTTTTCACTATTGCTACGGAAGAAAATTTATACTTATCACAGACCATAAACCACTCACCACAATCTTCAACCCACATAACACTTTGCCGGCGATGAGTACAATGAGGCTCTTTCATTATGCGCATTTCCTTTCTGGTTTTGATTATACCATTGAATATAGAACATCGAATGACCATAGTAACGCAGATTACCTTTCAAGATTTCCAGTAGAAATAGTACCTAATAATATAATTGACGTCCATTGCGCATTTCAATTAAACCAGATGAATACGATTGCCGTCGACCGTGTAAAAATCGCTGAAAAGACAAATTGCGATAAGGAATACAAGCAGCTAATAGAAGCCTTAAATAAGGGTACTTCAGTAAGGAGATATGGCTACAATGACAACGAATTGACTATTCAAGACGGGTGTATATTAAAAGGAATTCGAGTGATGATCCCAGCAGATTTGAGACAACATGTACTAGAAGAATTACACACAGGACATCTTGGAATTGTAAAAATGAAATTACTAGCCAGAGGATACGTTTACTGGAAAAATATGGATAAAGACATAGAAAACATGGTTACAGGCTGCAGAGAATGTCGTTTAAAACAAAATGAACCACCACGCACGATCCTACATCATTGGGATTTACCATCAGAACCATGGCAACGGATCCACGTTGATTTTGCTGGACCGATTCAGGGTTATTCTCTATTTATAATAGTGGACGCCTTCACAAAATGGGTGGAAATAATAGAAACTAAATCGACTACAAGTACATGGTGTATACGTCAACTTAAAGAACTTTTTGTGACTTTTGGAATTCCCCTTACACTGGTATCAGACAACGGTCGACAATTTACTTCAAATGAATTTGAATCATACCTCAAAGAAATCGGGGTTATTCATAAAACTTCAGCTCCATACCACCCAGCAACGAACGGACAGGCAGAGCGTTACGTACAAACTATAAAAAAGGCCATACATAGCATAAGTGCCGAGCAGGGCTCCCTACACGACAAACTGCTGGGTATCAAGGAGCGATTACGGAGGACGCCGAGCAGCAGTACACATAAAAGTCCATATGAGCAAATGTTTGGCAGGCAAATAAGAAACACTCTTAGTGTTCATTATAAGACGAGAACAGTGGAGGAAATACGAACGCCCGCTAATGAAGTAGCTCCTTCCCGCACATTCACGGTGGGGCAGAGAGTACAACTAAGAAGTTACACCAACGACTATGTTAAATGGGAGTTTGGAACTGTTGTTAAGATATTGGGTCGATTACATTACGAAATAAAAACAGATTTGGGAGTGATATGCAAAAGGCATATCGATCAGATGCTGCCAACTACGTGCTTACCGTAGGAGGCCTTTTAAAAAAATAATAATAATATTATGGCTCTTGCCGATTTGGGACGGAGGTGTTGGATACACAACCTCCTTCATCTTCTTTTCATTATTCTTCTATATATGTCATGTGTCATGTCACTTATGAAAATAAAATGATGTACAAGACTATTAATTAATTACATGGTAAATACATAAAACTATGTAATAATAATAATAATAAACAGTTATAATAAAAATCAGCCTTATATTTATAAAAATCACTTTAAATCATATGCAATTAAACCGAGAGTCTAGTTTTATACATCACAAAACCTTTTCAGTCAAATTCTTATCATATTTTAATAATAAAAACAAAAGTAACAGTTTTTAATTATAAAAACAAAAGTACCTTCCATAATATAACAAATTAAAATTAAATTAAAATAATTGTACAAAACACTCCTTTAACGACTGGGGTGTACATAGTAAACCGTGGTTAAATGTGTACCACCCTCAGGTGGTTCAATGTGAGACACACCATGTTTTATCACTAAACTCAACATTTTACCGGCAAATCAATCTCTTAAAATCACGAATTATAGCGCTTTTAATTGCTAAATAACCGTAGAAAACAGTGTACATATAAATAAATTGATATTATTTAAACGAAAAAAGCTAAAAAAGAATGAAATTGGCAAAAAATATTTACTTTTTGAGTCAGTTTGCTTTCGAATACTCCTCACACAACAACTTTGCACGCGATCGCCACGCAAACTAGTGGGCAGGAACGGAACGTAAATACCTCTCTTTCACTCATATTAGTGCGGTTTGGCAATGTCGTATTTTCGAGATTCGGCGGTGGTTCAATGTAGCTGCCTGGTTCAATGTGAGACACCCGACCCTACATATTCTTCCACATATTCCAGTCTC
Organism: Mythimna separata; assembly: GCA_030763345.1. Lineage (NCBI taxonomy): Eukaryota > Metazoa > Arthropoda > Insecta > Lepidoptera > Noctuidae > Mythimna > Mythimna separata. The sequence goes on along the minus strand of CM061171.1, from coordinate 15,898,116 downwards.
TGTCCTTTAATTGTTATGTCTACGGGAATTGAATTTGTCATCACCTTAGTTTTGCTGGAGTTCATTTCTAGGCCTAATTCTCTGCTTTTTTCTGCCAGGTTTTGTATCATGGACTCCAGTAGTTTTGGATCTTCTTCCAATAGGACCAGATCATCAGCAAATCTGAGATGATTTAAACGTGATCCATTTATGTTTAGACCTAGATGCTCCCAATTCAACTTCCTGAACATTTGTTCTAATACTGCTGTAAACAGCTTTGGTGAAAGTGGGTCACCTTGCCTGACACCTCTTTTTATTGAGAAAGCATCTCCTATAGATTCCAGTCTTATCCTGCCTGTACTGTCGCTATAAATACTTTTGATGATCTTGATGTAGGTGTTTTGGATGCTCTGCTCTTTTAGGCTTTGCCATACAACTTCATGTCTAAGGCTGTCGAAAGCCTTGGCGTAGTCTATAAAGGCAATGTAAATTGTTTTTCTATGTTCATTATATTTTTCTATAATCTGTTTGATAGTGTGAATGTGGTCTATTGTACTGAAATCTTTCCTGAACCCCGCTTGTTCCACAGGTTGATTTTCGTCGAGTTTGATTGAGATTCTGTCCAAAATGATTTTGGCGAAAACTTTATATACATTTGAGATGAGAGAAATGGGTCTGTAGTTTCCTATATCGTCTTTAGGACGTTGACGACGAGTTGACGACGACGACGAGTTTCTACATTTAGGTAGGGTCGGGTGTCTCACATTGAACCAGGCAGCTACATTGAACCACCGCCGAATCTCGAAAATACGACATTGCCAAACCGCACTAATATGAGTGAAAGAGAGGTATTTACGTTCCGTTCCTGCCCACTAGTTTGCGTGGCGATTGCGTGCAAAGTGGTTGTGTGAGGAGTATTCGAAAGCAAACTGACCCAAAAAGTAAATATTTTTTGCCAATTTCATTCTTTTTTAGCTTTTTTCGTTTAAATAATATCAATTTATTTATATGTACACTGTTTTCTACGGTTATTTAGCAATTAAAAGCGCTATAATTCGTGATTTTAAGAGATTGATTTGCCGGTAAAATTTTGAGTTTAGTGATAAAACGTGGTGTGTCTCACATTGAACCACCTGAGGGTGTTACACATTGAACCACGGTTTACTGTATACACCCCAGTCGTTAAAGGAGTGTTTTTTACAATTATTTTAATTTAATTTTAATTTGTTATATTATGGAAGGTACTTTTGTTTTTATAATTAAAAACTGTTACTTTTGTTTTTATTATTAAAATATGATAAGAATTTGACTGAAAAGGTTTTGTGATGTATAAAACTAAGACTCTCGGTTTAATTGCATATGATTTAAAGTGATTTTTATAAATATAAGGCTGATTTTTATTATTACTGTTTATTATTATTACAAATTATTTGCCTTATAAATTGAACTAGAAGACATCGTTAATAAGGTGTCTCAATGTGGACGATACCCTGGTTAAATGTGTACCACCTGTGGTACTCATTGAACCAAAAATCATTTTTCATAAAAACCTGTTTTACACCGAAACTAAAAGGAATATGAGAAATTAATGTTTTACAAAATTGAAGCTAAATAAATATGCTAACTATACACAAAAAATTAAAGGCATTGATTGAACATCCAGCCCACTATGAGACTTTGAAATTTACCTGGTTCAATGTGGGACAACTTACCATACTTAAAAAAAAAAACTGGTAAAAGAGAAAGCCTTAGTTACCTACCGAGTTAGGTACCTACGAGTATATGCTGGCAAAATTGGATTTGGGAACAACGTTCAACTCACACTATTTAGTGGTAGGTACTACCCATTTTTCAATGATTCTTTTGAGATTCCAGATTCCTACAGGAGTGAATAATGCGTTCTATCCTAGGTACCTACCCTACTTTTGATACCCTCGTCCCTCACGATCTACCAAGTTTTGTGTCAAATCGTTTACGGTCCAGTCCACCACATTTAAAAATCTTGTTACAGACCATTTCTTTTCTCTAACGCTATTCTGGTTCTAAATAATTGTATATCGTAGTGATCGATACTGTACCTATACGTAAGTACCTAGATGCTATAAAGGCAAAGTCTTGACTCTCTCACTGACTTATCAATGACCAACGCAAACCATTGGACCTAGTTTGCTGAAATTTTGCACATGATGTACCAAAAAAATAAAAAAGGATTTTTCAAAACTCCATAAAGGAAAGAAATGGGCGTCTAAATTTTTTATGAGGAAACTTACCTCCACGTGGGCGAATCCGCTGGCAGAAGCTAGTGGTTTACTAGCAGTATACCACACACTATCCACTTTCAATTTTAATTTCTTACAGAGCATCTAAAGGGCATCTATACCTAGATATCGTTGTGTGATATAACTTTCTATAATAGTCTTGTTAGGTACTATTTTGATGTACGGTACAATAAACCATAATCTATTCTTACTAATCCATATCTTTAAACAGTTGAAGAACAGCGTTTGCTTATTCGTCTTGCAAAACTTAGTCAGGCGGTCGCCTCCTCCTGCCAAACAGTAATGCTAGCGCAGGAGCGCGTGAGGAATGGCCCTCACGCCCCAACCACCGGGATCCCTCGGACCCCTCGGACCGCGGGCAATAGTTAGCTCGTCCTCTGGCCATCCGGTAACCGTTCGGACCGAGTCTAAGCTAACCACGGGTTCGCTTCTGATAGGAAAATCCAGGGCTCCGGAAAGCAATGCAAAGCAGGAATATACGAGTAGGGATGGGATTTAGTCAGTAAAAGTCTGACATTTCACCTTCCGCTCCGCCGTAGAGCGGGAGAAGATATTAAATGATTTCTCCCCTAAAATAAAAAAAAAATCACAAAGCTAAAATAAAAAATCTAAGGTAATTAACTATACAGTATACACTATTATTTTAATACCAATGGTAAATGAGAAAAATATTCGAATCTGATTTAGATATAGATACCTACCTTCCTATCTACTTGATGCATGTGCTTTAAAAAATTAACCATAACGTATCTGCTCCAAAGGAACAAACCTACTACATCCATTGCCGTTCCCCAACTCTGCTGGCGTAGGTTTCCATCCAATCTGCCTAGATGCAGCTAAAGTGATTGCAGATGGTAATAACTCTATGTTATACCTCCACATACCAATTACTTGGGGGAAGCGATTGCGTTACGTTATACGGATGGGCGTAAGTTTTCGGTTTCCCGGAAACAGCTGTAGGTTGCAGTTTTTTGGGGCAGGAAAGGGACTGCGTAAACGGTTTTTGTGTTTGCTCAGGACTCACAGTTCTCTAACTGATGGATCGTTTTGAGTGACAGCTATTTAATTGGACTTCAGGTGACGATAGCAAGCACGCTTTTTGTCAGAATGTGTAGGTTGATATATAGGTACTAAGTATACTTACAATAAGACTACAATGTGTGAATGCGTGGTGGATTCCAATTCCTAGATGTAGTTGATGGCACCCAGAGCAGACTAAGACTATATTAATGTTGGCACAGTTGGCGTAGTGGATGAGTAATTGGTTTCTACGCTGTGTGTCATGGGCGCGAGTTCGATTCCCGTACGTAACAAATATTTGTAGGTACTTATGACGCTATAGTTGTTTGATTTGAATGTATGATTACTTGTTTGTGAACGTTCCCACGATACAGGTGTAATTGCTAGTGTGGGGTAACATTTCTTAAACAAATATGATGTACGAAACTAAAATGTAATTGACTACATTTCAGACAATATGTAGGTAAATGACGAAATTTGATTGAGCTACCATAGGTATGTTATGAAACTTTTAACCGTGACCTATATGATTTATCCAGTTCTTTTCTACATATGTACCTAAGATAGACATTAGAAACAGAAATGAATTCCCATTAAGTTGGGACAAAATATTAATACATTTAGATATCTACGTCCGTTACAAGTTTTCCGTATTGTTACAACAAACACAGAAATGTGAACCGTCGTTCAGAATCGAACTGTAGTGGACACAAGTTTGTATAAATCAAACATTCTAGCCACGAGCTGATTAAACGTAAACATCGGAACTATCTGGGGAGAGCTTGACGTGCTATTCAATTCACTACGCAGTCTGCTGTGCTAACGGAGAATATTGTTGTACGATGATTTCACCTTTTCCTGCTCTTGTTTCTCTATTTTTTGATTCTTTGTTTTAGTTGCAGAACCTTTTTTTAGATACCTGAGAGCAATGCAATAGGTACACCTAGAATTTAATTTTTTTCTCTAGGCTATTAACCAATTTGCGATGTTGTAGTATGTCCTCGCTAATATTAAATTTATTTCTTAAAGATTCATTTCGTAAAATATTTTAAATTTTACGCGAAACGCTACAGCTTGCTTCTCTCTGTTCTGGAATGCGGAGGTAAGACTGAGAACATCTGATTTCCCCAAGGATGGTAGAATTGTAGTACTACAATGAAGGCTTTATTAAACACATTAACAGAGACTCACCATCTTGGTAGATTAAAGTTTAATCAATTTACCTATACTCTTTTGGATTCACTTTTAATTGATATCATACATACATAGGTAAGTCAGGCATTTTTACTTGAAACCTAAAGGTAGGTACATCAAAATCCTCTGCTTTCTTAAACGATGGGTAAATGTTAAGTAGTCTACGTCACAGTCTTCCACAGTTTTGCATTTTGATGTTTCAGTTAGCGCACGGAATTTTTTATGTCGCATTTTATAAAATCTTGAATAGGAAATGAGGATCAGTCTCTTAGCCAATTTATTTTATCCCGGGTAGACAGCTTAAGATTAAGATGGGTTCATTTTTACTTAAGTAACAACAAGAGAAAAATTTAAAAGAAATGTTAGCTTAAAGTTTGTTTTTGACGTTTTCCTTTAGTTAAACATATCAAAGTGTTTTAATGGAATAAGTAGGCAGATAGGTGCCTATAGATTGGTATTCCTTTGGTGTTTGCGAATTTCTGTTGTGTACGTATCCGTTGAATAGAGAGACGCTAATCAAAGAATAAATCTCGGTACGTAGGTACAGCGTACGATTTATTGCGATCTGAGATTTGTTTCAGGCTCGCAGGACGCGAAGCGGCCGCCATAAACATTTCAGCGAGCCATTACTGTAGTCCCACGGAGAAAATAGCGTCTTAGTTCTTGCTTTCAAAGTTTTAAAGGAATTACTGTTGTTTCCGCCTTCCCCTTCGACACAGATTGAATAAGACTCGATGTCATAGGTCAAGGTAAGTTTGTCCAGTGTTCTTTTAGTTTGGGACTTTATGAACCTTGAACTTCTTTCGTAACTTTATTGATAGCACGGTCCGAATCCGATATCTAGTAAACTTCATTAGATTTGCACTAGGTACCGACGCAGCTCTATAGTTTTTGGTTACGTTTACCGAAAGACTAGCAAGGACCTTGTTATTCTTCTATTTGTTTAAATGCTGAAAGATTTACTTTTATACGTACCTAACTTTAGAGGGTAAATCTGTGTCACTCACTCTACCAAACACTGGACCCATGCAAATGAGTGTTAAATCCTCTTTCCTGTAACCTATACATGTTTGGAACAGAATAACTGGCGGATAACGAACTGCCTTTCAAAATGAAGGATCTCAAGATATGAGGGTTCGTGAACAAAGAGCAAGGTCGTGTCTTCGTGTAGCGTACACACACAGCCAGCGAGGATATGAGTGCGGACGTGTGGATGAATGAGTGTTCCTTCATCTTATTTCCATATCCGCATGTCAATTGCCACGCAGTAATTTTACTTTGTTGTAGGAAGAGCTCCGGAATCAGATTTTTATTGACGTTTCATGCGGATATTGTTTGAACGTCGCCTTTGTGTGTTTGCGCCGGTTTTGTTTCACGGAGCCAGATATTTTTGGGGTGTCACCAAAAAATAAATACTTACTCTATTGCCACGTAAAAGAAAGCCGTTTAGGAAAGAGCACAGCATATTTTTGGTTAAATGCTTGACACGGTACTTTTTTTGCGGGATTGTTCGAAAAAGTTACCGTGTAAGCAACTCAAACGTCAACTGAAGGAATACAGGTTTCGGGTTTAAGTCAGAAGAATTCTGAAACTCTTCTCTCCAGCAAGAGACAGGGAGTAGGTAGACATTTGATGACTTTCCAAGTAAACAAAAGAGAAAACGGTTTAACAATTATGCTGCTATTTTAGTTACATACTTACCTACAACTTGAAGCACCCGCCTGTTTCCAATAGCCATGTTGTTGGGCCTGTCAAAAAGAATTTAAGACCATACCAATTCATAATAAGACGGCAAATGTGTTGTGCTGAAGATGAAATTAGCCGTGTATTGCAGTTAATATATCACCGTCTCTGACAAACGGATGGGTTCTCTCAGCTACGACATGATGAATGTTTCTCTGCACATTTGGTGAATTCACTTGCCCGTCTTATCAAACCGAGGAAGAATAGCGGAACAAATGGATACAGGTTACTAATTTAAATTGCCTGCCTCGTTGCTCAAGTGACTGCTGAACATAAAGTTTCTTATCCGGCGTGGGGCCGGGCAATGTAATTAAGGTTTGTTTTTTTTTGTAGAAACACCTACCTGTTTGAATTTTGTACACGGTTGGAATTCAATTGACGACCTACATTGGACATACGTAGGTAATCGAGAGGTGAGACATTTTTTAAGGTGGAAAGTCGTCAATGGAGTGAAGAAGTGTTGAATTGGACTTTTACTGATTAATGTAATTACTGAATAACCCACTATGGTTTCCATAGCCACCCTTGTCTACACCTTTTGGGTAATACAGCCATAATATTAAGTAGGTAGGTTACATTACATATGTATCATCATCATCATTTCAACCGAAAGACGTCCACGGCTGGACATAGGCCTCCCCCATGTCGACGCTTGGTGCGACTCATAATGACCGGCCTTCTGCGTCTCGCATCCATCGGATTCCCGTTTCCACGTTATGTATGTTCCTATTAAATTAATTATCGAAGAATATTGTAGAATAGTTGGCAGTATTGTCTAGTTTACATAGGTTAAGTAAACGTTAAAGTAGCTGGCAACTACTGAAAGCAACTAAATTATTCTACCAATACAATCATAAACGGGAAAGTTCTAGGTTCTGGTGGAGTACTTACGAGTAAGGCTCAGTTTAGGTAAATTTAAGAATAATAAAGGTGGTATTGAAGTGCTTTCTAGTATAATTCCATTTTACTGGGTGGATAACCTACTTGATTAGTATTTATCTACATTTTATTATCAAGTTCTACGAAAATACCCTGCTAAAAGCGCCTATTCCAATTTATTCCAGACTAGCTTCTGCCAGCGGCATCGCTCGCGTGATATTGGAAAATTATCCCAAGGAATCATATTACTAGGATAATACGGACCTATCCTATTGTGTGTGGTAGCCATAGCGGAAGCTGCACCGATGACTATGACATTGCCATTATCGTGAACTCAGCTTATCGCAGTCAACTGATGGATATACGCCTATCTCGAGCTGCTCCTCAAAACCCCATCCTCCGCCCTCCACCTTCAAATACACATAAAACTATGACTGTGACTTACAAACACCTAAATCACCGGTTTCCAACACCAGCAGTCCAGCATGGTTATTTTTTCCTCGACAGTATTTAGTAGACACTGGTCTACATTGGCCAGGCTCCAACGTTTATTGCTTCATTGGCGAATTAATGAAAGAATGTCTAACATCTGCCGCTGTGTTCAGGCTCTATGAAAACTTGGGAATTAAGCGGGAAATCATTAAGCGGATGAGTGGGATACAGTTGATTTTAGCTGGAGGTTCACCTTTTTTAAGAGTAGTGAGCATTTATCCAATGACTTCTCCCGCTCTAGGGCGGAGCACAAGGGTGTGTTAGACTTTTACTGAGTAAAACCACATCTATGCAAAGTTCCCTTTATGATCCAGGCAGGACTATGGGTTTCCCTTTATGAAATCAACCTATGGCCTTAGTAGATTTCGGCCCTCCTTTTACTGACATCTCTTCCTTCACCTTGTGGTGAACCTTCAGCTCTACGCGCCTCAATCTCCTCCATCTCCTACCATTCTATGAGAATGCGCATCCTACACCAGCGAAAATGCACCTTCTGCCATCCAATTGAGCCAATGAGAAATACTTAGTACATGGCTGTCTTCGCTGAGGGACATATTGTCGTGAAAGTTTTTAGTACAAAATACTTATTCATATTCTTTATTGCACGCAAAACTTTAAAATCAGGATAGCTGATGTACCTACCTACACAGGCGAGGTTAGATAACCCACAATTGGTTTTTCTGAAAGCAAACCTTATATAAATGGTATAAAATTTTGCACATCAGTACTACATATTAATGCTCAATAAGACTTAATAATAATTAATATTGAAATAATAACTAAAAAATAAACTAAACAAATATGTGTACAGCCTGCACACAATACCTACATAAACATACTGAATTTATTAAATAAAATCCTATACAAACATATTTATGGGTTATATTGACAAGACCTGTTCCATATATTATGCTGTGATAAATATGAAATTATTATAATTAAGAGAACTGAAAATATAATAATTATGACACAGACCAACGGTGAAAGAACTTTAAGCAGTAGTTCCGGAGCTTTTACTCTGAGCTTTTTTTATGTCAAAGGGACATAAAAAAACCGGGCAAGTGCGAGTCGGACTCGCGCACTGAGGGTTTCGTACCAACCTACCTATAAAAACAGTTTAATTCTCGAATCGAGTCTTGAAGACTTTTCAATTTTTTTTTCTTGTGACGTAACTAAAAATTTTCAGTTTTCAGACTTTTCCCGATATTAGTGCTATAATACCTTGCTTCGTGCCAAATTTCAAGATTCTAGGTCAACGGGAAGCACCCTATGAGTTTTGATTCCTTTGACAGTGTCGAAATGTACGTTTTTTGCAACATAAACGGGCGTATCTTTTTTTCCCGTCAACTTACAAGTTTGATTTTTGCACAACTTCAAGGGACCGCGGATTTCAATATATGGTTTTAATTTCAACTTGATACCTTCACGCGTTCCTGAGAAAAAGGGTCTTGACAGACGGACGGACAGACGGACAACAAAGTGATCCTATAAGGGTTCCGTTTTTTCCTTTTGAGGTACGGAACCCTAAAAAGACATTCTAGAGTTTTACGGTAGAGACCGCGTAATAATTAGACATTAACTCAGTGCGGTGAGACGGAATATGAAGAAGTTTTTGGATGCTCAAAGGTCAAGATTAAATGGACCTCAAAACACTAAAAATATTGTTTTACTGTTTGAATCCCCAACCGGTCCTATGAGACCGCGCTGTTATTGTTTTACTATTGTGTCTCGTTTCGCGGGTATGTGATAGAAATAATCTAAATAATCAGGAGTACAAACATCGTTCACTATAGCGTGCAGAGGGATCTGAGTGATCTCCTGTGACGGATAGGCAGCCATTTAAGCTGAGAACGGAAGGAGGAAATGTAATCACACGGGTATTTACGAAGGACAAGACTGAAACGAACCATTCATTAACCATTCGTTGAGCTTGACAATGTTAGTTAGTGCGTAGAGTTGCAGGACATTAGCATTCAGATGGAAAAAGCATTTGAGAAGTGCATTGATAGAATGAATAAACAAAGAAAATAAGAGTAGATAAAGCATAGCATATACCTCTGTATCATCATCATCTGCCTAGCCTTTTCCCAATTATATTGGGGTCGGCTTCCAGCCAAGCCGGATTTAGCTGAATACCAGTAATTTACTAGGAGCGGCTGCCTACTAGACCTCCACAACCCATTAACTGGGGTAACACGGTACTTCATGGCAAGACTGGAGTCAGATTTACTGGCTTCTGACTATCTGTAACGACTGCCAAAGATTTACAAATGACAGCCGGGACCTACGGTTTAACGTTCTTTCCGGGATCTGAGGAAACTCGGTATGAGGAACGCATTGATAGAATTAATAAACCAAGAAAATAAGAGTAGATAAAGCATAGCATATACCTCTGTATATGCTATATGAAACGATTATTTCTTTATCTCTTTAGATGTGGCCTGAAATGAAACGACTATTATGGCGACTCGCCATGATGCACCGATTCCATATAATTTGGAATCAGAGCAGGAGGGAGATGAGGTATCTCATTCGTAAACCTTACCAGGACGTAATTCAACATCGAGAACATTTCACGAGAACAAATAAACTGTTTAGTAACACGTAATTCAGTTTATTTTAAACTTACTTACTCGCTGTTGTTATGGGAATACAGCTGAGTTACGCTGTTTTGTTGTAGCTTTTCTGTTCAACAATGACATACGTATTGTTTTTGGTGTTAAAGTTAACACACGTAAGTACTCGTCATCACTGGTTCAACTTTTCGTGTTTTATTTGTACAACTCTGCGGCGTTTCATTTCCTATCGAAAAGAGACAAATTGACAATGGCGTAAGTTCTGCTAATGCAGTAACACTCTATATATATGAAACTCATAGTATGGAAAAGTGACATGCTATTAAATAAAAATTAAGAGGGCATATTTGGCGTAGTGGTTAAGCGATTGGCTACTGCGGTGCATGTTGCGGGTTGGGTTCCTGTACGGAACAATTATTTTTATTTATTTATTATTTTCTAATATTTGCATGATCTATAAAGTTGTGCTGAGTTCGGGACCTGGGTCTCTGGTGTATAGCACCAACTGCAACCAAACCAACGATATAGAATTGGAATTAAGCGGGAACTACATTTGACCGACGCACACATGGGCCACGCCTTATTTGTACGTAGAACGACGTTGTGTGGCGTCGCGTGCGTGGCGTGGATCTTTACAAATCTAGTTGTCATATAAAATGTATCGAGACCAACGCGCCTAGATCGGCGTACGTGGTCCACGTGTGAGCAATGTAGTTCTACCTTTACTATTAGTGGCAGTATTAGGCAAGCTTTTATTTAAAAAAAAATGAAAATGGTTTTACCTATATATTTGAAAATTGCTAAACGTTTCCGTTCAGCGACTTCACGTAGGTAAATATGACGTCTGTTACCCAATTACTAGCCAGTAGTAATGCGTACTAGCTGCTTATCGTTAATATTATTTGTGTGTTCAGTCACGATCTCCGACTGGGGGATAAAAGTGTTACGTATTAATGTCGTGCGGACCGCGGACGTGTCACGGTCTGATTGGCAATAAATTCGTCCGGTCGCTCGGAAAATAGACCAAACAAATGTTATAATTAAACGCCTCATTAACGCACACTTGGCTTTCAAATTTGGTGATCATGCTTTTGTTAAATTAGAATAACGACGTGGATTTATAAGTTATACAACCAAGTAGGTTCTAGCTCTAGGACTATTAATGTGAAAGAATGTCTGTTTGTTTTTTTTTAAGGTAAGAAATCATGGAAATCATCGATATGACTTCTCTATCAGACTTCTACTGACTAAAACCTACTCTTGTTCCTTTTTCGGCCTCATTCCAGGGCCCCGGAGTTACTCCGGCAGCAGGCGTCTGGACTCCCAAAGTTGGGCAGGAGCCGATGTAGAGAAGGCAGCCCCGGTGTCCGTTCCAGTTTAGGGGCTAGACGTCGGAAGTGCACATGCACTTCCATACATATGTTGTTTCTTTACATACATCTGTATATGAAGCTATTTAAAAGACATGGCTTTTTTGCGATACTTTTGTTTTCAGTAAACAACTTAGGAGGAGAGCCTTTCAATTATCCTGTAACACTGTATGTTTTACCTGACGGTAAATAGTTAAATTCACTGGAACCGTAACATAACTTTCCACTCAATAGATAACGGTAACAGTAGGTAATTCTTCACTTTACTCAATAGACCGTTTGCAATTAGGCCCCAGTCAATAACCATTGGCAAATCAATCGATTTATTATTGTTTTTATTTATAGAAGCATTAGCCCGTAAATAAATTGACTTTTGACACTGGCAATGTTGTTAAAATGTAGACATTAAAACTAAGATTAATTTTACATCGTTTACGCCGAAATTCATTTTCAAAGTTACGCCGGGACATTATTGTTTTATGAGGCCTATAACTTTCGCTTGGTTGTGGCCGTGCTCTTTCGCTGTAAAAATATTCGATGCTCGCAGATATAGTAGTGAAAAGAGAAAAAATTTCATGTTGCAGACGTGACTAATAAAAAGGGTAAGTTGGGTGGCTCCATAAATCGTCAGCCTACGGACTTGGAGATTTATATTTCTATTAGGGGACTCCTAACAAAGATATCTGAGATAGCCGTGCAATCACAAAGTTGTGTGAATAATGTATGCGAGCTATTGTCTCGAGTGTTTCGCCTTGCAGATTAGTTTTGTAGTGCAACGCTATTAAGTGCAAGTTTTGTGTTGATTAAGGAAACTCCAAACTAATCAAGACACTCTGAGAAATGAGGAGTCATCGATCAATTCACTATTGCGATCCGTTCCAGCTTTGCACAGGTGCAAATTATACACATAAACCTTTCTCGTTTATTGCTCTTCTATATGTGAGAGCCACATCAAAATGCGTTGCGTGGTGTACGAGGTGTTAGTATATGAGCGGACAGACGCTAAAAATGACTGTGTTTTATAACATATAAAGATTAAACTTAAAAACTTTGCGCAGTTCCTCGCATTTTGTTTAAGAGAACTAAAGGAGTTAATCGCGAGTTTTATAATGCGCTAAAGTATATGATTCACTGCAGTAAACTAAATCTGACAAATATGCATAACTTATTCTTCAGGATAAATGCTTCGGACGGATAGTTTGTTCAAAACAGTATAGGTAAATTAGTATTCTAAATTAGCTAATACTAATTTAAAATAACATCGAAACCGGACTAAATATTTATGCAATCATTCTGATTGTTTCTCAGATTATTTATTATACTTACAAGCAACGTTTGACCATTACCTATAGTGTTTTAATTTTATAATGAAATCTTTAGATTTTCAGTAACTTGCTCTTCATATTTTGCAAACATTATGTCTTTGTGCGTCTCTTTTGTATGCAGTTCGAGAGCGACTGCGCTTTAGGTCCTATATCGTCTGTTTTTATATCCTGAGACTAAATTGACAAAGGTAATATCAAACTTACTATAGGAATGATGACAGTTCTTTTGTGTTGTAATGTCATTTTAGTCTCAGGGTATAAAACACAGACGATAGTCCTTTTAACTAATGTTATCAATCAGAAAAGTATCTACCTAATAATAATATCGAATATCATCACGATCTTTGAAGTTATCAATCTAACAATTCTCCGGAAATGTAACTTGTCATCTGTGACAATGACAACTTACAAGTAAGAATGACGTGAAAATGAGAGAACAAACCGAGAAAAATGCTCTGAAAGGAAAATCGTTCTCTAGTAAGGTTAGGCATTGCGATAACTTAGGTACATTTGAAGCTTAAAATAAATGATATCAAAGATCTATAATGATACCGACAGCTCCGAAATTACTTAAGGATCCTAGCAAGAAGAAAATAAACACAGATAGATTGCATTATCATCAAGTATCTACTTAAATAACAACACAAGCCCTTTTCAATTAGTAAAGAAGATAGAAATAAAAACTGACACTATTAACTTGGAACAGAAAACAGAACTGTGAGCTAAACATTTCAAATAAAATTAATTTACAGTTTCAAATAAGAACAAAACAATTTAGTCCACTTTATTATGAGAATAAAGAGTTGTGCAAACTCAATGGTGCGAGCAATTTATCGATGGAGATGTTTGTTGCTTTTCTCTGTTTCCGTAGCCAGCCTGAGAAATAAAAAAAAAACAATGCGGCTTCCGCTTGCGAAGACAAAGTTTTTTTCTCGACGCCAGAATGGCTTCCGGGTGCACTAGTTCATCAATCATCGTATTTTCGGCTGACGAAAATCGAGGAAACTTTGATGTCGCAGACGTTGACAGCGGTGAAAAACAAACATGGCGGTTTTTGCCTGATTGCTGGAGGAAGTTTATCCATTTATTTTTGGTTTACATGACGTCCTTTTAATCTACTGTGTCTTAGCAGTTTGAATTCAGACTCAATTAATTGATCATTCATTTTCTAAATATAGAATGAATAGTTGGTGGCATGTTATTGTGCCTTGATTTTATTTTGGTGGGTAAATCAGCAGATCAAATGGCTGCGTCCGCTTCACCTCTGGGTGATGTCAGATTGTTACTGACTAAAATCCCACCTATTTCCTTCAGTTTCCTTTTGCGTTCCGCGATGACTCTTTTCAAATATTTTGCAGGCCTAACAAGCATCAGCTCTAGCGGACTACGTCAGCTTTGCAGCATACCATTACGTGTGGAACATCTCACCTTTTTTCTGAGTTGGGAAATCATCAACTTCGCCTACTCTGGGGTGGTCTTACCACTTGAATTTTTTTTATCATTATCGGCCATGTAATGTTCCCACTGTTGGGATTCAGACCTCCTTTCTAGGAAAGGGAGCCGCTTGAGTAACTTTTATTAAATTAGCTTGTCTTCTGTTTTCTTTGTAGCTTTTACTGCCAAAATATAAATAGAACTTTAAAAATGTCAGACCACACAATTAAGCCAGCTGTTTTGTCGCATTACAGCCTTTTCATAATATAAATAAGAAAACGCTTTTATTAATTAATTAAAGCCACGTTTACTTGACAACGTTCTTAGAGAGATACTTATTTGTCTGCGACACTAACATAGGTAATTTCTCAGACGAACGAAAATATATCTTCATAAGAAGTTTCAAGCTTGAAATCGTGCCTAATTGAATTATTCAGTTAATTGGATTAATCTCTTTCAACATAACAAATAGAAAAAGTTTGGGAAACTTGCTTGTTTGACGTAATCGCGTGAAAGGTTGAGGCGATTTCGAATTTTATTTCAATGTTATTTAATTTCAAATAAATCTGTGGTTTTAGGAGCCCAAGTTTTGTTTGAATTAAAAATAAAAGATTTACTGTATGCTGGTTGTAAGATAAGCGAAGTTATATATTACCGACCTATTATCTTAGGGTTTACGAATGAGATACAATATTAAGAACAAAATAACTTCAATAAAACATTTCAAAATACTTAGGCTTGAAATAAATAAATAATAAATATAAATAGGCACAATAATCCTTTTTCAGTCCAATCTAAAAGCATGATCACTCGCCGAGTAACGAGTTGGTATGAATTACTTCCCTCACAGCTAAATTATCAAGCAAGCCTGGCTTTAATTCCACTTCCGCTAATGGAATTCGTTCACTTTTCAACAATTCACTGTCCAGCTTCTTTCTAAAGAGCTTTGGGAACGTTTTGTTTCTGACACTTAATCAGACCCCGCGATTGTTACGTTGATTATACTTAGGCAGACAATCCAAAGCTCCCCAGACTCTACCCCAAGAATACTCAACTTTATCGATTTATATCTAGGCACACATTTTTTTCAGGACACTGTTAACACGTTGGTATATAAAATACCACCGCACTGTGATATATGAAAGCTGAAGTCAAATAAATACAAAAATAATGGGCAGGCTTTCCGAAGTCATGTATCAATTTAATGTCTACCTAAACGGTTCTGTAGCAGTATCGTAAGATACTTTAGTAAGGGGAGCTCTACGGTGTGTTATTACGGAGGAACATGCCCATTAGAAGTATTAAATTTAAGGTCAATACACTGTTACAGGTAAATATTAAGGGTCGTGGGGTGGTCTCCCAGAAACCGCCGAATGTTTTCACATACGTTTACAATTTCACACACCGCTGGTTCTCTTAATTAACCCATTCAGCGTATTTTAAATGAGTCGGGATTCACACGCAAAACTGCCCTAATTTGGAACTTATGTCGTCTTGAACTGAATTCATTTGCTTGATCCAGACTGCGGTTTTGTTTACACCAACTGATTTTATGCCCTTCGGACTTAAAGTTAGAAACTGTTTTGCTGCTCACAATTTCGAATGGAAAGTTCATCGGAACGTTGATCGAGAATTAACTCTCTAGCGTGTCTGCTGTAGCAAGTTAGCAGCCACGAAGAAAATGCCATTATCTCATACAGCTGAGTTATTGCGTGAAACAGGAACTTCCTCCAAGCAATGCACGTTTGATAAAATGTATCGAGAATGTGGAATGCCGGTTACTTATGTGGTATTTTCTGTTATTTCGTTGCCATTTTGTAATCTACTTAATGAATGTTGGTTTATCGTTTTGTGTAAATAAATAAATACAGGTACAGCAGTACCAATTTATGTGTTACAATAATATTTTACCGCCGTCTTTTTGTAGTAACTTGGTAAAGCAGATTGTTATGAAATCTTAGAAACCCAATTAGGTTATTCAATCGCGTTTCTTCATGTGAGTACGTCTGTAACGAGCCGAGTGTAAAAACTTGGCCGAGATATCCAAGTTTCTCACTGGACCGAACTCAAAAAGAGTTATAAGTTATAGGAGTTGAATCTACGTGACTTTAAAAGAGCAGAAGTCGACTGTACTTTACATTAAGTTTCGGTTAACGCGAGTCTAATTAAGGAAGTTTCCGCGGGAGTTTGCTAATATTATAAATGAAGAGGAAAGGGGCCAAATTCACGCTCACCCCTGGCTGTAATGACATTTCTTCTTGCACTTGAGAGTTTTATGTTTGGTGCAAACTTCCCATCCAGTTTCACTAGTTTGTTTCAAACGGTAAACTTTACTTGAACGCTTTCGTGAAAGGTTTTGAACAGAATGAAGTAGACACAGTTTGAATTGATGTTAAATAGATTCATATAACTTTCTCCAGTAGGTAAGTAGCTACAAGAAATAAAGTTGCACTTGCCACCTATTGACACGAATAAAGAAAACTTAGTCGTAACAATTTAAGAGACAGAATAGTAGGGATGTACCTACTATGCTTAAGGATGTATTTAATAGGTGTTTTCGATTGATAGATTAGTTCTAGGTGTTTTTGGTAGCTGGACACGAACTGTTGTTCGACCACATTACCTGATTGAATAATTTAGGATCTGCTTATCAGTACATGAGACGGTAACTATACGATTATGATAAGATAGTTAAAATATTGATTCATTCTTTCAATTTCATTCGCCACGTTTTTGAAAATTTTATCGATCTCTGTTGAAAGATGAATAAAACTTCTGCTGAATAAAACTTCTTTGGCAACTTGATTCATCAGAGGTAACTTTGAGTACTCATATACTCGTATACTTTGAGTTTTGAGGTTTGACACTCCGTGTCCGTGTCTACGGTTACGGTACATACAAGGTTACGGGATTGTTGGAAAGAGTTACCGCGGTTTTGGAGCGCAAAGGGCAATTAATAGAACACGGGTGGGTTGTAGTCTGTGAAAGTCTAACAGTCCCTTTCGCTCCACCCAGACCGGGATGTTAATGAAAAATAATTACGATGAGATTTTTGTTCTGCCTGCAACCTTATTATTATACCAATGTTTGAGATGAATCATAAAATACTGGTATTCAGCTAAAATCCGGCTTGACTGGAAGCCAAACCCAATATAGGTGGGAAAAGCGCTGAAGCGCCTGAAGCGCCTGAAGTGAGTCATTCGTACGCTCTACCATAGCCTCTCTTTCAGACCGGATTAGCTCCTTACTAGCCTGAGTACTCGGCAAGTATCTCTCTACAACAGTGCTATCATCTGCATACCCATAGATACCGGGCAGCAGCAGATCGTTGATATGGAGCAGGAAGAGAGTTGCAGAGAGAACAGACCCCTGAGGAACTCCGGCATTAGTTATCATGGGCTCTGATGAGCATCCGTCGACAACAACTCGGAGGGACCGTTCACTCAGGAAGTCTTTTATCCAGTTAATCAGGCCAGGAGAGATGCCGTACGCTGGAAGCTTACTCAAAAGGCTAGCGTCCCATACCCTATCGAAGGCCTTCGAGACGTCTAAGGAGACTGCAAGTCCTTCCCCATTCTTCTCGAGGGCCTCGCCCCACAAGTGAGTGGCATACACTAGTAGGTCCCCAGTTGACCGATTGCGACGAAACCCGTACTGTCGGTCACTGAGGAGATCGTTACCTTCCAGGTATGCCATGAGGCGCGAGTTCAATACACGCTCCATAATCTTGCAGAGTATGGAGGTTATTGAAATCGGCCGATAGTTGGTAGGATCGGCACGACTGCCCTTTTTGGGCACGGGCTGCACGTTGGCAAGCTTCCAGGACTTCGGCACTATACCAGTCCTATATGAGAGGCGAAACAAGCGTGTCAGAACAGGAGACAACTCGGGCGCACATGCCTTGAGAACAATCACTGGAATACCATCTGGTCCACTAGCCTTATTCACGTCTAGACGACACAGTGCTCTCAGAACCTCTTAGCTAGTGCTCTCAGCATTAGAAGCTGTCCCGGTGTGAAGTACTGCCGGACCTTTGCCAAAACGCCGAGTTTCCTAGCAGCTATCTTGGCCTTGGACTCAATGAATCGCCCAAAGTTCAGATCGGAGGAAATTTCAACTCCCAAGAGCTGAAGGCGGTCGGCGCATTCCAGGGATACATTCCGAAAAGCAGGAGCCAAGGTGAACGGGCTCCTTTTAGCGGTGAATAGACACGCTTGTGTTTTGGTGGCGTTGAATCCCACCAAATTTGCTTCGCCCCACTCGGAGACTGCCTGAAGTGAGTCATTCGTACGCTCTACCATAGCCTCTCAAAGCACAGGTCCGATCGTGTGTGGAGTACTGCAGCCACATATGGGCTGGAGCTGCAAAATGCCACCTGGCAGCTTTGGACTCAGTGGAAAGGCGTGCAAAGAGGCTAATTGGGGATCCAGATTTGGCTAACTCCAATCTACAAAGCCTTGAGCACAGGCGCAGGGTAGCCAGCCTTTCGGTTTTTTACAGGATGCATTTCGGAGAGTGTGCGCAGGAATTGCATGAATTGATTCCGCCATCCCGTTTCCACCATCGGACAAGCCGTCGTACGGCGGGTATCCACCCTTACGTTGTCCAAACCTCTACGGTCCGGACTAAACGTTTCGACTCGTCCTTTATACCGCGTACATCGAGGGACTGGAACAATCTGCCTGCTGCGGTTTTTCCGTCCGATTATGATTTGGGTGTCTTCAAGGCTGGAGTGAATAGGCTTTTAATAAACTAGTGCGCCTCACCATCGACGATTGCATCACTGCTTACCATCAGGTGGGATCGCAGTCAAGCACTAGTTTATAACCATTAAAAAAAAAAAAAAGGCTAGGTAGATTATGATGTTTGAGATGAATCATAATGATGTGTTTTAAGACAGTCGTTGTCGTCGACGGCGCGTAGTGTTCCACGCGCGTAGTACCTAGTAAGGTCGCTAAACGCTAGGGCCACGAGGATTTCTGGTAGGGGTATCGTGAGCCTGTAGTGAAAAAGTTAACTAATCGAACACGGGTAGACTTTAGTCAGTAAAAGCGTGACACTCCTTGTCGCTCCACCCAGAGAGAATGGGCCTTTATCCACCACGCGAACCCAGTGCGGAAAGGTGACATATCGGTTTCGTCACGTTGTTTTCCTTCAACGTTTTCATGGCAGTGGTGGTGATATTAATTACACAAAGTAATGAGCCAGGCTGGGTTTGAAACCACGACTTGTAAAGCGGGGCCGTTACCACTGGACCAATACTGCACCTAAGCATTACCGTTCTGCCTAATACCCGTATTGAATGAGGTTACAATTACATTAACAGCTCACTTTACGCTTATTATAATTTCAAAACTTTACTCAACTTTATTATTTTAAATCTGACTCTTAATTCCTAAAACAGTTTAGCTAAACTTATTCAATTTAATCACAAATAAAAATTTCCTTTTCGCCTAAGGCTTGTCACAAACAGATAAGAAGTCCTGAAGTGTCTATCCAGTTACATCAGGCTTTTTACATAGAATAACTCCAAAGTACCCTTAAGATAAGTTTGTTCGTAACGAGCTTAAAATACCGGTTTTGATGAAGTGACATTTGATTTAATGTACCTTTAATACTAATGGTGTTCCCGTCGCCACCAGCGCTTGCTTGTGGCTTTTATAGTTCATTTTATGGACTTTAATATGAATAATGTAGAGTTAAGGGTAGGTAGGCAAAGCCTGCTTTTTCTTTTATGTTGTGTGATTTAAATATCTGGTTTTTACACTGTATCGTAATAAAAAGGATTTTATTTTATTTTGTTACGTTACAAGTTGTAGTATGTATTCAGTTGATATTTAAAAAATCAGCCAAGTGCGAGTCGGACTCGCGCTTAAAGGGTATCGCTCGTAGAAAAAAAGTGTTGAAAAAATCACGTTTGTTGTATGGGAGCTCAACAATATTTGTTATATCTGTTTTTAGTATATTGTTATAGCGGTAACTGAAATTATCTATGAAAATTTCAACGGTCTAGATTGCTAGACAGCCTTTACTGTGATAACTTGGTTCATGATGACAGACAGATTGACAGCGGAGTTTTAGCAATAGGGTGCCGTTTTTACCCTTTGGATATGGAATCCCAAAAAGAAGGGTCTAGAACAAACTGCCTTCTTTATCCTTTAAGTCTGAACGGCTGAGTGTAACCCAATAAAAAATAATCATATTCGTTAAGCTGGTAATAAGCTCAGGTAATTAATTGACTTGCCTACAGCTGTAGTCAACCGAAAAATGCAAACTAAAAATAGTTTCAAATGATTCATTTAGAAGTTTTCTTATAATACCTACCTTCATGAAATAAAGGCGCGATCTACGAAAAGATGCTCTTAAAAAGACTCGGGAGACTTGTTATGTTAATATGAATCGATCAAAATACTTTTTACTTTACTAAAGCACGCAGTAAAAGTTAAGTTCTAAAGACGTCATAAAATATTTCTAAAACTTATAAAGTCAAACTTTTACTGAATGGGGATCTTTCGTAATAAGAAGAAATACTCGTAACGATAAACAGTAGAATAGTTTTAACTTATATTAGAGTAATTTTGGTAGTTTAAAGGGATGATTTTTTTTAAAGTTTTCTTTTTTAGAGCTAATCTTATTTTCTTTAACGATTTTCTCTTTTTACACGATGATAGCACTAAAGTTCTTGGGATAAAGCTTAGGTGTAGTAGAAGTAAGATTACAACATACTGAAAGCTTAACTGTTGCGTAAAATTCATAGTTAACTGTAAAGTTGTAGCGATTTAATGTTACTTCGTCCATTATAGCTGTACTACACTTTATGCGACACTAACGCGCCACGTTACCTCTCCGAGCTTACAAACATCGCGAACAAGAAGAAATAAAGTTGAATAGAAAAACTCTTATAAAACAGTCGATAGGAACAGAGGTCATTAAAATATAAGAAAACGTTCTTCAGTTGCGCGTAAGGACATTTAACTCTGAAAAGAAAAGAATCGAATAATCCCACAGGAAAAACATGAATGAGAATAAAAAATGAACGCTTACTTACTCATCTTAGAGAGCTCGAAGAAAAGAATTTTTCAAATTAAAATTCTCAAAACACTCCACATAAAACAAGCAAGCAATGTAGCTTCATTCATTGTGGGATTTTTATTACGTAATAAGACGGAATTCAAATGGATAATCTCAAGCCGTAAACGAGCTGAAGAACACGAGCGGCATGTTTAATATGATTTTTCCATACAAATAAAAATGGCGAATGGTATGTAGAGACCATCGTAAAGGACGATTGTTGCTGCGAATTATGTGTGCGCACAGAATTGTCAAGTCACTCGCTCTGCTTGGAATAGCTGCTGGAGAAACTAGATTAGATTTGTCTTTCACTAGCAAGACATGCCGCAAAATATTCACACCATATTTTAACATCTGCTCCACGACTATATGAACCGATTTACGTGCTCTACATTAAAAATAAAGCAAAAAAAACTTCGAATTAAAGTGAATTTTCTGCTTCCAATAAAACGATTTCCTCCCTCTGCTACTGAAAACGTGATTTAACATAAAATTTTGTTTGCTTCTGCTCGAACAAATGTTTCCACTCTCTCGGTACAAGCTGAACGAGTTGTGAAGTTGAAACTGTCTATTAAAATACGTATTGAACACTCAACCGACTTCTCTGGGGAGATAGTATTTTACTGTCAAGTGTGTACTAACGTGGACCTACGTCTTTGTGGGCTTTCGTCAATATCAGCTATTACATGTACGTATATTGCATACTTCGTAACCAGTTTATGAAAACAATTCATCGTTCTTGCACGTTTGCTAGATACCTACTTGTATTTTACGGTAGCTAGCTCAGTGACACATTGCTGGCTCTTCGCCACGACCACGCTGTCTCCTGTCTACCTACTCACATCGTCACACCACCCTCAATCGGTTTTTACGACTTTTAGCGACCTGATAAGCAACTGATATAGTTTATGTCTCCTGATCCATTTCAAGTACGTGAAATCTTTTAAAGAATTCGTAGTTCAATCAATCATTGGAATCGAGAGAGCAAAGAATACTTGTAAAATATTCTGAATCTTTTACGGCTAGCTGGTTCAGCGAAGTGGTCAATAAATGTTAGTCACGGCCTAAGAGATTTATTGGCAGACCACTTCTAACGTTTCAGGTTCTAGAACTAGGCTTGGTTCTTACCAAGAATGGATCGGATAGCATTTCATCTAAAGCTAAAAGATGGATGTTATACCTCTGTACGTCTCGGCATCGTTCGGCCACAGTAAGCTTACTTACTATAAAGTGCTTCTGTATGTAAAACGGCGTGACATCGAAGGCTCGGCATGTGAAATACCTATAATTCTGGATCAGAAGCTTCATAACTGTATATAATTTTATGTGTTCCGGGTAACACAAGTACTTTTATAACCAGTTGATAGTGTATTCTATATTTATTATCGTCGTAAGTGGACTTTTATTGCTCTATTTATTTATATATGAATTGTACTTAATACATTTTAAAGTTATGTAGTATGTGTGGTTTGGGTTTGTAACTACGTTGGTCTAAGAGTGTATAATTTATATACAGAGTGTACAAACATTGACCTGTGTGTTCAGTTGTCAATACTTTATAATTCATGAGTTGCGTGGAACTTGGGGCTCAGAGTTTGGACACGTCGCAAGTCTAGGTACCGTAAAGTAGGAGCAACTTGTGTAGTTGTGTGTAACATCGTCTTTGTTCTCGACAGAATCTTGTAAGCGGTTGGACGTAAACTGTTTATCAGTAAGAGTAATGAGCTTTACTGAATGCTGCCATAGTAGTAAAATGTTATGCTTCCGGCTCTCTCTTTGGGGAAATTCGAAGCCAATTTTTGTATAGATCTTTATTTAGCTTCGAATCTTCGTGTTCCAGTTTATATTTTGTGGTTGGTTATCAGTTGTTGCGATGAAGGCGGTGGAATATTCACAGACTTTAGCTTCAATATTCTTTTTGAAGACAAAATTGTACAAATACCTGAAGCGAAAAACAAAACGCATTCCGAAAATTCATAACAAAAGTTTTTTCAGCAAAGAATTGCATGATTACTTTGAATGAAAGTAGTTAGGTATCTACCTACAAAAAGACGCTTTGTTTCACCTAAATCGTCCTTCGTCATTTCTTCTCTTATTCTCACTGGAAAAACTTTCATCATAAGATGGCTGATCTTTATTACTTATTTTTCTTTATCATTTTTCTCACGCCTCGTGTCAGTCGGAGATATGGCAAAAACCCTTCCAAATAACACGGACGCCTAGACGAATTGTATCAGCAATAACAAATAAAAGACAACGCAAAACCCTGGCATAATGTGATGTAGCAGGAAATCACAACTAAAGCTACAGACAAAGGCGAGAAGTAGGGTAAATAAAGTTCCTAAAATAGACCATGAACCGGCTAAATTTATCTTACATCAAATATGAAAAGTGGTTTAACGATAAAACTTCTGTCCGTTTGAACAACATTGGAGTTCAGAGTTCCCAACAATGGTGATTGTGGAGCAGATATTAAGCCACTTTTCCTTGCTGTTTTACCTGCACTTATTTGGGTCCGAGAACTCATTTTATTGTAATAGTAATATCAACTGAGTCATAAATTCTGGTTCCAGTTTGGACTCGTGATTTTAACTTCATAGTTTTGCTTTTGTTCAGATAAAATTTGCATAACCCACTAGATGTCCATATGTTGAAAAGTCTAGTGAGATAAAATAAAATAAAATATGTTAAATAATAAAATAAAGTGATTGATGAAGCGACAGCGTTTTAAAAATATTTTCTCTAAATAATAACATTGTATTCATGTTAACAATAAATGTTTTCTCAGCCCATAATAATGCAGCACTATGAAGAAATAATAGCCCCGTGGTCGGTCTAGTAAAGTAGGTAAAAGGGTAGCCTTTAGTGGGACGAGCACAGTATTATACTGAGGTTAACAATAGGTTAGCATAGAACCTTAATGTTTCATACATGGATTAATGAATGGGAAGCCTGAAGGCACAAAGAAGCATAATGAGTCGGTTCTCGCACGGCTCACGAGGGTAAGGAGACATTGAGTTGAAACTATACCTAGTGGATGAATTACCCCCACGTAACACTCCCCCTCCCCGCCGGTACACCCCCCGCGCCCCTCTCGTCTCGTGCTATGCAATGACTTGCGATCTTGTTGTTCGACTTGCTAATGAGTTCTCGATTTAGCTCGAGACCCGCATTTGCAAGTACCTACCACGTATTTTCCTTCTCATTACTTATGATGTCTTTTGACGTTTACTGTCAAAACTTCGATGTGTTTCAGCTGAGACTTTCTTATACCTACTTGACGCCTAACTTATTGATTTGCCTTATTTGAAATTTGATTAGTCGAATGAAATACTGTGTGATATCGTGATCGAGATTGGAGTAAATTGTTTGAATTTTGCCTAAACTGAAAGGATGGCTTACAAAAATTTAATGTGCTTACAACATGCATTGTATCTGATTAAAAACATGAATAGTAGGTAAGTACCTACTTTACCCCGTATAAACGTAGTATTTCTCGTTAGCTTATCTTATTAAAGTTTTGTTACTATTCCGGTGTACAATAAAGTTTAATCTATTCTATTGTAATTCTAGAAACAATGAGACTGCAACAAACAAAACATAATAATTACGTCGACTCAATTATTGGCATGATTAACTTCGCTGTAGTTGAGTGCTTGTAGCAAAGGACACGATATGATTGCATACCCGCAAACGCTATTCCTCCGATAATCTCGTGATTATGGACAATACAGTTTTATTGTGTCGGGATATAAGGCTTCCATATCGTCACCTAGGGACGAAATCGAAGAATTCTGCCACAAAGCGTTAGGGTTGGCAATGGCATCCTCTTAGAATAATATTAGCAATAAAGTACATTTTCGTTCGCAGAAGTCGCGTTGGCTTACACGCTCAAACATATTGACTTTGTTTTTGTATGTGCAAAGTTTTTGTTAATATCTTGTCGCATAATGAGCCCGCAGTTATTAAGTCACAGTCGTGCTTGTCGATCATTCAGTGCTATTCTAATGGCAGTTCATGTTTTGTTGGTTTAAACCAGAATGTTAAATAGCTAACTGAATATTAATTGCCACTAAGTAAAATAATTATGTTTTGGAAAGTCAATTATGATAATGAGATTAAAAATACAAGTCGCATACACTGAGGCGTTGTTCTAGCGCTTTTTTAACATCTCAAGGCATTGGTCGTGCTCATGATAGAAGATGTGCGCAAATATACCGCAATAGCCATTTATTTTTAAAGACAACTCGATTAAATAAAACTTTTGCGTAATAGCCTCCTGCCGACAGAAACATATCTGAACCGAAAAATAGCCGGAGGCATTTGAAAAGCTGTGTTGATCAAACATTGGAATAACTTAGGATTGTTTATGTTTCCGCTCAGCGGAGCCCTAGCGACTAGTAGCGCGGTTTCTACTATCACACGTACTCCAACATTGAATCAAAGTTGGCCACAGTTCGCCAGCACGCTCCGCCAGGAAATACGTTCATTGTATTTTATGTTACGATAGTTTCCCAAACTTACAAGTGTACAGGGAGATTATGAGGCTCATTTATTGTTTAATAGCTTTTTCCTAGCTCGTTTGCGTTGGAAAAAAGTTAAAAGGAAAACGAAAATAGAATGCTCTTGGGTAACTTGGAAATACTTTTCCATTTCCGTTTTTGCGTGCGATGGCAACGTTTGCCAATGCATGTGTTTTCCGGGCTTACTTTTTGCAAATGACAAGATGACATTATGATAAAGTCGAGTCACGATGAGTGCTTTTTAATATAATATCTTTATAATGTTGTTGTGAATAAACGTTACGGTCAATCACCGTTTAGTCGGATAAGTATTATAGGTTTCATGCCTTCAGACGATTATGAAGTTGCCTTACAGTCGACTGGTTGGAAACACAGTAATTTCTTGGCATTACTGAAAACCACGAACCCCTAATGCGTAGTATTAGCTAGCATTATACGCTCAGATACGTTTACGTTAGCCGAGGTGACCCGAACATCATTGCAGTCTGAGAGTCAAATTAGTTTTTAATTTGTTTGTGCTCATGTATTGTCATTTTCAGGCAAAATTATAATATCCAGCTATTTACTTTGAGTTGGTTTTTGGTTTAAATGTTATTAAAGCTGGCTTCTCAGAAAAATAAAGATTTTCAGATTAATGCTGTTATTAGAGATTTAGGATATAACCATTTAGGTAACATAGTTGACCCTGACACAGCTAAAAGTGAAAACTGCCGTGATGAAAATGAAAATAAACGAACACGTAGTCTATCCGCAGCTTAGTGATTTTTAACAGTAGGGAAAATTCAGGCGTCCATTTGTAACTATCAGTTTCCGGGCTCCCGGCGCAGAGGGCGCTGCGTTACGGCACTCCTGTGGTTTCCTAACTACCTTCTCTAAGAATCACGTGATTTACGCTCCTGGAACTTGGTGCTACTACTGAAACGGTTATATGAAGATTTGTTGAGCTCACAACTTCACATGTTTGTGAAGTCTTCCCGGTGCGTATTCCTTAATTAATATAAAACTCCCACGTACTCTCTACACAATGTTCAAACGTAAAGAAAAGTTTCAAAGTAAGGTACCTACTCTGTTTTTGAGAAATAATAAATGAGAACTCCATAAGCTTTAGATTCTTTGTTAATTAAATTATTTAAATGACTTTACTCTCTCAAAGTGCACGCTACTAAATTATTTGGTAGAATTAAGTCCGCTGAAGCCTTTCTGGCCTTTAGTGACGCCTTCAAGAGACGTTTAGTAGTCAGAGTAATAAGGACGATAAGGTTTTCTTCTGTTGGACCTGAATAGGGCGGCAAGCTCAAAGAAAATGATAGTTGGACGTTTTTGGTCGGAAGTATTTTTCTTAATGATCTTTTTTATTTTTAATTAATTTTATGTCTCGTTTAATGTTGTTGGAAGAAGAATTTCAGGGAAAGCATTGCGGGCGTTGCGTTTATAATTATTAGTCTCAGAGAATATGCTCTGGTTTTGGCTTGGAAAAATATTTTTAAAGCGTGTTATTAAAAATGTAAATTATATTTTCTTGTTGACCGAGTGTAAAAGAAAAATACAGCTGTATCAAAACGTTGCCCATTTGCGAGGGTTTACAATTATGAGACTGTTGAAAGGGTATATTATTTATAACACTAGTGCTTGTTAAAAATATTAAGCGGGGAAAGCTGAACGATGTCATCATTGACACTAGCCTAGCCTTTTCATTACAACTTAATCCGTTTTTTCTGTTTTATATATGACATGTTTTTATTTTTACCTTCAAAACTTTTGAAACTTGAGCATTGTTTTTATTTAATACTTTATTTTAACCATGTATAGAGGCGGACTTAACCATACACAATTTCTCCCAGCCAACCTTTAGGTGATCAGGGATTATGAATGGTGAATTTTTATGCAAGTTTTCACCATTCAATTTAGGGTACAAAGCAATAACATGGTAATAATGTGCTGGTTTGATGAAGAAGCCGTGGAGCATACGGTGGAGGTATGCCTCAGGTTCAGTCCATGGTTCGAAACGAGAGGTAATTTGACCCGATCGTATCCTTCAAGAGTGAGGGAGTGTACATTCTCATGCCCCTTCAACAGTAGACATTCCGAGCGTCGGGAGTCACAGAGCGATCTCTAGCCATCGTAGGTGCAGAGTTGCAGACGAATAGCAATGAGTAGCTCGCCGTCCACTCGTCCTATAAGGACCAAGCTCGAGTTGACAAAGAGATGTCAGCAAAACCATACGGGCCCAACAGAGCCGATGGCTGCTAAGGCAACTGAGGGAACATTTAATGTGGTTAAAGTCTGACACGCTCGGGAGAGCGTGTCAGACTTTAGACTTAGACTCCGCTAAGAATGCAATAAGTTATTTGATGGTTTTCCAATCCAAAAGGCCTTATTAATACTTATAAGACTTTAGTCAAAATCATTGTGACTAAGTCTTATAAGTTAAACTAATAAATGGAACTGATATTCAAAAATAATATTTAGTATTATGTAAAAATAATAAAAATGTAATAATAAAAATAATAATTATGTAAAAATATTTATAATTCAATTTTATTTTTGGAAAAAATGGCGGGCCCCACAAGGCTCCACAGGTTAAAATAACTGAAAAAATCTAAAGTATATAAACTATAATCGTTTTTGTAACGCTCGAGGCTTGAATGTCCATCTTACATTGTCTAAAGGATAAGCCTTAAGCTTTTAAGAAAATAAACGTGCGAAGGTAGGTATCATACCTTCCATTTCAATAAAAAAATCTATTTTAAAGTAAAGAGACGATATTACGTAGACATCAGTTTACATATTCCGCTTTCTCTAAGTGCTTACTAACCCGAGTCTCCTTGTAATATTTAAACGGTACTGAGATCTGTTCGCGCTTTTACGAAATTATTTAAATGAATCCCTCATTGGAAAACAGGATAAAATGAACTTTATGAAGAGAAGAAGAGTAAAACTACAATTTTAAGAGTTATAGTCTTGGTCACTTTTTATTTCTATTACTGATAAAATTACTGTACCGGGAACGAAAATAATTGGGTACGTGCCATTTTGTACCAAATAATCACATAAGATTATTTTCACAATTTTTGGCTGTTGTTATCGCTGACAGAACGCACCAATTCGACTTAAAAATGAATTTGGCAATGTATGTAACTATGACCAGTGATAAACAGTAACTATTCATTAATCTGAGCCAAAATACTTTAAACAATAGGAGTGGCTATTTCACATAATTAGGACATTGGTCTTATTTATGTGAAATAGCCACTCTCAATTTTAAGGTTTCGTCACTGATATAACTTGTCTAACAGGCTAATCTTTTTGTGAAATAAAGGATTCTCTACTTTAAACTAGCACTACTGCACTCTTAGAGCCGGCCACCTGGTGACTTCTTGCCGGTGAAAAGTGAATCGAACCTATCAATAGCGGGAGTGCTAATCTTTCGAGCCATCTTCGCTTACTTTTTCATCTTCATTCCAAATCTTTCAGCTAGATTCCTTAAGGGGGATGTTCCAGCTTAACCCGCGAAATTCAAATTTTCTTACGTTTTTTGCAATTTGAAAGACAGTGATAAGTTGTATAAAGTTAAAAATACTTAAGCGGCTGTAAAACGTAACTAGTTACATAATTATAAACATAAAAATCATTAATACAAGCCTCCAAGCTCACCTAAGTGCAGGAACGATTTTTTCGAGGTCAAAAACGTTCCTGCAACTAAATGAGCTTGGAGGCTTGTATTGATGATTTTTATGGTTATAATTATGTAACTATTTACGTTTTACAGTCGCTAAAGTATTTTTAACTTCGTACAACCTACCACTGGCTTGCAAATTGCAAAAAACGTACGAAAATTTGAATTTCGCGGGCCAGCTGAAGCATTCACCTTAAAGTGACTTCTTTTTGTAAAAAAATGAACTTTTTCATGGCAGGAGAACTGGATTAATGAAACTCGCTTTGTTCGCTCTTTTATTCATAACATTAGCATTTTTTGAAGTGTAACTCACGATAGCTGTACGATTAAAAGAAACTAACCTATCAGAGCCGGGGTGTACAATTACAGATCGTCCGTTATAAGTTGGCGAGATACACTCGCCAACTTATAACGTACAAAACATACACTCGTACAAAAATAAAGGTTTTAAAAAAATTAATGCCAATAACTGTTTTTAACAGCAATAAGAACTGCAAATTGCATTTATTTTTTTAAAACCTTTATTTTTGTACGATATTTCAAGCGCCAAAATTTGCAGAGCCTAACTTCACACTCGCCAACTTATAACGGACGTATTGTACCGAGGTTGTTTCGCTCGTTCTCCGATATTATATTTTTCTAGATAACACTCTTTTAGCATTACTACAACGAATACTTGTCCTATTCTTTGATAGTCGTGGGTATCAATAAGTCGGTGTCGTAATTGTATTTTAATTTTAAACATAAGGAAGAAGAAGAAGATTTTACACATCATCTTTATTTACGAGTACTTTACTAAACATTTATTTCTTATTGCGGATTCACATTGGTGAATATCAGCCAAATTTTGGTTCGCAGAAGTTATCCCGTTGTGTTAACGTTGGTCTAGCACTCTGACTGCGCATGTTATGTTGAACTTAACTGATGTATGCCAGTAACTTAGTAGCGTCGAGCAATGTAGATTTGATAAATCTGTTCTAATTGAAAACTAAACTTAGACATTAATTTTGCAGCTGTACTAAAGAGTTTTTTAGAGAAACGATAAAAAAAATTGAAAAATACTTTAAGATATCCTTCATTTTATAAATCTGACATGTAAGGAATTAAGGCTAGGATTCTTTGGAAGTTACCTACACCTACATTGACAATGAAAGTACGGGTTTAGTACGTTCCGAACGAATCATATATTTTTAAAATGTTATGTTAATAAGTAGTAGTCTTTTAGGTTTTTCTCTAGTTAAGGGATAGTCAAGTTTCGTCTATTTTCTAATATGTCTGTGACACTGATGTAAAAAATATTTTAACTTGTTCGTTAAAAGAGGAGCTGTTATCTAAAAATGATTAACTGTCAAAAAACATTCAAAATCGTATTTAAAAGCGACTCCATAATAATCTTAAAAACTTATTTAATAACGTTATGTATTTTTTGTTTGGGCAAAACAAAAGTTCATTCGAGTACCGAATATAAACTTGGTTATCCAATTTTAGGTTTGGATTAAATTGGCTGTGACAGACGGACAGACACAGAAAGCCAGACCGAAACATAAGATCATATAAGGAAAGGTATTGTTTTTTAAAAGGACGTACGTAACATTAAAATCTAAAAATAGACTCCTTTCAAAGCTTTTCAGAGAGAAAACAAGAGAGTACAAAGATAAAGTTTTCGCAGCTCGCTTCTACATCCTTGCTACGACGTAGCACAAGCCGTAGACCCTTTGCTACGGCGTAGCAAGGGTACCGGAATGGATTCTCGGGTGATATCGAGACTCAATAAAATTATACTTTGACAGTCGTTATGGTAGTCCGAAGTAAAAAAATCTGACAATAGTCCAAAGAGTACTCTATCACTGGGTAATAGAGGGGAATTTAATCTATCTACGTAGGAGAACAGTAAGAAAGAATTTTTCAAAATTTACTTCCTGAGGGCAATGATTTCAAAAGGAAGGATGCGCCCAACTGAACATTTCATAAAAAACTTTATACTACAAGCAAAAATAGCGACATCTGTAATAACTCATTCGAATTACGTGACAGCCGCATCGCACAAGTTTTTGACGTAACCTTGTTAGAGCGTAAGCATTTTTTTCGTAATTAAAACAAATTTAGTGAGTCTCAATCAACTTTATTTAAAATTGTAATTAACTTAAGATTATAATTATAAGGTAGGTAGGTATTAGAATATTTAAAAGATATTATAAAATACGAAATAGTTTACATAAGTATGCATGTGAAAAACATAGCAATATTACTGTCCTTTGAATAAAACGCTCTTTTTAAATTTTTGTCTCTCAGTTCCTCTCCCCGTGTTTTCCGTGATAGACTCGTGATGCATTCTGACATTTTAAATATATTTCTTAATGATTGCTCGAACAAGTTGCAATCTATGATAATGTGGCCGGTTGATCGACAGAGTGCAAGTTTAAAGCATTAAAAGTGCTTTTTCCTTCAAACTTTGCTAGAGTTTTTGTGGATATTATAGTCACTTTTTACCATAAATTGGGGTCTATCACAGTGTCTTATATTTTTTTCGGTTTCTAAGCATGCTTTCAAACAGGTCAGGAGAAGGAAAATAAAGTCCAGCAATATTTGTTAATTCTATCAGCCTATGAAAAAATAATTTTTCGTTACTAGACTGTCTATACAAATTTCACACTTAATGGTTTTCGATTCGACTCGCTCACGGTGGGTTCCGTACCAATATCGACAAAGAGTTACAAAAAAATCACGTTTGTTGTACGTTTTTAGTATTTGTTGTTATAGCGGCAACAGAAATACATCATCTGTGAAATCAACTGTCTTGCTATCACGGTTCTCGAGACACAGCCTGGTGACAGACAGACAGACGGACGGACAGACGGACAAAAAAGTCTTATGATCTATCGGTTTAGGTAATTAACTAAAGGTAAACAATCTTGGTATATCTTTTTATATTAAAGAGGTCGAATATAATATACACAAAGGATATTTAAATTTAGTTTATTACCTAACATCGATTTAAGTAAATATTCGCAAAGATTTTTATATACAATTTATAGACAACTTTCAGATAAAAAGACATGTCAAGATTGTTTACCTTTAGATAACTACCTAAACCGACGGAGTATAGTAATAGGGTCCCGTTTGGGTACGGGACAATAAAAATAAGAAAATAAATATCTATCGCGCTTTCACGACTAACTAAACTATTGAAGTAATTTCGATGAAATTAAATGTAGGTAAGCTCTTTTATTTCGAAATTCACACGGAAGTAGTCGCGGGTGAAAATAGTAGGTTAAAGGTCATCTCAGTTAGCGTGAAGAAAATGAAAGAAAATAAAATTTTCAGTTTCAATTAGGTATCGTTTCTAAGCTTCTAATTTTTTAAAATCTATTTTTTACCCTTGTTAAATATAAAACAAATTAGATAGGTACCAAAACTCGAAATTAAAAGTACTAAGGACAACAATGAAATAAAAAATACGTCCGTACAAGTTTACTTCGTGCACTTCGATGGTCCAGTAGCGGCCACACAATGGCCGCCATTGTGAAATTCGGTAGTAAAATATTTAACGCTTTAAAATGTGATTATTTAATAACTTAGTGGTAACAAAATTAATGTAAGGTTACTTCCAGATGATACGATATTCCATGTTCCTTTTTAACCTTTGTATCATAATTTTTGCAACCTGTTTCCACACAACTAGGCATTGTTATGACAAGCAAAATACTCGTTGACTCTCGCACACGGACCACTGTCAAATGAGTCACGTTGGCCCTAAACTGCTATTTTAGGGCCAATGCGCTAGTGCCATTTAGTCACGCGGTTGGCCTGGTCCTTACGCTAGTAATATATATGTCAATGCCTGAGGGTGTCTAAATTTTCATGAATAAACCTATTTTACCGCGAGCAAAGCCACTTGCAGAAGCTAGTAACCAATATAACCAATTTATAGCATTACCAATACGATATTGTAATAGTAAAGTAATATAGTTACATATTTACCATAACAACGTTTTAGGAATCCTAGTAACAAAATAAGCTGTATTGTTATGTAATGTAATTCTTTGTTCAGATTTTTATTTATTTAATTCTATCTCTAAACATTGGAATCGTAATAAATTGCCCCGAGATACGGATTGTTCGTACACGTACATTGCAATCCAATTATTCCAACAGCCTTAAGCAAAGTATTTAAATGTAACAGTCTCATATACTCGTATCCAACAAACGTTATGATAGCAGAAGCGGTTAACAAAACGCTTACTCTGTTACGGCTCTAGATTTACTAGCTTACGGTCTAGGCTTTAATTTTCTCAGAGTAAGTAAAAACATCCATTCTTTTTATGAAAAGAATCGCTGACTCAGTTCTGATAATGGCCGCCGCTGATTGTACTGACACGATGAGTTTATATTTTAAACAAAATCTGTAATCGATATTTTATATAGACTATAATAATATTATAGTGCCATTATGCGGCACATTGTGTTTTAGTATTCATAAACGAGCAGACCTGGGAGAAGAGCCACACAAAGCTGTATTTATTCTGCTACAACGTTACGCTTTTAAACCTTTTAATATTTGCATTGTGGTAATATCATGATATTTAAGTGAAAATTATCATTATCCTTGCGATAGTAACGGATATTGTTATTAAAATACATTAAAGATAATTCGCGTGCGGTCAATATAAAATACATAACCCTCTTGTTTCGTTGTCAGCTAAAAATAAGTTGTACTAACCTGATCCGTTTTAGTTTTCCGATAATAATATATAAAGCATTGTCCTAATCCAAGATTACATAATGGAATCATGACCCACGTCTTAAAAGATTTATGCTTTCACATTTACTGTAAGTAAGTAGGTACATTGTGTGATATCGAAGGAGATCGTATGACCTATTGGTTTTATTAACTTGCGAACTGGCTGAAAAGTTATCCTTTTTTAAAGATTATGCGAATATAAATTAGGTCTCTGAATTTACAAATTGGAGAAGAAATGTTTTTTTTGTAAGTCAGATGAGTTAGGACATCTGTCAAGCCGCTTTAGTGTTTGTATTGTGATTAGCTTCTACCCGCGGCTTCGACCGCGTGAGGATATCTAGGTTTCTCCATACAAACTTAGGACTCTGGATTGAATGTTTATATTACGACAAGCTTCTGCTAGTGGCTGCGCCTGTTTGAAAGTAGGTTTTTCTAAATATAAATTTTTGACACCCGTTTCATCCCCGTAGGGGTTAATTTCGGAAACTCCTCTCCTAGTGGTCGCTTACGTCTTAAAAGTAAACACAGTAAACAAAAAAGTTTCGGCTGTGCATTGATATGCCAGTCAGTTTCTTCTTTTATAACTATATATTGCAGATAAAGTATAGTGCTTCTAGAAATAAACCCGATAATTAGATACTCAATAGTCTTTGATTGCTCTCCGCCCCTAACTATTGGTAGCTACTTAGTAGTGGATAGAAGATCAACGTTATCCATGTCCCCACACAACGGGTTTTGACCTACAAATTCAGTATTCAGGTATTCCGGTCAGATTTCGGGATACCTGGGGAGCACTTTGGTATAAACTAAAACGTGTTTAAAATTCCTCTTGCGGTCCTCGAGTAATCAAAGTTAGGAAGAATATAATGAAGCTGGTTTATTTGATACCTGCTCTCTTGAGATTCAGATTTTAGTTAAGTGTCTTGTAAATTGTAAACCTCCTACGATTTACTGTTATTCTCAAAGAAAGTTTGGTAATTATAAATTATTTTATAATTATTTAGTTTGTTTACCTTACGTAATACTGGTTAGTTCATGATCTAATTAAAGGATCTGGAATACGTTGTATAGATTCATAATATAAAAAAAGTCAATTTGTTTATTCCAATTGTTTGTGTGAACGTAACGGAAAGTTCCGATCCGATTACGTATTAACTTTTTTGAGTTGGGGATTCATCAAATGACTTCTCCCTCTCTAGGGTGGAGTAAGAGGAAGTTTCTGACTTTAACTGACTAAAATGAATGTGTTCTTCAGTTGTCTCTTGCATCCTTTTGGCCCTAGCCGTTGCGGATAGGAAACTACTCTATCTCTGAGATTTTTTATGTCCCATATTTCCACTTAAAAAAAAATAGGATTTGTGGGTTTAGGGTATGAGACTGAACCCGCAGGCGATAAAGTAACCCTGTTACTGATATTTTAATAGTACACTGAAAAAAGAAAACTGAATAAATCAGACCATACAGTACGCGTGCGAGTATCTATATAAGTTTCTCACTCGTATACCTGAGATATCTGTGTACCATTTTATATTCCTTATTGTAACGCTCTTTTTACGATTCTATTGTATATTGCTGAACCCTACCTAGATAGTAAAGGACCTACTCGTAAATATTCAAAGATCCGATCCAGCATTTCCAAAGAATAAAGTATTACACTGTCTTTGATAGTACGGATCGGTGAAGGCTATAGCACGTAATACAAGGCGCTTTCTAAATATTTTATATGAAAATGTTTTACAGCTAAACATCCCCTAGCTCCCTCTGAAATAGCTCTCTGGTAATCTCACCGAAGTTATTCATTTAAATTTTGTTTGGGGCAGTGTAAAAAAAGCCTGTCCTCTTCATTTGTTTCTAGGTCGTACTACCGACGTATCAGTCATTTGCTGCACTTTTACGACGAAACGCTGGACCAGCGAAACAGGAGCCATAAGACTGCAATACACATTTTATCTATCTATTTTAATGACAATAAATTTGAGTATAATGATCTCAAATTTATTAGTATTAAAATAGCAGGTCGACATTAAGAATGCCTTCAATTCCGTTAACACAGGGACACCTTGTTGACAGAAGTGCCCTAAAAGAAATACCCTAAAATTACCGTTTTCTCTACCAATGTTATAAACACCTTCCAAAATGACTTTATACGGATAACCTTTTCGAATTGTCGATTACCCGTGAACAGGGAAACCCTCTGGAACAAGTCATTTCCAGTTTGGCAAAAAATCCAAACATTCGGCAGCTAAATTAAATGTTTGGTATTTGGATGATGGAACCCTAGCAGGTAATGGAGATACAGTTTTAAAAGATAGATACATTTAGATCCATTGGACTACTTAGCGCAGTTTATCACTCCCAAATAACTGAAGGACAGACTGTAGCAAAATTGAACACAATAGCATCGAATATTCGAGTCACAGAAATTGCTACCCTGTTCTTAGTTCTAATTCTCTAAGAATACGTTACTGAAACGTCGGACTACCCACTCACGTTCATGTCAAATCTCCGTTTGGTCTAGATTTCTAGTGAAATCGTGGCGATACCCATTAGACAGGGGTCGGGAAATGTCGACTGTGTTCCATTAGAAGGCGACAGGCGAGGTTTGAGGTCCGCTGAGACGCCTCAGATGGCTGAAGCGAAAGGTAAATGTCATGCACGACAGTATAAGTGACGTTTGATAAGCTCTTTGGCCCTATGTGTACCTTTCGACCTCTGATGCCAACCTGATCAAGCACCCAATGGCGAACCTATATATGTCTGATAGACCTTACTTCAAACCCTTTTATGTAGCTGTAAATACGATGTTCCCCGGTGTGGGCTTCGTGATAGGTGGAACTCAGAAAGTTGAATTTATGAGTAAAACTGGATATGGATTTTATTTTTAAGGCTAGCAAATAATACCATAAAAGTGGAGTTAGCGTAAGCTATCGAAGTTCCTAGTGAAGTTTATACACTTCGTTTGCACCTAGAGACCCTGCACCTAACACCGTAGGCTTCAAACGCGGTCGCCGGTCCAGCTGTGGCAAAAACTGTAGTTAGAACCGAAGTTAAGTCCCAGATTAAGTGAAGGACTACAGCGTTTCGAGGGACCAGTACCGTATTTTCTTATACTAAGACAAACACCATATCTTCAGCAGTTTCAGCCAAGAAAAAGGACAACTTAAAATGCATACATACACATAAGAGACGCCTGTCTTGCAAGCGTTAAACCACCACACAGTTAACACTATGTAGGCTAATTTGTGAGTGTTACAAACGCCTACAATTCAACGCAACGCAATGTGACGCCAGCACACCAAACTAACTATCCCTTTAACGAATCAAAATGCACAGCCATTTCTGAGGCAAGGATATAGTTGAACTCGCCAGAAGGTGTTCGACTTTAATTATGGCGGCGATGGGGCCTGAACCGATTGTACCTCTCCTTTTCGTACACCACAAACTCTGTTTGTTGGTGAATATATACTGGCCAAAGAGGCACTTCCCTCCATTGATTGCCACTTCACAGAACAGGCTCTACAACTAACAAAACTTTCGTTGTGCAGAGTTACAACCATTGGCACTGGCTACAAGTCCTTTAATAAGCACCTCTCTATCTTAGGAATTAGAGATAGCCCACACTGCAGAGCTTGCTTTGAGGAGGATGAGTCTGCATCTCATATGCTTTTAAGTTATCTAGTCTGCGCTGCACACAGGGCAAAGTATTTCGTAACACCAGACACTCTACACTAGGTCAGTAAAACTAGGATGCTACTTGCCTTTCTTAAGGAGCTGGGATGGATCGCTTAAAGTACTACAACTATCCCACTCATATGTAAAATGAACTTTGAACGTAGAGTTGTGGATACCCCGACATACAACACTATATAAGTCATTACACCACGTGTGACCTCTAAAACAGAAATTTTAATCTTGTGATGAGATTTTGAGCTACTAATATTATAACTAGAATTTGAGGTTTTTGCGTTATAACATTTTATTCTAGTAATAATACTGACATCAAAGTCAAAAAAAGTTATAACTACGAGTGTCATCAAGTTGCTAAAGTTTAATAAAAATTTTAACTAAAATATAAAATAATTTCAAAAAGTACGCAATATCGTGGAACACATACGAATACGATTCAATCGATGGGTATTATTATCCTCTGACCACAGACCTTCACTAGTACAGGTTTCCTGGGGAACCCTGTATATGAGTATTTGTGTGCCCATAACAGTACAAAAGGTGTTACATAATATAAATAAATTATGCATTGGGTTTATGACGGTACCCATATTAGTTGCCTGCCGATTCTGGTGAACCATAATAACTTGTTTTTGTTAGTGGCTTTCACAACTTCCATGGAATAATAAAGAGTTCGCTTTTTGTTAGCAATATCAACGTAAATATTATTTACTTGCTGCTTTAAACGGCTTCGCCTGCGTGAGAGTAGAATAATATTCTATTTCTAAAGGTGCATGTTCTAAGACAAATATTCTAAAGGACACAACATTTCTCTGTGTGCCAAATTTTATTCAAATTAGTTCAGCCGTTTCATAGTATCATACGTTCCACATAAACAAACATCCATAGATAAATAAAAACTTCAGCTTTCATAATATTAGCGTGAGTATATCCACTTCTGCATTGATTTTTAATGAATAGTTTAACAACGTACAACAATAGATTGAACTATCAGCTTATTTCAAAAAGCCTAACGTTATTTTAATTGCCGCCTCTGTACGTAAACATATGATTAAAATTAATTCAAGGGGTGGGTTAATGACAAGGCTGAAACGTGACCATACTCAGAATGTGTACAGGATCACCTTCAATAAGGATTATGAATAAAAGGCTTTAACGTTGACAGATGTGTTTGTTTACATTGTTAACCCGGATGACAACAGGGGTAAAGTGGGCAGGAGATTAACTAGGGAACAGTAATTGTGGTCACGGATCAAATGACCACTTTAAGCCGACGACCAGTGCCGTTGATACAAATCTTTCGGTCTGCCTGCATCCTCTCTCTATTACTTTTTATTATTTTTCACTTACACAATACCCTCTCAGACAATCAAAGGAAAGCTATTGTGTTGAAAAAAACTGTTTACTTTCAATTGAACTTTTTTAATTAGTCTTTTAGCTGAAGATTTACAGCGTAAAATGTTTTTTGAATGAGGCTGAGAGATTAAAGATTTGATAGCTACAAGGCTTTGTATTAAGGGAGATATTTCTTTTTTCAGTGCAGGTAAGTAACCTGTCTCCGAAATTTCTGATTGGCTTAAGATGTTCTTTTGAAGAATAAAAACTCATCAACGGAGATTCAATATCAACCACAAATGCCGCCGAAAATTTTAAAACTGATTTTAATAAGAAATAAATTGCAAAGAAGAATTGAAAGCAAATCGAATTGAAAGCACTAACTTTAAATACTGCATTAAGTTCACGTAATAGTCAACATTAATATACTCTATTGAATCTTTATGAAGCCTTTTACAAGTAGCAGCCACAAAACGCAGTAGGTACATACCTAAGTGCTTTATTTAAAAAATGATTATACTCGTAAATATAGGTAAAAATAATAGCGTACGTGTGTATTCTGTACCTACATCGTAAATATATTATTACATTGCATCCATTGTCATTGCTATTAAGTTATTTCTAACAACATTCGTGTTTCGCTATGCATAGTTCAGCACTGTCCAAACTTTCCAGTTATAATAGAAATGGATGGGTAGCACGTAGAGTGAACTCACGAAAACAAGTATAGTTGTGGTTGTAGCGGAAGGCTGTGGCGCTCTCTATAGCGGAATTGTGACGTCAGAGTCAGTCTACATCGTCCACGACGAACGTTTGCGGCCCCGAGTCCCCGACACACGCATCCGGGACCACGAATCTAGGCCACAACTTACAACAAATATTATGAAAAAAACGTCACCGCAAAATGCGGAATAGACCTAACCTACTAAATTAAAGTGCATCGCAACCAAGGTCGGTGACCGATCGCAATCGGCACGCGACGGCAGATCACTAAACGGTTAGCTGAGCCGCATTCTGCAATTACTTGTAATCGAAAATTGACGTTTGCTGGCCCTCGTTTCGACACGATACTTAGCTGTTTTTAAACGATTTTATTTTTATGACACAATTACCCTCGGCTGCTATCAGCAATGATGCAAGTATTTGGATATCTTTAACCAGATAATGACATCGATATTGATGATTAAATTGCCTTTATAAGTCGTTTTGTTTATATTGCAAACAGAGACTTAAATATTTTTCATTAAACTGCTTGAGATTCTTTGATGTTGTGCATCTTTGTGTAAATACAGATTATTTAGTTTTGATATGAATTTTAGGGTTTGATGAACTCCTCTCCTTTTATTTGGCTCAGGACTACTTAGAGGACTAGAGGTATCTCATATCGGTTTCACAAAAATCAAATAACAATGTGGCATACCCTAAAATGTACCAAAGTCTCAAGAGATCGAAGGAAATGGAAAATATGTCAGTGAATTCCTCGTCAGGCCAGCGACTTCTGCCAGCAACCCGCCGCTACTTATTTCACGATTTTGGAACACGTTTTTGCGACACATGCTTCCAACGCTTCAGTTGTAGGTCGTAGATATTAGGGTCACAGATTCCTTGTACCTACTGGTTTTATCGTACATTTTTTCAGAGTTTTCTTTGCAAAAGTCACACAGGCGCTTAAAATAAGTATTTAATATTGGTATAATAATTGCTCAGCAAATAATGAATAAGTTCGCTCGCGGCGCTACGGTGTCGGCCGCAACTGTTGGCGCGTCATTATTTAGTCGTCTCGTGTAACGCGTCGTGTACATCTGCGACTGTTACTAAAGTACCGCTCACAAGAACTGATCGCTTCTGCTACGTTACGTTCGTAAAATTTTATCACTCTTTTATCCCTTTCAAAGTGCGAAGCCCAAGTGGTGCTAATGCACTTTGTGCGACCACGTGTGACAGGAATATGTTAGTGATAGCTTATGATAGCCCACACATCGCCCGAATAAACGTGATATGAAGCATTCAGCTGAAAGGTCTTGTGTCCTTTTTATTTGTTCTTCAGATTAGTTTTTGAACATAACATTTTATTACAAATCCCATTACGATCTAATGAATAAATTATGAAAAAATATTTCGCAGACTTGCTACGGCTGCTACAAGATTATAATTTAGTCATTAAATAGTAATCCGCAGCGCATTAGGATTGAACCGAAACAAAATTGAAGACCTTTACTAATCGATATACAAAACTTTTAAACTTAAATGTATTAATATAGCTTGGGAGTTGAATATAACGAGCTTAAATTAAAATGTTTAATGTAAGTTGGCAATTTGGTTATCACAGCAACACAGATGCAATTAATTTCAAATATATTACGACATTCATCCGGCATCCGGATTCCACTACAATTAATCATTTTATTCCAGCAGCAAGCGAATTAACATATACTTCGAATACAGATCGTCTGATAGCAGGAATCAGAGTACTCTTTGAGTTGGTTCGGTAAATAAAGTTAAATTGGGAGTAGGTAAAGTTTGAATAGCTGAAGATTTGATCGGGGGAGGAAAAAGTCGAGTAAAAACAGGATACAGATTAATTGGGCTGGTGAGACAGAAGCAGGTTCATCCTTGTAGCCGGAGGATTGATTAGACGGCGTCGGCACGGTAATTAATCGACGCATCCGGTTCTATTCCGCTTTTTGTCTCGCAGGGTTTGATTGAATTTTTCACTTCGCCGCCAATAAGTTGGGTGAAGCAATCAATTTACTGACACTTCATTAGCCAAGAAAATTACGTGGAACAGTACAAAGCGGTTTTGTAGCATACAGTATGTACATTTCTTACACGTTGTCGCCTTTATAATTTTCTGGAGGTAAAGCATACCAATACACACAGCGTAGGTATATGTATGTAGGACGTACATAGAGACCTTATTACACAATCAGGCACCTATGTACGTTAGGTTAACAGTGCGATGGATCTCGTGAATCTATCGGCACAGAAAGCGAAGTTTTGCACAGCTTCAGCAGATGTAACCGCAACTAAAGATAGCTTTGTTGATTTTCAGTTCCTCTGGTATCGGTTAATTTCGCCCATCAGGGTTGTGTAGCTTATTTTCGCAGAAAATATCTTCACATCCTCCA
This sequence comes from Mythimna separata, assembly GCA_030763345.1. Taxonomy (NCBI): domain Eukaryota; kingdom Metazoa; phylum Arthropoda; class Insecta; order Lepidoptera; family Noctuidae; genus Mythimna; species Mythimna separata. The sequence continues at coordinate 15,855,664 of CM061171.1, read as the reverse complement.
CACGGTGTCCCAAATCCAGGAAAACCTATTAAACCAAACTACTGGTAGTTATGTTGGCTTTCAGTTCCTCTGGCTGGCGCCAGTTTATCTGTCCGACAGGTTATCTGACTTATCTGTGACGAAACTCCGATTACGTCTTCCATTGTATTATGCGTTGAGCGTTGTTTTAGGTAATAGAATAACTTTTGTTTTAATTTTATATTGGACAACGCCTTTTACCTGTGTGGTGATTTAGAGAGATAAATAACAAAGGATCACAGAAATTATACCTGAATACTATAAAATACTAAATTTCTGAGCTCTGAAAGGTTGAAATATTAAATCAGATTAAAGATAATAATTGGTCGTTACCGAAAATTTTATTGTTATAGGTCACCGCCGTCGTCGCCATTCTTGTTGAGCTCCTTATTACTTTTAAATTCAAAAGATTCTCTTTTGTCTCCTTTTAGTTCTTCGTGTCTTATCGGAAACCTTTTAATATTACAAGTTAAAATTTTACTTTGTTGTAGGAAGGAAGTGATGGCCTAATTACGAACGAGAAGTATAATTCGAAATTGGGGCGAGAATTTCTATTTTTTCAGTGCTGCGGTATGGGTGTAGAATTGAGCTTTATTAAAAGCAAAATTATTTGGTTATAGCATGCAACAATATTCGAATTTTTGTACGAGATCAGTAAATTTCAATAACGGAACAGAGAATTCAGAACCAATCAAGGCATGGTTACATTACAACTATAATATGCAAAAATATTTGTTATAATCCAAATACATTAAAACCAAAGTCAGCTAGAAAGACCAGTTCCTGACACAAATGTCGATTTGCTTTAGTTTTCCACTTGTGATGCGAAAACTAAAAATTGGATTGAGAGTGTGTCTCCAATAGGAAAATGGTACGAAACTAGGATAGGTCACGTCACTAGAGGCGTTCGTTCAATCAAAGCGAATTCAAAACTTTGATGGCACTAGTCGTTCCGGCGCCGATCCAACTTTGGTTTATGGAGATACCGCTACCGAACGCGAAGTGTCTACCGTGGGGGGAATCACTAAACGTATGTATGTATGCTGTGCTTACCCACACGGTGTGAGGTATCAATTCCAGATATTTTATAGCAGTTTTTTGTAGAGCAATCAGAATATCTAGTAGCACCGTTCAACTTGAGGATTGAACGAGAGTCAAGTTTGTAGGGAAAATCATTTGTGTGTTTAAGAAGCAGTTCGGTTTAGCCAATTTAACGAAATTGTAGCTGAGTTTTGAATCGTTTCCGTTTAATTTCTGCGCTCGCAAACATCTAAAGTTTTCAGGTGTATTTTCGATAACTCAGAAACTGCTGAATATTACAACCAGTTGTACAGGTTTTGATAATCCGATTCGAAACAATGAGTTTAAACTTGTTTGCGAGTTTGGCACTTTGTAATTTTGTAAAATGTGTAATTCAATAATTACACAGGTTTTTGATATTCGACTAGCTGTGATGTTTGGAACATTGTGTTTAATGTTACCAAAGCTCCATTATTTTGGGGTAAATATTCCTTGACTTTGTTTGTCTTACAAAGAAAACACAGATTGTTACGATTAACAAATAATAATTTATTTGACATATTCATTATATTTAGGCGTATTCAAATCTAATTTCCCTACTTCATTACAATTAAATAAAGTTATATAATTACAATTTCTAAAATTACATTTAAATAATGGTGTGTCGACACATTGTGTATTTTAATGAAATTGAATGCTATGAAGTTGTTGAAATGAAGGTTGTGATTGCCTTTTGCAAAAGTCTTAGGTATAATCTAACTAGATACAATAATAAAAACACAACAATTAAATATTTACACACACAGACATGCTCTACCTATATTAGTTTTAGAGAAATTTGTACTTATTCCAGTTTGATTTTTACAGGAGATATCTGATATTTTCTGGAGTGAGAATTCACAACATACTTAAACTAGAACTATCAATACTTAGATCCTCATTGGTAAGTGGCCACTATTATTGATGAAATCGAACACTGGCACTTTATCTAGTTCACTAAGAGGACTTTTTCCGCTTCTTGCGCTGCGAGTGCCATCTCCTTTACTTTTATCCGATGTATTTTGCCGGAGGGCGTAACGGGTAATGAATCTACGAAGAAAAGACCGCCGCTCACTTGCTTGCCTTCCATGTTCTCTGAAAACAATAAGTTAGCAATTGAGTAAGAACGAAGAATGAAGAATGAAATTGTTTAGTCGTGTGGCTAGTGTAGTGATAAATGTGGAACGTGTGAGCAGTCGTGAGCGGCAATAGATTGTGCCACCTGCGATGCTGAATGCAAACTACGCCCGAAGATACATTGAGCTACTCGTAGCAAAACATTCACGTACTGTTGCTGTTCAAAGTTCTGTTTATCGAGCCTTCATAACAAATTATATAACCCAATATTTAAATTATAAATTGATTGTAGATTGTGATTAAGAACAAAATTACTTCCATCTCAATTGATTTCATATTTAAGATTCATGATTATGATATTTCTTGGAAATTTTATGTAAATTAACAGCACCAAAAGGAATTTATGAATATTATTTTAAATGCCTTAGGGGTAAAGCCGTTCTCTTCGCTTCCCATCCATCATCAGTTGTAAGCGTTGCAATCAGTTTAATATAGATTATTTTTGGATTAACTTTGGTTTTATTATCAACCTCTGAATTCATTAACCAGCTATGGGCAAAAAGAAAACAGCGTTTATAAATCTCACTGGCAGAGTAGATAATTATAGTCTGTCATTGTATTGAAAATCTATGTTTGTTACCCAAGAGACAGATTAAACCAATTCAAACAACATTTCTTTATTTCGTTTCTGAATCTATTCTAAGCCATGATGTCACAACAAATATACTATCAGGTACTTGACAACTGATCGGCAAAATTGATTAATTTCAGTTGTTTTTTTTTCCGAAAACGGATTTGAGATTTGTATCAATACAAAGAAAATCAAAGCGTAACTTTGATTGATTACGTATAAAGCCACTTATTTCCTGCTTATCAGAGAAATTATCGGGAGATACAATAATTAATTATGATTAATCGTAGTTCAGTTTATATACGAAAGTGTATCTCGCAGGTGTATGAAGCAATAAAGTCTGTTTCTTTGAGTTGTGAAATAACCTTGTTGATTACTCATATTCTGTTCGTTGCAATTTGCAAATTAACGATATGTTTTTCGAGAAAACATACTCTATGGAGAAGAGTATGTACACCCAAGCTGGCTTGTAGCCGTCCCTATCTTACTTAATAGATTAAACATAATCAACTTTGTAAAGTGTCCACTGCTGGGACGTGAGCATTAGAGCGATGAGGTGGATTACAACCCAGTCTCACACTACTTGGGTCCCACCTCCCAGGTCTAATGCAGGTTGGTGGATGTCACATGTTATTGAACTTTTGGTTGTAGGACAGGCCAGTTTGCTCTTCATGTTGCTATTTACCGTTTTAAGAGCAGATGCTGATGAAATATATTACAAAAAGTAAAGCACTTGACTGGGTTTGAACTCACGACGAACAGCTCGTAAGTCGGGGTAGTTACCACTGAGCCACCACTGCTCTTAGTTTGTTTGAACACTTTAATCAGGAAATCACTATTCGGAACTAGTTTAGTATTTTTATTCCCTACAATCGTATTCAAAAACAGATTCCCCTGTTTTTACTGTAATCATTTGACGAGCACTGAATCAACGTGACATGATGGTAAAGCAAACAGATTTCATATTTCTGCCTTGACTTCGTTGCTGAAATGAAATGTATTCGGTAGTCACAGTTGCGCGTTATTTTACAAATGAATATTATTACTGCGCAAAATACGGACCAAATGTTACACAAGTAATTATGACATGCGATATGAGTTTTCTTGACTCATCAAATGAATACATGGATTTATGATTGCCGTTTTTCAACAGAATATTTGAATTGGTGTTTTCGTTACACGGTGCTTTATTTTAGCTACCTAATTATATATGCATACTTATTGTAGCAGCTCCCGCTCTAGGGTGGAGCAAGAGGGCGTGTCAAACTTTTATTGATTAAAATCCACCTATATAAGGATATAATAAATAAATAAATAATACGAATATATCGGGCAAGTCAAGTGAAGGCTCTTGTCAGACGACCGAACATATTCGTCTTAGATTGTGATCTTTTGCAAGATAGTACGAAAGTTAAGTTAAAGTTATCCTACGTATATTGCTGCGATGAGGACTCTTTCGGGAAATTAATTCTAGACCTCTCAAAGCTGACAGTACTGTACAGAGATACCTAAATGAGATTAAACTTAGGCGTACTTGAAACTGAAGCTGCGATATTAGACTGTATCGAGAGTAAGTGGCTGCAGAGTAATATCTTCCTTATATCAAAGACAAGTAGGTTGCCTATTATGCGACCTCTACTAAAGTGGTGTTAGCATTAGCATTAATGGCCTTGTAATGTTCCCACTGTTGGGACTGAGACCTCCTCTCTAAGAGAAGGAATGCACCGCAATCCACCACGCGGACCCAATGCGGATTGGTGGATGTAACATGTCTTCGAATTTTTGGTTCTAGGACATGCCAGTTTCCTCACGATGTTTCCCTATACCGTTTTGAGGGCAGTGGTGATGAAATTAATTACACATCAAAGCCGTGTACATTTGACGAATGCATATCAGCCTCAAACAAATGGAAAAATTACCAATTAATTTTACGGCGTAGTGACACATCTATCTACCTACTTATCTGTGTACTAAAGTGTGTGGTCGAGATTATTAATTTAGTAGGTGTAACAACTGATTAAACTTATAACTTTGGCCGATTATGACATAGTTGATTAGTAATATTCCCAAGGGCTATCATATCACATGATTTTATTCAATGACAATTTTAATTAGGTAATAGAAAAATGTAGTTCAAGAGATCGCGATGTTCAACTATTTTTTTGGTTATGACCTTTTTTTTTTCATTTGTTATGACCCAATGACTTTGATATAATCAAAGAGTTGATTTTAGTCCGTTTTTATTATAATGTATAAGAAAATTCTTCTTAGTATTTTTATTTAAAGAGTGTAACTAATTTTGCTAGCTGTATTGCATTATTGTGAATTGTAATTTATTAAATGTACGAAATTATGTCTGTAATTTATTTATCGAAATCTTCACGCAACACAAACATACAAAGGCGGTCTTATTGCCTTAGGTATTCTCTGCCAGTCAACCAAGCGTAGTGGTGATAATATGGCAATTGCATTATAAAGATACCTATTTCAAAAATAACTGAAATCGATGCATAAGATGCTTAAATAAATATATTTATATAATGTAAAAGAGGTGTTTAGACGATTCTGCTACGATTATAGAAATAATTTTGCAACTCCCACTTAAGTATTGGTTAAATGCATTCTGACTTATAGCCATTCTAATATCGAAAGAAAGCTCAATCCACAGAAGAATGAACGGTTTATGAAAGGAAGAATGAACAAAACTCAGAAGTATAAGAACGATAAAGCAGTAGGAGATTGTTTAGTTAATTAGTAAGTTGGTAAAAAAAGACTCACTTCTAATTAAGTCATAGATCTCTTTCACGTCGATTTTGTCGCCATTTCTTCTCTGCAGAGCAATGATGGGCATCTCTTGACATCCGGCGTTCGGCACGCATACGACACAAGCATCCACCACAGATGGGTGTCGCTTGATTATTGCTTCGATTTGTAAAGGTGAAATCTGTAAACAAAATAATTCGTTATTACTTCAAAAACTTTTATCTATTTTCAGAATTCAGAGATGTCTTCGTAATTTCTTACTCTCAATTTTAGCGCAGGCTTTTGTAATATGCACTTAATGTCTTTACACTCAACAAGTTTAATATTTCAAATACAAAAAATAAAAGAACCATCTAAGTATTACGAACATTCACAAGCCTACTTGGCTACACAAAATTAATTTATCTGCAAGAATGAATACGGCTTGAACCGTTTGATAATATCGTTACCACTTTTGAGTGACTGAATTAATAGGGTTTCAAAAATGAATGGAACTGTTCACGTGAAAATCCACTTTTAAAATGAATCGTATCATATTTAAACATCAATCAATGAAAGACAATGGCAAAAATTATATTATTTGAATAACGTTAAGCGATGTTTGTAAAATGGAAACGTCAAACTGTACTCGGGCAGCAAGGATTTGCTAGAAATATTTTTCTTGCGAAATAAGTCATAGTTTTGTCCCGTCGCATATCAACTGAGTCGAGACAGTGCGCCGCTGGATGAATCAGAGCGTGACAGAAATAAGTCTAGCTAAGTTTACGCTGACTGAGTTTTCGCCTTACGTTATTTTTACAGGATTTGGTAATGTAATAATATTTTTAACGAACCTTTTAACCCGAATTGGTATATTTCATTGGTTTGCATTACCATTTTACGCATCATTGAGATTTTAATCTAATATTCGTTGACTCTTTTTGTGCATTTATTCATTAGCGGTTTTTACGCTTTCTATTTTCAAACCGTGGTCATTTGATGGGAATTTTTAATTAGATAGAAAAATGGCTAATAAAAATGTAAAAGATTTTTCTCTCACCAGAAAACCGAAGTGTTTAATTAAAAGCCTTTTGCGCTCCACGAAGTAGTAATAATCTTGTTCGTCCTTGTAGAACAAGTCTCCGGTCTTGAACCAGCCGTCGTCGGTCAGCATGGTCTTCGTCTCCTCGGGATTGTTTAGGTAACCCTGGAAGTTCAATCAGCATTGAGTAAAAATGGCTCATAATTCCCGTGATGTGAATGAACATGAAAGTTTTTCGGTAATCAAATCACAGTTTAACATACCGTTCATTCTATGCTCAAAAACTGTTGTTTTATTGTTCAAAAGATCAATATTTCTCTGTGTTTTTAATCAAAACAAAAGATCTGTGTTGGTTTTAACTTGCAAAACGTTCGGATAGATACTACAGCTATAATATTCAGAATACTTTATTGAGTTCCTGTGTAAGTCGGGGCCGAAGCAGCATTAGCGGGCAGGTAAATTATGAATGTGTGTTCATCCTTAGGGCATTATCATCCGCGGCACACGGATTTACTAACGGTTTACCTTTTTGGGGATGGATTCTGAGAATCGTTTTCAAACATTTTACGTTACTAATAACTTTACTTGTATTTTTAGATAGAAAATTAATATTCGGTAATTTTCACGTTCTGATAATTGTTATGAATTACTTATCTATATATTAAATAATGTATGAGGAGTTAGTGTTTACCGTGAAAAATGCGTTGCCTTTAACCCATAATTCTCCAGTTTTGTGTGGTCCTTCCAAAGGTTTGCCTTCATCATCTATAAGCTGTAAAATAAATTAATAATTAAAATAGGTCAACTAATACAAAATTATAAAAGATACCAAACCGAAAACACACTATCAGTGATTAGATTGTATATTAGAAAAAAACTTCTAAAAGTAATCAATCATTACTATCAACAAACGTATCAAATATTAAAGGTGTACAATAGAATTTATATTCCTTTAATTGTAATAAGTTTATCGATTTTTACTACAATCATAGTCACAATTATTTCGTTGTTATGATGACATAGTTTTCAAGAAAGTTACTCTCATCCTGTATCAGTCATCATCATCATCTGCCTAGCCTTTTCCCAACTATATTGGGGTTGGCTTCCAGTCAAACCGGATTAAGCTGAATACCAGTATTTTACGAGGAGCGGCTGCCGATTTACTGGCTTCTGACTATCCGTAACGACTGCCAAAGATCTACAAATGACAACCGGGACCTACGGCTTATATTGATCACTAAGGACTTCAAAATATACGAGTGTTATAATATGTAACTATATAATACAGACCTTGAATTCATATTGAGATTGTGGCTTGCCAGTGGAACCGAATGGTGTCTCGTCATTGAAATCAAATATGGGCGCCAATAACTCCGTCATTCCGTAAGCCAGGTACAAGAACGCATCGCATATTTTCTGTGAATAAACACGATTTTTTTAGACATGAGAAAATTTAAGATTCACGTTTTACGTTTTATTTGTAATACGAGGAATTCATGAGATTTTATTCCAAATTTTACATCATCTTTATCATCATCTTCTCAGCCGAAAGACGTCCACTGCTGGACGTAGGCCTAAACTTTATATACAGCTGAACATATTCTTCCCACACACATATATCTTCTCCTATTTGATGTTGGTTAAAAAATACATTCAAAGTTCACAGAGATGTGCTAGCTACATATTTCTTGACGAAAAATATAAAGCTTGGAAACCCGAGGAGTTTATGAAATTAGGTCAAAAAAGAACAGTGACTCTTTTCTTTATATTCTAGAATGGATCTTATATCAGGTACTATAATGTGAGTTGCAATACTTACTCTAAATCTGTCCAGTAATGGTTTCTCCATGGCGCTACCGCCAATAAGTATGTGCTTGAAACACGATAAGTCACAAGTTTTTTCTGCCACATTCAGAAAATGACCCAATAAAAATGGCGTAAATGCTGTAGTGTTGGGCTGAAATATTATCAAAAACGTTATCATTATGGAAATAAAAATCAGAATACTGACTACTATTAGCGATTGTAAATAACACACCTGCTCTGTGTGTAATCGGTTATTGCTATTGTTATTATTACCTTGTATTTGTTGATAATTTCGACGATTTTCATGGGAGTTAGTGGTCCAGATGATTGAACTCTTGTGGAACCTTTCAAGGGGCCAGATATGAAGTATAAAAGCGATGAGACCCACTGGAGTGTCGCCATAGCCATGATGACATCACAGCTTTCCGGGAACGGAGACCTAGACAACGAAAATACATCTTTTACTGTCTCTTCTCGTGATAGGACCATTTAGTTTGAAGGCTATTTTTGCGTTCTTTGTCAATATTGATTCCAGATTTATTACGCTGTTTTATAGATAAAGTAGTTGTTGCCCGCAAATTAGGAGAAATGTATCCCAAGGGAACATACTTTCGGGATAAAAAGTATAACTATGTACTATTTCAGGACAGTTTCATTTTAACCCGTTTGAGTGCGAAGAAGTAACAAATGCATAAACAGTCGAACTTTCGGCTTCATAATATTAATGTGATTTCAGCGAGAAAAGCGATAAGTTTGAACACTACGCTTATGAGCATCTCGAAACTTTAAGCACCAATGATAAATGTTCGATTTACTTGAACTGTGCGGTGAGTCCCAACTATTTAGTTTTGGACATAACTTCAACTAACACCATTAATTTATTATTTACCGATATGCGATGTTGCGAACTAAACTTGCAATAAGTTTCAAGGCATGTTCGGTGTAACAAAGTTCCGAGCATATACTTATAATTAATTGATTGGTTATTGATTTATAATATTCATGCAAGCCCGTGTGTGTTGAAGCAGATCAGTTTTGGATATAGTATAAGCTATCTCTATGTCCCTGTGGGGTTCCATGTTGGAACAAAGGAATGTAACTGTGTTCAGTTTAGGTTTAGCGTACATCGTCAGCAATATTGACCTGGAATATAGGCCTGGCTACGGGATTGTTCGAAAGAGTTACTGTTGCCCTAGACCGCAAAGAGCTACTGAAGGAACACGGGATTTTCTTCATTAAAAGTCAGACGATTTTGCTCTGCCCCGAGCAGGAGCAGTTTCCTATAAAAAAATCTTGTTAATTTCCAAAAATATCAAATTGTAAATTAATAGAAATTTTTTAATCAGATTGTAAAGAAGTTACAGCTCTCTCCGTAATTCTAGTTTCACAGTTATGATATTTTGAATTATGATTGTTTGGCAAATTAATGATTCAATTGCTAATACCGACGACCGCTATAAGCCACCGCACCCTAACTAATCGGCCAGCCGGATGACTAAGCCGAGGATTGTGATTTTAAATTATTATTATTTATCGCTTTACTGCTTTGAACATATCAGTGTTGTTTTAAATTTATTGAAATCGGATATAAGATATGCAATGATAAGCTAGTGACACATCCTACGTCAGATGTGATGTAATTAGTTCAGGGCAGGTGTTGCCTGCGGCTGGTATGCGACATTTGTTTGTTTGTATGAATTTTTTTATGATATAAACCAGTGCTTGAGTATAACTCCACGACGGTAAGCAGAGATGAAACCGTTGATGGTGAAGTGCATTAGTTCATTGAGAACCTATTTACTTTAGCCTTGAGTATATATTTAGTACTCACCACCAATTTTGTACTCCGTTAAGTAATGTGTCGAAAGGAATAATTGCCACCTTTGGCAAACCTGTAGTCCCACTGGTCAACATTAGCCATGCCGTCGTCTTGGATTGGTCGAATAGAGCTGGCCTGAAAACATTACATACATTATTGCACTAACATGAAGATTCATTCTAACATACTCGTAGTTTCACATGACAAAAACAATAATTTTAACTGAATTCCAAAAAGAGAAGGTTGTATGTTTGGTTATATTTTTTTTTATGGGTGTATGTCACCGAATTCTAAGACTTTTTTTATAGAGCATCCTCGGTAAAAATAAATTTCAATAATATCAGTGTCCTTTAAGAATCATAATGTAATCGTATTAAACATTACATTACTAACAGATTTTTAAATATGAACGAATTCATTCAATAAGAGAGCCACGTAATGTGTCTATTCAGTTTCTTACCTGTAATTAACTTGTGTGCCGTTATATTTCTTGACAAACGCCTCTAGGTTAGATTCTTTGTCGTCCAAAATGACGATTGTTCCCTCCAGATTGTTCGCTTTAAACGCTTCTTTGATCTTATCTTCACAAGCTTTCTGACAGAACACTATCTTTGGGAAGATGTACGGGAATAATCTGATTAAATCATCTGTAAAGATAGTTAATTGAACATTAAATTGTTGATCTCTTTTGTCTAAATACAGGGTTACTTCTTATTTATTAAATATTTCATGCACACAAAAGTACACCGCCTCTGTACTTTACTTAACGCCTTAGGCATGCTTTTTAATCACTAGCTATTTTTGATAATAATTTAACTAGAATGTGTCATTCAACTTACTTGGACCGCAGCTGGGGTCAATGGCACACATGGGGTATCCACCGAAATGACAAGCGAAGTAAGGTATGCAGATGTCCAAGTTGTTGTTGCTCATAATGATGGCAGGGTCCCCAGGCTTTAGGCCAGCGTTGACCATGGCACTGGCGAGGGAACGCGCGCGGTCTGCCACAGATTTATTTGTTTCTTCCTGTTCCGTTGTGAAATCAATCTGGAAGATGCAAAAAAGTTCTTGTAGATGCTGTTTTGGTACTCAACTGTTTCATAACTTCTTTAACTTTGTTATTCTTTTTATTCAATGTTTTATTGTGAAAATATTATTATTATTTATCACCTGGTCTTTTTGTTAAACCCGCTTGAAGATCCGTTTAGTTGTTTTTGAGTTTAACGTGAATAGACCGACAGACATCATAATATGTGTGCGAGTATGTCATGATTTGTTTATTATTTTGCAATATTACTATTACCAAAAATAAATGACTTAAACTCATCTTACGGTTACAAATAAAAATCTAGTAAGAGAAAATTATCGCAAATGTGAAAATATATTTTTTAAGAAAATCTTTCTGTCATAACGGAATTTACTGATTTGCAATTATATAGCTTAAGAATAAATTAGGCTATAATTAAGTTTGTTAGATCTTCTCTCGCGATGAATATTTAATTAAGATTTGATTAGAGTTTTTTATTGTTTGATTAGCAAAAATAATTTGTAGGTATTCGTTTCTTTGTATTGGTATAGGCAGGTACTATTTTCACTATTTTATTTATGAATTATATTATGTTTGTAATTTAAGTGAATTAATGTGAATTTTGTTGTATAATGATATGGATTTAACTAAACTGATTAAAGATTATTAATATTACAAACTGATTGATACAAATATTTCGAAGTTAAATGAAAACATGCTCTAAAAGGAATTCTCTTGAAAAACTGTTCTTGCTTCTTAGTTATTTTGGTAGTAAAACCTACTTAGACGGTCGATACTGGCTGGTAGTTTATCTCCAGTGGTACTAGGTCAAATGAACAAATACTTCACGAGGTACGTGAGAGTCGCGGCCGTGTAAACTATGTACGTGAACACGTATTCTTTACTGAGTTATTTCAGCTTATGCTTTCCACTTATTAGTTTTCTTTTAAATTTTCACCTCCACTTGAGGCTATGAGTTTTCGTGATTTTTATATTAATACTTCATATACTAGCTTGAAAGTATCTGGTTCAGTTTATTTTGAAATTTTCAATCTCAGAGCAATATTTAAGCAAATAATCAAATTGTATAGGTACAATTAAATTTGATATTTCTAGTAATACTGATGATCATTAAATAAATAGTACATGAATTTGGAATTTCGTTGTTGGAAACTGGTACCCAGTTTAAAGCAAATATGAATTATTTATAACGATTTTTTTATTAATTATATTAGATTTTAGATCTGTTTGTGATCATTGGGAATATGACATTTTAAGTCTGGCACTTAAATTAGGCTAAGATTTTCGTTGTCCAAGAGAAACAGGCCTATGTTAAGCAGTGCTGTTGATGATGAAGATTTCTATCATGAGTAACGCTTCCAAAATGTGATCATGATAAATGTATAGGCACGTACCTGGCAGATCATATCTGGGGCATCGAGCATGCCCTCCAATATGAGGTGACCGATATGCACATCTTTCTCTTTCAGGGCATACCGCTCAGCAGCACTTTTCCTAAAACGTTCCACACGACTCGACAGTCTGGTCTTCGCATAAATATCAGCCATTTCCAAATTACACCTTTTACCACAATTAATTCACAAAACAAGTAATTTCTACTATAATCTAGATAGTTCTCAGCAGCAGACTGATTTCCACTAATACACGATTATCATTGGAAAGCGTTTATATATGTTTCACTCATTATTCTAATCTATACAGTGATTGCGTTATAAAATTTTGATAAATATCTGTTAATCTTTGTTCTATAGCTATACGGTATACGTTTTAAAATTGATAACAATATCTTCTGTATAATTTAAAATTATATTATTCGTCATCCGTAGTTAGTACGTTAAAGGCAACAAAGGGGAAAGTCTGAAAAAGCAACAAAACATTGTTTATGCAGCGTTTTTTGCCTCCCGTCCGTCAAGTGTCATGCGGGGATTTCGGCCTAGGGGATTTGGGAAATGAAGGCATTATATAAAAGGCTAATGCCAAATATGTTCTCATTTTCATAAAGTTGACGCTTCTGTTTAAATACAATATGAAGCAATAGCTTAATTAGTGGAAATGGCCCGTTTTAAATTACGCCAACAATGCGATAAAGCCATGTTTGCGTAATCAGCTAGTTTAACTTCGTTAAATAATACTTGAAATGAACAACAGGATTAATTTCAGAATTTTTTATTTTTTAAACGTGGGACATCATCAAAATTACTTCTCCCGCTATTTCTCGTTGGATATAGACTTTTACTGAGTAAAACCCACTCCTCCTCGCGCCACCCTAGCCATGGCCTGATCAGGGCTCAGTGCGAGAGTTTGCTGCCACCGATCGCCCCCATAAGGGCACGGCGGTGCTCCGCCCTAGCGGGGCACACCTCCACTGTATGCTCGACGTATTTCCTCCAGCCGGTCAACATAAGGAACACACAGGAACCTCCCGAATTTGCCATGATCGGTGAGGACCTGCGTCATGCAGAAGGTAAGAACGCCATGTTGCCGTTCTAGCCATTTCTCAAAGAGATTTACTTTTTTATTTTGTATTACTTCAATTTTCATAATAATATTCTGTAATTCGCAAAGATCTCAGATTCCTGAGTAGAGTTTCAGTATTTCTCCGGCTGATGTAGCAAGACAAATGATATAGCGAGAAATAAATCTTAACGAGTCTGTCCAAAAATGAAGGCAATAAATGAGACTTCATTTGTTTCATTTACTGACGTCAACATTCGTGTCAACTACTTCTTGACGTATCATTACTTTATGTCATAATCAGATTATGTCACAATTATATTCATATCTCTACATATAAGTAGATGTATTTACTTGTTTATAGCCAATTTCAGAACGCTGAACACTGCTGGAGGTGGCAAAATTAACCGAAATGGATTGACTTTCGGGTACAGGTTTTTTTATTTTTGATTTAGCCTACATCTTCTCACAGCTGAGCAAAGGCCTCTCCCAACTTCTTCTAGGTATTCTTGGTACAGGTTCTATAAAAAAGAATATTTTGGGACTAGCTTTTCGTGATTGTTACTATCCTCGCACTAGCAATTGCTGAAAGCATTATTCTATGTCGTTTTTCTATTCTTTAAGATTTTATCATCGTAATCTAAGATTCATAGAATCGTCTCTATCAAAACAAAACAGCGATTTATATCAATATAATTTACGTCTTCAACAAATGATTTATATTTATTTATCTATAGGGCATCGTATTTGTTTATGTGAACTACTTACGTGACCTGCCTCACATTTTTACAGAAGTATCCATAACCTTGGATCGTGAAAACTTTGCTTTATCGATTGACGAAGACGGTTAACTCTGAATAAGGTGGCCAGGTATCACCAGGAATCAGTGATGCAGGAGGTTCGATAGAGTTACCAAGGTCCTGGAACGTCAAGGGCCACAAAAAGAGCAGTGGTGGGTCACTCAAATTCTGCCAGTCCCTTTTGTTCCACCCCAAGCAAGAGGAATTATTTTATGATATTCCACCGCAAAAGAAAGGCTTACTAATATATTTTAGTTTTGCTTAAAATTTAAATAATGGATAGAGGTGTGGGCTGTAACATCGAGAACCTAAAATATAGGTACTTTTGCTTGGACAGAAGAGATAGATGGAAGGATAAGTTTAGTGGGTAAAATTTGCCAAAACCAAGGTTTATCCTTAGCCGAAATTGTTTAAAGGCATACCAAACAATCACGCAGTGAAAGTTTTTATTAAACATCGTCTAGTGTTATTCTTCATAGAAAATGGCCAATTAGAAACGAGTACTAGTTTTCTGTGTCTTCTAGTGCTTTGTGAAATAGATAAAACATTTTACATAATTTTAATTATAATTTACCCAGAATTTCTGCTCTAGGTAAACCAAATCTGAGAAATAAGGCACGCGCCCAAACTGTAGTGAATACTAAGAGAGGGCTGGCCTTAGATCTGCAATAATATTTGCGAATAACAAACATGCGATTAAAAATCACACGACACGCGACACGCGTTCATTCCTCACGAGCATGGAATTGACCCCCAGCTATGGAGGTATGTTTGTATAATCCAAATATTTATCAGTGGCACGACATTTTCAAAAGATTAGAAATGAAACGGGTAAATAATTAAAAGAAATTGTTTCTGGAAAATATTGTTTTGATCGACATGCTGAGTGCTATCAATGAGAGCATTGTTGGTAATTATATTAATCTTGGACTAAAGACGTCATTATCTCCTATAATCTAAAGCTTAACCGTATTTTTTAGGATCATTGATAAATACACACCAGTTGATTTAGCAATAGCGGCGGCATAGGTATATCGACCTTTCTAGAAAATTCAGATATAATCACAACGTAGTGCTCATCATCATCATTTCATCCGAAAGACGTCCACTGCAGGACATACCGGTTCTGTGCGTCTCGCATCCATCAGATTCCCGTGACCCTCACCAGATCATGGTGGTGTGGGAGGCCTTCCAACGCTGCGTTTTCCGGTACGTGGTCGCTACTCCAGAACCTTTCGTCCTCATCGACTATCTGTTCTACGAGAAATGTGCCCATCCTATTGCCACTTAAGTTTGGCGATTCTTCAGGCTATGTCGGTAACCTTGATACGCAGTGCTTCTAAAAATGACTAAATATGTAATCTGCTACCTTTCGTCGAGGATTAATCTTTCAGGTTTCCTCGATGCGTCTTATTAGCAATTTAGTATTTGCCTATTAGCAATAATTAGCTCCAAAAGTGGCTGGGAAAGATCAACAGCGGCGGATGCGCGGCGCGGGGATCGAACATAAAACTTTAATGAGTTTCGTCTCCTCTTGTTATCTTAAGGCAGGTTCAACAAAGTTTTACGTTGTTCTGTTTATTGAACATAGCACAGTTTGCCCACAACTCAATATGAAATTATGTTTAAGTTTTAATTAACGGCCAGAACAAACTTAATTCAATTTGAAGTTTGGACAGAGCAAACTGTTTGAATGTAACAGGGCGCAATTATAGGTGCTGTAGTTTCATTATATATCCTAGAGTGAAGCATAACAGTTTCACTTGTTAACTGAATATTGTTTATCTTAAACTATTTATATAAAGTTTACCTTTGTACCTACATTTATTAAAGTTATTAGACGAAGTTAAAAGGTCTTTGTAAGGTCGACAACCCTCTGTGTTGTCTGTCCGGTTTTTCAACGTTTGAAAGGTTTTGAACCTGGTTTAATCTTTTAAAACGATTTTGTATCTCTAGTTTTACTTACGAGTGTCCAAAATTTCCATGCCGAAATTTAATTGTATATTTTTATGTGTCTGTAACCTCCTAACACTAGAATTTAAGTTAAAATTGTTACTAACCCTATGGACTGCAGTCTGAAATAAAAATATATTCTTTTCTATTCTATAGAACATGTTTTCTCCCATAGAGTGTCATCAACGGCGACGTCCTCTCTCCAGTGTGTAGCGAGTGATGAATTTCACCCATCGCTCTAGATGCGCTTATGTGACTTGGCCAGCTTACTCCTACTCCTACGCCTGCCGTTTTTCCTCAACAACCGCTACTTCGGTTATAGAGCGTAGAGTAGGCCCCAGTCCCAAGTCAACTGCGTATAGTGTTCCAGGCGCCTCAAAGAGATGTTAGCAAAACTGAAGGAGCCGGCTAGTAGGGTTGATGTTTGCTAGGGTTGTGGATACGTTTGAAAGAGTTACTATGACCATAGAACACAAAGGGGCAAATGAAAACAAATAGTTGGTAGGTAGTCTATCACGTCTTAGCCCTAGCCAAGCTCCACCCTAGAGTGAGAGAAGTCCTTAGATGATTTCATTGCTGAAAAAATAGCTTTGAGCTTCTGGTATCTACAGTAATCCACAAAGATAGTGGCTCAAATTGTAAAATAAAAAAAAGTACCTAGATTAAGGTATCTTGGTTGCACAAACGCAATGACAGCGATTTATGATAAAAATATCTGATATAGGTACCAATCAACTTTGATTTTTGGATTGAGCGGATATCGAAAAGTACCTAATCAATCTTATAGACAGAAAATGGTACCGGCTGATTTGTTTAAGAAGGTATGTTTGTCAAATCAGAGAATAGGCAGCATTATCACTCTCCATGCGTTGTAACAATAGTACATTGTTGCAGTAGAGAGAGTCCAGCGAAAGTTCCTCCGTACTATGCACTATAGGTGTCATAGGAGTAGGACCTCTCTATCATACTCCCAATTATTAGGCAAGTACAGGCTTGTGAGCTTGGAGGACCGACGAAAATACTTGGAAGCCAATGTTCTGTACGATATTGTCCATAACTACTTTGATGCCATTGATCTCACGAGTAGGCTGTGTTATTCAGTGCCTCGAACTGTTAACATTCGCAAAGTTCGTGCAGGAACGCTGTTCGCGCTAAACGCATGCCGAACTAATTCTGGCTTACGCTGCCCGATCCATAGAATGACGGAATCTTATAACTCGGACTTCATTGACATTGACATATTTGCATGTTCTAAATTCAAGTTTAAAACAAGTATTATAAAAAAGTTTAATTGCAATTGAGACATTGAGATCATGGGTATATATATATATTTTTAATGATTTTAGCTATTTATAAGAAAAATGTTCTAAGTACTAAATATTTTATTTTCGTATTCAACAAGCATTAGAGTATATCATTTAAATATGTATTGCACGATAATGTGGCAACTAATGTAACTCAATTATGTTCAATCTGTGGATAATGCAGTTGGCTGCAACATTACCACTTACTTAAAGTTTTATTTATATGCATAAGCTTTCTGTTGTAGCTGTTTGTTATCCCTCAATAAATAAAATAAAAAATAAAACAATCACAATGTGATCGCCAACCTATGGGCCAAGCGAGGGGAATATGGCAAACCTGTTATGATAGGCCGTACTAAAAATTGGCTCCCGGCTCATTTACCCTTGAACTTAGCGGTCAAGGTTACAGGGAGGAAAGGGGTGCAAAGAACCGCTGATGAGATGCGGATTTTTTGGGGGAGGTCAATGTACAATAATGGACGTCTTTCTGCTGAAATTATGATTATGATCCTCTAATTCACCCAAAATACTTACGTAGAGAAGTGTAATTTTAACTCTTAGACCAGTCTGATAGCGATCTATAATCGGTAATCAATTAAAGCTAGCTTTTAATAATTATATTTGTAATAGAAAACATTAGGTATTTAATCAAAGATTGAAGATTGAAGTCTCTGTCTTGTGGAAGTAGGAGTATTTTGGGTTGGCGGATGACATAATTAATAAACCATGTTAAAATTCATCATCATCATCATTTTTTAGACCGTAGACGTCCGCTGTTAAACGTAGGCCTCCCCCAAGTGTTGCAACAAGGGACTGTCTTGTGTATTTTGCATCCATCAAACACCCGCGACTTTCACCAAGTCGTCAGCCCACCTTGCGGGAGACCTTCCAACGCTGTGAAATAAATTACACAAAGTTAAGTGCATGTAAGTAAAGTCTATGTTTTAAACTATAAATGACCTAACACACATATTTACTTACATAAGTCATAACCTTCACCACTGGGCCCCTACAGTACCCACTGGGCCGCCCTGCTCAAAGAAAACATAAATATTTTAATTAAGTTTTATTTAGCTAACCGCTAAGTTAGTTGTACCGTTTAAAATCAAGTGAATGCACGTGGCGGCCGCGGCGAGGTGGCAAGGCGGCGGCGCTAAGTAGTCTACTTGAACTTAAGCCTACTAAATACGCGGTGAAGCGGATAGGGTTGCTGACTTGCTGAGGGTTTTGCAGCTGTCCTCTACCTTTCTAATATACAAACAATAAAAACTAATAGCCTATCATTTTTGCTAAATTTTTTAAAACATTATTGGACTTTCATGCTTCCTCTCTACGAGAGGCAATGGACCGTAATCCACAACGCGGGCCCGTTGCGGATTGATGCATTTTACATGTCTTCGAATTTTTGGTTCTAAGACATGCCGGTTTCTTCACGATGTTTTTCTTCACCGTTTTGAGAGCAGCGGTGATGAAATAAATTACACAAAATAATGCCTGGCTGGGTTTGACCCGCGATCTACAACTTGTAAGTCACTGCTCCTTTTGCTATATAGGTACTATTATTATAATTTATTTAAATACCTATATCTTATAGTTAGTCAAACTTTTAGTGACTAAAACCCACCTGTGTTCCATGCCTTTTGCGTTCCAGGGCCACAGTAATGGGCGGAGTGGGAAGGCTTACAAATAAACTCTGCTCCGTCCAAGGGCGGGAGAAGTCATTCTGATGATTCCCCACCTAAAAAGAAGATCGGCCGAATCGGAACCCTACAGTTTTGCTGACATCTCTATGAGGCGCGCGTGGAGTACAATGCACCGTCGCCTCGGGCTTAATTCTTACCAGTCGGCCGAAACACGACCTAACTATTCGCTCGCTCGTAGTCCAATATAGTGTAAGTCTGAAGACGATACCAAATAAAGATAAAACAAAAAAAAACCAGCCAAATGCGAGTCGGACTCAAGTACGAAGGATCGTACCGTTTGTAGCAGAAAACGGCAAGAAATGACGTCTTTCGTATGAGAGCCCCCACTTAAATAAGTATATTTGTGTTTAGTATTTATTGTTATAACGTCAAAAGAAATACATCGTTTGCGTGGAGTTGCGGATACCAGCCCGTTATACTATACTACTACTATACTACATCGTCTGAGAAAAATTTCAACTGTCTAGCTGTCACGGGTCACGAGATATTGACTGGCGATGTCTGGTGACACACAGACGGACAGCGGAATAATAGGGTAGGTACCAAGAGGGTCCCGTTTTTACCCTTTGGGTAGGGAAACCTAAAAACTGTTCTATTAGGTATAGGTATTTTGTTTTTATTTCAACTACATAGAATAAAGAGTAAAGGCACATTGATCCGGGCCCAGGGGCCGTTGAACCTTTAGTCAGTTGTAATTAAAAGTTTTTTTTGGGAGTTCCTAAGTTCCCGTCTAAGTTTCACTAAGTAATAAAATTAACTTGACTTTGTTTCGTTGTTGAGTCGGCTTTTACAACAATGTTAAAAATAACACTTTTTTTTTAGGTGGGATATCAGTACTATGTCTTCTTCCACACTGTGTGGAGAAGGACGAGGTGTTAGATTGTTACTGACTAAAACCCACTCCTGTTCCTTCTTTGCCTTCGTTTCAGGGTCCCGGAGTTCTCTTTCGCAAAACCCAGGGCCCCAGTGTAGGCTACGACCCTGCTGGGCCCCTATAGTTTGCTGACATCTCTTTGAGTCGAGCGAGGAACAATACGCATCGTTGACGACTAGGGTTTGGACTGGACTGTTACAGGACGTCCGGTTGGCGAGCTACCTACCCATTGTTCACCGACCGCAAGCCTACGCCTACGGTGGCTGGAAGTCGAGGTCGGAATCCAGGAATCCTTCGTAGAAGAAGGTGATCACCTGCCACTCCTCCTCGCTCCGGACCATTACCTGTACCAGGGCCCAGCGCGAGCCTAAGTCGCTGTCACCGATCGCCCACACGAGAACACGATGGTGCTCCGCCCAAGCGGGGCAAACCTCTACCGTATGTTCCACCGTGTCCTCCGGGCGGTCATCACAATAGTGATACCCGGGGACTTACCGCCATAATGATCTGTCCAATGTAAAGGATAACACTGAGGTCTATCAGGCTTAAGGATCTAATCATAATCGTTTAGTAGCGACTGGTAACTATGCAATTTGTTATCTCGATAGGGGCACGCGTGAAATGCTCAATTAAGCACACTTAAAGTGCATCGGCGTTTAATCTGTGGTACTTACGATATTGACGTGCAACATTATCCGATACTTACAGGTTGAGCGATTTAATTACGAACAATCACTACAGATAATCATTAATTTTGCATTTTTATCTTTTTTTTTGTTTTAAATTGATATAGACTAGTGCTTGGCTACGATCCCACCTGATGGTAAGCAGTGATGCAAAAGTTGATGGTGAAGCGTAATAGTTATTATTATTTATTTTATTATAATAAATGATTGTTCAAATAATCTTGATGTACGAGGGAAAGACTATGATTTTGGGATTCCTTCAAGATTAAGACGCAGACTCAGGTGAGCCTGCGTATTAAGATGCAGGTGCATCTTAATATTAAAATCTTGAAATTATTGATGTCTAAAGTGATTTTGTCTGTGATTCGTCAATTTTGGGTCACGCAAAGTGTCAAAAAGAAATAAAACCATAAATAAATTATAATAATAGGTCTTAAAATTCACCGGGTCACCTATGAAATTGCCGTTTTGTATGAAAAAATTTAAACGATTTTTTTTCATGTATTTTTTATTTGTAGTAATCGAAGTAATAATCCATGCAATCAATGCATCTTTGCCAACGCAGTGGCAGTTTTTCAGTTTTCTTGAAAAAATCAGCTGGACAGGCAACAAATTCTTCAAAGGCATTTTGTACAGCCTCTCGGGTATTGATTTTTTTTCCCGCCAAGAAGTTATCCAAGGTCTGGTGAGTAGGGCGGATGACGGAGGGCTTCCAACCCCAATTCTTGCAACTTGGAGATTGCTGCTGTGCAGTATGAGGTCGCGCGTTGTCGTGCAGGGGCAGCGGAGACGAGCGATTGACCAATGCTAGTTGGAGATGTGCCAGCTTCTCCATCATTGTGTTCAGTTCTTCACAGTATACATCTGCAGTAATGCTCACCCCGTCTGGTATGAAGCTGTGATGGCGGCGCTAGACCACCAAACAGTGACCATCACTTTTCTAGGGGTAAGTTTTCATTTAGGGCATTGTTTAGGTGCTGAACCAGGATCCAACCAACTTGCTGAGCGCTTGCGGTTATCAAACAGAGTCCATTTTTCATCGCAGGTAACAATGCGGTTCAAAATTCCTTCATTTGTGTGTCTGTTGAGCAGTGCAAGGCACGTCTCGACCCGTACTTCGCGCTGGCGATCATTGCAAGTCAAGCTTTTTTACCTTGCCAATTTGACGCAAATGAACCAATATTGTTTTGACGCTAACGTCGAAAGCTGCTGCTAATTCAGCCGTAGATTGTGTATCATCAACTTCCACAATCGCCTTTAATTCGTCATTGTCGACCAAAGTCTTCGGACGACCGCGAGGTTCATTTTTCAGGTCAAAATTTCCAGAACGGAAGCGAGCAAACCAATAACAGGTGGTGCGTTGGTTTGTAGTGTTAGCTCCGTAAACGTCGTTGATGTTACGTGCCGCTTGTGTCGCGTTGCTGGTACTCATATTCCATAATTACTCGAATTTTTAACGTATCCATGATGACGAAAAAGATTGAAATGCGATGAAAATGCAACACTAATCACTAAACAAATAACTACTTTTGGAAAAAAAATGATGTTTTTAAAATAAAATTAATTTGAAATTAGAATTCTTAGCCAAACAAAATTTATTTTGATTTGAAATGGCCCGCAGTACGTAAAAGTACTGCAGAACGGCAATTGCATAGGTATAGACCTTATATATAAAAATGTACTTATTGCTATTCGGAAAACACCCTGGCTAAATGACAGGCCTATAGACACATTTAGTATTAAGTGTGGCCTCAAAAACTTTAACAGTACAAACGTAAACATTAATCATAACTACACTTCGGCTGTCCATTCTAATCCATTGCTAATGTTTGGCAGCTCGTTTCGTGGCCCCAACTGAGCTCACATGAATACTATCGCGCTCTGCCCCGGGAATATTAACGAGCCACTTACAGTAACTGTTACTAACCCCACCACGAAAATTTTTATGTTCACAATCTAAAAATAAATTGAAAAAAATACCTACCTCGTTGCTAATGGCTTTATATTCACTGTCATTCGTTCTGGGTTTAAAGAGCAGTCGTTACCCAGTGGTTACTGCCCCGACTGGCAAGCCGTAGGTCGCGAGTTCAAACCTAGCCTGGCGCATTAGGTAATTTGTGTAATTTATTTCGTCACCGCTACTTTGTGTAATTTATTTCGTCACCGCTGCTCTCAGCTTTCAAATCGATGAAGGAACACATCGTGAAAAAATTCGGAGACATGTGATATTAACCAATCCGCTGGGCTGGCGTGGTTGATTCCGAGGCCTGTGGCCCAACTGTGGGAACATTAGAAAGATGATAATGGTAATGTTCTGGGATAAATAAGGAATAGTTTAACGTTGATTTAAAAATATACAAAAGCAATTAGAAGCAATCACTGCAGATAATAATAATATGTTTATTATCATTAATACCGATTGCAATTTTATCATAATCATTTAATCTTCTTCATCTGTTTGTGTACTCAAACAATTTTTTTCTGACTCGTATTTTGCAACTTGTATTGCTCTGTTATTGGCCACGCATAAATCCTGAAAATTGCTCGGATAAATCCTGACAAAATTATGAGGGAATGACAGGATTCATCATACAATAAGCTAATGGGAATGGGAAGTCATACCGTTCCTAGCCAGGTTTTTCCATACAAAACAATCAATTGGAATTGTGCACAAAGCTTTTAACGTCCCATAGGCGCTGGGTTTCGAATCAATCAAACTTAAAAACTGGCCGTAAATCGTATAACGAAGCCGCTAGTTAAATTTTTTGATGATTATTATCTATGAAAGTTGTAGCGCTCCCACCATCCTCTTTCCAAGGGTGTATATTTAAACTTTTGTTATTTTCTCCATTATTTTTGCTCCAAAATACGTCCATTTACTGGTCACAAGCCTCCGCAAAGCATCGATATGACCTTATAGCCCCACAAACAAAAGATTTAAGGTGCTATTAAAAGCACAAACGGTCGATAACCACGATGTATGAAACTGTTCAATAACATCCCTCATGTCCGTTATTAACCCTGCAGTCCACACAGACGATAGAGGTTGTTCCAAACGGCTAGCTGTCACTGAGAGCAAAGCATCCCATTTAGCTGAGTCGTTCACTGCAGCACTAGAGAACATTTTAAACTACCGAACTGTATTGAACCGAAAACAGACCAAATGCCAGAGATCCAACAGTACGTACACTAGAAATACAAGCAACAATGTTGCCTGAGTTAATGAAGTAGCGTAAAAATGCTATTTTACTATTGCATCCCTTTTCCATTTGGTAGAAGCTTATCTTATTATGGAGGTGTTTGTTAGCGCTAGTCAATGTGAAGCTCATTTCCTGCCCGAGAGCGAAAACATCAGGGCTCGACTAAACAAATATACACAAAATTCCATTCATGTTTCAACGTCATATGGGTATTTTCCGTGTGTACACATAAAAGTTAATGCTTAGATTGCTGAGTAGTGAACAAAACGGGCCAACTAACGGTGCGTTTCTGCCGTGATGCGGATATTGGCGTCCTACATCCAGCGAACACGGAGCACGTAGGGAAAACAATGTCTCACAGACGTAGTTATCTACATAAGTAAACAAGAATGCTGTGCCACCGCTAATACTCCTTTTTCGGCCACATCGCTGGTTTTTACGTTGCAATAATCGGAATTCGGATCATACGTTGCAACTGGCCCAATTTTCCGAATAACTTCGCTTTTGCAGCTTTAGTTCGCTGAAAAATAAAAAGAGTTTGGACGACGCGGTTTCAGAAGTTTGTACACGATGGTATATTGCGCACTTCGTCATGAATGGCTCGTCGGAAAATTGGCTATAAGAAAGCTAAATAGCTGTGACTTTAGCTTGGCGTGGACTGTCGCACACCTGGGTTGTTTTAGAGTGCTAGATCTTGTATGTTTATAAAAGTTTGTAATGAATTTGGTTATATAATGAAGTGCAGCAACAAAGCCGAAGGTCAGCGGCGACGTAGTAAATTATGAAAGTTTCACCTGCATCCCGCTGCTACATTAGAACAAAGCGGAGCCGCCGCTCCTAAATAAACGGCTCGGGAGCGTTGCAGCTCCGACTGCTATTTTCAATTTCAAATTTGCCTCTCCAACGACAATAGAATTGCAGCATTTTATGTGAAAAGTTTTTGCGATATGCATTTATTCAGGTCATTGGAATTCTAAAAACGTTGATTTTTTTTATACGATATATCAGTGGGAGTAACTTTAATTATAAATTTTGTTAAGTACTGGCCACCCGCCCCAGCTCAGAAAGATTGTCGGTTTTTTGGAAGTTTTAAAAATTCTAGCTTTTCTTCTACTATAATATGCATGTATTAAAATGAAACCTGCCTCATAAGTCACTCTGTCTACTGGCGAAAATTACATATAAATTGGTTTCAAAGTTTTTGAATTTACCGCAGATAGACAGACGCGGTGTGGGACTTCGTTTAATAATATGTAGGTAAGGATGATGAAAATGTGGACATGCCTTTTCACAGGGTTGTGGAGGCGTTGTCTCGTTTGAGATAAATTGTTTGCGCAGCTCGCAGCATTCAAGTAATTTGAAGTGGCGCAGTTGTCTGAGGTGCGTGCGTGGCGGCGTCTCGCGCTGTGCCGGCGCGACGTGTGCTCTAATCACCCTCTTTACTCGAGCGCTCACGTCCCGACCGGGAGGAAACGTTTATTTTAATTCCCCACAAATGCGTGTCTAATTTCAGTAGATGTGTTTTGTTTAATTTCGAAGGATTATAATTGCCAAGACACAAGGATTAGGTATGAGGTCTTTAGATGTTCGCTTCAAGGCATTTTGTTGTTCAGGTTTGAGTCTCCCGGGAACTGTCTTGTACTAGAATATTTAGGTGCTTGTTACATTGTTTATAAAGTTTCGATTACATGTTAACTTTTTAAACTGTTGTTAGGTTTTACTTGCCGAAAGTATAATTTATTATCTACTTGCTTCTCCCAGTGGCTTCACTGGCGGGATAATAAAAAAATTAGGTATTCCAAAGGAATATACTTCAAGATATAAAGATGTTCCAGGGCATGGTCTACCTGTGTATCAATTTTCCTCCCAATTTGATCAATTTGCGTGAAGGAGTAACAAGGTGACAGGACGTAAGTGAGAGCAGCGTAAGAGAAGATTTTTCAAATTTATCCCGTAAGGGATGGAAACGAGGATCCAAAGTTTGTATGGAGAAACCTACATTCACGCCAGCGAAGCCTCTGGCAAAACTAGTTATGCAATATACCTAGTAATATATAAAATCCGTTTTGGGTACAAATCTGCTATTACCTAGTTTCCTACTGTTTGTTTGCCCAATTATAATAAATAAATAATATAGTCAGTGAATCACAGAAAATCGGTCAGAGAAAATAAAATCCCAATTTGGATGATCATTTTGATTGTCTAATGTTGCTTTTCTATCGGAATTGGTCCACCGAGAAATGTTAATGTTCTGGGTAAGGGAGCTATAATGTTGGTCAACAATTACACCAAAATGAGATTTCTTAGGACTATCTTAATTAGTTTTCGTACGGTGCGTGTGTACTTAATTGTGATTGAAATATAATAATATTTAGGTATCATGTCATTTAATCTGATTGAAAGTATTTGATTATAAGAACTAGTTGTTCCCGCGGATTCACTCGCGATTTTGATTAACGCTTTGCACCTGGGTGTTGTAGCGTGATGTTATCTGGCCTTCCTCAATAATGGACAATCCAACATTAATAATAAGGAAGAATTTTTTTATGCCATCTTGTAGTTCCTAAGATTAGCGTCTTCAAACAATTAACTATTAATTTGTATATTATAAAATAATATAAACAGAATATGGCATGAAATTAAATATGAATTTAAAATAGATAAGATATTTTCGAAGTAATTAAGGGAGTTTACTTAATTTTACAACATTTCTCCACTGATTACTCGATAAAAAGTTTTAAATCGGTAGCAGGTGATGGTTATCTGCCCCCAACGTGGTTCGCAAAATGTCGTAGCACAACGTAAGGCTGCCGTTCTACTGAAGAGGCGCTGCGTAGCTATGGATTGCTACAAATAAGATTTATTTTCAAAGTTTAGCTTAGCGTAGCTCTACTGGAACATGGGTCTACGAAGCAAAATTTTATACTAATTACCTTTGCGTAGCGAATGCCGTAGACGCACTGCTACGCTCGTAGCAGCGTAGCCATGCGACTGTCAATATATTTTCAACGAACACTTTGGATTCGAACGTGAACCAAACACATCGCCCGACCTGTGAATCAACATTCAATGCACGCCACTACACTAATGAGGTAATTACGGGAGATTATATAAATGAAATGGGTTGCCGCACCTATGTTGATAAAATCATTTGTGGAACCTGCTTCCGTAAGGTTTACCGCGTTATTCAGGTAAATTGCTTACGGTTTCAATAATAAAAGAAATTATGCTAAAAATTTTTTTGGATTTATTTGCTCTTAAAATCAAAAGAGTGATGTATTTGCTAGAAGTAACTAATTTAAAACCAATGGAAACTGTTTTTAGCTAAGTACACTATAGTCAAGTGTTTTACCTGACTAATTTGACTCTGTAAGTGATCATCAGACACTTAATACAATCTGTGATATTAATACCATTGAAGGAGCCGCTATAGATAAATTTGCTCAAAGGGAACCAATGAGTTTAATTGTACACCCATATATCGACGAAACCACAAATTAATTGGATTAGATTGCGCACAACAATCGCAGTAAGTAAGAACGCGCCCAATCGACGAACAGCAATTACGAACGCCGCACAAACACCACACGAAATTTACGATGACATTCGAAATGAGAAAATTGACGAAAATATTCGGAGAGCCGACACAAGAATGATACACGTCGAGGTTGCGTTATTTGTATTCGAAGTGCGCTCAATGAACGTGCCGCGCCTGTTAATACTGTTACTAAGTAAACTCCATTTTCAATTACCGTATTTGGTTATGCTCGATGGTGTGATTCGCGTAATACGTCAAATTTGAATCGGCACACACTGAAGAGCGAACAGCGAAGAATTATGAACATTAATTTGCATGGAGGTAGCATAACTCGTAATGGAATGCATTAATGTCGAGTGGGAGGTACAGTGGCTCGCCAAGAGCACTTTGTAGCAACTCGTTCCGAGCAAAAAGCGAGCGGAGACACGGATGTACCCTCCGGCCGCCCTGAGTGCTCCTCCATGCTAACATGTCGGCTGCTTACATGCTATTTGTTTTTTAAACTGCCAATTTGTTACGTATTTACTGAAAACATCATAATAATGCACTGTGACATCATCGTGTGAAATTTTAAACTTTTCATAAAAGAGTCACGTTTATTTTTGGACCATTTCCATGAATTTCATGATGAGTATAAATATGAAGCCAACAAATTCGAAACTAGGTTCGTATAGCGAATCTTGTTAATAGCTATTGAGCTGAAAATAGGCATTCATAAAGTTATTGATGTAATCGACGTGAAAGTAAAGAAAAAGTATTGAACAGTGAACATTAGCTGCGAACAATTATTTTCCAGCTGAAATGCAATGAATTGCACGTTCCGAACGTTTCCATTCGTTCTCCACTCAATTGTTTTTTATGAATAGCTCCGTATTGTCGTTACATCTCTAGGTACGGTGCTGTACGAGGGTTTTGTAAAATAAATCAATGTTAATGTGGTTCTCTGTATACGTTCTATACTAAATATAACTTTTTATTTGGTTTGGCGCGTGTAAATTAACTTGGAATGAGAGAAGCCTGCCTGTTTTAAGTGGTCGCTGTTTTAAATATTAACCGAAATAAGAGCGCTTTTAAGCTATACATCTTGCTAAACCTCTTAGTACGAAGTAATTTTTAACTAAGAAAGCTATTTGCCTAAAATATTTGTTAATAAATCGCGGTGTCGTTGTCACTACAAGGTATCTAAGTAAATGTAAATTTCCAATAATCTGAGGAGACAGAGATTGAGCGGACATATCTATCATCCTCGGCCCGCTGCTACAAGACTCTGCGATAGCTCCGAAAATAAGTACTTGACAATTTGCTACTCTTAGAATTTGTACACGAAATATCTAATACATGTACTGCTTACCAACTTACGTAATATAGTCCAAGGTTATTGGAAATCGGTAACGTTATAGAAAATGGACTCCATATGGCGTACTTACTCGTACTTATGTTGTTTTATTTGAATTTACTGATTATTTTATTAAATCAGTCTCTTTCTTTATTGAAAATGGTTTTTGAATGATTTGAGGAAATATAGAAACCTTTGCTGCAACGTATCTATTCATATTTTCATACATATAATTATACTGTACGTGTGTTTGTCATCTATCTCCTAATAAACGGTTTGACCGATTTGGATGAAACTTTGTGTGTATACTTGAGTGCAACCCTGGACGGTTTGAAAATAAAATTGGACCCGCTAGGTGGCACTGGTTCTCAATTTTTTTCTGACGAAGAGCCATTTTTCGGACAGGACCTCGTCTGTCGGGCCTGTTTGTATTATATAAAATATTTGAATAACTAGAGGTCTCAAACTGTCAAAAAATGTCGCGAAACGAGATTGGGCTTAAGGTGACACGATGTTACATCGCAGGCCTAAAATATAAGGTGAAAAATTTTGGTTGTCCTGTAATTCACCTTTCTTTGTTTCAGTCACATGACTTTGGGACCTTTGGTCATGTGACGTAATTGTTATTTTTTTAAGTGCTCTTAATTATAATGATTTAATATTTATCACAGATAGGTGTCTTATTATTTTAAGCATCTTAATTTAAGATAAGATAAGTCTTTATTTGCCTTAAACAGGGTATAAGGGTGTTCGTCTTATTTGGATACAAAGTCCATATGCAAAATTATTTATTAGGTCAAAATGACAGTAGGTAATTCAAATTAAAAGATATAACGATACAATCTTATGACAAAGAAATCATTAATCTCATAGGGATTAGGTCCAATCAGCAATTTATACAGTTGGTTTTTAAATGAATTAGCATTATTTATACATTTTAATTATTTCGGGATTTTATTGTAAATTAAACACACATCACAAGGCTATTTTTAGCATACTTCCTTCTATTTTGGAATATCTATTATTTATTTATAGTGCACATCTACCACAGTGTAAACTACATTGTACTGTTATAGGTATGTACTATTTCATTATTCTTATCCCAAAGGTTGACTGCTGGAGAATGCCTTTTTGCATTTAATACTATTGTTCAATGTAGTTTAAGCGGTGCTCCTGTTCAAAACATGAGCCACACGTTTGAGTGCCCCAAGTGCCACCGATGCTGCAGTAGATGTAGCCATTTACTGGGCTCAAGCAATTTAACTATAGTCTTTTTTACATTAAATAAATAAATCTGAATTCTTTATTCTGCCTTTTCGTTCGGCCTATCCACACGCTAGCTCTACTTCTTGCCGTATTTCACACAAATCAGAATAATATCTGCCCACACTATTCCTTACAAACACTATCATTTCAAAGCAAAAGGAGTTACTTCGTGAAGCTTCGGACAGCATTGGATTTAAAGTTTGTATCTGTGCATAAATAGCGGGAACTGTCCTATTGTCTCACGACATTCTAGGATCCCATTTCTACTATTGGCGTCTATAACTTCACGGAAAGACAAACTGTTTCTAGGTGAGCTTTATTTTCGTTCCGTGATCAACGAAGCGTTATTTGCATCAGTATTTATTCTTGCATAAATCTTCGTTATTTTGTCGATACAAACAAAACTGTTTCTGTAGCTCTAGGACTGTCAACGCACGGACTGCATCGACTAGAAATAAAACAATGAGTTTATAAAGCACTGTTTGTTGAAAGTGTAAACATTCACAAAGAAAAACATTTTCTAATAATAGTATTGTTTAGGTCTGACATAGGTTTATCCCTTGTAAAAGGACTATCATTAACGTACACTATCTTGTCAAAACACTAACACACGAAACCTAGAAACGATTCATGAATATTTTTGTACGAAAATCAAACAGTGCCATAACCATTGTCACATCATCATGAATAAAATAATATGTCAATCGTAGGCACAATGCAGACAGCCGGCATGTAAATACACGCTATATTAATTTCAATCAGACGATGTAAATATTTTCTCAGTCAGTTTTTACAATTGAATTCGAATCACAACATTCACCAGCTGCAGGTATTGCCTTGATAAATTAAACCAAACAACTATTAAAAAAGCGTTGTTTTTCATTAAAAGCACCACTGTTGCTTTAATTAATTTCTTTGTAAAAAAATGAAATGAAATAATTATGTTGGTTGAGCTAAATGAAGTGAAACAAGCTACCTTAAGTAGCGAAGTGAAATTCAAGTGTCCGACGTGAAGCCGGGATTTTCCTAACTCTTTAAAAGACTCAGCGTCTCGGCGATTTTGCGGGAAAACAATGTCATTTATTTTCTTTATGTACTCCTGCTTTACGTATTATCCCGACCTCAGCCCGCGCTCTACTTTATGTATTACGATATTGATGTATAAACTTTTGTTCACCTAGATACTTCAGCCTAGACTTGTTATCATTTGTTAGAAGTTTTCATCTTGAAGAGACTTTGAGATGACATTTTCACCTGCAACATTTATAATGGTAAAAGTTTTGGAATTATTGTTTTATATGAAAGGTCCCGAGGTCATCGAGGAGTTGACGGAGGTGCGAGTCCTCTCCACACTCGTCGTGACGTGATTAACCTCCCCCCGCCCCCGCGCTGTCACCGGCTACCGCCGTCGCCCGTCCCCGGGGCGCGAATCCAATTTACCAACTTGTACCCCGTTATTGTGTCCGCCACTGTTTGCGTTCCCATAAGAAAACTTTTCTTTATAATAAATATACTGCGGTGTACGTGCGCTCTTGATAGATTCAAATGTTAGATACATATTTGTTATCAGAAATTTGATGAAAAACACCATATTAATTGTAAGTACTTCATAATTTATCAATATACTATCGAATATTAAGATTGTCAGAAACGATATTTCTAGTAGTTTTCCATAGAACATTAACGCAAATGTTCTTGTGATTGTTATTATTAATGAATGTCATTAATCAATATAAGCTGTCAATTCGCGTATATAATAAAGATTACTTAGTACCCAGGCAAATGTATTAGTTTTGGTAGATAACCAGTTTGATTTCGATGCGATCATGAGGGTCCAAGAAGCTGTTGCCCGCGTTGAGTCTTAGATGTATCGATCGACTTCCCCAGTGCCTTCAACACTTAGCCCTGGGATTGCATAAGGAAGGTACTATATCACAGGGTGTCAAACTACCTCCACTATTATCGGCTATTGAGCAATTCTAAGATCTACACGAGTGGAAAAGTAAGGGATTGGTTCTCAACATTCCCTTACTTTTCGACACGTGTACGTGCGAGTACGGTGCTCTGCAAGGTTCGATTTGGGGCCACTTCTGCGGAACATCGGATAAGACTGGGTGCTGCTAGGAGCGTCACTCTGGGGCTTTGGTGACATCCATTACGTCGATGACACGCTGGTTACGGCATGGGGAAAGTCGCTTCAACAGGCGACTGTCTTAGTGAAAGCTGGGGTGGTTTAAATTGCAAGAAGAATCCGGCGTTTGGGTCTCCAAGTGGATTTTTAAGAAAATTTATCTGGAACGCATAGAGCAACAGAAGGAACATGGATGAGATTCAGTTAGTGAAAGTCTGACACTAACTCTCGCTTCACCCAGAGTGGTAGCAGTCATAATATGATATTATCCCTCTGAAAACATCAAAAAAGTTGAATATAAAGTAGCTGTCATTAATTCGTGGAATTCACCTGTCATATTTCTGCGGAAGAGTATTGATCGATCAGTGCCGAATGCTATCGCCTACGCAACAAAACGGTCATTACAGGATTGTCCTCAATTCGGCAAACATTCATATTCTAACAATGCTTTGCGAAGTCCTCTACACCTTAATCCGCTTAATTCGAGTCTATCGGAACTCTAACAAAAAGCTTAAGCACGAAACCATCTTGTCTCAATGCTTAAATGATACTGGTTTATTACTGATACCTAACCGGTTTTGTTTTATTAATTGCGTATTACCACACTAATATTTATTGATTCTTTTTATTGTTCTCAAAGATAATAAATATTACTTAAGCCTTTGGCAGCCTTATCGCATTCTGCGATCTCTTTCAGGCAACCTGGAATGGGCAAAGATTGCCTAGGCATAAAATAGGGTTGCACTTGGTATATTTTAAAACAAGCTAAACAATTATTGGGAAAACTAAATACATTAACACTAGCATACATAGCATACATACAAGGTATATAGGTAAAAAAATAAATGGCATCTACGATTAGTGCAGTTAGAAATGAAGAAACATAATTATAGGTTCAAGTACCCTCAAGGTTCATGCCCTTCACAAGTGTTTTTATTTAAGAAAATGATTGCACGCGTTTAATTAACATTGGCAATGCATTCCACAGACGACTGACCTATAAAGGTGAAAGTTTGTATGAATGTTAGTGTATGTACTTCTGCACGCTCAAACATGGATAGACCATGTCCATGAATAGAAAATTTTATCCCGGGACTGCCCGGGAGTATGTTCCCTTGGAATAATTTTCTTTGTTCACGCGACTGAAGTCTTTGGAAGAAACTAACCCACTGTAATATTAAGGAAAAGGATGTGTCCGGTAAAAATAGCATATAATCTTCTGCTTACTATAAAAAGAATCATTATGAAAAGTGTCATTGGAATACAGGAACAGGAATCTTAAAAAGAAATTAAGGCATTCAAATCTACGCTCATGTTACGTACTATAAAAACACCTTTAAATTTTTATAACATAGTGATTGTAAAAAAACAAAGTGTGAGTAAGAAAATGAAATCATAGGACATAAATATTACATCAGTTTGATCTACATGATAACTTTTTAGCTTAATTAACTTCTTGTTTGGCACAGTGGTTGTGCGATTGGCTGCTGAAGGTTCGGTTCCCGCACGGAACAAAATATTAGTACCCATAGTCTACAGATTGTTGTTCCGTGTCTGAATTATGTTTCCTAATGCACTTACTATACAGATTAAATTCCTAGTGTAGGTCAACGATTTTTTCTTTATTTCCAAGAACGTATTCTTATGTTTAAACTCTCTTTCTATTTCTCTTGCACACAAAAAAAACTACTGGTTTATAAATAGAATGTTAGATACGAGTTCATGAAGCACCGTTTCAGTAGCCAACAAAATATGAAATGGCAAGCTGAAAGCGAATAAACGACGATTTGCTCTACAGGACATCCGGACTCACACAACGTTAGAAGACCGGAAGCCGGTAGGTAAGGAAGCTTGCGCGGACTTCAAATGCGAAAGTCGGCCTACGGCCATCTTATGTAACCTACTTCTCGTCTATTTCTTTCTGCACCTTAGTTATCATCTCGATAGGTGTTTTATCGAAATACGTTACTATAAATAGTATGAAAAGAAAATAAGGTATGAAAGAAAATACTTACATTTATTTGACACAAACACAAAAAATAGATAAATATTGATAACCAAATAAATTGGTTAATGAAAACATAAACAAAAGGAAAGGTCAAGAAGAAAAAAGAAGAGTAGGCAGATGGAAAACAAGGTAGGCTTACGCACTTGACACAGCAGGAAATGATTGGGAAAATATTGCAAGTAACTGGGACTAAAGGAAAAATCTGGAGGAGGCCTTCATTCGTGAACGGAATCAGATGCCGTAGAAAGTACTAACTTAGATTTAGGTATAAGAAAAATAAAATGTTCTGACAAAGTAAAAACAGAACAATAATTTAAAATATGATGTTAAGATTATTTTATTTATTGATAATCTACAATGTATTATAATATTAATGTTTCCGTTAACAAAAGCTTCCAACATCGTGCCATCAAGATACTCCAGTACACAAGATCTAACTAAATTAGCAAAAAAAAAAATCGTAGGTGGATATAAATAGGTATCTGGACACAATAACCATATCTAATCTACTTAACCTTTTGTGTCCTGCTGGGCAAAGGCTAATCACATTCTTATACAAAATTTTGATAAGTAGCCAATATAATTTTATATAATAATAATATATATTAATAATAAATAAGTATTTATGTACATAAGAAACTTAAATTTTAACTTATTATTTATAATCTAAATTAAAAAAAAAACAATATGTAACTATGCTAATGCCAAGCATAATGCACAATCTCAGGTAGGTATACTAAAATGAGAAAATTAAGTTAAAATGATAATTAAAGCATTGATATTTTAGTTCTTTTTTTTGGTACCTTAATTGTAAGTAAACAATAGCTGAAATCGATTGTATTCTATATATTTACTAGCAGCCCGTCCCGGCTTCGCACGGGGTAGACAATTATTTATTTTTGGAATTTTTCCCGTCAAATGACTACCCTACATATCCTACGCTACCCTACCCTACCTTCCCTACACTACCCTACTTACCCTACACTACCCTACACTACCCTACACTTCCCTACACTACCCTACACTACACTACCCTACACCACCCTACATTACCCTACACTACCCTACACTACCCTACACTAAGTGTAGTGTAGGGTAGTGTAGGGTAATGTAGGGTAAAAAAAGTTGGATAAAGTAGTGACTTTATCCAATTTTTTTTTTTTTTAGATTTAAACTATCCTATCTCTCAAGTTGGATCGAACTGCACATGGTGTGCGAATTTTATTATAATCGGTTAAGTGGTTTAGGAGTCCATTGAGGACAAACATTGGGACACGAGATTTATATATATATATTAAGATATAATACTTTCAAGATGTGCGTTTATTATGTTAAATGTTGTATACAAAAACAAAATACACTCAAAGTACTCCTCCATATTGCTGTCATCCGGAAATGAGCCCAGAAAACTGGCAGCACTGCCACGTTGAATGACAATGACAATTTTTTGGCCAAAAAACAAGGCAGTTATTTGACATTGTACTTTATGTAATTTTATTCGTGTTTTTCTTTCAGAATACATAAAAAATTCAAGAAGTACCTATATAGTCATGAGCAATAATAAGATATACCTGTACATTGTCACATTTTCAGTCTATCTTAACTTCTAGTATCCAAGAATTAAGAACCATCAAGTATGTAAATTAGAATCATTTACATATATTTCTTCAATGGCAGAAGTAAAGTTAGAAAGGAAATGTGACAATGTGTATTAACTTTTTCTTTCATTACATGCGTACATTATACATGTAATAAATTGTGGCGATTGTGAGCTGGAGCACTTTTCCGCACTAGAGTGGATGGACAGTAGATTGAGTGCCTGAGAGTTTCGAGTAGGTGTATTAACCTATCACATACCCACAAGACGAGACACAATAGTAAAACAATAACAGCGCGGTCTCATAGGACCGGTCGGGGATTCATGAATTAAAAACATATTTCTGCACTTGTCCCGTGTTTCGTGGGGTCGCTGGTCGGTGCATCACGCTTGTGACTTGTGACGCTAGTCTAATACATTCTCCTCCTTCATCCGTAACGTTATGTTTTCTCCTTTTTAACGAACTTTTATTTATTTTGCAATGTTTGTGCGTATCTACATATGTATATCTGTTTGTCAACTTTTGTAAATGAATTTTAAAACTGATATCCCTAATTAATTGAACTGAAATTCTGCAGACATGTTTATAGTTTGAATGGCTACGTATCCTAAGTGAAGTCAATCTAAAACTAATATGGCGGACTTCAGAATTGTACATATAATTTTTTTGGAACCATTTTAATTGGTATTTACATTAAAAGTGTTTGCTAATAAGAATAGGATAATAAAATTACAATCAATTTAATATAGTAGATTCAAGAGCTTGTTTTTAACAAGTTTTTTTTTAAATAATATTAATAATTATGTTTCCTGTCGTCTCTAACACAATCCATCTCAGTTTCATTTTCTTCTTTTAAATCATAGTTTCCGAACCATGGATTTCTTCCATAAAATAGACGAACGCCCAAAAAGAAATCCAACGCCCCCCAGCACATAATATTTAATTATACCAATTTTTTATATCTGTCTGTTATCTATATTAATCACAAATTAAAAAATAATTCTCTCTGTAATCGTACTACTCGTGGTCGCGATTAAAATTATTATTTTTAACGCCCCTATTTGCCTTTGGACCTCCTGCCGCCCCCAGGAAAAGCTCCAGCGCCCACTAGAGGGCGGTACTGCCGGATTCTATGTTTTAAATAATGCTATATAGTACTCGTAGTAGCAACATACGCCATTCACATTGGTACTCATTAATGAGTACCAAATGTTGCCAGGTGAATTCAATCGCTCTTATCGACTTAAAATATACCTATCTTCCATTAAGACATATTTAAATGATCGGGTGATCCGTTCTTATCAGAGAAATCACGAATAATACGCATTATTATCGGCAGTGACGTCAAAATGATTATTGCTCACGTAATAATGTAAGAATAATAATTATAAGAACACATTGCTGCGTCTTTCATAACAAGATTAGTTCCCAGCGACACAGCTGTCAGGTGGCAACTGATAAGTTTTTTAAATGTTTCAAATTCATCACGTAGGTAATTATGTTACTGCGAAAGTTTGGTCAGCGGCAGATTCGAATATACCCCAAAATCTAAAGCACATTTTTTTTTTTTAAATTAAATTTTCATGCAACATTTAAGGTACACAGTCGGACTTAATGCCGTAGGCATTCTCTACTAGTCAACCTAGGGTGGTGAAGAGAGAAGGTGGCAGGTGCATAAAAAATCAATAAAAAAAAACCATTATAGCAATGATAGACTACTGAGAGTTTGAGGTTCTGGGTACGATTCTTGGAACAGGTAGTGTAGCCCGACAGAGGTGCTTGCAATAATGACAACAACGGGGCAAAGCAGTGTTCGTAGAATTCGTAATGGGCTGTTATTAGTTTGTATGTTCGTACAAAATAGGGATGGTGATTCTTCATAATGTTGATTTTTGAATCAATACGAATTGGAGTTGGAAGAATCGATTCTGTGATAAAACAATTTCTAAAAGATCGATTTCCTAAAGACCGAACCGTTGGCGTACCGTGCAGGTATTGAGTCTTAGACAAGGTACAGATGATTTTTTTAATGATTGTTCAATGAAGTAATCTAGTACTTACCTACAACTTTCACATACAAATTAGCTTGGGAAAAATTAGATTTAGGCTTTGAACGTATTGAAATAATAATATGGTTGCATTCTGCAGGAAAAAAAAAACGAATTTCGATTTCAAGTATCTTAAATGGATTCACAAAATCAACCCATTGTTTAACGTTTGAATCCCCAACCGCTCCAATGAGACCGCGCTGTTATTGTTTTACTATTGTGTCTCGTTTCGCGGGTATCTGAGTAATTAATATCGATTAACCAATCATAAAAAAAATCATATCAATTTCATCCATTCCTGTTTCATTCCAAACTTCTAGTTATGTTCCACGAACAATTGCTTGACACTATGAAACGCTTGTTTGGTAACATTGGTTTGTTCACTCGCCTACCGTATGCTCGCACACATAGTTTAAACCAACGAAAAGTAGCTCACAGGTTTTGTTAGGAATGCAGTTATATTTTTCCAGTTTTGGTTAATTGCAATACTAGTTTTAGTGTTCTTTTCTACCAAAAATATATGACGCGAGTGGCACGAGACTGCAATTGTTTTTTTTATTTGTGTTACATAATATATTTATATTTTAAAACTGTGCACCACAAGTGTACATTTTTTGATAATGCCTAGCGAAGCTGTGAAGTGGTATGGAGCTGAATGGAGCGAGGATGCGTAACTACTCTTTTCTGCACATACGCACACATTCCTCGCTCATCTCTCGCCACCTAGATCCCGATTTCCAACCACCATAGGCGTGAGACTAAACGAGTGCGAGAGAGAGACTCGTAAACATTAAGGCTTCGGCTTCGGCATAATCAGTCCGTAATAACTATGAATAGTTATTACGGACTGATTATGCACTGATTATGGAAAATGAGAGTGAAAAATTGTGAAATAACTTCTTCCGCTCTGAGTAGAGTGAGAGGGAGTCACTTTGTGTCACACTGACTAAAACTCACTTTGGTTTCTTCAGCTTCCGCGGAATTTTGCGTAATAGATCCGCGGTTACTATTTCTAAATATTTTAACAATTCTGCAAGCCATCTTTCAGTACTGGAGCACACGTTAGAGGTGTGCCCCGCTTGGGCGGAGCACCGCCGTGTCCTTGTGGAGGCTATCGGAGGCGGCGACCTCTCGCGCCGGGCCCTGGTTCAGGCCATGTTCCGGAGCGAGGAGGGGTGGCATGCAGTCGCCTCCTTCTGCGAAGCAGTAATGCTCGTGAAGGAGGCTGCTGACCGCGAACGCGTGAGGGAACGGTCCTCACGCCGCCGCCGCCGAGATCCTGATCCCGATTTCCGACCACCGTAGGCGCGGGTTCGCGGACGGCGAGCACTGGGTAGCTCGCCGTCCGGCAGTCTGGAAATAATCTGGACTGAGCCCAGTCGTCAACGGCGCGTTCTGTTCTACGCGCGCCTCAAGGAGATGTCAGCAAACTGTAGGGGCCCGGCAGGACCGAAGCCTCTGGGGAACACGTGGTATTCCGAAAGGTTGACACCGAGTCCCCCCCAGATCATAGGCAATGAAGGAACGGGGTAGGGGTTTAGTCAGTAAGAGTCTGATACGCCCTCCCGCTCCGCCCAAGAGCAGGAGAAGTCATTCTGATGATTCCCCTACCAGAAAAAAAAATCTTTCAGTACTGAATCTTACCTGAGTTTTACATTGAACCAATTTTTACCGTAACATGTGAAATTCTCATGAAAGTATTAGAAACCTTAGCAACCCTATCTTATTTTTGCATGCAAGATATTCATCGCTAATTACTTCATCTAAATATTTCGATACCAGATATATCAAGTAACATGTCCTTATCAATCGTCGTAAGGGATATTTTTTATGCAATTAGAATTTTTCGTTCTAGGAGGCCGGTTTCCTCATGATATTTACCTCCTTCACCGTTCTGAGAGCAGTATTTGTGATGAAATAAATAACACAAAGTAAAGCACCTGCCTTGACTCGTAAGTCAGGGTCCATTACCACTGGGCCACTATTGTTTCGTATAAATGGGTTATCTCCTTCCTCGTTGGGTCGTATTCCTCAATGCTGAGGGTGAATGACCGTGCTACAAAACTTTTTTACTTAAATGGTTTTCCTTCAGCTGTTTCTGTTTCGGGCGGTGTGCAAAGACATTATTATCAATGAGGTGATTGAGATTGATTAATTTGATTGATGATTGATTGGATGATCAGATGTGCGGATCTGGTTGGACCAAAGTATTGAGTTGAATGCACGTCGCACGAGGCTTTCTCCATCTCCTTAGGTGTCCGAAAATTCAATTCCTGGGTTGTTGAAATGTTCGAAAGAGATACAGCTTATGTAGAATGTGAATTTGCTACACAATTGATTTCCCTGATTTCATATAATTAAATTTATTAATTACTTATTACCCACCAATCCGTATTGTGGATCCGCGTAGTGGATTACAACCCATTCCCTCTCCTGCAGAGAGGAGGACTGAGTTCCAACAGTTGTCCCAAATGTTCCCAACATTGGAAGACTGATAATGCTAATTTTAATATAATTACTACTTAATACATACATAATATATATTACACTATACCTAATTGATTTTAACAGTAAAGTAATGTAGTTAGTTACGTCGGAAGTGCACGTCACAACACAATATCCGCAACGCACGTCAGATCTGTTCAAAATCTAACATGACAACACGCTAATATCTTTGATAATGTAATTAGACAGATTATTGGATTTAAATACCTGAACAAGCAATGCATCATGATAATAGTATAACAGAGGAAAATTTAAAGAAAAACATTTTTTCATTCATAATAATATTTTTCTGTATTTTCCATAATACAATAACATACTACTTCAATAGATAGGCACGCGATAATCACGACGGTAACTCTTTTTTAAGCAGTGGTTGGAGCGGTACCACAGCATCCTCATCTTACACTTGCGGCAGGTCCTCACCGAGCATGGCAAATTCAGGAGTTCTTGGATCGGGTTCAGTCAGAAGAAACGCCTGGATGTCACAATTGTGATGACCGCCCCGAAGACACGGAAGAGGTGTGCCCCCTTGGGCGGAGCATCGCCGTGTCCCCGTGGAGGTAATAAGCGGCAGCGACCTCTCGCACCGTCGCCGTCGTTGGGCTTTGGTTCAGAGCGAGGAGGCATATGTGTTGCACCCCCCCGGGTATGCGGTCGCCTCCTTCTGGGAAGCAGTAATGCTTGTGAAGGAGGACGCTGATCGCGTAAGAGAAGGAACGTCACGCCTATATCTCGACCAGATCTACTACCATTTCGACGACGAAGATCGACGCGGGCTTGCGGATGCTGAGCAATGGGTAGCTTACCATCCGGCCATCCAGTAATCGACCGAACTAGTCCAGTCATCAACAGCGCCTAGTGATCCACGCGCTCCTCAAAGAGATGTCAGCAAACCGTAGGGGCCTAGCAGCGCTGATGCCCGCTAACTAGGACTGCGGGAAATTTCTGAAAAGGAAAACCGTAATCCTAGAACACAAAAGACAACTGAAGGACACAGGTGTGGTTTAAATCAATAAAAGTTTGACACACCCTCTCGCTCTGTTCAGAGTAGGAGAAATCATTAAGAGAGAGAGGAAATAATTTTTCACCATCAAAAAAATACCACTTCAACAGATTTTATCATAAAAAACTTTTTTACAAAACAAATACCAATTAAAAATACAATAAATGGCCAAATTACTTTGATTTTGGAAGCGCTGCCGCGGCGCTTCTGGTTGTTTTTCTTTATTTTTTAAATCGACTTCCTAAATTAATGTTATTTTGCCATTAATTGGAAGCATTGGAAGTTGGTTGACGATAGTTTTTTTTTTCATATTTTCCTATTGGATTAAGATAATGACTATAGTAACTCAATATACCCATTGATGTTTTCTGTATGTGCCTTCGTAGTCAAGTCCAGCCCATACCTTTTTAACATACCTATCTCAATCACCATACGTTTATTCCATACTTACTATACATTTCCTATTATAATTTGTTGTATTTGAGGAGTCCGCTTGTGTATCTCCGATGTACAAGGTCCAATGCTAATAATATTTAGATAAGGGGACTATCAGGGAGTGATAAATAAACCCAACACAAAAGGAACCATGAAGATCGGTCCATAAACAAAATGGTTATGCGTGAATAGATATCCATCATCTTCCTGCCCTTGTCCCATGTTACTTAAGGAAGCATTTGGTTCTTAGCGACCACGACCGGGTTTCGCGACCCAATGCTTAGCATAAATTTGTATGGCACCAGTCGCGCTATGCGGTGGCCTGGTTTTTTAAGTACTCCATACAAATTACTAAGCCGTTGGTGGTGCAACCCACTGGTCTCACCTATCACTGGTCGTGCAACCCGGACGCGGTAGCTAAGAACTGAATACTACCTTAGATAACCAAAATACCATGGAATTTAAGCGGTGAAATAAGGTGTAAATAAACAGAAGAGAGAGAACAGGATATGGGAAGATAACACTGACCAAAATACGAAAAGAAATCAGTCGATACTGAAAACTTCCTCCTTTTTTGTAAGTTACCGGTAGCACTATTTCATAGCATTCCCCGATCGCCTATTCAGCGAGTTTTGTGCCTAACCCACTGCCACTTAAGTTTCATGATTCTTCGGGCTATGTCGGTAACTTTGATTCTTCTGCGGATATCTTCGTTTCTGATTCGATCAGGCAAGGAAGCTAGCATGCGACCCGAGAGCTCTTTGACTGTTTTAAGCCTTCTGATTAGGCGCATTGTAAAGCGCACATGTTTCAAAGCCATATGTCAACACTGCCAGCACGCACAGGCTTACAGGCTAGCTGTAATAAAAATAACTCACATTTCAACATGATCAGACATGTAAACAGCTAATTTAGACAAATATTTTCAGAAATTTCTACTAAATATTAAATGAAATGTCAAGTTAGGGTCGGGATGGCTTTAAGTAGACACCCGTATCAAAAGTCATGTGAATGAGGTAAGCAATAAACACGAGCCTTTTACCGGCCCCCAAGGGCGGAAAAACGCGAACACATCTACTTACAAGATGTGATTTATTTTTAACTAGCAACCCACCCAGAATCGTACGGATGTTACAAATCTGCATAGGACATAACCTTCCTCGTGAATCACTGTCTATTGGTGAAAACCCGTTCAGTAGTTTTTAAGTTTATTTGACAGACAAACAGACGTGGCGTCACCCGCCACGTTTGATATATAATATGAAATATTAGCATTCAATATCAGTTTTAATAACAGCAGTACGAGTCAGTCCTCTAGGTTAAGCAATGGTTACCCAAGCAATGGTGCCTCCTATAATTTGTGAAGCCTGCATGAATATAGAAAATCATCCCATGGAAACATATACTCTGGATAAAAAGTCCCATGTGCTACTCTAGGACATGGTCAAACTGTGTCAATTTCCATCCCAATCCGTTTAGCCGTTTGAGCGTGATGGAGTAGCAAACATAAACACGCCGTATAAACTTTCGCCCATAGAGTACATTTTACTATATTATATGCTTTCACCTTTAAGATATTAACCAGTTGTGGCTGCTGCCAGCGAGTGGTTTCGTCTGCGTGATAGTACAAAAGATTCCTGGAATAAAAGTATCCTATGTGCTGTTTATCGAAATTCCGCTTAACCGTTCCAGCAGCTCGTTATGTCGGTCGTTTAAATATACAAGATGTACTACTATTAATACTAAATAATATAGTCCTACTTTCTTTAGAATGATATTGTCACCTAAGCAACAATTTGTCGCTTACACTGTTCTTCATAAAAAGAGTCGAACGTAGGTACTTATATTTTAATCTACTACACCTAACATCATTATAAAATTAGAGAATAGGTAATATATAATTTAAGAAAGCACCGCTGGCAACTTGTAGCTTACTCAAACTGGGGATAAAATTGTCATGCATTTTCTATGACTTCGGTGGAAGCTCGACGGTTGTGTCGTCAAACCCGGGCCAGGGGCTGGAGAGTGATCGAGTGCTCCCATCAGTCCCCAATGGATCGACCATAAAAAACTAAAGTAACCAGATACTTTTATTTGGAGAGCGTTTACGTGGCACCGTATTTTATACAACTGTTTTTGTCGAAATTCATAGTTCAAATGCAGTGTGAATGAAGTTCGTTTACGCGGCACGATATTTTATAGAAATGATTTATCGTCAGTTTTTTATACCCTGAGACTAAATTGACACATTTAATGTCAAACTTACTAAGTAAAGGAATGATGCCAGTTCTTTTGTGTTGTAATGTCATTTTAGTCTCAGGGTATAAAAAACAGACGGTAGTCAAAAT
Source organism: Mythimna separata (assembly GCA_030763345.1). NCBI lineage: Eukaryota > Metazoa > Arthropoda > Insecta > Lepidoptera > Noctuidae > Mythimna > Mythimna separata. Next base: position 15,811,232 of record CM061171.1, on the reverse strand, counting down.
TCATAAAAATGAGTGAAGTGTGAATGAAGTTTTTGAAATTTCTTGATGCTTCGCGTGACTCAAGTGCTGGCTTTTACAGAAGATAAGCTTTGCCATACAGTGTGGCGATGTCGCCAGCCTTTTGGGTTTTTTTTTTTTTTTTTTTTTTTTTTCCGGTAGGGGAATCATCAGAATGACTTCTCCCACTCTTGGGCGGAGCGGGAGGGCGTGTCAGACTCTTACTGACTAAACCCCTACCCCGTTCCTTCGTTGCCATCGATCTGGGGGACACGGTGACAACCTTTCGGATACCGTGTTCCCCAGAGGCTTCGGCCCTGCCGGGCCCCTACAGTTTGCTGACATCTCCTTGAGGCGCGCGTGGAACAGAACGCGCCGTCGACGACTAGGCTCGGTCCAGATTATTACCAGACTGCCGGACGGCGAGCTACCCAGTGCTCGCCGTCCGCGAGCCCGCGCCTACGGTGGTCGGAAATCGGGATCGGGATCTCGGCGGCGACGGCGTGAGTTCCGTTGCCTCACGCGGTCGGCAGCCTCCTTCGCTAACATTACTGCTTCGCAGAAGGAGGCGACTGCCTGCCACCCCTCCTCGCTCCGGACCATGGCCTGTACCAGGGCCCGGCGCGAGAGGTCACCGCCGCCGATAGCCTCCACAAGGACACGGCGGTGCTCCGCCCAAGCGGGGCACACCTCTACCGTGTGCTCCACCGTGTCCTCCGGGCGGTCCACACAGTGGCGACACCCGGGCGTCCTTTCCTCCTTGATCCGATGCAGGAACCTCCCGAACTTACCGTGTCCGGTGAGGACCTGCGTCATACGGAACGAGAGGACGCCGTGACCTCTTTCCAACCACTCCTCAAAGAGGGGACTTACCGCCGCAATGACGGCATGCCCAGCACTGGGTTGCGACAGTCGCAGTCGCCATGCCACCCTGAGATCCCGCCGGAACTCTGTCCGCCATACCGCGACTTGTCGTGGCAGCGGAGTTTCGCCCCGGCGTTGCATCTCCACGCGCAAATCGTGCATGCGTGCAAGGACTGTTGCCTCCAAGTCCCACGGTGGCAGGCCAGCAAGGAGGCTCGCCGCTTCGCGGGAGATCGTGCGGTATCCCCGCACCATCCGGATGGCCATGACCTTCTGGGAAGCGTTCAGTTTGGCCGCTGGTCGCTTACCTAGCGATGGCGCCCAAACTGGCGCCCCGTAAAGAGCCATGGACCGAACGATCCCCGCGTAGAGCCTCCGGCAGGGGGCGTCTGGACCCCCCAGGTTGGGCAGGAGCCGCTTCAGAGCGGCACCAGTCCTGTCCAGTTTGGGGGCCAAACGTCGGAAATGCTCCTCGAAAGTCCACCGGCTGTCGAGGACGAGTCCCAGGTACTTCATCGTCGACCCGACGCCGATGTGAACCCCCCCTACCGTTATTTGGGAACCCGGTGGTGGCAGCCTTTTGGGTGCATTACACGTCAACAGCAATGCGGTGCTGTTTTTAATGCCATATTTTTTGTAGTTACTTAAGTGTTCTTTAAGTATAAATAGGCTGTTGAATGAAATATTATAAAACGTTATCTTTCTCATTAAAAAAGTTATTATGAGTATTCTCTTTATTTCTAAGATTTTGGTCTTGAACGCTTTGAGGTGAAAACTTAAAATAAAAAAATAGTAATAAATATAAATATAAAATAATTTAAATATCTAAAAATGGAACCCATTGAGCAACTGACATCAATAGCAATATTTCTAAAAACTCAAGAGATATTTTTTATGTTAAATGATCATTGTGAATGAATCTAGTAATAATGTTAAATAGGCGCCGATTGCCCAACAGATTATATCATTTAATGATCGTTATCAATCCACGATAGTACCTGAAACCACAAAATAGATAGCTACAGAAGGCAATTTTATGTAGATATGTTCTTCAATTTTCATACTTCCGCCCGGCGATCGCACTACGGTCGGCGCCAGCCGGTCAGTCCAAGCAAAGTCCAAGCGCGCATGGTCCGACCCAACGTGTCTGTGAACTTTGTATGTAGATTGTCTTCTGTAGGTACCTATCTCTTTTGTGTTGAAACTAACGCGATAGACGATCATTCTTAAAGTAATTAGATTTTATTTAGTAATGCTGTAAACTACGTTAAGCTATCAGATTATTATTCTTTTGCCTTTTCTTTATAGGTCAGAGATGATAATGTAATTATGTAGTTTGTTTTCTTTTTTGCAATCCCTACAATGCTTAGTTGAGTGAACAAAAATGATAATTTTAACAGCTGCTTTTTCTATTCTGGATGTGTATTTTAACCTAAATTATATCGTGTCATTTATAATAAGCATAATATGTGCTCTATAGCCTTTATTTTCTGTTAGATGGGCAACTTTTGAATAAACTAAATAAAAAAAAAACAAATTATTTAACTCGATCTGGGTGGAGCCAGGAGGAAACTGGGAAGTGTTAGAGTTCTACTAACTAAAACCCACATGTGGGTCAGCTTTTTCGAGCGATCTTGCAGCCCCTACCGGTACCGGTCGTAGCAGGCCCCGTCAAATATGCGGCCATTTCTTTGATGTGCATAAGGAATACAACGCACCACCCACCTGGCCCTGCTCCAAATTGGACAACAAGCTACCTATTGTTCGCCTTCCGTAAGCTCGCGCCTTCAGTTCGGCCGCTGCCAGGGTCCGCCTTCCTGCTAAGCTTACTCCACTTTGCCCGATCTTCAATATCCTTCCCAGTAAGGCCATTGGCTCTCATGTCTGACTTGACGACGTCCAGCCAGCGCATGCAAGGGCGACCACGGGACCTAGCCCCAAGAACAGCCATATCCATGCATCTCCGGCCGACGTACTCCCTAGGGCGGCGCATGATGTGGCCATACCATCGCAGACGACACTCTTGCAGTTTTTCCCCCACGTCACGGACACCAAGACTACCTCGGATGAATGAATTGCGCACGCGATCGGATCGCGTTACGCCACACATCCACCTCAGCATCTTCATTTCCGTGACGCGAAGCTCCTGAGTGTGTCTGCTTAATGCCAGCCAACACTCGCCACCGTACAGGAGGACCGGCCGTATGATGCATTTATATATCTGCCCTTTGAGCCTCGGGGGCATTTTACGGAGACCACCTTGTGTCCTCCGGAATATCTGTATTAAATTAGGCTGTATAAAAGAGTATTCGTGGGAATGTATAACTGTTGTCAATAGAAAATTACCAATTGAAACCGTGTACCTAGCTTTTGACGTTTCAAAAGTACCTACTCAGACTTTACGAGAAGTAAAATATTATTTGTACAAATATAGAAACACATGAGCTCAAAGCTAAACCGTTGCGCTTCTGCTTGTGGCTTACTTGAGTGACGGCTTGACATTATTTGGACATTTTACCTCATCCGCAACATTCAAATAATATTATGTTTCATTATTTTGTCTCGCTTAATGGAGTTGCAGAGCTCTTCAACTTTCATAATAAACTCTTGTTATTTCCCGAAGATCAAGCGGCACTTGTTTATGATATCCTTTTTAAGACACGGCCAGCTGTCGAGACATTTCGTGCCCGTATTTATGAGGCAAACTTAGTTAGTAGCCCAAACTAAGTTCGTCATTCTAATGAGATTATCTCTCCTTCCGTGGCCGTATCATTTGCTCAAAGAAAGGATACACACTGATCTAATTTACGTGGACTGCCGCTGAATTTTATATTCCTACTGAAATTGAAAATAGCGCGGTCTAGTAAAATCCTATTGTCTACTGGTTCGTTGAGTTCGTTTCGATATTTGGATGTAAGTTCATTTTCAAAGTAAACAACCTTACTATCGCCTATTTATCTAGCATATACAAATTATTATGACCCAGTAGCAACGGCCCCGACTTATGACTTGTAGGTCGTAGGATCAAAGTTAGCCACGGGCTTTGCTTTGTTTATTTGATCACGTTTGCTCCTAAAACGGTGATGGGAAACATTGTGAGATAACCGATTATACCGATATGTCCTAGAACAAATAATAAATCGAAGACATCCACCAACTTTAGCGGTATTGAGAGATGCTATATCAAAGAAATTTTAGAAAAAATAGACAAGGGCTTACTAAGGACGATGAGACGTGTGTGCTAGAGCTGTAGTATAGTTTCAAAAAATTACCTTAGATACTAATTTTCTGGTAACTGAAACCACGTGTTTTCAACGTGCAAATATTGGACAAGATTGAATAATTTTTTCTTGAAATAACTTAAACTATTGAATGGTCATTCGGTTGGGTTAGATAAACTGAGAGGGATGAAGAAAGTAAATAAGTAATTATTTAATTTAAATTACGCGAACTCCCTCGAACTGCCCTGGCGCCTCTGAAAACCGTGATCACCTTGTGACAATTTGATTAGTCAGAATTATGATTATGATAATAATATGAGATAAGAATATGAATGAATGTATTATCATTTATCATGAATGGAATCCTAGACGGTCTTTGAATTAAGCTTAGGTTAATGCCTTACTACAGCACTGCGTCTGAGTCACGGAGTTTTTTTGAATCTTTTTATTATTTCCTGTTACATAAATAAGTAGACAAGATAAGATGATTCATGAATTAATTTAGGAATTTCTAGAATTGTGTCGTATCATAATCTTTTTTATTTTTAACATTGGATTAAGGATTACCTACATTAGTGATTATGCCTGCTGTTTATAAAAGAAGAGGAAAAGATAATAATATTATGTGATTCATTCAAATAAATTACACAATTTTTCATCTATGTATTTTAAGATCGAGGTCGTGCCGTATTATTCGATATCATCGACGTAGTAGGCTGTGAGCCTACCAGATCGACACTTAGCAATATGATTTCGTAAATGGTACTTATGAAATTAATAAAAGACAAAATAAAGTGTTTATTTTTATCAACCAAAGTTCATACAACTACATAGTAGTGAGTGAACGGGGGATGATATTTTCCGTTTGCATTTGTTTTTTATTTTACCAAAACATGTAGGTTAACTCATATTGCTACACAAGGCACTCAAACCCGGAACAACTATCTGTACGCCATACATTATATTTATTACTAGCTGTCCCCTGCGGTTTCACCCGCATTTTTCGTTACTGCTCCGCTCTTGTGGGCCGTAGCGTGATGATATATAGCCTATAGCATTCCTCGATAAATGGGCTATCTAACACTGAAAGAATTTTTCAAATCGGACCAGTAGTTCCAGATATTACCCCCTACATACAAACTTACAAACCTAAAAACTTATAAACTTACAAATTTTACCTCTTTATAATATTAGTATAGATATTCGTATTTGTACCGTGCAGGATTTAACCTCGTAACACGCAGCACAGCAGTCCATCGTTTAACCACTGCGCCAACTGTGCCTTCAATTACCATAAAAGCAGACTGTTCTTGACATAGCCACTTACACTCACAATTTACCAACATTATGATCTCCACAATACAGCGAAGAAACAATAGCTCAGCTGAGGGTACTCAATCAAAAACTTGGTTAGGTACCTACACGCGCTCAAACTGAGTTCAGTTCCTGATATTCCAATCGAGTGCTTGGTTCGCAGAATATTGAAAACGGCAAGTTACACCAATTAACAACAATAACAATTCGAAGAATATTATAATAGGAAAATTGTCGCACCTCAGTTGGTACACAGAAAAACGTTATTATGTACCCAGTGTTGCACTGAAATGAAGAGAGGTCGATATTATTCATTTTATTTTTAATTAGAGTGAGCTACAATGAGGGTTTCCAGGAAAATTTACACCATTTGTTGGCGTCATTTCGCCCTCAGGTCTTTTCCTTTGAAAAAGTATACTATAGGTACATGATGTTGACGTTGATGTCTATGTGGGGTTTACACGGGTGACTAAAGCCGCACGATTTTAGCTGCGCAGCGTAAATCGACCGTCTAAATGGCAATTCGACAAGGTCGCAAGTGACTAAAGCCGCAAGCCCCAAAGTTGGGTAGCATCAGACTTTGGCTGCGCGGCGACCGGCCGTATGCGACTGGTGACTAAAATCGACCGTGCAAAACGATCAATTGCAAACGATCGCCCACCGCATGAAGAACCGAGCCACATGCGATTTTAGTAACCTGTGTAAATGGGCTAGCGATGCGTCTTGGTGAAGCAATTTGTGAAGCGACCAGCCGCACCGCGAAAATCGACCAGTGTAAACGCAGCATAACTAGTTTCATTAAAATGACCGTTTTGACAGGTGCCAGCTGGTGAATTGGCCATTTCAAAACGTCCTCATTGAAGAACTTGTGGCTAAGAAATAACAGGCATACGAGTCGATCTTCAAGGTTAAGCATCATTTACCTACGTCGGTCTGTAGATGAGTGGCTAATTTAACATACCGTAACCAGAACGTAAAGCCGTTTGTGCTGGTTGTCATTTATAGATCTTTGACCGTTGTTATAAAAAAAAACCAGCCAAGAGCGTGTCGGGCCACGCCCAGTGTAGGGTTCCGTAATTTCCCGTCCGTCAAACTAAGTGTCCCCAACTTTTCAAAAACTGTTCGTCCCAGCAAGTTCAAAATAATTTTCCTAGAAAGTCTTTATAAAGCTCTACTTTCCAGATTTTTTTCATATTTTCTAAACTTATGGTTCAAAAGTTAGAGGGGGGGGGACGCATTGTTTTTTCCTTTGGGAGCGATTATTTACGAAATTATTGATATTATCAAAAAATGATTTCAGTAAACCCCTATTCATTTTTGAATACCTATCCAAAAATATACCACACGTTAAGGTTGAAATTAAAAAAAAAAACGCTTTTTACTTTAAATGTAGGGCGGCTACCCTAATAAAACATTTTTTCCAATTTTTATTCTTGCACTTTGTCGGCGTGATTGACATACATATTGGTACCAAATTTCAGCTTTCTAGAGCTAACGGCCACAGAGATTAAGCGAGGACGGACAGACAGACATGGCGAAACTATAAGGGTTCCGTTTTTGTCAATTGGCTACGGAACCCTAAAAAGCCGGAAAAGCAAAAAAAACTGACACCAGCCTTACCTTGAGTTGTTGAGGTTAAATAGGCAGTTCCTCCATGTTAAATACTCGTTTAACTAGAGGGTCACCCCATCATAGATTTTTTTATAGCTGGGAAAAGTCTAGATAGATTGAAAGCTAAGCAGGCTAAGCATCCTATATAAATAAAGCTAAAAATCGAATTTCACAGTTTGGATGCAGTAGACGTAAACTTGTAGACACGTCAGAGGTTTCAGCTTTGCCTTTGGGCCAACCACTCACCTGCAAGCCTCTAGCGGTATTACAGATTTTCGTAGGCAGCGCTAACCTACTTACAATAAAGTGAATTGTTTACTGCTTTGCCAGTCTAAAATAAATAGAGTGTAGGTAAAGCCAACCGGGTTTTACCTATACTCTATTTATTTAGACTGCGAGATCGAAAATTAAATAAACTTTTGGGTTCGCCACAATCGCGGTGTTAAGTCACCTCTTTGGGGAGTTGTTACATTAGGTACCGCGGCCTCCTCACTTACCGCGTGACATAGGTTCTCACCGAAAACAGTTGTTTCGGTGATTCCTATTTCCGAGTAGGCGGGTAGAAACGTCTGGGAGTTATAATTGCGTGAATACCCCGTAGCGGTAACCGTAACGGTGGTGTAATATTTGGTGGAGAAGCCAAGCTTCGCCCCAACGAGCCAGACATATGGCCCCCTTGTGTGGATCATCACCGTATTCTTATAATATATAAGATATAGGCGGCGGTGTTTTCTTGCGACCAGTTTAGTTCAGGACATTATCCGGAGTAGAAGCACAAGCGAAGGAGATGGCGGAAAACGCTACTTTAAGCTGGTTGCCTCTGGGGAACACGGTATCCGAAAGGTTGTCACCGTGTCCCCCAGATTGATGGCAACGAAGGAACGGGGTAGGGGTTTAGTCAGTAAGAGTCTGACACGCCCTCCCGCTCCGCCCAAGAGTGGGAGAAGTCATTCTGATGATTCCCCTACCGGAAAAAAAAAAAAAAAAAAAGCTGGTTGAGTATTGAGTAATTTAACACAAAAAAAAAACAAAGCTGACAAACCTTTACTCTAGTTGTCATGTATTGTAGTTAGTTATTCAATTATAAAAAATCAACATTTTCTTTGCAGAAACCAGATACAAAGTATCATAGTAATCTAATGTACGCTCACAGCTTTACGGTATTTCTTTATTGCTATAAAATATGAATAAGTGTAAATAAAATAACTGGAGCTGAGAGCCGAAGCAGCCGTTAGTTATGCCCGCATGATAAACTGCAGACAGCGTAGAATCAGGCGTACGTTTCTGTTGGCACTAGTGCTGAAATAGGCTACTTTGAAGCTACATAACTCTTTTGTTGCAGCATTAAAAATTTCCTGCTATTCCCGCTTTGGACGCCACTGAAATAATAGAACGCAGAGAATCCTTTCAGCTAGTTTACATTGCAGTTGGAAATAATACAGATATTAATATATACCTACAGATACAGGAAAGGTAATATCCATTGGATTTGCGAGTACTTATATGTAAGACTTCAATACATCTTGCGTTTTGTAAATTTTATTGGTGGTATATAATTAAAATATCTATAAAAAGAGTAGAGTATAACTTCGCTCTAGACATGTTTATTTTTTTATTGATTTTCAAACTGGTAGCTATCTGTCTGTAGTCTAAATATTTGGTCAGACTTCGAAATACACTCAACTTTTTGTAGTCGTGTTCAAAAAATCGTAAAATGGTCTCAGGCAAAAATAAGCAATGTTATTTTACTTGCGAATAATAAAAATTCTTATATTTGCTGTTTACTCGTTTCGATGTTCAATATCAAATTTTCTTTAATAAATGTGAATAACCAATAAAGTATAGAAATATAGTTGTATAGCATAATTGAACAAAAAATAAAAAGCGAGTAGGTGCCTACATTTTCGTGTGGGATGGAGATATGTTTTGTCTACTATTTGTCTGTGAACTAACTGATATCTTTCTTTTTTTAATTGTATAATATATAATATCTATACTAGTGCTTCACTGCAATCCCACCTGATGGTACGCACTAAGCAGTGATGCAATCGTTGATGGTGAGGCGAACTAGTTTACTAACAACACTTTCCGAAATGCATCCTGTAAAATACCAAAAGGTTGGCTACACTATACCTGTGCTCAAAGCTTTGTATATTGGATTTAATCAAATGCAGATTTTAACCAACGCCAATGGGGTAACCCTGCCAGGTGGGATATTGCAGCACCAGCCGATTTGACGCACAAGACTAGTGTGGCGATATGGGAGGCCTACATATATTTAGCAGTGGACGTGTTTCGGCTGAAATGATGATGATGATAATACTCCGTATACCGAATTCCGATCACGGTGGCCAAACTCAACAGAGATCAGCCAAGTACACCGGAGATATTATAGTGCACAAGTGTGCGCGCAAACATAGGTGCACTCTCTGTTCCTTTACTCTCATAGTCCGATAACTAACCTTCGGCCATAATATCCCACATCAAAACCTATTGTCATGACATCCAACTTTGTAAACTAGGTATACAGATCCATCTAAAACACAAAGTTGCAATCAACATGGCATTTACCCAAATCTGTCCGCAGTCCGAAAATTGCTGCACGAGACGCGATATTCCCTGGTGGCTATTGATATAAAGATGATGAGTATTTAGCCACACGTCCATGGACGTCAGAGGCACATAGACGAGGTCAGTGCAAACAAGTCCATGTTGACAGAAGGTCGCGTCGGCCGCGTGTCATCCCCTGTCGATACCGGCCGCATCACTCTTACATTACAATGCATGTTGACGGAAAACTGACAATATTTCATGTCAAACTCTCTCGCAAACCTTGTTTTCACAGATGTTATCTCTGCGTTTCTGAATCAATGGTTCTTTCTATTGAAAATGTAGTCGATTGTGTTTTAACTCTGTTGGGTTTCTGGGACTTGCTTATATCCTGCTCAGAATTGGTGTTTTGTCGTGAGAAATTCATTTCTCTGAGAGAGCAATGGTTGAAAAATTAAAATGCGCTGAAAGCTTGTGTTAAAAATTTGTAACTTCCAGTGTATTTTTTAAGGAAAAACACCTCAATAAACTTCTTACTGTTTTATATTACTGGCGAATTCCTCCAACAAAACTTTCATAATTTGATCCTTTAGTTGCACCATTATATAGGTACATTTATAGTAGCATAGCATAATAAGCCTTATAATGTTCCCACTGCTGGGACTCAAGGCTCCTCTCTAGGAGAGGGAATGTGCCGTAATAGACCACGCGAGCCCAGTGCATGTACTTATATAGTAACTAATACAATTTATTAAAGTATTTCTTAATATTCACAAATATTCGTAGCTCAGTGAAGCTCCTAAGACCAGAAAGGGATAAAAATGCGAACCGATTTACGTAAAGAACAAAATTCTCAGTGAAACACGGATTAATTCATTTCTCAGAGGGATTTTCTTTCAGTTTAAAGAGCACTCGCCCTTGAATAGGCGTCGAGTGGGCTCTGAGGTCGGCTTAAGTGGCAAAGACTTAATTTAGAAGCTAAATAAACAATATTCAATCATTCCATCAAATTTTCGTAGCGTAATTATGAAATTCGATTTTGAAATTATAGGACTGTTCATTAATGAAATAATGTTCTTTGTAGCTGACAATAATAAACGAGTTTTGAATCACACCTGAATCAAAATAATTCGCTTCAAGTACCTCTATGTATGTAAATACAATGGTTCTTATAGTAAAATGATCTCATTCATCAAAATATATCTCCCGTGTTGAATGTATTATATTATCAAGGTAAAATTAATGACATTACCATTTCAGTAACTCTTACATTGTACCCAGAACGCTTAATTACACGTCCATTATTTTGGAACACACTGAACACGCCATTCACGAGTGCTTTTCAGCGGCTGTCCAGAACACGCCCGCAGCTATCACAAACAAACTACAACTTTGCTTTTAAGACCGACGACTGTAGATTTATTTTAACTTTCACTAAATGAGCATCCCTTTATTTTCAAACTCCATAATTTCCACACGAACCTACGTCTACTAAAATCTATTTAACTTTGAAACTCATGTTATTATTACTTGAGCGTTATAATTTATGAATTTTTCATTCGATTCCTCTGTAAAACCGTTGCTATTGAGTTCAAAGTTAGTCGACGGTCACGCGCCCCGTCGTCAATTCATAAAGTTTCATTTTCACGAAACTGGGGGAATAATCAATGGGCAGGCAGAAAGGGAGCCGGTGGGCCGTGATGGATTTGGTCCAATCAATGCAACTGGGTAAATGAAAAGAGCGCCTAACGAAGAGTCCAGACAATAGTGTCGGCTGGCGAAAGCCTTAGAACGGGGTAACTGATTGTTATTGGTTTTGCGAAAGCGCCGCACGGCGGTTACAGACATTGGTAAATACTGGAAAACTAAGTGTTGGTTTTGTTGTGGGTGCCGCCCTACCCCGGGGCGGTATTTAATATGTACCTATATGCCTGTATCAGAATTACCCAAACGTTCGTAAATGGTATTTGCAGCGGTTTCGTCGCCACAATAACAAATAATAGAGGTAGTTTTCCAGCTATAAATAAAGCAATAATATGGTCTCGTGTTGTAAACAAATTATACTTTAATCCATCATACTGTCGATAGCACACGTGCTGAGAAAACTTTCGTTATTTTATTATCTTCAGTAAGAATCTCGCGCACTCACATACCTTCGCAAATTAAAGTAGGCACAAGTAATACATCAAGCTTGATTCGAAGCTGAATAATCCATTTTCTCCGACAGTAACTGCTCAATAAATGATTTTCTCCATAAGGATAACGGCTGGATTTTCTACTGTTTATTGTGGACTCAATCTCCTGCTATGATTGATTGAGGCTTAGGTGGAACTCTTCCAAGGGGAAATTACTTCGTTATTCTTCCTAAGTACGGAGCTATGAACGAAAATGTCGGCTATCAATATCGTCTAAGTGTTGTATTATTTGTTTGATGGTCGTCCGCCGATGTGGGACCGAGTGTGTGCTTATGAAAATGTTTTGCGAGTACGAAACTTACGTGCTTCTCTCTATGTACACACATTTACGGCATTAGGACAAGTATTCACACCAGGGTTGCGGATAGTCGAAAGAGTTACCGCGGCTCTGAAACGCAAAAGACCACAGAAATAACACATGTGGCTTTCACTCAGTAAAAGTCTGACACTCTCTATGGCTCCACTCAGAGCGGGAGGAGTTATTTGAGGAGTTCCTAATTCAAAATAAAGGTAAGTATCCGCTGAAATTAACCACGAATACAAGTAAAAACGTAAATGTACATAATAATATTTAAGAAATAGGGAATAGCTCCTTACCTGAGGAAACACCAACTGGCAAAAAAAAACACTGTTTTAGACAAATCCAACATATTTCTTTATTCTATTCATCCATATTCATTTACATAGTGTTATATATTATAGCTATTTATTTACAAATCTTTAATAACAAGTAGCTAACCTTATTGACACTCCGAAATTTAAATTCTTCTTAAAAGTGTTAAAAATCGTCAGTTATTTGAGAATGACGAAGGTTTTTTTTGATAAAATTGTTTTGTTATAACGATAATATAGATTTCAGTATAAATCAATTTTATATACAGATAACGGAACCGCATGACATGTATCTCCCTCGATTAATCTTTACTCATCAGTCTTTGTCGAGGGTAAAAAATATGCCCCAACTTATAATGAAACCAAATTTTATAACTTGTAAAGTACCATACTGTTGGTACTTTATATTCTGGAAGATAAGTTCACATACGTTTTCTATTAGGTACTTCTGAAACAGACATTCTATTAAGAATAATTTTAATTATTAGCTATCACATTATTATTTACACATAGTTTTAGTCCGTGACATCAGAAACGTTTTACGCCTTGAAGATATTTTTTTTATTTTATAAATCTTATCAGATTCTATCCACAGGATATTTATTACATTTATATATATAAATATTTATTTGGAATTTTGATAAGTAACGTTAATATTTTGTCTCATTAAAATAATAGATTTTTCTAAACGCTTTTAGAAACCATAATTTGAAAATAGAATGCATGGTTGATAGAACAGTTGGGTTTTTATCTTATTATTATCAGACAACCTCTACTAATGTATAATATAATTCATCTAATCCCTTATCCTCTGATTATTCCTTTTTATTAAACCTATGTTTGGCCAGTTCGACCTATTACTAAATAATTATAAACAATTCTTTAAAATCAACATGACAGTAAGTTTATGCGATCATCGCAACACTATCTAAGTCTTAGAAAGGAAGTCGTCATAGTACAACAAAATATAAATTCATGAGTTTGGATATGTTCAATGAATTTGTACATAATGAGAGTCATTTTAACGCGAACAGCGAGTACTTAAAAATAATTTTGTACTTAATTAATGTTGAATATTTAATAAACTACCGCACGCTGTATAATAACGGAATGAGCGTTGTTGGTATTCGCCAAAGACTACGAGATGATGAATCTGAAACAATATTAAACAGAGTTATTGAAACAGCTTTGAATAACAGTCTTATATAAAGATAAATAAATCGCAAGTACGTTCAGTGTCCTATTTATAGTCTTGGTAGAAGCAAATTGGTTTGAACCGAGCTCTAAACCGCATTACCGGACTATGCACTTTTATCCTTAGCCGATCCGCGGCTATTTGTATGCTCTTTTATTTTGTTACTCCATAGATGCTACGGCAAGATACATTTTCTGTTTTTTCTCATTTCGTCCTTAATTATTAAATGATGGGGATAATATTGGACTTTAGTTTCTCATATAATTTCTCATATAGTATCTCATATAATCTTTAAGTTTCTCATATTATTATATGTAACGAAACACTTGAAATAACAAAGACACTATCTATCTTTCTGGAAACAGCTATTTCTTAATTGCACCATAATGCGACAAAGTCAAGGCTAGCAAAGCTTATACAATGACCAGAATAGGGGCGCACTGTTTTACCCGGGCTCTATTTCGCGAGCCAGAGTCGCTATACACAAGTATCGATTGCACTTACCTACTGCTCTATTACGGACGCCTAGCACGGAGGCAACCTCTGGCTGCTCCATATCGAAAATTAGCTCTGCGCGTGCCGCGTGCAGGTTGTATATGCTCGCTATGCAGGTCAGCCGCAGACTGCCTCGCTCGAACGCCTCGTTCCTAACCACGAACGACACCTCCCCCACTGAAGGCAGCCTGTTATCTGGACCCGTTCTCTCGAACGCCGGCTTCAAACTCTCCTTCGATGGCCTCCGAATCTCTTCCTTATGCAAATTTATATACGACTCATCTAGATACTGTATATTCCCTTCATCGTGAAATATATTAAAATTCACATCATCATCCGGCTGCTCTGTAGTTGTAGTTTCGGGCTTCGGCGGCGGGTCCCATTTGAACCACGACGGCAATTCGTGTATAAGAGAATCCATGTCGATCTGAGAAAAATACAATATAATATAATTCCGGGACGCACAGCGGTTGAGCGGGAAATATTACGGATATTACACAGCTCTACGTTAGATAAAGGAAGCTTATATAGCTCTGAGCTGTTTTGTGATTAATGAACTGGCCTACGCAGCGGGCAGTGACGCCGGCAAAAACAACAACGGTCGCGTCAAAATGAAGCAAGTAAGAGCTGCGCCATTGTTCACATGCGGACCCCTGTCTGCTTCTGTCCGCCGATCAAACGAATTTTTTAAATATCAATTTCGATATAATTTGTCAGCAAAATACTTGCGTCGACCTCCGGAAAATTTGTAATCATATTTCTGCGCGGAATTTACTTTGTGTAACTTGAGCATGTAGCGCTCAGTTGGGTCAAAGAATTGTAGTGTTTACTTACTGAGATTTAACAAATCAGCAGCGACTACCGTACTTACGGATCAAAAGCTTTTTGGCAGTTCCTTTTAAAAATGTTTTCAAAGGTAAGTACTGCTCTAATATTAGGTCATTTCAAAAATCCTTTCACAGATAAGGTAAAACTATTCCGGTTAAATAGCTGGTACGAACTGTAAAATCCCCGGTGTAACATGTGCTTCGGGTTAACTGTTTCTAATGTCCTCTCCACCCCGTGGCCTTAATTTCAGTTAAACATCTACATTAACGACTAGAAATTTCCTCTTTTTAACTGTATTTAACCCATTTTGGTTGCTGCTAGGGGAATAAACGAGGGTTTTGAGAAAATTCTGAACTAGTTGAATTATAAAATGCTGGTGATGGTTGAATAAGCATATAAGCAGTCTCGTAATGTTCCCACTGCTGAGACTCAGGCTTCCTTTCAAGGAGAGGGCATAAAGTCGTAGTTCACCAGGCGGGCCCAGTACTGGTTCGATGTCGTGGTTCTAGGATATACCCGACCAGTATCCTCAAGATGTTTTCATTTAACGTTTTGAAAGCAGCGATTAAATAAATGACACAGAGTAAAAAACCTGCCTGGTTTTGAACCCGATCATACGCTGCTTGGATTAAAATAATAATAATAATGTTTTTATATTATCTTTTTGTATACAAATATTTAAAAATATAATTTATATGAATTTAATGAAAATAAAGAAATAATAATAATAATATTTATTTGACTCTTATTTTAGTAACGCATAATTTTGTTTGGAATTATCATTACATTGACAGCTTTAGAACTAGGTCGGCCGGTATATACTGTCTAAACTGATATTTACAGTTAATGTATGTTTCTTCATTTGATTTCTATGTCAATAAAAAATTTAGCTTAATGCAGGGTCCGTAGGTATTTGTCAAAGGAAACCAAAGTGCTCTATTGTCAACCACATCATCGCTTACCATCAGGTACGATAGTAGTCAAGCGCGAGAATATCAATAATAAAAAAAATAGTATAAAATATATTTTTTTATCGTATCAATTTCTTTTCTCTTTTGCATCAGGGACACAGTGCTGGTACATTTTACCTTTATACAAAAGTTATATATTCTACCTTTGAAGATAATCAAATTATTTCCGTGAAAAGAATCGTCGTCGGCGAGCATTGGCTTCCATATTAATAAAGCATCGATCTGCTGACCTATCCGAGTTATTATTACAACGCGATAGCCTATCTATCTATAGATCTATCTTTACCATCTGCTTCCAACTGCCAGCACTAATATTGATTTTAACATCTAACATCACAAACTTAAAATACAATACAGGGGGAAGATAAATGGTTTTATTTTGTTCCCCTTCCCCGTAATGTTATTGTTTTCATTTAATTTTCGTGTAGCTACGGTTAATCGAAATTACTAGGTAATCGATTACTCTCTTGTTCTCTTGTACGGTGAGTGGCGTTTTGGGTTGTCTCTCTATGATCCTTTAGAGCTTTCTCTCCGTGGACATTTTTTTGTTTAAGTTTGTTTTGAGATCCCACAAGGCAGAGAGGTTTAGAAAGAACTGTGAACAGTCTGCGCTCAAGGTTGGTTCAAAAACAAGGCTAGCAAAAAAATTTTTTTGTTCATTTTCTTGTTGATTGAAGATGCTCATTGAATATACTAGTAGTATGTCTAACTTAAGAATTGGAAGCTAAAAGCGAGAAATCGTGGTTGTTGAAAGGAATGGGGGGAAGCCTTTGTTCAGCATTGGGAAAGTACGGACTCGAGGCATTAAGTCCACCTCTGTACTTTTGTGGGCTTAAAGAATTAAATAAGATTAATAATAGATAAAGAAAGAAAGGAAAAATAATTTATTTGCGGTAAATGACGCAATCTTAAGACCAGCTAACAAATTATAAACATTCTATACAAAATCTGCGGCAGGTCCGCGTAAAATAGCCAAACGCTCAGCATAATGCCTTGGCCAGGCGCATAATGCGAAGAGTCCGTAGCACTCGTTTTCAGCGTGGGCCGGTGACGATGTCGATACAAAGACGTTGGAACCGTATAGTGGTACATAATGGTGGTGGGCATAGGCGTATGCACTAGTGCTACAAAGGAAGTCTTAGAGTAAACGGAATCTCTTTTGTGATCAAGTTTCTAAGGACACGAACGTCTTGTCTTTTTTTATATACCTAACATAAACTAGTGCTGTACTGAAATTTCGCCTGATGGTAAGCAGTGATGCAATCGTTGATGGTGAGGCTCACTAGTTTATTATTCACTCTAGCCTTGATGACACCAAGTTATAATCAGACGGGAAGACCGCAGCAGGGAAATTGTTTCAGTTCTTTGATGTACGCGTTTTAAGTAATCCTGAAATTCTCACCTCACGTCCATTCAGTGCGAAGGTCAGGTTAGCTGGTGGATGCGCAGGCGGCGAGGCGCATGTCGCCCGCAAGGTGGACCCCACGCCGTACCACGACCGGTCTGATACCAGCTTAGGACCCCATTCAGGGGCCTCTGCACAAAGAAAACACAATGTTTGTTAGAACGAAGCTCCACAGACGGTTTCATCTGGAAAAATGACAAAATCTATACCTATAAATGAGTATCTAATTATTATTCATCACTATTATTTTTATTTTTGTAGGTATTAATCATCATTTCAGCCGACTGACGTCCGCTGTTGGTTAAAGGTTTCCCCCAGGTGTCGCCGTAACGTTCGGTCTAGTGCATCTCGCATCACACCAGGTCATCAGTCCACCTTGGGGAAGGCCTTTCAACAGTGCGTGTTCCGGTACGTAGTCGGCACTCCAGAACCTTTCGTCCCCATCAACTGTCTGTTCTGTGACAAATGTGCCCTGCCAAGTAGCAATTACTTAAGTTTGGCAATTATTTGAGCTATATCGGTAACTTTGGTTCTCCTGCGGATATTATCTTAATTTCTGATACGATTACGTAAGGAAACTCCGTGCATAGCCTTTTCCACTGACCTTTAGGTGACAAAACAAAGAAATATTTTTCCATTCAGTGATAGAATTCTGTTATAGTCAAAAATAGCTAAACACGGAACAAAGTATGCCTGCATCTTTACTTCCCAACAGACTTTTATGACAAAGTTTTTCGTTACGTGTCATTAACACACAAATAAAAATAGAGTTCTTGTGAAGTTGGTTTGTTTACCAAATCACGTAAGGAAATTTGAAAGAAAGTTTCTCTTATGATATTAAGAAATTCTTCCAACAAGTTTGACCCTTGTTATATTAACACGTTATTATCCGGGTATTGTATTCAAGGTGTTGACTTAGTGAGGAAAGTTTTTAGATAAAAGCTACGGGCTCGCACGTGGCAAGGTTTTTGCTAAAAGGTGTTTTAGTTCTCCCACTAACAAACATAATGGTTCCTTGCAAGCATAATCATCATTTCAGCCGATAGACGTCCACTGTTGGACATAGGCCACCCCTAAACGTCGTCACAATGACCGGTTCTGTGCGTTTCGCATCCATCCAATCGCATTCATTCAATAAAAAAATACATCGAGATTATTTACAGCGCCCTCGGGGTCATCCTTTTTGAAATGGATTAAAAATGTTGAATTCAGTGTCAGAGATAGGCTCGATACCGGTTCCTAAAATTCGGGAATTCCGATTGACTTTGCACCTCCGATTCCGATTTCGGTTCCAACAAATTTTAATCGGAATTTATATCAGAGATATAAGTAAATAAAACAAGTTTAAACTTATTGCGCAGGGACCCTCTTACAATATTACGCTTTCACTCATTGTTGTGTTTCGTGTTTAGAATGTCGTAAGTTTGCTCTTAATTAATACTTATATGAACTAGTGAGTAGATTCCGATAAACAAAATTTAAAATCTTTGCTTCATTCCTAGTCAGCACCATTTTAAGAGATTTTGGCCTGGCTCATCTGCAGGTTACACCTGAAGATTCAATCTGCTTTTCAAAATGACTAACCAATTGCTTAAAATAATTTTAGAAAACGTTACCATCTATCTAAGCCATTCTCAGCTTTTCAATTCAGTACGCAGTCTCCAAACGATCAAATTAGCAATTTCTAGCAGAGCTCAAGCAAACCCTGCGAGGATGCTTGTGTCCATTATGTAACCCGAATGGCTTTCTGTCGAATACAGCTATCTCCCATAGCGTCATAACAAAAGCTCCCAGCCAGCCTCTATCCAGTCTGACAAGCCAGCCTCTATGTGCCACTATTAAGCTTTATTGACTAAGAAAATGTGTCGCAGCTGGAAAGATTCCAACGCCAGCTTATCTTGTACAACATGCTATCATAATATTAGCATACCGTTGCAAAATAAAATGCCCATTCAAAAGATAGTTTTAAACTCCCTTTTTTAACAAGCTTATCATGTGAGAAATTTATTTACGGTCGAAAAAGGCTTTTGGCAAGTACTCCGCATCAATTTTCGTTGGTAATTCGACAAGGGTCATAAAAATTTCGTGAAATATATTGATGCTGTACTTTTCCGAGCGCACCCCAAAGTCACGTCGTTACATTAATTAGTACGTATGTGGTTTAAATTTTTTAATGAACGCGGTTACTTTAGTTGTCAAGCGGCGGCTTGGCATTCAAATGTAGGTAACTAACCACTCCGCTGGCATTTTGATAGCTCTACCATTTTGCTAATTATCACTTCAGCGCGGTTAACATTACACAGTTTTAGCTTTTGACGGAGTATCACGTAAATGTGCTGTACGTTGTAAGAGCCAAGATGAATTGACCATGTTAGTCTGTTCTTGACAAAAACATGAAATTCCCTTTATGGCCAACGTTAGGCGAACACTCAAAAGCTTTCATGCCGTAGTTTGTGTAATGCCTGCAAAGGTTTGGCTGCCTGCAAAGGTCAGTGGAGCGTTTCTGAAGATTGCTCTACGATGGAACCTACGCATTTTTAGAACAAGTCATGGCTATGATTGATAAAAAATACGACTTTCTAAGTTCTATTTTATGAATAAATGAAACACTGAATGTATTACATAATTTTTGTTATGTTTTTTTGTCGAAAAGTTTGTACAATAACAATAAATTCCGTACACGTACAAACAGTGTAGCCAGTAATAGGCAAACAACTATAAAATTACCAGCATGAGGTTTCCAAATAGTATTTACTTAGCGACGATAAATAAAGGTTATGATTAAATGAAATGAAGGTGTACTTTGTTCGGAGCTATCACATTAATACAGGCAGCTGTGTTTATGGCACGTTTGTTTACCTCCCTTTGTGGGTCACGGCGTGCGTTCCAGATAGGAAAAAAATCAAGGCGCTTAGAATCAAATCTCTTTATACTAAGGGATTTGTTTTACTTTATGAACCCTCCCTAGCGTATAAATAAATACCAGCGAACGTTCCGGGAATACGTGATGTATTTAATCTTGCCCTAATTATAAGGATGTGCGTGGGTTATACGTGTATACCTGTTCCTACTCGTAACTATCGCGGTTATTCCGCTAACTTTGTTACTTACATTATACCTATGGGAAACATTGAAAATGCGGCCCTCAGATCTCAAGAATCCTTTGAAGCTAATTAATCTGTATAGCGGCATCACGTCGCACAAATGAGCTCGTCAGTCGTGATTCATGGCGGGGAATCACGTCATGATGGGACAGGAAAGCCCTATAATTTAGAGAGGTGCGCGAACGTAGTAAGTCACGACGTTATGGAGCCCTCGGGCTCTATTACACGATGAGGAATACAAAGTTTCGTGTTTCGTTTCAGAGTCAATGTCTATCGCGTCGTTCCAGGGGTCATTAACAAAATATTATGGCGACGATCTTCGGAATGGCCGTAAAAACAAAATGAAGACCCAAAGTTTACGTTCACAAGGAAATGCTATTTCTACAAATCTGCAGAGTAAAATCTTCACAGAGAACTTAATGCGATTCGTTCGATCTAAACAGCTGTAACAAGCTGTGTGGCGAGATGGATTTACTGCGACAAAAACTACGAGTAGATTTTTCAACGGATTTAAGTGGTGAGGTGTTTTAAATCTACATATTTTTAGGTTAATTCAACGTGTTCGCCGCAGGACGTGATAGTTTGACCAATTTTGCTACTTTGCTGTGCACTACGTGACATTTTTACAGACAACTCGCTCTTGCCAGCGGCTTCGCCTGCACGATAACAGAATGATACCAAAGCGCACCTTCTCCCAGGATAAAAACTAACCTATGTGCTATTCCGAGACATGGTCTACTTGAAACTAAACTTTGTAAATATGAAACGCAATTCGTTCAGCCGTTGGAGTGTTAAGAAGACAACATTCAGCTTTTTAATATTAGGTATACGAGAACCTATATTGTGTGATGCGATTTTCCCAGAATTCGTTACCAATCATAATATCTTTTATATACAATTCTCAGAAAAACTTAATAAGAAAGTATTTTCATATATATGACTGCTTTAAATTATTATTTTGTTTCTTTTTTAATAACTTATTTCATCTCACAGCCGGGCGAAGGTCTGAGCCATGCTTTCCCA
This sequence comes from Mythimna separata, assembly GCA_030763345.1. NCBI lineage: Eukaryota > Metazoa > Arthropoda > Insecta > Lepidoptera > Noctuidae > Mythimna > Mythimna separata. Next base: position 15,789,847 of record CM061171.1, on the reverse strand, counting down.
TTTAACTTTAAACGCGGTTCTTTCCAGCCAATTCTTCTTATTTCTAAAATGCTTGTTTTTGGCGTGGCTGAGAACCCACTGTCACGTACCTCGCACGTGCTTCGTACTGAATGCAAAATAGCACGTTTAAAGCATATGTTTCGAGATTCTCGTGTCGGTCAACAAAGTTAGATTAAAGAAGAATTTAAAGAGCAGTAAACAACAGTCTTCTAAGCTATTTATCTGCAGGATTGTTCGAAAGTATCAACGTGGACATGAAACAGAAAGGGGTAATGAGGAAACACGAGGAAATTACTCGGTATAAAAAACTAATACTCCCTATAGCTATTTTTCTTCTTCTTTTTCTTCTTGACCTCGATTTCTTCTGATGGATAGCGATGATTTGGGTATACACGATGGAGTGAAGGAACCTTAAATAAGTACGCCTATTCATTACTTTGGGGATTTTCCAATACCTTTCGCCTATGCATTACGCGTATTCAGATTAAGTACGCTCGCTTTAAGCGTGCGTGTCACGGGTCCGTGACACTCTCAGGCAGTCACGCCTAAGCGTACGCACGCGTAACTTCACGTATTTTACATGCCATTTGCAATCTCCTACATATAAAACCCGATAAAAGCCGTAAAAGTTTGTAATAAAAGGCTTTTAATTTTAAATACAAGAAAAGAGTAGGCGAGAAAAAAAAAGAAAAATATAAATCAGGTGGACTGAACTCAGAAATTAATCTGCCTGGAATTTTGGTTGTGAAAAGGACAACTCACGCAAAAATTCGCAACGAGAACAAAGCTTTGTAGAGTTATTGACTGTTCTACGAGCTCTCTATCTACGTGCCATCAGTCGCGTGGGAAAAGCGTTTCAAATCCGTATTTTAACACGTTAATACAGTAGTGTCTCTAATTGCTTATTGGACGCTGAATCACGGCTGATCTGGTTAAACCAATTTTATTACAATTGATCCTACGACTATCACAGTCACAAATCATTCATATTCATAATCACATTCTTGGATTCATACTACTTATACAACATGTAACATAATAAACGCACATCCTGAAAGTATTGTTGAAAAAGGTATTTTCTAACGTAACCTAATAATTAAGAGTTATTTTAGGTTACAGAAATATACATTCTTAATAAACCTTGATTGCGTCACTAGGGTATTTATGCATACCTACGTACGTATATGTATAAGTGTCAATACTTATCAATGCGCTACCAATGTAGTACGTCGATTTTCATATTATTTGCTTACAAAAGTTAATTAATATTTTACAAAAACCATTAATGAAATTTAAATTAGATGCACTTAGTATTTTAATTAATTACATTTAGCATTAAATTAAAAGTTCAGAGCTTGAATTATGATTGTAACTTAATTTTCTAATTAGGGTGCACAAGAGGGTTCCATTTTGTATAGCGTGAATCTTAAAAATGTATATAGACATTTATAAAAGGAGTAAAATAATGGCGTCGAAGTCTATAAAGAGAATCCCAAACGTGACGGATACTGCAATGTGACAAGGGTTTAAGTCATTAAATTAATTGTCTTCTAAAACGACTATATAATGACAGCTACGAGTACTACAGTTAGGAATATTGTTGGCAGTGTCTGGTGGTGACACCACGGGGATAATTGTCGCGTGACCATGAACAGTAGCAGCCTTGAAGGTCCCGAACGAAATCGGTAAACAACATAGAGCGGTGCCAACGTTTTAGTATCGATGCAAATGCCGATAACGAACATTCACGGAACGAATTGTTTGTTTTTAAATTGACTTGTTTAGTAATTAGGTTAACGAACACTGTACACAATGGACTAACGCTTAAATACACCCTAACCTAGTTGTTATAATAAATTATATGAAAATCTACACCCAATTTTGAGTCTAAAAATAAAACACGCATGCTATGTAAACAGAATTCAATTAGTTCGCAATTTTGTTACAGGTAAATTTGTAAAAGTATCCTATTTTTATTTCATCCACCTTTCTACTAAATTAGTTTAACCGCTGAAACAGAAAATTCTGGAATTTCATTTCATTTGAAACCTTGTTTGTGTTACGGCACACATCTAGTAATGATAGTTATTTCAGTGGAGTCATTTTATTTTAGACATGTTTCTAAAATGATTAAATCAGATAGGTTGAGGGAGTATTCGCCGAATTCGTTAAAAGAATTGCAAAAAAAATACTACTGGAGTTAGTATTAATTAAAACTGAACGAACTAGAATAATAGTAAAATTTTTAAATATTCGTATTTTATGTATAAAGACGGCTAGATCGAACAAGCTCCTAACTCCTGCAGCTCTGTAATATCTCAAGCACACTCCGGAGCTGTCTCATACTGAACCTGCATTCGCTAGATAATGTCTGCATGAAATCCCAGCGCCTTCGGACTTCCACCGCATAAAATTAGGAGCTCACTTTATCAATGATAAAGACCAAGGCTTTAGCAAATCGGATTGGACTTCAAAGTCTGCGTTAAGATCTTAATCAAGCCTTAACTGTATACCGAAAAGCTCAGCGCTGAAGATGAAAACTGTTGATAAGCTTCAACAGATTGTTATTCGCTAACGAAATAAAAAGACCAAAAAAGGCAACAGTTGTGGGAATTGTTTAGGGATGAAATGTATTCATTTTTTAAGAAAGAAAAGAGCCTGAGGAATTTAATGTCCGAATTTAATTGCACCTACAGAGAAGTATAAAGTAGTAGTAGTAGTTCGTCCTATTAGTAATTTTTTCTTATTTCTTTCCTGAAGTAGACTTGAAAAGTCAATCCGCCTATACCTTCCAGACTTACACCTTTTTGAGAAAACAACCTTTTCAAAAACCAAGCCTTTACCTATAATTCTATGAAACAAAATCATCGATTAGGAACCCCAACGTTAGTAGAGGAGATCATGAGAGACCATGGCATTTAAAAAGTTTTCGTTTCTTCTGATTCTATAGAATACATTATTAATACACTTAATAGTACAAATCAATCATTCTGGTAAGTCTTCTAATAATTTAAAGTTCTGGCATATCATAAGGAAAATAATAAAATATTATGAAAAAGTAAATAATCTTTTCAGATTAAAATCCGAATGTAAGTAAGTAGCTTATACTTATTGTTTTGTTATGAAATAGCTGATAAAAAGAATTATGTAAACTTAAATATTAAATACAATTGAATTGCTAAAGTTTTACCCTAATCTGGTTCACTTGATTGATTACGCCTAAGTCAAAAAAAGTCTACGTAGCTGTAATGGCGAAACTTGTACCCAACAGTTTTGTTTTTTTAGAATTAGTGATTATAATATGTACAGACTGGGTAAAGAAGATGGTCACAGTGGTTTCGAAATCATGACTTATCGCTTTGTAAAGTTTGTCGTTTGTAAAAAAAAAAAGCTGCTATTGGTATTGAATTATCTCGTACTAGCTTCTACCCACTTCGTCTTGAGAACATAAGTTTAACAAAAAGGAATCGGGACAAAAGGTAGCCTATGTTCTTTTCCATGTCAAAAGCTATATGCATTGATCGCGTGATTAAGTAACAAAACAAACATCTACATCTTGCCATCAGGTGCAACACTTTCACAGGAGTAAAATTTAAAATTGTCAGCATATTGAGATTTAGAAAGTACAAACTACTCATATAGTTGGTCTGTAAGAACTGATCCACATTGATCAGTTCGGAAAAAATCTATGTTAGATTACAATTTTATTTACTCGAATAATAGTAGCTTCACTAGAATCGAGAAGTGCTGAAGATGAGCACCGCGTAAAGGCTTATAGCTAGGTGTAAGTCTTTTCAATAATTTTATTCCGCTGTTAATGAAACCCTCTTCAGCCCCTGAAAAGTAGTGTAATATGAGGTTGCCACCACAGTAGGGTCGGCACATTCCTTGTGCCAGGGTGTATAAAGAAAAACTGAGCCGTGAATTCTTACTCCAGATTTTATTTGTCCTTCGTGTGTCCCTCTCACCCTTTTCTCTTTTCCTATAACGCAGCATTTAATTGAAATTTGACCGTGTACGTTTTATATGAATAGAATATATAATATATGTTTAAAAATTCCAAAACAGTATTTCTCAAATGGATTTCGTCACATATCAGAAAAAAAATATATGGTTGATCTGCTCGCTAAACAAGCGTTGTGCCTATGATATTTCCATTATATTTAGACTACGTTGAGAAAAAAAAAGTGGTAGAAATAATTTAACAAAAGGTTTCATAGAGAGGAAGTATGCTATCGAACTATCCAGCCAAAGAATTTCAGGGTTCGACAGAAATACCTACAAAAAAATATTACAAATTTAAGTGCTTTAAGACTTCATGCCAGACTCTTCCATCAAGTAAATACCCACTACCTTATGAAGAAAGTTTTGTCTCCTAACTGTAGATTGATTGATGAATGTTTTCCATATCCTGATGGAGTGTGTCCGGAACGAAAATACGAGGATCAATGTTTGTGGGAGCTGTAAAATTTATTGTTATTTGTTATACAATCCTCGCTTTTCCAATATCTGATAAAGCTGAACAACTGTTTGAGTTGGTCTTAAGGTAGATTGTAACTTTTTTGTGTTATATTGTACTGGGTGTTGTGATCGCTAAGAAAGCTCTTAAAAAAAGCAATATGTTAACAAGCCATTTTAAATTCGGTTGTCTAATTAATGTTCTAAGTGCGTACAAATTAATTATTTATTTTTTAAAATATGCACCAGTAAGATACTCGTACACTGTACAAAGACGGACTTAATGCCTGCCTTAATTATGATTAGGAAATTATCCAATTATAGATAAATAATAACTAAAATGGAAAATGGAAGTCCAATTTAAACCCAGATTTCAATCTAGGAACCGGAACAGAAGCCGTTAAGTCGGAGACCAACTAAACGGATAATTTAAAGGAGAAATATAATCTGATGACGATTAAACTATCTACCATTTAATCTGCGACGTGTGGTGTGCTCTAATTGTTATTATAATGTAGAGTTGGTAATAGTAATAATGTCAAAAGTCATTCTGCTAGCAGCTTTGCCTAACGCCCGTTTTCAATAAGCTACGAGTATCTACAGTTGCAGCTACTAAAGATAAACAAATCTATCCTTTTGCCCTTATTTGCTTTCCTATAACCTACCGACGTATAGTATTTCCTACCAAAGTTATGCATGGATAGATAGAAACTTACTGTTTATCGGGGATAGCTATCTATCTATGAACCGCAGAAGGCTATTGAAAACGAGCGTTCGTGAAAGTAGATTTTTTTCATAAAGGAATGAACTATTCTATGTCCAAATAAGAAGTTTTCTATGTCCCAGTTTAGGACATAGTCTATTTGTGTAATTTTCAGGCACTTCTTGAGAGTGAAGGACTCGACACAGGCACACATAAATGATATTATCTATTTTGCAACGCAGAATTGCTAATTCTATAAGATTATCGCTTTTACTATCCTAAAATGTGAAAGTCTGATTGTTTATATGTTAATAGAATCTGTAATTTGTAAGTTAGATTAACTGACATCATTTATTGTGAATATCACGCCATGTTATGACAGGATATGTTGAAAAAACAAGACTGTAACACCGTATGACTTACGCTGATGTTTTTAAGAATGATGTCTTCAAAAAAGAAAGTTGGTATGTTGGCGGTAAGATAGACCAGTTCAAGGTCTTTGACCTTGAGCTAGTTTAGCTTAAACTCTAAAGCTCAGGGTCAATTGACCTAGAGCTGATTTGTTAAATCTTTGGAATTAATTCTAACATAATGCCTACTACACCTTTTTACAGGGACATATCTAAAATGCTTCTTGAGGCATAGAATCTTGGTATGTTAAGAAGATCCACAAACTGACCTCAGGAAATGTTGGTTTTAACCTTGAAAATCGACTCGTGTTAATATTATTATTTCAGCCACGAAGGAACTCGTGGCTAAAGTAATAACATCCTACACATAGGTGAATAAGAGATGATAAAGGTAAACGGTAGATACATCTGTCTATGTCCTCCTGATATGTATAATTCCTTAGTACCTCTCATGTATTATTTATTATTATACCTCTCATCATTGGTTTGTAGGTGAATAACTTAGTAGATAAATTAAATTACACTGTTCAAATAGTTAGGTAATCAAAATTGACTTGCTCTAACTCAAAACTTTATAAGTAAGTTGGTACTTTCTTACAGATTAAGTTACTATCTGAGCAACGAACTATAGAAAGATTATAAATTTAAACATTATGACTAATTTGAAAACTTTGATGGTAATGTTATTATCTCATAATTTGTAACTTGGTTAAATTTAGCTGCGACTGAACTTTGTAATATTTAATTAGATACTGACTTTTTCTCGCAGTTTCACTCATCTACTATGGAAACTGTTAAATTAATCTGGAGAAAAAATATTTTAAGTTCTGAATCAAATTATAGTCTCTCTGTGCGCTGAATTTTATTTAAATTAATAATAAATATTTTTTTTCTTCACCCGTTAATGAGTGATACATGAGCTAGACAAACATACAAACCCAGAAAAACATTCAATATTTTCTCGTTAGGTTCAATATTAGTATTTCAGTGTGAGTCGTGTCGGTACCTAATGTTGTTCAATGTACTGGAATAACGTTTTGGTTGGGTGAAGAGCTTCTCCAGTTATGTTCGTCTGTTAGGCACTCGACCCGATTCACTGTCACCTTACAGGTTTTCCTCGAATTACAGGTATGCCTAATATGAAGGTATGATCTTATTTATATGCTAGAACGATTTTTTTTTCTGTCACTTTTAACATTCAAAAGTGTCTTTTTATCTGTTTTGCTACTTGATTTTTGATGTTAGGTTAGATTATTTTATAAACATATAAGGTTTTTTGGTCCTATCTGTCATTTGATTAGAACGTTGCTACAACAACATTTGACAATTACTATGACTATAAATAGTAAGAAACGAGCTACTATTAACGACCCAAATAGTTGTGTTGTTCTGTAAGGTCATACCATGACGAATTCAATTGGCAAGCGAGCGATCGAGAAATAGGAATGGAGCTATACACTCTCTGTAGCTCCATCCCTATAACAGTTCAATTTAAATTGTCAAATGGATCACGTTAAGAGCTAATGGTAGGACCTCAGATCTTGTTTATATGAGTTTGAATATTGGTGAACGCACCCTTAATACATGAGTACCTAATTCCTAGTGAACGATTTTTATTTTAGGACTAGTCTGTAACTGTCCCCTAACTAGTGTGTAACTGTCCCCTGCGGTTGCACCCGCATTTTTTGTTACTGCTCCGCTCCCGTGGGTCGTAGCGTGATGGTATATAGCCTATAGCATTCCTCGATAAATGGGCTATCTAACACTGAAAGAATTTTTCAAATCGGACCAGTAGTTCCAGAGATTACCCCCTACATACAAACTTACAAACATACAAACTTACAAATTTTACCTCTTTATAATATTAGTATAGATATGTATCAACCAGACTGTAAACCAATGGGTCTCTAAGCTGCCCTAAAAGTAAGTGGTTTCATGGGTAAAGATGTGGTCGCTTGCCTAGAAATAATCTAGTTCCTAGGCGACTTTATAGCTGGTAAAGGTATAAATCTTAGCAGGTAAAGGTATTAATTTTAAAAATTAAATTGAAAAAATGTATGAATAATCCTGACTACAGTTATTTCATTATCTTTTAAAATTTATATTTTAACTAATTGTGCTCTCTGTCAGAAAGTTGTGCTGACAATTTAATTACTTCTATATATAACTACGCATTCCTGTTATTGTTTCACACATTTTCTGATTGTGCTTGGTCGGCTTCATATTACCAAAGTGAAAATTAATTTTAGATTCGAATGTTTTCATTATATATTGCCTTCAATAATTCCCCAAGTTATGGTAATCCTAATCCCACGCCAATTGCGGACCGGCCACTGCATTAATATTCCTAAAATATGATCATTTTTGATATTTCCACCGAAACGATAACCTAGATTGAAGTGTAAATACCCTGGGATATTAGAATTAAATAAAAAAGTAATTTAACACCACAGTTCAGTTGTTTCTTGATGATTTAATAATATACCTAAAATATGATAATTTATGGTATTTCCACCGATATGATAACCTAGATTGAAGTGTAAATACCCTGGGATATTTGAATTCTATAAAAAGTAATTTAGGATCTCAGTCAGTTATTTCTATATAATAGATTTTTTTAGAAATAAAATAAGCTAACTGTTTTTTTGTTACCGTTTCTGTTGTGAAAATAAACGATTCAATTAAATTTGTAAAACAATCGCGATAGCTTTAGTTTTTGTTTGTTAATTTTGAATTTTTCATTGCTCTGATTTAATAAGATAGTCATGTTAATAACGGTCATTAGGCTTTGAAACTGTGCTGTGTAATAATCTAAGCTGTTGACTTAGATCATTATCGAACAGTTCATGAAGCCATTGAACAGTAATTGGGGTAAACCATACATACATAAGCCGTTTTAGCTGATGATAATGAGAAATAATGTGGGTTAATCAAAATTAGCCCGGATTAAAAATTTCTCGATGTATTATCGAAAATTTCTAAAATAGAAAGTCGGTTAATTAGATATACGTGATATATGATTAAATAAAAATGGCATTCCGTAACAACAGTAGTTAATTTCAATCGTCATCAAAAAGTTCTAAATCAGGACCTCCATATAACACATACGAGTAAGCATCTTGTACAAACACGTTTTTTCGCCATGAAATTTTACGGTTAATTCGCTGTATGTAGGTACGGTTGCCAGTGGTGTATGGATCACTGGGGGAGCTCGTGGATATATACGGCGGCGCTACGGCACGGCACCGACGTCGTGTGCCATTAGTGTTGTATAGCAGTCTATGGCCTCTTGTACACGGTATGCTTTATTAACCGTACGGCACGTTACCCACGCGGTTAATCAAACGTACCGCGTACAAGAAGCCTTATTCGTATATAAAAAATGTTAATTACCAACGACTTCAAGGGGCGCTGATCGTATCTCGGTGTGGAAGGTGGGCGCGTCGGCGGACACCTCGCAGCGGAACCGGCCTGCCATCGCCGGCGTCGCCTGCTGCAACACCACCCGCCGCGCGCCCGAACGAGATATCTGCAGGAAAGGGAAATAGTATATTATGTGACTAGGGAGTAAAGCAGTGTCTTTAAGGCGAGGGATATTACATTCCGAATAAAACGAAGGTTGCTAAATTTTAATCCCGAACGTCAGTGAGGGATCTATATAATTAACCCCCGAGCAATGCGAGGGAATTAATTATATAATTATTTTGTTAGTGACCAGTTTCATTTTTAATAAATTGATTTCATGCACATACATTTTAATTCACTGAAGGCGCTTTTTTTTTTCAAAATAGTCGTATTTGACGGTCTAAATTCAAAATATCTCATTATGTCCTAGAGATCGGCCATACTGCATTATTTCCCTCGATGATACGTGACGACTTGTTTAAAGTGCAAGTTACATGACACATAATAGGGCCATTATCGAGCAGATGGTGTAAAAAGAATATTTACTGTATGTTCTTAACTACCTTTTGAACTATTGAAGTTTTATTGCTTTGGCGATTCTACTATTAATAGCATCGCCGATGTTGGAGACAATTTTGCGAAGACGAAGTGAGACTGGAAGAGTTTTACAGCATCAGGATGATGGATGAGTTTAGAAATAAAGGTCATCAGATCGCATAATGCTACAGCTAAGCAGAGGGCTCTTCCCTGTGCTCTTTTGATACAAATAATAACAAAGTTGTATTATTCAGCAAAACAGTTTAGAAACAATCATCATCTTCTTTTCCTTGTCCCATTTCACTAGTGGTCGACGTGACACGTTTTTTCTTCCATTTTAATCTGTCAACTGTCACGCTATCACTGACTTCCTTTTCTTTCATATTCTCCTCAAACAATCCATCTATCTTTTTTTGACCCACCTCGCTCCCCCCATCCATCAAAATTCAGAAACAAAATTGTAATTTAAAACGATGAAATCGTTTACTTTACTTAAGCTCTTCCGGTTTTCCTTTTCTTTATAAAATTCACGTGAGGAAAAAATGTAGACTAAATATAGAACTTTGATAAGAAAAGAAGGCCACGAAAAATATTTTTATCAAACAAACGTCAAAGAAATTGATAATAGGTAGTGTGTGGGGATTAAACCTAAAGGATTAGTCTAATTTATGTCGGATTAATAATTGTTTTCGTTTATATTTGTATTGTTTTCGTCACGTACCTAATTATGTGTTATGGGATTTCCCGCAACTTTCCTCACTAGTTTCAACCCTCACAACGCGTTCGCAAGTAAACTCGTAAAGAGTTTTATAGGAAATAAAATGACATTTATTTGTTTGCTACGTCCCAGTGATTATGCTCCTAATATGCTGTTAAACATAACAGCCCATGAATGTTATTGCTATATACGCCCAGTTTTTATATAGTCTCGCACCTCTAACCACGTCACAGATTTATGACTCGCCATCACGAAAATTAACACTATATCGTGTCACATTCACTTGTTAGAAAGCCCGGCTTTAAGCCACGCCTAATTACAGCTCCCATAAACTAACTGCAGCAATCAATATGAATCATATACTCCCGTTTAATTTAAAAAACCGGGCAAGTGCGAGTCGGACTCGCGCACTGAGGGTTCCGTAGTAACTTACCTATAAAAACAGTTCAATCGAACAATTCGACAGTCTCGAAATGTACGTTTTTTGCAGTATAAACGGACGAATCTTTTTTTCCCGTCACTTTACCAATTGAATTGAAAATTGATTTTTGCACAGCTTCAAGGGACCACGGACCCAATTATATGTTGTTAATTTCAACTCAATACCTCTAACTTACCTATGAATAAAGTTCTATTCTCGAATCGAGCGTTGAAGATTTTTCAAAAAAATAATTCTTGTGACGTAACAACAAATTTTCAGTTTTCAGACTTTTCCCTATATGAGTGCTATAAAACGTTGCTTCATGCCAAATTTCAAGATTCTAGGTCGACTGGAAGTACCTTTTAGGTTTTGATTCCCTTGCGAGTACTTGCGAGTTTCAAAATATGCAGCTTAAATTGCTGTTTCTTTTGATTGCGTTGACATAGAAGTTTGATTTTGTTACAGCTTAAAGGTATTATAGACCTGAGTATTTGGTATGAATTTCAATTTAATACCTCTACGCGTTTATGAGGAAATTGGTAGTAAGTTTAAAATTATTAAAAAAAAATATATTATGTGATGTAACTAAAAATTTATGGTTTTCGTAATTTTTCCTTTATCTATGCTATAAGACGTTGCTTCGTACCAAATTTCAAGATTCTGAGTTCACGGGAAGTACTCTGTAGGTTTTGATTCCCTTGCAAGTGTCGAAAATTTGCAGCATAAACGGCTGTATCTTTTGATTGCGTTGGCTTAGAAGTTTGATTTTTTCACAGCTTCAAGGGACAGTAGACCTGAGTAATTGATATAATTTTCAGCTTCATACCTCCACGCGTTCCTGAGAAAAAGGGTCTTGACAGACGGACGGACAGACGGACAACAAAGTGATCCTATAAGGGTACCGTTTTTTCCTTTTGAGGTACGGAACCCTAAAAAGCACCCTTCCAAGGCTAAGTACCCCGAATACTACAATTTGTAAGTAATTTATAGTGCCACAAATTAAGATTAATGTTACATGATATTGGAAGGCATCCGAAATAAATGTTTTAGTGCGTAATAAAAATACGAATTAGTTACATCGCCTTGTTTACGACTGACACGGATCGATCCGTGAGGTATCATTTTGTACTGTTTTACGGTAGTTTGACGGAATTTCCTGAATTAAAGTTAATTATTTTTTAGAAAATAAAAAGTAAAGTTGGTACAAATATTATAGACCTAACGTATGTTTCGATTTCAGCCAGTACCTACCACCTACCTAGATGGTAAAATTGAAATAACGACATACACTCACTATACTCGTAGAAAGTAACCAAAAATATAACAAAAATACTTACCTCGAAAATCACCTAAACTTATTCCATTTGATTTTAATCTTTTGCATAAATGTTATCATTTTCTAAACTATTGAGAATACAGTCGTAAGGAGGTTTTGGGAGTCTTTTGGTTCAACAATGAGTGAAGTGAAAACAATTTCTAAAAAAGGCTGACTTTTCCAGTGGTTCTCTTTAAGTGGTACGTGTCCACTTGTCCAGATCTTACTCTAATAGCTATTTTATATTCCTAGTTTTCTCAGAAATACTTTCGGTTTAAGGACAGTAGTATTTAGTTAGAAAATGTAGCCTTTAAAATTTTCCTTAATTTTCTACGAAACTTTTATCTTGGAATACCTACCATTTTATCTAGCACGATAAAATGCGTATTCCAAGAAATAAGTTACAATTAAAATAATTAGATTACAAAATAAAATAATCAAAACATAAATTGAAATAATTAAGTTTTACAAATTAAAGCTATTTAATGTATAATTGAAATGTTATCGATAAGCTAAATATGATCAAGTAATTTAGGTGAGATTACGGATCAATCAGATTACTTTCAACTTAAACTTAAATATATCTATTCCAAATAGGTTTTAGTAGATTTAATCATTAATTTAACACTATATTTTCTATTTTATTTCATTTATTTTGAGATAATGAGAGAAGGTAATCTAAGAGATGACTGCATATTGAAGGACCATGCTAGGGCAGGCAGATTGTTCGTAAAAGTTACCGTAGCCCTGCACAGCAAAGAGCAATTGAAGGAATACAGGTGGGTTTTAGTCAGTTGATATCTGACAATTCGTCAGATATCAAATGTCTAGACTTAGATAAGTTATTTGATGATTCCCAATATTATAGATATTTTTTACAGTATGTAAAGACCCGCAAACCTCCGTTTAAATGGGAGGATCCTCCAAACAGACGGGTTTTATGTCTGATCTGAGCAACTACCCGATAGATGATTTCGGGCTGTTGGATATGTTCAAATCGCGTGAAGAATTCAAAAAAGAAAATGATGATGATGATACAGGATTTCCTATACGCCATAGACGTCGATACAACCCCAAAAGAAAAACAGTAGGTAATTAGTAAAGTACTCAACTAAATGCTGTATGTAAAAAAGAGTAGGTATATTGATCTTCAACTAAGTCTACAATCGTACAACTAAAGCAAAGTTCCCCACTCGGGCTCCACGAGCAAGTCCCAAGCGGTCCGTTATAAAAGAAATCAAAACTAAAAAAGGTTGCGAAACTCTGATCTACATATATATAGGCACTTTACACATCGGATGACCCTAGCTTCAGCGATAACCCTCTAATTCGTCCTTTTCAATTTCAAAGCCGTTGCGGTCGGACCGATTCATAGATAAGACTTACATAGTTTGTTATAATCCAAATTAAACTCCTATTTAATAGAAAACCTGAGGAGCTCGCGGCTAGATAATAACAGCCGCACGAGTCGATCTTCAAGGTTAAGCAACGCTTGGTCTATGGATGGGTGACCATCTTAGCATACCGAGTTTTCTTTGTGTCTCGGAAAGCACGTTAAGCCGTAGGTCCCGGCTGTCATTTGTAGATCTTTGGCAGTCCTTACGGATAGTCAGAAGTCAGTAAATCTGACTCCAGTCTTGCCATGAAGTACCGTGTTACCCCAGTTAATAGGTTGTGGAGGTCTAGTAGGCAGCCGCTCCTCGTAAAATACTGGTATTCAGCTAAATCTGGCTTGACTGGAAGCCGACCCCAATATAGTTCGAAAAAGGCTAGGTAGATGTGATAATGATAGGTAGATTTTCAATTAAATATTGAAAACCTATTCATTAGATAAACGTCAAAGTTTGCGTGGCACTAACTCCGTCTCGGATTATCATTCGCATATTCATTTTGTAACTTCACTCCAGGTGAGCAGCCTTCCTTCCAACTTTAACTCCTGAGAGTACTTAGCTGACAATTCAAATTTCTTTACCTTCTTGCTTTTCCTTTGCGAATATTTTAATGCTGAAAAATTTAGATGCCTTATCTACAAAATAAATATAAACTATAATACTCTCTTTCTTGCATGCCTTTATTTTCTATCTATGCCTGTATTTTAGTTTACTATCGACTACTTTTCTGTTATAACCGCTTAGAATACTGTTTAATCTATGAATCCCCGACCGGTCTCATGCGACCACGCTGTTATTGTCTTACTATTGTGTCTCGTTTCGCGGGTATTGATAGGTTAATATAAATTTTATAATGATGTGGAAGATGTCATAGGATAAAAGAAATATACAGAAATTATAAATGTTTAATTTTTTTATTATTTTCGTATATTAATAATTCAGTAAAAGATTTTAATGTTCAACTGTTTATATTCTCAAATCTATAAAAAAAAATATTTAGATCATTTTTTGCATGTCTATTACCTTTTTGGATTTTTTAAATACTAAGTAATTTCGTAGGATAAAACTACCAAAACTTATAAAGGTCTTCCAATTTTATCATCTACGTACACAAAAACCACGACCTGCGTTTGGCTCCAGAAGTTTGATGAAATCATACGTCAGATTTCAACTTGAAATTGCCTATTTCAGCTTCCAAAGCCGTAAGAAACCGCCTCCCATCAAAGTTAGGCGGAACGACGCCGATCAATGTGCGATTTCCCCACAATATCGTTTGTTGTTCTATTTTATGTTCCTCTTTGACGTGCCGCAGCCATTGTGCCATAATCTTATATTTTTAATAGAACAATTACCATAGCTTTTTATCTTTCCGCAGATAAAGCCTCTATTATTGAATTGTTTATGTTAAGTTGCCGGCAGTCAAGTGCGAATTTGGCTCGCTCGTCAAGGCTCCGTACCTTTCAGAGGCCCGCATTAATGAAATACTCTTAACAGGGGTTGTCTTTTGGCAGTGAATTCCAAGATAAGCGGTCAAAATGTCAACTATGGTACAGGTATATCTAATAATCGGTTAATAAGATTCCTGTTTTTATTCTTTGTACAATATTTAATACCTAATATAAAGTTACACTACAAAAAAATATATATTTTTGTAAACAGCATCAAAATTGTATTATGTTTATGAAACAAAAATGGGGATGTTTTTTTCAGGTGAATACCGCTGTCTCTATATCACCTTGAGATCTCGCCAGAACTCTGTCCTTCATGCCTCGATTTGTCACGGCAAGAGTGGAGGCATGGTGAGAGAACATCTTCGCTATCTTTTCTGTACACACAGAACCTAATGGCGGTGACATCACATTTCAGTGAGTACCCTTGTTGTGTTACTTGAAAGTTTCCCCTTCCACCAAATTTGAAAGATTTCTAACTTATTTAATATTGAACGGTATTGAAACATTCCTTGTTTATTTACGATTTCGGATCTAGTTTCTTTTTGATCAAATTTAATGAAAAAACAATTGAGTCAATTTCCCATTTGTGTTTAAAAAATAGACCACGGTCTCAAACAGACAGACATCATCATGAACTCTCCATTTATTTTTATGAGTTCAAAAGCTGCTTGCTTTATAAATAACTAGCTTCTGCCAGTGGCTTCGCTCGTGTCTGTGCCCGTGTGGAAGTAGGTTTCTCCATACAAACTTTGAACCCTCATTTTCTCACTTTCGGGGGTGAATTTTGGAAAATTCTCTCTTAGTGCTCGCCTACGTCATAAAAGGAAACCTTGTGCAAAATTTCACGCTCGTAGTCCCAGTAGATTCGGCTATGAGTTCATCAGTCAGTTTCTCCGATAGCAGATAAGTCGACAAAAAGTATCGGCAAAAAATCACCGTTATATCCTAAAAACCGATTCTAAAATTATCAGTTCATATTTAGAAAAGGTATGTGATTTCTCGTTATCTTAATAACAGATCCGGGTAGGTACCAAGTGCTTATCTGCTATTATGATTGATTAATAGTAACATCACATGGTTAATTAATTCCTGATTACTGTGTAGGTATTATTCTACCCGACAAAGCGTCGAGACACAATCATTACAACATTCCGTGTAAGGTAAAGTATTGTATTAATTAATAATTGCAAGAGCCACTCTGCAGCTGTTTTCGATAGTGATAAGATAGGTACCTACTTAAATAAATAGGTACTTAAATAAATCCATTTGTTTGTTGGATTATCTGTATTTATAATATTAACAGCTTATTCAAATTTAAATATGGGTAATGTTTATAACAAACAAAATTTCAATTTTGTTCATTTTTTCCTGTAAAAGTGGTCAGTTCTCTCGCAAAACTGGATAATGGATATTTCCTTAATCTGACTAACAGAATACCAACTCCTTCTTCTGGTACGCGCTCGCCACTCCAGAACCTATCGGCCTCATTGACCATCTATTCTGCTAGCAATATGCCCGACCCAATGCCACTTAAATTTTAGCGATTCTTTGGGTTATGTCAGTAACTTAGATTCCTCTGTGACATCTTCAAATAACATAAGCTTCAACTGCATTTAATTCAATAATATAAACCACTTCAAAAGATAATATTCTATCACTGCATTTCACTTGTATAGTTCGTTATCTATATTCTCTATCAAACCTTGACAGAGCCGCAGGAAACCGCTTTGCAAACTCCAAGTTTTAGCGGTAAGGCTATCTCAACGATTCCCAGAAACTTAATAAATTATAAAAAGTAATAAACTAGAAGCTTTTGATCATCGCGTGTTGATATAAAAGCTGTCTAGTTATTGTTTTCAGCCTGTAGTTAGACTAAGTTTGCGCCTGTGATGGGCAAAGTAACAGCAGGCAACTTACCTACCTGCAAAGTCAAAGAAGACTAATAAATATTAAGCTAAGTAATTACTTTAACAACTTTACTTTTATAACAATTAAGTATTCTGACTCAGCCTAGCTTGTCTTTGTATTAAATATGTATGTACTGACTGCTCTTCGCTAATGGTGGGATACTCTAAAAAGTATAGTTGACAAAGAAAATTAAGATTAATAATACTGGCAAATAAATCTTTGATGTTTAAACAAAAGACGGCCTTGACTGTTTCCAACTCTTCAAGATGTCTTAAGGCGTATTGCATTAACGAAAAGCTAATGTAATTATATTCAAATAATCTCTTTGAGTTTTGTAAGTTCAGTTTTTACAAAGCCTACTTATGATTAAAATGTTTAGGCGATAGTACTTTTATTTTTAGAACATGTTAGTTTTATCAATCATCGTATACGTAATTTTGATTTGGACATTTTACAAAACCAAACGTTTTTTTTTGCGATTGCAGCATTTATTGCAGCATTGAAAATCTATATGTAGCTTGGGGCCCTCAATTGCACGAAAGAGAACCCCGGGGCCCTGAAACGAAGGCAAGGAAGGAACAGGAGTGGGTTTTAGTCAGTAAATGTCACCCCCGCCCAAGAATAGGAAAGTCATTCTGATGATTTCCCACCACAAAAAAACCTACCCAGATGTACCTATCTAACAATGAAAGATTAAAAAGGCCGATTCTTTGTAAGAAACCGCGTGCATACTGAACTTGTTTATTTTGACGATCCTAAAATAGTGGTTGCAATGTAAACATCCCATAAAAGAGCGGTTAATAAATAAACTTCGAGAGAGAGTACGTTCGCGCCTATACTAACAACTACTAACGTATCTACTGAAGTGACTTCAAATATACACTGGGACACAAAAATAAAGGGTCACTTAGAAAAACTGCGATATCTCCCAAAATTATGTACATATATTTAAGTCAACCCATAAAAATTATATATTTATAAGCAGATTAGTAATAGTTATTGCAAACCTCAAAGAGGTTTTATTTTTAGAATTTATATCTTAAAAAATAGTTTTTGAACTTTTAAAAATAACAAAATTTAAGTTTTTAGATTCATTCAATAACATCATTCGTTAGAGGTATTATTTTAGTATTTAATAAAAATGAAATAGGATGGAGTAAGTGGTATTTTCTTTTATGTAATGCGTCATTATTCAATTATTAACATTGTAATAGAGATTCAACAAAATTATCTTTTATTTTTAAGAAACTATGACATTTTTTTTATTAATCATAGGCTCGCAGTAGTCAAACTATCTCACGTAATGGTTAGAGATGATGTGGCCAACGATGGAGCTCGCTTGCAAGAAGTAATCTATTCACTCTTGACTTAAAAAACCCTTAACTTGTAGTAGTGACATGGTATTTTTGCAGTCCAGTGTACCATAAGTGCTATGCTTCCAGGTTTAAAGCTATAAAATTACATGCTGTATCCTCAGCTTTATCAGCTTTGAACGTGAAATTTGTTTGGAAACTTTTAAAGAATGAATTTGCTTGAATTTTCTGAATACGATCTTTGGACTTAGGGACGATATATGGTCTCAGGAGGAGAATAAAGTGGATGCGAGTAAGTTATGATCTTGCTAGTGAGCGGTTATAATGATAATGTTTGTTCTCTTTGCAGTATCTGGGGATATATTTAACGTTTGCGGTTGTGGTCTTTTTGGGAGATTTATTTTAATTGACTGACTGTTTGAAAATTGTGTCTTATTGGAATTTAGTGACTAGCTTTAGCCCGCAGCTTCGCCCACGTACATAAAATATTAACCTATGTCACTCAGGAATACAGCAGCTATTGGTGTAAAAAATTTAGCAATCGGACCAGTACTTCCACAGATTACCTCATACAAACAAAAAAACAAACTTTACCTCTTTATTATATTAGTATAGATGAAATACTTTCTTGTAGCTTTATTCTCTATGTAAAGTATGAGAAAAATCTTACATATTTATACACTTCAGACTAGTTGTAACTCGTATATAGGAAGTCTTTGCGCACAGTAAATCTTTTGATGAAAATGAGCTTTAAACTGCATCACTTATAAAGTACTAACAGTAAAAGCTTTTTACCTCGTTCTAATTTATCTTGGCTTTGCTTTATTTTTCATTTTACTATTGGTAGAGTAAACGGTATTTATTCTGTGGGCATTAGCAAAGCCATAACGAGATTTTTTGCGCCTTTCTTGTTTAGTGTACCCACAGGTACCCTTCAAGAAATTTGAAAGAAAAATATCATTAATAAGGGAATTATTTTCCTGTTTACTTGGATTGAAATGTATTTTTGCCTTTATTTCTTAATCTTTTCAGAAAGAAAATGTGGTCCTTTTAGAACATAGGTTAGGTTATAAGTGGAAGTGCCCTAATACAAGCAACACCTTGCTTAAAAGGTGATCTCCAAATTTTTTGTATCTAAATGCCTATTGAAATGGAAATAAACATTTTTTTATGTAAGTTACTTACATCTACTTCAATTCCTGGTAGAGGGAAGACTCTGGTGTGAGGCAGTTCCTTCGGGATATACCGGTAGAACTCTTCGCGTCCCCGATACCATTTGACACTGTATAAAGCCTCTTCATCTTCCAGTTGCCAGCTACATTCTAAAGTCACAGTCTCTCCTACTAAGACTGCGTTGGGAACATTGATCTCCAAGTTGTGAAGACCTCGTACACCTGTGGACAAAGAGAGACGAAATGGTTATCATTGTGCGACCACAGAAAAGATTCAGGGAGTGGCCAAATTAAACCACCCCTGTTTTTGTGATTGTCCTCAAAAGAAACTAAGGGCTGACCTAAATCTGAATAAATGCGCTAATTGTTAGTTTAATCACGATTAATGATTTTGACGATGTCGATGTTAGCACGATTGGATTTTCCATTAGGTTTGTGAAGTAATTCAATATCTTCTATTCAAAGCCTACTGTTTTAATTAAATAATTTCATGTTCTTTATTTCACTACTACGTACAGTGGTTTCACCCGCGTGACAGTAGAAATTTATCCTAAGGGAACACAAATTTGTTTGAACAAATTATCATCAAACAATCAGAAAATATAGATATACTGATAAAACAAATGGGCACCTTAATGGCATTGCTCACGACAATCATAGCCCAACTACAGAAATGATATTCCTACGAGTCGCGACGTGGAATGTAAATATACTTCCGGATTAAAAATAAACTAAATTAGCACCTAGACACGATCTTTCAGGACATTGTCTAGCCGTGTGATTCATGAAATCATTTAAATCTGTTCAGCCATTTAAGCGTGAAGGAGTTACAAACATACATACTTTCAGCTTTATAATACCAGTGTGATATAATAGTATACAGATACATTATCATAAATCGGAATTTTAATTACAGATTTAATAAATTCCGGTTCTCCAATCCCCAACTTTAAACAGAGACTATAATAACCACGACTGAGCATTGTTCTAGAAATGGCTTCATGCTTTTCAGCGCCATTTATTAAATTTACAAGTCATAACAATGTGATAATCATATTTATGTATTTTGGTTATATTACGTGAAAATATCAATTTATTCTCTGAATTAGACACGCTTTATAATGCTACAGATATTACGTTTTGCAATTACAAATAACTTATTAGAATTTCCAGAGATTGCGTAATTTTATAGATTGATAATAATCTAGTTTAATAGTTATCAGAGTCTATAATTAGAAATCGGATTGGTTGTTTATATTTCGAATCACAGAAGTATTATTATGTTTGGAGCCAAGGGAGATGAATCGATCTAAGAGAACGTTCTGTACTTGAAGTTAACATTAAGTTTTCTTCAAGTACAGAATGTTTTCTTTACCTACTTTCTGAATAAGGTTTATGTCCTACCATGACGTCTAAAATCGTCATAATTTCGGTGTGAGACGAGACGAGATATATGGGCCGTATAGCACTAACGCTGCAGTGCTATTCTCAAAAAGTCATTTTCATGGCTGTAAGCTGCAATGAGCTCGACGTCGAGGTAGCCTTCAAACAGCGAACGCAAATGTATGAAGAATTGGCATTGTCAATTGCACTAGCGCTCATAGCTGTGACTACGAGCTCGATTGGTCCTTCATCCATGTGAATGACTTTTAAAGAATAGCATAGCTGGTCAGACAGAACATACCTAATATAAAATAAATAAAAATAAATAAAAAATAAATAATAATATAAAATAAATAAAAAAAGCTTAGCAAGTTCTTATCTTAATTCAGTATATATTGAGTCAAAAGCTCTTGTACTTTTAGCTTTTTAAGATGAATGATTGCTTAGTAATTACTCGCACCTGTTAGTCGAATGAATATAGAAAATTATTCAAAAGGAGCATAGGTACCTACTCCCGGGACAAAAAGTATCCTCTGTTCTATTCCAATGACAATAATTTCATTTTATTATTTAATTTAAGATTTTATTTTATGTCCATTTTAAATTTATTTGCTTTTCTATTGCGAATGAATTTTACAAATACGAGTATGTTAACGAAATTGTATCTCTATTATGGGAAATACACAGGCTCGTGTAATACAGTTTTTAACTAACTCAGGAGCCAGAGAATTTCATTTAGATATGCAAAAATGTACTTTACTAAAAAAAAATATTATTCTAGAAAATAGTCTGCCTGTATATCAATTTCATCTAAATCCACTAAGCTGATAAAGCTTGAAGAAGCGACAAACATACACACACATCATCACACACACATACATAAATACATACAAACTTTCACCTTTTCAATATTACTGTGATTATGAAAATAAACAATCACTTTACATAATTTCAGATTAGCTTATCCCAGCGAAAATCAGTACGAAATACGCTGACATAATGTATAAGTAATTTCTCGGCCGTTTAAATAATATAAGCTAATAACGATGACTAGCCAACACGCCGCTAAGTAGATTTACCAGTGCTAGTGTAAATGAAACATGTAGCTTTTGTAACAATCACAATTAGGGGATCCATTTACTAACCGCAATGAAAGCAACTGTTAAGCTCCGAAATCCCGTAACAACAATGCAATACGATTCCAAAATAGCATAGAGAATAAACTCTATCTTGGATACGAAAATGACCTCTATATGTATAGTTAGGTAGTTCGGAGTTCGTTTCATTCTAGTTGAGTTAATGCTTTAATGGTCTCCATACGTAGATAAAAGTTATTTATTCTGGACTGTTTCCTAAACTACCTGTTTGGACTTAAGGGTACCTTACTTATCTAGACTGAAGTGAGTAATGGGCTTAGATTTGAAAGGCATTTTCTAGCTATTTACTTTATATTTCTAGAGTTTTGGTCAAAGCTTGTATCTGGTTTAATACTAGAAAGAATCGGGCTTGGACCCATCTACGAGTAAGTAGGTTTTAGCCGGCTTTTACTGAACAGTTTTGGGTTTTATCCGTAATGTATCGGCACAATTTCAAAGATTTCAGACAATACAAAGTATCCAAAAGGGATTACGCAGACAGTAGACTCTACTTCACATATTTAAAGATTACAATTCATATACTTACTATATATAGCGATCCAGATTACCTAACCACTTTTTACCCTTACAAATACGGCTGAAAATTGGTCATCCAGATATTTTGACCAGCACATATACTTGCGAACTTGCGAAGCGTTGCAGAAAGCAATATTGTGCCAAACACGTTTAAGCAACCCTCTAGTAAATGACCATCCATGCATGTTTCACAAACATAAGACATTTGTGGGCGGCCTCTCACTTGAACTAGTCTTTAGATCTTGTGGGGACCAGAAACCTATACATGCTATGCCTGTACCTACAATCTACCTATATATATATATAATATACTAGCTTTTACCCACGGCTTCCCTCCCGTCAAATGACTACCCTACACTACCTTACACTACCCTACACTCCCCTACACTACCCTACACTACCCTACACTACACCACACTACACTACACTACCCTACACTACACTACACTACACTACACTACACTACACTACACTACACTACACTACACTACCTTACCTAACTTTATTTTTTAGAATTTTTCTCTCCTTAAAAACATTGAACTTCAAGGAACATTTAAAAAAAAATCAGCCAAATCTGACCGATTTGGCTGATTTTTTCGTTTTCATGTTATGTCGTGACAACGGAAAACGGGTTTCATTTATATATATTTATATATATACATATAGATTATATGTATAGGTAGTACATTATGTAGGTACAGGCAATCTGTGTACCCTTTAATTGTCAAACATTTACCGACCGACCACGGCCGCCATTACTTGAACTTGAATATCGAGCCGTCATTACTTATTCACGAACCCCTTTACGTACGTAAAGAACATACAGACAGCTGCATTAATTGGGTAACACTCCTCACGTATTCATATACATATTATTATTTAAGTAGGTTTTAGAAACGCCTAAACTAGCTATCGTACATGATACAATAATGCTTACTACTAACTAAAGGCATGGGGTATAAGACCAATACTCGTATTCTGCTCCCCTCCTTTTAATCGAAAATTAAAAGAAGTTTCCAATTCTTTCAGTAGTTCCTGAGATTGGCGCGTTCAAACAAACTCTTTATTTTTATATTATTATGGATAGGTTATATACTATCAAAAAAATTAAGTAGTTATTGCGAAGTCGAAATGCTTGCCTAAAATGGAATGGAGTAGTGTTGATAAAAGGCATTTTTCGCCCATAACACACTCGAAAAAAAAGTAAAAAGTTAAACTGAAAATATCACGTTCACGATCGTGGTGCACGCAGCGATACGCACAGAGTATATGTATATTTACAGTATAGCATAGACGTGCACAGTGTACAAAATAAATTAGTATCTATTCACATAAAAGTTTGTTAAGAGTAAATAGTATGTTTGAGACTCAAAATAGCTCGTTATTGAAATAATATTTTAAATTGATTTATTTATTGAAGCTTTATGCACAAATAGACACTGTACAAAGGCGAAAACACATCAAAAATTAAAAAAATATGTACGAAAATAAAAGCGAAACACTCTGTTTGGGCAATAATTGTTTTGTTTTACTACTGACGTAAATTTCACCGAATATTAAAATATATATCTTTAACTACATAAATGCATCGGAAACAGAAACTTTTATATTTTAATGTGTGACGGGCGAAAAATGCCTCCTATCAACCCTCCTCTTTTTTAAGGTATACCTAACATTCTCACAGAACCACTTATAAGAGACCGGTTTAAAATGTGTGGAGCTCGTGGCTAGAATAATAATAGCAGGAAGGGTTGACCTTCAAGGGTAAGCTAGCCAAGGCCGCTCTGTAAACTGGTGGACCATCTTAACATGGTGAGATTCTTCCATGCCTTGAAAAACACGTTATACCGTTGGTCCCGCCTGTCATTTGTAGATCTTTGTCAGTCATTACGGATAGTCAGTAAGTAGCCTGGAAACCTAAAACCGGTCTTACCAAGGGCTATCGTGTTACCCAATTACTGAGTTGTGGAGATCAGATAGGCAGTCGTTTCATATAAAATACTGGTAATCAGCTGTATCCTGTCAGACGCCGACAGTAACATGTTTAAGAAGGAACAGGGAAGACGGTTTAATGTGTTTGTGTATAATAGATTATACAGGAAAAGTTTTTAACCACTGCGTAAATTTTTTTTGGTACTGAGCCGCCAAAAAAAATTTACGCATTGGTTAAAAACTTTTCCTGTATATACTGGGTAAAGGAAACAGTTAATTTCATTATAATTTTTGTTATTCTTAACTGTACGTAAAATCTTACTAATGACTGATATGTACACAGGTGTGTATAATCGAGAAATGTGTTATCCAATCTCAGTGCGATAAGGATTTTTACACATAAGGACAGTAAAAAAAAGAACACAGAAACTAAAAAATAATAATTTGTTACTATTTCTTTATGTTGAAAGTAAGTAATCAAGTACAAACAAGGATCGATATGAATAAAATTAAATGAATTAAGTTAATAAACAACTCATTAATCATCCATCCGGTTTCTATGAAAATTTTAACTACATATATCCGACGACCTAAGTTAAATTATTAGCTATACCTACCTAAGAAACTTAAATATTAACTTACTATTTAGACTAAACCTCACTATATAAATAATATAATACTGTAACAAAATACACGCAGGCAACAAAGTACCCCTCCTCCTCCACATCGCAGTAGTCCAGAAATATGCCCAGAAGATTGGCAGTATCGCCACGCTGAATGGTAATAATACCAATTGTTTGGGCAAAACCGAGCCAGCCCTCTGGTTACTTAAAGCATCGATCAGTTGGTAAGAAATTTACTTGAAACGTTTCAACTTTGACACTACTAGCATTTTTTTTTAATGTAATATAAACTAGTGCTTGACTGCGATCCCACCTGATGATAAGCAGTGATGCAATCAATTATGGTGAGGCGCACTAATTTATTAAGAGCTTATTCACTCTAGCCCTGAATGAGAAAAACACACAAATTATAATCAGACGGGAAAATCGCAGCAGGCAAATCGTTCCAGTCCGCGGTATAAAATGTACGCGGTATAAACGATGAGGCGCAAACGCTAAACTTATTTAATTTGCTGCTCTTTTATATCCTTTATGTCTAGTATCTTATACGCAGGACGCAGAAAAGGAGCATAAAGACCAACAGACGAGGTAACAGTTTCCTGTAGTCATAAACACTTATATAAAGCGTGAACATCTACAATTTACGGATGCGAACGATTTAGCAATTCATAGTTCCAAATTGATCAGATAATGTAAGAAGGATGCTGTTTATCCTGTGCGAATACATGAGAAAAATGAGGGCAAGGAAACTGCTGGTCGTTGGTACACTTAGCCAAGAAGGCCGGTCGACACTCGTCAAATAAAATTGTTAGTGTTTCTTTGTTGCTTTCAGTAGGTACAGAGCTGTAGACAAGGTAATTTTCATGCAATATTAAAACGATGAAACCGAATATCTATTTTTGTTTTGTGTGTGTGTGTTTTATGGGCCCCCTGCGATGGAACTATCAAGAAAGACCGACTGCGGCAGGGATTACTACTCCTTCACACACAAACACACTAATTGTGTTTTTTGCCTTAGAAGCCGTATTATTTATGAATAATATAATTTGTTAGTGTAACACTGAAGCTTTTTCTACAATTCAGACATTATGTTTAAAAAAAACGCAGAGCTTGAACGACGCGGATTTAACTACATTAATCGGATTTATACGAGTAGGTACATTGTTCTAGCATGAAGGCAAGTTTCACTGCAAGCTTGTGTAATATAATGCAATACTTATTAAAAGCTAAAGGAAAGTTAGTAAAATAAATAGCATGAGATAATTTTATCTTGAACATACTTAATCATGAACGTTCATGTTTTTATTTTTTAAATGAAAGGTTTAAAAAATATTGGAAAAACGCTTGTGTTCGCTTAGTTGTTAAAGAAATAAAAAAAGGGTGTCTTTTACAATTTCAGAATAGACACAATCTGTGTTTAAAGATTTAGGTAACATAGATATTTACGATATTTTATTAAGGTGGGCGCGACGTTAGAATTATCCATACAAACGTAATACCAAAATCATTTGCAATTTAAGCATATTTACACCATAATATGATGTTATTCGGATTCAGACAATAATTATCTAGGTTCCTACATCGTCTTTTTGTTGAAAAACTTACCCCAAACGAAATTTAAGCGAATTTAAATTTGCACATTTTCACAGCGAAAATGTCACGTTTTTATTTTGTTTTTTCTATATTATAAACAACAATATTTCAAAATATCTTTTCGTAGGAACACAGATATTATTATCAAGTTATAAATACTCGAAACAATATTGGAAATACATTAATTTTTCATTCATCATTTTTGGTATTACGGAACCGCTCCCAAATTTCCAATAGTTTGTATTGCTATCACAGCAAGCAACTGTCAGTGTGCGGATGATGACTTTACTCCAGTCGGTGTGTCCAAGAATTGTTTATACTATCTGGATTGCTTCCATCAACCTCAAAAACGTATTTTATTTCGTCTCAACTCAAAATAGCGCGCGGTCTCCGCAGTCCTCTTAATACAAATTCTTACAACATGCTTAACCTAACCCATGGATAATCCTAGTTTAGGGTACACAAATTTTGTACAAATCATGTTCACAGAGTATATCTAGTACTACTCTCTTTTTTTATTCACATTATCGGCCATCTAATATTCTTAATGTTGGGACTCAGCCTTCTCTCTACGCTACAAACTACTTACTCAAATTTTATCTTTATTTTGAATCTGATTAACTATGTTTCAAATTTTTAATCCATATCTTTGTATCTGTAAGTTTTTGGAACAAATCAATTATTATTATCATTTAAGTGCCCAATAATAGAGGCGCACAAAAGTTGACACCCTGATTCCTGAATTAGGTATACCTATGGCTTAGGAGTGAATGTTCTATCGTCTGTCACTTATTCACTGTCTGCATGATAAATTCTTCAGTAGGTAAATCCTTATCAAGAATTGATAATACACGAAAATAGACTATGACGATTGTTTTCTAAAAATAGTCAACTTAATCATTGTAATATCAACAATAAAATATTACAAACGAAATGAAGTCCATTTATTACATGATTGCACTACAACTAATACCAATTATCTTATTTTACGACTTTGAAGTAACCATGTACCCACGTAGAGATATAAAGATATAAAGGAAGCGTTGCAATCTCTTCATTATCTAAGTCGATGTAACGTGAAAAGAATAGATAATGCACAATATATTTTAACTAACACTTTGCCCGTGACTTCGTTTGCTCAGATTTAGTTCTTTCTTGTATAAATTTTAACATCACCTCCATCTCGTTCAAAGCCAGCGAAACTGCTGATAGAAGGCAATTTCTGGTTCTGATATTCCAGCTCAAGTAGCATAATAGCATAGCATAATCAGCCTTGTAATTTTCCCACTGTTGGGACTCAGGCCTCCTTCACCTTTTTTAGAGCAGCGGTGATGGTATAAATTGCACAAATTAATGCATCTGGTGGGCTTGAACCCGTGACCTACAATTCGTAAGTAGGAGTCGTTACCACTAGGACATCACTGCTCAGGTAGGCTGAAGACCATTAATTATATTGATGATCACAGCGTAATAATACCCTACTACCACAAAAGCTGGTCCTGCGGCAATCTCTCCCTGATCGTGTCGGTTTGCCCACCGACAACAATGGTGTCAACCGCAACATTGCACCAGTATTTGAGTACAAACTTGTGCGTAATAACCACAGGTTATAACAATATCTCTCACTTCCGCGAATCATTCATCGAGATTGGTCGCCATTACGTAAATTGTGGAAAAAGGATTATGTCACAATCACTTTTAACCCCAGCTTTAATCTTCGGGAATATTAAAAAGGATCTTTTAATTATGTTTGATGGTAAAGCTTTTAAATGTGCTGGACTTAAGCATCGAAGCTCTTAAAAAGATGGACAAATTACAATATTTTTTTACAAAAAGGTAATTTAGTCAGAATATCTCAATGTGCAATGTATGTGTATTTTTAGCATCTCTATTTTTCAGATTTTTGTAGCTTAATTCAATACTCAATCGCCCTCTTTTAATGGTAGCCGCGCCGTCGACCCTATTCCCCCATTAGACGTTGATTTTCACAAAATCCTTTCTTAGCACGCACCTACGCTATAAGCTATAACTACCATCGAAAAGCCAAGTTTCTATCTTTATTGGTTTACGTTGTAATTGCGTAAAC
Organism: Mythimna separata; assembly: GCA_030763345.1. Lineage (NCBI taxonomy): Eukaryota > Metazoa > Arthropoda > Insecta > Lepidoptera > Noctuidae > Mythimna > Mythimna separata. The sequence goes on along the minus strand of CM061171.1, from coordinate 15,761,355 downwards.
ATAAATACAAAAATATATATAACTGTGTTCTTACAAATATTGAAAGATCCTCATAAATTGTACCGTCTGTCTCTGTGTAAATGTTAGGCTGTTACAACTAATTGAGTTCTTTGAAAGAAGAGATTCTATTAAAAGGTATACGCCATCATGAACAGGTAAAATCTTACATGTGTATGAATTCCTAGAAAATAAATTATTGTTATTATTTTCCTTCTAACTTCTCTGAAAATATGAAGCCTACCTGCATTCTTCCAAGGAATAAGTCTTTAAAAGATTTTCATAGAAGTTCTACCGTCTCATTGATCAAAATGTTTTCTTATTGCAACAGGAAACAATAGATGAGGTCAGGGCAAACAGCATTTTAGGCTCTCCAAAACATTGTTGGGAAACGTGCAAATATACTGAATAAATAAATAGGAAACGTTCTCGGCAAACGAGAAATAAAATAGACATTGAATCCTCCATCAAAAAAGAAATTAAAGGAACTCGCTAAGATTAGCAAACATGTAATACTGTTAGCCTTGTAATATAAAATGAACTCGGGGCTCAAAACGAAAGTAGCTTCCGAGATAAAAATGTGGCAGTAACATGTAAAGGAGCTCAAACAAACACATTCGTTTCCCTCGCAAAACTTCATTTTCCTTGAATCGTTTAATCCATATCAAATATGTCTTATACCTTGCTCACGTTTCCATAAGTAGGAGGATTTTTTACTTATCCTATCGGCTGGTAGTGGCTTCACACAAGTACAAAAACAGGGCAAGTGCGAGTCGGACTCGCGCACTGAGGGTTCCGTACCAACTGACCTATGAAAACAGTTCATTCTCGAATCGAGTCTTGAAGACTTTTCCTTTTTTTTTCTGGTGACGTGACTAAAAATTTTCAGTTTTCAGACTTTTCCCTATGTTAGTGCTATAATACCTAGCTTCGTGCCAAATTTCAAGATTCTAGGTCGACTGGAAGTACCCTTTAGGTTTTGATTCCCTTGCGAGTACTTGCGAGTTTCAAAATATGCAGCTTAAATTGCTGTTACTTTTGATTGCGGTGACATAGAAGTTTGATTTTGTTACAGCTTTAAAGGTATTATAGACCTGAGTATTTGGTATGAATTTCAATTTAATACCTCTACGCGTTTATGAGGAAATGTGTAGTAAGTTTAAAATTATTAAAAAAAAAATATTATGTGATGTAACTAAAAATTTATGGTTTTCGTAATTTTTCCTTTATCTATGCTATAAGACGTTGCTTCGTACCAAATTTCAAGATTCTGAGTTCACGGGAAGCACCCTGTAGGTTTTGATTCCCTTGCAAGTGTCGAAAATTTGCGGCATAAACAGCTGTATCTTTTGATTGCGTTGGCTTAGAAGTTTGATTTTTTCACAGCTTCAAGGGACAGTAGACCTGAGTAATTGATATAAATTTAAGCTTCATACCTCCACGCGTTCCTGAGAAAAAGGGTCTTGACAGACGGACGGACAGACAGACGGACAACAAAGTGATCCTATAAGGGTTCCCTTTTTTCCTTTTGAGGTACGGAACCCTAAAAAGTAGTACGTATATATATTTAATGTAAACTTTGACTTTCTAATATCCCATTTTCAAAGAGGAACAGTATTGTGCGGGTGCTACGTGACGTCATGGCAATTTCCAATTTTATTTACATACGAAACTCCTAACTTAATTCCGTTCAGACTGAAAATCGAGTGCGAATGGTAGCGATCTTTACAAGCTTCTCTCGAAATTTCAGTTTGTTGAAACCCTCCTAATCTTATAACGGTAAGTAAAGCTCCAAGTGTTTTTGATGTTTCAGAGACCAAAACTGTGAAAATAGAAAAGGAAATTATATTTGGAAACATAAAGAAAGAAGCGGAGAAAATAAACGATGTTTGCGAACAGACTGGCTGGGCTACCTAAATAAACGTAAGACATTTTATTTAATTTCCTATCAAGGTACCTAAATGTCAAATTAAATTGAATTTATTGTAAACCTTCGTAATAACTGGAAACAATTGAAATTATAACAAAGAAAAAATGTTGAATGACCACCGATTACTGAATTTAGAAGTAAGCGATCTAAGAATTACAATTTAGTAGGATTTTATTATTCTATACTTATGTTTGTAGTTTCTGGTAACCAATCCACTCAAGCCTCTCGAAAGTATAACCCTACATATATATCTTTGTGAGGGTATGTGTGTACGCGTATGGATGCGGGAACCACAAGACCAGTCGTTGTAGCGACGCTTGGAGAAGGCCTATGTCAAGCTGTAGACGCCTTTCGTCTAAAATGAAGATGTTGATGTTGATGAAGCAATCAGGTGTTATCCATGGGTGCTAACTACGCGCTATGCGTACAAATAATCGACGGTTAGTATCATGTTTCACGAAAAATTTCTAAGAGTCCTCTGCAAGGTGGCTTCGGACCCTCGTACGTCACTTGATGATTACGCCCGTAAAAAAAAAATTGCTAGAAAAATAGACCACCATTTTTAGGGCTCCGTAGCCAAATGGCAAATACGGAACCCTTATAGTTTCGCCATGTAGGTATGTCTGTCCGTCCGTCCGACCGTCCGTCCGTACTCGCTTAATCTCTGTGACCGTTGGCACTAGAAAGCTGAAATTTGGTACCAATATGTATATATCAATAATAATAACCTAACGTGTGATAATATTGTTGGATAGGTATTAAAAAATGAATAGGGGTTTACTGAAAACCTTTTTTGATAATATCAATAATTTCGGAAATAATCGCTCCAAAAGTAAAAAACAATGTGTGCTTTATAAAGACTTTCTAGGATTTTTTTTTTGAACTTGATGGGACGAACAGTTTTTGAAAAATTGGGGACACTTATTGTGAAGGACGGGAAACTACGGAACCCTACACTGAGCGTGGCCCGACACGCTCTTAGCCGGTTTTTAATTCATAATCGATTTCAAACGAGTAACTATTATTCGTTTGAAATCTCAAAGTAATCACTTACAATGTAGGCGTATAATTAAATAAGATAAAACTTTGATAAAACCTGACCAAACGTTGATAATTGTAACAAATTATGAGGCAAAGTCATTAACGTATCAAAAATCGGATGTTGAATCATCGCTTTTTTAAGAATACCTAATCAATATCTTTATCTGTGACATAGATTTTATCTTTATTTAATTTAGACGAACAGGAAAAACTGTTTTCCTTTATGATGTATCACGTCTTGTTAATACCTAATAACGATTGTTATGTCATTTTTGTAGAGATATCATTTTTCGCAGCATTGGCCTCACAAGGAGGACGACGACCCTTTTTTTTATACAGCTTAACTAGTGCTTAACTGCAATCCCTCCTGATAGTAAGCAGTGATGTAATCGTTGATGGTGAGACGCACTAGTTTATTAAGAGCCTTTGCACCCTACCGTTGAAGATACCCAAATTATCATTGGACTGGAAGACTGCAGCAGGCGTATTGTTCCAGTCCTGGTGAAAATGGTGAAAATCTGATGAACAATAGGACCGGTCATTATGGCGAAGCTTAGGGTGGCCAGAAGTTCAACAGTGGGCGCCCAGTGATCACCATCATCATTTCCGCTAAAATAATCACCTCATTTTATTCAACACTAGATAAATCACCAAAATGAGTATCAAAACCTTATATCAACTGAACGTACTTTCAGTATCAAAAATCTGCTCCTCCATGGTTAAACCCATCTCTGTATTACCACGGCTCTGAACACCAATTTTGATGAATCAAAATTCAGTTGTTTAGGTGTGACACCGTAATAAATAAAGTGATCCTATCATTTATGATATTAGTATCGATTGGCTGGCTAATTAAACAAATTATGATAGACACATTTATGCGCATTAAAGTCAAAGTAGACAATCGTTTAGCATAACAGCATGATAATCACGAAATAACGTACGTATGAAAGACGTGGGCAGTGTTTTATAACTGGGGCACTCCGCAATTATCGAAAATCCATTGTTGGTAGCTCAATCAATGGGTTCGCAAATAGCTCAGCTTTCATACATTTGGTTGAAGTCCCAAGGTACGCAAAGCACTTGACAAGCACAATAAAAATAGGTTACAAAAATACGGTCTGTTTTTGTTTATTCCGTCTACGATAGAATCATTTTTAGTCACTCAGTATTTTCATAAGTAATGTGTCAATTTCATTAATTGACACTTTTTTTTGGTGAGAAATCATCCAAGGACTTCTCTCACTGTAGCGCGTCATACGTGTCACACGTGATTACTGACTTGTAACCCACTGCTATTCCTTCTTTGCCACAGTTTCAGGGCCCCGGGATTCTCTTTCGCAAAACCCAAGCTTCGATTCTGCCGGCTGCCTCCTTTGCTAGCATTACTACGAGTACTTCGCAGAAAAAGGCGACCACCTACCATTCCTCCTCACTCTGGATCATGGCCTATACCCGGGCCTCTCGCCAGAGGTCATTGCCGCCGATCCTCCCCCACGAGGGCACGGTCAAGTGCAGAATTTGAAAAGTAACGATCCTTCTGATTCAAAGGTTATATAGAGATGTTAAAACTTAATAATAAATTATAGTTCCATTATGTTCTGTCAACCAGGTATAAAAGACGATGTTATAAACGTCTCGACTATCGAGCATATTGCACGTATTGCCTGCAGCGCTACAATGTTTTTGGAAGAGATACATGACCCGCCGTAACGTGACTTGCTGCTTACTGCCGCATGCGGGCACGGTAAAGGTTAAAGGTCAAACTGTGAAGCTATCAGAAACAATGCATAAAATAACACCATTTAAGTGTTCGTCGAACGATTAGTTATAGTTACAGTACATCTACATTCGTAAAATAATTGTTACACATATCTAAGGATCCTATTGGTAACAACCACTCACGAATCTAAATTTGGGCTGCTACGGAAAAATAATGAAAACCTTAACAACAGACTCATGCTCAGCGGTAGCATTAATCGCCTCTAGACATCGAAAAAGCAGACAAAAAAAGATTAAAAAAAAGAAAATTCTGCCACACCTTTTTGGCAAAGTCATATCAATGATAAGCTACGTCATATCAATAATGGTGTATCTACACGTGATAGAGTGAGTACCTGCCTTTTTGATCTCTATCTTAAAAACCAACTAAGTTGTGTCCTATGTCTCAGCAATTTATCTAATCGCCATCAAAGGGTTAAAGTACAACCATGCAGGATACATGAATACATGGAGACAGTGAATCATATGAGAATGATTTTTTTGTGTTTGTCACCTGAACCTACTCTTTTTGTGCAGATAATGATCTATTGTATTCTGATATCTTTAAAAAAAAAATCGGATTCGCGCATTGAAGGTTCCGTAACTTACCTATGAAAACCGTTCAATTTTCGAATCGAGTCTTAACGATTTTCAAAAAAAAAATATCTTGCGACGTAACAACAAATTTTCAGTTTTCAGACGTTTCCCTATATTTGTGCTATAAGACCTTGCTCCATGCTAAATTTCAAGATTCTAGGTCAACGGGAAATACCCTATGAATTTTGATTCCTTTGACAACATCGAAATGTGCGTTTTTTTTGCGACATAAACGGGGATCTTTTTTTCCGTCAACTTGCAAGTTTGATATTTGCAAAGCTTCAAAGGATCGCGGACTTGAGTATATAGTTTTAATTTCAACTTGATACCTTCACGCGTTCCCGAGATAAAGGGTCTTGACAGAGAGACGGATGGACAACAAAGTGAGGATCTTTTCCTTTTGAGGTGCAGAACCCTAAAAAGTATTTCATTCTCATGAATGTCCACCACCCAAGGCAAGCGGAGATTTATCTTACTCTTACCACACAGTATTCTGCAGCTGGGACACTTGAGCTCTTCTGCATTTTGTCACGTTTTGATATATTTGGAAATAAGGCGTTGTGCACGTAATAAGGCGTGCTGCCATCTTCAATCTCCTCGACTGTTTAGGTAAGAGGCTCCCCAAGATTGTGACCTGTAGACCGTACCCTATGTTGGCTGATTATGAAGTGTGACCTCCGCCACCCGTTGCGTCTTCTATCAATAGGGAGGTAGTTTCGCAATGGGACATCTGCTCTCTTTCTCCGAAATACGAAGTTTCGACCGAAAATTCACTTGTTTTCTACCTCGGATCCATTCGTTTCCGAAATTTCGAATGAATGAAAGTGGTTTGACGTGGTGGTAGTGTTTCGAAAAAAAATATGATTATTTATATAATCAGTTTAAAATTAAATAGCTATAACATTTTTATGAAACCAGATTTTTTTGGCTTTTGCGTTTCGTTTTTGCTTCAAATTCCAAAAAATCACTCATGGATTTCTTTGTAAATTTTAAGCAGAACGAAGGGCTATTTCCATAGTATTTTTAAAGTAAAATCAACAGAAGAAACCGTCGAATGCAGTAACTAACTGACCCCCTTTATCAAGGTTGGTAAGTTATGAGGAACACATCAATTCTTGAAAGGGTTCCAAGGCGATCCGCCTGTTAAGTATACGAAGTATATGTGTCAATAGCAGATAGTTCCCGGCTCGAATGGACAAAAAACATCGTAAATTATTCTAACTTCTCGAAAAACACTGTACACGATTTATCGTACAGCCATATGGGTCAAATTTGTTTACATCTACCACCAGAAACATACTCGTACCTATGTTGTTAAAACTTTTTAACAAGGTATAATTTCATAACAAACAACAAACGAAATACAGGCGATTTAATTTATCTCACGGCGGTTAAGCTTTGCTCGCGTTGCCGAGAACAGTTTGATATGTTCCTAAATAGATATAGGAAGATTCATGACGTACACAATTCTCCGGGAACGTTCACAAGTTGTGCAATTAACTACTTTACAAGTCGCGCCAACTTGCAACACACAGCTACCTACGTGCACATAAACGCAAGCCGATGCCTAGGCTCCTACTAATTTTGAAGATCAATTAACTTTAACTAAAGAAAACTGTCGCAATTTTAGTACTTCATTATCCTGTCTTTACAACGAATTCATCTCAAACAATTCTCAGGAAATGGATCATCAGGCAGAAGAAACTGCAGTAAAATATATTCACGACATCCATAATATATTCGCTCATAGAGGATAGAACAATCGTAAAACTGGGATGGATATGAAGGCGGACACTTAATTTTATTGTGCGGGACAAGAATTCACGATGACATTTGAAGTAGAACGAGCTGTCCCGCAGCTCAATGAATGCCAATCACGAAAGCTGACATAAACCCCAGCGAAATGACATCATATTTATATTATGTTGTATTTATTTGCCTTATAAAATGTTTCAAAGAAAATAATGTACAAATCACTTGAAAGCTAAATAAGGGATAAAATATCAATGTGCGCCTGAAAGGAAAGCCGCGGAGTCGATCAATCATGCGGACACTTTAGCACGAGATATCAATGACTTGGGTTCGGCTGTATGTACTCGTAGCGCCGCGCAGCTACACAGCCCACAGCTACTGTTTGCTTCATTGAATTACATTGCGGACCCCTGCTACTAACCCAATATTGCGTAGCTGCCAAGATCACTTTACTAAGTAATTTGTTTCGTTAAGATTTTGGTACGTTTAGTGCTTATTATTGATGATAAAAGGGATATATAATAATTAGTTTTGTTACGTTTACCGAGTTAACTGCGGTGCTTGAGCAATGTTTGTTTCAGCTCTCGTCTAATTGGATGAATAACCATTTACAATATTCAATCTTTCTTAGATTTAACGTCGGTCATAATCAACACCGACACGTAACTACTGAATTTGCAAAGTATGAAAAATGAGTCTATCATCCTTACATATTTTATTACAGATTCCTTACATTATAAAAATCATTATAGAACTAAGTCCTCACGTCTGTTCGCGATAAACTTAAAAAGTTCTCGACAGATTTTCATGCGGTTTTCACCAATAGGCTGAGTGATTAATGAGCAAGGTTTCATGGTAGGAAAAAGCCAAGAGTTTCTTTGATTACAGCCTAAAGTTGTGTGAAGCTGAAGCAGATCGTAGTCAGATTAATAATTATACCTAATGACTGATAGCACATTACATCTTGTTTATCGAATGGAAACTTTATTTACTTAAATTCTTTCCGGTGAAATATCAAAAGCTTTATCACTAATATATCTTATCACCAGATAAGATATACCTAATTATGATTATAATTTCTATTAATTGTTATTTCTTTTGATAAAGTTAATCAGTTTAAATAATAATTCATCTGACTATGCGTGGCGCTAAAATGATCGCTAAAATGACTACCCTGTGGGCACGTCTATTTTACGTGTTTAAACATCGGCAAAGGTCGCTCATATTCTCGAGTGTGTCATCATTGTATATTACCTACAGTAGGTAAAATTTTGCTCGTTAAATTATAAATTATGATTGTGTAAATCGTGTTTAAAAACCATTACGTATTTGTAAAACTCCTGCGATAACACCTGGTAAATTAAAAAAAAAGAAACTAGTACCTACTGTAATTTAATGTTGGAACTTCATGTAACCCTGAGCTTTAATGCCCATTATTATTTGTAAGTTACTTAACGAAGAAAGGTCAAGTCTTCAGTAAAATAACACCGTCTAGGGTTGCGGTATCACCATAGGTTGGGAACTGTTCACAAAGCCCACTAATACTTGAACAACAACTCTAAGAACTTCCCCCACAACTATTATAGGTTTTAACGCTGAAGATTATTTCTTAATTTCGTGATCCCAACCCTTTTAACGAGAAACTAAAATAGATTTCATTCCAAACAATTTTTTTTCTATTACCATTAATCAAGAGTTAACCTTTTGTTAAGGTCGGCTGCACACGAATGAAAGATTGATAAATGAACTTAATGTGCAGAGTTAGAAAGTCTGAGTCGCCCGCTCGCCTTTGTTTTAGGCTAAGTCAGTCTCCACATTAAGATAGACTAAAACTTGCGAGGCCTCGGTTCAAAGCCGTCCTAAGTGACGACCTACGACTTTGTACAATGTACATGCGTATGTAGCCTTGTAACTGAAAGTTATATTACTCGCAGCAAAATACATGAGTCGCTAAAACAGAAAGATACAGAGAAAAGATAAGAACTACCCACACCACATACGAGAAAGTAAGCCTAAGTATACGGCACTACCGGCTTATTATATTATGTACAATGTACATAATAGAAACAGAAAGGGTAACGTCATGTAATCCAATTGTCTCACTGGAGCCAAAATATCATCTCAGGTACGTACCTACTATTTTTAGTACATTTGGTTGTCCTCTTATTTACATACGAGTATATCCCTCTCAGATATTCATAAATGAAAATGAAACTAAAGGAAAAACAGATTATTAAAAACTAGTTTGCGCCAGTGGGTTCGCCCGTATGAAAAGAGGAAATGATATCAAGGTAACATTTAGAGGTATGCGGAACAGGGTATGAAGTCCCGCAAACCTCCATTGAAAAGCAGAATTCTCCGACCAGACGGATGTTACCGCATTGTAGAATTTTGATATTTAGTTTCTATGTGGTAAATAGATGTCGCCACAACTATACTTCCAGGATTCAATGTTCTATTCCAGAACATGGTCCACCTGTGTGCTAGATATCATATAAAATCCGTTTAACGATCTGAGCGTGAAGGAGCAACAAACATATAAACTCTATCACTTGTATAATATATTAATATACAGTATGTTACCGGTAAACTAAAACTACCTACCTACGCTAGGTAACCGAAAACGATGCTTAATCATCGAATACGTGACAAAATTATTTGACACAGCGTAATTTGCAATATTCAACTGAATTAAGCCAATGCTGAAATGAGGAAATTACGGGCAATCTATTATTATAATGCAGGTAACACCTCTTGGGTCACTAAGCCTCGTGACGCGCACAAATTGTGTCGCGGTCGAATCACCGCCGCGCCACTGGCCGGCTCGGTATTTAATTGCATTGATCTATTGATCGTTCCACACTCAAATATAACGCTCTAAATAGCCCAAAAACTAGTTCACAGACATCAAAATATCACCATGGTTAACGAGGGCAATTTCAGAAATTTAATGAAAGTATAGTACACAGTCCATAAAATCAAAGAATAAGTTTACTCAAAGTAGAGCTCAATCGGCTGTGAAAGCAATAATAAAAAAGGTAGAAAACGAAACTTTAGCGCTCGCTTCGAGTAGGAGCAAGATTTTACCTTTCTACAACAATAACTTTTGATATTTACCAACTTGAATGTTGTAGTCACAATGAATTCCACAACATTCGGAACACTTCCTAGCGCTTACGTTCACTTGGGACATTAAGTGCCCGTCGGGAAACGTAAAAAGTTTAATAAACCATGAAATAATCCATGGAACTAGTTGTTCGTTCTAAGTTTTTCGTACATTAGAATTTACTATTACAGTTTCAATATAAATTCTAAACTAAACGAGCTACGGCAAAGCTTTGCTACGCGTGTGCACGGCTACGAAAACAAAAGAATTCGTAAAACGGAATTTCGTTTCTCTATTTCTATAAAATAGCATTAGAGGTATTAGGAATATAGTAATTTACTTGCTAATAACATCATACTACAATCACAGTGATTGTAGAATAGCTGGTTGGAAAGATGCCAAGTGTGAGAGACAGCTTTAGGAATATTGTTAGCGCTCTTTGTTGATTACGACAACTAAGTCGCCAATTGTAGCAGAATCATCCCCAACAATATTATATAAAAGCTAATGCGAAATAGAACAGACTTTTGTGGGAGCTGTAAAATTGTAATCATAACAAAAGTACCTAGCCAGACTGTTCTGGGGAGCCAAATTCGAACTTTATCGAATAAAACCGATTCCAATAACTGCCCAAATTACAATAGGCTACCTTGTTTTTCTCTCAGAGTTCCCAAACTTATTACACAGCCTAATTTTACGATTGATTGTAAACAGATCTGTTTTACTGAAGAAAAGTTACGCTTGTTATTAGAAAACTAAAAATCGGTCAACAAAACATGGTGTTTGTCTAACCGGCAGATTTGGTTTTGACCAAAATGGAGATGTGTTTGCACCAATTGGCGCTGACTGAGACAGATTGGTAGTTTCCTGCCAGCGAGTGATACAAATGTCGTTTTAATGGCTCCTAGAGACAAGGGTTAATTTATTTGAAGACGACGACTGCGAATGTGACTTCCTTTCGCACAGTAACGCTGATTCCTCTCAGGAATTAACTCTGTAGGAATTCTAATTCTCTACGTACGACAATTAACATTAATTACATATTTACATAAAGTACGAATCTGTATTGTACACTACGTGTATAAATCAATCCGAATGTTGTTTCTAATTAGTAATTCATCAATGAGACTAAATACAATTGATTAGATTTCGTTATTTAATTACCTAGTTTACTACATCAATTTATCATCTAAATGAGTATGTCATTCAATTCGATGATCAATTTGTAATTTATCAGCACTCGACTCTAATTTTAAAATGTTCACTAATAGTTAATTAGAGCGATTTAGTACCGCATGCCATCATTATGAATTTAATACTGTAATTTGTGGTCTGCCCAATTTACATATCATTATTACATTTTCGTTTTGGGCAAATAGGAAAATGGAAAAATCGTAAAAAACGTTAATGGTTACGAACGAAGGTAGGTTGAGGGTTTTTATAAACGTGTTGAGTGTGAAACTTGATTTAGTATAAAAACATTGTAGAAAGTAATATATTTTTGACTAGCTGTCCCCTGCGGTTTCACCCGCATTTTTCGTTACTGCTCCGCTCCCGTGGGTCGTAGCGTGATGGTATATAGCCTATAGCATTCCTCGATACATGGGCTATATAACACTGAAAGAATTTTTCAAATCGGACCAGTAGTTCCAGAGATTACCCCCTACATACAAACTTACAAACATACAAACTTACAAACTTACAAATTTTACCTCTTTATAATATTAGTATAGATAATTGATAATCTTGTATAAACCTAACAACTCGAAATACTGGCAGCAAGAGACTTAACTCAATCTTAGTCATTCTTATTATTTTATTTTTATATCTAAGAACAAAGACTAAATTGAGTTATGCCCATTGTTTATCAACTATAATATTATATTTCGTAAAATAAAACGAAATAAATAGAGGCACATTCATAATTCTTTTGTGGCAGCATGTTCAATGTTAACATGGGACAAGCGAGAGCTATTTCCATCATTTTTACTGAATTACGTTTGTGTTCCATTTTCCTTTAGATGTCGTCCAGATGTAGTTGTTTTTGTTACCGCAAAGACTTTCCTACATTATATGGAATTCAAGGAGGGAAAGCTTTTATTGGCCTCAACGATTAGGCCCCTTATTACGTTATAAATCAAAGTTAGATACGTACTCATGACGGTTGGCCTTCGCAGTGGAATAATGTGTACATTATTGATAGATATATTTCCTGGTCGTAAATTGCTTTTACTATTTTCTTAAATAATGTTGAATTGTAAGGGACATGTGTATTTATATTTCGAAATACAAAAGCTAAATTCGAATTTGTAAGTTGCCTTTTCGATGTGTGGGTAACAAATAAGCCTTTTAACCTTAGGGTAAACAGGTGAGAAATCGGAAATGTGTCCTTAATAGCGACACGCTATCTCTCTAGTACCTTTTCCGAACCTAACGCAATCACTCCCTCCGTTATGAAACTCTTCTACCATTAGGCATACGAGAGTGACGGGAATAAATGAAGATATTACACGAGTAACATAATAATATATTGATTGAGAAAGGGCCAGGAGTATTATGGGTGTATGGATGTAACATTATTGAGTAATATCAAACCTGAATGTACTCGCAAATTGTGTATAGAAATAGAAGAGAGAAGAAATAACAATATGCCTATCAACAAGTTCTTTCAATCAATCTTCTTGTGTTATAAAATAATCGTAGTCTCGTTCTCCGTAATTTTCACCCACAAATTGTCCTCATTACTTTTCTAAAACGTTCAGCTGCCAAATTTTAAATGTTTAGGTGCTTCAAATGCTTGTAAACAGAGCTAGACAAAGGCTTTGTGAACTATAACTAATCTCCATAATTACTTAGGTAGCAAAGCTTTTAAAATAGTGTCCAAACCTTAAGACATTAATCGTTTTTAAATTTAGGTAATTGAAAATTTATTTCAGGACAAGAATTTAGGTTTTCATTTGTACAGTACCAGTCGATAGTGAAATATTGAAAGTAGGTGAAAATATATTATACAATTTTACAAGACTGAATTGTATTAATTGGTACGATATTATCTTTCAAATATTCAATTCTGACTGAAATTAACACAATCGAATACGATTAAAATACAGACGGAATAAATTAAAAGCCTTATTGTATTTTCATGAAGATTCTGGAATAATAAAATATGTAACATTTTATTGTTATTATTGTTATTATAAAGAATTAAAGGTGGGTTTGAACTACATAGTAAAAGTATGATACTTCTTCAGACTCCACCCAAAGCGGGAGAACTTATTTTAGTATTTCCTACCAAGAAAAAGTATCCTAAATCCTAATATTAATTATTATAATAGCTTTTAAAAGTAGAGAAGAGACGCGAAGCCCACAAACAACTTTTATAATTTTTCACGATTATTCAGAGAGGCGTACGTCTATCGGCTGAAATGATGATGATGAATAATTCACAATTATACAACTTGTAGCTATAGGCAATTGTTTCGGTACACACACACACAAAGAAACTACCTAATATTACTTGCTAGAATATTGACGTCAGATTAGTTATTGTGATATCGAAAGGAAATCGCATGAGTTATTTTTCTTACTAGCTACCGGTTAAATAAATGTACTGTTAAGTATTTTGCATTTTTACGATAGTTTTAAAAATGTAGGAAAAATAATTGTAGTTTGTTTTCAGTAATGAAATGTTTGAGATGTGATATTTTTGGTGTTTAAAGAAAAACGAGTACATATAAGTAGTACTCAGTTGCGCGTTTAGTGTGTGTTCTTTACAAATACAAATCGCTGGTCCCAATGCCTACCAAAGCTTAATCTCCACACTATAAATCTGCCTCGCTTTTTCCCAACAATTGTAAGGTCAGTTTTCAGGTTAGGCTGTTATTACTAAGCTACGAGCTCCTAAAAGACCATGTTCGCTATAATCACGATAATTAACGCGTATATTAGTCCCTAGTCATTAAAACACTTGTCTAATTAACACATATATTAGACCCTAGTCATCACAATACTCGCCTAATTTGACTACAATTTGGTTGTATATTTACATACAACACTAACATTATAAACAACAGTAATAAGAATAAATCTGGTAATCCTACTTTGCAAGAATAAATACAGTTTATAAAATGAAATTGAAGTTAAATAGCTTAAAAACCGGCCAAGAGCGTGTCGGGCCACGCTCAGTGTAGGGTTCCGTAGTTTCCTGTCCGTGATGTGACGTGTCCCCAACTTTTCAAAAACTGCTCGTCCCATCAAGTTCAAAATAATTTTCCTAGAAAGTGTTTATAAAGCTCTACTTTCCAGATTTTTTTCATATTTTCTAAATTTATGGTTTTAAAGTTAGAGGGGGGGGACACATTGTTTTTTACTTTTGGAGCGATTATTTCCGAAATTATTGATATTATCAAAAAATGATTTTAGTAAACCCCTATTCATTTTTGAATACCTATCCAACAATATATGACACGTTAGGGTAGAAATAAATAAAAAAACACTTTCCACTTTACATGTAGTAGGACTACCCTAATAAAACATTTTTTTCCATAATTTTATTTTACTACTTTGTCGGCGTGATTGATATACATATTGGTACCAAATTTCAGCTTTCTAGTGCTAACAGTCACAGAGATTAAGCGAGGACGGACGGACAGACATGGCGAAACTATAAGGGTTCCCTTTTTGCCATTTGGCTACGGAACCCTAAAAAGATAAAGTCTACTTTCTGAAAATCTATGTTAGTTGTTATACCTATATAAGTATTATTATATTAAACTACTAACTTCTGACCGGGGCTCCGCCCACGAATACTTCCCACTTTAATAAATTATAACTTATGTGATAATCCTTTTTTTATCGGTGGGAAATCATAAAATAACCACTTCCGATCTGAGTGAAGTGAAAACGAGTTAAGCCATTTACTACGCGAGAGGGCGTGACAGATTTGTATGATTAAAACTATAAGTTCGTTTGCGTTAAGAATGCAGTGATTTATCAGTGCAACTGCAAGATAAAGGTGTATTTACAATAGTGTTAAATCCAAACAAATTATTGTTTAAAAGATTAAGTTTTATGAATTTATAAAAATACACTAACGGCCGAACTCAGGGACATTCATTAACATTAATCATTACTTAACTTCTAAACGATCTATTAAGAAATTGTCACATTGACAGTTTTACACAATTTTTCAGTGAAGGTTTGACAATACTTAACTTTAATGGACATTAGGGACGCTAATGAACCATTAGCTGGACTTTGAGTATGACCGTTAAACAGCTTTGATTGGTTAGGGGGCGGGGCTAGGCCGACGGACAATGATGATTTTACTGCATTCTTAACGCGAATGTACTATACTCCTATATTCTTTCTTTGCCTTTGCGTTTCAGGACCACGGGTTTCCCTTTCAGACGTCAACCCATGGCCCAGTAGGCTTCGGCCCTGCTGGACTCCTACGGTTTTACTGATATCACTTTGAGGTGCGCGAGGAACCCCGTATTTCAGAGTTAGTGTGTATTCAGTTGCTCTTTATCTTCAAGAGCTAAGTTAACTCTTTCGAACATTTCTTCAGCCCTAGTAGTCATAAGCTCTAGTAGACCCTGTCCGTTTGCTAACAGTCTGACACCTCTTAAAGGCGCGTATGTTACACGACACACCGTCAAACCCCGGCCTGGTCCTTATCGAACCTTAACGTTAAGCTTATATGTACGAGTATGAGTTAATCCTGGTGCCAAATTTTATCTAATCCGTTCATCTGTTTGTAAGTGAACATACACACGTAATTATGTGTATTAAATTTTCATGTATTTAATTCATTCTTCATTCACCTATAACGTTGACTTCAGTCATGTACTCGTATGTACGTCTGTTTTATACATGTATTAGTGTAATTAAGAATTGGGATGAAATAGCATAAAATCATAACCCATGAATGAAGTAAGTAAGTAGGTAATAATAGGTACGAGTATATATTTTCATATATTTGTACCTATTGTAATGTAGGTATGTGTGTAAGTATGTAATTGCAATAAAGTATGTAATAAATAGTTTATTAATAAAAATACAAACACTAGCTGTCCCCTGCGGTTTCACCCGCATTTTTCGTTACTGCTCCGCTCCTGTGGGTCGTAGCGTGATAGTATATAGCCTATAGCATTCCTCGATAAATGGGCTATCTAACACTCAAAGAATTTTTCAAATCGGACCAGTAGTTCCAGAGATTACCCCCTACATACAAACTTACAAACATATAAACTTACAAATTTTACCTCTTTATAATATTAGTATAGATAAAACAAATTATTATTACAATTAATTAATAATATTGATAAGGTAACTTTACAAGGTATAATGGTAACTAGGGATGAAAGGGATCTTACGAACTTCCAAAAGCTCTAAATCAAAAGTTCTTTAAACAGAGTTCTTATCTATCCTTTAATTGCTCGTTATCGGTTTGTGTTCCGAATTAATTTGAAAGCGACT
Source organism: Mythimna separata (assembly GCA_030763345.1). Lineage (NCBI taxonomy): Eukaryota > Metazoa > Arthropoda > Insecta > Lepidoptera > Noctuidae > Mythimna > Mythimna separata. Next base: position 15,744,691 of record CM061171.1, on the reverse strand, counting down.
GATCTGTTAAGAGAATACGGTTTATAAATTAGTCTTTTATTAACATTACAAATTAATTATATTAATCTTTTAAGCATTAGTCAAATCAATGTAAAAGGGTACGATAGGGCAGACATATTCTGATGAGAAAAATAAACATAAGGTTGAACATAAATTAGTTATCAAAAATAAAGAAAGTAATTTAGTGCTCATAAGATAATAATAGGTACCCAGTTCTGTAAAACAAATTTGAGCTAACATCTATCTGTGAACTAATTGGATAGGACCTTTCAAAATGGTTCAAACACCCACGACAAGCAAAGTATTTTTATTTATATTCTAAATGTTAACAAAATATTATTAACGCTCTCCTACGTACTTCTAGAAATCGTGTGATTTGATTCTCCCTAGAGGCGGCCTGTACCAAAAAAATGTAATACAGAAACACATGGTCGTTTCGTACATTCTAGAAACATCCCCTACTTAGCTCTTACTTACATACTTAGCTCATTTTCAATTCATAACCCGTTCTTCGATTGAAGCATAAATCATTGTCACAGGATATCACAATAGCAATTAAACGTAAGTGCACAACACGCTATTATTATGTAGAATAAACATATCAATATACACAAGGCTTTACTTGAAGTTTCCTTGCGTGATCGAATCAGAAATGAAGTTAACACAAGAGAACCAAGGCTACCGATACAGATCGAAGGATCGCCAAAGTCGCCGCCGACGCCGAGAGATTTTGGAGTGGTGACCGCATAGGTCCCGGAAGACGCAGCGTTGGAAAGCCTCCTATAAGGTGGACTAATGACCTGTGATGGTCGTGGGAATCTTATGAATGCGAGAAGCAAAAGACGTGACGAAGCTGTGGCGACACTTGGAAGAGGCCTATGTCCGACTATGGACGTCTTTCGGCTGAAATGATGTTGATGATATAAAAACAAAAAAAAAACAATGTTTTTTTTATATTAGTAAAGGGAGATATTTGTTCGCTTTTTTAATAAAGTCATACAGGGAAACTGTATGACAATATTAAAAAATAAAGTAAGAACGAAATAGAGTAATTGATATTTACAGGTGCTATCGTTTCATTTCAGATCCTCGTAAATTGAAAGCCGCTATCATAATAAAGAATTTTTATTATGAAGTAATATCAATCTACCTTTGATCCTCTTTCTTTATTTTCCACGTGTTTTAATATTGCAATCATTTTTATAGTCATCTTTTTACGCAAAGGCTCTAAACATAATAAAAATGTATTCTTAAATTTTTAGTTACAGGATATACAATAAATTATGCTTTAGAGTTCTATCAGCCAAGCAATATTTCTATGTATAATACTGGTCTGGGTCTGCCTGTATTCGAATAGCTAAGACGTCGACCACAACACAGCCGCCTATTTATAATCCGCCCGACCGAATTTCGGGCACTGCAGCCGCCAATCTCTACGGAGATTAGCCAACTACGCAGGATATATAACGAGATGCTTGTGCACATTTACAAGCCTCTACGCAAACACAGGTGCTCACAGGTGCTCCCCTCTACTGTCATAGTCCGATGGGACGGCAATCCTGACCAAGCAATGGCTTTATATGCTTTTCGAGATAAGGGAGTACCACACAACCGATTTCCAAACTCAAGGTTGCTACAAGGTTCCTTATGAAAAACGAATTAGACGGAACCCTTGATCAACAGCCGCGCTTGTGACCAGGAAGTCACAGAAGCAGTTAAGAGAGAGAGAGCTGCCTGCTACCTAAGCTACCGTCTGATATCGTAATATCAGACCAGCAGTTCGTAGACTGCGACACCCTCACTGTTTTTAAACGAAGCGTGAAAGATCAGTCTTTCCATTTCGTCGTTGTGGCATATTAGTATGATTGTATTATCGTTCATCTTATAATGTTACGTATCATTATAAAGTGATCTTTACATTGTGTTTTATATTATTTAAAAGTGAATTTCTTTTTTGGTATATATTTTCTAGTTACCTTCTTTCTTCTTGTTTGTTTATTTTAAATTTGTGATATAATTAATACATAATTGTTAAATAAAAGTTTTTTAAAAGGCTGACTATAGTATTTGTCTTCAACATCGTCGGCCTACGATGTCGAAGACAAATAATGTAGTCATCATTTCCATATACGCGCTTCTCATATAGGCGCTTCACATAATTATTATGTATGATTTAGTAGGATGAGTTCAACATAATTCAGTTCTGAGTCGACATCGCGACGTAATTGATATCTTATTCAAAGGCACTTTAAGATAATCGAATTGAACTCAAACCGAAGCTAGATTAACACCTAATCAACAACATTGAATGACTAAAGAGAGATATATCGTACGTTATAATACTACTCACTCATTAACAAGATCATATAATTACTTGTTACCTAGTGCTTGAATGGCCTCCTAACTAATTTTAGCAAAATTAACTGTTCTATTTCAAAGCATAGCAACTAATCACTACAGTGTTTATTGCTTTAAATTATTATTCAGATATTAAAAACGAAATAATACATGTTTCTATTGTGCGAAAGATTTTAATGAACTTCTGAGGATGGTTGAAAGATGGTATAACCATAAGTTTCTTTAAAAAAAGTCTCCTGAAAAAACTCACTGGTCGATTGCCCACTCAAGTACTAAGGCAGGGGTGTAATGATTTTGTGTATGTGAATTGGTAAATCGAAGAGATTTTTCTGTTATCATATCAACTCATGTAGTAGCAGTACATTAAGTTTTCCTCCAAAAAGTTTAAGATATTGGGTTTTTAGTGGGAAAAACATGTAATAACTTATTCCGCTCTAAGTGTAGTGAGCTGGAGTATCCGACTTATACTGACAAAAGCCATCCCGCGTTTCTTTTAGTTACCAACAAAATATGGTAAGTGCCGAAATAAACGTTTTATTATTATTATTAGTAGCCCTTTACGTTACAGAGCCCCAGTTACTTTTTCAGACATTTTTATTAGGATTCATAGTTGACTTCAATTATGAAGCTATTTCGATACACGAAAATTTTCTTTCAGGTACACAAATACCGAACATTGTTTAGGTTCTATTGACCTTTCAGCTTGTACCTGTATCCTATATAAGTTCAATATCTAAAGGATACAATGTCCCACCCCACTCCTCAGGCTCACTCACCTTCTTGACATTTAACCCTGTGTGTACGAAAAAGAAAATACTTAAAATAATGTCGATGTTAGGCCGTGGATAGAGAGTCTTTGCTCTGCTCCATTACACGTAAATATTTACATGCGTGAACTTTACTTTTAAAGTTTTACGAGAATATTCGAGTCGGTAAAGATACGTTGAGATGAGTAAGTCAAAATTTTTATTTTGTACAAAAAATACGCATGAAAGCTAGATGTTTGTCGACTATATTGGGTATGGGTTCCAGTCCCGAATCCAGGCACATACCTATTTGACCTCCACAGCCCAGTAACTGGGTAACACGATATCCCTTTTTTTGGAATCATCAAATAACCCGCTCTGGGTGGAGGGACTCCTACTGGTTTGACGCGTAGCTTCATAGACTCGTATTCTTCACTATACGCTTTTTTTTTCTGGTAGGGGAATCATCAGAATGACTTCCCCCGCTCTTGGGCGGAGCGGGAGGGCGTGTCAGACTCTTACTGACTAAACCCCTACCCCGTTCCTTCGTTGCCTTCGTTCTGGGGGGGACTCGGTGTCAACCTTTAGGAATACCACATGTTCCCCCCAGAGGCTTCGGCCCTACCGGGCCCCTACAGTTTGCTCGCGTGGAACAGAACGCGCCATTGACGACTGGGCTCGGTCCAGATTGTTTCCAGACTGCCGGACAGCGAGCTACCCACTATACGCTTGGTGTACACCTACTTCATGCAGGCATGTAAATCTATGAAACTCTGTCGACAAAGCGGCAGTGTCGTGCCGTCGTGTCGTTGCAGCTTCTTCGACAGAGTATCATTGTTTCATATGTCTATGAAGCTACGCGTCCGTTTACGCCACCCGTCCACTAAATCCACTTGTGTTTTTTCGGTTCTTTCAGTTGCCTTTTGCATTTCAGCCCAGCAGTAACCCTTTAAACAATACCGCAGCCCTAAGCTAGCTTCTAAATCTAGATCATTGTCGACTATATTGGGATTGACCTCCAAATTCAGCTGTGTTACAATATTTTACATGGAGCGACTGCCTGACCTCCATAACCCAATAACTGGACAACACGAAATCCTTTGCTGAGACTGGTGTCAGATTTAACTTGTTGACTACCTGTAACGTCAAAGGTCAAAGATCTACAAAAGGCAGTCGGGATTTCGCGCTTACCGAGGCATAAAAGAGTCTTGTGAGTGGTCAGCAATCCACGCATGGACCACACCAAGATTAACTTTTCGGCTTTTATTTTTAAATCCAGAACTCTTAAGGCTTGGGCACACCAAAAGCAGTTGCAGTGCGGTAGCGGTGCGTCTCCGTTAGAAAATAATGTAGTTATATGAGGGATGACACACTGATCAAACGCGGGCCCGCTGATCCTACCTGCTCCGCCACTGCACCGCACACGCACTGCTCTTCTACAAAACTTTTGGACGGGAGCAGCGCAGGCGCGGGGCGGTGGCAGCGCGGGCGCGGGGCGGCCGCAGTGAGTACACGTTGTATTACTACGTCCGCCATATTGACTAGTCACACCAAAGTAGTTGCGCGGGACAGACGCAGCGCGGGTCGTAAACGGTTGTGATTTTTTACAACTTTATCATGGAAACGAATGAAAAATTGATTGAGTTGGTGAGGAAATATAAATGTTTTCATTATTTTCAATCGTATCATTTCATGCAATTCTTCAAAAGAACTCTTCGACATCCGAAAATAAGTATAGAACCTATTTTCAAAAGATTCTAATTCCCGACATAAACGATGGTACTCCCCATATTCTTCTCTTCTCTTATTTACATCGTGAACCGATAGTCTTTTTTTTTACTTAAAGCTAGAAGCAACAATAGCTCCTCTTCGTCAGAGTCAGAACCGTTCAACATCTTGAAGTGTACTGAGTGTAGCTATCGACACGACACACATAACGCAGTTACAAAGCAGGCCCGCATTCAAACTGCTTTCTGACTGCTCACGTTTCTGGTGTGACATCAACCGCGGCGCAACTGCCCTGCCCTGCTAAGGTGCTGCGCTTGTCCCGCTTTTGGTGTGCCCAAGCCTTAAAAAGCTAGGTCACACTAACATAATAAAGGCGAAACTTTGTTTGCCTGTGTATGTATTCGCTAGCTGAACAGATTATGATAAAACTTGGTACACTGATAGACCATGATCTGGAATAGCACACATAGGTAACTTTTTATCCCATAAGTTTGTACCCTTCGTTTGATTTTCCACTATTTCACGGACGAAGCCGTTGGATGGTAGCTAGTATTAATATAAATTAAATAAGTATTGAGTAGAAGCTAAATATTTAATATACTTTAGGTAGTCACAATCATTTTCCGGGAACTGTAAGCGTAATATTTCCAACAAATATTTAATTAAATGTTATTAATAATGTTAAGGTACTCACCCATTCCCCAGAAGACAGTAGCAAAGAACGCCACAAGGATGCGGCTTCCGCTCGAAGGTACGACCTCCATACCACCAGATATCCGCTTCAACCTCACCATGCCACTACACTGCTCAGTTCACAGCTCAGCACAGTTCGACGTAGTCACTCAAGAGCTCACAATACTGCGGGTGTTAGTTCGCCACACAATCACACACATTTTATGTCAATCACACTTTCCACTGAACCTGAAAAAAGGAGCTTATCTTCATAACACGCTCAAAATGCGCTCACAGTAAGCGTATCATAAGGATTTCAAATGTAATTTTAGAAGCCTGATTTGCGTACAAATAAAACAGAAATCCCAAGACAGATTAACGTTTTGGTGAACTTTTACGGATTCCTTTCCGATTATTGGTTTTGAATCTAAATCTTCAATTGTATAATTTGAAAACGAATATTTCACAGAATACTAAATGAATTAGGTGGCCTTAATACCCCCTAATACCCTTATTCATATTATTCTGATAAATTACGGTTCTAATTTGATTAAATCTGCAAACACAAAGCCTTAATTTACGCACCATTCCAAAAAGCTTATTAGATTTTATCCAAATACATTCGCATCAGAGCAACGTCGTGTTTTATGTACGACTCAAATATTGCGACTGAAACAACTTGTGTCCGCAATTCAAGTTTTCCTCCTGAAACTTGTTACAAGTTCTCGAAGTGTTTTGATTATTTTTTTTTGTTACGTAAAAAATATATTGTTCTGGCAATAACAAAGGCAATTTAGTAAAGCAAATATTGTTGTTTTAATACACAAATTAGTTCGCTGTGTTAATTAAATTCGTGTTGTTTAGGAGAAAATCAAATTGGAAAGTAACACATTGGCTGGCGTTTGTTTGACGAAATGTTAATGAGATACATTTCGTAGGTCCCAAGTTTGTAGTGGTAAAGTCTGAGGGGCGCCTCGACAGCTGGGACATAAAGGATGAGTGAGGCGACATGAAACACAGCTGACACCAATCGCTTCTGACCAATCTCGATGCTGGTTCTTTGTCCTCTGTTTCAACTTTACATTTGTTCGGGCTGCGGAGCGAGCCTTTCACAGCTCTTATCATATTGACGCAGACGGAACATTTAATCCTTCAATTTTGGCTGCCCTTTTCAATATCAAGACGAATTTCGAAAGTGGGTAACCGCGTTTAGTAATGTAATACCTACCAACAAAAGGGATAGGACATCGTTGGATTTTAAGCGTGGGGTTCTTTTATAATATTATGCAGCTGTGTACTAAATCAATCCGGCTTTTTGATATCGAAACACCTACATATTAGAAAAATATTTGAAACGAAATACAAGAATAATAATTGAACCAAGACTTTAAGTAATTATTAAATTTAACGAAGCTATTTCGTTCTAAGAATACATTTTTAACAACGGTTATCGAAGAAATAAACAAAACTAAAACAATGTTTTTTTCCATATATAATTAGACGTTTACGTAAATAGCGAATCTATACCTAACCTTTATAACTTTTGTTTATTTTTAGGACATCGCCTAGTGATTGATCGAGTGGCCACGTGAGTTTCAACGTGCCAATGCTGCTAATCTTTTGGCCATTTCTCTTATTGATAGTGTGAGATGAAAATTTAGAAAGAAAGAAAGAAAATATATTTGTCAAACATTCGTTTACATAAACTGACTAATTAGACATGCAAGGTATTAAGAGTATATTGTGAGCGTCCATGTTTTGGACGAGGAGCTCGTGGCTAGATAATAACAGCCGCACAGGTCGATCTTCAAGGTTAAGCAACGCTTGCCTAGGTTGGTCTGTGGATGGGTGACCATCTTAACATAACGAGTTTCCTCCGTGCCTCGGAAAGCACGTTAAGCCGTTGGTCCCGGCTGTCATTTGTAGATCTTTGGCAGTCGTTACGGATAGTCAGAAGCCAGTAAAATCTGACTCCAGTCTTGCCATGAAGTACCGTATTACCCCTGTTAATGGGTGGTGGAGGTCTGGTAGGCAGCCACTCCTCGTAAAATACTGGTATTCAGCTGAATCCGGCTTGACTGGAAGCCGACCCCAATATAGTTAGGAAAAGGCTAGGCAGATGATTGTGAGCGTCCATGTTTTGCCAATAACGACGTACTAATTTTGTCCATTGAGCCAAAAAAAAAAAAATTGTACAATTTGTTTTCGGATTACATTACCTCAATATTAAACAAAAATATATTTAAAGCTATTTAAATATCGTCTTTCAGAGTCGCGTCTCACTTTGAGTCAATGAGAGCTAATTTTAATTCAAACTCCTATACATAAGTATGTACCTATACATCTCGCTCGCGACTTTCCACTTGGAAAACTTTATTCTCTTTCTCTTTACTTCCCTTATCTATACTATGCTAAATATAACCAAGTCCGTTAATTGTTTTAAACTTTCAAATGAAGAGTTCTCCGATTCGCTTATGTAAACTGTGCTTCATCGTAAAGTTTTAAACCTTTTCACTTAAGTAAAAAGCTATTTATTTCAGTCTTAAGTAGCTACGGAGATTTCCCTAATTAAGTAAAATTCTCACACATGAATGTGGGAAGGAGAGAAATCTTAGGGTGACACTCAAATAATGCTGAATATTTTTTTTAATCTTTGATAAGTTTTCGCTTAACCGCTATCTCACCTGATGGATAGCAACGATGCGTCTACGATAGAACGCGCTTACCTAGAAGTAACCTATTCCCTCTTGACTTAAAGATTCCCAGGTAGTTTACACATGATGGGTTAGTCTATGAGATAAAAAACATAATCACTTAATTAGACTCAAGGCAATATCGTCGACTCTAGAGCCTCTTACTTTTTTATTTTGCTAACAATCTCATATTTATCACGAGGAAGGTTGGTTTTTAGTTGGAGTATAGTTTGTTTGGTTGTTATAAGCGAGTTGGAGCATCAACACCGACTATGTAGCCTGTTAGTTTTCGATTGTTTACTTTTTGGGCAGAGTCCAAGCACGTTCCATGAGCAGACCACTAGACGTACAACGATGCGCAAACGGTATGTGGTGAGCATCCCACCTATACGTACAATTCCACGCACCTCAAACAGCAAACCATAGGGGCCCGACAGGGTCGAATCATACTGGGGCTTGGGTTGACCAATGACAACCCCGGGGTCCTAGAATAAGAGCAAAGAAGGAACAGGAGTGGGTTGTTAACTCCCACCTTGAAAAAAAACCTATACGTACAAAGTACAAAATGTTTTTGAAACACTTTCATCTTGTACGCAGTTAAGAAATCGAATGCCCTGCCAGAGGTTTTATAACATCAGGTTAGATAAGGTTAAACGAGAAAAAAAAGTTCTTAGTATTCTACGAAATACAAATAACAGTAACAACCTCACCTTCACACGAAGAGTACTTCAATACATCAGTAGGTGTGTAGGAATGGAGCCTCATTAATCGGCTGGAATAGCGAGAAAAGAGAATCCCTCACTAATTGAAGGCTTTGTAACTCCGCACACCCTGTAGAATACCGCCGGCTTCCTACAGGGTGTGCACGCACGTAATACGTTTATTATTCGCTATAATTTAATAAGTTAATTATGCTTTACATCCTTAATTGACTCAACAACAGTTGTGGTTTGCTAACTAATGTTATAATAGCATTAGAAGGTTTAATCGGATTCAGTTATTTACATATGACCAATTATATTGCACCATTGTTTTTAGTTCATATTATTTATGTAAATGTGTTGTCAGAAATGTTTTAAAGCCTTCCTCATTAATTATTCTGTCTATTGATGAACATCAAATGAAAATCTGTGTAGTAGGTTATGAGTTGGTCGTAAATAGACAAACAGAACCGGTGAGAGACTTTGTTTTATAATATGTAAGGAAAGGATAGGAGAACGGTGGAGGGTGAGGTAGTAGGTAGGTAAAAGAGGAGAAGGAGCTTTGTAAAGCTTTTTTTTGCAAAAGAATAATGTGTTAAGTAGCCATAAACGTATTGTCATCTGTCATGTTTATTGAGCCTTTTAAGAAGCCCAAAAGTTATGGCAATTTGGAATCTACTTTGATGGTTGTTTAAGGTGAAAATAGAGGCAATATAGAATCCATTTTGATACTAGATATAAATAGATATTTGTTAGAACTCACCAAGGCGAGTTAAACTCTAAACACAAAATCAAGCCTTCCTGCCTTCGTGAAACAGAATACCTATACATGAGGATGTCAATAGTGACCATATGTATAGACCAATATGTCGTTGGTTGACAGTTGCAACAGACAATAGTTTAATAGCCAATAGCTTTGACCTGAACCTGAAAAGGCTTTGTCTCGCCGGTACAAGGGGTCCTTACAGAAATTTTCAGAAGACTGCACCTATTGTTGTGTTCACTTTTCATCTGGAATTTTTATGACATTCCAACATGTTTTTAAATAAAAGTCCCACACCGCGTCTTCATGCGTGTCTGTTTGCGATAAACTTAAAAAGTGATGAACGGATTTGCATGCAGTTTTCATCAATAGACACAGTGATTTATAAGGAAGGTTTATAAAAATAATTTATAGTAGATAAAATCCGAAAATATCAATTTTAGACAAACGAGAGAGTGATTTATAACGTAGGTTTAAGTGATACTCGCATATTATAGTAGAAAAAATCCAAGAATCTGAAAGACTTTTCGGGTTGCTAGTATTAAATATAATCCCATAATTACATGATGTAAGTCATAATATCATTATGTACACCGATTAATAAGCGACGAACAATCCTACAAACGCTTTCTAACTGTCAGTGAGAAATTAATGTTGTCACATTAAGTTAGCCATGTAACAAACAATAAAATTATAAATAATGGTCGCGTAGTCATGACAGCACTATGTATGTCACGCTTCCCTAAAAAACAGGTCACATCCCGTTTTAAAACATAGAGCGGCATATTCCATCCTCTACCAGTAATTCCGTTATCTATCAAAGTCATATTTTGAGTTAAGTACAAAAAAGCAGCGTCGAATTACCTAGAAATTATTGGAATTTAACGATCATTTAATTTCGTTTCTTAGAATCCGTTGATGGTTAAAGAAAAAAAAATACTACCTAGACAGGTTGATACTTAAAGAATTTTAGGCTGATTATAACAAAAAGCGTAAACCTACCAAAGGTCAAAAAACAACATTCTAGCCTATAGACAGTAGCAAAGAGAATGTGAGCTGAAAGCCTTTTTCATAGTGCCAGAAAGCTGTTACTCGTATAACGACCTTTTAATTAGCAAGGGTACTTATACAGCGAGTTATTGAAAAACAACACAACACGTTGCTGGGCATGTGGGTAGCGGGTAGATCACGGAACAAAAGAAGGCGACACAAAGAGCAATGGAACACATTTTGCAGAGCGCGTCGCACCGTGTCCCATATTTCCTAACGAGATGATATGCCAACGTTTATTCTTCATGCTTCACATGAATTGCGCCACCAATGCATTTTGTTCGTGTAAATACATGATACTTTCTCTCTTACTCAGTTATTTTATGCTTTTTAATTTTCCTGTCGTCGTCTGCGTCGGCTGAAACGGACCGTTTTTAATGAAGCAACTCGAAATGATTGAAGGGGTTAAACCTTGTACGAATATTCTTTAAATTAAATATTTTACTTTTCCCGTCTTCATTATAATAAATGGTTATCATAATTAACCTTGTTTACTTTACGATGGAATAGCTAGCTTGTAAACTTGCAGGATTTAATTAAGATGGGTAAATTAATGAAGTAATCAGGTAGTATTTGTGAAGAGATTCATATAGGGGCAGCTGAGAGTAGGATGAATGAAGGCGCTACTCTTACCCACAACTAATACCTATATAAGCTAGTCTACATAGGTCGTGTCTATTTGTAGTCCAGGTTTTAGGGCTGAGATCTCGATTCTATGTGCGGCCTGTACTTTAGGTTTTTATTTCTTCGTGCTATCTCCGTTCCACTTTCGGACTTTTCGGAAATCTCTAACTTTTTCCGTTTGAAGGCAGCCTTTATCTGTGAAGCGTCTTAGAGCTGTACGAATACGTGAAAGTAGTTGAAACTGTGGAACTGTTATAACCAAATAAATCTTCGTAATGGCCAACCCGGCTCCACTAGGCCAAAATAAAAGGAAGGAAATTTAAAGAATTTTTAAAAGTATTTTTGCTTGCCAGTTTCTAAATTAAAAGGAATGCTTTAATAATAAAAATTTCAATAAATCGTTGTATTACGAAACCCTCGGTGGTCGAGCCTCACTTAACAGGCTTTATTTTACCTGCCTCAAGAGGTTTTGTCAAAAATCAACAAAAACCCTTTGGTAATAAAACAATACCTTTTTAAAGATTTTCGGTTACCGGTCAAGTTACAAGTATTACAAGTAGACATTTAAAAAGGAAATATTAAATAATTATATCCTTACATACTATTATTATAAACGCGTCTGTCTGTCTATGTGAACATGATAAAAGAAGAAGAACAAGAAAAGTACCGAATGGATTTTCATGCAATTTCCACCGATAAACAGAGTGACTAATAAGGAAGGTTTAGGTGTATAAAACATGCATATTATAGTAGATAAAACCTGCGAGTTTTAAAAATGACATCTGATACCCATGTGAAACTGAGGTAGGTTGCTAATTATAATATAAGGTAATCTTATTCTGAACAAACGTTTTACAATTTCAAAAACAAACTAGCGGATAAGAAGAGAAACAATGAAAACATTAATGGGTAAGAATGGCCAATCATCTAAGGACATAATCGGGTAAAGGCTTCTTAACCTTACCGATCACACACAGAGAGGATAATTAAGCTACGTTTATACTGTAAATGACGTCAAATTAAGATGTTTAGAAGAACAAGCTATGGATATACCAATTTGTTCGGCCGTTCCCAAACAAATTAGTGGAAGAACGATGACGACGGTGGATACTTTGTAAATTAATTATCTATGCTAATATTATAGAAAAAGTAAGAGTTAAAATTTGTAAGTTTGTATGTAGCGGGTAATCTCTGAATCCAATAAACAGATTTTGATTTTTTTTCACTAATTTGGAACTGTAATATCGTCAGGGATCACTGCTATAGACTATATTATTATATTTTAAACCTTCACGCGAGCGAAATCGCTGGCAGAAGCTAGTTGTTATACCTTTATTAATTGGCTTATTCTTACAAAATTTTGTAACATAAATATTTATTCAATAAATTAATACTACATGCAAAGGCGAAATTAACTGTCAATTCGTTAAATTTTTACGCCTAAACCACTGAACCAATTTTAATTAATTCTGGATAAAAAGATATTGGAACTTGGAAAAGTATGAACTTTTTTGGGAGTTTGTGCCCTTGGGATAATTTTCAACTTGCATGCGGTCGCTAGTAAAAGTTAGTATTATACAATAAAATCAATACTTATAATTATAAATGTACATTATATGAAAAGCAACCATTGCTGACTGATTGATGTATTAAACCACAGTTCAAACCACTACTTATTTGGCGCGCAGATAATTATTACATTATGACAGAAAATAGAAAATTATGACAGTGATATGAAAGAAAATAGAGTTAATGATAACGTGACGCGTGACAAGCCAGAATGGAAGAAAAAAACGAGTTGCGCCGACCCCAAGTAATATGGGACAAGGACAGGAAAAAGAAGAGAGACTATTATGATGTAGGCATGCGCTAAGAAAGGATTTTTCAAAATTAATTACTTAAAAAGATGAAATGTGGTCCAAAGTTTGTATAGAACTGACTGATCCCAACACATAACTGAAAACATTAAACGCAAATATGTAGTTATAATGACGTAGGCACTAAGAAACGATTTCTCAAAATTCGTGGCCTAAGAAGATGCGTAAGTTGAAATGAGTATGCGAAAGTTTGAGTGGAAAAATCTATTTTCACACGAGTGAAGTCGCTAGCAGAAACTAGTATAATATAATTTATCGTAAAACCGCTTGTTTATAATATAAATGGTTTCCACATCGACTGCTTATTTTATAAACAGCAATTAAAAAGCTGCGCCAACAGCGGTGTGTGATTTAAATATTGAAGCATAATAGTCTCATTAATAAAGGTTCCAAAATTATTATTTAAAACAATCGTTTCCCTTTTTGCACGAAGCCGGCGGTTTTGTTCGGTTAGCCGCGCGATTTTAATTATAATATCGTAAACAAATCATTGCTGAAAATTATTTGGTTTTAAATAATTTTCTGTACTACTTACATTCGTATTACCAAAGTCCTTGAAACTCCATTTCTGGTAAAATTATTGGGAACTATTACTGCGCCCGCGATTTCGTTCGCATGATTTTTTTATACAAACTTTAACACCTCTTAAAACATTTTTGAAGGTAGTTTTGATACCACCAAATCTACTAATTAGTCTTTATTATTAATTTTGGTTAGAATTGTGTCAAGATTGAAATTTATTAACTGAAGAAATAAGAATCTTCCATACAATTGTTAAAACCACCAAAATTGTTCCATTGAGGATAAATAATAATATAAGTTAAATTTCCAAATGATTGTCATTTGGTTTGGTCTGCAAATGGCTTGATTAAAATACATAAATGCTTTGAGTTTTTTTTTTAATCCGCGACGATTATAAATAAAAATAAATAATAAATAAAAAATGTTTTTATTTTACATAGGCCTACATGGGCACTTATAAAAAGTCGAAGCTAGTGCACGGTTCCAAATTGGTCGTTTCCTATGGAGAAGAACCGGCAAGAAACTCCATGGTTACTCTTTTCAAAAAAAAAGATTGGGTTTACAATACTTTCATATTACAAAACAGACACATATGCGAGGACAGTGTAGACCAATCAAAAATGTAACCCAAATAAAAATAGATTCAATCAAAAACTGGGTTGAATTAAGTAGTAATTAAAATTCGTAGTCTACAGTGTTCTCTCATTCACACTTTAAGAGAGAGGCTATATAAATATGAGAGAAAAAAAAAATCAAAGCTATCAACAAATTAGTTTTTATCAAAATGAAACCACGACTTAATGAAATTAAGGTGATATCCAAATAATATAAAAATATTGCAAAAGCAACGTTTTGAATGAAAAATAAATTTATGAGTAACTAGCTGAACCCCGCGGTTTCACCCGCATTTTTCGTTACTGCTCCGCTCCCGTGGGTCGTAGCGTGATGTTATATAGCCTATAGCATTCCTCGATAAATGGGCTATCTAACACTGAAAGATTTTTTCAAATCGGACCAGTAGTTCCAGAGATTACCCCCTACATACAAACTTACAAACATACAAACTTACAAATTTTACCTCTTTATAATATTAGTATAGATAATAACAATGGATAATGATAAATGGAAATTGATTCAATGGCATGGTGGCCGCAGTTTTCGATTCCCGCACGAAACAAATATTCGTATGGCCTGGGTATCTGGGAGTGTTTGTGAAAACACCCACGATACAAGAGTAATTCTTAGTATTAAAAAAATTGTATTAAATGCCTTTTTGTACTGTTTTCTGCGGTAATGTATAGCACCTTTTTTTAAGGAGGAAAATCTTCAAATGACTACTCTTTCTCTAGAGTGGCGATGAAGAGGGCGTATCAGATTTTTACTGACTAAAACCCACGTATGTTCTCTCATTTGCCCTATACGTTCTAGGGTCACGGTAACTCTTTCAAACGTTCTTGCAGTCAATGTCTAGGTACTATTAGAAAGTTCAAAGAAATTAAACCGCACTATAAAGTTACACAGTTACACACCGCTCGTATTTTAAAACTATCTCAGTCTGCGTTTGTAACGTACCTTTAACTTTTACTTTTTCCAATGTGAGTATTCGCTTTTTTTTCTTTGTGAATAATATCTAGCAATAGGTTTTGCCAGCGACTTCACTTCAAAGTAAATTTGTCCATACAAATTTTTCACATCTTTACATCCCCTAAGGAGGGGGGAATATTGGAGAATCCTTTCTTAGTGCTTGCCCATCTTTTAGCCCAATCCATTTAGAGGTTTGAGCTGTGTGTTTGTAGCGACATCTATAGCGTCACATAAGAACTAATCCTGTATCACGCTGTTAAAGTTCTCCGCGCAACTTTAACAGATAGGACAGCCCGAAATCAGCTATCGGGCGGTTGTCCACCAGATATAAAACCCGTCTGGTCGGGCATTGAGGATTTAATAATATAAAGGGTCTTTACTCTCTATCCCACATACCCCTAAATGTTGATACATCAGTCAGTCAGTAATGGTTGCCTTATATATAGGTTTATATAGATTACTGAATCATCAAATTATTTATTTGTCCAAAAACCTACCCTACGTGAGTGTTCAGTAATACGTCCAGGCGACACTGGCTTTTTTTAAGAGCTGAGGTGAATCGAATAACTAATTTTTCACCTCAGCACCTCGAACAAGTATGTTTTGCAGTTTAAAGACAGTGAGCAAAATTCGATTTTGCTGCGAGGGTGAGACAAAGTAACTTTTTAATTATTTTTTTTAAATGCCGAGTCAGTGCTGGGTCTACTCACAACATTCGAAAGATTTGAACTTCACTTTGTTCTGTCACTTTCACTTTGATACGAAAGGAGCGAGAGATAGAAACAAGTCGATTCAAAGTTCGATTTTCAAATTCCATATATAATAGGCTCAAAAAAGAAACCAACAATAAAACGTTCGGAAACACGTCACCTATAAAATTTCAAATCAAGGTTTAAATGTAATTATTATACTTTTCTCTTAATAATCGAATTATATTTTTTATGATCAAATAAAGAGATGTTGAATTAAAAAATACGAAGTTTATCATGTATCTACATAATTATTTAAAGTTTTAACAATCTTTATTGTGACAGAATAATTTAGTAATACTTAGTGCAATTTCCGAACGCATCTTTAAAAAATAGCGGGCTTAAATTTTTTATTGTTTTCTTCTTCTGTTCGCTAGCTACAAAGTGCGATACACGTTGGATATTATTAAAATCATCATCATCTGCCTAGCCTTTTCCCAACTAAATTGGGGTCGGCTTCCAGTCAAGCCGGATTTAGCTGGATACCAGTATTTTACGAGGAGCGGCTGCCTACCAGACCTCCTCAACCCATTAACTGGGGTAACACGGTACTTCATGGCAGGACTGGAGTCAGATTTACTGGCTTCTGACTATCCGTAACGACTGCCAAAGATCTCCAAATGACAGCCGGGACCAACGGCTTAACGTGCTTTCCGAGGCACGGAGGAAACTCGTTATGTTAAGATGGTCACCCATCCACAGACCAACCTAGGCAAGCGTTGCTTAACCTTGAAGATCGACCTGTGCGGCTGTTATTATCTAGCCACGAGCTCCTCAAGCCACGAGCTCCTCAGTTGGATATTATTAAAATAATAATAAATAAATATTAATAAATATTATATATATATAAGTAAATATTAATATTAATATTTACATTATTTGTTCTCGCTGCTGAAGTGAAAAGTTGTATGTGCTACACGAGACCAAAGTTATTTGCATCTCGTGTCTTTGAATCCCTCGCTGCACTCAGGATTCTAACCTAGAATCACTCGCTACGCTCGTGATTCAAATATAGAATCCTTCGCTTACTCGGGATTCAAAATCAACACTCGCGGCAAAAACCAACTTTGCTCTCTTGTTGCACAAATAACTATATCACAACCGAACGCTAATTTTACCTATATTATATTTAGCCATGGAGTGGACACAAATTCGCGTACATTAAAAATGGTATTTATTTTAATAGCAACTTTAACATCATCATCATCATCTACCGAGCCTTTTCCCAACTATATTGGGGTCGGCTTCCAGTATTTTACGAGGAGCGGCTACCAACCAGACCTCTACAACCCATTAATTGGGGTAACAAGGTACTTCATGGCAAGACTGGAATCAGATTTACTGGCTTCTGACGGATAGTCAGAAGCCAGTAAATCTGACTGAATCTGACGTAACGACTGCCAAAGGTCTACAAATGACAGTCGGGACCTACGGCTTAACGTATTATTGGCAACTTTCTATCAAGCATTATTATGAAGTCATTATTAGCGTGGTCGCCTTTAATTATAATATGGTGATCTACAGTTTGATTCAGACTTGTAGCACCCCTCTGTTTGCGCTGGAGAGTTAGCAAAAAAGAAACAGATCTGCTGCTCTTGCTAAAGTATGAAAACCACGATGACGTAACTAAATCCCAGAAAATTATCGCTCATTAGCTAAAATTTAGCTCTAGGAGAATATTACACGGTCTTGCAGTTGATATTGCGCAACTGATACCTACTTCTCTAAGTAGATATAGGTACATAGACAATTCTGCTAAAGAGTCGTAATGACGATAAAGAACAAAGCCATTAATGAGTTCCGAACTTATAAGTTTGACGCACATATACAGCCATAAGGAAACACAAAAGATTACAGAAAACTTTGCCTACTAACCTCTTACCGCCTGATATGTACGAAAGTCACGGAATAGATCCATTTCGTGAAGACCGACCCGATCGAAGAGACACGTGTAGCAAACGATCTGAACATTCGCGCCGAAGACGATAACCGCAAACTGAACGCAAACGCAAACCCGTAACGCAATTAGTAAGTAGCTACTTTACAGCGATAAGTATCTCATAAGCCGTTTAGACAAGAGGTTTTAGACATTAGTTCCGTGTTAGATATTGTCTTAAAAGTTTTATGCATTTAGTTCAAAAACCACACAGACCCATGAAACTTTTGGATAAGCCACCATGTTTGTTTCTCTGATGTTGGAATTTCTTACATAATTTCGTTACTATATTTAAGTCTGCCTTATTTATAACCCTTATATTGGACCCTTCCCAGCTTCACACGAGTGCAAAATTATATACATAAACTTTTCTTGTTTATGATTATTTCTATCAGTGGAACCGGCATCAAATTCCGTTGTATGGTTTAAGAGAAAATGGTGGATAAACAGACAGATATTATTATTAGAAAGCGAATTTGTTTCGTATTATGCAATGGAAACTCCGTGTTAGAATGCTTTCCATAAGGTAGACCGAGGACGTGGTGAGAGTCGCGGGAATGGGATGGATGCGAGACGCACTGGACCGTTCGTTGCGGCGACACTTGGGGAGCCCTATGTCCAACAGTGAAATCACAGTGAAACAGCTTTCGGTTGAAATGATGAAAGAAAACTCGCAAACTAACTTAGTTTAAAATTTAAGTACTACTTGTTACATCTAGATTTTCAATTTCATAAAGAAAATTAAAATTTAGAATGTTACAACTTATCATTATGGTTAAACTGCTAGATACGAGTATATTTACTCTTTATTACCTAAACACTACAAAAAATTACAGCATAAATAAACCTAATAACATAAAATTGTTGTTCTAAGTTCAACGCGTTACATATGGACCCTCCATATGTAACGTGTTGACGGTCTACCAGTGCATTTGCCATCACTACTTAGTCCGTAGATACCCTTCACCGGATATTAATGATGACCCTTTATTTGGGGTAAAGACTTTAAGACAGAGACAGTGCCTTCGGGAAATAGAGTTAACGAATTGAGTGACTCCTCCCGATGTAGGTGGAGTGAGAGGGAATGTCATTTTTATTGGAAAAAACCTACCTAAGACCCTTCAGATACCTAAGATCTCACTCAAGATGTAGCGAAAGGGAGTGTTAGATTTTTATTGGCTAAATCACATCTGTGACCCTTCAGTATACCTTTGCGTTAGCTCTATCAAACGAACCTACAGTCCTGGCTAGTCTAGTTTAACACTCAAACCTCACTAATTAGGTTAGGTTCGCTAGCAACAAACAATAGCTGTGGTAAACCGGATAGAAGACACTGAAAATCTTGTTAGCAGCAGCTACACAACATTACCTCCATTATTTGAAACAAAACTCTTTTATTACACAAAATGAACCAGTTTTCTACGTTTTCTACGTATTTCAAATGTAAGCGTCCTTATTATGTATTGTAAGAACAGAAATATACGAGAAAGTCTGTGTTAGCAACCGATTCTAAGTTCTTATTATTTATGTTTCACATTTCTACGTCTATTCGGTATATTCTTTGACGTTTAGAATCCTCAGAGATAAATCCGAAGGCGTTGGCGGGACGATAGCGCCAGATAACTTTGAGAATAATCTAGCGTGGACTAGAAAGACTTGAATAATAGGGTGGCCAACTCGGACGTACATAACTTTGAATTATTATATTTTTATGAAACGTACCTAAATTAGCAGATTATTTTTCACAACTGTAATAATATTTTTTGCAATTCTGTATTGAAAACTACTTCTACCAAATCTTAACTCAATCTGACTGAAAACTTTTTGTTGTGTTTATCTTCAAATTTTTGAATATTTATTAATAGGCACTAGCTTGTATTGACAAATGCTTCGCCCGCGTGAACATATACCTAACATTTTTGCCTAAAGCACTCAGTGACATTTACTTTCTACTGCTGAAAACTTTAATATTCATTACATGCAGAAATAAATCTTTTCTATTTATATTACTAGCAAATATAACATATATTAATATTTATTAAGTATAACATATTATTAGCAGCTATAAAAGTATAAACGAAACTGTAAATATAACAAATTATATTCCACTATGTTCAAGATTGACCACTCTACGTTTCTTTAAGCAAAATCATATCAAGATGTGAAATAGAATTGATTTCGTATATTACATTACTGATAATTTGATCAGATCAATGTTCAATTCACGCTGTAAATACAGAAGTATATGATATAGCTTTTAAAAGTTTCCAAAACAAAATAAGTTATTCTTTAGCTTACGTAAGATTTCTATAGATCTATCACCGAACCAGCGCTCAATGGCCAATCGACCAGTGAGCAAATGTTACAGGAGTCATTTTTTTAAAGAAACGTATGAATATTATCAGAAGTTCATTAAAATCTTTCACATAATAGAAACATGTAATATTTCTCTATACTTAAGTAAATATATGTATATCTGAATAATACTTAAGAATAATAAAACCTGAGAAACCATTGCATGAAATTTAAAAAAAGTACATTTTGCTGAATTTGGTCGATTGGCCATTCAGCACTAGAGCAAGGCTATGAATGACACCCGAAATAAAGTTATTAGTATTATTAACTATAATATGGGTAACTGGATACCCATACTACAGCAAAGCTTGGCTTTAAATCAAAATATTTCCAAAAAAAGTGTACACATCGAATTTGGCCCTCCTACAGCATCATTTGATGTTCTATCTTGCCTATAGTCTTAGAAACCCCGTGTTAAATTAAATTGGTCACTCGGGGCGAAGGCGCTTGTCGCTGAAACAATATTAATTTCTGACATAATTGGAATTGTTCTTGACTCAATAATCAAACTTTATTTGATTAAAATCAATTGTGAATTGTATTCATTCAATAGCTTATTAGTTGTTTTGCCTCTCACGATTTACAAGTGTACAAATGTAGCAATTAAGTTTAATAACACCTTTATAAATACATATAATTATCAAATTAACTAAATATCTAATTAAGATACTGAAATATCGTTTTGTCTACGCGTTGAGTCGAATATTCAAACAATTATTCCAAAGCTCAAAATTAACCTAATAATGATCACAAATTCTGTTACTACAATAATGTGAATAGCTTACGGCGAAATCCATCACGGTTTGAGGCAACAAGATGCAATCGCTATAATTGACAGATAATTATAATAGAATCAATTTAGGTATACCTATATTTTAGAAAATATATGAGATAATTGTTTTTCCTTTTACCTATCTCCTAAAGTGAAGGACTGAAATGATAACGGATTGTCACAGACAAAAGACCGTAAAAAGCTTAGCACTTTGTTATCAAAAAGCCAATTTATGAAAAAGCTTGATTTAATTGGTTTTCCCAGTATAACGGTGATATACATCAACATACCTATCTCTCTAGGGGGTGTGGGCTTTTTATACGATTGGTAAAATAGAAAAAAAAACGTAGAGATCTTGGAACGCCACCAGACATATCAGTAGCGCATATCAATTTCGTATATTTTGAAGTTTTGATATTTGATATTGTTTATAGTAACTCACTTGGCTTAAATTTCAAGTTGTTCTTATTTCACCAAGCCTTTAGAAGGCTTTACCTCTTACCTAAAAATAAGACTCATTAGCCTACTTCCTGCAAAAGGCAGCTAGCGTACCAAACCCTACTCTTCGAGGAATTTAACTACAAACTTCGATCCTGAGGAAACATCTCATAAAAAATTCATTTCAATTAGGGTTTGAAGATCGAGCTATCGAAACGTGAGTGAAAATGTCAACTTGGGTCAACATAACCCTGAGGGGAATGTGTGTATGAGTTTCACGCATACATTCCCCAGGGGGTATGCAAAGCTCAAGATGTTTGCAATATTAAACCCACATTTTGATAACTAAGCAACCTAAGTACAAGTGTTTATGTGGGTACATCAGAAATCTACATCTTAAGCCCATTTATAAACAGTTGACTTTACAATAGTTGAATAGTGGACAGTAAAGGAGAGATTTAAAGAAAATATTCCTTTAAAAAGATTAAAGTGTAGGTCAAACTGGATAGAAGCTCATCATTGCTGATGGAAAATCTTATTAGTATCATGACTTGTGTGAGAATAGCGTAGTTAGGTACCTTGCGTCATGGGTCTTCGTAAATACAACAAAACACGACTAGAAAGTAGGGAGATAAATCAGATGCCTATACTTTTTGTGATAAATCGCTGTCTGAAGCTATATGCCTAAGCAATTGCTGAAACAAGGCCCTTAGCTCCAGAAACTAAAGAAAACGTAAAACGAGTGCCGCTACGAAGGAAAAGCGCGCCGGCGGGCGGCGGTAAAACTGGTTTCGCTTTCTACCTCATAATAAAACTTATTTACACACAACTAAAAAGCTGATAAACCCATAGCCATTCCATAACACAATTTAACGAACTACGTAATAATTCCAGCTATTTAGCCAGCAAAATTATGAAAATATAATTCCTTTTTAATTAATCCTGCTATTTCAGGCCCACGGGCCTTTTGAAATGCTATAGGACATTCCGATTATATTGAATGCTCTGAAACGAATTTAGTTGTGAAGGGAGAAGCGGCGATAAAATTTATTTGGGTGTAAAAGCAATTAAATAAAATGTGTTTAACCGATTCATTAAACATTGACACAATGGTTGGGATTGGATGAATGTCTTCGGTATTTTATGCGTTATTTTATGTAGATAGGCAGTGATTTACTAAAGAAAAGAGGGAAGAGCCGCCGGCCAAAGGTCGATGTATCGCCAATTCGGCAGAAGGGCCCGCCACTGCCGAATTCCGTAATGAAATCGACCACGTAATGGTGAACCTTTTGTTCTGCATTTTAATCACGCCACAGTTGTTTCATTGAATTTTGTTCAACTTACATCTGTCCCTATCTTCGGTGACGTAATAAAATTGACCCTAAACTCGTGTTCTTCTAATTACTTTTTTTTGGGCCCTTTTTGGTTTTGTTAATTCGTTTTTGTACAAATTTATTGTTTACTTTTATTGGGTTGCTTCACATTTAAATTATTGTTACTTTCCTATATTTTAAAATATTTTATAGTCAAAAAGTGTTTCCTCGAAAAATCAAAACAATTATTATAAACGAACACATTAAACATGATTAATGTAGCGACAGTTACAACAAACGCCAAGCATTTAGGTACATGCCGATTAAATCTGTTAATTACTCAGATACCCGCGAAACGAGACACAATAGTAAAACAATAACAGCGCGGTCTCATAGGACCGGTTGGAGATTCAAACGTTAACCAGCATGTAAATACGCCTGTTTGATTTAGAAAAAAAATAATGACAACACATCGATACCTACAAAAATCCATCGAAACTGTACCGTCAAGTCCTTCAAAAAGTTTTCCAGTTGTTTAAACTCGCACAAAAAAGCGGTAAACTTTATCACTTCATAGTCCGTAGTGTTTATGAATTAATTTTATTAAAACTTCCATCTGGGGACGCGTCTAATTAACTAGGTCCGTCGGCTCATTTGTTGGCGTGAGTTTTGACAGACGAGTGACGTAAATTTTAATAAGGGGGTAGTGGATCGCTGGGAAGTCGCGGCGCGTTCCGTGCGGGCGCTCGCCGCCATGGCACTGGCGCGCGCTCGGCGGCGGCGGCGCGCGCTGCTCCCGCGCCCGCCCAGCCCGCCGCCGCTGCAAACTCCGATTTCCGTAGCGGGCTAAGCCGAAGCTTTCCTAGATTGTGTGGCCTTAGTGAACATTAATTACACCCAACTTAGTCTGATTAAACCTTGAGGAATTATCCGGATTGACAAAATTAACTTTTAACTTAGATTTATGTCGTTTTGTTCAACAATGTTAGGTCGCGGGGGGCGGCGCAGAAACTTTCGTAATCCTTATAGGCAATATTGTTATAATTCATGGATTTATACGCTACCACACTCATTTTCTTACAATACCAAAACTTTGCCAATATAATTTAAACTTAATTTAGCGTGAGAATTTAGTTTGACTCTATTAACGATGTTATCTTAATTAATTTGCTTTCGGTATAAGTTTGCTTTCTGTTTATTGACATGTGTTGAAGATAGATCGATACCATACGTCATTCGATAGAAGCTAATGGGTTTATTTAATTAAAGTTTAAAGTGAATTACATTTTAAATACACTTTCAGTCCGCAATAAAACAGAAAAAGCGTATTGAAAAGGTAATAACGTTAATTACAATTTCATTAGTTCAGCAAGATCGAGCGGGTGAGTCGTGAAGATTAATTACAAAACAACTTTACTGGCGAATATCCTCTAAGAATGTTGATCAAAACGAAATTTGTAAACGCTGCGAGCACGTCGGCTCGGCGCGGCAACTATTAAATTAACAATACCCAGCGGAATAATTATGAGGGCCAAATAGGGTACTTACTGTGAACATTGTAAAAGTATTTGTGAACCGAACAGAAGAGGTTAAAGCAGCTAATAATAAATTCAGAAGCAGTAATTGTCATCAATCTTTAAGCAGCTGAGTGTTCCTCGTTCTGATTCGCGCGGCACGTGGCGCCAGGCTCGTGCCGCAGCGCGCGGGCGTATATGGAATTTATACCTTCACTCAACGCTTGTGACGTCACAGGCCGTGTTGTCGTCGGGTATATTTTCAAATCCAGAAAGCGAAAATTCTTCTTATAAAACCTACCTTTACGTAACATTTAGGACGTGTTGACTTGGGGTATATTTTCAATTTGGAAAAACCACGCGAGATTAATATAAAATATACCCGAACGTAACGCAGCTATCGCTGGCTGCTAAGCCTCATTTCAGCAATATGTTCAAGGGATATTTTTAAATGCACATCTGTATAATTTATCAGCACACTAGGTTAAAAATATGAATTGTTTATCAAAAATACCAACTTGCACTGTAACATTTTGCAGTGGGTGAAATAGGTTAGGTTAGGTTAGAACTGTGACCAAACGCTACTTCTCAAATTGTTTTTTAGAATATGTTCCTAAAATTAAATTAGGTGATGGTTTTCCTTAAAAATGTTTTAGAATGTTTGTTGAATAAAGAAAATTTTAGATATAGGTACTATTTTAATAATTGTTATCGTTCGGTAAAACAGTTCTGCAAACAGTATATTTAATTTGATTTGTGTAGCGTGCATAATTTGTGTGTCAGTATTTTTTATTTAACTTTGTAATATTTCGTTCGAAAAAAGGGAATATACAGATATCGATTTAAATACATGCCATATAAAAATAACTATATCCCTTTTTCTGTCTCTGAGTTCATTGAAAGGCACTTAATAAAACGGGTATAGATTATAGTGTAGCAAAATGAAGTGTCTTTCTTGAAAGTATACCCCAAAAAAATGTTGTAGTCGGGTATACTTTGAAATTTTAATACGAGCGATATACAATTTTAATGTATATACGAACTCAACACTATGGAGCGTTGTGTGAAGGTATAAATTCCATATACGCAGCGCGCGGAGCTTTCGGCACACTTGTTAAGAGCAGCTGCACGCTACCTGACGGATCGTGAACTTGACCAATTAAAACTTCCACAATAATACTGCAAATTATTTTGTGTCGATAAATACGTTCCATTTCAGTATTGCCCAATTTCGCCGTTCGTTAGGTATAATAAATAAACGAGACCATAATATTTGCGCCTGGATAGTAATTAATTTATTAGGGGCCTCCCTTAACTATAATTTAAGGGCAATATTAATAGTTATTAAATGTATTTACCAATTTTGGGCGAAGCATAGAATAGGGCAAATACAATGATATAATTATAATATCAACGTTATATTATGAAAGGAAACGTGAAACATTTATTCGGATATTAATATGAAGTAAATAAAATAATATTTCCTCGTAGACAGCTGTAATAATAAGTTTTGGCAGAAGATGTGACTGTAGCCATATTCTTTGAGAAAAACACGAAAAACTACGTTTATTGTGTAGTAGTGCGCTGTTTGTAAGAATTCATTTTAATATTAGTATATTTGAAGTTATAAGAAGACACAATACGGTGTGTTATTTGGTTTGAATGATATTAAAAATATAACAGTCGAAATTACAAAGCAAAATATAGGTTATCCCCGCGGACCATTGTTAGCACATGTTGCAGAATGAGTTATTATTTTCCGACACGTATTATTTATCGTTGTCCCAATCCCAATACAATTTTTTCACTGTCCAACGTAAATATGAAATGCTCTCCTTCATATGCGGAAACACTTGAGTTACGTTATACCTATATGTAGAAAAGTAGTAGAAAATAAATAAGTAGATGCCAGGTATATGGTTTATAAATACAGAAATAAGGAAAGTTTTTATGTATGTATGTGTGTGTTTGAGTAACAAACATACTACTCGTGCTCAAAGAGCTGAACGGGTTTGGATTAAATTTGGCACATAGGTAGGTAGACCATGACCTGGAATTTTATACAGGAATTTTTGTTCCTGGAGTGCCACTCCGCAAAGGGAATGGCTTAGGATGATTTCCTACTTTCATGACTACGTGCTACGCGGCGACCGTTCCAGTGGAGTCAACATGGTAAGTAATGCTAGTCCCAGCTCAGGGGGAGTCACACCAGAAGGCGACCAAATTATGACAGTCGCCCGCAGTCACCCGCTACCATCGGGTTCTCAAATAAATAGGAGGGGTCACATCGTCGTCGGGCCGAGGATGCAGGACTTGTCCTCGACAGCCGGTAGAATTTCCAACTTCTGTGTCCCAAACCGGAGTGAACTAGGCCTCTCAATTGGGCAAGCGGCTCCTGCTCTACAGGAGGCCCTACACAGGGGTCGTGCGGTGCCTTTGCAAGTGCCTTTACGGGGCGTTGGTGTAAGCGCCATAGTTGTAGTAACCACCGGCAGCTAAAGTTATAGCCATCCGAATGGTGCAGGGATACCGTACGGTTCCCACGAAGCGGCGAGCATATTAGTCCTTTCTTATATGCTACCTTTCGCGCTGGGTCTTGTTTCAGGCCATGCTACGGAGCGAGAGGGAATCTCCTTTTGCGAAGCAGTAACGCTAGTGAAGAAGATGGCTACAGGGAATGTAATTTCTCACACTCTTACCGCGGGAAGAGGACGAGGATTCTCGAGGAATTGTAGGGTATTACTTGCGACGAGCCATGAGTAACTCACCGTCCGGACTGAACCTGAGTCGTCGACGGTACATAGATAATACACGCACGCAAAAAGCAGAGCCGATACACGCTCGGGTCACGGGGAACAGAAACCAGTAGTCTCAGAACGCAAAGAGCTACCGAAGGACATAGACGTGGTTTTATTTGGTAAAAGTCTAACACGCCCTCGCGCTCTACACTATAGCGGGAGACTTCATTGAACAATTACACAACTCAACAAAAAAATACACAGTCGAAGCCGCTGCCGGAAACAAGTTTTCTATAACTGTAGATCGAAAAGCAATAACAATTTAAATGTCTGACCCATTTCTGAAAAATGTATCCTGAACAAAGATTTTCAATTTCATTAAAGTGTCAATCGTGCCCGTGAACATTAAGTAACTACAGTCTTCGATGGGAATTGAAGCAAGCAGTTCAATGAACACTTTATTTAAAGCATTCGAATGAAAGGGCTCACGAAGTAGGTTCACATTAAACATGTTTATGATTTAGTCGGCTCCTGTGTTTATAATAAAGCTGAGATTAATGGCGCGAAGCCGGCTGACGCACCCGGCCGCGGCTGTCCTAAATCCTCGTTAGATTTTTTATACACACTCGTCCTTTTATACGGAAGCCGACCGCATACGCCTCACGCGTTTTATTGCTTCTCTTTCCGATCTAGAGGCGAGCATATTTGTACATTATTTGCAGTATACATTATTTATATTGCCCAGGTTTTACGGTAACCCTGTAGAAAAGGGTTAAATGAAAAACAGTTATGAACAAAGCCCACCCGTCGCGTATTTGTATGGTTGACCGATTACTTTCAGCCAATGGAAATCCCTAAACTTCCAAACTAATCCAAACAAAATATTATGAACTAGCTATCCCCTGCGGTTTCTCTCGAGACGTTTCGTTTCGTGATGTTTTTTATCCTACAACTTTCTTAACAAAATAATTCTTCTACTTCTTATTTCCTTAAATCTAGCATGAAAGATGCTTTCTCTGTGTTTGTATTTCATCATTTTACGTCTGAATGATTGATTAATTTTGGGGGTACATTGGCCCATGTAAAAGTAGAAAGGATACTTTTTGTCCCGGGAGTACCTATGTTCCTTTAAATAACCGAGAGACTAAAACGATCATTGGCTATGAAGCGCCAATAGAGTCGATGCTCCGAAGTATTGTGCATTGACGCAAAGTGGCTGGCATGTCGGTATTCTATGAGTTGCATTTCGGGGAGTGTGCGTCGGAATTACATCGTTTAATTCCGCCAAACCATTCCATCATCGGACCACTAGACGTAACTACGGCAATTCGCCGCGTACGTGGTGGATATCACACCTGTACGCACAAAACGTTTAGTAAATACATTCATGGTGCGTGTAACTAAAGAGTGGAGTACCCTGCCGGAGTCTGGGTTTCGGTTAGGTTACTTTTAAGTAAACGTTTGTCGATCATATAATTTCTTTTTTTCATTACTTTTCATCAGGTGAGATAGTGGTCATATACGAGCTTATCACTCTATAAATGTCAAAGTTTATGTGTATATTTCTGTTGTATGTTTGTTACTTCTTCACGATCGAATGACTGAAAGGAATTTAAATAAAACTGCGAGGGGGACTAAGATACACGGGTAGACCATATCCTGGAATAGCACATACTAAGGATATCTTTTATTCTGGGAGTACCAATGTTCCCCTAGGATAATTTTCTACCAACAATAGGGTGAAGCCGGTGGCAGCATTGATTCAATCATTTATAAAAGATTATCTCCTAGTTCCACGCATCTTCCAAAACGCAGCATAAGATTAGTGCATTATCTACACTAATATAATAAAGAGGTAAAGTTTGTTTTTTTGTTTGTTATCTGTAATCTGTGGAAGTACTGGTCCGATTGCTAATTTTTTTTCATCAATAGAAAGCTGCTGTATTCCTGAGTGACATAGGCTATATTTTATGTACGCGGGCGAAGCTGCGGACTAAAGCTAGTCATTTACAAATCTTTAGCGAAAAGTCTTTCAGTTTTGTTGTTTGTATAATATACGTAGTAGGTATACGGCTGACCGATCTCTTTCAACCTATAGGAACATCAAATATAAGTTGTATAGAAAAAAAGTTACCCCGGCGACATCCGTAGCAGCCGCATCGCGTTGGGGTGCCAACAGACAAACTTTGTTAGTAACGCTCACTAGACAAATAGGGGATTCTTCGCTACCCCATCACGCAACCACAAAGTTAGTCGAGTTATTATGGAAACAAAAGGTGGTATCAGCTATCCTGATCCCTTTCTTTTACCCGTGTCATGCACTGCCCCGCGGTATATTCGCTAAGTTCTGACATGTTTTGTTAGGGAGCCTTTCCCTATCTACATAATATTATGGGTCGCAGGATTGTTCAAAAGTATACTTATACTACTCTGGACGCAAAAAGTAACTAAAGGAAGATAGGAAGGTCTCACTCATTAAAATTCTGACAGTCACTCTCGCTCCACCAAGATTGGCAGAAATTGTTTAATTTATTTATTTATTTATTTATACGTTATGCACAAAAAGGTACAAAGGCGGACTTAATGCCTTAGGTATTTGCTACAGTCAACCTTTGGGTGATGCAGAGAAGATTAGTGGGAGTTACAATAAAAGATTGAGAAAAAATTATATTAAAGAAATGAATAATTTCGTTTGTCCATCTCAAAAAAAAACTACGTAATTACTCGTATGTGGTTCATTAAAAAAGCAAGTTACTTATTTATGCACGTCGATGGATGCAAGTTGCTCAGGACCGGTCGATGTGGTAACCACAAGTGGTAACACTTGTGTGAAGTTTCTGTTCAACAGCGGACATCTTTCGACTGGAATGACGACGATGACGAGGTATTTAAAAATTATGTACAGTTTAATTCTAAGGCATAAGAAGATATAAACTGATTGAAATATTGTAGTCGAAAAATCAACACGTTACATTTATTCCTGACATCTCGGTTTAAACTTATTCCAATAAAAGCAAACAGTTCGCCGTATGAGTAGGCAAAGGTATTTTTCAATATTAGACTCTTGAATCGTAGTTCAAAGCGTAAATATTTTCATACACGACTCCGCCACACAATTTTCCCAAGCGGCCAATTCTATAAAGCGCAGGTACATTTTATAAGCTCAGGCATTGCACACTTGGTTTTTAAAATATTTCCATTTATATTTCGATTATATTAAAGAGATATTTTATGGGTCAACTGTCAATGAGCACTCAAATATCAATAAATATTTTTTGCAGTCGACTTTTCTATCAACAGTTTTTAAAAGCGAACGATTTTATACAAATACATTATCACGGTAAAATCGAATGGAAGTTTTCATCGGTGGATATATTTTATCTTCATCAACTGTAAAATAATAATGCCTGAGACCCAACTTATTAGAGATTTACGATAATACCTTATTTGCCTTTGGGATCACCTCGGAAAGCTAATAGGTATGTGTGTGAGTGAATAGGTAAATTCTCAGAACTCCTCTCAATATGGTAGTGATTTTTGAATTCAAAATATTTTATTTTACTTAGGCCTACATGGGCACTTATAAAACGACTGAAGCTAGTGCGTGGTTCCAATTGGTCGTTTACTATGAAACAAGGTAAAAAAGCCACTTTTGCTATTAAAAAACCTAAACTAGTACGCCTCACCATCAACTACTGCATCACTGCTTACCATCAGGTGGGATTGCAGTCAAGCACTGGTTTATGTAATATAAAAAAAAAACTTTCTGATACAAGTGGGTGAACTTCATTACAGCCAAGCTGGAATGTAGGCCCGAGCCGCAGGCAAGGTCGTTATGGAGCCTAGAGACTACAATGACAATGCCAACGGTTTTCAACACACTCACTTGGAATAAAATCATAAATAGATACTATGTAGTAATAAATTATTGAGAGAAATAGCTCGCAGATCTTATCGGAGCGACAAGGACGATTTTTGTGGGGCTGCCAAGCGACCGACCAATTTAAGGACTGCTCGGAGATCAACCTGATGTTTTAATATAATGAATACAATATATTGAATAGGCTTAGGGGCTTTTCGCAATATTTTTCCACCCTAGTGCGAAATATTCATTCATTGCGTGCTTAAAATCAGAGTTATGAAAAGGTTTTCGAATAAGCTTATTGGAAAATGATTTACTTTTACAATATTTCCATATTAATAGGTCTGAAAAGACAGTACAGATCAGTCCACATATAAATAAGTATTTAAAGAAAGCTAAGACGTGTTTATTAACGATTAAAGCAATCAGGACCCAGTAATTATGGAGGACTAGTTATTTTTTTCTTACACGAGATTAATGATCTCAAAGAGCGAAGTGAACTTTGCAACTTATTTTCCATTTATCAAGTTAGTAAAGCACACATACACAAAAATATTATAAGTCAATTATATGATTGATATAAAAATCTCTCAGTTTAAGAAAAATCTGACAGTGTTTGTTATCGACGTGTTTGTGTTTTGAGAAATTTCGAAAGAGTTTGCGATTTTTTTTTTCTTGTGTATATTTGGTAGGTCTGAGAGGTGGTTTTTTTTTAGGAAGGGGAATCATCAGAATGACTCTTTCCGCTCTTGGGTGGAGCGGGAGAGCGTGTCAGACTCTTACTGACTAAACCCCACACCGTTCCTTCGTTGCCTTCGATCTGAGTGGACACGGGCTTACCTTTAAGAATTTCCGTGTTCCCCAGAGTTGTTTTTTTACATTTTTTACGTTAGTAATTTATATGGTACAACAAAGTTTACCGAGTCAGCTCCTAATTTTATTTTTCTAAAACAACGAGATTACGATACCGTTGCCATTTGTAACCCAACTATCTTCAACATCGGATAAACACAGTTACTCGCGAAACTTTCATTTCAACATGACATCCGCCAACTGTGAAAACATTTTGGTAGAAAGCGGGCAAAGGAGCACAGTTCCTCCTTAATCATGCAATCCCGACGTGTGTCGGAAATACAACCACGAGGATTATGTCTGCGGAGCTCAACTACATTCTAATATTCACTGGATCTTTCCCATCAAATTATATTACGTCAAACCTTTCAGATATACGAGCCAATTTTATAGCGGCTTGTAAGGCACAACCGCGCTCCTACAAAGTGAATTCATAAAGCAACGCATTGCGCGCGTCTCTCTTTCCATTTCATACTTTATCGCCCTTACATGGTAAAGCTCGCTAAAAGCCTTATTATATCGCAGAAAAAGTGATTTAATCTAAGAAATCGTGACCGCTAAACGAACAATATTTCATGACTGCAATCTAGAGGCTTTTTATATTAAAAGTGTTTTTACAACTTTATGCTAGTAATGTGACGAGGTCATTACTTCAATCAGGGCCGTAATATTAGAAAATTTCCTAAATAAAAAAACTGTTTTTGAGATAATCATAAACTACTTAAAAGTTGCTATTCTTAAATTCTTTGTTGTAAATCAGATACACAAATACAGTTAATAAAAAATAGGACAGGTAATGTACACAGTCGGATTTTCGGTTTATGTTCTGTCTTATAATAATAATTTATTGTTTTCATCTTTTACTCAGTAAGCTTCCTGTAAAATTAAAAAATAAAATATGACTGCAACAAAAGCATAAAACGTGTAAGACACTATAAAGTTGATTAATTACGTAGTCTATTATTAGGTGCATGTAGTAGAGCAGTGTCGCTCATGCTGCATGTTTGCAGCGATCTTTCACGGCTTAATTACTTGTGAAGTATGATGCATGTTCGGAGTGGCACCTGCGAGGAGCGGGCGGGCCGGGGGCGGGCGGCTAGTTTATTTCGAGAGCATCCGGCGGCTCCCAGCTGTCCACAACGTTAATATGACGACAGCGCCACTGTCACTTCTATCCAATCTTCCAAAATATAAATTAAATGTCAATATCGAGAAAATGACTTTTGATATTTTCATACTTAGACATTATGTTGCCCGATTTATAGCGCCAACAAAATTATATTTTTGGACGACTTCGAACACGAGGACCTAATTAAAATTTCATGGCCGTATCGGATGAATATATTTACAACTGAAATAAATTGGCTTCTAAATATTATTAATTAATAAGGTAAAAAACAAATACAATCAAATACGGATTCCTAAAACATGAGCTTCAGTTTATTAACATAGGACTGAATGTTGTCATTGTGTAAATTAGTGAGAGGATTCATAAGCCAGGATGTGTACGTATATGAAAGGGTACTAAAACAGTCATATGATGTTCATTTCTATGCTCTGAGCAATATCCGGTGGTCCTCGGTACACCCAATGGCTATATTTAACTACGGAGCAATCTCCGCTGAATGAAGTAAATTAGCATTTTATGATATTATTAAAATGTAACGCGACCAGTGCCGGCCGAATTTAATTATAAATGTGCGTTCATCATAATTAGAAGGTCGTAAAATGGTCGTTGATGGACATGCTGGTCGCTCATTGGTTTAATCACCGCATTGGGCTTAAGGATTGGTGACTCCAGTATTGTAGACGCTGGAGAGAATGCTGTACCAAAAGGATAAGATACAAAAAAAACTTATAACAACAGTCACAAACACGAATTTCAAAATTACGATTTTCTTAATTACGAACGCTTCAAAATTTCTACTATACAAACTCCAACTTATCGTTCATCCTATTTTTGTAATTACGAAAACTACAAATAACATATTATTAACGTTTATAATTATACTATTCTCAAAAATGCCGAGTTTCAATGGATCGACTTACCAAAAAGAAACATTTTTTTTTAATATTAATTTTAGTTATTTCCAAGTATTGAAAATCGAAATGTCGTTTTTCCAATCGAAAACCCGTCAACCATTTGATTTATTGAACTTATAAAAATCGGAAAATAAGCAAATCGCCATTTTATGACATCCCACATCAAAAAAAACCTTTGCAAATTAACTCGTGTTAAATTTCTGACTGGTACAGAGCTTTTGCCAATAACCGAGAATGTGATAGAGGTTTTCCGAGAATTCATGCCTTCTTTGTCAGCTTTGGCATTTAGACTTTTTCCCTCTATTCCTAAAATTGATTCTATATTTACGTTTGTGCTAAGCCCGTCCATATCCTTCCTTGAATGGAGATGATTGGCTACACATTTATCTACCTACGTCTGTCAACACTGCGGGAAAACTAAATATGATTTTCGGCGCTTAAAGATACGTAAGCTCGGCGCTCTTTGTGTACTAGTGTTTCATGCTAAGATATGTAGACGAGGTCCCCACAAGACTGCAAAGCTTTCAGAATTCATATGCATGTTTCCAAACAATAGCTTAAATTACTGGGTACAGTGTTCCTGGAAAGTGATCACATCTATATTGCTTGGAGGAGATCCCTAAAGCTGTAGTTTGGCTGTGATATTATATAGCACGTTTATCGTTTGTTTGTTGGTCCTAGGAGCCTATCCTTATTGGGCATAGTTCCAATCTCGGGCAGGCAACGAGAGAACCAAGTTTGGGGGCTATAGGTATCAAGCGCTTTTCCAGACATGGAGATAGTATAAGGAAACTGTACGAAATATTTCAAGTTTACCTTTTATGGATAGTTAAAACCACATATTTTATACGATTTTAGTAAAGTTAGTCTTGACAGACACGTTTAAAACTATCTATACTTACACATCGAATCTGGGTTTAACCTAGTAGGATTAGACGGATCCTTATATGGTTCCGTGGTCTTTCGTCAATTCACTAAATTAATAATAAAAAAATTATTGAGACCACACGGATAGAAAACTGTTCGTAACAAAGATCAGATTCATCCAAATCAGTTAACATTTAGCGAAGATATCACTGAACAAGATATAAAATAAAACAGTCGAATTTCATGAAAAACCTTCTCTTTTTCAGTCTTTTTTAAACAAGGCATGATCAAAGGGAATATTTATTTAAGACTAATTTCGTATCGCAGTGACTACCTAACCAGCGCGACGTGCAAATTCTACGAACGAAGAGAATCAAGCAAACCTTGTACTCACGTCTCTTTTGCTCGGTCTGCACTCATTTAATTATTCGTGCAGCCCTGGTATTAATTAAGATTAATGTTTAGTTTTACCTGTATTTACATACACTAACAACCGAATATAACTTTTTCTAATTCTGTTTTACTGACGACATTGAGTTGCAATGTACACAACGCGACTTGCGGACCCTTGGAACTTGATTTGTGTTAGGTTAGGTTTGTTTGCTCAGAAAATGTTTTTAATTGTATTTGTTTTTATTTTAGCTACTATAGTTTTTTCTGTGCATGAAGGGATCTTTGCCCTCAAGCTAGCTCAAACATATTATTAACGTCAACGCTAAACTAATTAATTACTATATTCTCTTTTGCAATTCAGTGCTCTTTTAAATAAAATTAATTAAAGCTTCATGTAATTTGCTAATTAGTATCGTTTGTATGTAAAGTCGTCGCGTGCCTGGTTAAGTGTACACAACACGCCAGATATCTGCATTTAGATAGACATCTTGTTCCGTTCCCAATGTTCTTGATCGCGATTGGCAAAGCACCACGAAAGACGAGTCTTTACGAACCCTCCCTCCATTTCACCACATTACAGTGTTACATCAAGGCTACATACCTACGTAATATCTGAAATCGAAGTTTCCACGAATAAAATACAAAAGCTCATGAAAATTTATATCAAAAATGTTCTCCATCCAATTTGTAACAATTGTTAGAGCACCACCGTTCAACGTCCAGTCCGATCGTAGAAATAAGAATATGAGCCTTTTCGCCAGCGTCCAATACGACGTGAACAGAGAAGATAGCTCGACTTAATGTAATATACCTATCGGCGAAGGCAAATTCATATAAAATAATACTTTGTAGGCAAAACGATCGACAGTCCCTCGGGTGTCGTATAACTGCTAAGCCTTCGCCCAAATTGAGAAACTTGTTGAAAAATCTCACATGTGGGATACGAGCGTGCGAGTTATTTTTCAAAATCTAATTGGAGCGGCGCCATTGCTCCGATATGGGCTGCTTAATTAAATGTGTAATGTAAGGTTTCAACTAGTTTCGTTTCTTTTTGTTGTGTTGCACAACATGAAAAGAGAACATGTATTTTGCAGAAATGCTACGAAAACGAAACGAAAAAATACAGCGCAGACTTAGTTGAGTAAAATAAAGTACACAAACAACATCGGCCAAGTTCTCACAAACTAGAGCAACAACTATTGACACTTTTAATTCACGAATGTAAATCTCAAGAACAGCTTTGCGTGCGTCATTGATGAATATTACATTACGAGGGATAGATCCACACAAATCTGAGATATTTTTGTAGAGAAACACATTTCAGTCGAGGAGTTACTTACGTCCCTGTATCCGGCAAAACCCCAAGAAAAGCCCCTCGGCACCAAATCTCCTGTCTGTTCTCTAAAATACGTATCAATAAGAAACTGCAACTTGTGT
Source organism: Mythimna separata (assembly GCA_030763345.1). Lineage (NCBI taxonomy): Eukaryota > Metazoa > Arthropoda > Insecta > Lepidoptera > Noctuidae > Mythimna > Mythimna separata. The sequence goes on along the minus strand of CM061171.1, from coordinate 15,708,104 downwards.
CGTCGTGCCCACACAAGACAGCGAAACTGTCTCGTTACAATCGGTTTATTTGTAGAACGTCGTCTACTTTAGACGTAAAATATATTGTTTAATATTATCACAGTTACTACTAACGCTTGATGCAAATTACTCGAGAAATCTTTGTTAGTTTGAAATAACAAAGATAAGTAACGCTGTAGAAATACATAGCGACGTCTGGAGATGACTAGCTGCTTCCATTCCGCTAAAATAACTGCACATTAAAGTTTTATCATTACAGATTGAACGAGGGAGCTGAGGTAGGATTTATAGAAATCCCCCAGAGCTCATGAGTAGAGCACGTCCCACCGATTCCACTAGATTCCTCCGTCCTGCAGTAATTCCGCAATAAGACGATCATAAATGTCCAACTTAAATTGAAACAAAGAAAGGATAATGTAAAGCGCTAACGTGTTCTACAAGAAGAGGGAGGCTCGTGATGGACCCGGGAAAGGTCAGACACCTTCCGGCCTACTTTTATATAAGAAAAGGTTAAATAGAATATTTAGACAAACTAATGGAGCCCAAAAATTTAAGCAAAATGAGAAATTAATATTTAATTAGGAAGGTTGATCTCAAAACGAATACCTAATTAATTTAGAAAGGAACACTTTGTATCTAAGTAGGAATAAAAGAAATACAGTATGAAGCTAATTTAAACGGCACCGTCTATTCCTTTCATGAGCGAGTGACGTACGAGTAATATGCAATAACAACAGGAAATGTTAATTGAAACGGCCCCACATTCATTTGCTGCAGCACAGAGCTGCGACTGCAATCTGCGAGCGAGCGAGGCGTGCACTTATTAATTACATCTCTAGACTAGCCACAGCCAGGACTCACGCCCAACATAAACCAACAATAATTTCTCAATTACGTTACAATCGATAAATAACGCCAAAGCCGCAGATCATAAAGCAGCTTATAATAAATGATCCATTCGTACTCCGGCCTAAACGCTCAGTTTTACATTCATAAACAATTTGTAATACTTAATGTTGACATTTGTATAGTCAAGAGATTCACTTTGAGAAAACGTAGCGAGATAATACGAAGGACGCGATGTACATTATCTCAGTTTAGCAGGCACATTTATCAGGCTGTGGTCACATTCCACTAACGAAAAAATATACGGATTATATACCTTAACAAAAATATTGCAGGATTTACGACGTGGCCACCAGCGTCGTGACAGAAATAGAAAATATCTGATAGAACCGCCTTGCACATAACATACATCATACGATGACAGCGACATGGCTCACCGTTAACAAACATTCTAAAGAAAACATTGCACGGAAAATACGATAAGTTTTCCTGTCCATCTATCAAATCAGAAAGATTGACACAGGGAATAAATAATTGAAAAAAGAAATTAGAATTTACTCACAAGTTCAAACAGTAAAAAACAGTGTAAAACTTTAGAATGACACGATTTCTTTATAACATTAATCTTTGTTACAACTAGTGGGTGCGCAATCTTCTGCTACATAGACGAGAATATCCATTAATTATGAATCAGAATTCAGAAATCGTGTTTCCAATTTTAATATTTTTTCGCGTTTTTTCATGTTAGAGAGCTCCATGAAGCCCTTTGTACAACTTGAAATCGAGTTATTTATCCGAACGCCGAATCGATTCGATTTACAGATATTCGCTTGCCGAGACGTTGCGTCATCGCGTCATAGAAACAAACATTTGAACTGTGAAACTTCCTAGGATGTGTTTTGACGCGCTGTCATACTTATGTCGAGCTTACAAAGTTTTAAAGAAATATTTTGACATGTTTCATCATACATATTTAGAAAATAAATATGGGCCAAAGAATGCCTTGGCTTCATTCAAATTCGTATTACTGAATACAAATTCAGAACTAGATTATAAATTCGTGGCAAAAGTCTCATTTCATCATCATACGCTTGCTCGTGTACTAATTCGATCTCATATTTGGCTTTTACTATATAAAGACTTTGTCTTTTCATCCTGTAGGTATATAATAAAGTTATATTTTAGATAAATAATATACAGATATATTGAAAACTAATGAATTTTAAGTGATTTATAATATTATACAAAACGATTGTTTCATAAATCTATCAAGAAATTATAATCTAATAAAGATTTATTACAATCATACGGAATCTGTAATATCCCGGTGACAAACATATACTATATCTTACCCATGTAAAGTACAAAAAACGTCATAAATATAAAATAAGGCACTGCTAAGGATTCGCCAGCGTCAAAGTCGGAAATTATCTCAAGGAAATGTACTCCCTGGGTAAAAAGTAAGATCTAATCTATTTTTATATATAATATAAAAACCAAATTGTAAAAAAGAGAATTTGTCAGAGTATCTTTTGCGTTTATTGTTAGTATGGATGAATTACAAGAAACCTATTACAGGTGGTATCTCAAATTTTAATTAAACAATGAAACAATATAAGTTCTGCTATATCTAATAAAAAAGAACTCATATAGAGGGTTTTTCAATAAAAGCGGTTGAACTTTGAAGTAAATTAAAATAAACCGGTTAACTCTACTACTTTTTTTTTATTGTAATAATAATTATGCATTCCATGGTTTTTTTTTTCCGGTAGGGGAATCATCAGAATGACTTCTCCCACTCTTGGGCGGAGCGGGAGGGCGTGTCAGACTCTTACTGACTAAACCCCTACCCCGTTCCTTCGTTGCCATCGATCTGGGGGACACGGTGACAACCTTTCGGATACCGTGTTCCCCAGAGGCTTCGGCCCTACCGGGCCCCTACAGTTTGCTGACATCTCCTTGAGGCGCGCGTGGAACAGAACGCGCCGTCGACGACTAGGCTCGGTCCAGATTATTACCAGACTGCCGGACGGCGAGCTACCCAGTGCTCGCTATCCGCGAGCCCGCGCCTACGGTGGTCGGAAATCGGGATCGGGATCTCGGCGGCGGCGGCGTGAGTTCCGTTGCCTCACGCGGTCGGCAGCCTCCTTCGCTAACATTACTGCTTCGCAGAAGGAGGCGACTGCCTGCCACCCCTCCTCGCTCCGGACCATGGCCTGTACCAGGGCCCGGCGCGAGAGGTCACCGCCGCCGATAGCCTCCACAAGGACACGGCGGTGCTCCGCCCAAGCGGGGCACACCTCTACCGTGTGCTCCACCGTGTCCTCCGGGCGGTCCACACAGTGGCGACACCCGGGCGTCCTTTCCTCCTTGATCCGATGCAGGAACCTCCCGAACTTACCGTGTCCGGTGAGGACCTGCGTCATACGGAACGAGAAGACGCCGTGACCTCTTTCCAACCACTCCTCAAAGAGGGGACTTACCGCCGCAATGACGGCATGCCCAGCACTGGGTTGCGACAGTCGCAGTCGCCATGCCACCCTGAGATCCCGCCGGAACTCTGTCCGCCATTCCGCGACTTGTCGTGGCAGCGGAGTTTCGCCCCGGCGTTGCATCTCCACGCGCAAATCGTGCATGCGTGCAAGGACTGTTGCCTCCAAATCCCACGGTGGCAGGCCAGCAAGGAGGCTCGCCGCTTCGCGGGAGATCGTGCGGTATCCCCGCACCATCCGGATGGCCATGACCCTCTGGCAAGCGTTCAGTTTGGCCGCTGGTCGCTTACCCAGCGATGGTGCCCAAACTGGCGCCCCGTAAAGGGCCATGGACCGAACGATCCCCGCGTAGAGCCTCCGGCAGGGGGCGTCTGGACCCCCTAGGTTGGGCAGGAGCCGCTTCAGAGCGGCACCAGTCCTGTCCAGTTTGGGGGCCAAACGTCGGAAATGCTCCTCGAAAGCCCACCGGCTGTCGAGGACGAGTCCCAGGTACTTCATCGTCGACCCGACGCCGATGTGATCCCCCCCATGCATTCCATGGTAATATGTGAGCAATCTTAATGGAACAATATTATGAATACGATCTTTGTATAAATTTTAACGGACCCAATTTCTTGAACGTCGTGAGCTAGGCTTACAAGACGACAATTTTCAGTGAGTTGTCGCAATAGATCAAAGATTTTTCGTGACCCCACAGAAAAAAATATTCAAGCGGCGTTATGTCACACGATCTAGATGGACAATAAATGAAGGTATAGAGGAATTGGCCGCACAGGACTTCAGGCAAACAGAACACTGTATGACTACCCAACTAGCAAAAAGTGGTTTTTAAACTATCTCCAGGAGATCATTTCCCTAGGACTATATGAGACTTATATCCGCATATAAGTCCGGAAAAGGGCCCACTTTATAAGTAAATTTTTACTTATATCTTATTTATAATAGACCGCTTCAATGCCGTTTACGCCTATATTGTTCCTGTAATAGAATTATGTCAATGCAATTAGTCCTGCAAATGCCAATATAAGTAAATTATAGGAAAATTTTATATGAATACGCGCCCCGCAATGCTTCTTTAAGCTCACATTTAGTGAACTGTCGTGTCGGTCCAGGAATTGTTTAAACGGTTTGAATAAGTGTAAATACTACTTATGATAACTTATGTTTAAGTTATTAATAATAAATGTCAACCATAGTAGAAAATTAAAAGCTTATAGTTTTTAGTCTGGGGTATATTCGTAGGGGAATTTAAATTTACTGATAATTCTATCATGGTTTTAATTAAAATTTTAAAGCGCTTCTTATAATTTACTTATTTACATTTTAATATTTAATATTTTATTATGAAAATATCATGAACAGTTACCATTTTTTCGGTGAGCATTGCCAAGTGTGACTTAGCGCCAATATAAGTAATATCGGTTCTATATTGGCGAGTGTTAAAACCGAAAAAAATTCGCCATATTGTTAAACTAAAACTATATAAAGTTATTAGAAACTGTATAAAGCCTGTTTTAGCCTATATTGGTCATTTCAAGCAAAAGTGACCTTATAAGAGTTTTGACCAGGATTGTTTGAGATTACTTAGACTATAACACTACTATGGAATCCTATATAAGTGTATCTAAGTTTATAATAGCATGCGATAAATCTATATAGAGAACATTTTATCCTACTGCGTGCTGTTATAATCTTAGTGATTTTATTATCTTTGAAACGCGGATATAAAATACACTTCTAAGGTAATGTAAAACCAGACAAGAAATATAAATGCTTTTTAGTAGTTTAACTTGAATTTACTTATATTGGCCATTAAAAATAGCTTATATGAGGTTATAAGTATAAATAACAAGATTGATTGCGCCTCAGTGTATATATTCCTGGTAAATGCTCCTCGAGGAGTCTTAAGATTTAAATGCTCCTAAGATGTTATCTTATAGGCGCATATAAGTCTGAGTTACCATATTAGCTACTCCCGAGTGCAATTAGTATTGTTCCTAGCTTTTATAGGAGTCTTAATCCAGTAGTGGCTACGAAATATGATCCTATATACCGATATAAGTTCAAATTATAGGATTAATCGTACTGAAGTAAAAACGGCATTCATTAATGCGGTTAAAAGCGCACTAGCAAATACTAAAACCATCATCGGAGCTATATAAGTCCATATAGCATTATAAAATTATATTCCAGGACTACTTTGCTAGTTGGGTAGGAGATTTCAAAAGTTTCAACATGTTTATTTATTTATTTTATTCTTTATGCACGTAAAAGTACAGAGGCAGACTTAATGCCAATGTTATGTTAATTTAATAAATCGTGTGAATGATTCACGATTCATCGAAGCGTGCAAATAGTTCGCGTTCAAATATCAGCGGGTAAAAACTGATGGCAATATCGTGTGATATATAATTTCGGGCGTATTGCTGCTATAATCTTAAAGGAACAATTATGGAGGTTATCTTTGCATAAATTTTAATAGACCCGATTCCTTGAAACGTGCTTTATGTAGGCTTTCAGGACGACATTTGTATGTGGTTTGTTGGAATAGATTAGAGATTTCATATAGCTCTTAGTAGTATAGTAGATTATAAAGTACACAATCTTGATGGACAGTAAATGAAAGTACAGGGACATTGAACGCAACGCACGGAGCTTCAGGCGAACAGAGCACTGGTTATGAAAAGGAAATGTTTAAAAGTTTCAACGCGCTAATTAATCGTGTGAACGATAAATTATCCAACAACTCGTCCAAAGAAAGATTAAGAGTTTTTACCCCTGTCATTTCACCGTGAACTATCATGATGAAATGATAGGGGTAAAAACTCGTAAGTATACTCGATAAAGACAAATATCACTTAACCAAGATAGCCGCTATACGCTGTTAAAGTATCAGCGTACCTATAGAAAAACCCTAAGCATATCTTATGATACTACAAATAGCGTATTATTAACGTTCAGTTTTAATGCTCCATTTAAAAGTATAAAAACAGTACATCTTGACCTAATAAGTTCTCATTCTTTTAGTATATGAAATATTTATTTTGACTTGACTTCATGAGTTAAAGCGTCTGAGTAGTTACTTATGAGATTTTGTGTCTGCGCAAAACATACCTTGTACAAAAGAAATGTCTGTGTAAGAAAACAAAGACTAACATAATTTGGCATTTTATATACCCTTGTAAACCTTGTGAATTAAGGCCATTTTTATATTCCGAAGAAATTGCCCTTACCTACTCTAAAGATCTTTAAAACTACAGTTTAAACCATAGATTTGTGCAATGGTCTCAGGAGAACTGCTTGTCATTGAACCCTACTAAGACAAAATATTTGGTGTTTGGCTCAAGACAGCGGCTTGCTAAGCTACCCTTATCATTTAATCTTAAGCTAATGGGCGAGCAGATAGGGCGAGTGTATGAGGCGAAGAATTTAGGACTAGTCATGGATGAAGACCTGCGTTTTGAGAAACATGTAGCAGACTCAGTTAGAAACTGTTTCTATCGCCTGAAGGTGTTATATAAGATGCGACCGTACTTGTCCGAAGCACTGCGGGAGCAGCTGGTGGAAACCCTGGTCCTTTCTAGGTTGAACTACGCAGACACGGTATATGGTCCGCGTCTATTAGCACGTACAGATCGGCTCATCCAAAGGGTACAAAACGCTTGCGCTCGGTTTTGTTATAACATTCCTCGCAGAACCCATGTAACGCCATACCTAAACAAGCACTTTACGCTAAAGATGAAGTCCAGGCGCAAACTGCACTTAGCTTGCCTTCTGTTCGGTGTAGTTAAATACCAAAAACCGGACTACTTGTTTAACAAATTGAGTTGGCTTACGAGCCGGCGGGAATGCGGAAGAAGGCAATGCTCACAGCAACTTTCAACACAGTCTTGTGGTACCGCTGCTTTTCGGGGTAGCTTTCGTTATGCGGCTTCTAAGGTGTGGAACAACCTGCCGCCTCCTATCAGAGTGATAAATACGATGGGTACATTTAGAAGACGCTTACGACAGTACTTGATTGACGCACAACGAAGGCTGGATATGGTGGCACAGAATACTTCAATCATATAACGTACCTGCCTTGGACTAAATATCTTTTTGGTGCTTGGTGTCTGCATTATTCCAGTGTCAAAAGTAAATATGCTTGCTCTTATCATCCATATTGGTCATTCTTAAATTTATTCTATGTTGGATTCATTCGTTCTTCGGCCATTTTTAGTTTATTCGTATTATGTTTGTTTTCACACGCTAAACACACACAACATTGCATCATCACTACTACACTCCTAAACCACTTTGCGTCCGTTGCGTCACAGCCACAGGTTCAGTCGAAAACCAGCGTCAGGCACTAGTTGTCTGGCTTTCATGCTGAACTGGACCTTTTTTGGTGCAGTCGTGAGGCACACAACTATTCGTATTTTTTATTTTTTGTTCTACCTTATTTTTTATTTATTTTTTTTTCTCTTTGTGTCACGAATCCCCGACCGGTCGCATGGGACCGCGCTGTTATTGTTTTGCTGTTGTGTCTCGTTTCGCGGGTATGTGATAGGTTAAACAGTTGATTTTCTGTGTCTTGTGCTGTACCAAATAAAATATTTTTCTTTCTTTCTTTCTTTCTAGATTACATTGTTTTGATCTTATAGATTATATTATGTCACGGCAATGACCTCTCCCCGATAACACAACTATGCTCGTACTTCGAATAATTTACGATTCACATCTGGCAGACGGTTTTTGCAGCTAGGTCCCATTTTCCAGCCTTCCTCTTTTTGCAGTTTCCTCTAGTGGAGTTACATATTATAAAATAAATCTTTCCTTGTCTTTACCTTCCTTTCTTTTTCATAAAGTTCGTTCCGAATTCCTCGCATTGCTGCAACTCCACGAGACGCGCCAAGCGAATGCTTTGAAGACCTAACTAAATAAAATAATTTGTTATTTCTGCAAACGCAAAGGATTCTGTTCCTGTCTTATAAATAAATACTGAATAATTAGTTACCCGGATGTTAGGGCGGACGATAGGGTGCTTTGCATGAACCCTTTTGATTATGTGTGACCCTTTGGATGTCATCCATGAGAATTAGTTAAGTAGTATATTAGGTACCGGTGTCCGTATGTAGGAAAATAATATATTCCTAGTGTATCCAGACATGTAGTTATCTAAGAATTCAAAGTTATTTAAATTGAATCACTTATAGAAACAAGCTAAAAAAAAACAAATAGAAAGCATTTAAAGAAAAATATTACAAAGAAATCCCACATCTATCTTGAAAACTTTTGTGCTTTTATTCTTTGTAGAACTATTTTTGTTCTGAGGCAACTTTGTCATACAACATTATTCCCGTGGGTTTTGCTACTGGTACTGACATAACAACTATATGTAGCTGCTGTACTAGGTGAGTAGGAGCGCCCAGACACGCTTCAATTACTGGCAACGCACCTGCCTAGACACTAGTCTCAAGTAGACTCCCCGTGGGGTTACCAAAAGGCATAAAAGTCAAGAATGGGCTGAAAGCGACTTAATGACGTCATACTTGTTTGTTACGCAGTCACTTAAGAGGTTTTTATCGCTTTATGTACATCTAAGAGGTTATACACATGAGCGGTATGTTGCTTGCGGTAGGGGTAACTACAGCCGTCAACCTATAGAGAGACTTGACACACTCGACGGAAGCCGCTGAACTTCAATGTAGGAATATCGACGGCCGCCAATGACGCGTTACCTATACAGCAGTTACCTCTGCGCCGAAAAAGGCAAATTGTAACAAAAATTAGGCTACGATTTAAGTTCCTATGTTACAATTTAATTAATAAAAATAGAAACCTCCGTGACAGATAAACGTTTTATTTTAAAAAGCAATTTTTACCAGCATTGTTTTTCTTTAAACGCATGATAAACAAATTAATAATAGGTGGATAATGTGGCTATGTATTAATAAAATGAGTATTTTGATTAATTAGTACCTAAGCAAAAATACATTATTCTTTTGTTTTTTATCCTGTAACAAAATAAAAAATAAACAAACACGTACCAAATTAATATTGTATCAAACGAAAACTAAATAAAGAATCCAGTTCTAAGAATCGTCACAAGAAAAGCTTCTTTGTCAGAGTCGGCTGCCTGTTTTACGGTCAAAACACCTACTTTGTATACCTCACCAAGTTTAACTGCTGCCAATTCTACAGATAATTTAAACACGTAATAAAATAATTTATATAAATTGTCGTATCGGAAAGCCCGAAGCTCTTGTCAGAATACGTTTAAATATGTGACAATTCAATAACATCGAATTAACACAATCATTTTCAATTAACTTGTGACGGTTTAAGTATACACAGGCTTTTGTCGTTCGTTTCCTAGAATTTAAGCGAACGGAGCTTTTAATTTGAACCCGTTATTGTTACCGAAAGTCTGTTTTAGTATTTATTTTAATTACTGCTGTCAAATACAAGGGATGTTATAGTAAAATTGAGTTTGTATTATGTGTTTTATTTTGCTCGTGGCTTCGACGTTTTGGATCCCCAATGGACTTGTGCTCTTTCCGACGTGAAAAGAAGATACTGCGCGGTAGAGTAGCTTGCTATAGTGAGAGAATTTTCTGAAATGGATAAGTAGGTACTTCCAAATAAATTATCAATTTCACCTCTACATGTTATTGTTTAGATAGATTTAGCACTCGCTGAGCTACAAAAAAAAAATTAAAAGCACTCAGGTACAAAAATAATGCTTTAATTTGATGCTCTAATCCACAACTTTAATAGCTGCAAAAAGTACCTAAAAAGGAGTACACAAACGTATTAAACGAGTAGTCAGCTACATAACTAAGAGTAAAATAATAAATGAAGCCTAACAAAAACTAGGAGCCCCGGTGTATTCTGACTGTTTGTGCGGCACAAAATGTAACACAATGAATTTACTATCTTGTTAAAAACTCGGGATCTCTACTTCACAATAGACTTTATTTTTATCACACAGTTAGCAAACATTACCTGCGTTGTGAAATATGAAATAACTTTTTTCAAAGGGTCTGTGAAATTTTATTCTAGCACGGCCATGTTTATCTGTACGCAACCCACCGACTCTCTATGAATGAAAAATATGAAATTAACTAGATGTTTTCCTTATTTGGTCCTCATGCCGATGTATTTTAATTCAATAGCGAATTGATTACTTTTAAACAATCGTACCCCGTCATCGACCACGTCATCTCTTACCATCAGGTGAGACAATTATATTGGTCTAAAGCGAGCAAGCTCAGCAAGCGAGCTCAAATTTGCGTTAGTGCAACTTTTCTCCATCTTCTATACTTCTTTGCCAGTCATTAAGCATGAGCATAGTAAGCCATTTATTTTTCTCTCCTCTTTCCCTCAAATTTCCCTCTCCAAGCCTCCTCTTTAGGAGAGGAAACGGGTGGTAATCATTAGTAATTATGTCGCTATAATTATAATCTCAGTTCGACTGCTGCAGTGACTGATTGATTGACTTATCCGCACTTCGTTTCAGAGGTTAGATTTCAGAACTCCAAATTGTTGATGACCTACGAGGGCAGCAGATTGTTCGAAAGAGTTACTAAAAGTCTGACTATTATTTTATCTATTAAGTTAGTAAAAGTCTGACGTTCGTTCAGGTTAGGTCTCCGTCCCGCTCCACTAAGAGAGAATTCGTTATCATTATCAGACGTTGATTAATGTCAGAGCTTTCTTAGAAAGATTCGTACTGTGTACGTCCCAAGAAGTAATGAAATCTGTAATTTGAAGCATCGTTTTGTCCAAGTAAGTATGAATAGAACCCACAGAACCCCTTTCTCCTGTTCAGCTGCTTAAACCCTTTGTTATTTTCAAAGCAAGGTTTAATTATTATTAGAATATTCTTCGCATATCAAGTATCAGTAGCTTTATTTATCATAATAGTTATCAACGCCTACACACCCTTTGTTCTGTTTTAACAGGCATGTTATTAAATAAGTAGGTTTTCCTCAAACGTAATTATGTGTACAATATGTGGGTAAAAACATATATCGAGCCTTTTCAGGAAGAACATCGTAAGCGACAATTTGAGATTTTTGCAGGAATGAGTTTTCTCTGCCATAATTAAAAAGTATTCATGAAAAAGTATGTATTTTTGCGGGCTTGTGTGTTGTAATACATAACGCAGACCCCAAATAAGGCGGGACAAGGACAAGAAGATGATGATGACCTTTTAATTATGGAAGAGAAAACCCAGTCCTTCAAAAATCTCAAATTGTCGCTTACGATGTTCTTCCTAAAAAGGCTCGATATAATTATTTCGGTACGTTTCGAGCGTACCTACCTATAATAAAGGTACAAACAAGCACACACTAGTAATAGCTATGTACAGTCAACAAGAGAAATAATATGTACAAGCGGCTAGCACTTTTAACTCACGTTGTTAATGTTCGAGTCATGTTTTTGACACCGAAATAATGAATATTGCCTGCAACGTTGTTTGACTGAATATCAAAATATGTTGCTGTGGGCACGTAAAGTACAGGTGTAGCTAATAATTTCACTCAGAATGCGAAAGCATATTTTAAATTCAGCTGCAGCTCTCACTGAAAAGTGCAAGGAAAAAAGTTCTTACTTAGCTTTTTATTTCTTCACCGGCATCATCTTTTCGCCGCCGCGGTGGCCCGCAGCGCAGGTTTCCTTTTAATGCATACTATCCACAACCCAACAAGTTTTATTGCGCGACTTAATTTCCAGTTTTACTTAAGTCTTCTATTTGACAGTTACTGAAAATGTCTTGCGGTCCTATTATAAACTCTTAACGACATCCTTTTGACGACCTATACTGAACTGTCAAAAGGATCAAGAAGACAGAATTCAAATCATCGACAGCGCGTAGTTGACCGAAACCGAGGCCCGCCAGGAGCTCGAGGGTTTTCTAAATAGGAACACGTAGTCCTAGAACGCGAAGGGAAAGTAAAAGACACAACTGTGGTTTAACTCAGTTAAAGTCTGACACGCCTTCTCACTCCACCCAAAACGGGAGAAATCATTACATGATTTCCCACCTTAAAAAAAATCAGAAACGATAGAGTTTTAGAAATATCTAATTGTAAAGCAATAAACCGACGTGGGGATCAATGCAGCACCTATGCAAAATATTTGATTGACAGTTCAATATTGTCCGCATGCATATTTCGTTACCGCTTCCATTTTTATGAAACACGCGAGGCGTTGATACCGCTCGGGACCATTGACATGTGCTAGGTTTCGAACATGACAGTGGTGGGGAATTATTTGTTCTAGATATCATTTTTCAGTGTGAAATATCCAATTTTTCACAGGAAAGTAGGACTGTAATAGAATAACCTTTGTTTTTATTTGAAAATCTGTTTTTGTCATAAAATCGATACAATTTGTTTTTCGTGGGAAATCATCAAATAGTGGGAAAGAGTGGAATTCCCTGCCGGGGTCTGTGTTGCTACAACCTGGGGGTCTTTAAGTCACTTCTAGGCAAGCGCATCATCGCTTACCATCAGGTGAGATAGTGGTCAAGCGCGAGCCTATCAATAATAAAAAAAAATATCAAATAACTTCTCCCACTCTGGGTGAAGCGAGAAGGAGTGTCAGACTTTGAACCACACCTGTGTTCTTTAGTTGCCCTTTGCGTTATAAGACTATCCTATTTAGAAAATACCCCGTGGTTCTAGCGGGAATTTTACTGACTAAAATTCATAGACTTCCTTCAGTTATCCTTTATTGCGGAGGATTCAGTAACTCCTTCGAACAATAAGCAGTCCTGACAGGCGTCGGCTCTAACTGGCGCTATCAGAACAGCTAGACTAGACTAGCCTACTTAATATGCGCGGACCGCTTTCAAACTGCCTGTCTGGCTGTTCGCAATAAACTTAAAAACTACTGAATGCATTTCAATCGGGTTTTGACTAATAGACAGGATGATTAAAGAGGAAGGTTTAAGAGTACAATACATGCATGTTACAGTGAAGAAAAATCGAGATTTACAAAGATATACCCATTCGTAGCTGGGTTGAGTTGCTAATAATACTAACGCCTAATATGTCAACCATTATCATGGATACATCAAAGAACCATGAACCAATAAATTAATGACTTACAATATACAAGTAAGAGCTAGATGCCGCAGGAATTTTAGAAAGAGTTACCGCGGCCCTGGATCGCTAAAGAGAACTGAAGGATACACAAGGGTTTAGTCAGCAAAAATCTGACACGCCTTCTCCCAAATGGCTTCTCCAACTCCAAAATGTCGCTAGATTCTGGAGTCGGAGAAGTCATGTGATGACTTTCCACCCACCCCTCAGAATATCAGTGTGTCACAATTCTCGCTTAGCGTAACGAATTCTTTGATCTTTTAGCTATTCAGTGGTGTAATTAAATTTACGATGGAGATGATCACTAGATGACAGACACTTAGCTGCAACACCAAATGGTATCTGCTGATTTTGTTATCTTGTTGTAGACACTTTATTCACGTCAAAAAAGACTGGAATCGTTCCTGTACATTATTTGGTGTCAGAATTATTAATAGACTTGAGTATATTATTAATTTAAAGCACTCTAACAGTCTAACCAAACACCCTGACGCCTCACACGATAAATTAATTAACAGCTGCATAAAACAAGACGAATCTAATCTTTTAAGGAAGAGTGTAATTAATATCGCATCTAGTGCGTGTTAAGTGATCAATGACGGGAAAGAGGCGTGACGTCACAGCGTGACACGTGACACACACACGACACTACACCACCGCAATTTCCGAACCAAATATAACTTGCCTTCCGGTGATAAATTGGATGTAGGTGGATATAATATACTTCTCGGAGTTGCTGATACTTTCTTTTCTAAATATACCGGCCGTTGTTTTGTTCGAGAATAAAAATATATAACAAGTCTCGGCATTTTAAGTAAAAAGCCGAGTTTTGTTTCATATTTTATTAGCAGATGAAAATAATCACCGCTTACCATCAGGTGGTACCGCAGTCAAGCACTAGTTTATACCTATTAAAAAAAAGTCAGTAGGTACAAGTGATAAGTCACAGTCAAAACGTTTAATTTGTAAAAACTAATTTTAACTGCAAAAATAAATCAGAAATAGTTTTGCACAGTTAAAACTAACATTACTTTAAAACCCGTTAGGTTGGAAGGATTTTATCACTTTGGTAGTATAACTAAAACGTTTCGAATTGTTTTAATGATCAATCAAACGTATTTAAACCGTAACATACTCGTATACCTACAATTTTTAATAGTCTAACTTCGCTTTTTAATTTCAGAGAGTTTCTTTCCTTCCTAGCGATCTATAAAAGAGTCACTATTTACTTAACGTATTACTCATATCCAATTTTCGCTAACCGACAAAACTTCCCAAACTCCGTTTTCCATATATCAAAGTTTAAACATTAACCGGAGATCAAAACTCAGGCAGTAGTTACGCCAGCGACCGGGGCAGCGTGAACTTAAATATACGTAACAGGTCACCCAACTAAAGGCAGGATTATCTGTCGTTAATGCCGTGCTTACCGAGGAGCCCCGTGTTTAAAACTAAGCCACGCAATCTCAAATCACTTAGACACATGTTGCTTGCTCCCTTGCCCCGTAGAAACAAGGATCTACATTAAATAGGTATATTAAAAGGGCGCTTCGACGCTGTACTACTCTAGGGCGACATTGACATACCTTAATTGCTATGGGCACCTTTTGTCACAGATTAGTTAGGAAATGGAGTGCTAGTTTTGATCCCATTTGGGTCCAAATAAGCGATTGAGAATTGATTGTTACATCACTTAACATCCACAGAATTATTTTTAATCTGTATTTGATTGGATCAGTAGTGGTTAAATGGTAACGGCCCTAACTTACGAGTCCCACACCGTGGGTTCAAACCAAGGCAATTGCTTTGCTTTGTGAAATTTATTTCAAAACGATGAAAGAAAACATCGTTAGGAAACTGACATATTCTATAACCAAAAACAGGGCAAGTGCGAGTCGGACTCGCGCACTGAGGGTTCCGTACCAACTGACCTATGAAAACAGTTCATTCTCGAATCGAGTCTTGAAGACTTTTCCTTTTTTTTTTCTGGTGACGTGACTAAAAATTTTCAGTTTTCAGACTTTTCCCTATGTTAGTGCTATAATACCTAGCTTCGTGCCAAATTTCAAGATTCTAGGTCGACTGGAAGTACCCTTTAGGTTTTGATTCCCTTGCGAGTACTTGCGAGTTTCAAAATATGCAGCTTAAATTGCTGTTTCTTTTGATTGCGGTGACATAGAAGTTTGATTTTGTTACAGCTTAAAGGTATTATAGACCTGAGTATTTGGTATGAATTTCAATTTAATACCTCTACGCGTTTATGAGGAAATGGGTAGTAAGTTTAAAATTATTAAAAAAATATATATTATGTGATGTAACTAAAAATTTATGGTTTTCGTAATTTTTCCTTTATCTATGCTATAAGACGTTGCTTCGTACCAAATTTCAAGATTCTGAGTTCACGGGAAGCACCCTGTAGGTTTTGATTCCCTTGCAAGTGTCGAACATTTGCGGCATAAACGGCTGTATCTTTTGATTGCGTTGGCTTAGAAGTTTGATTTTATCACAGCTTCAAGGGACAGTAGACCTGAGTAATTGATATAAATTTCAGCTTCATACCTCCACGCGTTCCTGAGAAAAAGGGTCTTGACAGACGGACGGACAGACAGACGGACAACAAAGTGATCCTATAAGGGTTCCGTTTTTTCCTTTTGAGGTACGGAACCCTAAAAATTCTAAAACTTGTGACAGTTACCTACACACATAAGTTCTGCGTGGTGGATTATAGCCTATTCCTCTTCTCTTAATGAGGAAAGCCGAGTCCTAGAATTAGGTATATTGTAAGGTTGATTATATTTATGTATGTTTTCATTGTATTACAAATAAAGTTTGTCATTGATTGCACTTTTGCATCACAATCAAAAAACTTACTTTGATTTTGATTTTGCATGATTCTGGCACCGTAAGTAATAAACGAGTATCAGGCGACTTTTACGTAACCTACTTTGATTCCACTTACTTCTAACTCTGTAAAATCAGTATAATTACGTTGTTTTCTCGTTATTTAGTACTGTGTATCATTACGTCAATGGTACGTGAGCATTAGCCCGGTAATCGGTCTAACTACTTGTATCCTCAGTATTAATAGCCTCGCCTTGGGTTGACTGTTGACATAAGCTAAATTATCTCTAATACGGGATCAGGTCGATTCATCTTGCCGCTAAATCGGGCCCGGATTACGTAATGGTATAAAGTAATTTACTTGCTTTCCTTTATTGAAAGAAAATGTATCTCTGTTTTTCACGACAAAGAATCTCTCGCGCAAATTAATTAATTCCACAAAGGATCTGTCACACTAACATTCTTTTTGTTCGTGGGTGTCGTTGAGAAAGGGCGTTAATGTCAACAATGTGGGCCAAGGCTGCCATCACATACCTACAGAAATCACTAATCACTTCGCCACGAGTGGTGATCATGGAAAAATCCCATTATGGATCGTTCGTTTACTTTCTTTCTGAACGTTTGACAATGCAGTCTGACATGACGAACGATAGTGCCGTCACTCTTTTGTTTTCAAAGTTTATGCTAATAGCTAAGAATATTCAATCGGCCTTTGTCTAAGGCAACAAAATCGACATTTCAGTAGCCATTGTTGCATCGTATATGTAAATCTCCGCCATTGTTTTGGCACCTTTCAAACGCCCGTTACCTCAGCATCGCTTCGTCAAACTTGGAAAATGTGTAGCCTTTTACATACTAGACGGGTAAAGCTCTTAGGTTTTTGTTACACCAGAAAAGAATTTCCATATTTTTAAGAACGATTGCATTGTAACCGCAGTCAATTTACATAGAAAACTTACCTTTAATTTTAATTCGTTTTTTATGTACAGTTGCGAATAAATGTCGTTCAAATTATGAAATTGTGGCTTGAAATATGTATATATTATTTACACATGTATGAGTATTGCGAATTAGTCATCAAAACTTTTGTCATGTTCGTCAGGTACGAACGTAAAAATCTGTAATATTATAAATGTGTCCGCTAGGAACCTGGGTAAATGACTAATCAATAATTCCTAAAATGTTCCAAAAATAATAATGGTAAAACAGTTGAGTTGGTTACAAAATTATACATTCTGACGTTGTAATTTAGTCTCTACGGACGGGATTTATGATTGCTCTTCTCGGGCCACTCTCGTCGTATTAATATTAGTGGGGAGAGGCGGGAGACAGGGACATCGCTCCTAGGAAACCGATCTCGAAACAAACCCAATTAAACGCGCCCGCGCCGTGCCCGCACCCGTACCAATCACGACATAGATGATGCAGAAGGCCATAACCATATAACAAACAAAAACAAACAAATTCACTACAGACACATCATAATGGTTATCTCAATCCGTGGCACACAAATTAATGATAGTCACAAGTTTGTTTGGACTCACTGTACTTCGACGCATATTCATGTCTCTGTGGGATTTCGCTCATGGTACAGACTTGATCTTCTGCACGTAGCTATGTATTCCGTGCCCCCGCACCGCCCCTAATCATCCACTCCGTGCCTTCTGTTTCACTAACCTAAATAAATTATCTGCCTTTTAAATGAATCATCGCTTTTAAATACTCATCTAGGGTTACAAACTTAAATAATGTCGAAACTAAAATTAATATAAATGTCTGCGGGAGCGATCAAAATTTTCCATTTTTGTTTGACCCACAACCTGCGGCTTTTAAGGATCTAAAGTAATGAGAAAATCTGATTCTCGGAAAAACGCCTAGCTACACAAACGTAGTTCGTTTTCTGTTTTTAAGTCCTATCCTTTTTATTAGTCTGAAGCTTATATAAAATTATATTTATAAGAAGGATGACGGAATTATGAATTATGACAGCGAATTATAATGTTAGGCATATCCCTAACCCTACCAGAAGGTACCCAGTACGCACTAAATGCTGCTATAAATCAAAGTGTAGGCACGATATTTGACATTTTGTCACCATTATTTTTTACGACTACGCTGAAATATATGAGCAAATACCGAACATACTCCTAGATATTTGCAATTTGTGCCTTTTGAATGAAATGAAATGAGAACACGAGAGAGATGTATAGAATATGGCTATTTATTCAATTATATGTAAACAGCTTTGTTTGTGTTTGTGGAAATAAGGATTCGTTCATTTCAGTAAAAGTGTTATCGTGTCTGAAAACTATGTTATTGGGCTTTTATTTCATGAATATGTTGGACTAGAAAGTGACGCGTTGGATTTTAGGGGCTTAAAAGGCTTTCTATTGACTTTTACGATTTGATGCAACACATAGGAACCGAATATATAGGTAAAGCTGGGTAGGTACATAGTGCACAGAAACTGGTGCGTAAATGGATAGGCAGTGTCATGTTGCATGAACCACGCTTACATTCACTTTGCAACGTGAATATATGAACAGAGCAATATTCGGTGCCAGGATTAACCACCACTTGCAGATTATGCGAATAAATACATTAAATAGCTTTCTGTTTCAGAGGCTTACTTAAGTTGCTGTTTTTATTGATCCTCGAGCGGTTTTATAAAGTAGGTACTTAGTATTTGTTGCTCAATATTCTCTACAAAAAAATTCGCCTTCCTTGTAGAACTCGTAATAATTAACCAGTGACACTTTCTTGCTAAGGTAATAAATAGATGATAAATCAGGAAATCGAAGGGTTTATTATTAAATCCTTCGAAACCAATACGCTCTGCCGACACAGCATATGCAGACAACGATGACTAAAGCGTTTTTACAAACTGTGAATAAAACTATAGATACATTAACTCTAGAGAACTTTATATTCCAGGTGTTCATTCATAACATCGGAAGCACTTAATGCTAGGAAATAGATCCGCAATACAAGCGGATATGAAGCCGACACGTATTGCCTTGTAAGTATTAAAGGTTTTACAACAAAAGTTATGTATGGGTAGAGCGGGGTTTTCCCTTCGGTATGATCTAATTTTGTCTCAGTAGGAAGGCGGTAAAACGGCGTAATGGGCCTGAACAAAACGCCTCTGATTTATAGAGGGCGCGCCACCCAACTCGTACTCACATAAATAGAAAGTGGTAGACACCCTGAAAAGGGTTACGCGGATATATTCCATGTTTGCACTTCGCTTCAACAAATAAAATGACAATAAATAGCTAAGCACTTATTTCGGTCTATCGGTAATAAAATACTTTCCACGTAGTACACGTTAGGGACCGTCCACACTCCACGCGTTCGCGTTGTTTTTTGTCAACAAATTGGCATGAGGGCTGTTCAGCTGTATTTCGTTTTTATATTCAAATTTCGTTGGATATATTTACTTCGCCAGTTCGCAACAAAATATTTGGTTTGGCATATTTTATTAAAATCTAAAAAAGTCGTAGCGTTATTAAAGTAAACATTAATAAAGTTATGAAAACGTTTGTGAGGCATCCTTAGTGTGTGTAAACGTAATAATAAGCCAACAGACACTTATTCATTCGCCGCTAAACAAGTTATTCAAATGAGATTGTGCACAAAATTTCATTTTACTATAACAGAAAATAAATTGAAATGTTGATATGCGTTGAGAAGCGGTTCTTGGTATTAAAATCGATATAATCTATCTTCGTAAACATTCATGGTTGGTTAATGGAAGTATTGGTTTGACGTGGGGTTTTGATGTAGGTATCTAGGGCTATTGGATGGATAGGCTAACATAAGCCCTAGTGTTTACCACACTAGGGCTTATGTTTATAAAAGATTTATATCCGCCTGTTAACTACATTGCCTCCGCATTGACAACAGAACAAAACCTACTTGCTTCCAGAATATTCCCTCAAGATTACAGAAAACGAAAACAAACATAAAGCCTCATTTATTCAGCATAATATGAATTGCGTTAATTATGACGTGTGTAAATTACATGGTAATTTGTTAGCGTACCCCAAACGAACTCTCTGCAGACAATCTCATCTGCACACAACACGATTCATCACAGAAACCCAAACTTAACTAATTTACGTCAAAACAACTCATATAAGTAAACATAAAAGGGCCCGCTAATGAGGTTAACTATTCGGAAAATATGCTTCCTCTCAGGGATAATATGATAACAACATGACACAGATATAAAGAAAATATTTCACACATAATTCTATACGAAAAAGGTTTTATGGCTCGTAAAGCCAATGATCCCAAAATTGCCCTCAGCTTTCTTCTAATCCCAAAGGTTTATATGTAAAACACCAATAAAATAGAATTCTAACGTCTGTAAAAATACATAAAATTATACAATTGAAACGGAGGCAAAAATAAAAATGGACTGTCGTATGTAAGTACTTTTATTTATATACTTTTGGAATGTTTTTTTTTTTTAATTTTTGCTTTTTATTTTATTAACGGCTAACCTTAATGAAACATCAGCATAACGAGATTCATATTATAGTGAAAATATACTTCCATATGGGGTATTTAATATTAACCACACTTAAAAGTATAAGGTGGTTTATATACGGTCCCTTATCTGAATCTGAGGACACAGGTGGACGCAGCGTTCGCTCTTGTAAATATTTGATGTATACCCTTAACAGCTCTTTGCTATTATAATTTACGGTATTGTGGAAGTACCTCAGCAGACTGTATAACCCTACAGTCTCGCCCACTCACATTTTATATTTATGCGTTAAGTTACATTGGCCTTAACGCTACTTGAAATTATTTATAATATGACCACTAACATTATAAAAGTGGAAAACTTGCACTACCTTTTATGTTGCAGTCGTGAGGCACACAGTATACATTTTATTTTATAATTGTCACTTTTTATTTTATTTCTGTTGTTTATACTCATCCCTACCTAGTGACTGTCGCTAAATAAATATTTTTTCTTTCTTTCCTTTTAAGATTTTTTTATGCCTCTGCTTTTAACAAAAAATAAAACAATAAACAAAACAGTCCACGATACTTTTACAGAAAATTCAAAAAGTGCGAGATCCCATCTAATATTTTGATGAAAAAATAACGGGAATCTTTTTCCATTTCACATAATTTTGTTACAACACAAAGTCAGAATCTTTGTTGTGAATAAAAACCTATTTCGTCTGAACAATGCGTGTAAATACTGACAATAAAAGATGAGGCTTGAGGGAAAATCTGTTAATAGCAATGGATTCTTTACGAGAGTATTATTCGGTAGCTTTCTCTGAAATTACATAATTAGGTATTATGTAGGTAGCTGAACTATTTCACTTAGCATCTGGCCTAATTGAGATAGTTTTGCCTCTTTGCGTAAGTATCTTTCCATTTAGAAATGTAGTGTTATAACACCGTTGACTGTAGTATAAAATAACATTAACGACTGCTTTACTACCGACAATCGCAAATAAGTTTTAGTGTGACCAGCACAATTAGTCGATTGCAATGAATAATCGAAGGAATAGAAAATAAATTATATAATATTTTAATTAAAAAAAACAATGTAGGTATATAACCTGATTACGTGTGAAAACCTAACAGTAGTATTAAAGAATTCACTTATCACTTCCGTCTGTTTATCCGCTTACATCTCCTAAACCAAGCAACAGATTTTTATGCAGTTATTACCAGTAAAAAAAAACAAACGAGGAAGAGGTATATAAATAATTTACACCCGTGCAAGGCCAAGACAGGTCACCAGATACTACTAATTTTATTTCGAAAAATAAAGGAAAATGTAATTGTTTGTGCGGAATACGAAATGTTTTCAATAAATAAAGCAAATTTTAATTTAGTATTAATGGCTAGTCTCACGTAAAAAGATCAAATAGGATTTTCCTCCTCCTCAGAAGGAAAAATGATTAAATAGAAAATATGCATGCAAACAGGTACGTTTGTGCCTTGAAAAATATTTCACAATTTTCATCGCTACTTAGGAAGAAAATCGGATTTGTATTCTAAAAATGGGAAGACTTACAAATAAAACTTCATTCAATGTTTTCTTGTGATAGAGAATATTTTTTTAAGAACTTTGATGAGTATAAATAATAACAAAAATAGGCAAATGTGAGAAAATTTTCCTCCTTGCTGCCAGCGAATAACCAGTCCGATTGACAACAAAACTGGAGTACGCCATTTTTGTCTAATCGTTAAACTACTAAACCCTCAAGATAAAATATTATTTGAAAGTTATAAATTACTAGAGACCGACCGAAACAGAATTAGCGGTTGAAACCCAAACCGGAACTAAATGTTCGGCTCCTTTTACAGTTTCGTCCGTAAAAGAAATTCGAAAATCAAACTGACGTAGTAACAGAATAAATTATCAAAAAATGGAAATAATATTTCGATACAGTTACTCCTACCTATATTTCAATACAGTTATGCTTACCTATATAGTTATAACGCTAACATATTATTATAACATCGACGATTACATTAAAATTGTAACACACGTAGCCGTTAAGTTTTTGGGAACCTTAGCTCAATGGAGCTAGTTTCGTTCGAGCCAAATATTCGGCCAGTTTTTGGTCGAAACCGATTTTAGATTAAACTAGTTTTTTTTTAATGAAACTGGCCGAAACTAAAACCGAAGTGGTAACATCGGTTGGTCTCTATAAATCACAGAGCTTGTGACTAAATAACAAAACTTGTGACTAAATAGGGAGATTGTGACTAAATCATAGAGCTTGTGTCTAGGACAATAAGTAATGTGTGATATATTTATGTGTGGCGATAGGTATGGTTTTATTGGCATACATTTTATTATTTGGCCAAGATATCCGTAGACACAATAAATCTAAGAGTATCTACTGTCGGTATCTTGTATAGAAATTCAATGAAACATAAAGAGATACGCTATTGCGATCTGTAACTAACTTTGTAACCCTCTGGTCTCTACAGATTAAACAACTTTGATTATTAACTTATTTAACCTATAAATACCCGCGAAACGAGACACAGTAGTATGACAATAACAGCGCGGTCGCATGAGACCGGTCGAGGATTCATGAATCGATAGATCTAGAAGTTATCTCACCATCACTAAAATGATTTATTAATACTAGCTTCTACCAGCGGCTTGGTCTGCGTAGGTTTCTCTTTACAAACGTTGGACCCTCGTTTAATCCTGTTAGTGGCCAATTTTGGAAAATCCTCGCTTACTGCTCGCCTAGCAAACCTTGTGCAAGAAGTTTTGGCCGTACGTTGATACGTCAGTCAGTTTTTCCTTTTATATATATCTCTTTTCTTCGAAAAAAAAAAAAGATTTACTTACAATTTTAGGCTTAGAACTTTAGTTACAGGTTACAGGCTATTTCAAGCGACGAACTTTCTTAACTGCCACACAGGTGCTTTGAAGTTTGAATCGCAAAAACACAAAACATCCACATCCGCATGCAAACGCGAGTTGAAACTGCACCGACAAGATGTTTACAGAATACAGGAACAGCCCGATTTATAATAAGCCGCTAAGTAAGCTACTGGAGATTCTGCTCAAACGATTTTATTTTATGTGTATATGGCTATATGTTTGTAGGTAGTTAGGTTCAACAGTTATTTAGTATTCATATTTCAGTAATTTATGCACAACATATATTATTATAATAATTTACGCAAATAACTAAAATATTAACTAGCTGTTTACAGTAAACCTAACTGTGTATGTATGTACATAATATTATATTCGTTGGCACGATCTCTCGTATCTAGCTTTGGTTCAAGTCAAGGCCTTCTTCTGCGAAGAAGTAATGTCTCCTTCGCTTACATTACTCCATCCAGAACCACGAGGAAACGGATCTCCTCATGCTCCAGCCGTCACCGAAAGAGACGCCCCGGTCTTCGAGAGTCTCAGAACGATTTCCGGTCACCATAGGCGAGCATTCCAGCTGTCCATTGAGAACCCAGGCCAACTAACTAAAGGACAAAGCGGACTTTAGTGACAAAAATCGGACACGCCCGTATGTATACAAAATCATATTACAAGCGTCGAGATACTTCTCCACATCGCTATAATGCAGGTACGTGCTCAGAAGACCCGTCGTATTGCCATGTTAAAATGCATTTTACTAGATCTTTGGGCAAAGAAAAGTTGTTGGCGAATAGTTACGTGAATATTACAAGAAAAATATGTGCACATATTTTGTAATTAAATATCTCTTAGTTAAAAAAACTGTTTTTTATTTTACGTACTGACTCGCTGAATTAATGATCACAGTTATTCCAGAATACACAAGCGCAAAAAAAAACGTATAATAAACCGGACTCCTACTTAAAATAATTTTAGTTTTCCAACAAGTTGGCGGTCGGCGGTGGCGGCACATGCATTCTATTTCCATACGGAGCGACATGGGTGGCGGGCCCATCATAAATCAACACAATTTGTTCCCGGCACGTTTTGATCGCCCGTTAATATCCCTGATAATTGTTAAAATAATATACACGTAACGAATTCTGCTGACCGTTTGTTATTACATCACGCATTTAACAAATACTATTTGAATAAAGAATTTAGGTAAAATCAAACATTAATTAATTCCTGCAACGTTTTTTATTCAATATTATAATTGCGAATTATGTACACAAATTGCCAATTCATAAATGTTCCGATGTTATTAGTGAAATCGTGTTTACAATATAATTCAATTGATATATTGTTTATGTTCTTAAACGTTATTTTAATTAGCAAATGTATGTTTACATGATAATGTCATGGTAACATTTACAAATTACATTTGCTGTGTACTGTACTATTTATATTAATTTCATGAACGTTGGACATTTTAATAAACGTGGACATAAAAATACCTACCAACGTCCAACATACAAATCGAATTACGTACTATTTACTTAAAGATGAAACAAAAGAAGCTTAACTTAAACATTTTTCCGAAAACGTCTTAAAATCTAAAACAAGCGTTTAACTGAAGAACCACTAAAGCCGAGACATAAGGACAGCTTAAAGAAATTATAGAGAAACGAAAAAAAGGAAAATTGTTTTCACAACGTCATGCTCTTACCTTTTGAAGTATAGAGGAAGACAGTTAATAGTGCGTACTCGTGGCACTTCATAGAAAGCGATCCTTTTATCGTTGAGAAGGGACTTAGTTTCCAGAATTACTCCGGATGTGATGAGCCATGATAGTTTTTAAATTGGTTTGTTTATTATACTACACAAGCATCGTTTGTTAGCACACTACGGATACTTACGAGTACACATAAAATAGATCTGAGGCTCTTCCACGAGCTCTCTACGCGATCTATTTGATGATCTAAAGTGAATTGTTTTGATATTTTAACATGTCATAGTAAGGTCCGTTCTCGTGAAGTTTCGGTACTGGGAAAATCGCAAAATATACGAGTATATCCTGTGCGATGAGACAGTTCATTGTACACATGTTTTTGTAAATGTTTCTACTGTTCACGTCGTGTAGTGTACCATTTTCTATAAATAAAAGGAGAAAATGAATGACATATCAACGCAAAGCCGAAACTACTGAGTCTATAGTCATTTTTACATAGCATGGGTTGGGTGACAGCAGGACTAAAATGTGCATCTTTAAGATGAGAGAAAAGGATAGATAGCTACATTGTATGAATCTGACAGCTGTCACCGAAACTATAACAAAAGTATAGAAATTTGAAATTATGCAATTTTTGTGAAGTAGGTTTTTGAAAATTCAGCTGTTCAAAATTCAGGGTGAAAAGGAGGGAATTAGTTTTCATACAAAATGTTATTCTATTGTATGTGTTATTTGAGACTTGGCATAAACTGTAAACCTAGCAACATAAATAAATTTAAAATCCCGCCCCTATAAAACGGGACGTTAAAGGTTGTAGCTCTATGGGATAATCTTGTAACTTAAAACATGGCACTAATATTTTTTTTTTCAGTCAAGCACTCGTTTATGTTATATAAAAAAATACATTATTAGTTTGACATAAAAACCCTCAAAATACTATTAAAGGGAGTGCTAAAGCTTTTATGCAAATATTCTCACAAACGAAATCGCTGCTCTATGTCGTACTGGTAAAAGCTTAACAAAAATGTTAGAGGCTAAATATGTCAAACTTACAAACTATCTAGTTTATATGTTTGACATATTACCTACTTATACTGTTATTTATCTGTGTTAATAACGCGTTAACCGAAACAAAATGCAGAAAAGTGTCAGTTAATTTCCCCTTATGT
Source organism: Mythimna separata (assembly GCA_030763345.1). NCBI lineage: Eukaryota > Metazoa > Arthropoda > Insecta > Lepidoptera > Noctuidae > Mythimna > Mythimna separata. The sequence continues at coordinate 15,681,567 of CM061171.1, read as the reverse complement.
TAGGTTATTCCTTCCGGAACTATTTGCGCGGTCGTTAACATAATGGACCGCACAGCCAAAGATAAATGGTTCGTGGAAAGCGAAATCAACCAGCCAAGAAGTAGGAAAACTACTGTCGTAAGTGCTGTGACGTAATGGCCATTCTCTAATAAGACCATTTCCGAAGACTTATTGTTGTCTCCTGATTATGCTAATGCTTCATGTAAATCGCGAATACGCGAATCTTTCCCCAACACAATACACACTATCTTTACGCAAAAATATCTAAAACTGATACTCCTCCCTAAATGATAATAGAATAAACGTTGTATTTTTATTTTCTCCCAGATATGTGAGCGTAAGGATACGTATTTTATGAGATCCGCTCGTACTGCTGAAATGTCTGTCATGGTCTGCGGTATTGAAGATATATTCATGTTTAGATCCCTCGTCGGCGGCCGGAATATCGCTGGCGAAGATAATTCAATTATCCTCAGAGGTTCCCGTGTCATCACTCAAGCGCAGGTGAGCGTGGAATTTCTCGGATTCTCGAACTTCATATAAGGAATAAATAAGTTACAAGGAACCGTCGAGACAAACCAAAAACGACGTGACGCGAATTCTGACACGCCCTACCTATTTTTGAGGAAAATGGTATAAAAATAGTAGCTCTGTTTAAAAGTTATACCTACACGAATCTGAAATTCACTTCACTTGGCTTTCAAGTATTAAAATTCGCTCCATAAAGAACTGAACCCTTCAGATCAAAATGGAATATTTATTCACTTTGTGCTTCGAAAACCCTCATCAGAATCTACCGTGCATTTTTATTAGCTAGGAAAACTAGTAGGGTTGTACAGCACACAACTATACTATGATTGTACTTGTAGAATGAAAATACCTGAACTGGAACCTATATTAAACAGCGAGCTCAAGTTCCAAAATGAGGATACAAATCGAGGAACTTAGTTTCGAATAGTTTTAGTCATTTCTTGATACTGTTCCCTTTGCTATCTCAAAGTCGAATCTGTAAAGTTTGTGGAAACTTCGCGTTATTGGTGCTGGGGTTGTGTTCAATCCGTTTTATAATGCAACCGACAAGTAGTACTTACGCCGTATAATCCGTCGCGGTTTCACTGCCGGCAAGCCGCCTGTACCTAAGTTATTAGATTTGAAGAGTTTTGGCGGAGACGCTCTCGGCCGCTTCAATTTCTGCTTCGTTAAACGATTTTCAAGAATGTCTTCGGGCGGTTTTTTATTATATGTCTAGATTAAACATGCACGGCTGGGTACCTGTTCATTAGCAACTGAAAAGTTGCAAATGAACAGATATCCAACTGTGTGCGTTAATATTCGATAACGATTGAAACCACTGTATCTATTTTAAAGATACGAGTATGTCACTATTCGCTAAAAGCCCAATATTTTTTGGAAGCGCTATTTTGTCAGTGTGTCAAAAATACCTATTTTTAATGTCACATTGTTGACACGACCCTATTCCTTTCATCTGAAGATGACACATGCCAAAAATAAAAGAAACTGACAGTAAAATTATTTCTGTTGATATTTTGAACGGCAAAGAGACAAATATGTTAGGTTATTATACGGTGTCCCCTGTAAGCGGTCCCACTCTCACACGATTTATCCTTTATGACGAAAACGAAACATGAAAGGCTAATGTCCGGCCCTCGTGACTTGACATCATATTATTACTTGCCACGTACACACCTAACCCATGTTTTGAATAAACATAATTACACAGAACACGTACTTATTATGATTGTGATAATATTTCGTTAACTTTCTCCCTAATTACTTTCTTAGTTGTTTTCATACTGTTGTAGCTATTAAAATTCCTAAAGTTAAACATTAACAACAGACGGAGCGGAAGGCTTTGTCTTTGTATCCCTCTTACGTACCTAACTGTTATTATTTAAACACAAAAGTACTACGGAATATGAAATTTGATTCGTATTTAGTTAATTCAGCAAATTAGTGGCGGTAACTAATTACCCATCATTGTATTTTAGACTGAGCTGATGTGGCAGAAACTTGAGTTAACACTATACATCACTTGGCGCGCACACATGACGAAGCCACTATTAAGTCATTAATTAAGCAAAGACGACGTAGACAAAGACAGGCGAGAGACACTCGACATAGTCCTTAACGGGCAGGTGATAAAGTTGAAAGTTGTGTAATTTACAGTGGGCATGAAGTTAATGGGTAGCATTAGAAGGGCACGCCGACGTCGACCGACAGCGTCGCAAACAAATAAAGCCACTCGTTAAATAAATCGCCACAGTCAAACATAGTCGAGACCTTTCCGCACCTCTGCACCCGTGAATAAATAAACATAATAATGTGTTTAGCGAACGAGCCCGTGTTTTTAGACAAGATAACGACAACATTTGATTAAAAACATCATTGGCTTCTCAGCAAATATGTAGATGAAGGTACTACTAGCTGTATCCCGCATCTTAGGTTACTACTCTACTCCCGTGAATCGTAGCGTGATGTTATATACAATGCTTATAGCCATCCTCGATAAATGGTTTATCCACCCATTTATTGAGGATGGTTGCACCATTTTTTAAAAGAAACTAGTCGTTCCTATCATAATGTATATCAGCGCGATAAAATAAACAACTTTTTAATCGTCAAATATACCTAAAAGTGTTACAGTATTTGTTCTCTAACTCCTTCGAAAAGGGTTGACCGGCTTTTATATTTTTTTGTGTATATTTGGTAGGTCTGAAAATAGGTTGTAGGTCATTTTTTATCGTCCTACCCCAACACCCCATTTTTTGCCTTTGATAATGACTGAAAAGCGTTTGGCGAATCAGCTAGTATTAAAGTAGATATGTATAGATTTATCATAAACTCTACAATTTCAAGATATGCATCAAACTTTGTTAAAACAATCCATCTTTTGAAAGAGACTGTGCTCCAAAAGAAGAGACAACAATAACTGTCTAAGAGAAAAGAAGAAGTGAAAAGAAAAGAAAATATTATTCACTTTTTCTGTTTGTCTTTGTAGAAACTTCAATGAACGAAACACAAATGCCTATGAAGACATTTCTCAGGAAACGTTTAGTTGTTTAATGTCTTAATTATTCGCACATTTATCCGATTTATGATGAGATATTTCCGTTTCATCGTCTTTGTGTTCATCCGTAAATAACGGAGCTGAAATGGCTTTTAGGTAAACTTCCTTTTTGACTTTGGCTTGTAATAATAAAAATCAATGGCTTCCGAAAGCTTAACTGACCGTGTGTACCGCGGCTGTCCTCTTTCGTTTCATGAGTTTTCCTTTGTATTAATATTTAGTCGAGCCACAAACAGGCTCACCCACGCGAATACTTAAATCAATAAAGACTTTATCAGATAGGTATCTGTGTTCACGACCCGGATAAACATACATCGCGCTCACTGCTTACCTTGCAGGGTAGGGAATGATTGTCAGTAAGTAATTGCTGGAGTATTTTTTTTACCTTTTTATTAAGAAAAAACTTATTGATTGATTACAATCTACTCATCATCATCATCTGCTTAGTCTTTTCCCAACTTTATTGGGGTCGGCTTCCAGTCAAGCCGGATTTAGCTGAATTCCAGTGTTTTACGAGGAGCGGCTGCCTACCAGACCTCCACAATCCATGAACAGGGGTAACACGGTACTTCATGGCAAGACTGGAGTCAGATTTACTGGCTTCTGACTATCCGTAAAGACTGCCAAAGATCTACAAATGACAGCCGGGAGCTAAGGCTTAACGTGCTTTCCGAGGCACGGAGAAAACTCGTTATGTTAAGATGGTCACCCATCCACAGACCAACCTCGGCAAGCGTTGCTTAACCTTGAAGATCGACCTGTGCGGCTGTTATTATTTAGCCACGAGCTCCTTCAATTACAATTTACTCTAAAACTGTAATAAGCACTTTAACTCCAACTTATGTAAGTATTACTAGTAGCCCACCCTAACATTGCGCGGGTGAAGTCAAGTAGGTAGAATATAATATATCTATCTTTATCTATCTATATATATATGGTATCTTTGAAATTCACGACTTTCTCTTCTATAATATGCATGTTTGTACACATACACGTTTCTCATAAAACGTTCTGTCCATTAGTGGAAACTGCATGAAAAATCCGTACCACAATATTTGTGTTTATCACGTTTATACAGACAGACAGACACAGTGGGGGCACTTTATTTTATAAATATTATGTACCTAAGAATAATTGTACGTTACAGACTATGTTAAAACTAAGAACAACGTCCATTGCACGTCTACACAAGTCCGTAAAATGTTATTAGTGTTTATCAGTATTTCTGCAATTGATCAGTGTTAAAATGTTGCAGATTTTGTAGCGATACAGAAACTATGATTTTGTAGGTACGTGAAATATACACATAGATACAACGCCAACAATATGTCAGACTATTTTGTGAGCGATTTAGATTTTAGAGTGACAGATTTTTCGATCGCGCTAACGATGTGGGAGTGTGATGTATTTGGCTTTAGGCTCGCGGTTAAAAATGTTTTAAAGTGAATCAGAAATGTAGGTATATCTACTGATTGTTTAAAAAGGTAACGGTAGCCCCGGCACACAAAGGGTAATAGAAGGAATACTGGTGAGTTTTAATCAGTAAAAGTCTAACACGAGCGAGAGCATTCGCTCTATTCTGTGGGAGAAAACTTATTTGATGATTTCCCACTATAAAAAATATGTCTTCTTAACTTTCATTTTACACAATAATCAGTTTTCAAAAAGATAATATTCAAACTTTACTAACTTGATTGATGTGTTTACGTGACACTGTAGAAATATTTAAAAATTGCTGAACAAGACTTAATCAATTGTGAATAACTTTGCTGACTCTGTGCTGTCTCAAACTGAATTTATAAAAGAAAAATATTGAATCACAATCTTGCATGCATGAACTGAGTATTCACTAAGTTTTTCAATCTTGAAAGAAGTTTGTAAATTCAATTACAGTTTTTCATCGTTTTGTGGGGACAAACAGGCTTCTAATGGAGGTGAAATCTTGTGTGCGACAATCAGATTATTCACGATTACGACGTTACTTTGAAGTGGCGCAGAACATTGTGGAGGTCAGTGGGACGCGGCGGTCAATGCGCAATTATAATAAACGCCCTCCCGCTAGAGATTAACATAACGAGACAACGAGTTAGGGAAAAGTTACCGTATTCCTGAATCCTACGGGAGGTCTGAGCCGAGAATAATGAGTGAACATACCAACTTTCTGAATTTGCCCGGATCGAAGCCATGGGGATTTAGCTATGTCGCAGCTTAATTATTACGCAAATCCCTCGGGGTTTTTGGTTAATATTACACCAAAATAACAGATAACTAACACTTTATTTCTGTCGAAAACCTGCCGCTACTTTGTCTTTTTGAATCAACGCAGACGGTATCCTCTGCTCTAGCAGGTACCTTTGGGTATACTGAAAGGTAAGGGACCATGAGTCATGACCGCTAATCGATGCCAGACGGGCATAAATGAGTGAAACGACGATCTTAAGCCACGAGACTCTCACCAAATCTACTCAGAATTTGATATTGTAATGCAGTTTTACGATCCATCAAACTGCTTACGACCTTAAAATTAAGTAAAAAACGCTGAATATAGCTATAATGTGATTTCGAAATATCCATCAGAGCTGAAAATGATTATATGCGTACATAACAAAAAGAGTATTGACCTCGGGACCTCTGAGTAACATAATACCATACAGTCTAGCTAATCCGTTGTGATTCAACCAACCCTACTAGACCCTCGACCCCAAAAGAATCAAATATCCAAAAGTTACCCAAAAAGAAGTTATGAGAAGCCCTGATTACATTCAATGATAACTTATAATACGTGTAATACGGAATATAGGTAATATAGTTTTATATATAGTCGTACTTTTTCACGACTAAGTACTTATATGCATTCGTGCGATGCATATGAATTCATCGTGCATAGCTGAGGATTATTGTCAACAAAACGCATTTTTTTGTGGATATTTCCACAAAAAATATGGTACCTCAATGCGACAATAGTCAGCCCGAAAAATCCGTGTCAAGCTTAGTGTTGGCGCATTTATTTGGTAAATACTTTTACCATTTTTTTTGTGCTTTGTATTCCACGTGTATATTAATGTCGCTACTATCGTAGGTCGTAGGTAGGCTACTATTTTAAAACATGTAGAAGTAACTTTATAAGCCTTATACATATACTTTACTGTTCATAGACTTGCTTAAAACTTCATTTTTTACCCAAGGAAAATCGTGCCATTTGGCGACAGCAACAAAAGGGATTTTTCGAGGCGACCGGTTTTGTACGCGGATTTTTGTTATGAAACCTTTCATAAGTATGTAAATTGAAAATTTCAGTGCGCGGATAGAAAGAAAGAAAGAAGAAAATGGCGAATTCCTTGACAACTCTGTGTGAGATGGTGACGAAATAAATTTTAAACTTTTAATGAGATCTGTCTGTACACACAATTTTATACAATATTAGCTGGAGTCGCAGGTGACTGTGGGTTCATCGCGGCTCTATTTCATGGCCGCCATTCGAAATCTCATCGCACGCTGTAATATAGACACAGTCGTTTTTACTTTACGATCGTGTAATGTCACCGAGGCGTGTCAAACGGTAGAACACACCGCCTCTCGCTGCCTGATAATATTTTATAACACAAAATCACTAACAATATATTTCAATACAATAATGTGGAAAAGGGTCTTGATAACATTGTGAGGTAAATTCTGAAGGGAATGTCTTTTTACTATTTTTTTGTATAGAGGTAGTTTTGTCTATTCAACAGGCTCTTCCATAGAATCGAGTTCAGAAAAAGTATAGTGAAACCACTGGCAATACAAAAAGAGGCTTACAGCACATCGTTGTCGAAAGGCAGATGTCGGTTCAGCGCCGCAAACAGCCCACACTTTATGAAAGGAAATATTTTCACCCAAGCCATTGTGTTATGAAGGAAGAAAGCCGTTCTGTATAATTTAGTTCCTTATAAAAGTTCGCGTTTTCATGGTTATTATATACGGCATAACTGCTTATTATTGAAACATATCAATCGCTACACTGCTACTTATACTTTCATGCTAAAGTAGCAACTCGTGCTATTAGACTGTATACCACTGCGTTTCATTCTGTTTTAACAAAATAACCTACATTTCAGAGACTTGGCGAGTAAAGAGGCAAGGGTTACGTTTTATTAAACATTAGACTTTGAACTAGGGACGTCTGGCGATGCGATAAACTAAAGATTTAATCAAAAGATTGATTTTATGTGGGACAGAGGCCGTGTGTCGTTTATAATCTGATTTTAAATCAAAAGAAGTGACAGTTGATAATCAATCACTTACTTAATAATGGCCTTGGCCTTATAAGCAACGAGAATTACCGCGACGATACTGCAAAGGGCAAGTTTTTGAACAAATGAAGGCTTCAGTCAGTAAAACTATGACACCCAAGCAGGAGAAGTAAATAACTTGTCCTGTGTGAAATGATTTCCCACCTTAAAAAAAAGCTTATAGGTAATATTATAGTAAAAATCTCCTTAAGTTAAATAGCTAGACTTATGGTCCCATATTTTACAAAATTAGACCATTGTATTTTAAACTAAGGGTAGAATTTTTAGATGGAGCAGTATCAAGGGCATGCTGCCCCATCTCAAAAAGAAAAGAAAAGCTCAAAAAGAAGTTTAAATTAATATTTGGTACGTGCCTTTACAGCCTATTCTTAACGTTTGAATCCCCAACCGGTCCTATGAGACCGCGCTGTTATTGTTTTACTATTGTGTCTCGTTTCGCGGGTATCTGAGTAATAAATCAACCCTGTATAGTTGCTGCCTGGTAGCTATAGTAGGTATAGTTGTAACTTGTACTTAGCTAGTTTCGAGATCCACGAAGGTTGTTCTGTTTTCTTCATCTATTTACGCACGTATTGCCAATTCTGAGACAAAATGCAACTTTAATCCTTCCACAAAGTACCGTAATTAGAGACGTAATAGAAAGACAATAGGTGTGTGGTCTCAACAAATTAAACAAAAAGGCTGATAATTTTTTTTACATACATATACATTTACTCCAAATCGACTAGGCGCAGGGTTGTCAAGGTATTACTTTTAGGTTGAATATAATATCTATAATATGAAATTCAGTTCAAAAAGGCACAGCATTAAAGTTATCTACGTAGTAGGATATGTCCGAATGGCACTCACATTATTTATTTCTTTAAATAAACAAATGTATAGTTGTTTTATCTCACGAAAGCGGGTGAGCCATACTTGTAGTTGTGATGTGTATAGACACTCGCTCTTGTGTGCGTAACTACATGTAGCGTTAGCAAGCTCATCGCTATTGAACAAAATAAAAAAGTTGCCACTTGTTGCCCAATTTATTTAATAACTTACGCAGCGTTACGAGACATCCATCGAAACCAACTTTTTCATTCCAAACTGACCTTAGCTTTGCCAATGTTATACAATTAAGGGAAGGAACGAAATAACCCCAACACAAGTATTAATAATAACTTACTGGGGCTGTTTCATTTACACTTGTAATGTAACCGTTTGAGACCAAATAAACAATTTATTTATTTTATTTGATTTAATGTTGAAATTTGTTATTGTACGATATGAAAATTGTGTATTGTGCTCCGTACAACGTCAGCTGTAAATCCACCTTTATTTTCTCTCTTTCTTCGGTTTTTCATGGGTGACATAAAATTCGAAGATGTACTTGCGACATCTCTTCCTTCTTTTATTAGTTTTTTGCACTGTTCTTTCACTTACCCCTGTCGCTACTGCAGTGCGTTTTGTAATATTACGCAAATATGATAAATCTCAATTTGGTTCTCGATGAAGTTCCGTGAATTAATATTCTTCTTTGAACAAATTATAAATATTTGCAATCATTTGACGAGCCTAAATAAACAATACCAACAGTTATACAATCGTTTAACATGTTGATATGTTGTGGTGGTGGAACATAATCAAACGGACCAGATTCTTTTTCAATAGTTTATTCTCACCACTAATATAGTTAACACAGCAAAAGTAAGAGCGTGGCGTCTGTCATCTGTGAACTAAGCGGACTGACAGGCGCGGGTGCGCGCGTCGATCCTCCTTCGATGGTTTTTGTGGTTACCGTGGTTACGCCACATAAATAATCTGCTGAACGCCCTGATTGCTCAGGAACCAAAATTCATTTTTTTTTTTATATAGCAGTAAAGAAATGATCAATCTCTGTGTAAAATTCTCTAGTTCGTAAGTTGTTGGCTAGCTATACGCTTTGATGCATACTGTAAGTATAGCTAGTAATTGAAATAAATAAATATATTACACACAACATTAAGTTGCCTTACCGCACTGCGGACAACTTTTCTCCGTTTCTTCGTACCTTGCATGCTGACGGTACTCGATAAATTATTTTGACGCGAACCAAGAAGCACTACTGACTCAGCCGGCGACCCGGCCGCGACTGAGCGCTCCCGAGCTTACGCACACAAAGACAGTGTGCATGTACACTTACACACACAAGTATGGGTCACCCGCTTTCGTGAGATAAAACATCTATAACTGTATTAAATACTAGCTGTCCCCTGCGGTTTCACCCGCATTTTTCGTTACTGCTCCGCTCCCGTGGGTCGTAGCGTGATGATATATAGCCTATAGCATTCCTCGATAAATGGGCTATCTAACACTGAAAGAATTTTCCAAATCGGACCAGTAGTCCCAGAGATTACCCCCTACATACAAACTTACTTTTACCTCTTTATAATCTTAATATATATAAATCTCGTGTCCCAATGTTTGTCCTCAATGGACTCCTTAACCACTTAACCGATTATAATAAAATTCGCACACCATGTGCAGTTCGATCCAACTTGAGAGATAGGATAGTTTAAATCTAAAAAAAAAAAAAAAAGTTGGGTAAAGTAGGGTAGTGTAGGGCAGTGTAGGGTAGTGTAGGGTAGTGTAAGGTGGTGTAGGGTAGTGTAGGGTAGTGTAGGGTAGTGTAGGGTAGTGTAGGGTAGTGTAGGGTAGTGTAGTGTAGCGTAGTGTAGTGTAGGGTACTGTAGGGTACTGTAGGGTAGTGTAGGGTAGTGTAGGGTAGGTAGGGTAGTGTAGGGTAGGTAGGGAAGGTAGGGTAGGGTAGCGTAGGATATGTAGGGTAGTTATTTGACGGGAGCGCAGCCGCGGGTAAAAGCTAGTATTAGTATAGATTTACCACTTATCAAACTTGTATGACAAGATAAAATGTCATTGGACATAAAATGGCTTCTGACACTTAAATAAATGGAAATATGCTATCTAAAAATGTAATAAGCTAAAGAGTGGCAGGACTCTGTGTTTTCTAACATAGGGATATTTAAATCAAGAGTGAAAAGGCTACTTCTAGGCAAGCTTGCTTCATCGTCGGTCACATCATTACTTACCATCAGGTGAGATAGTAGTAAAATTACAGAATATCAGTGTAACACAAATATTGATATTGGAACGAGTTATTTTTAATAGATAGTTTTAATTATTTAAGTGTTTTTTTTATTTTTCATGTTATTTTATGTTTAATAAAAACTTTATATTGGATTAGTTAAAAAACTTTCTTCATCTAACGACGAAGACCGTTTTTGGCGCTGGCGATTTTTCAATTACATCCAAAACAAGTGAAATAATGATAGTCGACGCACTTACCCGGCCTGACTTATAAATTAATTAAATATCTTTTGAAGGGAAATAATGCGAAAGGAATTTCGATAGACGGCTTAAAAGGGGTTGAGATAGGGATGAAACCACTAACCACGAAGACAATGCGTTATTGTCCAAGTTTGGTGGCTCAATGATCTTGGATTACTGCGCTGTGAGTTGCCCATGCAATTACCATGAGGAAAGGAATTTAATGGACATTTTTTGGGTGTTGTGATATTCGAAGATTTCGTTTATGACTATGGCTCTTGTTAACTTGTAAACTTGCACGGTTTTTAAGATTTATGGTTTACATAGCATAGGTGTTTGATGGGATAAAAAGGAAATTGGATTTGGAATGTCACTACAATGAGGACGGCTGCCAAGCAATAATTTTTACATTATTTTTTTTTGTGCCTTTGTGAACCAGTTTTCACTAAATATAATATTTTCCTTGTTTATATGTAGACCAACAAAAAAAAAAAATTCTAATAATTTAATTCACAACCATCGTACTGAAATCGACGTAAAATCATCAAGCTAAGTGGTCCTAATGAGAGGTCATAAGTCTGATGAGTACTATAATTACGGACCTCTTCAGCCTGTAAGCATTCGCATTTCTGTTTGAATGAAAAAATATTATAAAAAATTATGATATTTCTAATACTAAAGTGAAAAAAACCTTCGCAATTTTCTCATGTAAAATCATAAAATTATACGTTAAGATGCAATATCGGTGAAAAGGGTGTACCGTAGTCATGTTTGCCTTCCCTTCCTTATAGCAGTAATCAACGGAAACTCTTACAGCCTACGATATCCTTACAGCGATCATATACTCTGCCTGAAAATATCAGCGGTACGGCTCCACGAAGGTCGAATAATTCTAAATCCTTCCCTACTTAAGGGTGAGTTCGATAAAAGGATAGCAAATGACCGGACGCATAACGAACTCATACAAATGCAATATTGTCCACGGCCGACAGGCACGGGGGCGGACGGGACTCACCTTGCGACCTCTCCCTCCTGATTTATTCAAAGTCTAAGCTCGGCCGGAACACATCTACTTTGGATTTAACCCAAGCCACTTTCGCTCTTGATAGCCCTGCCGAAGATTTTCGTAGGAGGAAGTGCGCCGCTACAATCCCTCAAATGGCCCGACTTACTACCGTCACACTTCATGCAATGCTTATGTAGCTTCTACTTTTTCTTGACGCCCCGTTTTTATGCTCGCTCTAACGCAATTAGAGAACTTCTTCTGTATTTTCAGTGTTTCTACTTCATTAAACTTCGTAGTAGTAATGTAATATTCTACGAGTTCTTTACCAACCTCCCAACCCAGACAAAAGTTCGTACATTTACCAACTATTCAGAGTTGGAACTACCTATGTAATAATTTCCTCAGCAAAATATATTCTGCTCTGCTTCGTATTTAAAAATACAAAGCAGAATCCAGTTTTCATCTAGTCTTGTGGACCCTTTTAATTGTTCAATCTCTTTGTCCTTATATTTCGTAACATTTATTTCAATTTACAAACAAGACGAGAAAGTCTCTCTCGGTCCTTGCCTCTGGCTAACTGCTGAATTACCTTGTTCAAAATCTTCTGAGGTACATGTTTTGCTTACATTACAACAAGAAACTGAATAACTTATGCTGTAACGTAAGAAAATGTATAAAAGTGGTCCGGTGTTATTGGAATACTAATTTAGGTTACTTCACCAAAAAGAAAAGCGTAATTCCTCAAATTAATCAAAGCTCGGTTTTCTTGGAAAACCATGGTTTAGAAGCTTTAAATACGCTTCATTTTGTAGATATCAAGAGATTGCTGGATTAATTTTATAGGCATTTTGATTCAATTAATTTACGTTTTTGGCTGATATCTACGGGTATTTCAGTGCTGACGCTGGAGTCGCATTTGAATTAACTTAGTTTCGTACATGCACCTTCGCAACAAAGAGCTAAATTGTAGTAGTAACTGTGGTTATGACTGCTCTTTGAGAGCTTCTGTGTGCAGAGAAACCTTCGACTAACGGCCTTGTTCTGTTAGTCTTTACGTTCACCTATATGAATGATACGAAACGTTACATGCAATCAGCACCCTCAGAGCATGCAGTCACGGGTGACTACGTGCCGAACTTTATCAAAAGCGGTCAAAAACTAGTTAGAGCAAACACAGAAGTATGGCGCAATCGAACACGGCGCGCCACTGCCTCGCGAAATTGATATGCGGAGCTTTTAGCCTGCAGCACATGTAAACAGGAACACGAATGGAAAAAAATGTTTATAGGCACACATCCCAGGTAGCAAGCACCAGAGATATCGAGCGGCGCTCCAGATTTATGAGCTCATTATACATCGAAATTTACGATCATTTCACAGGCAGCCAATCTCCTCCTCTGCAAATGTATTTCATACATAGGTAATATTTTTGTCACGCTTGACAACGGAGCTACGACCTTTAAAAGGCAATACAAAATGTGAGAATTATTTTCATACATTGCGCTTAGGACTTGTCTTGAAAATTATGCACATACTCTCACGTAGCTGACTTTAAGTTTAGCTTTTTTATTTGGTGTGGTTTAAAAGAGTTTGTGGAATATTCTTGTATATCTTTTTACTGCGGAGCAAGCAATAGTTCATGCTCTGCCAACACACCTGGTGTGTGCTGTCACAGCGTCAGGAGTTACCGCTGTGGAGCCATGCACACTGATATATGCGGGATCCTAGACCATCGCTTACCATGCACAACTGTGACCTATTTTCTCTAGAATAACTTAAGATAAATCGGAAAAATAAGATCTAACTTATTATATCCTGAAACGTGGACTGAAAACAAGAAAAATTGTTTTAATGAAGAATAAAAGGCGCTGTATCTTTTTGGTAACCAACTGCGAATTCACAAACATTCAATTATTTATTAAAACAAAATCCGTTCAGAATGAACAGAACATGAAACATAAAGCAAAACTATACAATAACAAACTTAGTACTATAATGAGTGACTTAAAAGGGCCGTTTACGATTACGCCAACAACATGTTGTTCAACCACAAAGATGTAATATTTCAGGGTCCGCTGGTTATGACGCAACCCTAATTAGACAAGGTCTCTAGTCACGAATAACAGACCAAGAGATACTTCATTATTATTTCGTTTCGCGGGGGCGCTTTGCCTGTTTGTTACTCTGAAACTATCTAGGTTCTTTTGTCCGTATGACAAAAAGCGGCGCGTACTGACGGCACTACATTACTCGTAATAACTTCCTGAGGCTACGATGGTATAATGGAGCGTAACGTGGCGTAACGCGGCGTAACCGACTCGTCTTACAGACTACAGTGCTGTGCTCTCGTTACCTGCGATTCCTTTTATGTCTCTTCTGCTTTCGTGTTTCGTGCCTCACTGTACGACGCGGGTAACATGGCAAACGTGAACGGTGCCGTTGTTCTCCTTAATAGATGTATTTTTGATGTTCTAATACAGCCACTTAATTTTACGGATGTAATGAACATAACATTTTTAATATAAGTTTTCCAATTTATCACATTGTAACATTGTATTCTTGGTGTGCAATATAAAATAAAAAATAACCACACGTCGTGGGGTTAATATGGATATTTTTATCTAAACAATTATTTCAGCAAAACTAATGGGGCCCAATAAAACCGATACCTGCTAACCCTGCTGGGCTGCGGGAATACTCGACTGAGTTAGCGTGGCCCTGGAGTTCAAAGGCAAATCAAAAGAGCACAGGTGGGTTTTAGTCTGTAATAGTCTGACACGTTCTTTTGCTTCACCTATTACGAGATATATTTGATGATTTCCCACCTCAAACAAATTAAAAAAGAAAATATGTATAAGTACTTTCATCTAAAATATTTCTCCCAAAACAAGTAAATTTTAAACTAAATAACTAATAATAAAATGTAATATGACAAGAATTTTCATATATTACTCGTATATTGACAAAATCACTCCAATAAAAACCTAATATAAATTCACAATCATATATACTGGAATCCTTGACAAGAGACATTCGAAGTATTTTCAAATCAGGCTTGCAGAGTTTTTTTATTAATTTTAAAGAAAAAATGTTGAACAGCATTGCAAAGTTCGCGTCTTTTTCATTTGGACCCTTTAAGTGCTTACACTGGAGGTACTCCTGATACATTATTCATAAGCCGGGTTGCGTTACCTTAACTCGACGATATTATTTTTTCGCAAAAGAATTTACAGGAGAAAATACCTACTAATCACTTTTATTAAATAAATATTGGGTTAAAACAATCTCCTTTTCGTGGGCTATTGAATTGGTTTATATTTATTTTATTACTTGGTAATATTATTGCTTATCTTTTTAAAAAATGAGGAATTGAGTCTTCTAGAATGAGGAGCTTGTAGCTAAAACTCTAACAACCCTATGGATCGATCTTCAAAGGCAACCAACCCAAATGATAAATGCTGAGCTCGGTTTGTGGATGGGTGACCATGTCAAGACAGCAAGATCGCTCATTGCCTCGGAGGGTATAATAAACCGTTGGTCTTAATTGTCATTTCTAGGTCTGTGATTGTCATTGCGAATAATCAGTAGCCAGAATATCTGACACCCGTCTTGCCTTAGGATATCTGGTTTGTGTCTGTCGCTCCCTGTAATATACTACTACATATTTAGCTGTATAAGGTTAGACCCCAATATGGTGGTGGAGCTAGGCAGAGTGATAAATCTGTTCTGTTAATACTAAACAAAATACTTTCTTGGTAAAAAATAAAATAACAGTTTTGAATTTTTCTTGGTGGCATGGGCTAGGTAGCCCAAAACAAACTTTAGATTATACCGCACCATTTTTCTTTTCGTCTAGTTGCAAAAATACAGTCTACCAAAGACAAATAGAGTTGACGTAAGTTTTCGTCAATATCTAACCCTGAACAAATATAATCTTGTGTACTCAGTAATAGAAATAGTTTATTTTGCCACCCTCTACGAGGTCTACGCCGTAGCCCGTAGCGCTACGAGATTGTCGTTTCAAGCTCTTCAGCAAAAAAAAAGACTTTCAATGACTTTGTTCTATTTTTCTAGATGTAAATGTCCTAAAGTTCTAAAGTAATATCAGTCAATTTGCAACTTTCAACAGTGTGGTATTGTATCCTACTTTCAGAAGTTTGTAAAGATGAGATTTTTGGGGGAGAAATGTTATATTTTTTGACGTAAATAATATTGTTATTTGGCCAGGTTAATATCGGATTCAACCCAATATACATGGTATTCTAACTGAACCTGCAAGCAGACCAATTCTATGTAGATAGTAATCTGACTGTTGTACGAGTATATAATACGCTTGTGATAATGTTCGGACTACGTCGAATTCCTATCTTCCAAAGGTCATCAAGTATCCTAACTAATATCACACTAAATCTTACCACCTTACCTAATTGAACAAATTATTGGGCCCATTTAGCATTACCATTATCGGCCTTGTAATGTTCCCACTGTTGGGACTCCTGAATGATTGGGCACATTACTCAACTAACTACATAAAATTCTGTCAATAAAGGATCCTAGATAAGTACAGCAAACAGTTGTGAAAATATATTACGGATTTAAATATTATCTCAGATGGTTAGATGCTAACCCTTCAGATTATCTTCACGATTTGAAGTCTATAGATATTGATTTGACTTCTCGTGCCCCAATTTAACAGTTGACGCTAATCAATTTGGTCTAGCCGCTGTAACTTAACGCTGTAACTTTTTGACATAAATATGTCAATCGAAACCAAAACCAGTAACAAATCAAAGCATCTTTTTTCACATTTCCGCGACAGAAAATTCAACTAATATTATAAGGAAAAATATTGTAAGTATGCCGGTTACTTTTCCACGCAAAAACTACTGAATGTATTTCGATGAACTTGGTAAGCAGGTAGGCTGGAATGACATATAGGATACTTTTTATTCTAGGAGTATGTTTCCTTGAGATAATTTTCTACTGTGCCGCGGGTGAAGCCGCTGGCAGCAGCTAGTTAGCCATATTTTCAACATTTATCCCCGCATGAATGCCCTATATCTATAAAGGTCGCGCGACCCACTGCATATTATGGATTTGTAAACCAGGCGACCGCGACCAGCGCTCGCGACCAGCGACCGCGACCGGGTCGTGCGACCCACTGTAGCATGGCACCGGTCGCGGTCGCTAAAAACCGAATGCTACCTTAATTGGAGTCATACTGCAGTAGTTACTATATCTTTTCATGTTTACCAACAATATACAGGTCTCACAGTCCATGCCATATTTCCCCATCCTGTCTCAAGGGAGCCAGCTAAACTGAGCGGCTCCTTGAATGGTTTTACAAGCCTGCAGTGAGTAGACGACCGCTACCGCCTCGCTTTTATTTCGTACACTGGCGGACAGAGACAGGACACAGGCACTAATTGTGGTAAACGTTGCGTCGTAACAAGCCATTTACTTCCAACAATCCTGGCGCAGTTCTCAGAACACACCGTGTAACGTTACACTTACGATACGTGTAGTTTCACGTAGACAGTGGAACGAGAAATTGTGTTTATTGTATTTCTTTATTAGCTGAATATTCTACCTGATGATACGCAGTGATGCAACTGTGGCGAGGTACACTAGTTTATTAAAGAGCCTATTTCACTTTCTATATAACTACGATTACATTCACACTGTAGCTTTGATGACACCTAAATTATAATCGGACGAAAAGACCGCATCAGGCAATTTTTTTTTGTTACAGTCCTTCGGAGTACCTGTACACGGTATAAACGATACAAATAAAAAAAATATCAGTTCGATGCTACTTTATCACTGAGTGACACAAGCTGTATGTTTTTTACTTTTACGCGGGTGAAGATGCTGGCAGAAGGTAGTATAATGTAATATCATTATTACAAGACTTTACAACTATCTATACCGGTATACCTACCAGAATTCAAGTATCAACGTACAATAACATAGGTACATTATGGAACAGTGACATCCCTATACCTACCGTGTCCCGTCCCAATGCCAATATCTAAAAATATCATCTGTTCCGATAAACCCACTCTAAGCTTTAAAAGGCACGTGTGGCTGCAACGATATGAACTGTCAATAATGAAATTGGCTGAGATATATTTTATTTACTATTACCTCGTTTATCCAGTTTCCAATTTGTTATCGACCTCGGAGGAGACGGCCGCCCGCTCGCCCGCTGCCCGGTGATATTTCTACGTCATGTTCTATTGTTATGTTCCAACTGGATAATTTACTTATAATTCTGTATAGCACTGCCTCGTTTGATGGATGCCTCAACGTCACAGGTAAAACGTAATCTGATTTATTACGGCAGATATAAAGTTTTAGTATATAACAATACAAACAAACGTAATTTGTTGTTATTGAATAAACAAACATTTCCTCAAGATAAACAGTTGTATCTCGTTTTATCAATACTTAGTAAGCGTTACTGTTAGGGGAATTATGCTACCAAAGTGGTATTAATATAAATTGAGAGAGGGAAATTATTTTACAATCGGAACACAGAATAAACACGTATTAATATCGCACAAGTAAGCTATCTATATTTATCTTGCCGCCACAATCCCATCGTAATCGACCGATCCATCCAATTTGGTAAATCTGTATTTTGTATCTTTGATATTTATATTTAAATGAACGCATTTTCATTATTCAGAAACGCGAAGCCGCTTTGAGAGGGAAATGTTGCTGTGTAGAATTAAAGCGTTGGCAACACTTTTCATATTTTTCTACTCGTAGATCTTTTCTCCGCGTAACGCGAGCCTGGCTGGAATGAGCTAGACAAATGCGTCCTCATCCTCAATAGGCCGGTTATTTGCCATGTTATTAAAGAATAAGTTAAAATGTCCGCGCACTATTGTATATTTAAAATAAAATGTATTCACCAAATGAATGACTGAATAAAATATAAAGTTTCGAAAAAATATGCGGGATTTGTTTGAGTTTCCACTTCAGCTCTAACGGATGTATTTGATGTGGTACTAAATTAATCACGAGGCAGTGTGATCGACCTGCTAGCTGGACACCGGGCTGCCGATACGACAATTACGTGTACCTGCTATGCGAGCAATAATTATAGACAACAATAACTCACATCACGCAGGCCGCCATTGTACGAGTTCGCAAGGACAGCCGCTATTAACCGCACCCGAGGTGATCATCGTAACTCTACTTGATATAACTACAGCATCATACAAGACGACACACAGCCGTTTTAGTGCCATAAATTGAGTTATCTGGTTTATTACAAGCGCAGAGCAAGTGGTTATAAATCGTTGCGCCCCACCATAAACAAGCCGCTCTCTAGGCGACTGTCAATCGAGCATACTACCAAAACGCCCCCATAAATATTGTTGCAGGTATTTCGCACGTATTTCCATACCAAATTGCGGAACGATAGTCATCTATCATTCGCTTTGACGTTTTCCACATCACGAAAAATCTGACAAAGTTACAAATGTTCACAAATTGACGACATAAATATCTACGTAGTGTTACACGTTCGGGACATATGTTTCCGACCTTTAGGTGGGAAGAGTATACGTTATTGTTCCAGTACATAATGCCGGAGTAACTTCATGGTATATTGTCTGCCTTTAAAATCAATATAGATTCATGATACATAGTTCCCTACCTACTGGACTACGTGTATAGCGCATATTTTAGTCATAAATGTACGTGGTATTGTACGTGGGTCTGTTAAGCTAAACTTTATACTGTCGACACGTTTCTGGGAACATCAAATTATAAATGTTTATTACCTGTAACTATTCAGACTTCAGACTTGGTAATGAAATTTTCGTATTACTTCAGTGAATAATAATCTTGGCAGT
The DNA here is from genome assembly GCA_030763345.1 of Mythimna separata. Lineage (NCBI taxonomy): Eukaryota > Metazoa > Arthropoda > Insecta > Lepidoptera > Noctuidae > Mythimna > Mythimna separata. The sequence continues at coordinate 15,662,007 of CM061171.1, read as the reverse complement.
TTCAAAGAAATACCTTTCGAAGTATCTACGGATGAAGCTGAAGTTAAAAAAATAAGGTGTTGATTTCCCTGCCGAAATCCATGTTTCTATAGTTATTAAGTATGTTTATTATACACGTTGATATAGTAGCTATAGTTTGGGGGTGTCAAGAGTGCATAGGTTATTTCTAGGCAAGTGTGCTCTATCATCCATCACGTCAAAACCATCAGCTAATAAATACAATGCTAATAAAATATTTTCACTCTTGATTCGAATGAAATAATTATTAACGAAAATACACATTTAAAACCATAGCACCAGAGGATGAGATGATAAAAAGCATGCAAATTAAATGATAAATATTTATAGAAATAGGGAGAGTTACAATCCTGATGAACTCAGTTAATAAAATCCCGGAACCCGCAGGTCCTCCCATGGGGTTCTTCTTGGTTTAATATTCACTACACACATCACCTACGAACTCTCTAAGTGGCTTTATTAAAGGTAGCTACGCATTATAAATGTTTTCCGTAATACGATATTTGCTAATATGTTCGGCGTAAAGTATTTAAGCGGGTCCCGGGGGGCCCCCGTCGTCCCCATCCTCGCCACGACCACTCATTAGTCACTGCCGACCCCCGCTGGGAACACCTGCTCTCTCCAATTTTATTTTACTCAATAGCTTTGAATTTTCCACTGGAAAATCATATAAAAGTCCATTTGAGATGTTTGACGGGACAGTTTTTCCCCGAAACCGTATTTATCTTCAATGGATCCTGTACTGTTGTTTTCTAGCTTGGTTTTTAATTATCTTGAAAATTTATAACTAACTTTTGCCGGCGGAAGCTTCCGTGTCAAAGTATAAAATTTTCCCAAAGGACATATTCCTGGAACAAAAAAAAACCTGTGTGCTATTCCAGGACACTATGTACTAAATGTCATCCAAATTCTTTCTTTAGTCTTCTTCTTCTTCTTCTTCTACCTGGCGTTTAATCCCGGCCATTGCCAGGGTCCGCCTTCCGACTAAGTCTGCTCCACTTTGCCCGGTCGAAAACATCCTTCCCAGCAAGGCCATTGGCTCTCATGTCAGACTTGACGACGTCCAGCCAGCGCTTGCGGGGGCGACCACGGGACCTAGCCCCAAGGACAGCCATATCCATGCATCTCCGACCAACGTACTCCCTAGGGCGGCGCATGATGTGGCCATATCATCGCAGACGACACTCTTGCAGTTTTTCCCCCACGTCACGGACACCAAGACTACCTCGGATGTATGAATTGCGTATGCGATCGGATCGCGTTACGCCGCTCATCCACCTCAGCATCTTCATCTCCGTGACGCGAAGCTCCTGGGTGTGTCTGCCCAGTGCTGGCCAACACTCGCCGCCGTAAAGAAGGACAGGCCGTATGATGCATTTATATATCTGCCCCTTGAGCTTCGGAGGCATTTTGCGGTCGCATACAACGCCCGTAACCTCGCGCCACTTCGCCCAAGCCGCGCCTATGCGTGCTTGGACATCGTCGTCTACGTTGCCAGACTCGTGCAGCACGGATCCAAGGTACCTGAACTTATCGGACCTTGTAATCAGGTCCGAACCTATCCGGATGGTATTCGAATCCGTGCTGCCATAGGACATGTACTCAGTCTTCGCCACATTCAGTCTCAGACCACCGTTTTCCAGCGTGTCCTTCCAAACGTTGACTTTGCGCTCAAGTTGGGCTTTGTTCTGGTTAACGAGGGCTATGTCATCGGCATACATCATTAGCCACGGAGGCTGGTCTTGGATGTATGCCGTAACTACATCGAGCACAACGTTAAACAAGAACGGGCTAAGAGCCGAGCCTTGGTGAACGCCAACAGATATTGGAAAGACGTTGGATTCGCCAACCGCGGTCTGGACAGAGGACACGGAATCGCGGTACATGTCTCTGATAATGTCAATATAGGCCTCGGGCACACCCTTGAAGCGAAGTGCCCACCAAATGGACTGCCGAGGAATACAGTCGAAGGCCTTCTGCAGGTCTAAAAAGGCCATATGCAGAGCTCTCCTTCTCTCCCTGTACGCTTCAGTCAAAGTCCGCAAGGCGAACACTGCGTCCATGGTGCTGTTACCCGCCCGGAAGCCGTATTGACACTCAGAGACAGTACACTCGGTACGGAGCCTTGTGTCAATTATGCGCTCGAAGAGCTTCATGGTGTGGCACATGATCTTGATACCGCGGTAGTTACTACAATCCTGTACGCTACCTTTGCCTTTGTAGATTGGAATGATCAGGCTAGATCGCCACTGGTTCGGCATTTCCTTGGTGATCAGGATGCGGTTAAATAGATCCGTCAGAAGGTCCACACCACGTGAGCCCATCGCCTTCCACACTTCAATTGGCACGTTGTCAGGCCCGGCCGATTTCCGGTTCTTCATGTAGCGAAGAGCAATGCGGGTTTCGTCGGGGGAAATAGGGGAAATAAGTCCAAGGTTAGGAGGCGGTTCGGGAGGAAGGTTATGGGGATGCTGTTTGTTTGACAGCTCCGCAAAGTATGTACACCATCTCTCCTTAACAGAGGGGGCATCGTAGAGCAGCTTACCCTCGGCGTCCCTTACACAGAGACATTTGCTAATGTCCCGTGTAGCTTTTTCCCGGGCACGCGCCAGCTTAAAAATAAGCTTCTGCCCCTCCGCAGTTTCCAGCTTGTCGTACAAGGGCGACAAACTTTTGCTGCGGGCTCTGGCTACAGCTTTTTTGCAGGCGCGCTTAGCCGCTCCATATGCCTCCCTGTCCTCCGGAGAGTTGGACCCCTGCCACTTTTTAAATAAGGCCTTCTTCTTCCGGGTCGCCCCCTGAACCCCGTCATCCCACCACCACGTCTCCTTGTCTATGGTTCTACCACCACGAGAAGTGCCAAGGACGCGCTTACCCGCAGCGGTGATTGCAGAATGCATCCTACTCCATATCTCTTGAGCGGATTCATGCGGAGCACTGATCTCGAGATGCTCGACCTCCGCAATGAAATCCGACTGCTTAGGACCATTAAGCAACCACCACTTAGTGCGGGGTTTGCGTTTCTCGACCACTTTCTTCTTTGGTACAACTGCCAAGTCCAGGACAAGGAGGCGGTGTTGAGCCGTTAAGCTCTCCCCTGGGATGACTTTGCAGTTGGTAACCTTGCCAATATGGCACCGTCGCACCAGCAGGTAATCTATTTGGGTTGAGTAGGAACCACTACGATACGTAACAAGATGCTGGGGCTTCTTCTGAAAGAATGTGTTCGCGATGGCTAGGTCAGACACAGCGCAGGTCCTGAGTATACTAACTCCCTCTGCATTTACTTGACCATAACCAAAACCACCGTGAACACGTCCGTACTCTCCAGCAAACTGACCTACGTGACCGTTGAGGTCCCCCCCAACCAAAACATCTTCGGAATTCGGAATAGCGCGCAATACGTCCTCGAACTCATCCCAGAAGGCCTCCTTTTCAGACTCACAGCAACCAGTTTGAGGAGCATAGGCGCTGACTAGGTTCGTTGCCGACCCTTCGATCAGCACCCTAACTCGCATCAACCGGTCGCTGTATCGGTTTACTTCAAGGAGTCCATCCTGAACGTCCTTAGACAGCACTACGGCCACACCGTTCCTGCCCGATGGTGATCCGGCGTACACTAGCCGGTACCCCTGCCCGATGTCACGGGACTTATTCCCCTTCCAGCGCGTCTCCTGAAGGAAGGCGCACTGGACCCGACGCTTCGCAAGTACGTCCGCGAGTTCTCTGCAACGTCCACTTAGAGAGCCAATGTTCCAGGTGGCAAAGCGGAACTTCCTTTTGGGTACTGACATCTTTAGCCGTGCCCGTACTTGACACGGTAGCCCTAGCCCACTTGTCGCAGGTTTAGGGCGATGTGCCTGCGCGTCGTTATGCGGCGACGCCCTAGCCCGAGTACCCATTCGCAACTTACTATCCATAATTATATGACTGATGTTGGTTTTATGTGGGGCGACCAGCCGTCTGACCCCCACAACCCTACGAGAGGGAAACCAGGATCGCCAGAGCCTCGTCCGTTGAACAGCAGGGTGCACCGCTAGCAGGTGAGGTTGGCTTGGGTCCTTAGGATGTAAACGGACCCCAATCACCCCGAACCCTTTCTTTAGTATGAAATATGAATCTGACAACTCGGTGTTGTGTGTGTACGAGTGTTTTATTCAGGTCATGTTGGTTAATCATTTGCATAATGAAACCAATTCAATAAGCAGTCTGCTGTGTAAAAGTATTATTTTATAATGTCAAACCGGTTATTTTTACGTAGGAAATCATTTTATGACTTCTGAGGTGGAGCGGGAGGGATTGTCAGTCATTTTTATTGACTAAAACCCACCGTATTCCTTAAGTTGCCCTTTGCGAGCGACTTTGAGGCTGAACGAAAGAGAACACTGGGACCCTGGAACGAAGGCAAAGAAGGAACAGGAGTGGGTTTTAGTCAGTAAAAGTCCGACACGCCATCCCGCTCCACCCGGAGCGCGTGAACTGATAAGTTCCCATCTTAAAAAAAAAATCCTTATACTGACAAGCCTGCCTTCTGCATTCATTCTCATCACTTGGGCGGGGAACAACAGCGACTCGACTTAACTTTCCAATAGTTTTACACAAAATCTTTATCGAACTAATTTAGTACGAACTTCACGAATACGAAATAAAAATCCGTGCAAAAGAAACGAACTACAATCAAAAGTAATCATCGTGCATCGTGAAAAGCAATTCTAAGTAAATGTATGTAGGTTGAACGTGCTTAATAGACCTCCTTGGGGGTTCCATATTGTTACTAGTGATTTGGTACCACCAAATCACCGCCAAGAGCACTAAGTGAGGTAGAAGTTTTTATATCAACTAAAGCAATGCAATAATTATATTCCATCTATTACATTTAGCATTATCAGCCTTATAATGTTCCCACTGCTGGAACTCAGGCCTCCTCTCTTGGAGAGGGAATGGGCCATAATCTACCGCGCGAGCCCATTGCAGATTGGTGGATGTCACGTGTCTTCGAATGTTTGGTTCTAGGACATTTTTCCAACAAATTCCATGTATTGTTGAGATGTAAATAAATAAATTAGTGTAAATTAATTAATTCCAAATTCATATTATAAAAAGGTTACAGGATATTTATTTATATTTAGTCTCATAGTTCGTAAAAAGAAAAAATAATACTTTTGGTTTCTTTTTGAGCTATCCGATTTCGAAATATTTTCATTGTGCATATGCTCAGAAGCAAAATTCCCTGTCAGAGTCTTGTGTTCCCTGATAGCTGATACTTGGAGGTCTGTAAGTGAGAGTGAATAGGTTATTTCTAGGCAAACGTGCTCCATCATCGAACATATCATCGCTTACCATCTCGTCAAATTGGTCACCTATCTATACTAATATAAAAAAGAGGTAAACGTAAAGTTTGTTTTTTTGTTTGTATGGGATAATCTTTGAAGATCCTGATTCGATTACATTAATTTTATGTAAAAAAAGTTACTTTTACGCGGGCAAAGCCGCGGGCGGAAGCTAGTCAATAATAATAGTAAAAAAAAAAAAAATTGTCTATTTAAATCTCGACTAACCTATTACAAGGAGGATTTTTTGTATTTTTTTAAATAAATGATCTTCCTTTTTTTATATCTTTTTTTCTTTCTTTCGTAACACGGAGCAACATAGACCATATATTTTCTACTTTCATATGGGTGAAACCGCTGGCAGAAGCTAGTTTCTTATAAAAAGCATTCCTATAAATATCTCTTTATTCCAGAGAAGTAGATACACGGTCCCTATGAGATAGATTAATATGGGATTGGACAAAAATAAAAGAGGTGCTAATGAATGGATGACGTTTATACATACAAAATTAAACTCTGTCCGCATGATTACCTATTTAATTATAGTATGGCTCATTACGTTTGGCATTAAGCTAGTTAAAACCAGTTAACTGTCGAACGTTTATATTAATTTTGTACGAACATAAATTAAATCAATTGATAATTATGATTTAAGTACCAATATTGTATTATTTCTTTTATTATAATTTTTTATTAAATGTATTTTACGGTGTATAATAAAGAGTATATAAATAAATAAATTATATTAAAGACTATAATAATCACTAGAGATTTGGCGTTATCCCAAACAAATCGGATACTTTACCAAAAACCTTTCGTGGGTATCCGAACATTTAGTTACTTTATTGTCCCGCTCTGCCTGTCAATCTTTCTACGTACCTACAGGGTGAATTTTTCATGTGAGCGCGGATAGCCAAATCCAAGGCTATAACAAATAGCGCCCATTTGGAAATATCACTCTGTAATTGAAATGTTCCTATGCTGTACCCAAAACTAATCGTATTGCAAACTGTCACTGCAGTGTATTGATTCTATGGACGACGAATTCTGCCATGTAAGATTGCAGGTATCAAACGACTTTTTCAATACACTCAAAAACAATAAGTATTTTTTTATAAACATTAATATTTCGTAAGAAGTTGTTGCCAAAAAAAAACAAATGCAGACACAAAAAAAAACCAACGCTCAAGTCATAACATCCAAATCAGTCGAGGACTTTCCTTTACACGGAAAAAAGATGCGAAGAACAAAATACACATCTCCCACTGTTATATCGTACATCGTAAGCGTAGAACGAGGCGTTTCGCTGACCAGTGCCCGCAGCAAATTGCGGGTTATCGAGAAAGTTTTTCTTTCACGCCACGGCGACTATGTTCCCTCCCGACATCCGGAGGGACCCATCGGAAAACTCCAGTGATTTGCAACTTCCGTATCTGAGGGCCCGCGAATTTTTATTAACTTTTTTTAAATTTCATCTCTGTGAAACGTTTTTAGTTTCGAATGCTTTTCCGTTTTTCGTAGATTTCGTTTTTGAATCTGGAATAACTTGAATTCGGTCGGTGGAAAATATTTAATTAAATCAAATAAAATGGAAACCATTGTTACTTAGAAAACAAAACATTTTAGATTATCCAGTTCTACAAAATTGTATTAAGGTGAATGCTTCAGGTCAGCCCGCGAAATTAAAATTTTCTTACGTTTTTTACATTTTGCAAGACTTTGGTAGGTTGTATGAAATTAAAAATACTTCAGCGACTGTAAAACATAACTAGTTATATAATTATAACTATAAAAATCATCAATACAAGTCTCTAAGCTCACCTAAGTGTCGGAACGATTTTTTCGAGGTCAAAGACGTTCCTGCAACTAAGCGAGCTTGGAAGCTTGTACTGATGATTTTTATGGTTATAATTATATAACTAGTTACGTTTTACAGCCGCTCAAGTATTTTTAACTTCATACAACCTACTACTAGCTTGCAAAATGCAAAAAACTTATGAAAATTTGAATTTCGCGGGCTGACCTGAAACATCCCCCTTAAGTATATACTTTGCTGAGTTGATTTTTTACTTGTTTGTATGTTACGATTGTATTCAAAAAGTACCGGACCGATTTTAAAAACTACTTCAACATTAAAAAAGCTATATCTTCACTGAGTTATATCGGATATGTATATTTTGTTACACGCGGGCGAAACCGCTGGCAAAAGCTAGTTCTCAATAAAATTCGACAAGAGATAAAAAAGTTTAGATAGAAACCGGAATCAATTTTAGCTGATAAATGTTAGTCCACCACAACTGAGTTTATAGCGGATTTAGTTCATTAATATTTAGATTACTCGTATTATTATTTTGACATAGGTCATTGTGTACCTACGTAAATAATTATGTTTTAATATGTAATTGATAGAGATATTAAAATGTTTTTCTGTTTTTTCGACTACACTAACTTTATTATTTGTATTTTTTCGAGTAAAATGTTTCAAACTGGCCATCTTACTATAAAATTAAAAGCTGTATTTACAAACAAAGATTTGATAGGCCTTATTACAAATTATTTGCTCAAACATCCGTGAAACTTTTAATTCGCTCATTAAATCTCATAAACAGTCCCTTCATTCATGAATTCCGAGAATTCCCAACATTATCCCCAACTTTTGGGGAACAAGGTAAGTTGTTCCCATTATGATATATCAGGGACACATGACCTCATTAATTCCTTAAGTCTAGTACGACATCTATGGGAGATTATGGGGGATTAAGGGATAGTTACACTGGTATTCCGAGCTTGGCGACGGTGAATACGCAGCGACCGCCGCTCCGTAGGGCTGTGTCGCGTAGGGTTAAGGATCACATGTTTTACGACCAACACGGCAACCCTATTTCAATTTACTTAAGTGTTACAACCTGCTTTAAATGCGGAGTAGCTGGAATTCTACTACTCAGCATGTAGGAGAATATACTTGGTTCGTTTGACGATGAACTCACAAAAGCCGGGCTTGGTTTATGTCAGAAATATAACATAATATCCCCCTTGCATTTGCCGAAGGGTTTGGTAGAGTCGTCCGACCAGTAAAAGTTGCACCCACAATAATTAAGTCTGAAGCAGTGCATAATAATAAGCATAGTCAGCCTTATAAGTTTATCTCTGCTCCCCAGCAGTCAGGCTTACTCTCTAGAGGTCATCGGCCGTAATCCACCGCGCAAGACCGGTACGGGTTGGTGGTTATCACACGTCTTCAAATTTTTGACAAGGTTATGCTTGTATCCTTCATCGTTTTGAAAACACTGATGATGAAATCTAGGTTTACACCTACGATCAAGAACTCGTAAGTCAGGGCCGTTACCACTGGGCTGCAACTCACTACTCTCAAGCAATGAGAGTCAGTATATTTCCATTAACTGGTTAAAAACTCAGGCTCCAAACTGTTTAAAAAAATTCTAAATGGAACAGCACTTTGCTGACCCTGGAATCAAACCATGGATCTAAGCCTTAACAGCAACATTTGTGACGCACTACTGTAAAATTTAATTTTCCGCTCCACAGTTTTCTTTTGACCCCATGGTGCATGGTGGGGATAACCCAAGAAGTAATATCACACTCCTTTAAACTCTCAGCTACCTACTATAAAAGATAAACCGTATTATTCGGCAGTAACCACGCCGAACATTTAAAATATTACACTCACCTTACATTGTGTAAGATAAATCTTATATTCAGGTCAAAGTGAAACTTTTCAGGTCGGTTTAAAAAAAATGCTGCTTTGACTTGTAGATTTCTTTAATTCCCCACCATTCATAGCCAACGTTAATAAAATCAGCCAACATAAGCACGAAATTTACGACTCCTAAAATAATTAAACCACTGAAATACGAACGCGGTTATGAATTTCTTTTTCTCCTGTTTTATCGTTGTCTCGGTCTTAATATTAATATTAAGAAAGGAATTACGACGCCACAGCTGCAGAAGGGTTATTATAAACTATATTTTGGAGAGGAGCGGCTGTGTATCTCCACTTTCGTAGAACCGTAATGGTTTTTATATGGACGTGGTGAAACTTAGTTCAAAAAATTTACAACAGCTCACGAATGTAGTTAAGTGAAAAGCTATTGCACTTTACACCTTGGAAATATTTTTTTAAAGATAAGTACGAAAGAAGTTGTGTACAATATTTATAATAACATCCCAGAATTTTGGAAACAGTAAAATAATCGCAAAAAAGTTACTGATTATCTTTAGGTTTTATTAGTCATTTAATAAATGTAATATTCAGACAAATTACAATTTACCTACTAACATCCTCCTGTCTCACGTTATATACTTACCTACAAAAATATTTCCGAGTTATTAATGAACGATCGGTGTTCGGCACCGCCCTGCTTAACCCCAATAAGATCCCCAACATGACGTTTGTGTTATGTAAAAACACTTTCCCACACGAATACAAATGAACCAGTCAATTGCAATTGACGCCTGCCACGGCAGAAAGCTAATATACTCGTACCCAACCCTTTTCCATTAGTAAAGTAACATGAAAGAGAACAAAAGCACCTTTACGGAGGTTTTCCGCTTACGATCGTTACTATGACACTAAAAATAGTGCAGTAGGTTGTGAAACAAAAGTACTACATTATATTCCTTTGCGAAACTCTTTAACGCCCTATTGTGGGGGAGAATAGACACGTTTATTAGTTTGTACTCTTTTATAGAGGCCTTTGTTTAAGCCACAATGGATCGCGACATTCGTACAGAGATACAAGTCGGGTGGCGGATCTTTTCATAAACCGCCTTTGAGTGGATGGGACACGGCCGTTAGCATGTGAGAAAAGCTCTAAATTTCAACAGGGCGACATCCGATGTCGGTGGATTTCTTTTGTGCCCTGACAGTTTATTACGAGAACAAAAGGATGACGTTGTTTGAACAGACCCGCTTTAGATTTTACTACGCTGATTACACATTACTCAAGATCTACTCTATTGTGACGAAGATCTGTATTCCCTTTCAATTCAAAAAGGAATTACATTTGACTGTAATTCACCCCAAGACGAATCGAATTCATCACTCACTTGATAAAATCTTACTCTCTCGCTGATAAGACATAAATGACGAATTATTTCAAATTCGCAGTCGGTTTCACTGAATGCGTTATCTCATTATGGAAATTGTTTAGTATTTTCGTATTTTCAATGTGTACTTGCTTCATTAGCTTTTATTTAGTTTGACTGTATTTGTTTAGCATTATTCAACGAAGTCAGATAACATTATTCACCCTGCTAGGCGTTTAGTGTGGCCTCATTTGAGCACATTTTCATAAATAAGGTACTTTGCTCTCCCAACGCATGTTGTTAAGTGTTGTAGGTACACGAGCGTTTAAATGGCACGTCGTGTTTAGAAAGAGGCTTTCACACATATGTATAATTAACGGCCGTGTACGTAGTTTGACTTGAGTACTCTCCTTTTTAAACAAATGTCGACCGTTTAAGTTTCCCCTTTTCCTTCAATTTTGTCCTTTTGTTTTGTACCTATTTACTCTGCATGATGTTGAAGTGGATGCTTGAGACAAGTCAATTGAACACGTGGAGCCTTGACTCCGATGTGATCGATACATAGTTCACATAAGATGTGGCCTTCTCCTTACATTGACCGTGGTATTTCCTCAATTACAAATAACACGCGTAGGCGGTCAAGTGGCTTCACTCTAAATGTTTTAGAAAGGTCTCATTTCAACGTGACCCTACTTCCTACCAGTGTTATAAATGTCCATATGTTTGAATGTACGTTATCCAATCACGTGGATTCGGTTGAAACTTTTTCCAGTACGGCCTTTTTATCTTGGCGAGTCTGAAGTTAGGCTCTGCAAATATTAGCGCTTGAAAACTCGTACAAAAATGAAGGATAAAAAAAAAATCCAATAATAGTTTTTAACAGCAATAACAACTGCAAATGCTTTTTAGGTTTCATTCATGACGGTGTGTTGAACAATCATACCAATTTTTATCTGGGTGTGAATTATTGTAACCTTTAATGTCAAAATTGACGGGGCTATTAAGAGAAATCTACGACCTCAATGTACGCAAAGCCAGTGCTAGAAGTGAGTAGAATACAACTTAATGGTCTTGGGAGACCAGCAACAAAGAAAGACAGCAAATAGTCCTCTCAGATGGATAACCTACCCGCCGTATAAAGACAGCCAGGACAGACTCGAAGCGGAAAACTACGTGCTGTGCTAACTTTAAAGTGGCCTATTTTCAGAACTAAACTGTAACATGAGGGGAATTTAGAAAAAAAAAAATGTAGGAAATGAAAAAAAATGTTACTCTTTTCACTATTTTTATCTATGTTCTTTATATGATGTTATATCCAATGGTCATCTGGTAGATATCGTTTTTTAAGTTTATGTGAAAATTATCACAGTCTGATGTACGATTATAAATTTGTTTATTTCTTTGATTCTGCGACATAGCAGTGTATCAGATAAAAATAGTCGATTCTTTTGGCTAAAATTTTATAGTTCTAGATTGAATGAGTCAGAAGCCTCATCAGTCACGCGCATCATTCCAATTTAATGTATCTATCTAGGAGATAGGGGATACTATAATAGTAATAATATTCTATAAGACGAGTAACAATGAATGTCTTTTCCCTCTAGTCTCCTGTGAGGTAAGCCTCCATCTCGTGACAGTCAGTCGGAAAGCAAGTTTTTATACTATTTTCTAATATTTCTTGTTGTATTGTGTTGTATCTTATCTAATGTTGCATCTATACTGAAGTTTGCAAGTTTGCTCTAAAAAAATATATAAAAAGGCAACGTTTATCAAGACAACCATTACGTTTCCACTAACAAGCCGCGGTTAGCGTCAGCCTTATTATTGTAAGTTTAAAATTCATGCACTAAACAGACATTTCCCGTGGGAAGAGATACTCGTAACATTCCTGGGAAGGTTCAAAGTGTCCTCAAGGCGGATCGCCAATTTCCTTTGTAAGCGCCTCAAAGTTATTAGGGAAATTGCTCTCAAAATAAATATACAGAGTGGGGAGGGGGCAGGTACATACTTTGTTTACCAGTTAAGTGTTGCCTACTTAGGTAGGGCATGAATAGTTGATGTCGAAATTGTTTCCGACCCTACAGACGAGTGTGAGTGCATGGTAGTACGTAATATGAAGGGCGAAGGTTCATATTTGTCACTATAAACATAAAATGGGTCCATGTGAACAGGCGGGCCGCGTCCTAATTCAGGGTGCTCGTTAATTATTTACTTAGATACATCTCGGACAGCCTTCGAGCCACCCAGGGCGAAACCTTTGTAATTGCTTGAACACTTTGAAATCCTAAGGACACTATTGTATTTACAACCGTGACTAAACTTAATGTACCATTTGTTTAATGAAATTATTCTGTTTAACTTTGGAAAAGTTATTTGGGTAGAGAGGTTTTCTTATGTAGAGTTTCTTTTTTGGTATGTTTTTTCTGTAGTTTAAATAGCGATTTTAGGTTTAGCTGGTAGTCTTAATTGTACAATTATGAGTATTTTTGAAAGCTTGAATCGATTTCGACACTATGAGTTAATGTACGTATATAATAAATTTTTTTAAGTAAATATTAAATTATCTCTGAAAATAGAATTGGCTCAGTACAATATGTAAATTATAAGTATCTGTAATTGTTATTCGTAAGGATTATAAAGATACTCTCACTGCATAATATTATGTTTTCGAATTCAACGCTCAAGTCTATTCATGTTACATTTCAAATATTTACACAACTGAGCAAACCGGAAATGAAAGGGAAAATACGTGCGTTACTCGCGTGTGTTCCTTTATCACGGTTTTATTTTCATGTTTCATGATACTCAAAACGGTGTCATAACTATGGAATCAGTAAGTACTATATTGGTCAAACATTCGAAAATTGAATTTGAATACGTTCGTAAGTTAGTTGATTAGATTTTTTTTTTCTGTTCCAAATTCAAAGTTTTTATGCAAGACGAACGAGTCCGCACAGTGTTGGGACACATTACGTAGTCATAAGCTAGCCACATGCGTCACACGCAACTCGAGCTGGTGCCTTGTTGTCTCATAACGTTTCAGAGCGAAAGTTAGTCTCGAGTAGTCGAGTCAGGCTCTACAGTGCACTCTACGTCTCCCCGTAGACGGTTCAAATAACACTTCCAGCTGATAGCGTCGTTAAGCTTTAACGTGTTCGTGAACACCCAGTTTGTACTTAGTTTATGTTTAGTTTTATTACGGCGTGCAGCATTCGTTACGAGCAAGCCGTGGCGGACTAACCTTGTTATAATCCTCCTACAACCATAACTCGTAAATTACACTATCAACAGTTAATAGATAGTGTCGGAGTCATAACAACATAACAAACGGGGGGATAACTAACGAGTGCTGTCATTCTCATACAGCGCGGGCCGAATTGTGTGTTGGCCGAGAGAGAATTAATGAGGGCGGGCCGGCCGCCAGTCGCACGCGCCGCGCCCGGCCCGGCCACCCCGCGGCCCGCTCGGCACCAATGAGCATCGACATTACTAATAGTAATCCTCTACTCGAAAAGAATGGACCAAAACTAAATGTGCTCATAAATCTAGACTGTTAACATACAGACAAGTAGATAACGCTCAAGTTCTTCTACAACAATACCGAGCAACTAATTCGATTATCTCTTAACAACTACACAAGCGTCGAACATTGCCGATTACAAGTAACGCTTTTGTACTCTTATGTTACCCCTACCATGTTATTTTCACAAAAACCTTTGGAATCCAAGAGATAGTTAGAGTCGGAACTCAAAAATTAGGGACCGTAATGGTAACTTAAACAAAATTAAAAATAAAATGAGGTCAACAAAAAATAAAGTGGTTTTCTAGAAAGCTGAAATGAACGCAGCAATCACATAAATAAACAAGGCGCTTTACCCTCTGGTACAGTTGATGATTCCGGGCGGGTGGTGCGCTCACTTGTTTTTTTAGGACGGACAAGAAAAAATAAATGTCTTGAATGAAAAGTTAAAGATAGCACAAACCTTTTGTAATAGGTTCACCCACTTGAAAGTTTCGCAAGTCCCATGTTTGAACTGTTACATAATGGAGTAGAGATAGATTGACAATTTTAATCACAAAGTGATTGAGTCCTTCGAGCATTATTAAGTATGAAGATCAAATAAGTGATAGCTATTCATATTTCTCGCAAAAGACGTCCTCTATCGAATAGGTCCGCGGGGGCCAGATATCGCTCAAATTGTTTCCAATATCTTTTACGAGCATTTGACACTCGGGTGAAAAATTACCAAGAGTTCCAAGCGATATTGTTATTTTCACGCTGTGTTATTTATACGGATGTAATCCCTCAAGTTTTTTGTTACAGCGATGGAAATGTTTATTTTATGGTACTCGTACTCGACGTATCGCGCATGGAAATTTTTATTCTGTACATGCAAATAGCTAGCCTTATCAGGAAGAAGATCATAACCTACAGTTTGAACTTTTTGCAGAAAGGGGTATCTTTTTCTTAATTTAAAAGTATGTGTGACGATCTTGCTAAAAATGTAATGATCTAACTATTTAAAGACGCACATATAGGCTTATTATCATAAAGATCTTTAAAATAGGCAAAGAAAAACTTATTTTTGCAAAAATGCTAACTAGCGCTTATTTCACTCTTCCTGAAAAAGCACGATTCGATTCAGGTTGACCTTGGCACTATCGGATGTAAAATAGTTCAGTGAATTATAAAACAATGTGGGAAAATTTTGTTCATAATAATCCTGCAAAGTTAATTAAGTACCATTTATTGTTTTAAAAAACCGCCAAAAATACTACCAGTAATTTAGCCGAGTCTGGAGCAAAAAATTGTGCCTGTCATTCGAACGAAATTTTGTATTTAGAACACACGCACAAACAAACATAACTGCTAAACGATGTGAAAACACGATCACACAAACACAAACACGTTTCTTCGCTGACAAACACAAACAAAACTGACGGAGGTTAACGTATACTGCCCTGCAGGTATAAATAGTGCAAATAAACTGTCTGAAAGATGTGCCCGCATAGCATACAGGTATGTCGTATAAAGGTATACCTGAAGTAGATATTTACCTACTTAAGAGCTCCGTCCAACAATCCGCAAATATTTGACTAATTCTAGAATATCCCTCGGACTACTAGAGACAAAGCGACGCCTAATCACGCTGTAGAACAAAGATGGGGTAAGTAGGTTACTCATTAACATTTCAAGTCTCGAACCTTTTGCCCCGCTTCAACCACGGTATGACCAGCCTTGCCGAACAATGGGAGATACTCAAAACTAATTTCGTTGATACTAAGGCCGACCTAGTGACGATAATGAAATAAAATGTTTCTTTTGTCTTTCGTTGGCACGGTTACAGACAGAAGATTTAGTTAAAACTTGAGTAAAATTCAACGGTTATTGTATAATTCAAACTTTTGACAAAAACATAAGTTGGAATCAGTGGATTTTGCCTACTCACTGATTTTTTAGCGTTGGTGATAATGAAAAAAAGAGTTTGTTTCTTAAGCGTTTACAAAAGTAACTAATAGTTATGATAAAATAAGTAGAAAGTATACGGTAACTATCTACAGGAAAAAAAACTGTAAACGTTTATGCCATTGAACTCCTAAACGGCCGGGCCGAATGCGATGATATGTATGCGTGTGAGTCTCTACGTGATTTAGATTCACAATCAAAACATTTAGAACAAAGTCGGTTGGCTCCGCTAGTTTATAAAAAAATCACTCATTTATTTAAGCTAAACATCTTCCATTGTCTTAAAGCCGTTCCGCATCTTCGTACAAACAGAAACAACAAGTATTACCTACCGCATAAGAATTTCAGAAGCCACTACGGAGAATTTCCGCGTTAGAGAGCCAAAATCGATTGGAACGACTTGTATTGGCGAGCGAGTCTTCCAAAATGCATGGTATGCGTTCCAATGAACATTTGTAATACCAGTTCGGCACTTTCATTGTATTGGTTAAAACTATGTGCTTCCGTTCAAACTATAGTTAATTCTGCTTCGATAGTGGTACAATTCTGCACCTAGAAGTACTGAAACTATTTTAGCAAAGCTCTTCATGGAAATGGAGACGAAGGGGGCTTATTTAATCGTCCTGCTCGTGTTGGCGCGAGATACTCGGAGCTAGCTAATGCTGTCGTGTGATTAGTTCGTCAGTGGGTAGCGAGGTCTCAGCGAGGACTAGCGGAATTAAAATATTGTCACTCATCGAGGCTTTTCGTGGAAACATAATGTATACCCTAGAGTTTTATATGACTTTACTTTTGTTTTTTTATTTCTTTACTAGATTCTGCATTCGGCTTCGCCCGCCGGAAAATAGGTTTTACCATGGTTAAAAATATGTGATTCCATTCAAACTATAGTTAATTCTGCTTCGATTAGTAATGAAACTATTTTAGCAAAGCTCTTCATGGAAATGGAGACGAAGGGGGCTTATTTAATCGTCCTGCTCGTGTTGCCGCGAGATACTCGGAGCTAGCTAATGCTGCCGTGTGATTAGCTCGTCAGTGGGTAGCGAGGTCTCAGCGAGGACTAGCGGAATTAAAATATTGTCACTCATCGAGGCTTTTCGAGGAAACATAATGTATGCTCTAGAGTTTTAAATGACTTTACTTTTGTTATTTATTTCTTTACTAGTTTCTGCATTCGGCTTCGCCTGCCTGAAAGTAGGCTTTTCCAAGGTTAAAACTATGTGCTACCGTTCAAACTATAGTTAGTTCTGCTTCGATAGCGGTACGTTTCTATACAGCCAGAAACTATTTTAGCAAAGCTCTTCATGGAAATGGAGACGAAGGGGGCTTATTTAATCGTCCTGCTCGTGTTGCCGCGAGATACTCGGAGCTAGCTAATGCTGCCGTGTGATTAGCTCGTCAGTGGGGAGCGAGGTCTCAGCGAGGACTAGCGGAATTAAAATATTGTCACTCATCCAGGCTTTTCGTGGAAACATAATTTACTCTCGTGTGAGTTTGTCGTTATGACTTACACTTCTAAAGGATTGGCCAGAAGTGGTTTTGTCCTGCAGTGGGACGCAACAGGCTCATAATAACAATAGAGTTTTAAATGACTTTTTACTTTTGTCATTCACTTATTTATTTATTGGCCTTTCTACATATGTTACACTGTACAATCTATTATAAAATATAATTATGAGACATACTATTATAGAACCGTTTACAATATTATACAATAGACACAGCATGTATGAACAATATTAAAACAAAAACGGTTGTACAATTATTATCTCGCGTTGCGTTATTCCATGCTGTTAGTTATTTTTGAAGAACTAGGTGCTTCAATGAATTTTAAAATATATGCGCAGTAAGTATCTATACTGTCATCGCAATTATTTAGAAGCCTACAAAGTCTTAGGATCGAGAAGTTAGGCAATGAAATAGTTTTTGAAATAGAGGACGTACTATAGTGTGGCCATTAGTGCTGTGCACTGCCTGAGGTATGCGCGGCGAGGTGGGAGGCGAAGAAAAAAGTGCATGAGTTCACATGAGATCGATACATGTCGGACAGATCTTACGATTTCAGTGTGCATTTCTAAAGCAAGACTTGGGGCGGGACGACGGTCGGAGGCTATCTGTAATATATTATACTTACTTAGTTGATTAAAATATAACCCAAATATACTCCTATTTTATTAAAAATGTGCAGGTGACAAATAAGAACTAAACTTATAATTCAAAGCAGGACTTTTTTATATTAACAAACAATTATATATTTTAACGAAAGTTATTCTGACATAGATTCCGTTTCAACTTCATCTTCGATTTCGTCATCATCTTCATCTTCCACTTCGCCACCGGAACTTGAATCAGAGTCTTGCAAATTTATTATGAATGAATCGATAACATTATCGAACCTACTATCGCGACTCCAGTAATCGTTTTCATTTTTCTGGACATGATCGTCGCATCTCTGCCATTTTTCCGCCGTGAATTCCGAAAACAATTTATCCAATAAGATTATTTTTTCGTCTAGAGAAGAATTAATATAGTTTTGGGCTATGTTGTTTTTAATATCAGCCCAGACCAACTCAATTGGATTTAAATCCGGATGGTACGGAGGTAAACGCAGAACAGTGTGTCCACTGGCTTTCAGGAGTTCGTCAATTCTATACACGGGTTCTTTTTGTGTATTTTTGATAAGAAGTAGCAGTTGAGCCTTTGTCATGGTTCCTGAAAATTCTACATTATGGCGTAGCAACCAGTTCTGCATTTCACTTTTGAGGCTTGATATAGTTGGTTTCTTCTCAACCTGAACGCTGTGGTAAGACGCGTTGTCCATTACAACTACAGAATTCGGCAGCAACTTATCTTTTAACTTTTCATCTACCCACTTATAAAAAGTAGGTCCGCTCATATCTCCATGATAGTCACCGGTTCTAGCATCTGATTTGAATATAGTCAATGCATCATCCAATAAGCCATTTCGACAACCAGCGTGAAGAATTACCAATCGCCGTCCTTTCCCAATATCAGCATGAATTCCGGGTTCTGACGATGATTGCCAACATTTGCTGGCATGGTGACCGGCGTTGATGTATGTTTCATCAAGAAAATATATGTTGCGGTTTTGCGTTCTGTAATTTCTGATTTGTGTTAGATATTTTTTCCGCCACACTGTAATATTAGGCTGCTCTATAAGAAGAAGTCTCTTTGATTTGCATTTTTTGAAACGGTAGCCCATTTTGTGTAAAAGCTGTCTTAAATATTCCCGTCCACAAGTCAATATGCCATCCTTTCTCAAACTTGATAGTAACTTACGGACACTTGGTATTTTTTTGTCAACTTCGTAAAACTGATGAATTTTTCTTCTGATAACTCCAAGGTCAAAATCATCCACAACGTGTTTTTTCTTTAGAACTTTTGGTTTTTTTGGAAATTGAAATTTTAATTGGCTTGAATTTTCAATTGATAAATAACCCGCAGAAATCACATTATGCACGGTTCTTTTGCTGTACCCCGTAGCCTCCGCAACGATTTTGGCAATATTCACATCATTTTTAAATTCAAAGCTTTCTTTGTCTGCTTTTCTTTTCATAAAATATTCAGCCACCTTAAAAATGGCAGTCTTTATATCACGAGATAACGCACGACCCATCTTTGAATATTTATCCCATGTGCGTCTGACATAGACAGTCCGATACAGATAACACTACCTGCCGCCACGAGCGTTGACGGCGCACTGACAGAGCGCAGCAGTCAATTCTCCCCCCCGTCTCGCCGCGCACATACCTCAGGGAGTGCACAGCACTAATGGCTACACTATAGTTGGATAGTATGGCGAGGATAGTTAGAATAGAATAGAGCAGGTAGGTGGTGGTGTAGGTAGTTGTGAGATAGGCTAAAATGAAATTTACATAACAACACAATCATGTCAAAGGATCATCATTTCACCAATCACAACACAATATCAAATTACCGATTTACTGATCAGAGACTCAATCAGGTGTTCGTTATTCGCGTGTCAATGCTAAAATCTGAATATCCCCTTATAATCTAATTTCCGACCATTTTAAACAACGACTGATGCCGAAACAGCCAAAGAGAAGAATAAATACATTTAGAGAACGAAGTCTTTTGTTAATCAGATAGCCCCTACCTTAAACACATCTTTAAATCTACTTAAGAAGGTTAAAGCAAGTTAATGAAGGCACCTGAATTAAATAAATGTATTTAAAATCTCGGCTCCACCAAAATAAATAGGTACATTCGAGTTGTTTTAAGGTTACTTTGAAATATATTTCATTTTGACAAGATTGTTCCTTTAAGGGCACATCGCGTTGGCTATAAAATGGTTGTAAAAAGACAAAAGCTTCAGTTCTCAGCAGAAAGGTTGTGCCTTTTCCTGCCTTGAGGTTTTGCATAGAAATATGAACCTGTTAAATTTTGTCACTGAACGCACTCAGAGTGATGACTCGTAACTAGTGATGGGCCGACGAGGGCTTTGACGACTAGTGGACTAGACGGCTAGTTAATGCTCAAGTGGCCAACTATTAGCTTAATGTGTTCATGTATTTTTAATAGTAAATATTATAGTTTTTCGTCTCTTTTGCTTCAAAAAATAATTTTCAAAGATACGTACTTGGTATCTTATTGTAGTTATAGACGAACAGTCGGCGACTTGTTGGTATATTTCATCGTTAGTCCATTTCAATTTTCAATTTCGGCAAGTCCGCCTTTGTACCTTTATGTGCATGAAGTATTAAATAAATAAAATAAATGTTTTGTTTTTGATGGTTTTTGATATTGACGTAAAACAAACACATTGAAGTTTGATTAATCTAAGTATTGACAAATTAAAATTTTATGGTAAGCACTGTTTGTTTAATTGCTAAACAAACGGTTAAGTTTTTTTTAAATACAAAAGTGCTGTAAGCATAGCCATATATTTCTTGTACTTACTTCAGTAAAAGCCGACTAATACATATTTGAGGCCGACTAGTCGCCTACTAGTCCGTCCAACCCTACTCGTAACTCGTAAGGTGAGGGCCTCATCTGCATATTAACAGGTAGACTACCCGTGTAGTCCTTAATCCAAGCTCGCAGGTGACGAGCCCCCGCCAAATTGATATTTTATACTTGCAATTACACGGCGATCCATTTACATCGCACCGCCGACCTCAGGCTGGCAACACGAAAAATGGCGGGAATTTACGTAATTTAATTAGTTAGGTTTTGATTTAATATTACACGCGTTAAGATTGTTGTGTTACTCCTTAAAACAAGGCTCATCTAGAGATATGCTTTTTCTTTTCATACCGTCGACGGTTTTGCTGTGTTCTTCTTGATTCTCTCTAAAAACACAGAATCTAGAGTTTTTCTAGAGAACCAAGTAGAATCTGTATTTTTACTGTAATTAGAAATATTAAAAACTAGCTTCTGCCAGAGGTGTTGCTTGTGTGACATTATAAAATTGTCCCAAAGGAAAATACCTAGAAGGTAGCATATCTCCTATTCCAGGAAATAGTCTACACTTTAGCAAGTTTCATTGAAATCCGTGCGAGCGTGAAGAATTAACAAACACGAATTATACACACTCACAAACTTTCACCTGTATAATATTTCTATGAATTATGATACTACATTAAATAAAAAAAATATACATAAAATAGCTTTATTATTCTGCTCGCTTGTACCAAGAGAAAAACGCCTGGAGAGATCACAAACAAACTACACAACAAAAATATATGAAAAATGTTTCATAGTACAATAATAATTACTTATTCAGTTTTTATATAACTGTTCTATTAGGTAACATGAAAATGTGAGGACTTTGAGAAAATTGTACCACTCACTGTAGAATTGTAGATAGTTTAGCTACACTGTGTCTGTAGTCAGGGTTGAAATTTCCAACGAATAATAGTTCCGAAGCCAACGAAATATTTAACAAAGCCAAGCCGAATGGTTTAATTATGATGGTAGATGATACCAGTTCCTGACCTAACAATGAGCAATATGAGCATGCTGCTACAATCATTAAAGCTTCCTAACGAATCCCGCTCATCCTCCATACACCATAATTCAAATCCTGCAGCAAATGTAGTGCGTGCACTACCAAAGATATAAATCCTATTTACAACGACCTCTGAGGCGCAATACACTTCGGTGGAAAAGTTCCAACAGTCAAATCCGATTTATAGAACCGAGTAGGGTTTCATTTACATTAGCAGATTATTCTGCCAATATACTGCATGCGGGAAATTGTGTTCTGAAAAAAAAAAACATTTCTTCTGTTACCTTTTACGACTAATTTACTGGCATGATCCGAAATGCGAAATGCGAGAGGATTTTTTTCCGATCGCTCCGAACAATTGGTTTGTCATGTCATTCCCATTTCAACATGTATTTTATTTATTTTAAGCTATGTTCTGCTAGCGGTTTCTGCCAGAGAATTATCTGCAGTGTACGTAGATACTCCCAAGGTAATCTATATACTATTCTAGAACATAGCGTAACTGTTCGTCAATTATCAACCAAACAGGTTCAGGCATTTGAGTTGGACTAGTAACGATCATCATCAATGATGCACTCGTCGAGTTTAAGGTACTCCAAAGTCTTGAGCACCGTTTACATTTCGAGGACTGAGCATTGGAATTGTAAAATTTAACTCCGCCAAGCCCGTTCGATCATCGGACCACTAGAAGTACGTTGCTCCACCGATAAATGGCGCACATTCTACCCATGCGTACGAAATGTTTTGGGAATACATTTACAGCTAAGGAATGGAATCCTGCCGGATCTGGTTTCCTGATAGTTACAACCTAGGGATCTTTAAAGCAAGAGCACAAAATCGTTTACCATCAGGTGAAATTACCGCTATTTCAAGGAAAACGCGAGCCTATCTAAATTAAAAACACACATACTAACTTTCGTTATTATAATATTAGTGTGGTTATATAAAATAAAAAGTTGTTTTTTGTTTTATTGCCTGGTTTTTGTCGGAATTTGATGAGAGCAAAAAGAACGAGGATGGTGCTACGTACGATTACCAGTGACTGCGCGTAGCAGTGCTACGCGGTTGCTACGAAATCGAACACAAAACCTTAAGCTCATTAATTCATGAATCCCCGACCGGTCCTATGAGACCGCGCTGTTATTGTTTTACAATTGTGTCTCGTTTTGCGGGTATGTGATAGGTTAAACACCACGCCATAATATTATTATAGCATACAGGCATACATTTATTTAGAACACGCTATAAAGGGTGTAAAAAGACCCTTAACGAAAACGAAAACCCCATATTCTACACATCACTGGGATACTTTTTTTCTTCTAGGACATACCTGGGAAATCACTGGTTCTGGAGATATTGAAGGTCAAAGTCAACATTTTTTTTCCTTTTTTTTTTCAAAATCGTGTTCCAAGTATCATTAGTAAACTTTCTTCTGAACAAACATTATCAAAATTATCAATTTTTCATAACAAAATATGCATTTGAAGTTAGAAAAATGCAACGAAAACTAAACACAACGAGCGCCTCACACACACAAGCGTGCGGTCGGTTCAACAACCAAGCGCGAGCGGCCGAACTCTCAGCTGAACGAAATTATTATTAATTAATTATTTTTTAAAGATGAAAAAAAAAAGTTTTTTCCCAGCAATAATTTTTGGTCAGAGTTGCTTAATTACATGTACCAAATGTGTAGTTATCGGCTTTGTGATCGGTCTTTTTACACCCTGTATATTAGCGTAGTGTAAAATGAGCTAAAACCTACCCCTTTGTAAATCCTTGTCAGTTTAAATTTAATTTCTACAAAACCGTTTGTAAACAGTCTTTAATTCAGAAATCGTAATAAAAAACTTACATTCTGTATTTTTATTCAAGCATCTAAATAAATCAGTTCAAGCCGTTATCCTGTGCAACTTAGTCCGGTACGTTCGTGGACAAACAGCTTTTAAGTTTTTAATACATCCGCCTTTTAGAGTTAACTAAGTGTAAACTGGGTGCTACTTAACTATATGTTCCTGTTTTACTGCAAAATATTATGTAAAGCTTATTTCATAGTGGGTTGAACAACCAGGACTTTGCATTACTTATAGGGAAATGATAGTTGATTTATTTAGACTTTACGCAGGTAAAGAGAGTCATAACTCTACAGCCATTTTTTTGAGTTTGTCAAATTATTAAATAACGTCTCCCTCTTTGGTCAAACGGCTGAACGGACTTGGATGAAATTTTACATAGTGGTAGATCATTTCCAGAAACTTTCTATCCCGGGAGTATGTTTCCTTGGGACTATTAGCTACATTTACGCAGGGGAAGTTGCTGACAGAAATTAGTTATTATTATAAAGGTGGAAGTTTGTATCTATGTATTTGTTTGTTACTTCTTCACGATTAAACGGCAGAGCACACTTCGATGATTTTTGTTACATGGGTAGGCCAAATCCGGGGATAGCATAAGAGACAATTTTTATCCTGGAAATTTCTACTAACACGCAGGCAAAGCAACTGTTAAAAGCTAGTATCAAATAAATATAAAAACAAAAGCAATTCCAAGCATCTTTTATATTCCTAACTATTATAATACTTAGGTACTTTACGAGAGACTTCCCTCATAAGTAGCTAATATGGGAAAGTTAGAAGCTATTATTTATCACGGTGGGTGGTGAATCTGTTGCCTGCGCGCCAACTCCGGCCCATATTTTCATTCGGAGGAGACATGATTTCACAGCGACAGTAACACAATGTAGTCAATTTACTTCAGTCCCGACTAAAAGTTTCCTCGGCTCTGTCAAAGTTGTGATTGCCTTGTTTTCCATTTCGCTTGTAGAAAGATGACAAATAAAACTTGAATCCGCCTAGTGCATCCGGCTCTGTTTACCTTAGTGCAGCTCGGACGAAGCCGTGATTCACTTGAATTAACTTGTAGAAGAACAATATATTTATTTATTTATTTAAACTTCATGTACGAAGTAACTAAGGAACGGGGGAGTTTAGTCAGTAAGAGTCTGACACGCCCTCCCACTCTACGCAAGAGCGGAAGAAATCATTTTGATGCTTCCCCTACCTAAAAAAAAAAGTACAGTAGCGGTGCATAGGCAGACTTAATACAACATGGCATTCTCTACCAGTCAACCTTTGGGTTAAAAGACAATACTGTGGTAGGTTTGCACAAGAAATAAATACAATACTGTTTATAAATTTCCGCCGTGGACCACTCAGGCTCAGACCAGCAATTAATAAAGATAGTATACCGTTAACCTTGTACAGCACCATAAATGACGTAACCATATAATAATGTGTCCCCATGGCATCTCCGAGGTGAATTTCCTCGTCCCGAACATAAACACATACATCCGGAGACAACGTGTATTTGAAGGCATTTTCGCTTTCCTTTTGTTGAAATTGTATCGTAGGTAATTTTCATATAAGCGCAGTAATGCGCCGGTAATGGTCCATAACAGAAAGCTCGCAATATATAGCGGCCGTCCCTCACCCCCCCCCCCCTCGTGCACCCCCTACCCCACCCCGCGGCCGGCCCACATGTTGTACAGCACCGCCACCACACCACACACTAACAGAAACAAAATGTTCAAACTATTCAGGATTTATTACTAGATATTCAACAAACCATTCAGACTGGAATGTAGCAAAATATCGAGCAAACAAGCGCTGAGTTGACAGTGGCCGCTGCAAATAAAACAAAGCCCAACATATCGTAAAACAATATTTCATGTACTTTTTGCGACTCATTTTGTTACACAACATACATTTATATTTTAACAACAATTTAATAATTTAACGGCTCGCCAGAAGTTATCACGGCCATATTAAATCTTTGACGTTACGAAATAATAAAATACAAGCGTAAAAAAGATAAATCTGTAGGTAATATAATAAAATAGCGGCGTGGAAAAAATTAAATTAAATCTTGTTACGAAACGCGTCCAAAATATGCTCGGGTACGCGCCCAGCGAGTGCTTTCTTTTAAATATCTCCAATGGCGAATTTTTAACATTAGCTCTGTTATTTTTAGCAGCATTTTTTTGCTGACGTCGAAAATTTCATGTTTTTTCAAGTTAACTTTATTTTAGCTAGATAATTTTCTAGCCTTCCTAGCCTTTTTTTGCTAGCTAAGTGCCCGCCTGGCCTTTTCCTAACACAGTTGGGATTAGCTTCCAGTTAAACCGTATGCTGATACCAGATTTTTACATGGAAAGGTTACCTATCTGATCTCCACAACCCAGTAATTGGGTAACACAATGCCTTCGGCAAGACTGGTGTGCTATTCCTTGGCTTGTGAGTATAAAGACTGTCAAAGAGCTACGAATAATAGCAGAAACCGACGGATTTACGTGCTTTCTGAGATATAAAGGAATCATTATATGTCAAAATGGTCATCCATCCACAGACCAAACTAAGCCGCGAATTCCTACACGGCACAGGTAACAGTATTCCTATAAATATTGCTCATTCGGATAGTATATCAATATCCGCAGAAAAACCTCAACTCAATTATTCTTGATCACTACCTCATTCAATAGTTCTAGAGCTTTACACTGCAAGGGGTTTAGAAATAATCGAAGTATATCCTGCAGCTGAAGGTTCCTTTCTTCATTCAATTTGCATCTCGATAAGAAAGCCAAGTTTAAAATCAACAAAAGAGTTCAAATACCTACCCAAATAGGTAATTGGTGCACAATACACGTTTACCGTAAGTAGGTACAGATTGCTTGGAGAGACTTAAGCCGTGGACGATGTAGGAGAACAATGCAAGCCCCAAGCCCGGCGTGGACAAACCGTAATCCTATTTGGTGTGCAGAGCTTGGCTCGGCAGGCGGCGGGCGCCGCGCGGGCGATGGACAAACAATAACTCCAGCTCACACCTCTTGCAAACCACCAGAATTAACTGGAATCACGAGGGAATTACGCAGACGGAATTCTCTTGTACCGCTCGGAAATTCCTTTAAGAATTGCTAATAGTGCAGACAGAACGCTTCATATTACGAAGTATTTATGTGTATGCATACAAAGTTCAGTTATTCTGCTGTTAATTAGGAACGTCTTTAGTTCTTGGTACAACTTATTGTGTTTTTGGTAACAATAAAAACGTTTGTTTGAATACAGAACAAAGCGTATTCATGTCTGAATTTAATTAAACTATTATTTTATTTTACTATAGTTTAAAACTTGAGCAAACTACAGTACACCAGTGGGGTGCACTATATTTTCTCAGTTTGGTCAACAATTCCTGTAGTTTTTAATTCCTAGTAAGTTCACTTCAATCACATTTCCGATTCAAAGTGATCTAAACACCGCTTCAAAGCAGACTATTATGAAGTAATCAACTTTCAATCGAATGAAAATTGAATTCATTAAACGCTGTATCGCCCACTTATAATTCAATACTGGACAGATTGAACAATTAAAAACAAATAGAGTATTTAAAATTCGACGCAGACAGAATATTTTAAAACGTTGAAGTTTTCGAACATGAAATCGCCTGATCGTTGTATCACCTAATAGGATTTTCAGGTTAAATGTACATGGAAAACGCTGCTAAATGTTTTAAATTAATGATTAATTAAACGGTACAGCAGCTCTCGTTCTTAACAGAAGCTTATACGATTTTGAAACGGTCTTAAAACATCATAAACACGTTCAAAACTACAGTAGTAAACACACGTAGTCATAAAACCAAATCTGTATGCATCTGCTCTAGATCAAAGAGAAGCTCACCGCCTCTCATCGATTAGTCTGAACAGACCACTGAAATATTAAAGAAGGCAGAACTAAACCACGTACAGATTAATTTCCAACTAGCTCCGTACATGTGAATCGTTACGGGTTCGAGGTACTTGTTGAGTGAAATATTCAAGGTGAGGGTGTCCCGTCGGTAAGCAAACTCGGGACGGTGACGTGTTGCCCCGACGAGATAACTACTGCCCGTCTATGGCCTTCTCTAATTAATTATTTGGTAACATGGACACACTTGTCCTTTAGTCATTATGCGGAATTACCTTAAGCGCGCATGTTTGATTGTGAAACATGTGGGATGTCATTAAATCACGAATTTCTATTTTACGAGAATAATGCTTAATACATTTTAAACATGGGTCAATGTTTTTATGAAGTTTGGAACTTTGGAACCTGCGACAGTTAATATTGTTGTGTATGCCTCATTGGTGATTTTTAGATTACTTTCCTATAAATTATCTTGGATTTATATTTCTAATTTAATTATTAAGTTGTATGAAACGATAAACTGTACAATACAACTAAAATTACAAATCAAGTGTTATTAAATTTCTAAAATGTTCTAATTAATATTAAAACAGCTCGACTCCATAACAATTGATTATATAGTGGACTATAATATTGTGAGATAATTTATATCAAAATATGGCGGGATACTATTTATTTGAATAAAAGTGTCGAAACATAGGACGACACGACTTTGCTACGGGCCAATTGTTATACAACTATTTATAATATACCCTACAGAGATCCTATGTCTGCTTACAGTATAAAGTTGCTGAATGTGAAGAACGTACACGTGGAGTAGAAGCTTTGTTCAAATTATAATAACAGTCAAGATATTCTGAAAGATCGACTGCCACGGCTCACGAAAGTTATTTGATATTATATCTTAATTATTGCTAATGGTTGTATTGATTCTGCGTATGTGTCGTGTTGTGGCCTTTGGTTCTACTTTCTACAAACGTGTTATAATGCGCTATGCTTTGACTTTGACTTTGAATGATAATTTATGGTATCGTAAAATGTTTCGATAAATTACTACGAAGGAGCTACCAAGTTTCTTGCCCTATTTCTACATAAATACCTAGTTTTATAACAGGAAATTAGATATTTGACTAATTAAGAAGCCCATTTGAAACAAATATCTATGTATACTTATGCTTGATCGTGACTTTCTGTTGTGACTTTTCTTTACACGCTACATTGAGAGGAAGCTCCATTAAATAAACAGCAACTATTAAGACATCAAAAGCTTGTATGTAAGCATGATTGATTTCTAAATAATAATTGATATACTCCTGTTTATACATACTCGTATAGTATACCTCCATACTGCTAATACGCTAAAAGTTATCATTAGGTAAGACAAGATAAACTTTATTGATATTGTCTTGTTAGACAACTATTTCGTAATATCGTCAAGGATTAAAAATATAGGTAGGTTGTATATCCAATAGCTAACTAAAATTATTATGTCAATGTTTAACAAAGTAATTTAGGGTATAATTGAATGTTGCTCAATCCAACTATTTCTACTATCAGTAAACATCATATTTCAAGTTAACTCATGTGTATACAGCCGTGACACAGCATTTTCGAGTCACAGAACGTTTTTATAAAATATAATGTGATGATAGGTCGTTAACCCTTCGCTTAAAAGCACCACAATTGCCCCATTTGTTAACTCTTACATTTATGAACAATACGGCGAGTGGGTAATGATAATGACTCTATTTTGTTTTTCTTTTTAAAGCAATACGTTTATGTGTGTAAGCCGTTTCAGGTGGTTCCCTAGAAGAAATACGGTAGCCATTAACATCTGAAAGGCGACTAAGCATTCGAATCATAATAAAGGGTCGGGAAGAGAAACATGGTCTTTCTGCTTGGCGTATTCTGTAATTGGTCTGTTCATCTTGACACTTTGATCTTTCATTGTTATAACGATATTGTGAGGTCAGTTGTGCAGTAGGCAGAACGGTTACGGTTACGAGCTCGTGTGATGCAAATATACTGAAAGCCAATTCCGTAGACAGTCTGCATACGCACAAACGCTCGCACACAAATTCCTCGACAGCGTTGTATTCGTGGACAGCACTAAAATGCCAATAACAGTTATTTAGGCACAATCATACCGTCCATATCATCCAACCTATTTAGTTCACGCATCGTCGATATAAAGACTACCTACTTACTAATTAATAGCTGGATCACATCGCTTGATTGAGTACAACAAAAGAAACGTTTTTATTTGAGATGTACCTGTCTTATAGTAATTTATGGAAATGTCTTATTGAATGTGCCAGCACTTTAAGAAATGGATGTTCTTCATTTGTCAATGTCATGATCCTATTTTTCACAGAAATAGATGATTCTACCACTATTCCTTTGCCGTCATAACACGTTGTGTGTCTAATTCCAAATAAGTACCTAATCTAATAATATAAAATTAAAAAATGCTGGAATTTTAATCTAATTTCCATGAGGTGTCTTATTTGCTTCAAAGTATGAATTCAATGCTTTCTTTGAGATATTAAAATTTTATTTGGGTTGATATTGTCTGTTTCGGAATGTGAAAATTAATTTAAATTATTCGTTGAATTAATTTATTTTGCATTAAAAGATTTCACTTTGTTTAAAGCAAGTGCTTATTAACTTTTATTCATAATTAAAATAATTGCTAATCAATGCTGGAATGTATAAGACTAACTGAAAACTCACAGCGATTGATCTTATTTTATTACAATCTATATGCGTATATAATTGCGAATTAATGTCGCTTCGGATATTGACAAATGCGGCACCTACAAAGAAAAAATCACCGCTTTTATTTCCGACTGAGGTAACCGCAAACGCTCGAGTAACAGGTAAAACATTATTTATTTAAGTACCTACGGAATGAACATATTTACTCGCTGGTATTTATATTGGTACGAAATGTTTCCGTACACATCAATCGGAGAAAACTGAGGGTTTTCTTGTATTTTTAAAGAACGTTCGCATTCGCGTGGCAGTAACAATCTGTAAAAAACACCTAACCTAACCACCTGAGATTTTTTTTAATTGTTAAACTAGTACTTAACCGCGATCTCATCTGATGACCTTGAAGACACTTCAATTACAGTCGAGATTGGGATGATATTTCGACTTGATTTTGAACGTTATCTATGTACGAGATTCCTTTATTCAATTTTCTTGGAAAAAATCTGTACAAATTAGCGAGTATATAGGTATTTTCGTATTTCTTTGATGTACTCCTCACACAGTTGACTGAGGGAACGCAGCTGCTGTAGACTACAAATCATTAATTTCAGGGACCGTTTTAGAAATGGGACTTATCGATAAAATTGGCGAAAATCACGATTCATCACTAAGGCCTTTTTTGAGGTATCATCAAATATAATATCTTGTCCAACTCTGGATGGAACGAAAGGCCGTGTCAGACTTTTAATGACTAAAAACCTACCTGTGTCCTTAAGTTACGATTTGCGATCTAAGACCATAGTAAGTTCTCCGACGAAGTAAAATTTTTCGAACAGATTGTCGACCTTTCAAAACGAAAGAACGCTAATAGACTAGGTGTCTACATAATATTTCCTATTTTATAGTCAAAATGACTGTCTTACTCGTGTATTATTTTACACAAACAATGCATTCACAAACGGAATGCACAGGAATATGGTCGGGCGCTGAGAAATAAGATGAATAATGTCACTGATGTTACCGCCGGTTCCGTTGCTATTTTGAGTACCTATTTGCCATATACGTGTTCTATGTAACAAATAATGCAATACATTCTAAACAGTGCAATCTAGAGGTTCACACAACTCGACAAAATGTACGAAGCTATAAACTATGATATCCATCGGCTCGCACTGGGCCCACGTGGTGGATTACGGCCCATTCCCTCTCCTAGAGAGAAGGCCTGAGTCCCAACAGTGGGAACTTTACAAGGCTGATGTGATGCCATGCTATAAATATGATGAGCCAGATTTTACAGGAAACAATGGATTGTGTGAACAAATATATGGCTAGAAAGGAGGTGGCAGCAAATAGAGATGTATTAGATAATATAGAGATGTATTATAAAGACATGTAGCGCCGACCCCTAATATATTTTTATCAGGGCAGGAGGATGATGATCTACTATACAGTGGTACTCAACCTGAAATTCGCGGGCCACTGGAGTACGCACATATGGCATGCGAAAAGTTTGACAAGTTTGGTTTTAATCAGTTGACAAGTTACGAGTGTGATTAACTTATCGACTGATTTAAATAAAATATCAATAGTACTTATTAGATTTTGACAATGTCTCGTTACTTTCGTTTATGTGTGCTACAAGTTTTATATTTATGATACAACTTTTCATTTTAGATTAACATATTCAAATTTTCTTCTTAACTTCTGGTCCCAGCTAACAACATAGAAACCAAAATAACACACAATAAAAAAAGTTGAGAACCACTAATCTAGTTCTAACTAATCTTGCTACAAATAAGTGGTTTTAGTCTAAATATTCTTCTAGTTTAAATATCCTCCATCAATCTCAACTCCAGTCGTCTACTTAACGTAAAATAATAGAGAAACCAGTACACCATCATTCTTCATCGAATTATTGAAAAACATAAAATATAAAATCCGTACTAAATATTTGGCAAGTTTTTCCTAAGAATTTGATATCAAATAAAAGTGTCAGAAATAGGAAATTCAAGCTCAAGGAATTTTATTTAACATTTTTGCCCGAAAATTTCCCGTGCTCACGATCTCGTAAATAAACGGCCAAAAAAATATGAAAAAACGTAATAAGAGCTAAGATGAAAGCAACGATGCAGGCGTGTTATGTTCTTACCCATACCCACTCGTTCTAGGTTCACATATGTGTGTACAACCCTGAGGTGTATGATTTAAGGCCTCGGATGGGGCTCAGTGGCCAGATGAGCGTAACTCACCAGGCTTTATTTACGCTACTCAAAGTTACTTGCTGAAATTACGTTTCCGTCAAAAGGAGGAAGATACACAGCTCCATAATTTTCCTAGAAATGAATCCTCGTGAAACCAAAAATTTAAGTCAAACGTGCAATAGCTTAATTGTAACATAATAGGCATAACTGCCTGTATAAACTACATACGTGTAAAAGGCTCTTACTCAGTATACGTAGAGTTAATAAGGACTCTGAAATCTTAATTTTAATGTCACTCCCAAAAACACAAATTATATTCGTTAGTTCCATTCAATTTCGTCTAGCTTTAGACTACATAATTCCAACATTGTTAAGCTTTCTGATTGAACTTTGTGTAAAAATTAAAATAGAATAACTTAAGAAACATAAACATGGAAAAAGGTACCGCAGAGAGTCGATACGACGACTGTTTTTCATAGTAGGTACTTCGTTCTTTAGGTAATTCGCACTATTAATTCGTACGCGTCGCGTCTTAGGAAGCTTTAAGAACAAAAAAATCTAAGTGGGGAATATCATAAAAAAGAAATACTGAATGTATTCTTTACTGTGCTGGTTTTCTTAGTCTGTCGTCTATCAGTCTACTCATAAAAAATAAAATAATTCACAAGTTAAACATGTATCGCGAAGCACAAAGACCAAGCCGATTGTTTCAGGTACATCTCGCAGTAAGTACCTACGTCGTGACTGCGTTCACACAAATACGTACGACCATGTCCAAGTCCAATGGTCCCCCATGTAATTCGCGTCTTAGGAAGCTTTAAGAACATTAAAGTCTACGTGGGGAATATCATAAAAAGAAATACTGAATGTTGTCACAGTGCCGATTTTCTTAGTCTGTCGTCTATCAGTCTACTCATAAAAATAAAATAAAATAATTCACAAACATGTATCACAAAGAACAAAGACCAAACCGATTGTTTCAGGTACATCTCACATTAAGTACCTACGCCGTGCCTGAGTTCACACAAATACGTACGAGCATGTCCGAGTCCAATGGTCCCCCATGTATCGGAGCGAACGTGCTCTCCTTGCGCTTGCTGGCATCTTGGTCACGCAATATAGCAACACAAGATACGGCAAATACTCAACGTTGCTCTGAAATACTCTGTGTCTTAGTTTATTTGTATATTGTTAGGAACACCCACGACTTCACTATATACAAATGATTTTCGTTTAATTATGCAGTTCTTTAGTTCTTTACAGTTATGTCAGTTAGGTACAGGTGTACACAGCTTGTACAATTTAACAATAAATATTTTTTATAAGTATTAGTTATAATTAATTAATTATATTAAAAAAATACAACACAAATTGCTTAAAAAGGTTAAATATGATTCTAGTGATTAAAATTGATTATAACAATAATTAAAATAACGTTAGTTGAGAGTTGACTACAAACCAATTTCAGGCAATGTTTGTAAGAGTTTAGTTTTACTATCACAGAATAAGTCAACCTGAGTATTTATAGAGGATGACCATGTGAGGGTCAATTCGCACCGAATTGGCAGCGGTCGGCAGCGACTCGAAGAGGCTGGCGGATCCGGCCGCAGTCGATCGCTAGCCGGACCCCTAACAAGACGCGCGCGGCCGCTTGACTGCTCGCTTTAAGAACCTTTCAAGCGATACGGATCTTCTAAAGATGTAGATAAAGTTTAAAATTAAGTCTGTTAAGCAACGCTTGCTTAGGTTGGTCTGTGGATGGGTGATCATCTTAACATACCGAGTATTCTTCGTGCCTCGGAAAGCACGCTAAGCCGTAGGCCCCGGCTGTCATTTGTTGATCTTTGGCAGTCATTACGGATAGTCAGAAGCCAATAAATCTTACTCCAGTTTTACCATAAAGTACCTTGTTACCCCAATTTAATGGGTTGTGAGGTCTGGTAGGCAGCCGCTCCTCGTAACAATTCTGGTACTCAGCTAAATCCGGCTTGACTGGAAGCTGACCCCAATATAGTTGGGAAAAGGCTAGGTTTAATTTTAAAGTTTATCATCAAAATTAAGACACACTGAAAGTGTTCACTACGTCGCTGCCAGCCGCTGCCGTTGCGGTATGAATCGGCCTTTAGTTACAGCCATCAATTTCGGTTTAATGGAGCTGATCGACCAAGATTAGTGCGAGATGATTTGACAGCAAACGTCGTCCGGAGGAAGATCTAATCATTTAAAATGAAAATAATCGTGACGTCCGTTGGTTAAGACGCGCAAGTTATCTACTTGGAATTTATTGTAACTGTCTAAATGCCAGTTTTCATTAATTAAATATTTAATGAATAGATGTTTGGGAGACGTACTTCTTAGTACAAAATTGATTTCATGGACATTGCTGTTCTTTTGAGTATTATCGACCAACTTTATATCTGCAAAAGTTGGTAGGGAAACGCAATTGGTTTTACGTTACCACTTTAAATAAAAGCGTGTTGTATTTTGTCCTTAAGTTCAACATAGGTATACGCTTCTGAAAAGCAAATATAAATTACAATTTACAGCAGTCCAATCCCGCAACCCATCATATCTCTCCTACACACATTAATTTAACCGTTGGAAAATACAAATTGGTCAGCCATTTTAAAATAAAACCACCCCTTTACTGGGATGACACAAAATTGACGTTTTTTGAGACCGTTTTGTTTTTTATCACCATCCTTTGGCTGCTTCTTTTTATTCTTATTGGATTTCATTTTTATGATCAATATATCCTCCTGTAATGGGGCGTTTGAATTTTATTAATGTCAATTAGATATCGAACGGAAATTAAACGAACGCCCAAGAGCCAATAATGAAAATATGGGCCTTTCTAAGTAAAATAGAAACTGTATAAGTTTAACAATAAATTCGAATAAGTATATTTTATCGATGAAATCTTTTATTTTTGTTTTACAGTAGGTGGGAATGTCTCGCGGCTTGAAGACGGTACTATAACGACCTGTCAGCTGTCTATTCGTCCCCACATATGCACTTCGTTGCAAACACTAAACACATTCTATATGGTTGAAGTTGTTCGTGGCACTCCAAACCACAGACAGTACTTAGGTACTGAGAACTGACACGTAGGAAAACTACCAGATATTTAGGAAAGTAAATACCAGTAGGAGGTACGTGGGAAGATTTATCTCAATGTGGCTTACCTAAGGAGTACCTACCTAGTGCGTGCGTGATAAATATTTGAACAAATCTACCTGACCTTTTAAGGTTTTGCGTCGTAAGTCCAAGCCTTCGGCCTTTATTTTAAAGCAATTTCTTAAAATCACACGTTCGGTAGGTCTTTTTTCTTTTATCAAGTCGGAAATCATCAGACTTCTCCCGCTTTTAGGCGGAGCAGGAGGGCGTATCTGAGCGATGGACTATTTGAATTATTAAACCTTACATATTATAAAACAGAGGCCCCTCACGCATCTGCCTGTGTCTATAAAAACGCGATAAATCCAAAAACTACAGAACGGATTTCCAAACAGTTTTCGCCAGTAGACAGTGAGTGATTTATGAGGAAGGTTAAAGTGCATATTACAGTGGAGTAAAGCCGAGAATTTCAAAGATTTCTGACACGCGAACGAAGTCGGTGGTTCACTAATTAGTCATAATAGGTACCCTAATTTACTGTATATTCCTCAACTATAAACAAACCTTAAGTATCTGTAGTCTTTTTTACATGGCATGAGTTGGGTGACAGCAGGACGAAAATATGCATCTTTAAGATGAGAGAAAAGGATAGATAGCTACATTGTTTGAATCTGACAGCTGTCACCGAAACCATCCTATAACAAATCTATCTATATATATAAAAATGAAACCCGTTTACCGTTGTCACGACATAACATGAAAACGGCTTGACCGATTTGGCTGATTTTTTTTTTAAATGTTCCTTGAAGTTCAATGATGGTTTTTACGGAAAGAAAAATTCTTAAAAAAAAAAGTTAGGTACAGTAGGGTAGGTAGGGTAGTGTAGGGTAGTGTAGGGTAGTGTAGGGTAGTGTAGGGTAGTGTAGGGTAGTGTAGTGTAGTGTAGGGTAGTGTAGGGTAGGTAGAGAAGATAGGGTAGGGTAGTGTAGGGTAGTGTAGGGTAGTGTAGTGTAGAGTAGGTAGGGTAGTGTAGGGTAGGTAGAGAAGGTAGGGTAGGGTAGCGTAGGATATGTAGGGTAGTCATTTGACGGGAGCGAAGCCGCGGGTAAAAGCTAGTTTAGTATAATAATACACTGCTATTTCCATTTCGCATTTTTATGATACCAGAGACGACTAAAACCTTTATAGAATTAGTTTGTAGTCCATCTGTTAAGGCTGTTTTTTCAGGAAACGCGAATTATTAAATTGAAATTAACATCAAATACTCAAGTCAGCTACTCTCGGTACCCTTGAAAAGCTAAAGGGTACATTTCGTTGACCTAGAATCCTGAAATTGGCAAGAAGCAAGATCTTATATTGTGCAAGTTGAAGAAGTCCGAAAACTGTAAATTTGTAGTTACATCACAAAAGAATTCACGAATCGGCAAAATCTTCTAGACTCTATTCGGGAATCGAAACTTATATAGGTAGGTAAGTTTGTACGGAAACCTTGATGCGAGAGACCGACTCGCACTTGATCGATTTTTCCATTTAATCCTATCTAATATTTATATTATTAATGTGAAAGTGTGGATGTTTGTTAC
Source organism: Mythimna separata (assembly GCA_030763345.1). Taxonomy (NCBI): domain Eukaryota; kingdom Metazoa; phylum Arthropoda; class Insecta; order Lepidoptera; family Noctuidae; genus Mythimna; species Mythimna separata. The sequence goes on along the minus strand of CM061171.1, from coordinate 15,624,803 downwards.
TTAATCACGCAAAAACGGCTGAACGGAGTTGGATGCAATTTGGCATGCATATGGCCTTTGACATGGAAAAAAAACATAAGGCTAGCTTTTATCCCGATTCTTGAACACGCGAACGAAGCCGCGGGCGGAAGCTAGTAATGGATAAGTCTTTACTATACTCGTAAGGTAACTCTCTTAAAATGAGAATTAATCCTGCTCATTCCCAAATAGATATACTACACCAGAAAAAGCAGTAAAATCAACAAAAGTAACAATTTATTAACGTTCCTATTTTGATCTATATAACACGTACATTATGGCTGTGACAGCCAAGGATAAGACGACGACAGTTTTAGCAGTATTTTCTCTAACACAGTCGAGAATCGAGACCTGTCGATAAAATTCCATTCCAAATTGTTTTCAATATGTTTCATAGGAATGTGATAGTGAGCAACGACTCGATAGATGGAATTTTCCTTGAAAATGTGTTGATATGATTCATTTCGTACCATTATAACAAATAACGTAACTATATATCTATACTATACTATACTATATACTATAATATTATAAAGAGGTAAAATTTGTAAGTTTGTATGTTTGTAAGTTTGTATGTAGGGGGTAATCTCTGGAACTACTGGTCCGATTTGAAAAATTATTTCAGTGTTAGATAGCTCATTTATTGAGGAATGCTATAGGCTATACCATCACGCTACGATCCACGGGAGTGGAGCAGTAACGAAAAATGCGGGTGAAACCGCAGGGGACAGCTAGTATATAATCTACATACTATATATTTTCTATTAGTTTGTAGCCGAGGACAGATTTTGCGCGGTTCGCGGAAAAATGGCTGTTTCGGTCCACTAGTTATGAATAAATGATTGAGTTTAGAGTATTGATCTTTTTAATGGAAAACCGTCACATAGGCTTTACTGTATTTTTTGCGTCCAGCACAATTTATAAAAGATTAATTGCCGGAAACGATAAACTAAAAATGTTTTTTCAATACACTTAGGTACTCGAATGCCTGGTTTTATGCCTACCGCTTTTAGGTAGCAATTTATTGTTCTCCGTACTAGTGCAGAAAAGTGCGTTAACTCACCCCGCCCCAATTTATTTTATGCATCACAACAGCAACCCCCATTATAGCCAGTCAACTCCCGATTATTAAGTTCTTCGTAGCTGTATTGAAAACCATCGTTTAATACACGTGGAAATTTGTCACTGCAGCACTAGGCTATATAACACCCTCGCCTGCAGCTCGGGCGAATTCCGCTTCGATCGCAATGGCAATGACAAACTTACTTCACTTGTACTTGTTGTGTTGTAATGTACTATTTTTTTATATAAGCGTAAACGTCATCAAAAATGACCTACATAACTTTTTACACGAGAATCAAGTAGAATTATACGAGTATTTTAGTTTCATATTTTCATGATGCATTAGAACCTCAATTCCTTCTGAAAGATACCACAGGTGAGTCAAGTTTGCGTGTGCTCCAAATTAAGATGGATTGTATTCTGTAGCTACGTACCTTTAATACACGTGTATTTTCTAAAGTATAAGTAGTTGCTCTGTCTTATATTCGTACAACTAACCCGTTTATATTTAAAAAAAATCATAAGTAGATATTTTCTCTGCAAAGAGAATATTTTAAGTATACAATATTTTCGCAATATTATCCAGTTGTTTCTACAAAATCTATAATACCAAAATGCTGATCAAACATTAGATATTTGCTACTTTGAATTAAAAAATAAAATAATCTAAATTGCTATTTAAAAATAGACATATCCATTAGCTTCAGGATTGAAATTTTAACAAAACCTATTACGTCGACTAGCTATCGAAATTCATTATTACACATGGCTATATGGCTACATACACGTGGGTGTCCTAGAGTTATTAATATTCAACGAAACAATCGAACTTCATTATACGTTGGGAGGTAAGATAGAGATGATTTATTGAAGCAGAAACAGCCGGGGGCGTCTCTCCGGCTCGCTCGAAGCCGTCCGCAACACCTAGACAACTCGAGCAAATCCCTCGTGACATGTTTTACATCTTCATAGTTCACCGAATACCACAGCTTATTCAACCAATTCGACCTTACATCATACCTATAACTTGATTATAACTTATGATTTTCCCCACAGAAATTTTCCGCTTCAAATATCCTAATTGACCTCCGGTTACTCAACATCAAACGTTAAAATATTAACGTAAAGTATCACGGTAAGTGGGTGATAAATAACGCCGGTACCCCTCACACATTAACTGTAACATAGATCCAAGTCACAAAGTATCCCAGTGTCTACTTACGAACTCATCTTTATAATGGCTCCCTTTATACTCTGAAAAAGCTGCTTTTTACGTTAAGAACCACCGATTTAGCGTTAGCCTAATGACTGTTAAGGTGATGACGTGTAAAGAAAATTGTGCCAATTTGTTTGGTGAAGTCAATTTGTCACACAGTCGACGTGTGCCGGATCGCTCCACCCTTCCTCGTCAGTTCTCGGTTGTGTTCCCCTCACGAGACCGATGCAATTTACATTGAAAGCGACTGCAAAAAATCCGCTTTACGGTGAGCGGAGTGAAGATAATTCCTTGTAGGATTGATCCTAACCAGGTTTATTATCTTAACCAAGTGGGTTCCGCTTACACCGATATTTTTCGTTTTAGGTCCCATAGGTATACAAACGGTAAGTACCCACGTGAATGGAGCGACAACAATCTATTCAGCATTGTTCACACGTAATCCGGTCACATAAAAAAATATACCTAGAGTTTAAAAGAGACCTTGACGTTTTAGTTCTTTTTAAGTAGGTTGGTACTTTAGTAGATATTTATTTTCGGAGATTGTCGAAATATCGTCTTCCAGCCACTGATTACATTACCAAATGGTATTCATTTGTAGAATAAGAGCTAAGAAATGGAATCCCTACATCAAGTTTTTTACACACAAAATAATAAGTAAAGTCGTCATCGCTTTTACGTAATATCGCCGTAGTCACTTCGTAGCATCTTCGTAGCGTCGTAGCAGCCTCGTAGCTTGGACGTTGCTCGTAGCGTCGTCGTACCTCCTCGTAGCTAGATTGCTACCTTGTCATAGCAAGTTGCTAAGCTGACTTAATATTACAAATATTTAGGACGTTCGAAGAAATAATTGTACCTATATTATTTTTAAAACAAAAATCCACTTCATTTCACCAAATAGAACAATACCTAATGTTATTAATACAACGTCCACTACGTATAAAGTCACACGTACGACTATAAAGAGAAGGTACGTATAAAGACAAAAAAACAAAAGACATGATAGATAACTGCTATCTCGGCGGCAAAAAGGGCAAAATGAAGAAATTTCTCGTCATAATAATATTATAGCCATGCCATGTGTCACGGCTGGGTGGCCGCGCTCGTTCTCTCCACGACGCCACTCCGTCAGGCTTCTTGTCCCAAATCGGCTCGCATTAACCCATACTCGTCTATGAGTACTGCTGTAATAAACGAAAAAGATAAATCGCAACACGTGCTCTATCTGTATGTAATGTAGAAATCTTTCTACGTTATCTACTAATATGTAGTTTTTTAATTGAGTTAGTTTTTTTTTGTCATATTAATCTTTCTAGCTTTTGCCAGTAGCTTCGATCACGTGAAGGTAGGTTTCTCCATAAAAACTATGGACATCCGTTTTTCTCCGTAGGTGGTGAATTTTAAAAACAACTATCTTAATACTCGCCTACGTCATAAAAGGAAACCTTGTGCTAAATTTCACACTCCTAGGACATTTAGGTAGGTACGGTCGTGCGTTGATAATTAATTATAATAGGTATGCTAGTTTCTCCTTTTACCTATATAGGTACCTACTTATAGTTGAAATTTGTCTATTAATGTAGGTCGCTATTCACGGCAATTAATAAATGTTGATGAACCTTGAAATCTCGTGTAGATTAGGTATAATATAGGATATAGGCACTCTTGAGTGACACAATTAATTCAAAAGCTACATCAAATCCAAAGACTCAAAACGCGAATTCGTTTCATATAAAATACAGAATTATTATTAGTTTCGCGTTATGATGGATAGGTAAGTACCGCAAATATGCCGCAATATTCAAAGCTAATAATTCAGAGACTGTTCTCTCATCACTCATCCCAAAGTGTCTACTCAAATTCTATCTAAAGATTGAAATATTATGTAGAAAAAATGCTTTAAATAAGATACTAATCGATTATATTGTATTCAAAGCTAATAAATTCGTGTCTTTGGGTTTTATAGAAGTGTCGGGCCCTCATCAACTCTTTTTATTGGGCACTCGGCGCTGGGCGTCATTACCCCCATCAGTTTTTCTTGCTCCCTTCGTAATGACGTCACTTTCACCTCATCAGCCGTTCTCCGACAGCATTCCTGCATCCCTAGTATCTATAAATTCCACTGACGACTGATCTAACTTAGTTTTCTTTGTACGTATATCACAAATTCGCCATCACGTTTTGGGAAAGCAATAATTTCGTCAACAAAGATAGAAGACGACACAAGGAGGATATTTTTATGGTGTATTATTTCAATGGGAGTAAGCAGCAAGGGCTTTGTTGCTAGGCAGTAAGGGCAGGTGCCCTTTTGAATTAAGAGGGCCCTTCCCTACTCATCTGTCGTCAACCTGAGCATGTTTCATCCAACAAAGTCCAACGCAATTTTTGATAAAGAGGTTTTTATTCTGAAATTACGTTAAAAAAAATATTACTAATCTCATAGGTAGGTATATAAATCTGAAGAGTTTGTTTGTTGAACAATACATCAACATAACAACAACAACACATCATACTAGGACCAAAGTAGAGTGAGAGCCTGAGGCTGTGAAACCCTCGATTACCCTACTTTTACTATAAAATTATTATAGTATTCTATTATAAATTCATTAACTTCACTTAGCTACGGGTTTAGCTAGCTTCTTTAAAAACGAAGCCCCTTTTCTTCTTGCACAAGGGTTTATCTCACGAAATTGCCACTGATCTTGTCTGGAATGGCTTGGCACAGATCGTAGTTGTTTCTAGCTTATAAGTATTTTATAGGAAGAGGAAGGTCAAAATTTACAGCTATTCTTATTTTATTATATCAGAGAGATTTAGATAGATTGTGTAAACAGGTGAAATGTTGACAGTATTTCTCTATTATTAGCGCTACTTCTCCCTGTCCTATAAATCATAATACATTGATCATAATCATAAAAGTTTGGGATATATAGTAGGTAGCGCCATCTACAAACTCTATTATTAACTAAACCACTAAGTAGGAGTAACCTGTCCTGTAATTAACCAATAACTATTCAATGTATTGGTCTCTTGCAGTTACACTATTATTACATAGTATTGAAAAAATTAAGAAAAAAAAGGATAGAAATAAACTTTTGGCCAAATCTGAAACTTCTAGAAACATCATAGACACGAAACCATAAATAAAATTAACAACACGATGGCTGTCACTGTCAATGTATTTGACCTGTCATTTGTGTCAAAATAAATGCCCATTGCACTGCTCAGAAATTGTTCTTGTGTTGCTGTTCCCATTTATTTATTGTGGTCGTTATTTAGTACTTAAGAACAGAATCCACCAAACCACTTGTTCAAAGTAGTAATAAAAGTGTTTTTGTGCCTTAGAGGATATACACTAATCCACCATCATGACTATGAGACCAGATGACCACCGTAGAAAATGGGACAAAGACGAGTTCGAAAGAATAGCTGCAGATCGGCTGAAAGCTGAAATAGAGGAAGAGGAACGAGCTAAAAAGAAAGGTACTGTAACTAATTTATTAATAGTAGCATCCTCTGAACAAATGTTCAGTGCAAAACTTATCCCTATTAAGTGGAAGGAAATTGATTGATGGCATTTTCCTTATTCTAACATGTCTAGGTCAGACAAGACTTGAGTCTTGAAGATCTCATCAGATAGCAGTATATAGTTACTTATTGTAATTATATTAACTGAGCCTTCATTCAATGACTCACTTAATGTTGCTTAGTAAACAAACAGTATACAGTGTATGTATCTATGGAAATAACCTCGAAATAATAAATTGACTGACTGAACTAATAACTAGTAAAACATATTCTAAAACATATCCATTTCTTTTCAGCTCCACCTATAAAAAGAGAACTTCTCAAACAGCGAGACTACAAAGTAGACTTAGATTCCAAGCTCGGTAAAAGTGTAGTAATAACAAAGAACACTCCCACCTCACAATCAGGAGGATATTACTGCAATGTCTGTGATTGTGTTGTCAAAGACTCCATCAACTTTCTGGACCACATCAATGGAAAGAAACATCAAAGAAATCTTGGCATGTCCATGAAAATTGAAAGAAGTTCATTAGATCAGGTTTGTATAATGAATAATATTACAGCCTGTGCACAATAACAAGGCACCTGGCTCGAATCAATGACATACTGAAGTTTTTATGTATATCAATATTGCTTTAGTTAGTCTCATAGTGTACCACTTCACGTGGCTTTAAACATGATAATAAAAACAATTCCGAGTATTCAATGTGATAAACATTTTCAATCCAGGTGCTATGTAAATGTACACGGTTTGTATATATTAAATTAAATCACAATGTACATAGTACAGAATATTTTATGTATTTATTAGGAATAATATTTACAAAATGAGATTTTTTTAATAATTTCTTGAATAATATAAGTTCCTGGATTGGCACAAAGTCCTTGTAAGTCTTCTACTCGGAGAATGTTGGATGAATAGTCTTAGGATGACGCCTTAAAAGGCGAAACCCAGCCTGCACCAATTTTAAGACAGATGAAGCTCTGGGCTCATAAACATTAATATAATCCTCATAGACCCCATTATGGATTTATCGCATCAAATTATTAATCAAACGGTAGGTCAGCATCCCGTTGTCACCATATGTCCTGTGTAAACATTCAGACTGAGCCAGAATCAATGACTGAGAGAAGTCTTTTCTCTAAAAGTCCAAGAGCCTTCTAAAAGCCACAGTTGTCTGCTGGTTTCTGAACAATGGTCTCTTGGCCACCTCATATACTGATTCATTCTGTCCAGATAATGTCTTTTGTGTTTTGCCGCACCTGCAAGCGATTAATGTGCTAACCTGAATGTTCCACAGGCTTTTCATGTTGTGGCATTATAGTTGAAGTTTGTGTAGGTATAGCTACTTTCCAATAATGACTTTATTGTGGCTGGAACTTTGTATACACAATAACCTTTTCAAGTGCTCTGAATTCGTAAATTTTCAGCAAATAACATATGTAGAAAATCAACATTCAAATTCCACCCAATATTGTTCTTGCCTCTCTCAAATTTGACCACAGCATATACATCAATATGATTTCTCTCTGGAGCGGGAGGGTGTGAAACACTGTTACTATCTAAAACCCACTCCCGTTTTGCCTTCATTCCAGAGTCTCGGGGTTCTCTTTCGTTCAACCCAGGACTTCGACCCTGAACCACAACCCACCAGTAACCATATTACAACAATGAATAACCATTTCATTTTCTAATCACAGGTCAAAGCCCGATTCGCAAATAACAAACGAAAACTAGAAGAAAAAAAGCGTGAATACGAGTTAGACACCAGACTAAGGGAAGCGGCCGAAGAAGAAGCGAGGGTCAAAGAGCAGCGTCGTGAAAGACGTCGCGACAAGAAACGCAAGCTCATGGAATCTGAGGAGCCTGAAGACACGCCCGCGCAGTCTGAACTAGCTCAGATCATGGGCTTCTCGGGCTTTGGAGGGTCCAAAAAATAGGTTAATTGTAATATTTAAGTCGTAAATAAAACATGTGTTCGATATTTTTATTTGAGTGTTTTATTTTAATTTATATGTAATATCCTACATACTGACAAGAGGAAGCGCGGGGGCCCGCGAAAGATGAGGAGTGGAGGGTGGCCTTTGCCCAGGAGTAGGACAGAACAGCCTAAGATTTTTTTTATCCTACATTGTATTCCACCGCTGGGCAAAGGCCTCCTCTTTCTCCTTTATTTATATTAACTAGTAAGTACACATGCAAAATTACCTTGCAGTCTTTTTATTTGTTCCACCACATAGATATCATCAATTCCAGTAATAATAGTAATAGTGGTAATTTCCATTCAGTCCATAGAAATAGGAACAGAATGAGGCGACAGCGGCTTCGCCCGCATGAAAGTAGAAAATAAATAGCCTATGTTAGTGAAGATATAGCTTATTAATAGTGAAAGAAGAAAGAGGCCAAGTAGTTTTATAGTTAAATCGTAACATACAAAAAATCAATCTATAGTATAGATTCCTATTGAATTGTCATTTCTATTCTGTTTGTTGTAGTTACCTCGTTATTCATCTGTTTTTGCGTACCGCCGACGCATCAAGAATGGCGAGTTAATATTTTGATTGCGAAAATAATTTTATAAACCTAAATTGTGAAGGAAAATATTGTACGCAGGTACTTTCGCACAACGGTTATAACGGTCCTTATACGCGGTTGTAACCCTTATGATCACCGACGCATGCCTTACACGGAGCATATCGGTACCGAGCGCTGTGGTTTCACGCGAAAATTGGTACCTGTATTAAAGTTAATTATATTATATGTAGATAGGTAGGTAGATATTTTTTGTTGATGCTCAATTGATAAAATGTGGACACCTAATCAAATAAATAATTAAGTTCTAATGATCATTTCCTTATGTAATCAAAACATTACGTGGCGATGACTGTCCACTTCCGTTTGAGTTCCACGCCTATAATACACAGTCCAGTATTCTATTGTATGCATGCTTTCATGCAGAACATGCAACTGAATCGACAAGGTCACTTTAGCTAATGAATACATACCTACCAATGATACCTACACTCCACAAGTACTCACGAAGTACCACAATCTTACATGTGGATACAGGCGACACCAAAAGTCTGTCAGCAAAATTTCCAATTTAGCAATCTGTTTAGTCCAGGAATTCTTAACACGGTCTTATCTGTTAACCCGTCTGAAAAATACGTTTTTACCACAAAATCTTTTTGAAGTAAATTAAGAATGTAGTAAGTACCTACCTACCAGTTTGACACTGCAAACCTTAGCCAGGATTTATGCCTGGACACGCTATAACTATGGCGGTAAGTCCCCTCTTTTAGGAGTGGTTGGGAAGACGTCACAGCGTCCTCACCTTCCGTATAACGTCCTGTACAAGTGGATTCAGGCGTAAGAAACGCACGGTTGTGTGGAGCATACGGTAGAAGTGTGCCCCGCTTGGGCGGAGCACTACCGTGGCCGCTGAGAAATGCTGTGTATTTTGTGCTGAAAACATGCTGAACGATATCTAACATTTTGTTATGGAATGTACAGGCACATGCAATACTAGTATTTATCTACCATTTATTAACGTTGGGAACACAAAAAACCACAGTCAAGATCAAGTCGCGCTAGCGAAATCAAAGTTCCGTACAAGAATCTTATCTGCTTGGTGGACCGCTTGGACACCTATTCAGAACGTTATTTAAGGACAATCAATTTATTTATTTAAATGTGTAAGTACATTCCTAACATTATAGATTAGAAACCTAAGTAAAGCAGTTTAATATACTTACCTAAAAAGTTCCAAATTCCACAGTAACTCACGATCTTTTTCCAATTATCAAAAGTCACCGTCTTTTCAAGTGGGATCAGAATTACTTCTCCCGCTCTTGGGCTGAGCGGGAGGGCGTGTCAGACTTTTATTGACTAAACCCCATCCCGTTCCTTCGTTCTGGGGTCACGAACTTTCCTTTCGAAATCCAATCCATGGCCCCTGAGGCTTCGACCCTGCTGGGCCTCTACAGTTTACTGATATCTCTTTGAGGCCCGCGTGGAACAGTAGGTACGCTCCGTCGACAACCTGGATTCCAAAAGTCACCGTGACGACGACATCCACAAGCCTGGGTTTATCAGCAGGTATGCAACCTCATACAATAATGGTCAAGCCGCCTTACCGTTCTGCAAGTAGGTACTCGAAAGTACAAATCTATCATCGAAAAACATTGAAGTTATCGTTCTTATTTTTATTGCGGAACCCTAAAAGAGCACTGAATACTTCCCATAGTAGTGATGAGACGACAAGCCATGATTTTCCGCCACAATCAGGCGAAACCACGCCCTCGTATAAAACGCAAGTTCACAGTCATGGCAAATCAATGTGGTTATCGAAACCGTAGACATGAGGACGCTACTGTTAACCGTTGCTCTTCTAACTTTATTTTATTCGTGTATATTGGCATATCAAGTGAGTGATTAGTTTGTTTTATTAATAGTAAATTTATTTTCTTCTGGGTTCGATTCCCAGTTCGGGAAAAGTGATAGTTACCTATTGGTAATATAATTATTGCAGATATTTCCATCCTCGGAGTCTGGGTTGGTACCTAAATTATAATGCAAAATCTAGGAGCTAAACGTCTTAATTTATGTTATTTCTTTTTTTATGTTTTTATTTTACATAGGCTTATACATGGGCACTTAACGTCAGAAGCTAGTGCACGGTTCTAAATGGTCGTTTCCTATGGAGAAGAACCGGCAAGAAACTCCAGGGGTACTCTTTTCAAAAAATTATTGGGTTTACAATATTTCCATCTTATAATACAGACTTATAATTATGCGACGAATTCACACGCGGTAAAGTCGTAACTACGCGCGTCAATTGTTTTAGTGAGTTGCACGCTAATTTGAAAGACGTCCTTTTTGCTACAATTGACGCGACCGAATTTCATCCCCCAGAGCGAGCGGGGTGGGTCTCAATTTTAACAAAACAAATAAATGGGAATGATTCCCAGTCGCCACCGCGGGGATTGCAACCGGAGGCAATGGGAATAAAAATTCCCCTACTTCAGTTTCGCTGTACATTGCTTTCTCCATAATAGGAAATAAAAGGATGGGGCAACTTATCCTAAATCTGCATCTAATCTCAAAAAAAAAGACAACGTGCACTGCCTGCAATATTTTTTTAAAAGCAATGTACAGCGAAACTGAAGTGGGGGCAATGAGTTCCCAGTTGCCGCCGGTGGCAATCCCCGCGTTGGCGACTGGGAATCATTCATAAATGGGTAGGTAATAAAACTTTTAATTCTTTTGTTTCAGATTTCAGTTGATTCTGCTAGCTTTTCATGTAAGTGTAGTTTATCTTTAGTTTATATTTATAGGTATGCATAGAAAGAAAAAAATTGTAAAGATTAAAAAAAATATATAAAAAAAAAATATTATATATGGAATAAATGTTTATGTTCCTTCAGTTGTCCTTTGCGTTTCAGGGCTACAGTAACCCTGTAGTTTTATCAACTTGTTTAACATTGCTGATAAGTGGTTTTACTTAATACTACTTATTACAAAAACTGCTTCAGCTGCACCCGAGCATGGCGACAGCATGACGGTCGAAAAATAATTCTTACTCTGCAAAAAGCCTTCCGGTCTATAATTTTCCTAGGGATGTTATAACATGAATATAATTATGAAAATAGAAGCCCGCTTTTTGGAACAGGTACAACTTATACATAAGGTAGGTATTACTACTTAGATGTGGGTCTCTCCAAGGTTGCAGGATTTTACGAAACTTACCGTAGCCTCTGGAATGCAAAAGAAAACTGAGGAAACAGGTGGATTTTAGTCAGTGAGTCTGGCTCTCGCTCCGCCCAGAGCGAGAAATTATTTAGTGATTTCTCACTAAAAAATTAATGAGTATTAACTTATACTAACCTTAACTTCGTTCCTCTTTGATTCCTCAGCAAACCTAGACAGCATTCAAGACGCGCATAGACAAAAGAGGCAGTTGGAAGACTTCGACGATGATTACCCGACAGCAAGCCAGCGAGAAGAAGAAGAACCAGGCTTCTGGGACAGGATCGTCAAAGTAGCACTTAAGTTATTCAGTAGATTCGTAGAGTGGTTAAATTCGTCATAATAAATGATTGATTATGACAATATTCTAAGGAGGCAGAATTATCTTTTGTCCGCTAGCACATGTTAATTTTATTGTACTACGTATATTATTATAATTATTATTTATATTGAAATTAATTGTTTTATTTACCTTTTTCATCAACAATATTTTGTCCAGGTAAGTGCTAAAGCCAAACATTGTGTGTTTTAGATACAAATTTTTCTTTGTCGTGTTTCTTGTAAAGTACAAAAATTATGTAGTAAATAAATAACAATGGAAACTAAATGAGACGCAATAATACATTATAAAATAATATATTTATTGTAATGAAGTGGCATAATAGAAGGTCGATACTTAAGAGTAATGTAACATGTTAATATAATCGCAAGGAACCAGCACGATGGCACTTTTTCGTATTTTTTATTTATTAAAAAAGAACAGATATAATTAGATATGCAATTATGAATTTCGACTAATGAAATGAGTAGTATTTTATTACTTCGGTATCAGAATCAACTCTTAGAACTAGTATTTAACAGGAAAGTAGCAGTAGATAAGAGGCTATTATCTGATATTCATATTAAATGTTACAGTCTCATAAATGCAGGATATCGAGGACGCATAAATTATATTATTAAACTAGATAGCATACAAGAACTCCCCTCTATAAATACTGCTGCGTTTGACAGTTTTTACTCACAATTCAATAACAATCCACAAGTGGTATGAAAAAACTTACTTCAACTACAGATTACACACTATTATTGAACATTAACAAACATTGAGGGTTGTTACATACATAAGCGACCATAAAACAGCCAAGCCGGCTGCTACCATCGAATACGTTGTAGATGAATGCACGGCTTCTGCTAGACCGGGCAACAGGAAACCGAATGATGCCGAATTAAATGTAGTATTTGCTCCGAACCGCCTTTGTCGTTCGACAAATATAGCCGAAACGACAATGCCGGCCCACTTATGCATGTAGCAACCCCTATATACATAACAAGTAGTCATATGTGACATCCAGCGTGCTGTGTATTAATACTTATAATATCATGTAAAGTAACACTAAATTGCTATTCTGATCGAGTTTCCATAAATAACAACAATGAAAAAAGAGAACAAGTACTATTAAATGCAAACATAAGACTTTAGTAAAATAATGAACACAAGGTTGTAGTTGTATTTAAAACTATAATAATATGCTTGAAACTAGGGAACATTTCGTATCGTTGTTTAAGGTGGGATAGGTGAATAGGTACGCTATAATTAACTATTGGAGTCAGTGGGAATGGTGCAATATTCAGTCAGTTGGGTCAGTAACTATTGTCATTCTGTGAGACTAGTAAATTAATAGTTTCGTTATTTTCTTAAAAGAATAACATTAAGGCAATCGCGTCGTTTAGGTGCTCATACTAAATACATAAAAAGCTCTATTAAGCAAATAAGAAATCTGCAATTTGACAAACACCTTCAATTACTTAAATGTAGGTAATAATAAGATCTTGGCAATTAGCGAAATTTAACTCACATACACAAATTGGTTATTCGGCATTCTTACATCTTTATCATAAAGCTATAAGTTTTGTTTTTTTAAAGGATGATAATAATCAGTTTGTTGTGCTGGTATTTAGGTATTATTGTATTCATACAAGATTTTCCATGAACGTGGGTTGATATATCGCATGTTTAATCATAAAAAGGCCCAAGCGTAGACCTTATCTCTCTAGATGGCGCTGTACTTAACATTTTTTTATCTTGTTTTTAGTGCATGAGAGCAATAATTAAGGAAATGGTATTTGCGATAAATGGACTTTTCACTTTAATGAACTTAATGAAATGATTGCCTAAAAATTAACTTAATTCTGATTGTTCAGAATTAAACTAGGCTCGGGCCTAATAGCTTCCACATTAGGAAAACAGATTGTTAGAACAAGAAAGAAATATAAGTTCTGTAAATGACGACTACAGCACAATGTAGTGCCCACGTTCATCTAAAACCGTGTTAAACTAATAAATCTATGTAGAGAGTTAATTGGCCTTAAATTAAAACTCTATGTTAGATTTATAAGACTGACGCACACGTTTCGAGAAGTCATAATTTTACTTTATACTCATCCGATAAAATCGGAAGACCTACGTTATAAAATAATATAAATTAGCACTATTTTACATGTTTAACTTCAACAATAACTTCTAATACTAATTGAAGACTGTTGTGTAACGTTAAACCGGAAATAACTAGATTGGTTTTTTTACATTCATATTTTAAGGTAACCTATCTATATTGAAGTGCTATAATATAAATTCAAATCCATACAAGTGCTTGAAAGTAGAATAACAGTAAGTTACAGCATCAAATATAATTAAATTAGTACCTTATAAATTACCAAAACCTGTAAAAGTAAAACATCAGTTATCGTTAATAATTATAATTAACGATGCAAGGTCGCGGACCAAGCATTTGGACAGGTTTCATGAATATTTACATTATATAGAAAACCCTTTTTTTATTAAAAAAGAATATCGGAAAACTACATTATATCATTTTTTATTGATAAAAAACGTAGCATTTTTAAGCAAATATAGCATTTTCATAATATCAGTACTTTAACAAAGAATAAAATCTTGAACTCTGATCCAAATACTATTTTTAAATAACGAAAAGTCCGCGACCTTACAAGCCCGTAAATATCAAAATACTATTCGTGTACTCGCGGCCCCACGCTCGCCGAGGGCGAAGGGACGCCATGTCGCGACAGTACCGCGGCCGGCTCTGACGCGAAACAGTCGAAGCAAGTATCAAGAAACAGTTCTTGCACGAACCGCCGCGCGCACAACATGTATGTATCTCTGGCCAGTAAGGCACTAACGTCAGAATAGACACAGGGACTGCGAAATACCTCCGGGTGGCGTTGCTTCATTGAGAGTAGTACTGATCGAGCCTGAAAAGAAAGATAAATTCGATATATTTTGTACCACCTCGTAAAATCGATAATTTAGAGTGTCGTCACGTTTATGACGTTCGGCGCTCCAATTGGGCCGTTCCAAGCTCCTGACCAATCAAAGACACAACGCCGTTAACGTTTCGATCGCGTCAACTTAAAAACAACTCACACTAAGGCCTCCAGAAGACACTTAACGATGATTCTATTCCTAATATTCTTTCATACACCAAAATCCGAAATACATTAAGAAATGATAAAAATTAATACCTGTCTCAAATGTATAGGGTTGGACATGAAATGCACTTGATGCAACAGCTCTGCTTGCGGGACCGATTTGTTGTCAGGAACAGGCTTCTCTGTGGTCGGACTGCGGGGCTCGACTGCGCTCGTACCCGACCCATCCATGCCTTAAAAATAAACATTTTTTCAATAAAACACAGTAAGTCCTGGGGTTAGATATTATTATGACACATCGAGTTTTAGAAAAGGTATTCACAGAGATACGAGTGTCAGAGACAACGCTCACAAAACTTCTAAAAAAACTCGACTAAAATACGTGTTATTGATTTGAAGTCTTTAAATAAATAACGATAATAACTAAAATACTTTTTTGATCTTTATAACAAATAGGATTAAAAAAAAACGGGAGGGGAACGCGCTTGAAAAACAGTCCTTACCAGCAAAGAAAGCTTCACGCAACTCATGCGACGAAGGAGGTCTTGTCCGTACGCATGCCAGACAGTCTGCCGTAATATGCCGCCATTTCTTGCTCGAAGACGACGAACTAGCATTCGCAGCCTCAGTGACCACTGCACTTTGAACGTTGTTATCACCCCCATCAGTAATAGACCGAAGACCCGCTTCTTGATTTGCGACTTGCGCCTCTATTTCGGTAGCAATAACGGCTGCATTATCATCTTTTACTTCGTTAGTTGCCGTTTTAACCTCATCTTTTACTTTGCTCGGTGTAACACTTTCGTCCACATTGATAGCAGTGACAGTCCTTTTGGTTTTCTCTTTGGTTGAACGTGGGTTGTCACTTGTTTCTACGCTAGCGATCGAAGTGTCTGCGTTGGAGGCGGTTGTGTCGGCTTTCTCTGAATTCAACTTGTGAATTTGAACTGCTATGGTGGTTAAACTTGCTGTAAAAGAAGAATTACCATTTGTAGTCAATCAAAATAATGAGAGTAGTTACATGAGTTCCATTGCAGATGGTTCAAAAGTTTTTACTTTTGTTACACTACTTACTCTATCTACTATGAACCTTTACTAATATAGTTTATTTTTAATAATGTGTTAAAAAAATTGTAACAGTAATACATCCAATAATACCGAACAGACTTTTTTTTATTTTTTTATTTTTTATCTTGTTGTTTTTCTTGAAAAGTTGCTAAATTACGAAACTATTAACGTACCTTTATGAGAAGCCAATTTCTGACTATCAGGTGTAGCGCGAGACTTGTTTTCCGTGCTGGCACTACTTGTGTCCACAAGGAATGACGGAATACGATCACGCTTCGTGTGGTCACTTTTGTCAGTGTCTTCGTCGATTATATCTTCATCTCTGCAGAACACACAAACATACTAAATTATTATTACAAACTAGACAGCAAACCTCTCCAATACACAGAATCACCTCGCACGCAGCGACCAAAGGTTTGACCGAATTATCACGAAACGTCATTTCTATTAGTAAACTGGTGACATTTGATTTGTATAGAAAGTGTTGACAATATCGTTTCTAGAAACACCGATGCGTCGATTTCATGTGCTTTTTATATTTATCTAAATATATTATGAAGAATAAAGGAATAAGTACCTGGGAAACAATTCCATCAAGTCTCTAGGCAGACATATCCCAATGTAAGCGGGCGTGTGTCCGTGCGTGAGGCGCACGGGCGGCGGCGCGGAGGGGCAGGTCGCGCGGCGCGAGTGCGTGGCCCCGCCCACCGCGCCGGCCCCGCCCACTCCTGCAGCGCTCGGTGGCGATGCGCGAGCATTGTCTCCTAAAGGTAGAGGCTTCCAGTCGTACTCCAACAGACTGTAGAAATAAATGTTTGATTTTGGAAAGTGTTCGTCATTTATCGCTATTTGAGTCATCATCTGCCTAGCCTTTTCCCAACTATATTGGGGTCGGCTTCCAGTCAGGCCGGATTTAGCTGAATACCAGTATTTTACGAGGAGCGGCTGCCTACCAGACCTCCACAACCCATTAACTGGGGTAACACGGTACTTCATGGCAAGACTGGAGTCAGATTTACTGGCTTCTGACTATCCGTAACGACTGCCAAAGATCTTCAAATGACAGCCGGGACCAACGGCTTAACGTGCTTTCCGAGGCACGGAGGAAACTCGTTATGTTAAGATGGTCACCCATTCACAGACCAACCTTGGCAAGCGTTGCTTAACCTTGAAGATCGATCTGTGCGGCTGTTATTATCTAGCCACGAGCTCCACATTTATCGCAATTTGAGTAATTTACTTTAAACGTGGCGATTCTATGCCCGTTATTACAAACACCAAGTAAAAGATTGAATTTCATCTCTTACCTGTTTACCCCAGTGTAACCCATAGGTTACACTATCCCAGGGTAGCTATAACTATTACGTGACTTGAGTAAACTATAATTATATTATCATATAATATACAATGTTTGCACCTCTGTTTATGTTAATAAGATTTTTTAAATGTAACTAGATTCATTTAACAAAAAACACAAAGTAATATATGTATTTACCTCATTTTCGCCATTCTCTCTTTAGTAGACTTAGCTCTGTCTCTTAGTGAAGAGAATGGTTTGGTACGTCTGTTCGTGTCCGATAATAACCAGCTCAGGTCATCCATTTCACTTGAACCTGCAGCACTTTCTGACAAATATGGCCTAGAACAAGTATGTCAAATATAAGTTATACAGTTTATTTTATTTAAACTCATTTAAACTTTTAAGCGCCAAGCTATGCCGAACGCAATTTTTCCACAGAATACTACTATATTTTTTTTTATTTTAAATAAACATTGAGATAAAAATCTAAAGTTAGGGGCAATAGTAAAAGTACGCTTTTGTGCATACTTTTACAAAAAGCATTTTTATTAATAAATGTAAATTAGATATTGTCTTCTAATAACGTCGAGGCGTGGAGGGCACGGAAATAAGCCAAAACAGGAAGGGTTACATTTCAAAGCTAAGCAAGCGATTATAACCTTAATAGGGATGAGGAAACAGTGTTGTTTCCTGCTAACTTACCGTCTATTAAGAGACTTCAAAGTAGCATATCCTGTCATATCCATCTGAGATGGAGGCGAGCTGGCTACTTCGTTACCCGTGAAGCCTGTAAAACAATATTGTTTTTTGAAAATGGACCCAATCAACATAGAAATAAGGTACAAAATCGAACAAGTGGAATTCTAACTCACTGGAAGTGGAAGTACGACGTTGTAGTTCCGATATCTTCGGCCGGTGTGTACTATTGCTACTCTTCATGCCATACAAACTGGACGAGCTCGGTATTGGACTCAAAGTCAAAACCCTGTCGCTGGAAACGAGACAAAACATGAGGATAAAATTTAAAAAAAATGAATAGAAGAATAAGAGAAAAGGCTAAAAGAAAACTGTTAAGCGATACGGCTAGGCAAGAGGCCCTTGGATCTCAGGCCGGCCAAGCTAGATTTATTGGGACTGGCTAGTACTAAGAAACTTCTCAGTACTAGCCTGGAGGCAATAGACACGGACCCTTTTACGTCCGGTGAAATGCGGATGAACCACTGCCTCTTAACTTTAATCGTTCAAGGAATATAAACATGATGTGACCAAGAAAACTTGTTTTATACTTACGGAATAGCATATTTCCCAAGAAAAGAATCGCAACTACTGACTCCACTGGTACTAGATTCACTGGTGTTCCTAACTCTGCCTTCATGGTGTTCCAAAGAGTTCATTCTACCTATTAACAACCTATTTTCTGCCATAGGAACCCGGTGTGGTCCCGGTCGCTCGTAGCTAGAGCAATCTCGGAGTATATCGACAGTTCTGGACTCTGATAACGTCGGCCGGTCGTGTGAACTAGAGCAGCTTTGCGAGGGTAAGGTATGCGACTTTCTTTTATCTGGTCTCCCATCAGTGTAACCCTTATGGTCAGTCACATCTTGATCTTTTATTTCCGAGTTATCTGCAGAAATCGACCCGGCTTTACCAAAAAGTTTCGTCGTGTCCGAATGTAAACTCTCTGCGACGCTTTGATCGGTGTGGTCTGAATGCTCGCTCATTTCCGTGTCGTACGTGTTGTAACGACATTCTGGTGACGTCACATAGTAATGCACATTTGTTCCTTGTTCAAAAGTGGCGTAGGTTTCGTCGGGAATCACTGGGAATTGATCGTGTCTCGTGTGTCTTACGCATAGCCATCCTAAAAATAAACCAAATCATATTATGAAATCAGAGATAATGTAAATTACGGTCATAATCTGTTTGTTTAGTATCCTTACCAAGATCGGAGAGCAGATTAGCCCCATCATAAGTGCTTCCAATAAGTCCAAGAACATAAAAGGCAGTCGCTCGCACAGAGTACACGGGGTTGTACTTAGCCAATCTGACGATATGTACCAATACCGAGTCTTCTAAGTACCCGTTACTCAAGCTCATAAGCTGGTGGAGGCCCTGTGACGTCACAGCAGTGTTGCCAACCGCCCACAACGAAGCCTTTATGTCAGCGATCTCTTGTTCATTGGCGCACTTCTTGCGTTGCAGAATCTGAAAGGATTAGTGATGTAGAGGTTCTGCCAGCGTATCCCTATTACATATTCACTTGTAAACCAGTACTTATATTGTAGTCAGGTATTACTTTACAAAGAAATCGTATCTTATAACTCTACTGTATTGAAGTATACCATGTATATACTATATAGTAAGTATATTACACACTATATTATATTATGAATGCAAAATTGGTGTTTATGACAATGAATTTGATAACAAATATTTTATTGAATATCTAGCCATCCCCGAAGTTTCTCCCGTGTCTTTGGCTATTCTCTGAACCGTTAAGCTATCACTGACACTTTTACTTTCATATAACTTATAACACAATCCATCCGATCTTTGGCCTTCTTCTTCGTTCATGCCACTCGTCTCACAGCCTCTACTAGTGCTTACCTTGTAGTGGTCAGGTAGTACCGCGGCCAGCAAGGCCCTAGCGCGATGTGTGGGATGCGCGGGGTGCGCGGTGCGGGAGCGCGGCGCCAGCGCGGCGTGCAGGTGCGGCGGCGGCCGAGCGGCGCGGCGCGCACGCGGGGCACCGCGCATGCCACCCGCCTCGCTCACCGCTAGAGCCTCGTGCACGCCCGCCTCTACTAGTCGCACGTAGCTGGGGTAACAGAACAATGGCCTCAGAACATAGATACATATACGGCTATTGTGTCGAACGAAGTAATAATAATTATTATCATTTATTTATAAAACTCACGAAGCGGTTGCGGAACCGCAAGTTCTGTAGAATGCAGGTATTCAGGGTGTGTCGGATGTTTTTTTAAATTAGGAAAAAGCCGACTAAAAATTCCACCACTGTTCGATGATCGTTTCGTGATCGTTTGTGCGTCGATGTCAGACACACCCGATATTTTTTAAGTTTGAGAAATAGGTCGGAAAGCTGTTTTTTACCTTTCACAACCCATTTTTTTTTCTTTAACCTGTTGGACCCCGTGGCACAAAAACGTGCCAGTAAACAAGTAATTACCTTTTAACTTTGAGAACCGCTGGAAAAAAATTGTGCCACCAAAACCTGACCAATTAAAAATTATATTCTAGTAGTATAATTACAGAAGCAACAGAAACAGAGCAATAACAGTTTATATTATTAATATTATTAATATTATTTTTTAAATATTAAATAAATAAATAAATAATAAATAATGGCGGTCCCCACGGAGCGCCACAGGTTAATATATATGACAGAAAAACATGTGCAGAGTCAGTAGTAAAAGAATAATACTCACCGATAGTTGTACGATTTAGTCCAGAAATCCAGATGTTTCTTGAGAAATGCATTCGACTTCGCATCCACCGATTGGACGGCGACGGCGACTTCGAGACTCAACCACAGCAGATACCCCCTGTCACTTATTGCTGCAAAGTCCAAGGCGGATGGCTCCGCGGTCTTGTCCAAGTGACAGTTTTGACAGAGCGTCTCTTTCATTGTTATCAACTTTTCGACGTATGACTGTAGGACAAAATACAAATCTGTTTTATTAGTTCCAACTTTTCCTTTTCGTTTCAACGGTAATTATTACTTTAACCATAATGATTGGGCCCAGTAGGTCTTGTTTATTGCTCTGTCGTAGACGAGGCTCAGGTCATCTAAGTTGCAAGAGTTCCGATATTTTGGGCACTCTATGCTATTGAACAACACAGACTACTGTTTTATTAAATGTGTATAAAAATTAAATGATATTACAATTAAATAAAGTTAGTGTTTCTAGGTAGACTGATTTGTTATTGCTTTGAAACTATTTTCGATTTTAAAACACCTCTCAATTGCACTAAGGAGCACAGCTCATAAAGAGTCGGGTGAGCGTATACCTCAACATTGACCCACACTACTGCATCGGTTAAAACTTAAATGCGACAGAGAAAACATTGCCGTGCATTCTTTTTCTCTGAGTATGTAGATGGAAAACAATGTTTTTCGTCATATATTATATTGTAGTGTAATTTTTATCTTGAAGAATTTGGTGACACTTACAGGAACATGATAAGCTTCTTCCAAAATCGTAAGCGCGGTTTTCACCACCACTTTCGACTCGTCCTTAATTTGGCCGACCAACATTTGTAATATCCAGGTATCCATGTCCACACCACTATTGGGCTCGCTATTATCTCTTTGATTTGCTTTAAGATGGTCATTGACAGCATTCTTCTTCAATTTAGCCTTTCTGCGGACTAACTCGCGAGATTTTCGAGACGCTCTTAGTAGGACGTTTAAAAATTGTGTTGCGTACAATCTTGAGGCCTGTATGTTACACGTCAGTGTCTTCGCTAAAATGTCCCTTGGGAACGAGTCCATAGTGTAGTCCAGACTGGATATTACTAGCTTGACATAGCAACTATGGTGAGTCCTTGTTGATAGTTCTAAAAGGCTGAGAAGTGAAAAAAACAATAATTAAAGTTAGGCATTCGACTTGGATAGATGTTTACATCAGTTTAGTTAAGTGCATAAAAAAAAGAGATGGAACTATAGGGAGACTTAACTCCAAAACTGCAAATACATTATTTATTTAAAACTAATTCAATTCAAAGCAATATATTGTAGATAACACAAAAAAGTGTTGGACATATAAAAAGTATAGCACAAAAAAAATAATTATAGACTTGCGTATGACCACTATCTCACCTGATGGTAAGCAATGATGTAGCCGATGATGGAGCACTCTTGCCTAGAAGTAAACTTGAATAGATTACTTCTAGGCAAGCTCTTAACTTTAAGACCCAAAATTGTAGCAAGATATAGCAAACTTACTTTTCATACAATCCAGTCTGTTTAAATAGCCTCAATCCGTTTTGCGAGTGGCACAGTTGTCCAATGAACAAGAAGTACATCTGGCACATGGTGTTGCACATATGCTGGGGGCTGAAGAGACACTCGTGCGCCTTCAGACCCGTCTCGATAGCCTCGATCTGACGGCTCACGTCCAGGAACAAGTCTTCTAACAACCTTTGGCACTCAAGCTGGAATGGAATTTGGTATCAAACTTATTTTGTTCAAAGTCAAAGTGGAAATCGTTTCTTTTTCATTGATATATTTATGTTATACAACAATATTTGAAACCCTGTCTTTTTAGTTAGGTAGAAATCTGTATGTGTTCTTACTTAATGACCTCAGAATCAAATAATCACCGTTTTTGTTACTTTTTTAGGCTGAGATATTATCAAATTACTCCCGCTCTTGGTTGAGTGTCAGAGTTTGACTGACTAAAACTCACCCGAGTTCTTTAAAGAGTACAAAGGAGCCGCGGTAACTTTCAGTCCTACTTAATCGCCTGAATACTCAGTATACCCAGTGCTTAACAGCAACATAAAAAAATAAAATAATAAAGATGGCGTACTTTGGTACACCAGCTTACTTATATTATGTCATACTTACATCATTATGTCTCAATAGATGCCTAATAAGTTGGCAGCCCGCACGCGTGGCGGAGTGCCCGTGGCAAGTACTAGACAAGTCTGTGTGAGAATATTTGTTGGAAGACGGCTTCAAGTAGTTTATGATACGCACGACCCACGCTTTGTGACCGCTGTCGTTAAGATTTAACAAGGGCGTGTCGTTTTCCTGAAACAACACATTTATTATGAACAAAATTTCTCTGATGAGTACACAATATACATACATTGATAAATGTCAGAACCTCATACCTTCAATATAGTCCTTATTATATCCCAATTCCAGGTGTTGCCGTCCTTATTCTGCATCACCAACGTGCATCGAATCAAACTGTCGCTATCTCTCTCGAACAGATTGAAGAACTTCGCCGTCTTAGTAACTCTACTGACTGCAGCACTAGTCCGAGAACTAACACTTTTACTCTTAACTAAAGCACTCACATTTCTGTTAGGAACATCAGCCCGTGAACCAACACTGTGCCTCTGTTTTGGCTCATTTTCGTTATCCGAATCGTTCAAAAATTCAATACTATTTTCTTTATGGAGGGAAACGTCATGTTTTGGCTTAACCATACTAGCATTGTCTTTTTCTTTTCGACTTTTAGTATTATCTTCTACTTTCTCTCTAAATGCACCACTACAATACTGTATGATGTGGTCTAGGAACAAGCTGCTACTAGCCGGCCTGGCTTCGAGCATGGAGTGCAGTCTCCGTAAGGCAGCCACTGCGGCTAAGGCCTGTGGCTTCCCGGCAGAAGCCTGGGACATGAGTGTCGGAAGCGCCGGCGTTATACTACATATTTGAGGAGGTAGATACAGGTGTATTAAATGCAATAGTTGACCCAATAACACAGTAGCTCGGACAGATATAAAAGTATCACTTGTAACAATCACTTCAGCTAAACCGTCTAACAACCCAGCCTGAAATATACAAGTTGTATTAAATTTTGAAATATATGCTCTTATTAACATTCATATTTATGAATAAAGATACCGTCCCATACCTCTAAGAAACACTGAAGTAAGAGTGCAAGATGAATTTCTATTATATCAGGGCCCGTAGCACCAAGATGAGGTAATATGGCAGTGCCTTCGGCGGCAACGAAACCTTCGTTCAGTCGCCAAGAATCCTAAAACATTCATCATAGATTAAAACAAATACCCCATACTAGAAATATGCTGTGTTAAATGGAGACAGAAGTACACTTACTTGAAAATCAGATGGATCAACTGCATCTAAGGCTACAGAAATCTCATCTGTCCATTCCGGTTGTGGTAATCCGACTAATTCATACAAGAGATCTAATATCGCTTTCTGAAAAACAACACAATAATTCGTAAGAGTTGAAAAAAAATGTCTTTTGAGACCTAAATTAACGGTAAATAAATTATTTGTAATGCAACATTGCTACAGCAATATGACTATGTGTTTAATTAAAAACTTGCTAGCTGGTAACACAAAGTAAAACTTGCAGTGTTGCCAACAACAACATGTCCGAGCATAATTTAATCGTAGTTTGTATTGACCAGAACTTGTTTCCGGCAATTTTTTAAAATTAATGGAGCTGTTGTTAAAGATTTATTTAATAAAAAGAAGTGGTTTACTCACTCGAACCTCTAATCGTGGTAGGTAGAGGGCGGCCACTAGGGCGCGCAGCCCACCCGTGCTACACGGATGACAGAAGTGCAGTAACCCTGGCCAACTGCGGAGCACGCACAGCAGGGCCAGGCGACTACACGTAAACCGCATCTCGCGTTCATCTCTGAGTGAAGTGACTTACAACATTAATATTTTGTTATTGTTCCAAAATGAAATTGAACAGTTCTTTTCTATACCAAATTATTTCAGATTATGATGAAAAGTAGTGGTCAACAACCCAGTTTCCAAACTGAGACTTCACATAGGTGCTCTATGGAAAATACTGGTATTCTACTGCATCCAGTTATTATGGAAGCCAAGCTTATTATTATTGCGAAAAAAGCTAGGTAGATTGTTTGAATCTAGTGTGTATGTTAAGTTTAATCTCCTGTGATTTCAACTATCAAAATATTTATCCACAGTTGCACTGGCTTGGCAATTATAGTAATTCTGAGTAAGCCTTCTTGTGACTTTTATTTTGTCATTGTACATGAATTGAATTGTAATGGTTTACTTGTACTCCTGAAATGCTAAATCGTGTACTATGAAAAGCACCAACACTAAAGCTATGCAACCATAACATACCTGCTAGTCTCAGTACCGGCTGGACGGAAGTGAAAATCACAGTAAGGTGAACTGAGACACATGAGGTCAATCCGCGCCGCCCGCCGCGAGGTGGGGTCGTTCAGTGCGTGTAGTAGTACGCCGCATAGCGCCTCCGCCATGCGGGGTGTCGCACACTCGGCTAGCTGGCGCGTCACTGCGTTCACGCCGCCGCATGATATGAACATGTCGGGGTTGAGAACACCTGCAAAATAATGGTACATGAGTGAGTAAATCTTCACAAGTGTACTTCTATATTGAACAGAAGTAACGCACGGATTAGACTTGTATATATGCCCGATGGCGAGCGATTTTATTCGAATATCTCGATAGTTCTCGATTGTTTCGACTTTGATCGGAACTCGGTCTGTAATTGCTGCTCTCTCCTGGTGACCGGGCGAGACTCGGTGAGTGAGAGTGAATGATCCGATCAATCGAAAATTGCGATGCATGCAGGCGATTCCGTCGACACGAAACCATCAAAACATCTCGATTATTTTGTAGACCGGCGAGTCGATGCATGACTCGATGGTTTATTTTAATGAATCCGATTTTTTCGTTTATTGAAACATCTCGGAATCACCCATCGCTGCTTTATATCATTCGACAACATTTTGACAATTTATTTGGCACCTTTATTCGTTCTGTATACTTACAGATCTCAGCCAGCGTAGCAATGGCGGGCCTCGAGAGCCTGTCACCAGTGCCGTCGCCAGCACTGGCCGCGCGGGCCACTGCAGCGAGGCACCGCAGTAAGCCATGCTCCACAAAGGCGCCGCGCTGCCGTCGCACTCCGCCCGTCGCGCCCACTACAGCCACTACTCGACGCACCACGCGCAACGCTTGCGCTCGTTCTTCTTCGTTGCGAAGCATTAAATCCATTGACCTAAGGAATAACTTATATTCAGATTGTGCTAAGGGTCTGCTCTCTCAGAAACGCGATGTGACAAAATAGCAATACAATTTAGAACTTATTTACTACACAATAAGGAACATATTTTGGTGAAAGTATTTGAATACAATCTGTGGCTTCGGACTGGACCTTGAAGCGCCTCAAGGTCATTTTCATTTCAAGGCCATTTCATGACCTCTATACAATGACATCAAAGGAAAAATTTATAAAGTTGTCTAGATGAGTACTCTAGTTTAACAGTAAGTTAGAGCCTAGGGTGAACCCCAAAGATTTGAACTCGTTAGACAACTGGGGTTCTTTATCAAACAGGTTGGCTGAAGCAGTCTAATGTTCATTTCATTTGCATTTATGGAGTGAACATGACTAATTCAGTTTAGTAGAGATCATTGACAGATCATAAAAGTGCAGTGCTCTCTGAATAAAATAGCAGATCTTTCCAGTCCAAGGTCAGGATTGTCCCATTTCACAAGGTCGGCTGCAAACTTTGACTTATGTAACAATGATGCATTTGGAATTTGATAATAAGAACATGAAATAATTAATGGTCTTATCATTAAAGTCTACTCTCTCTCTACTCTTATTAAGTTGATATTGAAGTTGAGATTTCATAATTAATCTTCTTTAGCCAATGTTTCATTTTTACAAAAGCAATACAAGAATTATGTAAACAGCTTTTTAATGTAAACAGTTTTCAAGCATTTTTCAAATATAAATGAAAACTTGAAAAATGCATCATGAAAAAAAGGATAATAAGTATGTAAAATAGGATAAATTCTGATTTTAGACTTGGAAAAAATGTTTTATTGATTCTTTCCTGCTTTATTATGATTTATACAGTAGATTTTTTACATATATTGAGTTAACTCGCAATAACTATAAATAAATGTTTTAACTTCTGTAATATTTACAATTTAAATGCTGTAAGTGGCAGCTCTATATTTAAATAGCCTATTATATATATATTATT
This sequence comes from Mythimna separata, assembly GCA_030763345.1. NCBI lineage: Eukaryota > Metazoa > Arthropoda > Insecta > Lepidoptera > Noctuidae > Mythimna > Mythimna separata. The sequence goes on along the minus strand of CM061171.1, from coordinate 15,597,686 downwards.
AGCTTAATTTTTACAGTGAATATTAACCTACCACATACCCGCGAAACGAGAAACAATAGTAAAACAATAACAAAGCGGTTGCATGAGACTGGTCGGGGATTCATGAATTAATTAGATATTCACTAAATACTCAATTTAAATAAAAAATAAAATAAAAATAGTGTTACCTTATAACTAAGAATGGTAGTTTCAAGTTATTGAATGTTGCTACATCAGTTTCTGTCTTGATTAGGTAGCGTAACACTCTCAGTGCAGAAGCTCTTATTACCATAGCATCATCTACCAGACTCACACGAATACTGCAAACAAAATTGAATAGTTTAACATTATCTTTACATAGACTTTACATTATTGTGTGTTCCCACTGTTGGAATACAAGCCTCCTCTCTAGAGGGTATGGGCCATAATCTACCATGTGGGCCTAGTGCGGATTTGTGGATATCACACATCTTCGAATTTTTGGTTCTGGTTTCCTATGTTTTCCATCACCATCACCTTGAGAGCAGTGGTGATTTGAAGCCACAACCTACAACTTGTAAGTTAGGGCAGTTACGCCTGGGTCACCACTGCTCCTCACTATTTTACTTATTGATTTTAAAATGATGAATATTATGCTGCTAAATGCATAAACAGTCATTCACAATTTAATAACATAACCTCTTTCAGTAGAAATAATAGTGCAATTTCTTTTAGTACTTCTTGTAAACATTGAAGGATTTATGCTTACCAAGTCATTAGTTCATCTGGTGTGAAGCCCAAATTATTTCTGTCTTCTTTACATAAAAGTGTGACTAAGGCATTTAAGTAGGACAGTCTACGGCTATCAGTTCCACTTTTCTGCATGCCTCTGAAACCTGACTTGAACTCCATAGGGTTATTTTTGCTGGTGGGTGAGGTGTCATTGTGGAATGGCTTCTTCAAATATAAACCTTGAATGATCTCCTTTATATTCTCTTCAGGTGTTTTATTCTTAGTATCCAATTTATATAAATCACTCTGTTTACCTGAAATGTGAAATGCATGTACCAATAATGAAATAATAAATTTTCCCACATGTCTATGAACTAGTACCTAATTTATTAATCTTATTTTCTGCCATTAGAAAAAGGTTATTAGTATACGAATGAATTAATACTTAACAAATAAATTACAAATATTTACCTTTCCTGCGACTCAACCAATTTTCGTAGGTGGTAGCCATTATAACATTTTTTACGCAACAGTATGTAAAAGTAATGAGTGTTCTTATGTTACAGCAACGTGTAGGGACATAAATACTTTCAGTAATTTCTAAATGAATTAGACATAGATCATAAAATAAACCGTAATTCAGTCCTGTTTTCCTCACACACCAACACCACACATTTGACTTGACTTGTATTTTGACAAGTATTAATTCTGCAATGTTTGATAACCGCAAGTGCAAGTTGTCTATGGATATAGTGTTTGCAAGGTGAAGCATGGTAGTTTTTTTTTCTACTACTTCATCTCAATGTTTTTAAATTTGGTAAAGAAAATGTAAATAAAAAATTACAATAACCGTGTTTTTTAATACAATAAAATGTTATAAAATTAAATGTTGTTGTTTGTAATTAACCAATGTTAATTGTATGAAAAAGCCTGATGGGTTCGTGAAAAAAAAATCATCTCTTTGTAAAAAAACATTTTTCAAATCACTCCTTCAATCAGAGAACTACTTGTTAGTTACACGTAGTCAGTTTACAAGATTTTATACCCATACATGAAACCCATGAAAATGGGTAGGGTATTTAACCCTTAGTTGGATATGGAAGCAAAAAAAAATTAGCACGTCAAGTTTTAAAAATATTAATATTTTTATATTTCGATTTTCTTACATAGCCGCTACTTAAAAAAATAATAACTGGCACAACTTTCATACTAATTAGTGTCAGTTTCTTTTTTGGTACCCCTATAGTAATCGCCTAACATATTTTTATCCCACAAATCTTGAAACCTCTCTCCATAACTTTGAATTTTGATGAAAATGTTCACTATTTTCATCACTCACGCTTTTCAGGTATTCAGGAAAAATATTCAAGTGTGAATGTAAAAAATAAATTTTCAATAACATGTGTACACTCATTTTGAAATATTTAATCAATAAATAAGATAAAATTTATTCATATTCCTCAGTTTTATTGTTGTCCAAGAAAGCAAAGCTACTGGTTCTGGTATCTTTTTCAACACTAAATAAGTGGCAATCAAAATTGTTATTATTAATTTTTTTTTATTTGGGGGCTTACAAGGATTCCTTCTTTAAGTTCAGTATCAGAGAGTTTGGGACAGACGGTTTTTAAATATGCAAAATTTCATGAACAAGTCCATGTGCTTTGAGTTATTTTCTGTACTTAAACTGCAACCAATGACGGGCCTGATACGCAAGTTTATATTATTCCCTGCAGCCCAGTTAGGTAGTTACTCAGATACCCGCGAAACGAGACACAATAGTAAAACAATAATAATAATAATAATAATAATATCGTTTATTTGCGTAAAATGTGGTTGGTACAAAAGATGTTATAATAAGATTATAAGTGCAAAGACACATTCCGCCATTTAGTGATGGCATGCAAATATTTGGTCGACAATAACAGCGCGGTCTCATAGGACCGGTTGGGGATTCAAACGTTAATATGCTTCTATTATTTACACATATTACTTCAGAAACCAATATTTTCAATGTTTGTTACGGGAATTTGGAAGTATTGAAAATACGCCTGTTTTACTCCTTCTCTAGTCGGTGTCGTCGTGTTTGTCAAAATAACTTTACCAGAAACATAGCAAAAGTTACTCGAATTAAATTAACACTTTCTTGAGGACATTTTAACAATTCTTTTGTAACAAATTTTACTAATTAAACACAACTATACCGTTTGATGCACTCGATACGCCCCAAAATTGTGGTTTCAAAAACTTCTTGTATAATTAAAAAACTTGACGTGATAAAAATATTTTACATACAATTTCGTGATAAGAACATTAGACAAAACAGGTTTGGTATAAATTTGGGAATGGGTAAGAAAAAAAACAAAAAATTGTAAACTAGTGTTACAGGTGATTGTTAATTACATTACTTATATTTATGTATTTACGACTCTGTTGTATATCTTTTTATTTATATTTATAATTTTTCTATATATCTCGATATTATCCAAAGGTTGACTGGAAGCAGAGCCGGCTTTACTTATAGTTCAAGGTGTGCGGCGCATACGGGGGCAGGGTCTTAACAAGCACCGATCATTAGCACAGCGTAGCATCAGCCATAAAATAATTCCACAGCTGGGACTCTGGCCTCCCCTTTAATTAAGATAGGCAATGGACCGTAATCTACCGGGCAGACCCAGTGCGGATGTTAATTGACTGTCTTCGAATTTTTCTTTCTTTTCTCATAAAGTTTTCCTTCACAGTTTTGAGAGCAGTGGTGATGAAATAGATTATACAAAGTAAACCAATCAATACACGAGTACAGTGAAATAACTAAAAAGTTGTGCTTTTTATATGTGTAACTCATTTATTCCTAAAAATACTATTACTTCCCGACATCATTGATAATTGCATCACGCTCACCCGAATTTCAGTTAGGAAAAAACAATTGAAAAACTTAGATAATGGTGATCCCATTTTATAATTTTATTTACCTAAGAACCCAGTGTCACTCTCACAACTAAGACAAATCTAACAATACCACTCTAACTAAAATACAACAAACAAAAGAAAAGTTATACATAATAATATTAATTATAGTCACTAGAAAAAACATAAACCTTCTTATAGTGGAGTCGGGTAAATATACTGTGACTACTGTGAGTATTGCCTTTTGTCCCCATACCTACTAGAAGGAGCCTTGGTATTGGATTAAGAGAGTCCGTCTGCAAGCACGGACGCTCTTAAGGCTATAGCCACTTTTGAATTTCTGACTGGTAGAAAATGCTCACGGCATTATAAAGAATTAAATATATTATTATAATTTAGGTGAAAGCGTCGTGTGTAGCCCGTGAAATTCAAATTTTCTTGCGTTTTTTGTAATTTGCAAGCCAGTGGTAGGTTGTATGAAGTTAAAATACCTTAGCGACTGTGAAACATAACTAGTTATATAATTGTAACCATAAAAATCATCAATACAAGCCTCCAAGCTCATTTAGTTGTAGGAACAATTTTTTCAAGTTCAAAAACGTAAGAAAAGTTCTGACGCTTCCCTCTTAGGTACGAAGTTTACATTTGGGGTGCGTCAACTTTATTCTCTTAGTACTACAGTGGATATCAACACCAATCTATACACTGATTACAGGTAAGCAGGTCTTGTGAAAAAAAACTTTATTATGGCGGGCGTTCCATTGAAGATATGGATTTTTTTATTTCAAATTTTTGAGCAGAGTTTCGAATAAACTTTGTTTTAGAAGAGGAGAAATTCAAAATGCTGGCAACATTATGATTCGAAATTTGACAAACTACGACGCACACTATTTCCTTTTCATTGTCTATGACGGCGTAGTGAGGTGGTGAACTGAGATTGTCATAAAATCGTACCAAGCAAGCAATCCCTAAAGATTATTTAGGAAAAGTGAAGTGCTTCGATATAAAAACGGATTACTATTCTGCCATCACTTTAGTTTTGGTGGATAATGTTAGATCCAATTGATACTATCGACATGAAATCGTGTCGTATTTGTCTGACAAACAAAAAACCATTATGTCCTCTGTTCAGATATAAGTTGTCTGGTAATTATGCTGAAATGCTTACAGCGATTGCCGACGTAAAGGTAAGTTGAAAATGCGACATTTTGTATACAAACTAGCGGGCACTCGTGGTTGTCAGTTGATTTCTGACCAAAACAAACTCAATAGTGTCGGGATAAGTGATAACCGATAACGGCGGAAGATCTTTTACGAAATACCTACCCGGCATAAATCAAAATTTTCATTGAATGCAATATGAAAGTGACATAATTCTGTCAACAAACTCTAGAAAAACAATAATTGTGCTTGTTTGTGTGTAGTACAAGATTGCATGTACATATTATTATTACATAAATGTTCTTATAAGCATGTATGCATGCCACAGAAATATCCATGTTATTTAACATTACAATAAAAATGCTAATATCATGCTTACAAATGTTTCAGGTTTCATCCAATGATGGCTTGCCTGAAAAGATTTGTCTCAAATGCTGCACAACTTTGGAGAAGGCATACCTACTTAAAACAGTGGCTGAAAGGTAAGCATAAGTACTTTGTTTTCTATAATGATCCAACTGAGTCCTATTGGTTTCCTAATCATTGTTACTTCACAAACTTAGTTGCAGTGAGTTAACAAAATTTTTTTGAAGCTACTGTTCTATTGAATCTTCTAAAACTACTCTTGGCAAAAACTTATATATAAATAATTAAAAATTAAATGAAACCTACAATCCAGTCACATTAACTTAACGCTTCTCTGAAATGCGAAAATCCCTCTGCTTCCCGGGTAAGCCAAGGGAATGCAGTGGCATTCCCTTAGCTTACCCGGCAAGTGTCAAATATGCAATTTGGCTAGTTCTCTGTTGTTGTTATATTATTTTTGAACATTTTTCATCAACACCAAGCTTCAAGTCAATATGACTAAGTTATAGTTCTATGTCTATACTATACTCCGTTGGTTTAGGTAGTTAACTAAAGGTAAACAGTCTTGGCATGTCTTTTTATCTAAAAGTTGTCTATAAATTGTATGTAAAAATCTTTGCAAATAGGTATTTACCTAAATCGATGTTAGCTAATAAACTAAATTTAAATAATCTTTGTGTATATTATATACGACCTCTTTAATATAAAAAGACATACCAAGATTGTTTACCTTTAGTTAACTACCTAAACCAACGGAGTATAGATACTACTGACATAAATTTTTTGTTGTGCCTTTAACCTATCACATACCCGCAAAACGAGACACAATAGTAAAACAATAACAGCGCGGTCTCATAGGACCGGTCGGGGATTCATGAATTAATTTGTAATGATGCAATATTAGCCCATATTGCTTCACTGCAAATAGAAACGCTGCAAGGACACATATTAGGAATTATATTATATTCCTAATATGTGTCCTTGCTAGTTCATATTTAAAATTGAATCTAATATTTACAGGTCAGATAAAAAACTGAGAAAAATATTAGCAAGGGAAAAAGAAAATGTACCAACGAAAAAAATTGCATTTGATTCTTTTACGGATATAAAAAGTGAAATTGGCCCTTTAACAATAAAACCTGAACCAAAATGGGAGATGGAAATAGAGGTGCCACAAAAGCCTGTGGAAACTATGGATGGCAAAGATATTGTTATAGCTAACACAGTCATAAGAAAAGTAGACCCTAACGCAGAGGAGGTGAAAATTGATAATGTTGATGAAGATGTACAGTTAACTTGGAGAACTACAAGAACTAATTACGCTACCAAAAATGACCCTGATGTAAGTAGAAATTTATTTGGAATCAACGAAAATGAAAGCAGGGGTTCTCGTGTCAACTTGTATTTTCTCTTGGTGTGTCAATATGAAAGAAAAACTTTTGTTTGTGCCTGACACAATTGAATAAAATAAACATAAAAACAAAAAGTTGTAATCAGTACAAGGCCAAAAAGGCGCCTAACTCAGCATAATATGCTGCATAATTTAAAACAATAAATAACAGAGTTCAGATATTATGTCAGCGCCTGCTATGATGCCATGGCCTATGGATGTTAAATGAAAATACTTGCATAATATGCATACCTTTTTACAGAATAGTCCTGTTTTGTCAATCTTGATTCTTTTGTTGTGTTTTTTATTTCACTGTTGTCACATAAGGAACTTCTCATTTTCAGGCTGAGGTAGAATATTTAGATGATGATGTTTTCCAAGACGATGATGATGATGATTATGTACCTCCTGTTGAAAAACCCAAAACTAAATTCAAAAAGCCAAAACTGTCAGATATCAAAGTATTCAAAGGTAAAACTGTTGTAAGAAAAGTAAAAGTTTTGAAGAAATTTAAAGATGAATTTGACATGGATTCTGGTTCCGGTGAAAATAAGTCACGAGCTACTACAATAACTTGCTGTAAGTACCAAATAATTAACCTTTCACATACCCGCAAAACGAGACACAATAGTAAGACAATGACAGCGCGGTCTCATGAGACCGGTCGGAGATTCAAACGTTAATGAATCAGCCAAATGAGAGTAACCTCTTAACTGTCAAAAAACAATCAGTTAAATTATGTTTTGTTATGTTCATGATAAGGTTTCCTAATTATCAAATAATTTAGTTATTTTTAATAGTGTTATCGTGAAAATAGAATTGAATTACAGAACATTTCACAACAATTCTTAACAGGAAATTGCTGAAGTGATTCATAATTAATTTAAAATATTTTTATTTAAAGATCCTATTTTAAAGAATGGTACAAGAGGCCAACCTATACTATTAAAAAGACCAAAAGATGCAACAGTACTAAAAGTTCACACAGGATACAAAACAAAAACTCCTTCATCTGGGGTAGAGAAAATTGTACGAAGAGATAAACCTGTGAGAATGGTACGCACTGCGGTCACCAAACAACGGGAGAAACTAGTGTGCCCTGTGTGCGGTATACTTACGTTCACTCTGGGCAATCACATAGCAACACATCAAGGTATGTCCTCATTAATCATTCAAATATTCTGATATTTTCACTGATGAATACTAGGAGTGGTGGTAGGTAGTGGATGTGGTCGAACAGTTTTACATAAAAATTCAAAATGGAAGACTAGGAACTTTTGATGGTAGTACCTAAAGCTCAAATTTCGTTGTAACATAAAATGTGTTTTTAATACAAATGTTTACTTAGAAATCAACTTAAAATACACAATGCTTAAGTTGATACTTGAGTAGCTTGTAATAGATTGAAATTCTTTGGAATTATTGTTTGATGCTTATGTGTATTTTGCAGAGAAAAAGAGGTACACCTGCGCTCAATGCCCAAGATCATTTGCTCAGAAGAGTAATTTGCTGGTCCATGCCAAACAGCATACAGGAATAAAAGACCATATTTGTGAAATATGTGGAGCAGGGTTTTACAGCCAGAAATCTTTGGTTAGGTATGTATTGCATTATATTATAGTACGTAAATATTACGTTATTACAATTATTGACTATGTTTTACTTTCCTTCTTTTATTTGTTTCAGACATAATTTAATACACAAAGGAGAGAGACCATTTTCTTGCAATTTATGTACAAAGAGATTTATTGCTGTAAGTATTAAAACCTTTCACAATGTTCGTATCAGTTAGTTTTTTTTAATGGCTGTTATTTGAAATCCCCTCGTATGTGCTTGATAAAATTTAAGAAAAAATAAGTGCAATTGATGTATTCCAGCGCTGTGATCTGAATCGGCATCTCCGCATACATTCCGGGTACAAACCATTCAAATGTAACACTTGCACAATGTCGTTCAACGCGAAACATCAGTTGCAAAACCACGAGAGAATGCACACCGGGGAGCGGCCGTACACATGTCAGGTGCGTCATAGTCTTTATATCATGTTGTTACGTTCCAGATGGCCGGTCTGCGCCGCCATATGGCGATACATACTGGCGAAAAACGGTTCAACTGTGGCTTCTGCAGTAAAAAATTCACGCAAAGCCATCATCTGCAGAACCATTTGATTACCCACACTGGCGATAGGCCCTATAATTGCGAGGTCAGTAGGTACCACATGATTCTAACAATCAAATGGCCACTACAATATCATAGCTGAGAGTGCCCAATAGTGCTATAGGTTTCTATATCTTTCAGGACTATTGTGTATGGTGAAATCTTTCCATAAATTACTAATTCTTTATAATCTAAATTGCCTGTGTCTCAAAAAACTACATATATGTGGCCTATGTATATCGTAAAGCCTCTGGGGCCATGGCTTGGCTTCTGAAAGGGAAAAGGAACAAAGGAGTAGGTTTTAGACAGTAAAAGTCCGACACGCCCTTCAGCTCTGCCCAAGAGCGGGAGAAGTCATTCTCATAATTTCCCATTAAAAAAGCCTATATATTATATCCTTTATAATACCTATCGAATTAGATTTGTGCTAGACAATTTAGGTTTGTCTACAGAAAGTACCCAGTTGTCTTAAATGATTTCTAAGGCCTGAAACTGCGTTAAGCGGGCACCCGCGCGGTTTCATACAAAAGTGCTCCGTCGCGGGGACCAGCGCGGGTGTCCGTCACGGGGAGGCGCACCCCGCACCCACGCGACGGGGCCCGCCTCCGTGCGACGGAACCCGTCGCGGGGGCACGCGCGGTCCCCGCCAGGGAACACGCACGGGCTTGTTCAGGGTTGTCATTTCATCATTTGACAAAAATGACATAACGAATGTTGCCACTTTTTTGCAATTCTTAAATAGTGATGTACCTCAACCGTAAATTGCCGTTAATAAAATCAAGTAGTATCGTTTTTTATAATAATTTTTCCTGAATAGTAGATAGCTATTTAAAATGAAAAAATACAGAAGTAATAACGTATATTTTTATGTTAAACATTTAAAAAATATTTAATGAATGATAAATGATATTTATTTTGCAAATAGGTTTTCACAAACACTTTTACACGTCAATTTTTTTGTTGAACTTTTTTTTACTAGATGAGGCCGGTGTTTACTAACTGACTACCCTGAGAAGAAACACCGAAACAAACTCAGAATTCTAATCGATATGAAGACTGGTTAAAAAATATTCTCCCAAAATTGAAACAGAATGCAGTTATACTGATACTGTATACTGCAATCGGTTTTAATTTTGGAAGAATATTTTTTAACCAATCTTCATATCGATTAGAATTCATTTCCTTGTGATGGTCATCTAGCCCCTTTTTTGCATCAAAAACTAGTGCACCGCCATCCACGAAACTGTCTTCGCTTCCAAAGTGGGACAGTTTTTTTTTTGCTAGTCGTCATTTTGCTATGTAATAATATATTAAGTTCTCCATCGACACGACTATACAAGCACACCGTTAAAATTGAACTAGCGACACTGCGTAAATCGGTCTCCGCGACGGGTCCCCGCGACGGGGACCGTCGCGTAGCCACGGAGCCCACGCGCGTGTCCACGCGCGTAGACACGCGACGGTTGCCCGTCGCGGGCGCCCGCTTAACGCAGTTTCAGGCCTAAGAGATCATCGGCAATGATGCACTCTCGTTGAGTCAAAATCCGAAGTCCTGTTGTTTTCTTATCGGGGTGTGCGTCAAAATTGTACAATTTAATCATCGGACTGACCGTAAGACGTACGGTGATGCGCCTCCGGCTCATTGTGGGCATCCCACGGCCACCCATACGCAAAGAACGTTTTCGGAACACATTTATTATGAGTGCAGCTAAGGATTATAATTCCCTGCTGAAGTCTGTATTTCCTGATAACTACAACCAAGGGGTCTTAAAGTCAATACTGGATAAGTTGCTTCTATACAAGCGTCTCCATCGCTTCGTTGTCATCTTGTAAGGTTCATAAACAAACATTTTCTTTTGCAGGTTTGCAATGTTGCATTCAGTTACAAAGTGAATTTGAACAACCACGTGTACAAAGTACACGGTATCAACCTGAAGTTCAAGTCTATTCATACTGTGACCGAGGACGTGCTTCGCCGAGAGATGGGCATGATAAACGAGACGAGAGTAGCACTGTCACATATTATGCCGCAATTAGGAGAAGTACCAACTCCAGCTGCGCATGAAACTGTACTATCACTATCCTGATGCGAGAACAGGGAGTATCATTCATGAAAATATATCATAAACTTACTACTGTACAAGCTACTGAAATTATTTTCATGTTGTGTTGTGTCGAAAGCGATTATGAGTTGTGTACATGCAAGATTTGTGTTATTATGACATTTAAATGTTCCCTAGTAATACCCAGTTATAATAAAGGTTAGATAGTGAATATTATTTTCTCTATAATGTGTAAATAGTTTTTGTTAATACTTAAATATATTAGTTTCAACATTAATATTCGTGTGGTTTCTTTTTATACATACTGAGTGAAGCTGCGTTCACATAGTGTGTTTTCCCGTTGTCCTGATCGGTCATAATTCTCTTACTCTTGATCCCAATTTATTTGTGTTAGATGTGTGGGTGGATATATCTTTCTTCAATACCTTTCTTTTAGTCGTCATCTTATTAGGCACCCCATTTCTAGACTTTCATACAGTCCATATTTTTTCTCAATATTAAAAATGTATGCCACTAACTGTCCCTCGCGGTTTCATCGCGGTCTTAGGTTACTGTTCCACTCCTGTTGATCGTAGCGTGTCATAGCCTATATAAGGATGGCTAAACGGTCGATCGCGATCGCATAATTGATCTCGGCAGTTAATCCAGTCGAATTTGGCAAGCAGTAGCTTATTTACTTTTAGCACAAGAGAACTATGGCGCGAGCTGCCACATAGCTTAGCTTTGTGGGCACAGGCTTTATTATCTTGTCGCCCTGTAACTTCTTATTTGTCAAAAGAAAATCGAACTTCAAGGCTTCCTGGAGTGCACTGACCGCCTTCAGCTTTTAGAAGGTGAAGTTTCCTCAGACTTCAACTTCAGGCGGTCCATTAAATCTAAAGCCAAGGTAGCTGCTAAAAAACTTGACTTTCTTGCAAAGGTCCGGCGGTACTTACAGGCCGAGACAGCTTCTAATGCTATACAAAGCACAGGTCCGGTCATGTGTTAGGTACCGCATCCACGTTTGAGCTAGTACCTACTGCAAAATGCCATCTAGCAGCTTTGGATTGGATGAAAAAGCATGCGAAGAGGCTAATTTGTGACCCAGATAACGCCTAGAGCACAGGTGTAGGGCTGCCAGCCTATTGGTGTTTTACAGGATGGTGATTTTGGTAAGAGTGCGCGGGAATTACATGATTCTGCCATCACCTTTCTACCTTCGGACATCGCGACGTATGGCGGGTATCCATCCAATATATTCTTAAAACCTCTACGGTCCGGACTCCGGACTAAGCATTTCGCCTCGTACATTGAAGGACTGGAACAATTTGCCTGCTGCGGTGTTGTGCTGTGATTATTATAATTTGGGTGTCTTCAAGGCTAGAGTGAATAAGCCTTTAGTAAACTAGCGCGCCTCACCAACAACGATTGCATCACTGCTTGCCATCCGGTGGGATCGCAGTCAAGCACTAGTATGTTACACGAAAAAAATTTTTTTTTATTAGGTAGGTACACAATTTTTTAGCATAATTCAAAACGTAGCATAAAATTCAACACATATGTGAATGAGCTCCCTCGCTCTTCTATTATTGTTAAATTCATTTTGATTCTGGTAGATCTCACAAAGTTAGTAAACATCAAATTCCTCTTGCGCGCCTCTTGAAGGTTTCCCCTCGAAAACACTGGTCATTTCTGTTATTTTTAGACCTTTTATAGTTTTCACGAGTAGTCATACCAGCCATCCTAAGGATATTACCATGTAACCAGGTTGTGTAGTTTGGATAAGCAGTCATTCCAATATAGGTATAGTCGATTGATTTTTGAATTCATATTCATAAACGGTTAGTTTAAAAGTAATCTTGTTTTCATGGAATTTAAAATATAAAAATTTCTGTGGCGGCTTAGGGATTTGAAGATATGTAGAACAGAGAGTAAAGTCCCACATATCTTCGTTAAAAAGGGAGGATCCTCCAACCAGACGGGTATTGTTTCTGGTGGGCAACTGCCCGATAGATGATTTCGGGCTATTCAAGTCGTGCGGAGAACTTTAACTGCTTGATGCATAATTAGTTCTTATGTGACGCCATAGATGTCGCTACAGGGATACAAAATAAAACTTCTTCATAACAAGGTCCCAACTTTATTTTTCATAACTTCATTGGTTAAAATGTGCCATAATTGCTCGATTCACATATTTAACTGATATGGAAAGACATTGTCGAGTCGCTTTCCCGATTGTCGTAAGTTAGTCATTTATTTGGTTAATTGGTTAGTTCGCTCTTCCGTAGTAGTCTCTGGCACATACGCAGCCCACGCTTATAGGATGATATTCACCAACCCATTTCCGTTGGAGCTCGGGTGGCAATTCGATTTCGGAGAATTGGTGTGGCATCTCCTTCCTTTTAATGACTGTTAACTAAAACAATATAAAATATGATTGAGTATATAGTATGTAGTTCTTTATATTTAAGATGAATGCTACGGGCCTGAGCTTCGCCGTGGTCTTGCTAGATGGCGCTAAACTCAGTTTTTTTAATATTTTTTTTAGTGTATATGGGCATTCCCCTTTATTGAACTAATTAACTACCGAATCAAGTGGATGCCAGAGAGAATGATTTGAATAATTATTGCCAGAAAATGTACCTAATTGGGTACCTGTCTGTGCTTATTTTTTACTATACTTTATATCAAACAATATATGTCACTAAATAGAAATCTTTTACTGAAAACAGCATAATTGGTTATTAAATGAAGCAGCGTTCCAAAGATTACTCCTAGAAAAAGTGGCGTACCCAATTCTTACTTCAATTTCTAACTATAGTTTTTAAGTTTCCCGATATAGTATTATTTCTCGATATATAGAATAATAGCGGCCAGGCGGCCAGGTCGCGGCGGCTATCGAGATACATGCATTAGTATGAAACCGCCATAGAGCGCGCGCGACCGTGGCCTGGCCGCTAGTGCGGGCCTGGCCATATAGTTAGAAAATAGTTAGTAGTAGTATACTTAATAGTAGTAGTCGCCATATTCGCCATCAGCCATCTAGCAAGAACAAGGCGACCCTCGAGTCCATAGCTTTCACTTTAAATAAAATAGAACATAATGTTATGTCATAATTCATTACGTTGTATATATTTTCCGTGCACTGGTACGGCCACGGGCAAGCCTGTTTGCTACAAGTGTAAATATCTACGTGTTGCGGGAACGTGTTTTCGCCCAGGTCTTCCACAGATTTCTGAAAATAAAATAACATACTGGTCAATATAAATATGTTCAATTTTAGTACCACAGTCCTACAGATTTAAGTGTATTTTTACTTACGTTAGGGTTGCAAGTGCAGGCAGGATCCTGTATAGCTTGCTGAAATCAAATTCAACCGTATATTTAATAAGCATTAAGTACATATTTCAAATTGCAGCTGTGACGACCGGGTAGAACATAAAAATGTGCAGCATAATTCTAAATACTCTGAATTATACTCTAATTAGCTAGCAAAACTTCGCAGTCGCGACAGGTTTGTGGTCAGGTCATACAGGTGGAATACAAAACCCAATGAAAATAATTAAAGAAATAATTATTTAAAAATTAATGATTAAATAACAAATTCATAATTATTTCATTATTTAAGCAATAATTACTTATAACTATTTTTATTAGATCTCGTATTCTAAAGTAGATTTATAGAATGTTGTTCGGTTGTTTGTCGCCCACAGAACGAAATGATAGTTTCACTAATTGCACGAGTGTCGTAGAATAATGGAATTATTTAAAATCAAAGGATATGTAACTAACAAATATTTGTTAAAAAACCCGACTGCGTAAAAAATCAGAAACCCTTTAAGGTGAATGCTTCAGGTAGCCCGCGAAATTCAAATTTTCTTACGTTTTTTGCAATTTGCAAGCCAGTGGTAGGTTGTATGAAGTTAAAAATACTTCCGCGACTGTAAAACGTTTACTTAGTTGCAGAAACGTTTTTGACCTCGAAAAAATCGTTCCTACACATAGGTGAGCTTGGAGGCTTGTATTGATGATTTTTATGGTTATAATTATGTAACTAGTTACGTTTTACATTCGCTTAAGTATTTTTAGCTTCATACAACCTACCACTGGCTTGCAAATTGCAAAAAACATAAGAAAATTTGAATTTCGCGGGCTAAGCTGAAGCTTCCCCCTTAAATAAAAACTGAAAAGATAAAAGACAAGTTCAGTCGATAAGCGTAGGTATAGTAGAAATCAATTAAATATATTAACTTAAAGACATAAAATAAAACAAATAATAAATTATATTACAAAACATTAACTGCAACAGTAAGGGACCATATGAGATAAAATCATTTTAGTCTAAATTATTTTAATAAACCCTTCTTGCAGTCAAGCATCTACCTAATAAAAAGTAGCGCTCTTCAATTCGTCAGTCAAGCCTGCTTTGCGACCGTTTTATGCGGTATTAAGTAGATTAGGTAGATTATGTAGACATTACACAAACTACAGCATACTTACATTATGATGCTTCCCAACTTTGATGTTACCCCTTTTCCGAGTCCTGGTCTCAACAGACTTGTCTAATAGAACGACATCATTCCGTATCATGTTGGCATAATCAACAATAAAAGCTGACAGTTCTTCGGGATTCGTAGCATCAGGCTGAATAGAATCTGTGTCGTAACTTGTTCCAATATTTGCAGAATTGCCTAATATCTCACTGTCTCGAGCCAATCGAACGACGTAGTTTTTCCTTTTCCGAGTTCTCTGGTCTTCTAGCATGTACTCATCAACGTTCGAATTCTTCATTGCCATCACTTTTGGCACTAGTGACTGAAGTAAAATAAAGAATCCAAAACATACTATCACGAAGACAAACGGCCGTGTTATCTGAAAATAAGAAAACATTGAATCAAATAAAATCTCGTATATTCTTCTTTTTCTTATAGAAAAAAAAACCTGTCGCGCTGACCCAAAATACAACGGGACAAGGGCAGGAAGATGATGATTCTCGGGTCATAAAACGTGCATGTAATGCATCACCCATAAAGGGCTAAAGGTACCTTTTGTATGGAGTTTTCAACTCAATAGGTACTGTATCAAATTGCGACATAAATGCCATTTAAAAGGTACCAAATATTTTAGCTTCATTTTATTGAATGGTACCAACACTCAACAGTCGGACATGTGCAGGCAAAGAATTATTACTTATTTTATTTAAAAAACATGAAATTTATTAACACTAAAATGAATAGTTGACAAAATATAAAAACGTAGGCAAACCATAAGATATCTAAACACTGGAACTAAGTCCTAAGTAATAAGTACTTACCATGGCTGAAGTATAGCTTTCTCTAGTTTTCGCAAAAGACTGATGTTCTTGGGAAAATTTTCCACCCTTATATAGCAGGTATTGATTGATAGGTGGATAAAGGATCCATTAGTGAGAAGAAACCGACGCATTGTTATTTATAATTAGACCGAAGATGGGTATCAGATTCCACTTTTCAAGTAACAAAAGCCTTTTTCTTGTTGATGGGCTTGGTGACAAGGGTTATTAGGATTATGACAAGATGTAATGGGGCCTGTACCTATAGCGAGAAAAGATATTAACAGATATCGAGTGAAATTTTGTACCTCAGGTTTAGCTTTTGCTGCTTCATGCTTCTTATGGATTTTTAAAAGGCTTATGAGATAGCATTAGTTGTGAGGCAATTGGGGGCTCTTTTTCTTTTCGCTTTTTTCAAGCTGTTTTTATTTGCACCACTGTTGCGCAAAGGCTTCTCGCGTAGAATAACTTTTGTCTGCTCCGCTTTATTAATAAAGTGATCTCCTTACGGATGAATAATAAAAATAAAAAAAATTGACGACACAACGCTTAAACAACACGATGTCGTGGTTGGTCGCAGCCCTTGATATACAAAAAACCCGTCGCAGCACCGTACCGAGCATGACGCCGTAGCACGACTCTGCAACACGCTGCGATCAGGCGTTACGCCACGGGCAAAAATGGACATATGACTAAGCTCGGTGGGTTTTGAGTTCTAGGGCCACGCTGACTCTTTCGAACAGTCCTACAGGCATCGGCCCTGGAGAGTCGTCAATCCCGTCAATAAAACTATCATCTCTTGAAGAAGCGTGTGGAACACGACACGCCGTCGACCCGGGCGTGGTCTTTATCGGATAACGAGTTACCCACTGTTCACTATCGCAAATCCATGCCTATCGCCCTGCGACTCCCGACGCCCAGGGTAGCTCCGGCGGCGGTCAGGGCGTGAGGATTGCCTCTTCTTCACGCTTTCCACCGCTTTCATCGCTCGCACTATTGCTTCTCAGATGTAGGTGACGGCTTCCTACTCTTACTCTATAGGGCCCATGGCCTAAACCAGGCCCCGCAAGACGCGAGAGGATGTTGTTGTTGGCATTTTTTTTTAATTACATGGGCCATATTTAACGCTTGTGAGCTTAGCAAGCATCTACTGTATCTGCCCGTCTGGATACCGAGGGCTTATAGGGTGTTTTCAACCTACGCCGAAAACAATGCCGAAACTATATTACTTATGTACTTTCGCTGCTATTAAAGCACACTCTATAAAAGCATAGAAGTCTCTGGACAAACCTACATGGCTTTTCTAAAATAAAATATCTTACAATAATGTCCTGTACACAGTGACTCGCTTCATATTGTCCTATGTATTGCTCAGATTACATATGTTTATCTACCTACTTAACATGTGGTGGGTGGGTGGGTGTTTCAGTATGGCGAAACGTTATCAAAATTGTTGTCAAGGCCTTTGGTGTTCTCTCGAAATTTGTAATTTTAATTGCATTTGATATTAAGGTCATCATAATTATCCAATTAAAGAATAATCTCAACTTATTTCATTTGACGAGCGCGCAGAAATCTCTCTTTTGAAAGTCGCCTGGGGGTCTTTATCTCGTTTTTTTTAGGTACGGTAGGTACTGTGGATGAAATTTGAAAAGAAATATCATACGTTTAGCTAATAATAACTAAAAAAAGTTTACCTAATTAAAAATTGTAAACTTAGAAAAAAAAATTTAATAGGTTTTTTTTATTGACAACTGTAGTTAAACTATACTCCGTTTGTTTAGGTAGTTAACTAAAGGTAAACAGTCTTGGTATGTCTTTTTATATTAAAGAGGTCGTATAAAATATACACAAAGTTTATTTAAATTTAGATTAATAGCTAACATCGATTTAGGTAAATACCTATCTGCAAAGATTTTTACATACTTACAATTTATAGACAACTTTTAGATAAAAAGACATGCCAAGATTGTTTATCTTTAGTTAACTACCTAAACCGACGGAGTATAGGTAAGTTTAACTACAGTTGTGAATAAAAAAAACCTGGCCAAGAGCGTGTCGGGCCACGCTCAGTGTAGGGTTCCGTAGTTTCCAGTCCGTCACAATAAGTGTCCACAACTTTTCAAAAACTGTTCGCCCCATCAAGTTCAAAATAATTTTCCTAGAAAGTCTTTATAAAGCTCTACTTTCCAGATTTTTTTCATATTTTATAAACTTATGGTTCAAAACTTAGAGGGAGGGGGGACACATTGTGTTTTACTTTTGGAGCGATTATTTCCGAAATTATGGATAAGCATTATCAAAAAATGATTCTAGTAAACCCCTATTAATTTTTTAATACCTATCCAACAATATATCACACGTTAGGGTAGAAATAAAAAAAAACACTTTCCAATTTACACGTAGGGGGTTACCCTAATAAAACATTTTTGTCCAATTTTTATTTTACTACTTTGTCGGCGTGATTGAGATACATATTGGTACCAAATTTCAGCTTTCTAGTGCTAACGGTCACAGAGATTAAGCGAGGACGGACGGACAAACATGGCGAAACTATATAAGTATAATAAAACTACCGTTTTTGCCATTTGGCTTCGGAACCCTAAAAATCTTGTGTCACAGCGTTTGAGATCGAACTCGTATCGTAAATATTCCATCATTAAATTCGCGGTAATAATCCAGGAAAATTAGTCAAATTAAGGCAAGAATCTCGGAATGAGAGATAGACTACTAATTTGTACACACCTTTATAGGCACCCTAAGGGCCATGTGCACCGACATAAGTTTAAGATAACCATCTGATTAACGACAATAACCGACAATAAGGAACAGGAAATATTGCTAAAACAGCCGTTTTAATATTAAAACAGTCGATTTGGTGTCGGTGAACATCGCCCTAAAACTTGTCTTAAAACCTACCACTTATCGTAGGATGTCCACGTCTACACATATTCTCTGGTTAAAAGGTAATAAAATCGTTTTAAAGGAGATCGAGAAAAAATAATCTCGATTCGATTCTCGATTTAATGATGAGTACAATGACCCCCCCCCCCCCAGAGGATGCGTTAATTATGTTACATGTTGTAGGTATATTAGAATAAGGGCCTTTGGCTCCAAACAATCAACAACGTCTGCGTAAAGAATGTAAACTAGATGATCCCCTACAGTTCTATAAGAAATATAAAAATAAAAGATCGTATAAGAAAAATACGGATTACCATTTTCAATCAATTTTTAATCATTAAAAAATATTTTCTCATCATTTGAGCAAGTAAAAATCACAATTAAAACGATTAAATGAACAAACATAACATATTTATTGAGGTCGTTTGTCGGTGATTATGGACTTTATACTGATTAAATACCTACCTAACTATTGACAGGAGGATTTAACTAATCAAACATAATCAGGGCCCAATAATCGGATAACTTCTAATTGAGGAATAAAAATAGCGATTTCACAGTTTTTGCATAGAAAATATGTAAAACAGCCATATTTATTCTTCTGATAAAAGTTATTCGACTATTGAAAAATCGGCCCTTAGTAGTACTTGTAGATATTTTTTTACGTAAAAAATTTAAAATATTATAGGAATTTTGTTTTCTTCAATAGCTTTCATAGCTTGTTCATACGCCAACGCTGCTTGCGGACCGTCGAATGGATTTTCTATTTCGCCACCTTTTATAATGCCGTGAGCTCGAAGTGATAGCTCCCTCATAAGCGCTCTTTCTTGTTGTAAAACTTCTTCGTTCATTACGCGCACCGTTCTTCGTTTCATAAACACTCCGTGCTTTTTTAAACAATGCCTGTTGAAATCATGTTTGTAGCTGTATGGCTGGGAGCAAATCTGAAATGAATACAAATAATAATTGTGATGCAAATCCCACGTCAATACGCGAGGTCTTTTTAATGTAGGTACTCCGTGTTTAGGTAAGGGTAAGGGATTTTAACAACTCCCTGCTCAACAATTTACAATTGGAAGGACCCTTTCAGATGATTGTTGCAGTCTGCCTGCCTTATTGCAACTGTGGTCGGCCTCCAGTCGTAATCGATGCAGTCTAAAATCAGTAGTTTACATGGAGTGTGTCTGCCCTCTTATAACCTAGGATCCCCTTGTGAAGACTGGTGTCAGATTTCAGGGCTTCTGACTATCTGTAACGACTGTAAAAGATCTACAAAGGAAAGCCGGAACTAACTTAACGGCTCAACGTGTTAATCGAATCGTCACCCATCCGCAGACCGACCACATTAGAGATCGACAGCTACGAGCTAGTATAGCCCGTTGTTGCAGTCTTCGTAATAAGTAGAATAGCTAACTATCAATGTAGGTAAAACATACCATAAGCTAAGAAAAGTTTGCTTGTTTCAAGCACTAGTTTATGTTATATAAAATAAAAGAAATAATAAATAAATAAAACGCTTTTAAAAGTATCTACCCTCATGAGCGCTTGAGCATTGCTTTAGGGTATTTTTTGCTTTAAACAGCACTTTTTAAAGGATGGTCACAGTACATAGTACTTTCTTGGTATAAGTACCCACAGTAAGTCAAAAATATGCGTCACCTCACACCGAGACGCGACGCGACGCGACACTGCGTGCACATTTTAATAGAGTGAATCAAAATAGAACTTTAAATACTACACGAAAAGATACACATTTCAATGTGAGAATTTAGAATACGTTGCTTCATGCAGCGCTGCGCCTCGTGACGCCGCGCGGCGTCTCGTTTCGCAGCGGAACGTTTTTACATTCGCGACGTCGTGTTGCCGACGATTTTAGTATGCGCCTCGCAATGTTGCGATGCGTCTCGCGGCGCCGCGCGGCGCAGCGCGAAATCACTGGCCTCTTCCAGCATCGTCGCGTCGCGTCGCGTCTCGGTGTGAACTGACCCTAAGTGACAATAGTTTGGTAAGTAAATATTATAAAGTCTAAAAAATGTTTTACCTCGCATCTAAATGGCCGTTCGCCAGTGTGCACGCGCATATGATGTCGCATATTGTACTTAGTGATAAACGTCATAGGACACAGCTCACACTTGATGGGTTTCACTCCGAAATTATGTATCATTTTATGCCGTGTCAGTAAATGTTTCTGTAAAAGAAGAAAATGGTT
This sequence comes from Mythimna separata, assembly GCA_030763345.1. Lineage (NCBI taxonomy): Eukaryota > Metazoa > Arthropoda > Insecta > Lepidoptera > Noctuidae > Mythimna > Mythimna separata. The sequence continues at coordinate 15,576,552 of CM061171.1, read as the reverse complement.
TTAATATAAGGCCATGTGACGTGGAGACTTGGAGAGGATCTACGTTAATTGTTTCTTAACCGCGACAGTGTGTGAATATTCGTGAAACGCTGATCAGATGAGACTGTTCACAATAGAGCTACCAGCCCGTCTGATACTGCACTGTGAATGATGTGTCTCGGTGCAGGACAAAGGCACTTGTTTAACCAAATCAGGCTGAAACACAGTGAAGCACTAGTTTCATTATCATTATCATCGTAGCCGAAAGACGTCCATTACTGGACCTAGACCTCCCCAAAGCGTCTCCGCAACGACCGGTACTGTGCGTCACGCATCCATCGGATTCCCGCGACTCTCGCCAGGTCATCGGTCCACCTTGCGGGAGGCCTTCTAACGCTGCGTCTCCCGGTACATGGTCGCCATTCCAGAACCTTCCGTCCCCATTGATCATCTGTTCTATGAGCAATGTGCCCTGCCCACTACCACTTAAATATTATTTGGTGATTCTTCGGGCTATGCCTTGGTTCTCTTGCGAATATCTTCATTTCTGATGTGATCACGCAAGGAAACTCCCAGCATAAGCCTTTCCATTGTCCTTTGGGTGACTTTAAGCCTTCTGATGAGGTCCATTGTGAGCGACCACGTTTCGGATCCATATGTCATAACTGGTCATAGACTTTTATCTTGCACTAAGCTTTTTTTTGTCTGTCATACACTGAAAGTGGTCTCGACTTTTCACTTCAAAAAGTAACTCAACTTTCAGTGTAGGTATATCAACTACTAGATAAATAAAAAAAATATACATACCTTTTTAAATGCTTTATTGCAAACATCGCATACGTGTTTTTTTTCATCAACATGCACTATCATGTGACTGAAAGTAAAATTTGCGAGTTAATAGTGAATATTTCTGTCCGACCTAATGCAACAAAGAACTAGAGTTGCCTATACATATAAATATGATAAGCACAGACAACGACTAGTTATGTATCTTGAAAATCACGGCGACTTTTTGTAGCGCTGCTGTCGCATTTGAAACGCGCTACTGCATCGTGACTGTAGCGCTGCTAACGCACGACCGTATCAGACGACATCGAGGAGAGGAAAGAATGCGTGCGAAAAACAAAAAGAATCTACATACAAAATTTTAATTTTTGTGCTACTGCATCGCGTTTGCATAGCGACTGAGAATCGTGACTTGGGCGGAGGCAAGCCGCTAGCGAACTCGCGACAGCCGCGCTACTGCATCGCTTCAAAAGTCGCCGTGGGTGACGGGGTGAGGCCCCTATCTCCATAAAGTATCTACACTGGACAGCAAATAAAGCAGGCCATCAGCTTTCTTGAAACTTCTTCCTTCCAATGAGGAGAGGATCTTACCTTTTCAATGATGAGGCGGAGACAAAAGCAGCAATACACTGGTCACATTTAAACTGTTTAACCGCCCCATGCAGCTTTACGTGCGATTTCAAAACATTTTCTGTGAAGAATGCTTTCGGACACTGATCACATTTAAATTTCTTTTCCGCTAAAAATAATTATAAAATTTTATTAATAGTGATACCATGTAATATCTATATCGAAGCCATTTTGTATAACACGCCGTAGTACAAGTTTGCGCGGCGGATTGAAAAATGTCGCTGTAAAGTAATGTCTTTACGTTGAACCAGATTTCAATTCATCATCCGAATCTGGCTCAACGTAAAAAAGTAAAGTTTGCTACATTGAATGCATAAGGCGATTGACACACGGCACCGCGCACCGCCGCCGAGGGTCGTGACTGTAAAGGGAATTTCATCCGCTCAACCGCGCGGTCGGCCGGTGTACATATGTTAGGCCAATACGACATGAGATTCGATCCGTTTCCTCGCCTACCGCGGTCGTGCGCGGCGCCGTGTTAGGCGGTTCCACTGAAGATGCGTCCCGCCGCGGTGCGCGGAGCGACGGATAACCACTTTCGAAAATACGCATTACCGCGTCGGCAGTGTGTTGTGTTAGACGTGTTTTCTATATAAATTGAGATACTTGCATAAAATGGTAAAATCTGCCATCCCGCGCTACGCGACGGGGCGCGGTGCAGTGGGTGGAGCGCCTTAATCGCCTTATTGCACATTTTGCGTTCATCAAAACGGCTTTGAAACGTAATCAATTACAATAATGAATTAGTCCAAAAGCGAGTGAAGCAAGCTCGGAATTTTTGGTTACCCTTAGACCGTTTTCACATTATCCGATCCGATATCGGGTATCGGACGCCCATCCGATATCGGGGTAAGTAAAATGTATGAAATATGTACCTGTCTTTCATATTGTCCGACCCGATATCGGATATCGGAGCACGGAATTTCATACATTTTACTTACCCCGATATCGGATCGGCGTCCGATACCGATATCGGATCGGATAATGTGAAAACGGTCTTACAAGGACAGGTTAGGTTAGAAGAGGATTACTGCCTTCGTGTTAGTTTACCGGAAATCCTTCAGACGAACATAGGAGGTTTCCGCAGGGGACCACTGTCAATCCTTCCCAAGCTTTTTTTGGATTAGTTCAGCATAAATTAAAGTCGCCCTACCGTGACAATCCAGCTAAACATTCGACGCCACTTTGTAGAATGTATCGTGTAATACGACGTGTTACACGGCAGCGACATCTATACAAAAGGTTGTTGCTAAAGATAGCTTAGTTACATAAATATGATAATAATTCTTACCTGTATGTTGTAATATATGAGAATTCAAGTTCTGAAATAGTTTCCCACAATAAGGACAAATATTTATCCTAGTAGCAGGGTGTTCACGAGGTTTTTTAATTCTGGGTTTTTTTACTAAAGGATCAGCTCGAGCTAACCTCAAATCTGGTATATACTTTGGCTTTATAGGTGTTGATAAGAGAGGTTTAAACCAATCACTCTTTTTGTCAGATTTGGGTTTTTTTGAATCTGGAAGCATAATTTGTTTGTAAAGTTTTTATAGTTAGTCATATTTTAAATAAAAATAAATAAAATAAAAAATGTTTTTATTTTACATAGGCCTACATGGGCACTTATAAAAAGTCGAAGCTAGTGCACGGTTCCAAATTGGTCGTTTCCTATGGAGAAGAACCGGCAAGAAACTCCATGGTTACTCTTTTCAAAAAAAATGATTGGGTTTACAATATTTTCACATTACAAAACAGACACATATGCGAGGACAGTGTAGACCAATCAAAATTGTAACCCAAATAAAAATAGATTCAATCAAAAACTGGGTTGAATTAAGTAGAAATTAAAATTCGTAGTCTACAGTGTTCTCTCATTCACACTTTAAGAGAGGCTATATAAATAAGAGAGAAAAGAAATCAAACCTATCAACAAATTAGTTTTTATCAAAATGAAATCACGACTTAATGAAATTAAGGTGATTAATATCCAAATAATATAAAAATATTGCAAAAGCAACGTGTTGTGTAAAAAATAAATTTATGAGTAATATTTTATGAAATAAAACAAACATGGAGCAGTTAATAGACAAATTTACACAATAATGTTACCAGGGGGTCACATGTGCAGAAGCAGTTATTTCCAAACAAGCGCGTCTTCGACATAGTCTCTAACCTTGTAATATGCTTTTTTGGTTAGGACACGCTTAATATGGGTTTTGAACTTTCCCTCGCTAAGTTCAATAACCGACTTGGGCAACTTATTATAAAAGCGTATACTATTGACAAGGAATGACTTACTGGTCTTAGCTAGTCTCCATTTTGGTAATACGATTTGGTGTTTGCTACGCGTATTTTTGTCATGTAAATCGCTTCTAATTTTAAAAAGTCCTAGGTTTTTGCGTACATACAATATACTTTCCAGAATATAAAGCGAGGGCAGAGTTAGTATATCAATTTCTCCGAACGTATTTCTAAGGGACTCACGGGGACCCATTTTATAGATAGCCCGGATTGCTCTCTTTTGCAGTATGAAGACTGATTCCACATCAGCGGCAGACCCCCACAATAAGACGCCGTACGACATAATACTGTGGAAATAGGCATAGTATACTAATCTAGCTGTAGCTACATCTGTCAATTGCCTTATTTTTCTTACTGCATACGCAGCTGAGCTTAATCTACCTGAAAGAGTTCTAATATGAGTGCCCCACTGAAGTTTAGAATCAATAGTTAAACCTAAGAATACAGTTTCCGTAATAGTATCAAGTTTTTTGCCGTCAAGCATTAAATTAAGGCCCACTTGAGGAACATTTGGTAGTGAAAACTTTATACATTTAGTTTTGTTCGCATTTAGTAAGAGGTTATTAGCTGCGAACCATTTCGAAAGAACAGCCAGACTTTCGTTTACATGCAAGACATCCGCATCTTTTCTGTCTACTTTAAAAATAAGAGAAGTGTCGTCAGCAAATAAAATTATATCAGCTAAACTAGCCATCATGTAAGGAAGGTCATTAATATAAACCAGGAAAAGGAAAGGGCCAAGAATTGACCCCTGGGGCACGCCCATCTTTACTAAAGACCCCGAGGACGTCGCCCCATTAATGGTTACTTTCTGCTGCCTGTAAGATAAATAGGAAAAAACAAGATCAGCAGCTCGTCCACGAATTCCGTAATGATGTAATTTACAGATCAGAGTATTATGATCAACACAGTCAAATGCTTTTGACAGGTCACAGAATATGCCAATAGCATCCTGGGACTTCTCCCAGGATTCCAAAATGTGACTGATGAGTTTCACTCCTGCATCTGTCGTTGACCTTCCTTTCGTGAAACCAAACTGATGACTATGCAAGATCCTATTAGAATTAAAATGACACAACATCTGGTCAAGCATGATTTTTTCATAGATTTTACTCAATGCTGGAAGCACAGATATCGGTCTATAATTAGAGGGATCACTCTTACTTCCTGATTTGAAAATTGGTACTACTTTACTATGTTTCATTAAATCAGGGAAAATCAAATTTACAATGGAATGCAAAATATAACAACAGCACAAAGAACTGGTACTTACATAAACAATTGGTATGATTGGTCTATCTATAGTTTACATTTTTTAACCATTCTACAAAATGGTTTTCCCATTTATAATTAAGATTATTATAATATATGCAAGTGCTCTAACAGCACCTGTTTTTCAAGATTTATTTAATAAAAATATTTATTCAATGATTTATTAATTTTGTTTAAAAGTACTACTGCTTTCGGTTTCAATTTGTACTTACCCTTTACCTTTTTCTTTTTTGTATATTTTATCTTTTCATCATAACTATAGTTACTACCCGTGTCAGAGTTGTAGTCATCAGCACCTATCTCATAATCTTGCTAAAACAGCAAATTAGATTAGTATTTTATTAATTAAAATACATTTTCTATTTGAAAAATTAAACAAAATTACTGAAAAATAAAATGGACCAGACTAAGATAATTACTATGTACATACTTACATAATCACAGTCATTGTCTGATTCCGTTTTAATAGAATTCAGAAATTCACCAACAGACAAAGCTTTCTTTTTTTTATTACTATCCTCATGTTCACTAGAGTTTTCAATTTTTTTTATAACAGTGTTATTGTATGATAGACAATCAAGGCCTTCTTTAAACAACTTCTCAGAGAAGTTTTCCATAGAGGGCAACAAAGGCTTGCAGTCAGTCTCAATTTCTATTTTTATTTTAATGTCTTGTAAGTTACTGAAGTTTATTCTCTTCAAGTTGGAAGTTTCTTGTAGTACCATTTCAGCCCTGTAACATATGCATAAACATACAATGTTAAAGAGATAATACATGCATTTTGCAATCTTTTTAGGGATTATGTTTTTGGTATAGTAACAAAATATAAGTATAAGTAGTAGCAATCAGTTTTAGTAGTGATGGATGATGGACATACAAGTACCTTTCAATTTCCATTTTAAAGTTGTAAGCATCAGTGAGTTTTCCGCGACAGGAACGGCAAATTTTATCATTAAAACCATCTTCACTTCGAATCTAAAAATGAAATGAGTAGACTATTTAGTTAATAACTTGCTACAACTGCCACACCAATGTATACATTTATTATACATACTTAATGCATCTGATATAAAGCACTATTATTTAAATAATAAAACCAAGCTGTAGTTTCTAACATAATTAATATTAAATACCTTAACGTTAGCAAAAGAAGACATCATATCGGCAAATGTAATTCCGTCCGTTTTCGCATATATTGAAAGTAAATTTTTGCGACATCGTAAGCAAATACGGCATTTGTCCATTACTATCATAAAATTCTTATAGTAAGTACTTTAATTATTAAAGTTTTTGAGAAATAAACATTAAAACATAACACAACAAATTGTCAGATGGCAGCTGTCAGTCTGTCACTGTCAAAATAGGTTGATTTTTTTCTCTGTGTGCCATTTGAACAGGCTAAGATCTTAAACCATACCGCCTCATATTCGATACGCGGTTCCCAACGCAAACGATTTACGCTATCACGAACACAAAGCGATGCTGTGCGAACAAACAATTGCAAACAAATGCTCTGTTACGGTAGCCTACGGAACCAACTGCACATGGATGAGGTGCGGCGATGAGCGAAACGAAGTGGACGAGATTGCGGTTGTGAAGAGCTATCCGATGCAGTTTATGCTAATTAACGTTTGAATCCCCAACCAGTCCTACGAGACCGCGTTGTTATTGTTTTACTATTGTGTCTCGTTTCGTGGGTATCTGAGTAACTACACGCAACGCAACAGCTTTGTTCTATGTACACCGCTTTAGCCTCCATTAATTTATGCAATACAAGTCAACAGGATGATGCTCCAGTGAGTCGAAGTGATTTGTCCCAGTGAGTCGGGATGATGCCTTAGTCGTGGTGGTGATGTCCGAGTGAGTCGGGCTCTAGTGAGGTGGAGTGCTGATGTCACTGATGGTGACAATCTGACGATCAGGTATGACCAGATAGGCATTCTGGGGGTCAGGATGCCCTTTAAATCCGTGGGTGCTGACTGTAAGGCTCGCTGCTTGAAAGCTTGAGGAAGTAATGATTACGTCACGGTGTGGTAGCTTCAAGTAGACTGCGTTAATATTTATGGTCGAGGGTCACTAGTTTGAAGGTAACGGAACGGAGTGTAAGGCTCACATACCTCCGTTGAAATAAATTCGTAAATTTTCCGACCAGACTGTTGTATAATGTTCTAATAATGCGGAGAACTCTAATTGCACGATGCAAGATTTCGTAGTTTAGTTCATGTATGGAGCCATAGAAGAGTTGAAGATTTAACCTATCAATACCCGCGAAACGAGACACAATAGTAAGACAATAACAGCGCGGTCGCATGAGACCGGTCGGGGATTTGTGAATATGGTCACTTAGAAAAATGCGCATTTTAAGTGCATTGAGGCTCATCTTATCAGCAGAAGTCTTTGGCTTAGCGTAAATTGCTTAAAGCATACTTACCTAAATGTTTTAGTAAGCATTTCGGAGTAGTCTTTATCCGGCACTGGATACAGTACAATGTCATCGCAGTTTATGTCAGGTATAATTATAAATGCGAAGTTTATACACTAACGATTAGACTCTACTTTTTAAAAACCTCGCCCCGCACTAGGAATTATTCCTCTATCGTAGGTGGGTTCACAAACATGTATAAGCATACCTATAGGTAGGTACTCTATATACTTACTTTCCACCCAGACCGAAACCCCTGTCTGTAAGCCATATAAAATTTATGTATTCCGTGCGGGAATCGAATCCGCGACACGCAGCGTATAGCAGGCAATCGCTAAACCACTGCGCCAACCCATTTTAGTAGACACTACTTTTTTCTCGAGACTTTACTCTCATGATGACTTCACTATCATACATACATACAAATATGTATTATTAAAATAATATCAAAGTAAAATTTTGTATGCTAAATCCATATCAATGAATATTTGTCGATGTCAATAACAAAAATGCATATTTTCTAATTGTCTTCTGTCTGTCTGTTGTTTCGGTTAATCTCTGAAAGGGCAGAATTGATTTTGACAGAACTTTCACAGGTAGATAGCTGCTGCCCTAAGGAGTAACTTAGGCAACATTTACCCGTGAGAACGGCATTTAAAACTTCGGTACACTTACGTCTTAGAAACGGTCGAATGCTAAAGTCAATGACGCGATAGCTAAAGTCAATGTTATAATAATCGAATACCTAACTGTACCTAACTGCTTTTTATTTTCTCGCCGGAACACCAAAACTCAAGTAAATGTAACTGCTTTTTATTTTCACGCGAGATAAATTATTTTTTAAACGGATCTTTCACTAGGAGATAACTGGGTGTTTGGTGCATCGGGTGCCAAATTGATATGGTCGACTGTAGGGGTCAATATCTGCTATCCTTTCAGGCCCCGAAACACTACCCTTGTCTTGCGGATTTTTTTTCATCGCCATTTTAGTGTTTTTGGAAAAATTTACCCAAATTTAACATTCAAATACATATGTTAAAAAATGTCTAGGCTTAATTTATTGTATTTAGACATGGATTGTATAAAAGTACTTTTAAGTACAAAATTAGTAACATATAAGCCATCTAGATTTTTTCAAATTTACTCGCAGTTTCAAACTTAAATTACAGTTCATGTTACAGCTATTTACATGGCTACAAAAAAAGAACCAAAAGCGACTGGAATCTTCAGACTTTCTCAAAAAGTCTCTAGTTTATCCTCTTGCTAGTGATGTGCCACTTGCCATAAAAATATTTTTACAACTAAGTGGATTCGCTAGTTTTGTAAATCGAGGCACATAAATCAACATTCAAAATTATGATTTGAAAAATTATGTTTGCTTAAATGGTATCTGAAACAACTATTTAATATGTTATGTCACTGTTATAAGGTAGAATCTTTCTCGTAATTGTGTTTTCGTGGATATTATTAGAAACAAAAAAGAATTATGTTTTTGACCAATAATTTCGTAATTTTTACAAATCCTGCTGAAATGTTTGGCCTCTGTGGCAAATGATATGTAGGCTCCTCGACATATTATTATATTATGTTGTCAAGTTCCAGAGATAATGTAATAGGAAATAATAACATTTGAATTTGGAGTATGTACTTTGAAAAAAAAAACACAAGACGTGAATATCAAAGAAATTTATTAAAAAATCAAACTGGCCACTAACAAAAAAAAAATAATAAAATGTGGTTATTGTCAGTCAGTATCATAACCACATTTTATTATTTTTTTAGTCTCTAAAAAAATTATGAAAGCGGGATTGTTACATAAATAGAACACTGAATTGTTCTCCTTTTGTTTCAAATCTCAAACATGTCTTGTGTTAGGTATAAAAATACTTTGGGACGACAATCGAATACTGAATATCCACCCTAAATAAGTCCCTCGTTTAACCTAACATACTGTATTTTTTATTAGGTATATAATTTGTTTTAGTAAATCGGCTTTAAATATCTCACAGATGGTGTAAAAATATGCAATTTTGGTGGCAGCCACATCCGAGAGGGCATGGCCCTCACGCTCCAGCTACCAGGATACCGATCCCGATTTCCATCCATTGTAGGCGCGGGTGAGCAATTGGTAGCTTGCCGTCCGGCAGTCCGTCGTCAACGACGCGTAATGTTCCACGCGCGCCTCAGAGAAGGCAGCAAAACTGTAGGGGCCCAGCAGCGTCGAAGCCTCTGAGACTGAGGTCATGGGTTGGCTTCAGAAAGGAAAACCTGGGACCCTAGAACGAAGGCAAAGAAGGAACAAAGGAGTGAGTTTTAGTCAATAAAAGTCTGACACGCCCTCCCGCTCCGCTCAATTAGAGGTGATGAGTGATTTCCCTCCTAACAAAAAAACTTCGCAATTATACCGGTCATGTACCGTCAATCTCCCCTCCCACCATCCATTCATAAGTAAAAATAAAATTAATGACCTATATATTACAACAAGATATAGCTCATTCGTACGTAGACGTATCTTAGGCTATGTACCTATGAAAGACGCGACTTGCGACTTTTACGGGTATTGACTATTGACAAACTGTGCCTTGATGCTGAAAGGCAAAAAAAACGGACGAGTTAGGACTGAGTAGGTATGGATTAAGCCATATGCCGGTTTCCTCACGATGTGTTCTTTCAATGTTTTGAGAGCAGTGGTGATGAAATAAATTACACAAAGTAAAGTCCCAAAAAATTCAGGAAGGAATCAAGTTTAATTTCCATATCGTCAGTCTATAAGCAAAATCTCGTAGCTATACAAGATAATTATAAAGGGTGTAAAAAGACCCTTAACGAAAACGAAAACCCCATATTCTACTTATCACTGGGAAAGTTTTTTTCTTCTAGACCATACCTGGGAATTCACTGGTTCTGGAGATATTGAAGGTCAAAGTGAAAAAAAATATCTTTTTTTTTCAAATTCGTATTCCAAGTATGATTAATAAACTTTCCTCCGGATAAACATTACCAAAATAATCAATTTTTCATAACAAATTACGCATTTGAATTTACAAAAATGCAAAGAAAACTAAACAAAACGAGTGCCTCACACACACAAGCGTGCGGTCAGTTTTACGACCAAGCGCGAGCGACCGAACGCGCAGCTGATCGGAATTATTATTAATTAATTATTTTTTAAAGATGATAAAAAAAGTTTATTTTCCCTGCAATATTTTTTGGTCTAAGTTACTTAATTACATGTACAGAATCTGTAGTTATTGGCTTTGTGATCGGTCTTTTTACACCCTGTTTCGTTTATGAGACTAAAGTCTCATCTATATCTATATCTATATCTATACTAATATTATAAAGAGGAAAGATTTGTACCTATTTTTCTATGTTTGTAATGGATAGGCTCAAAAAGTACTGGGCCGATTTAAAAAAATCTTTCACCAATAGAATGCTACGTTCTTCCAATTTGACATAGGCTACATTTCATTTTGAAAAAATTAGGGATCCTTGGTAAAATTTGAACAATGTAACCGAAGGTGTAGAAAACTAACACTAAAAAAAGTGTTTTATATCCAAATTTCCAAAAATAAATAATTGTCTACCCCGTGCGAAGCCGGGACCGGCTGCTAGTATATAATATAAGCCATACGATGGCTTAGAGTGAAAACCTCGTAACTGCAAAATACGTAACTTTTCAGGAGGCCCAAAAAACCAAATAAGATGTTTATTATCAATTAATTCTAATTGACATCTACGTATTTTATTCAAATGTTTTTAAAATATTTATGTATTTCAAAGCTTATTACCCTTGTTTTAAAAAAAAATCCAACAAGTTTTCACGCGCCATTGCGATGTTATCACACTAACCTGACTCAAGAGAGATTTACATTTAACACCGTAAACGGCATTACAAATAACCAATCAAAATTTTTCGTGATACAAGACGGTGTTTTTCGAGCTTTTCTTTCCAAAAATCTAATAAAATAAAATTACCCAAAATTGCAGATACGAGGTTTTCACTCTAAGCCCTCGCATAGCTTCTGCTGTTGTCTTTGCCCGTGTGGAAATCCAGTTTCTCTATACAAATTTTGTACTGCCGATTCATCCCCTAGCGGGGTGAATTTTGGAAAATCTTCTTAGTGCTCGCCTACGTTACAAAAATGTCCCTAGACCCTGAAGTTTCAGCTGTGCATAGATATGTCAGTCAGTCAGTTTTTCCTTATAAATATAAACTTAGATATTTCATACTTAAAACACCATAAATATTAGGGTCTTACTATAATTATATCTCGTAATTGTGTGTTAACATGGGACTAATCAGATACTAGGTACCATGGGACCCAGGGACCCATGGGACATTGACCTTATCCTATTTAATTTAGTCACAATTTTGCAAACAATAAAAAATATAAAATGCACAAACCGACCAAAACCATTTCCTTTGTCCAGTACTAAATTGGGTATGATTTAGGTTAATTGACTTATGGACATGTTACCACGGACAATGAAGTTGATTAACTGCGTACCTACAAAAGGGTGAAAGGTTTTGCTTGAAGAGAGATATAGGTACACCACTCATTTTTAATTAGTACATAAAGGGCTTATTAGAAAGTCTTATACTTACCTACTATATTATTATGTAAAGTCTCAATTTAGCTTTCTTATTGTTTATATCCAAAAATGTCACTCATTTTATAAAAATATTGGGTCTACATAATTCTATAGGTATACCTACCGATGAATACCGATCAAAATGGAAAAAGGCTGCGCGTAGTAGGCATTTATGAATGATTGATTATGAATTCAAATTTTCATGGAAAAATTTGGAATTTCTTTTATTTTTACTTTTGATTACACAAATATGATTAGGGTACAGATAGAGCCTCATTTTTTAGTATTAATTCATGAATCCCCGACCGGTCTCATGCGACCGCGCTGTTATTGTCTTACTATTGTGTCTCGTTTCGCGGGTATTAATAGGTTAATTAAAAATATTACCTATATAGGTACAGTAAGATCATAATTTAAAAGAAACAACACAATGTCCAGTATGAAATTCTTAAGCGTAGTCGTTGAGGTAACCAAACGGCAAACATGTAAAGAATACGTTATTTGTAGAGATAAGAAACTCTTTGAGAAACCGTAATAAGGCAAAGCAGTTACAATCATCGTAACTATAATATGTATATCTCACTTGACGGTATTAAATTCATTTTTAGAATCTAAGGATTTATTGAAATAAAATTATATTCAAATACACTTATTGTGAATAAGTGTACAGCCATTGAGATTTGCTAAATATGATTCCATATTTTGAAAAGTCCGTAACACTTTCTATTTTTAAGTAAGAAGCAACTGAAATGTAGACTTGATAGAATTTTTAACTATCAAATTCGAACTAAGATACCTTCAGATAAAATGAATCTGGTTAATGGCCATATCAGTTGCGAGTTAAAAAAATATTGTAGACAAGTATAAATATAACATGTAACATAATTAACGCGCATCCTCTTTATGTTCGCATATTTCATCAAAATGTATGGAACATTTCATTATTTTTTAGATTTTTTCGATTCGATTCTTCAAAATGTATGGAACATTTGATTCGAACATTTGATTATGATTTCAGGTTTGGTCCCACAGTAAAAGTTGTTCATAAAGATTAGTACAATGACCCCCCAAGACTTAGAGCATTTATCCTATGCTCTAAGCCCAAGAGGATGTGCGTTAATTATGTTAAATGTTGTATAACAGTGATATTTAGCCGGTGCTTCAACGTGAAAATTGATGGAGAAAGCCCAGACAGAAGGGTTTACAAGTATACAGAATATCCTGTCTACACATATCTGTTTAGTACTCATAAAAACATTTTTATGACTTGTAATGTACACCCACCTACCATATACCTGGGACATTCAATTTTACAAACAAACTCTCGTCTAATCAGCATTTCTAGAAAGACTACAATTATAAGATAATTATTGTGGGAATAACTTCCACTAGACCTTACGTAAGTATGCAAATTGATAGCTACTACCTACCCAATTTATTTGAGCGAGCCTTTTTATTTCATCTGTGCAGCGAGTTTACTATAAAGTGAGATTTGATTACACGGAGAGATGATACAGAGAGTACGATTTATGACATGGAAGTATTCAGGAAGGATACTGTACACGAGATTCTCAAATCTAAAAATTGGAATCGCTGAAATGATCATTAGGTATTGTAGTGTAGTCCTTATGACATGAACTATTTTTCAATTTCATTTTTTTTCATTTGTGCGACATATGTATATGTCAATATAAAATTTGCTGATATAAAATATAGTAGATCTTGGTAACTCATACCATACATTCTTATGTCTAGCCTGTTCCTCAGCAAGATATATAATCCAGACTTTTCTATACTGTTACCTGAATGGTGGGAATTCGCATTTTTTCGTGATAGCTGTCAAAATATTTATACTACTCTCCACAACGAATTAGTCCATATGTTACTTGTTAAAATAAACTGTTTAAAATTACTACATAAATATTTCTAACACAAGATATATTTTATTTTACCCTGAATTTACAGCACGTAGCTCTGCTTAGTAACTGATTTTGATACCTGTTTAAGATTCAGTAGATCAACCGTAACTACAGCTTTTAAATAAAATGCTGAATTTAGTTACCTTCTAAACAAATTTTATTGAACTGATATTTTATAGTAGGAAAAACCAAGAAAAATATTTCAACTCCATCTATTCTGTTAAGAAAGAATAAGTAAACACAACTTACATCAACAATTAATGCTTTATAATTAATTGAACATTAGAAATGTCTCCTGCTGCAGTTTTGCAACATATCATTGATTCAATAAGTTTCAGGTCGTTTACGAGTGTCCGCAGGGCGGGCGGCTCGTGACGCGCTGGCGGTGCAACTTCATCTTTGGGCGCATTTTCCGAGTTCCCAGCGCAGCCCTGGCGCCGCCAGCGCGTGAGTCAGCAGGCCAGCCCGCGGGCTGCGGGGGCGCGGCGCGGGCGGCTGCAGCGCCCCGGGCAACGCCGCGTGGCGTGGCGTGCGACTGTAGTGTCGAATGTGAGTCGTGTGCAGTGTAGCACGCGCCGCCCGCGGCCTCACATCGCTCATCGCGCTACGCCGCCGCCTCCCCGCTCTGCCGCACCACGCGTCCGCTGGGCGCGTCGCGCGGGCCGCGGGCCAGGCCCGCGAGCCTGCTGCTTCTGGCCGCGTGGCTGGCGGCCGTCGCCGCCGAGCTCGCCTGTCCGCAGGACCCTCCGGCAGCTCAGATCGCGTGCGCCTCCTGCCGCTCCTACGAGAACGCGCGAGAACACAGCTTACGAGTGATCCGCGAGAGCCTGCTGGCCAAACTAGGCTTCACCCAAGCCCCGAACACGACAGGCCGGGAGCTGCCGACCGTGCCGGCAGACATGATGGAACGCTTCGAGCGCCGCAAGCCGCCCGCTGGCGTGCAGGCCGATGCACCAGCTCCGACCAGGACCTTCGTCACTCACACGGAACAGGACGACTTCCTTGCGCGGACCGACAATGTCCTCATCTTTGCACGTTAGTACCTTACGAGAAATTAAGTTCGTAACAAGTTATTTAGTATTCAGTTAAATATACTGTTTAATATCAATGTAGAGCTAAGTTCGATGCCCCTAGTTTAGATAGAAGCACCAGCCCATTTGTAGGTTCACATAAGACAGTAAACCACAAAAATCTTTTAATATTATTGTCATTGGCAAGTGATTTATCAATGTAACTTTTGTGTATTTCATGCAAGAAACTGATAATATTTTCCAGTGAATGCAATATATTTCTTTAAAGGTAGGACTTTTGGTTGACGACAAGTGACGGCTAGATCAATGCCTGTGCCTAGAAATTTGGCGGCTTAACGCGTGCCGGCTATTGGCATGGTCTGCGAAGTTCATTGACAGGCACGTGTGCAGCCTATAAGTGAGTAAGGCACTTCGTGGTCGCGTCACGCACAGCAAATTTTAATTAGCCAATGATTGCTTCAACTTCAACGCGTATATTATGTGCCATTGTCTATAGAACACGACAACTTGAGATTGCTATCGCGATCGTCTCCGACAACTTTTGAATAATAAAATCTGCAACGGTCAATGTAAACGTCTATTGAACATTTAGGTACCTACTTAAATATTCTAATTCAAGTAGAGTCAAAGTTATGTTCTTCTTGTCATGTGGAGTGAATCTTTGATTGAAATCAATACCATCAAAATAGTTTTTCAACGAGAGAGGTCTTTGAATAATGGAAATTACGTGTCTTGCGATGAACGTTTTGCATTTTTTATCGTTATTAGTAAATATAGAAATGATACAGAAGTTGGAGGGTGAAATTGTTGTAATGCGAAAACAGGGCTATCAAAGTTCAGACTAGTATGTAATCTGGTAACGTGAACGAGGGGCTTCGACCGCTGACGATAACGTTAACTCCACTACTACTGTGTATAGCTTACGATTAATTGAACAATTTTAGCGCAAAAATTAATTGATAGCCCACTATTAGGTCTCATCGCCACTTTGAAGATAAATTTTCGTGAGAAGCACTTAAACCAAATAAGATAGGTATATAGATACGACTATGTAACAGAAAAGTTTCGTCACCCGAAAGTAAATTAAATACAACTATATTGAAATATATTGCATTCATTGGAGTATCTACTAGGGAACTCATTATAGACAAGCCAAAATTTGCCATGGCAAATATTACCCAGAAGCTAATCAAACATGGTGTAGATTAAGATTTTGTAGCTGTATGTTGTTAATTTTAGTTTCTAGCTCTTGACTCCAATAATAACGCTCGTATGTTAGTGCACGCATAAATTGTCGGTCTCTGTTGGATAAAATGTATTTATAAAACATCTGTCCTTTAATTTAAGGCCTATTTTATTTATTATAGCTAGACACTATTTAGTATTTATTCGTTAAGCATTCGCTGTGGTTGAATTTGTCTTTAAAACATCGTTTTTCTGGACAGCTGTTATTCCCACGATTATGGACCGACCCAGAGCACTAGTTAGGTATCTACGTTATTTATAGCATATTCAAGCTGATAAAGTCATCACTAGCGTTCTTGGAAGCGCACTGAGAAGGTGCAAGATATCAATGCAAAATGTACTTAACTAGTATTTTTATTTATAAGAAAACCCAATTGTGTGCGGACAAAGAAAAGTCACAGGAAATAGACGAAGAATTGAATGTGAGAGATGAAAAAGTAAGGTGTTTTTATTTGTTACTATTACCTGTTGGGTTAAAGTGCGTGGCCGCCACCACAAAACTTTACACCTGGTTTGCAACAATAACAGATAAAAACTTGAATGAATGAAAAGTTTAGAAGTCACAGGAACACTGAACGGATTGTAAAACGTAGTTGATTTGCAGTTTCTGTCTACTCGTGAACAAAGGCGTTGCTTTGCGTTAGGGAACAGATTTTAATTAATTTTAATGTCATGCATTGCAAATCGAATGAATTTATTTTCACAAACGTATATCGTTTAAAAAATAGAAGACCTTGAAATTCTGCCTAAGAATTCCTGGGAGAATAATTAAGTGCTTATTACGACTGAATCAAAATTTCTTTTTGGTCGAAATTGGAACAAATTTTAATACAACTTCTATGCAACTCCTTTACTTCGCACAACATTGTAATTTTAAACTACATTTGGCCGGGATGTTATTAAAAACCCCATTTTCTCATTGTCTAGATTTATAATTCAACGACAGCTGAACTGCCCTAAAAGCTGATCGCAATTGCCAATCGCGGATTTGACGTAGAGTAGGTGAGTACTCGAGTAGGCGGTCGACGTCTCTGTGTCTGCCATTCGCGCTGCCCGAGGAACACTGCCCTCGACTCATATAATCGACGTGCAAACGCACCGCCTCCGTTTAACTGAATGACACAATTCCTGACACATTACCTAATCTCGACAACGTACGCTACTTCAGTTTTGGGACCTCGAAGATCCCAATCTGTTAGGCGAAATTGCACTACAATTTTTCCGGATCATACTGAAGGCCACCGGTTGCTCCCTATGGATGGCAAATCAGAGAGGAATAGGCCTATTGGGGAGACCTCTATAAAAAAAACGCACCTACGGTTCTTACCTCTTAGGTGGTGTGGAAAAAGGACCCAATTTCGCAATTATACCGACAAAACCGCAATATTCAGTTTAATTGAATGATTTCTGGACAGTACCATAACTTTCGCTCCTATTGATTGAATTCCCCTTGACCCACAGGCAACATCCTGCCAAAATGATGTCTACGATCGATAAATCAGTTATCGCATCACTGCATCTCCGAACATTATTAAGATATATTGACGGAAAATTGGGTATACCGTTCATGAAATGTAACATTGTCAAATATCCATTAATTTAATAAAGCATTGCTTGTTACTTTTATAAATATAATCGTTCCTTATCAAGAGAAGCAAGGACGCGACACTGTTACGAGTTAAATTTAATACGCATATAAAACGCTTACCTACAGTTTCTGCATTTACGAAGAGTTTACCTAATGTTAAAGTTTACTCAACACAGAGAATGTTAATAATTTTGATAGTTATTTAAGAATACAAAAGAACATATAGGTACTATTAAATCTTATTTCATAAATGATTTGGTTACATTACATAAAAGATTTCATGATTTAGGAGCAGATAATTGAGAGTGCGCTTGGTAACAAGACAGCTTCCCACTCAAGCGATCAGCTGAGTGCTAGCACACTCGTACGCATGATAGATTATCATCTACGAATTAAAATTAAACTAATAAGTAGGTCCTCATTAATGTAAAAACAATTTAATGTAACTGCACCATCTTAATTTAATAATCTTTATTAAAGTGGACTTTTGTTACTGTAAGGAAAAATGAATCTGCTATAAGCTGTACCTAATGACAATGAAATCTATTTCTGGCTCTACTAAAGAGTCTAAATTGAAACCCTGATTTTACTACAGTTGTACTTTAGTGTGTCACGAGTGGGATCATTCAATTTAATCCTAACGTGACCTAAAAGTTACATATCATTAAACGTAGCACGCTATCAGCGAAAATAATATTCTTATTTGTGTGATATAAAGCAGATATTGGCAGTCCAGTGGGTTCGGACTACAGAGAGTCTCGAACAGGACTGTCTCGCGCGCGTCTGACAAGTGCGTGTCAACGAGACGGCCATTTGCAACGATCGATTGTTTTGGCTGCTGGCAGTCACCTTAATTGCTCGTGAATCAAGATGACACGAGTGCTTTTGTATGGAATGATCAGGATTGGCCTCGGTTAAAATAGCTATGTTTTGATAAGTTTACACGTTCTGGATGATCCGATTTCTTTGTATGCCACTGTGCCAGATAACTTTATCGTAATACAATTATTATTTAATTATTTTTAACCATCTACTTGCTTTTAGTTTCTTTCAATATCTGACCTAGTTATTATAATTATATTATAATTTTCATCATTTTATTTATATGTGGAAATTGTGGAAAATGTATCAATTAGAAAAAGATATATTAACCGATAATAATATTTCACTGTAGCTACCTACGTGAGTCTACAGACACAATTAATAGACCGGGTTAGGGTTTAATTTTGCTCTTGGCGAAATAAGTAAAAAACTGAGGGAGGGGTCTATCAAGCTTAGCTTTTCGACTAACACCAGAGATAACTCAACAATCAAAATTATTTTTGTATCACAAAACTAGTACCAAACCACCAGAGTGTCGTTAATAACTTTAACTATCTTAATTAAATAAATTTCAGAAACCAATTTCTGAAAGTTTCACATCCAAAATTAATGAAAACTCCCGATGATTGTTTAATCATCGGGAGTTTTCATTAGTTTCAGTTATGTTAGTTCAGTCAGTTATTAGTTTCAGTTATGCTAGCTAACTTCAGTAAAAAACGGTTCAGCTACATCTGGAAATTGTATCTAATATAATGTAACTAACAAATTTTTCGAGTGCTTCCAGTCGCCTCTATCTTTAATGCTCTATTTACATGTCTTACTTGCGCTTTGAAGTAAGTGTGTTAACCTAAGAGTTCCTGAACGCCCTAGGCCCGCCCTGAGTCCTTTAATTTGTATGACCTACCTGTGGGCTACCTACCTAGATCAATGACTCACCATACACTAGCTTTTATAGAGCAGTGAATTAATAGCTCTCTTTACCGATGCTTGTTTATTTTGTCAAGTTAAATGGTTGCTTTTTAGCATTATGATCAATAGTTCTTTCGAACTAAATATAGTTCAAAAAGGTTATATTTTTTTTACAGTTGATTCGTAGCTGCTCTAAAAACTTTGCGATTTTCATATCTTTCAAAAGTTTCCCTCAGAATTTAGAGTCACAAAATTGAAGTCACGTTGCAAAATCCGACGTAAGGCAAGAGTTCGTTCATTCTAACTCAATACACAAAGATAGCGGATATCTCAAGTATAGAAAGTACATCCGCAGACTTAAATAGAGGTACAAACAGCATAGCTACCTATACAGTATGATGTGCAAAATTATGTGTAAAGTTATACGCAGCTGAGCCCGCATGAGTCGACCACCCTCGCGCTTTTGCAACAAATTCGTAATTGGTAGGGTTGGCAGCAACAGGGATGCGCTCAGAACACTGGGCAGGATAAGGTTAAACTTTTTATATATCGTACCCACAGTGCACGACTACACACGTGATTGCTTATTTCGCACACTGGATGATCCTACGTAGTCTTACACCGCAAGGATTTTGGTTGGACTCATCCGTGTCTTGTACTAGGTCATGTCTATAATACAATGCAAATTGTTGAACTATTTATGAAAGAGTTAAAAAAAATTGACATTTGTATATACTCGTATCAGGCCCATAGTAATTGACAAGATGAATTCAGTAAATGATGGATGGATAGTGTGAAAGATGAAATAGGTAATACTGAGATTATATTAGCCTCATTAGAGATTCCAAATAATTTGGATGGCGGACAAAAGAATAATAAATATTTTAATGGTACTAATAGTATCATCAATAAACCGAATATAAGGATACGAACAGTTAAAAAAACTCTCGTTGATTGTCTTACAGAAAGAATGTTCGAATCAAAGAAATCTTAATAAAAACAGAATAGATGTTAGTTTTGGCTTCATACGAGAATCATTAGATTTTTGATTGTTTCAATCATAGATGAAATTTAAGATAGGTACTGTTAGGATCCAGGATACTGAGGCTACTACGATTTTAGGTCACTAAAATCGTATTCTGTTCTTAATCTCATTGATCTTAGTAAATATCACCATAATTTCTAATGTTTAGCGGATGGTACAGGAAGCGAAAAAAGGTAATTGGTGATCATTTTAATTACAGCCTAAAATATAAAAATAGTGTGTTACCTTAAACTACTTACAGCTGTCAATAAAATGATTGTCCAAATATTCAAAGTTTCTGATATCAGTGCATTCCCCTAAAACAATGTAGCAACTCATCATGATTTTAATTATTTGATCTAGATCTATCTCAGTGGTAGCTACGTATGAATGAAAGACTGTGATCAGTTTGTGGACTGGCTTATCGCTCGTAGATGTGATAGGTTTGAGACTTCCTTTCACTATGCAAACAACACCAGGCACCTTGACACTAGAGGTTGTTAACCGGTGCATTAGATGGGGCACAACCGCACAATTGAGGCCAGTGTGTGAGCGAGTTCAAGAGCAATTTAGGTTCCGTAGGTCAGTTCGCCGAAGGTAACCTTGACATTGACTACAATAGTTACACCTGAAATGTTTATTTATGTTCAACTAGTTCGCAAATCGATAATTTTATCTCCTTCAAGTGTAAGCAAACAAAAATAATTTGATAATAATAGAACTATGTACCTACCTACCGTTTATACGATTCACTGGGTATCTAACTAATTTATTATCAGCTGAGTATTTAGTAGGTATCGGTCTACGCCACAAATTGGCGCACAATTCACGAAAACACAGTGGCATGACGTAAGATGTTCATCATGTTTTAGGCAAATAACGTTGCACTTCGGGACTTATCTTATCTTTCACTGTAGTTAAAGGTAAATACACATATAAAAGTTGCCGAAAAACTGAATGATCAAGTGCCTTAATAGAATTTTGCAACGGCTATCTGTCTACAGACACTGCTTACCTACCTAATTCTGCGAAATATTTATGCATGTTTCCACAGAATTTAAGTACGGTATAACTTCAAACTTTACAAACAAGTGTTCATAAGCACTTGGACAGCTGGGTACGTACGCAGTGTTTGAAAATAACTTGCGGCATTGGTCGCGACGGATTTCCAGGAGACAGAAGACACAGACAGAAAAAAAGGAACACCACGTAAATTAAGCGGGCGGAGACGTTGCGCGTGCGCTGCCGTTTCATTCAGGGCTGTTTTAGGTTTCATTTAGTACCTTTGTTGACGTCTGCGGCTATTCATAACTTACAGTTAGTGTCCTACCCTAGGTTGGTTCCGGTTTCGGCTTCGGCATAAAACTGTTTTCGGCTAGAGATTTGGTTTCGGTCAAATATCGCCGATTATTCAGTTCGATCGAAACTAGCGTCTTTAAGCTGACTAGTGTGACGGACTGATAGTCTCTTTCGGCTGGACCTACTTAAATAATAAATAAATGTGTGGAATCACCGATTTATTTAGAATTTCATGAAAGTTTTAGTAAATTTTTTGATGGCTCGATAACTTTTACGAGACTAAAATATTAATTTTTAACAGTTTTTCTGTTACCAAGTAAGTCGGTTTTCGAAGCCGTAGGTACATTCTGCTACGGTTTCGGCTGATATACGTGTTTCGGTCGGTCACTACTTAGAGTACAGTAAAATAAGTGCTCTTTGATACTTCAAAGGATACTAAACCGTCTGGGCCGTAGGGCGTAGACCCATTATAGTAGATTTATCTGAGAGAAGGTTATATTTAACTAGGTACCTACTTCTGTCTACTATGCGCTACAAGATACTGAACCAGATGCAAATATTCACTGAAACTGGAATCTGAACTTTAATTTTTACTTAGATATGAGGATTACAGATTCGTGGCTAGATAATAACAGCCGCACAGGTCGATCTTCAAGGTTAAGCAACGCTTGCCTAGGTTGGTCTGTGGATGGGTGACCATCTTAACATAACGAATTTCCTCCGTGCCTCGGAAAGCACGTTAAGCCGTTGGTCCAGGCTGTCATTTGGAGATCTTTGGCAGTCGTTACAGATAGTCAGAAGCCAGTAAATCTGACTCCAGTCTTGCCATGAAGTACCGTGTTACCCCAGTTAATGGGTTGTGGAGGTCTGGTAGGCAGCCGCTCCTCGTAAAATACTGGTATTCAGCTAAATCCGGTTTGACTGGAAGCCGACCCCAATTTAGTTGGGAAAAGGCTAGGCAGATGATGATATGAGGATTACAGATTGTTTTAACTATGGCTTCATAGGCGTCAAACTTCTGAAAGTTTAAAAAAGAGGCTTTTGTTGTAAAGATGCTATTTGAAATTTACTGATTCCGACAGCGATAAGTAAATTATGCCAATGTAACTATATCATATTGATACATTTAACTAGAATATTTATAAAGATGATATTTTAGACAAACTTTCCTTGATTCATAATCTGGTTTAAGTAGTTTTTTAGTTAGTCACCGTTTAGGACGTGCAGTCATAGACTCTCACCTTACGTTAACTATAATTCGTTCCTCACAATGATTTCATGACTCACAATATGATTATTGCTCATGCAAAAAGAAAGGATCGCAAGCTTATTGAAGCCGAAACAACAGGACAATTTGCTTTTTAAAAAACAAATTACATTCATCATACTAAAGTGGCACCCCTGTTTCATCCCGTTCAAGAAAAAGAGGATGTCACGATAATGTGTGACTGTTGATTGTTGTTTGCAATAAGCACTTACTTTGCATCAATTCAGTCAGGACGTCGATTTCAATTTGACCACATCCTGCTTTCTCAAGATATTCTTGTTATTTATTGTTATGAGAGACATTTTTAAATCAGCACTCTGACCCCAACTTGTGTTTCAACTGTTTGTTTTATGCACATGTCGCTGAAATCATTGGGCGCCTTTAGATATTCTTGTAAGTCGTTATTGTCCTGCGGGTAAGTGAATTAATGTGCAATGTTTACGACATTGTCATAGGTTACGAGGGCGCTAATTGAGGTCATCTTTCAGGATTGTTATAAATATTATCTATTATTTATTTCTTAACCTGCGTGCAACTTTCTTTAACTATTTTTTTCAATTATTTCTAGTAACATAAGACTAATTTTAGTTACAAAAAAAAACATTCAGACAATAGTACAAGAGAGACAATAGTACAGACAAGGTATGCTGAAAAAATCTGTTAGACAACGTAAAAATCCCCTTAATTTTTTTGTTTATGTTCACTCCCTACATTTCTGTTTATTTCTTTTTGATTGTACATAAAATAGTTTCACAATTAATTAATTTAATTTAATTGCATTATACTTTAAATTATTAGCAGCCCTAGTATTAGTCAGTCAGATATTAAAAGACTGGCATTAAACATTAAAACAAATAAAATAGTAGGTACGAGTATCTACAGATTTTTTTCCCACTATTCGTCTGTGTAATAAAATAACTGAATAGTCTAAGATTAACTTAATTAATGACAGTGCCACTTTACCGGGTTCGAACCTGTTACCTCATACTTGACCTCTGAGCAATCGCGACAATAATGATATGATTTTTTATATTTAGTAGTAAAAGATATATTTTCGTATGACATCAGCTGTATTACCTACGTGTACACTGAAATAATCTAACTTGTTACGTTAGCTCGAGTAATGACGATATTTTAGTGAATTCAGTATACGTTTTTTTTTCAACCTTTCATATAAGGCCTGGCCCAAAATATTATAGGTACTCACAACTTTCACACAACGCCATCTAGTCTCAAACCAAGCAGAGCTTGTGTTATGGGTACTAGACAACTGATAAACAAACTAAATTTATTTCCAAATATACATATTGTAGATAAATTAGACACAGAACAAATGATCGTGCTCTTAACTGATTTTTTTTTTCTGGTTGGGAATCGAACCTACGACCTCTGGCATAGCCGTCAGGGCCACTAACCACTAGACCAACAGGCTAGAATTTTTAGCCCACGGAGTTGATATTCCGTGAAGCCAGAAGAACATATATATTTAAACTGTAGGCAAATTAGTAACTTATGTAAAGCCACCACCTAAAGGGATGCGGCGTGGTTCATCAGTGGCATGGCTATAGAATTATTTATGCACTTGCTTGTATAAACTTTGTCAAGTTGTAAAATAAAACAGAAAAACATTTTATTCGATACAAGCACACCAGCAACGTCACTTTGCTATTTTTGCTTGTTTACAAATTAATAGCGACCCGCCCCGGATTCAGGTGTAAAATTATCAGTGTTACTCTACTATATTATGCATGTTTATACATATAAACCTTCCTCTCAAATCACTTTATCTATAAAATGAACCGCATCAAAATTCAGAGAGCAGTGGTGGCCCAGTGGTAACTGCCCCGACATGCAAATTGTAGGTCGCGGGTTCAAACCCGGTCTGGCTCTCAAAACGGTGAAGGAAAACACCGTGAGGAAACCGACATGTCCTAGAATCGGCCCGCGCGGTGAATTATGGCCCATTCCCTCTCCGGGAGAGGAGGCCTGAGTCCCAGCAGTGGGCCTGACTCGCCCTCCCGCTCTTGCCCAGAGCGGGAGGGCGAGTCAGACTTTTAATGACTAAAACTCCAATGTCTCTTCTTTGCCGTTCGAGGGGCCCCGGTTTTCCTTTCAGAATCGAAGACATGGCTCCAGAGGCTTTGGTCCTATCCCTGCGGTTTTGCTGACATCACCATGAGGCGCGAATGGATGGTTTGTAAATATACTTAATTGAACCCGTTCGCCAATAAGTTCTCATTTTTTTTTTGACGAGTTGTCAGTTTTCGGGTTGGACAACATCGGCCACCACCATTTATGTAGGTACCATTGCCATGTATAATTTCTTTATGCATTTTAAGAAGCTTCCTTGTTTTATATCTTAACGTATCCATTCACACACACAAAACCTCAGATACATTAGAGAAAAAAATATCCTCGCACGTTCCCACAACAATTCCCACGTCACGTGATTGCGTTGTGATTCCAAAAGGAAGCTTGAGACCCCAGAACGAATCCAACACAGGAATGGGGGTGGGGTTTAGACAGTAAATGTCAGAAATGCCCTCCCGCTCCACTCAAGAGAAGTCATTCTGATGATTCCCCACTTGAAAAAAAAACTTGAATGCATTGTAAAATGTTGAGGGGCAAGTTGTGATTGACACTTGGCAACGCACGTTGCAGTGTCACGTACCTAGATAGAGCGTTACGCGTCATGTTTCGGGGCATTTTGGCCCCTACTATAATTATCTGAGGCTTTAATACCCAAGCCATCTATCGTCAACGTGCAAATACCTAATTTAAATTCTAGTTATTTCATCCAATGCAATGTTTGATAAAGAGGCAACGCAAAAAAGGAAGATAACGCCTGAATGTTTTGACATTCGGTTATTCACACGAAACTTTTTCCAAGAAATATAATTATAAATAAGTTTTTGGAAAAAATATATTTTTAATTTATGAGTACCTACATCATGTACCTAGTGCCAATGTTTTTGTTGGTAAATATAATCAAACTGTTTGAGTGAGAGGAAGGGTCTGATTTTTACTATGTAAAGCCCATCTGTATTGCTCTAGTTACCTTTTGCGTTTCAGCGCTGCGGTAACTCTATTTTATAAGGTCCTGCAGCCATGGTAGGTATCCAAAGGGTCGATGCAGGGATCGTTCGGTCTCAACTGTTCTGTGGTTCGGTCCTTAGTCGGAAGTCATCGGCGGCCAAGCTGAAAGCTTGCCCGAGGTTTATGGCCATCCGGATGGTGCGGGGATATAACATGATGTTCTCCCGCAAAGCGGCGAACCTGGCCTGTACCCGGGCGCGAGAAGCCGCCGTCGCCGATTGCCTCCATGAGGACACAGCGGTTATCCACCCAAACGGGGCATACCTCTACTGACTGATCCACCATGTCCTCCGGGCGGTCCACACAGTGGCGACAACCAGGCGTCTCTTCCACCTTAATCCAATGCAGAAAACTCCTGAACTTACCGTCTCCGGTAAGGACCTGAGTCATACGGAACGTGAGGTCGCCGTGACCTCTTTCCAACCACTTCGTAAAGGCCACCATGGGATCTGGAGGCAACAGTCCTTGCACGCACGCACGATTTGCGCGTGGAGAATTAACGCCGCCGCCGCTATGTTGAAACTCTGCTATCGAGACAAATCGCGGCATGGCGGACAGAGTTCCGGCGGAATCGGCGTCCTCACCTTCCGCATCTCTTCTTCTTTTCGAATCGAAGGTAAACTGTTTATATTGTTTGGGCCCAGTAGGTAGCTACGTTAATTGCAGCATCGGTGGCACTCATTAGATCCTCCAAAGTGCAGGTGTTTTTGGGCACTTGGGGCACTCCAACGTGTGGCTCATGTTTTGTACAGGAGCACCGCACTCACATTGGGTATCCGACGGGTCTTTGAAACCCCATTCCGCATGACGTAGGTCCTCACCACGAACCTCTTTTCACAAAAAAATACAATTTCTGGGACATAGGTGGTTCTGTGAGTCTAGAAAGGCATAGAACTTAGTAGTCCATTTTCAACTAATATAACGGGTGGGCGGTGCTAGCCAGCTCTCGCAGTCTACCACCCGGGGCAACTGCCCTTAGCCAATTGGTACTTGGAATACAGTACTTAAACTACGATTCAATTATTTATAATGGTATTTCATTTTGTTGTTTGTCCTGTGTGAGTCACAAATAAGTTTTGAAAAAGTTTAGTATCCATTGAACCTTGCTCGTTTCTGAACGAATAAAATGTAACAAATCATTGCAGCGTTCCGAATTACGTCCAAATCGCATTTAGTTCGAAATCTCGGTATTGTCATGTAATCTTACTTATAGCCAGTTGGTTCCCGGAACGGCTCTTGACGCACTAATTGTGATGCATTTACATGCATTAAAAGCCGTACCAAGTAACCGTATACTTACGCATTCGTATTGGGCCATCAACGATATATACGTAATATTATAATCTAAGTAATCGATTTGATAACGCGCTAACAGTGATGTTATCGTGCGTCCGTGAGTCGGAACGCAGGGATCGCCATGTTGCCTTGTGATGACAGTCATTAATTCATGACACTGACAGCTGTCTGCAGTAACCTCTAAGGAGCTGTCAGAATTTGTAGTGATAGTGAATTTAGGCAGCTGCGTCCCAAGTCTCCTTGGTCTCTAATAAAATTAAATATTTTAATTTGATATTTTTACATTATTTGAATTTCGAATAAGTTGGCACAGAAATACAGTGTTATAAATAACGACGTAGCTTCAAAAGTGCTCGACAACGAAAAACATCAAAATAAATTAAATGTTTCTATTGATGCATGTAGTGTGATTCATGTTATAATGAAAACCTGTAAAACTGTTTACAGTATTCATGCAAGGTTATGAGGTTTGAAAGTTATATAATGCCAATATTTTCCGCATTAGAGTCAGTCAGTTGACAATGAACAAGATGTTTGCACCAAATTCATGTTTCCATGTTTCTTCACTTGTCAAGTACCATTGGAAGAGATGTAACCAATGTATGAAGTTGTTATCTTTGCAAACGCGCGAAAGTTCTTCATCTAGCGATGGGCCATGGGCATTGTATTCTCAGAGAGTGTCAAGTGGAGTTTTAAGTAAAGATGAACATCAGGAAAATGTTGTGAAGAACTTGCAGAGAGTGTATGAGGAGGTGGTCGCCTTTGAACGACCTGCTCTCCAGAGTCAGAGTGCAGGCTCTATGTTTAGCTTCTTTAGAAAACCTGAGCCTCAGAAAATAATAGCACCAAATGGGCTTTATATATATGGCAGTGTTGGAGGAGGGAAAACTATGTTGATGGATTTGTTTTATGAAACAGTACCGGTAATTTAATACTATTTTAAAAAAATATAACTTTATAATTCACTGCTGTTATTCCAGTGGTATATTAATAAGAATTTTTCATACAACTTTTCAGATTAAAGAGAAGTTGAGAGTCCACTTTAACTCATTCATGTTGAACATCCATGCTAGGATTCACGAGCTAAAGATTAAATCTGGAAAAGGAGCAAGTTCCTTCCGTGATGAGGGAAAGCCGTTTGATCCAATTCCCCCAGTAGCTGCTGACATCACACAGGAATCTTGGCTCATTTGCTTTGATGAATTCCAAGTAAGTCATCTTATGATGTGTCTTAGTCATAATTAATGTGTGTGCCAGGAATCATAATTATGTCTATGCTATTGATAATCTGTATAATCCATTATTCTATGGAATAACTAAAACATCCTAGCAATGTATGAAATATTTAGGTTTTTGTAAACTTTGCCTGAATGCTCATCTGACTATGTTCTAACGAATGTCATAAGAATTATTGTTTATCTGATGATGGGGCATTGTTTACTTGCATACTCCAAAGCCCAAACATAATCTCTGTCAGGATACCCTTTGATCTCAAGCTCTTTTTTGGACTTAGTAGTTCAGGAGTTCAAGCAATTTCCTATTCAGTATACCCTTTCTAAATTTTAACAAAAGTTGTGTTGTTTGTCCCCTATTTTCTTCTTTGCCTGATCCCTCTGTGGCATTTTATACAAAGCCTGAATTTTCTACTTTGCCCGAAAATATTTATGCAGTTAAAATTAGGTGTGTATGTGGAATAGAATGTATGATGTTGTTGATGTACCCTTTTGTTGTTATTAGTAGAAGCTAGAGAAGCATTTATTTAGTATAAATTTATGTGTAAGGATCGTAGAATGTATAAGAATGTAGTTTTTATTTAATTTTCCTGTTTTGTTTTTATTTTTTGGATACCTAGTAATGTATTAGACTGGTTTTTCCCACTTTGTGACTGAATGACCTCCAATCGTAAGTTTGTGTTTCTTTTATTTGTAGGTAACAGATATTGGTGATGCAATGGTTTTAAAACGATTATTCACACAACTATTTGACAATGGCTGTCTTGTAATAGCCACTAGTAATAGAAAACCTGATGATTTATACAAAAATGGGCTGCAGAGGTCAAACTTCTTGCCTTTTATACCTGTGCTTAAATCTCATTGTACTGTGGTTCAATTAGATTCAGGAGTTGACTATAGATTACGGGGAACTGGCACAAAGTATAGTAAATATTTTCTGTAAGTACTGGATTGTTATTGCATGTTCAATTTATTATGCAGAACTGAATATCTGTTTACACAAAAGATAATATACATATTTGATTTGTCATGGGGCTTATGTTTGTATTATAACCAAAGTAATTAATGAAATCCCAATAGTGCCAGTATATTAAAAAAAATGGTGGTATACTTTAGATCTCACACTAAGTTTCCGTGTCATGGCATTTTTTGGTCCAAAGTAGTTGAATAAAATAATATGATCATCATGTTCATTGTGTTTAAGCAGTCCATTCTCTTTGCAACACATATTATTGCACAAGTTTCAAATAATATCTTTTTTATTGCTGACCATTATAACCATAATTTTGTCATATAATTGAATGGCTATACTAATAACAATATAATTGATTACAGAAACAGTGAGCTCACTCCTGAGAACAATGCGGTTGACAATTTGTTCAAGTTCTTAATATCCAAGGAGAATGATACAGTCAGGCCGCGTGTCATCAATATTATGGGTAGAAATGTCAAGTTTGCCAAATCATGTGGAAGGATTCTGGATTCTACTTTTGAAGAGTTGTGTGATAGGGTAAGGAAAAATACTAGCCAAGTATGAGTCAGACTCACGCACGAAGTGTTCTGTACCGTCTGTAGAGCCATAAAGTCACGTTTATTGTAAGGGAGGAGGGAATGTTTATTTTATTCTGTTGTTTTTTTTGGTATTTGTTGTTATAGCAGCAACAGTTACACATGTGAAAATTTCAACTGTCTAACTATTATGGTAATTGGACTTGTGCCGTTTTAATTAACTATAAATAATAATAAATAGCCTGGTGACAGATGGACAGACAGTGTAGTCTTAGTAATATGGTCCCGATTTATCCTTTGAGTTTGGAACCCTAAAAATATGGATTTATATAAAAAGTTTAATAAAATATTTCTCTTAATATTTTATAACCATAATATTTTCATTCTAACTGCATAGCTCTGCATAATGTTCAATGAATTTACTAGCAGTTGCACAGAGTACGTGCTAACTGCGCCTTAAATTTTAACACTTAGGGCCTGTTTCACAATGTCCGAGTAGCCACTACTTCCCGAATAAATTAAAAAATGGAACAGAATTTGTATGAAAATATCTACCAAGTAAGATATTGGCAACTTAATCATAGGTGGTGAAATAGGCACTTACTGTAGCACAATTTTGTTTTGTTTTCCAGCCATTGGGAGCTAGTGATTATCTTGTGATATCTAAGACGTTCCATACTGTGTTCATTAGAGACCTGCCTCAATTATCAGTAACAACGCTAAGATCTCAACTAAGGAGGTTTATTACGCTTATTGATACACTCTATGACAACAGGGTTAGAGTAAGTATAATTAACTTAACAATGGAGTACTAATTCAAGATGTCACATATTTCAATAAGTAATTATTAAACATTGTTATATTACAGGTCGTCATAGCAGCGGATTGTGAGCCGAAAGATTTGTTTAAATCAGACATGAAAACGGACTACGTCGATGCCGATAGAGCGCTCATGGATGATTTGAAAATAACTAAAGATTCAGTAAGTTATCAAAGTTTCACGTTTTATCGAATATTCGTGATAAGAAATTGGGCATTGTCATTACTGTTCGACAGATTTCTTTCCTAATTGGGTACCTTCATACCTTGCCTGTATGAGAAAAAAGAAAAATATTTTATGTGACACACTGATTATTTTCGTAGAATTTTTGTTCTAAACAACAAATGATATTTATTTTGCAAATAGGTTTTTGTTAGTCTCTTTTTAAGTTACTTATTAGAAAATACTCAGAGGTAAAAAGAAAACTTCATCAAAATGATTATAGAATGAAGCAAGAATTACATTTTTAAATATTTGTATGAGGAAGAGTGATATGTGATATATGGGAGATAGATGTCTTCACCATGCGGGGAAATCTCGCTATCTCTTTTTGACGCGGGTAACCTAATGACGGTGGCGTCACATTGTAGTTTATGCATCCTACTTCTATAACTCGTTTCCCCTTCAACCAGATTGGAAAGGTTTATAAATTACATAATTTTGAAAGGGTTTGATAAAAAGAAATACTGAAGGGTTGTACTGTAGATGGTTTACATAAAAATAAAGGCAAAGGAAAGAAGAGAATTGATGATGGACTAACAGAAATAATTCCTCAAATTTTCACATTACAAAATAAATATAAAAGTTATTAAAGTATAAATAAAGCTATAGCAACACACAAATCCTCAAGCCCAATAAGATTGTCCCACTGTCGTCTCCCCCCACGATATCTCTTTCGAATTGACTTTTATATATTGGTTTCATTTCAAATTGTCCCCAGACAAGTACCCCCTTATAAAGCGTAATAAAAAAGTCAGTAGCAGGTCGGAAGTAATTTCTAGAGGTCCGGCCACTTTGGGTAGATCCAGGGTGGCCGGAGTGCCCCCG
The DNA here is from genome assembly GCA_030763345.1 of Mythimna separata. Taxonomy (NCBI): domain Eukaryota; kingdom Metazoa; phylum Arthropoda; class Insecta; order Lepidoptera; family Noctuidae; genus Mythimna; species Mythimna separata. The sequence continues at coordinate 15,544,462 of CM061171.1, read as the reverse complement.
GAGAGGCTCTCACAGCGGCCTTCAGAAGACTGGAGGGTTAGGTGCGCGACCTGCTGCTAGCAGTGCCGTAACTAGCCTTTTATGCACCCGATGCGAGCTTTCAAAACTGCACTCCCGAAAAATGCTCTAACGAGGCTTAGTCTGGTCATTTCTGCGCCCCTCCAGGGCCTGCGCCCTGTGCCTGGGCACTGCTCGCACCGGCACTGGCTGCTACATTTTATGTTTTCAGCTCTTACTAAAGACACCCTTGTTTTTTAACAGGAAGATGCCAATGCAGCGATATTCACGGGCGAAGAAGAAATGTTTGCGTGTGATAGAAGTCTTTCCAGAATTATGGAAATGCAGACAGAAGAGTATTGGGAGAAGTGGGGCAAACATCTCAATTAATGTTACATTTTAATTAGTTAGCAAAATTCGAGATTGTGTTCATTTTAGGTGAATTTTTGCCAGTGAGATGTTTTAAATGTTAGCAATAATGCCTAACGAAGTGCCTATATTAGTTAATATGTTACGTAATGATTATTCTACCTAAGGTACTTATATTATACAAAAAACATCAGTATTATAACATTCACATGTTATTCAGAATTATATTCCATCGTTCCATGTTTCCAACTTGTGTTATATTTTTTGTAAAATATTATTGTACAGTTATGTTAAAAAACATATTTTTATTTTGTTAGTAATTTATTTGAAAATAAAGTTGAATTGACATTGAATACTTGCTTTCATTTTTGGGTCTTTATTTGAGTCTTCAACGTTTTGTGTAAGCGACGCGACGCGACTACTTTATTTCATAGCAGTAAGAGCGGTTTTCTTCTAACTGAAAATCAAACGTTTTAGACACAATTTTATCAGGGTAATCGTGAAATAACCTCTCCCGCTCTGGGTGGGGCGAGAGGGAGTGTCAGACATTTAATGTCTAAAATCAACTGCCCTTTACGTTCCAAGGCCACAGAAACTTTAAAACAAACCCGCAAGGTAACCTACAGGACATGCAGTTCAAAGTATACTCACGAACAACCAAATCGATACATACAAGTGCACTTACAGATGTTTTCTTCAAAGAATCCTGCACTGTTTTTAAAAACGATAAACCATTAGAAAGTGCCTGAAACTACAGCTTTAAATCAGTATCATTATTATAAAATTGATTCAGTACCTTTAAACTTACTGCTACGGTACCCATAAGTTGGGGCCCAAACTACCCAATAAAACCCCACGCATAGATAATACATGTAATACGGGTACGGATGCCACGTAACCATTTCACCTAGGGCGGGTCCGTAGTTACGGAGCACGTCTGGCCTCCGCGGTCTGAGGACGAACGCCCTGACTCTGGTCGCCGTGCCCCCTAGTAGTGGGAGCGACCCGATCTAATTTACCATACAGAAGTACACTCTCAGGAGCCATTTATGAATTCTATTATGAAGTCCGTCCTCTGGCACTGATAACAGGCATCTTAACTCGCCGGACATGATCGACATCCGGTTTTGAACGACAAGCCGAGTACAAAATGAAGCAAACATGACGAGCCGCGAGCCTGGCTCGTCAACTCACAAAATGGTGGTTTCGCAATGATACACCGGCGAGTCATAAGACCACGGTTAACTTGCTCGTCGGTCCATGACATTGTTAAGGCCTTGCCTAAGGCCGATACTCTCAAAAATCAAATGAATTTAATTAACTGTTTTTTTTTTAAACGTAGCCCAACACTAGGAATTACTCCTGTATCGTGGGTGCGTTTACAAACATGTAAACTAACTTATACGTGACACTCAGGCCTGAAACACCTATCTATACAAATACGGCCATAAAAAATTTTCTACAGGATGCATTTGGAGAGTGTGCGCGGGAATTGCATAAACTGATTCCGCCATCCCCATTCTACCATCGGACAAACCGTTGTACGGTGGGTATTCATCCTTACGTTGTCGAAACCTCTACGGTCCGGACTAAGCGTTTCGCTTCGTCGTTTATACCGCGTACATCGAGGGACTGGAACAATCTGCCTGCTGCGGTTTTCCCGTCCGATTATAATTTAGGTGTCTTCAAGGCTAGAGTGAATAGGCTCTTAATAATCTAGTGCGCCTCACCATCAACGATTGCATCGCTGCTTACCATCAGGTGGGATCGCAGTCAAGCACTAGTTTATAAAAAAAATATATATATTCCGTGCGAGAATCGAACCCGCAACGCAGCAGCCAACCGTGCGTCAATATTTTTGATTCTATCATAAGACCTCAATGAAACGCATTGTATAAAGACAAGACATTTATTAACGTCTGATTATGTAGTTGATTTGTTTTCAATTAACGCTTATCTAATCATACATGTGGCTGTAATACTCTTGATAGACTTGAATGTATGTTTCTTTTTCGGACGGCGTCATCTGAGCTATGACGTCATCGTCCACACTCGTCAGTGGCACCGTTTTACCGTTGACCAACACAGAAGGCGCGTTGTCGTCGGTATCAGAATCTTCGCTCTCCATTTCAGCTGAAACAGGATAGTAAAAAATGTTAGCATTTTTATGCCAGCCGCATACGTTCGGTTTCCTAACAAGATTTTCTGAGCAAGAATTCAGATCCGTAATGCTCTGTTTACTTACAAGATGTTTAACAAGGCGCACACGTTCTTATTTTTTTCAAACGGAAAAACACATATTTTGTATGTTAAGCAAAGCATTTAGTTTTCCGAATTTGAATTCCAGATCAGGAAATCGAATACGATTTTAGACCGGCTACGGCCAGCCTTATTCTCCTAAAAAGTTTAAACTTGGAACTGTCAAACGCATGCCAGTGGCAAAAAAATAAATACTTAAAATCGACTTTATTGCCACAAAATTAAAGTCAACTTTACCATAGCGCAGTTGAGTGAAAAAGATGTGAATTTTAAGTATTTCTGAGTGCACTTACCAACGGCAGCCAGTTCGTCCTTGAGTTTATACGGGTCTTTAGATTCATTGTCGCTGGAATCTGAACTATCGGGCTCTATTCCCTTCAGAGCGTTCGTTGCTGCAGTGTTTCCTGTAATTAAAAACCGAGGTGTTAATTGTGTACCTTCCTATTTTATTAAAATTTTATAAGTGAGTAATTTCTTATATGGATGTCTTTTTGGTTAGGTGTAGTATCCAATGATTTCTCCCGCTCTAGGGCGTAGCTGGGAGCATGTTCCTTCTTTGCCTTGCGTTCCTTTGATTCTGTTGAGCTCATAGGGTTTTGCTGACATCTTCTTGAGGCGCGCGTGTAACACTACGCGCCGTCGACGACTCGGCCTCGGTCGGGATGGTTACTAGAAGGCCGGACGGCGAGCTAGCTAGTGCTCGGCCTCCGCAAGCCCACGTTTATAAGGATGTCTACTATTTCCATAGGTCTCCATTTCAAACAATAAATTAAATTCTATTCTCAGCCGTTATGTCCAACTTTCGAAAGTTAGTACTTCACCTAGCAAAGAGGCATCCTACACAATTTGTGCCGATCGCATCAAATAGAGAAAAATTTAACAGTTGATTTTTATAAGTTTACGGAAAATCATACAAATGTAAGTGCCCATTTCCTACACTCCATCTATACTAATATTATAAAGAGGTAAAATTTGTAAGTTTGTATGTAGGGGTAATCTCTGGAACTACTGGTCCGATTTGAAAAATTCTTTCAGTGCTAGATAGCCCATTCATCGAGGAATGCTATAGGCTATACCATCACGCTACGACCCACGGGAGCGGAGCAGTAACGAAAAATGCGGGTGAAACCGCAGGGGACAGCTAGTTCTCCATAAGATTTGACATCCAAACGAAACTTTTTTAATGTCCGTTCAACCGATTTTAACTTCTATTCCGTAGGGGAAGGATGAAATTAAAAGCAAAAAATGGTTTACAACACTAACTACTGTAGCTGCCATTTATTATGCCGTTAAGGCAGAGGCCAAAATGAACCGATTTCTGACAGTAAAAAAGGTTCTTATTGCGAATAGAGTGTAGTTCTATGTAAAATAAAATGAGTTTGTGTAGCCATGAACTACCCTCTGAGCGCAAAAGGATAACCTGATCGTGTTTGAGCTCCATAACCACTTTCGGTACATCCCTACTTAAAATTGCTTGTCCTTACCAGTGTTCTGTTTCTCATGAGCGAGCAGGACAGACATAATATCGTCGTTCTTCTCTTTCCCAACGGTTTTCGCGTTGCTTGCATTGGAGGCCGCTTTCTCCAGCGCAGCATCCGTCGAATGAACGCTGTCACTCTGTAAATGTGACAAAAAAAATATAAGTATATTATCCTATCCTACTGATATTATAAACGTGAAAGTTTGTACGTCTAGATGTATGTGGCTCTTTAACGCAAAAACTACTGAATGAATTTTGATGAAACTTGGTACACTGGTAGACCATGTCCTGGAATTAATAGCACTGATATCTTTTTACCCCGGGAATATGTTCTCTTAGGATAATTTTCTACTATATATTCGCTGGAAGTAGTTAGTATAAAAATATTTTTTTCTTCAATCTCACACAATACATGATCGTCCAGAAAGGGATTTTGTCCATTGATGGTGATTCTCTAAGATGTACCTACTTATTCAAAGTATTGAATGGGAGTTCAATCTTCAGTTTGATTCTTATTAGCTAAGGTTGGAAATGCCTTTAGTCCCACCACATAAAATTCTGTATAGAAAACCGCTCGTCGTATACACTTAATACGGCCTTCCTGTTTGTTATCTGAAAGATATGAAGACCATGATACTGAAGATTCTTTTTCAGAATTGAATAGCTAACTGATAAGATTCTCTAAAACAAAATAATAGACAGCTATCAATGAACCATCATCTTATCTTGAAGGAAACATACTCACCTGTTTTCGTGTTAAATATATCTAAAGCAAGTCATTTCCGAGTGAATCATACGATATGTGCGCATTTAATTCGAGATATCGGAAGATACTGCGCTAAAATTTAGGTCAAGTCGCATGCCAATAACTTACAACGAAGTTATTTAAACGAATTATAATACATTATTTTCAATATAGATACCCTTTTAAATATTTAAACAATGAACGTCGATATATCAAATCTGGTTATAGGCAGTATACATCGATAGCAGGCCGCCCCACATGAAACATTACAATTGCGACTTTTTATTTCAAAGTATTGAGTCTTCTCTGTTTCTAAGCGCGAAGTTGCAGATAAGCCGCTTTTAAAAGGCCTTTGTAAATGTGCAAGCGAATTTGAATCTTAAAATCTATAAGGTTTTTTTCATTAGGTGCGCTCGAACTTTGACAGTGTATAGCGGCTATCTTTGTTAAGCTCAGCGTCTTCACATTTGATTAAAAGCGGTCTTTTTTATACGATCTTGTTACTAACATTCTGTGTGCTGTGAATCTGTGATAAATTCGTCTACGTATAGACGCTATAGATACTTCTATCCGTCGATTCTTTTCTGTGGAGCTACGTCAACTCCCTGGTCTATTTCGGCAAAACACAGATGATTGCCGCCCTGAAGGCTAATAATTAATGTATTCTTTATGAAATTGGACTTACTTATACCTATGTGATGATATTATTATCCAAAATGTTTCCATTACGATGGGTGCACTATTTCACGTACCTACTTTAGAGCAAGATTTTGCCCAAAATTACTTTTTAGGCAGAATGTCATCAAATATAATTATATTAAAATAAAACATGATTGCCGCAATATAATTTAAACTGCTTTTTTTAAATTTGAAAGTTCGAGCGCTCTTAACGAAAAATCCTACATAAAGAATCGCTCGAAAAAAAATCTGCAATACTGTAACATAATAGTAAAATCCCAGTACTTGGTCATTAGTGACGATGGTGCTCTCCACCATCCATACGGGCCGCTCCTTGCGCAGCGCACTGGCGTCGTTGGCGTTGTCTGCCTCGCCGATGGTCACGTCGACGCGGGTCTCCTCAACCAACATGCCTTGGTTGCGCGTGGCCTCGCCCGACCATTCCTGGCCAGGAGGGCGCTGGGCCATCTGTTTTGAGTTTAATCTGAAAGAAGGTAGGTCTTATAATAGAATGGAATAAACTTTACTGTACACCAAAAAGGATGGGTAGTGAAGGTAGGGGATGTAGTTTGTGTGAGTGTGTGTGTGTGTGTGTAATATGTGAATGTGTGTAATGTAGGAGATTGGTATAAAAACGTAGTCTGAACTAAAACCGGTTATCGTCCTACGATGCCCAAAGCTGAGCACTAGTTAGATTAACTATAATGTATTCGCGTTAAGAAAATAGTGACGGTCATCGTTCGTCATTCGGCTAATTAACACTCCTTGACCAATTGAGATCTTAATAAATAAGAAAACCCGTGTTTATATTGAGAAGTTGAAGTAAAACCTTCCTGGAAGATTGTGACGAGTTAAAAGATTTGAAGGGCAAACATGGCCAGAAATAACAAAGCATAAAGAGTGCTTGAAGATAAAGGGGACATTTTAGTTCTTAAGTGGGATAAGATCTGAGCCAACACAAAAAAAAAGGGTAGCGGTATTTTTCATATTAATGGCAGATCAAGAGAGAGATGGAGCTATGCCAGCCAAATAGCGCTATTCCTTTTTTGTAATAGATACAATGACGGCTTTATTTCTTCATAACATGGTCTCTGTTAGTGGCACCGCCTTGTTACTAAAAGCCAAGGACGGTCGTAAGCAGTGGTTTATTTCCAATCCTTATCGAACTAGGACGACGACGTAAAGATGTCATGAACATTTTAAACAAGTTTTTAAAACCACAATCATTCAAATGGAAGCGATGACCACGTAGTCTAAAAATCGATACATATTCGTCTTACAAGAAAGTAAAAAAAAAACAAATGGTTCATTAGGTACCCTCTGATAGTGTTAATGTCGACTGGCTCCGGTTCCAAGATCTCTGGCGACAGTTTGATGCCCTCCACCTCTCGCAGAAGAATGTACAGTGTCTCCAACTGTTCATTGAACTTGGCCAGCAGTAATCTTGAGTCTTTCTTCGGGAGTGCAGACTGGTCCTCCTCTACGACTTGGTTACAGAATGTGCAGCGGAACTCTTGTGTCATTATATCATATAACTGGTCTGCCTGAAAAGACGTAAGACATTGGTCATATAAGTATAATTTTTTGTTGTTTCTTTTGACATACCTAAGTCAGAAGTAGCCTTATTGGTCCTAAAGAATGGTATAAATAGTGTATCTTTATAACCATGCTCAAGAATCAGGGAGCAATTGCATTTTAGAGACTTACTAGTTGGTAATAAAGTCTCTTTTTGTCGCCCCACCACTAGGCTCGGCCTTGTCAACTAATGACAAGATTTATCCATTCTTTAGGAGTTCACATAAACAGTTTCTAGTGTAGGAATCGATACGAGGTAAGTATCGATTCCGTGCTCGACTTCAGACAAAAGGTAATTAATATGTTCATAAAAAGGTAATATGGTATATTTTAAGCAAACTTACTTCAAGATCTGTAAATGTTTTCCCACATGACGGACATTTGAAACTGGCGCGACTGGTAGCGTCGCGCTCCTCCGTCTCCATACGTTTTCTCATAAGATCTAATTTGTATTTAACTACGTTTACGAATGTTTTGTAATTTATGAAGTAATAGTTTACTTTCTGTGCTTTTCCATCAAGTCCTGAAAATGAAAATGTGTTTGAAGAGGCGTGACAACAGTTGCATGGTTGCATCTTAGAAATAGGTACTACTCTGCATTTCTTAATTCTAGATATTAGAGAAAATCAACCAGACTGAAAGAATCTGGCCGCGTTATTTAAATGCACCCAGACTGTAAAATTTATTTCTTTCATCAAGGATCCTGTTTAAGGATTCCAAAGGCATTTTAGTATCATAGACTTGGAACGAAAAGATGTTGCCATCTTGCATTTAATTTTGGCAGAGCAATTTCACGTGATTAAATAGAGAACAGTAGTTCATAAAGCTGGCACTTACGAACAGCAAGCCCCGTCTTATGGGCCTACCCTGTATTCTATTCTGTGGGCCTATCACACGCACAGGCGTCACGTTTTGTTTGCGCAGGCCGGTTTGTGCACATAGCTCAGTGTAAAATTGTAAGTATAATTTTTACCACACTATAAATAATAATAATAATAATATACTTTATTTATTTTGACAACATTGGTCCACTGGTTAGTATACAAGCAAAACTTATCAATTAGTGTTAGTATATTTATTAACTAAGTACGTGTACAATCATTATTTTTTTTTATTATTATTTTTTTCACCCCTGCCACACGAGCAACCGGACAAAGTGTCTCACTAACGGTGCGTCGTGCTGTTCAGCTAGGGTTTTCAAAATACTGTTGCGGCTAGCCCTCATTCTGCCTATTAAGGATGCGGTCTTTTTCCTCATAATGGCATAAAAGTCGTCAATTCGTGCTACAGCAAACATGCTCGACGCGCTGCAGAACCTGGGCAACCGCAACAGCACCCTGAAGCCATTGTTATACTGCACACGCAGAGCATCTAAAGCCCTCCGCGTATAGCTGACCCACAAACTGCTCGTGTAGAACCCCTGACAATAAGCTTTAAACAGAGTTATTTTGACTTCGTTGCTACAACGAGCAAATCTGTGAGCCAGCATGTTGCATCTGGCTGCTAGTGCCCTGCGCTCGCGATCTATATCTACCTGATCTTTTAGGTCCTCGGTGACATAATGACCTAAGTATTTAAATTGAGCGACTCTTTTAAGAGTTCGTCCATTGAGGGATATTAGGGGCTCATAATTTAAACGCTTCCCGGGAGCAGAAAAGATCAGGTACTCACTCTTGGTCACATTGTATACCAGGCCGTGGGCTGCTGCATACCTTTCACAGACGCTGAGCATGTCTCTCATTGAGCCAGCCGTTGGACCCAACAGCACCATGTCATCAGCGTAGCTTAAATTATTAACGCAAACCCCACCTATTTTGCATCCAACTGGTCTGCTGCTGAGTTCAACGATCAACTCATTTACATACAGATTGAAGAGCTTAGGTGAGGTTAACCCCCCCTGCCTCACCCCGCACTCCAACCTGTATGCTTCAGACAAAACGTCTCCCCAACGAATTTGGTTCAACTGGCTAGAGTACCAGTACTGGAACAAACCCGTCAACTCCGGTGGTACACCCGCTTCCCTGAGCTTATTCCAAAGGACGTCATACGACACAAGGTCAAACGCCTTTGAGAGATCAAGGAAGCAGGCGTACACCGGAGTACTTCTATCCTTATAGTATTGGACGGTCTGCTTGAGACAAAGGATCGCACTTTCTGTGGAAAGTCCAGGCCGAAACCCAAACTGTGCGTCATGTATAGTTATCCATTTATCAAGTTCCTTGTCCAGCAAACCGTCCAACACCTTAGCAATTACAGTCGCCAAGGATATCGGCCTATAATTCGCCTCATCAGATACATCCCCAGTTTTATTTTTCACGATTGGCACCACTACTGTTTTCAGCATGTCGGGTGGAAGGTATGAGTGGCTAACGCAAAGCGTAAAAAACAGCGCCAGCACTCTAGGCAAATGTACCCCCGCACACCTGAGGTGCTCAATGCTGAGACCGTCGTGACCCGGAGACTTTCCCTTAGCCATTCTTCTTATTACCTCAGCTACATTCTTGGCAGAGAAACGGATCGGCTCATAATCACAACTAATCTCATCACTGAACACCCCCTGGGCCGGCCCAAGTGGAGATGATACCATAAATCGATCCTTAAACATGCGGGCTATTTCCTTCGGCGAGCTACATTCCCCCACACTCACACTCATAAAGTTGATAGAATCTCGCGCCTTTTTATACCCCGAAAGGTACATATTAGTAACCAAAAACAATGAGAATACAAGTTTATACTTCGTCCGTGACGTAAGTAGGTACCTATGAAGTTATTTATATCATGCACCTACCTGTTTCCATTTTTAATCTCACTTGTATGAATTTATCATTTTTTAACGTAGCAATTCGGGCTCGTAACATTTTCCTTTCAAATTTTAAAAGTTCGCAAATGTCGTCTTCTTTCATACCTGAGAATAAGAGATAAGTTTTAAAATAAATACTTAGGGTTTAAATATGGCCAGATATCGATAAAGCTTTTCTTACGATATCTTTTTTACGTTGTAAATCATTAAGTGACTTCTGCCGCTCTGGGTGGAGCGAGAGAAAAGGTCAGACTAGTACTAGGCTAGTATATTATATTATCTGTGCTAGTACCAACTAAAACTCAGTGTTCCGGTTAATGCCAGTTGCCCTTTTTTGCGAGAGTTAGGTATAGTAACTCCCTGGCAGGCATCAGCCCTAACTGGCCCCATCTCCAACAATTTAGCTGACATCCTTTTGAGGCGTGTACATTCCATTCACAATTCACACATATAAAATTATGGCAAGAAGGAGACAGAAAAATGTAGGTACAAAGATGATGCCAGCATATCTTCGAAAGAAGAGTTGGAAAAAAAAAGATGCAGACACCGTGTGTAAGAATATGATTCGAATATGTGATAAAATATAAATAGATTTTTACTTACAGGGATTTCTCACGAGCATGTCGACTATGAGGGCATCCTCAATAGTATAAAAGCCTCGGACAACGAGCCGCGCCAACTGCTTCAAGCTGCTGGGCACTTCAGTCACCAACCGTTCCTCAGTCATTGTATCTGTAACATGGAATTGTGTGATAAAGGACGGGATGCCGGGATCATAATAAGGAGTGCACCCTTCTGTATTGGCCTAGACAGTTTTGCCTGCGCAGGACGGTTTGTACATGGAACACTGTGTAAAATAGTATCGGTTTTACCAACTATACCTATATTACTATATTTCGTCAATAAGTCTGGTTATTATTATTAAGTAATTATTTACAAGATATATTGAGTGAATTTTTTGAAGTATAGTCTAAGGTGTAATATACTATTATTATCGGTCTAAACTTTAGACCTTTGATATTTCTGAGCACTTTAGACTCTAAAGTGCTCAGAAATATCAGAGCTAGAATACCTATTTGTTAATTTACTGGTTACTTGTTTTACAAAAATGTTAGATTCTAATTTACGTTAGAATATTGCTTCTCTTGCTGAAATATGAACATATTTACTTTTTCTTACTGTAATTTTTTTCTAAAATTCGTAGATAATAATAATATTCCACAACTTTCATACAACGCCATCTAGTCCGAAGCTAAGCAGAGCTTGTGCTATCGAATAGGGTCGGGTGTCTCACATTGAACCAGGCAGCTACATTGAACCACCGCCGAATCTCGAAAATGCGACATTGCCAAACCGCACTAATATGAGTGAAAGAGAGGTATTTACGTTCCTTTCCTGCCCACTAGTTTGCGTGGCGATCGCGTGCAAAGTGGTTGTGTGAGGAGCATTCAAAAGAAAACTGACTCAAAAAGTAAAAATTTTTTGCCAATTTCATTCTTTTTTAGCTTTTTTCGTTTAAATAATATCAATTTATTTATATATACACTGTTTTCTACGGTTATTTAGCAATTAAAAGCGCTATAATTCGTGATTTTAAGAGATTGATTTGCCGGTAAAATATTGAATTTAGTGATAAAACGTGGTGTGTCTCACATTTAACCACCTGAGGGTGGTACACATTTAACCACGGTTTACTGTGTACACCCCAGTCGTTAAAGGAGTATTTTTTACAATTATTTTAATTTAATTTTAATTTGTTATATTATGGAAGGTACTTTTGTTTTTATAATTAAAAACTGTTACTTTTGTTTTTATTATTAAAATATGATAAGAATTTGACTGAAAAGGTTTTGTGATGTATAAAACTAAGACTCTCGGTTTAATTGCATATGATTTAAATTGATTTTTATAAATATAAGGCTGATTTTTATTATTACTGTTTATTATTATTATTATTACAAAGTATTTGCCTTATAAATTGAACTAGAAGACATCGTTAATAAGGGGTCTCAATGTGGATGATACCCTGGTTAAATGTGTACCACCGGTGGTACACATTTAACCAAAAATCATTTTTCATAAAAACCTGTTTTACACCGAAACTAAAAGGAATATGAGAAATTAATGTTTTACAAAATTGAAGCTAAATAAATAGGCTAACTATACACAAAAAATTAAAGGCATTGATTGAACATCCAGCCCACTATGAGACTTTGAAATTTACCTGGTTCAATGTGGGACAACTTACCATACTAGACAACTGATAAACATACTTATATATTTCTAAATAGAAGTACATACATATTATAGACAAATTATATGCAGACACAAAACAAATGATCCTGCTCACAAACATTTGTCCTAGGTGGAAATCGAAGCCACAACCTCTGGCATAGCAGTCAGGGCCACTATCCACTAGACCAACAGGCCAGTAATAAAAAAAAATAGTAAACGCAGTTTACAATATCGTAAAAAGTTATGAATGGTGTCCTAGTTTTTATGATATAAATAGGGCCAACTTGGGAAGATTCTCTTCAGGTCAGTCACAGAACTTTTGAACTAGTGACGTAAAGCTGATATTTCGCGACCAATTTTTCATAATTTTGATGGTAGTCATGCCAGTGTCAGCGACACTACTTAGGGGCCAATTTGTAAACCTATATTGGGCATATGGTCTGCCACAGAAAAAAAGTACTTTTTTTTTTGAGTCTAAGAGTGGAAATCGTAGCCCAGGGGAACATGGAGTGCCACGCTATAAGGCTCTCTTTTATACGATTGGATTCTCTTTTTATAAATTCGGATTTTAGTTCGCATCAACTTCAACAGTAGTAGGTACTGCAATAAATCATTATATTGTCTGAGCTTCATATGAGAAAGGTTAATAAGAATAATAATAAAAATTGTATTTTCATAAAAACAATTTTATTCAATTATTTAGGTAGGTACTTACATTATTTTCATTGACAAAATAATATACCGTAACTGTAATCAATACGTACATAAATAAAAGTATTCTAAAAATTAAAGATGCCTATATATTAGCTGTCAGCGTTACGAAAAATATTACAATTCACTCTTTGTATGTATATATAGAACTTTAAATCGTTTGGCAGTATGTACATTTTATTTACTTTGGACATATCACTTTAAACACATATTGTTATCGATCACTAGGTAGACATTCAGTCCAATTTTGTTGCTTAACTACACTATTTTAAAAATCATAGTTGCAATGCAATTCCGGTTTCAGTTAACACACTCATAATTTCTTTTAATAACGGCAAGTTCATTTTTTCTGATACTGGGCAAGTCTAGTATTAAAGTTAAGTTAAAGGTTTAAAAACGATTATGTAAATCAGACTATTTTAGAACTGCTTTATGACAAAAAGCATGTCAATTGATTATTATTGTTAAATCACAAACATGAAAACATAATAACTTGACTGGCAGGCACAGCCAATCAAATGCTATTATCAAATCTTACAAACATCATTTTATGCAAATATTGTTTGCATTTATTAACATCAATAATGATGTTTTATTTTGCTTAAAATAATTTAAGCTTATAAACAATGATGACTAAATAATTACAAGAGTTGGCAAAACTTAATACTATAAATTCAAAACTACATAAATTACAAAAGCTTTAAACTTTTTCTAAATTATAATGTACAAGGACAACTAAAGGCTAGCCTACTTTAAATAAGAATACCAACATACTAACAAAAATCAGTCTTGGGTTTAAAGTGAAATTGAAAAAAATTAGCTTGCATGTGTGAACAAGATTACTTATAAAATAACTAATTACTTTTTACAAATTGACCAATAAATTCAATTGCTTGCATGATGGAAAACATATTACTTAAGTACAAGTACATATAAATTCTAAGGGCAAGAACATTCATACATGTTTTAACTGGGATAACTTAGAACCGGTATAGATATTTTTATTAGATTATTACAAGTCATTACCCCAATGAATTACCCAAATAAATGACACTTGGTGGATACTAATAAATAATTAAAGTAGGTCCTAAAATTATCATACAAAATGTTTTGCCTACATTCTAATCAATCAAATATACACTTTCGATTCATTCTGGATGAGTTCTTTCTAAAATAAGTTGAATACTATCCAGTGTTTGGTAGATGATCCTAAAGTTGGGGCGGTCACTTGGACTGTGGTTCCAGCACTGTTTCATCAAATCATACACACACCGCGGTGTATTGTCTGGACATGCAAGAACATTTCCATCTTTCAGGAATCTCACTACTTCCTCATGTGTCATACCAAAATAAGGTTGAAGAGCAAATGAAAATATTTCCCAAAGACAAACACCATATGCCCACACATCTGATTCTAATGTATACTTATTATACAGTATACTTTCTAAAGGCATCCATCTCACAGGGATAGCGTCATGCTCATCACCCTTGTAGTAGTCTTGTAAATATATTTTGTGAGACAATCCAAAATCTGCTATTTTCACTACCATATCATCATTGATAAGGCAATTTCTGGTTGCCAAATCCCGATGGACAAACTTCCTGTCTGACAGATAGACCATACCAGATGCTATCTGTCTAGCAACATGAAGAAGATCTAAATGACTGAGTGGAGTAACAAGCAATCGCAGATCTTCTCTATTTTCAACAGGTGGGAAATTTGAGGCTGTGCTACAAGCTCTCAAGTATTCATTCAAATCACCCTTTCCCATAAATTCAAACAACAAACACATTGGACGTCCAATAGCACACACACCAAGTAGTTTTACAATATTTGGGTGATCAAAGTCAGCTAACAAACAAGCTTCTCTTTCAAAATCTAACTTTAAGTCATGGGAAGCCTCATCTTTGAGCATTTTAACAGCAACAAGAGTAAATTCTTCTTCAGGGATTAGTCCAGGAGCTTTAGCTTGAAACACTCTTCCAAAAGCACCTTGCCCTAAATCTCTGATGTATATTATATTATTCCTTGGAAACTCCAACTTTTCTAATTTAGGATTGAGTTGTGCACCAGTTGTATGATAAGCTAAATTACTAGGGAGTTTATCCAGGTCTATGTCCATATTGGGTAAATTCCTGCGGCTTGATATATTACATTTCAAGTAATGGTTTTTAACAAAATAATGGCACAGTAAAGCTATTGACGCTATTCCCAAGACACATCCAAGGCCACCAATTGAGAGCAACAATACAAATGTAGGTGTAAAGTAATTCTCCATAACAATATTATTTGGTCCATTACTATTGTCAAATTCATCACTAGTGTTGGCACAAGATGGGATATCACAATGCTCCCATCGCACATTAGGATCCATTGTATAGCACCAAGGCTTAGTCTCCTCTCCTCCTGCATTCCTGCAATAATTAGTGGCATTCTGAACTTCTGGAAAAACTAAAGGAGGTCTTGTATGTTGATGTGGTGATTGTGACTCCCAAGCTTGACAGGCTAATCCAGTTTCTGTCACATTCATAGTGCCTTGATAATAGCGTCCATTATCTCTGTAACATGTTGTTGTAACTTGACTATAGTCCATATTCGTAATTCCAACATTATTGCATGTTACTTGTAGACCTTTCCCTGAGAATTTTGGTAGTTTTTCACATTCTGGAAATCGAAAGTGACCTCTATTTTCAAAGAAAACTCCGCGTCGTTTTTGTTCTTCAACAACTATCCAATCATTGTAACAAAACTGCATTTTAACAGCCATACAGTCTTCTAAACAAAGTGGAAGTGCAAAATAGCCAACTCCATCTTTATCTATGCATTTGGGGAAAGCATAAGCACACAACAGTTTTTCAGCCCTACTTCGACAGGGCTCTTTCAGTTTCGATATCATTTCTTTCCAAAGTCCTGTTGTAATTTTCTCATTGTCAAATCCTCCTGTATAGTTATACCATACGTACCCCGTCGAATATTTTTTACATATTTGTCCATTGTATGGTCCACAGTATAGATGCACTGACTTTATAAGAAGAAGCACAATAAATAATTTGTAGTAAATGACCATTGTTTTATTTTACGGGAGATAAAGACTCGATGTATGTGACATTGGTTCCTTGCATTTTACTGTAAAGCTAAATAGAACATGATAAAACACTTGTACAATGGCGGACGTAGTTATTTTATTATGTATTGATTTTAGCTTCGCAAAGCAAAAGAAGCACAGTGAACGAACAATGATGAGCAATCCGACAAATGTCACAACATGACAACACTAACAGCTGAAAAATTACTAAAAGTTTCAATAAATATACTAAACATTTATTCTTTCCCGGTAAAACGATAAAAATGTTATAAAATAATATTCTACGTATTACCTGGAGAAAGATTTAACAATAGATTCTGTGAACGTATAAAAAACCGTGAAAATAATATTTATATTAATTTGAAATCAAAAGAAATTTAGTCGATTTTACACACAATCGTATCATAATAAAAATATTCAGCATGGCAATACATGTTTTTAAGTTTAGAAAGTTGGTAAAGTAAATGTCAAAATAATAGAAAAGATACGAACCGAGTTAAAATCTTGTGAATGGCTGCAATTGAGAAAGTTAAAGTCGTCGTTCTTGGTGATTCTGGTAAATGAAATCTCAATTTATATTATTACACTTCTTGTCTATTTGCACTGATAAATTAATAAAAAATACACTAAATTCACGGTCTAACTTGTGATTTGCCAACATGACTGTAGCCATGACACCTTTGAAGGCTAGCCAACCTTAAGGACTTGTTTGTTTTGGCGGGAATTGCAGGCAATGGCAAACCCAAAACATTCCATAGCCCATACTTTTACAGGCTGTTATTTTTTGTTTAAATATATTTTGAGTTAAAAATAACTCTTTACTGCTGGTGACCATACTATTTTTATAATTACCGACATATACGATGCTAATCCGTAGTATTAGTTGGCTACTCATATTCTTTGGATTGCTTGGAATGTAGATAGCAACAGCTTGCGCACTGTAATTGTTCGTTCTAATAAAGCACGTTAGCATAGTTTCTGACGTGTTATCAGTTGAGCCTTGTTTCAACAATATGAAGTGGGTTAATTACGCAGCTCGTACCTAATGTAAATAAATTAGCTTTTAATGGTTTTTCACATCTCCATCTTTGACAGATGGATGTGTGTGATCGCGCTTTTAGGCGAAAGATTTATATTGTTGCTCACTCTGGGTGAAAGTTTCCTATTATGGGGATGAATGGGGAAATTTATGAAAGCGAAACCGTGGTTTTAGAATGCAAAGGGCAGCTGAAAGAATTTTTTTTAAAAACTACCCCCATATAAAGAGTTGGGAGTTCTAAAGATTTTATGTGTGCGTTACCCCAGCAGGAAAGTATCTCCTAGAGATATATGAGTAGAACGTATAGTTTGTGCCTTATCTGGTGTAAATGTGCCCCCACATAAAAAATGTGTGCCCCCTGTCGTTTTGAAAAAAAAACGGAAAAACGATTCCTGCTGGGGTAACGTTTTTCTAGCAGGAAAATTCTAAACGAGTGATCGGAGAGAGAAAAATTGTGCATGGCCAGAGAGCTTATATGTGTGCCACTATGTGCCCCCAAAAATAAAATCTGTGCCCCTTCAGATTTTCGAGATATTGCGTTTCCTGCTGCAGTAACGTTTTGATGAATCGTATATCTCTAAAACCATTGCATGTGCCCCTGTAGAATAAACATACACGAGTAGCTCCTAATGTGTGCCCCTGTGTGCCCCAATTAGATTTAAGAAAATATTTATAGTTTTCAAGTTATCGCGGTTTTATGAAAACCCGAAAAAACATCTCAGCGCCTAAATGAGAGAAGGCATAAGTTCGCTGAAAACTGTATTCGGTCCTTCTTGACGCTAATAATAACCATACAAAGTTTCAAAACGCTTCATGCATGCGTTTTTGAATAATCTTGCTAAAAGTCAAGACGATAGTGTCATAACTTTGACGGCAAAATACAAGGAACTGGCTAAATTTCAGATGTGTAGGTGTAAACCAAAATCATGTGCCTTTAGTCAAAAATATACGGTGAAAATATTGAGCTTGGAATGTTTCGCATTAAGTAAATATAAACAAAAAACCAAATTAAGTAAACAACGGCTGGTTATCCGACCAAATTTGAGTGACTACTAAAAAGCGACGGATTCATACATATCGATGACCTTCTTTATTGGACGTATTATACCTAAGCTGTTGTCCGTACAGTTGCGTTCAACAGTTTTGGGGGCTAATTAAAAAATATGTTAAATGCACCTTGTGAACTGTTGACTATATTAATGAAACAGCTTGTTGATGTGGAAATTATTATTTTTCTTCCCTTAATTTTAATTCTTAAAGTAATTAGCAATAATTGTAGTAATAATTATCAAATCACAGATCAAATTTCCTACGTATAAATATTAGAAATAATTTGCACGTTGTGCAGTCATTATTATTTAAATCACAGATCAGTTTTTCATCTAAGTCTAACTTATAATTAATAAATTCGCATCACAAAAATCACAGATCAGTATTAAGAATAAGTTTAGTATTGTGTAAAAAAAATATTAAATTTGAAATCACAACTAAATAATCTCTTACGAGTAATTTGCTTATATAAATTATTGCTTTTTAAAATATATTTTTATTTTTATACAAAAAGCGCCAACTCTTTTTAGTAGTAGTAGGTATTCATCATACATTTCATGAACTATATATGTTTTTTAAACATCGGGACCAATCAAATTTTTGGTCAAAGACCTAGCAAATAATAATAATAATAATATTCCACAACTTTCACACAACGCCGTCTAGTCCCAAGCTAAGCAGAGCTTGTGTTATGGGTACTAGACAACTGATAAACATACTTATATATTTCTAAATACATACATATTATAGATAAATTACACCCAGACACAGAACAAATGATCGTGCTCATCACACAAACATTTGTCCTGGGTGGGAATCGAACCCACAACCTCTGGTATAGCAGTCAGGGCCACTAAACACTAGACCAAAAGGCCAGTCAAAAAAAAAATGGCAAATATCTGGATGTAATTCTTTCGTTCACACATATATTACTGGATGTAATTTAATGAAATTTAGAATGGAGAAGATAGCTTACCTTAGAATAGCACTTAGTCTATTATTTATAATGTACTTAATCATGTGTAAGGTCATAGAAACGGCTAGTAGAACATAATCCAATAACAACTTTATTTTATTATTTATTACTTTTCTACTTCAGTGTACTCAGGCACAACACGTGTCAACCGGTTAGTGAGTAAAATAAAGAAGGTCATCGATATGTATGAATCCGTCGCTTTTTAGTAGTCACTCAAATTTGGTCGGATAACCAGCCGTTGTTTACTTAATTTGGTTTTTTGTTTATATTTACTTAATGCGAAACATTCCAAGCTCAATATTTTCACCGTATATTTTTGACTAAAGGCACATGATTTTGGTTTACACCTACACATCTGAAATTTAGCCAGTTCCTTGTATTTTGCCGTCAAAGTTATGACACTATCGTCTTGACTTTTAGCAAGATTATTCAAAAACGCATGCATGAAGCGTTTTGAAACTTTGTATGGTTATTATTAGCGTCAAGAAGGACCGAATACAGTTTTCAGCGAACTTATGACTTGTCTCATTTAGGCGCTGCGATGTTTTTTCGGGTTTTCATAAAACCGCGATAACTTGAAAACTATAAATATTTTCTTAAATCTAATTGGGGCACACAGGGGCACACATTAGGAGCTACTCGTGTATGTTTATTCTACAGGGGCACATGCAATGGTTTTAGAGATATACGATTCATCAAAACGTTACTGCAGCAGGAAACGCAATATCTCGAAAATCTGAAGGGGCACAGATTTTATTTTTGGGGGCACATAGTGGCACACATATAAGCTCTCTGGCCATGCACAATTTTTCTCTCTCCGATCACTCGTTTAGAATTTTCCTGCTAGAAAAACGTTACCCCAGCAGGAATCGTTTTTCCGTTTTTTTTTCAAAACGACAGGGGGCACACATTTTTTATGTGGGGGCACATTTACACCAGATAAGGCACAAACTATACGTTCTACTCATATATCTCTAGGAGATACTTTCCTGCTGGGGTAACGCACACAGATTTTATGTAAATAACACTGTCGAAGGCCAAAACAAATCCGTTCTCGCAATAGACGACCGGACCGGACCGTTGCTTTGCGTATGATATTAAGTGTAGGGATGTTTCTATAAATCAAAGAATCGATTTTATAGGTCAAGAAAATCAACCTTTAAATCGATCGAAATGAATCGATTATTAGTATTATTATGATTAGGTACCTTATATTATTGTTCGTTTATGATGTTCCCACTGCTGGGACTCAGGCCTCCTCTCTCGGAGAGGGAATGGGCCATAATCCACCGCGCGGGCCCAGTGCGGATGTCACATGTCTTCGAATTTTTGGTTCTAGGATATGCCGGTTTCCTTACGATGTTTTCCTTCACCGTTTTGAGAGCATTTGCTCCATCTGCTGGTTTTGCTCCATCGTACCTAACGAATTCGAACGTGTGGGATATTAATCCGGGCGAAAGAGGTGGCGAAAATCGTGAGTGAGAGAACATCATCACGCCCCCACCACCGCAGGAGACGCCCTGAGTGCTACGAGCTTCAGGAGTCGTAGGGCGATTCCGGGCAGCTGTAGGCGTGGGCTTGCTTGCGTTGTGTACCTACTTGTGTCCATGTCAGCAAAACTGAGGGGGGCCACTGGGGCCGATGTCTGCTAAGGCTGTAGGGTTCGAAAAAAATACCCCGGGTTGGCCCTGCCACGCAAAAGGCGACTGAAGGAACATATTAGATAGGTTTTAGTCAGTAAAAATCTGACCCTTCCTCTCGCTCCACCCAAACCGGGAAGAGCTATTTCATGATATCTCATCTTTACAAAAAGATTGTTTTTTTTCCGTCTCTGTTAAGTTAAACACTAAAACTCAAGATTGGAATTGTGACACATTAGATATTGAGCTTTAGTATACGACACAGCACGGCAAATCTTTGCCGGAAAGTTTCCTTTGTTAATATATTATGTTAGCCACCTAGTTTTTAATCATGTGTTTTGTTTCAGGTGTAGGTAAAACGTCGCTGACGTATTTGATCGCACACAATAAACCATTATTATCACCGGGATGGACCGTGGGGTGTTCCGTAGAGGTCAAACTACACAGGTACAAGGAAGGCACACAGGCGCAAAACACATTCTTTGTGGAGCTATGGGACGTCGGAGGCTCAAACGGCCATAGAAATACTAGGAACGTCTTTTATCAGCCTACACATGGTATGTTTATGGATGCTTTTTTCCTTTAAAGGTTGGAGATCATCAGAATGACTTCTCCCGCTCTGAATGGAGCGGGAGGAGGGAGTGTCAGACTTTTACTAAGACGCAATCCTATTCATTCTTTGCCTTAATTCCAGGGTCCCGGGGTTTTTTTCCCTAAACCCAGGCCCGGGCCCAGGCATGTTTATGAATGCTGGAGTTTAAATATTTCTTATCTTTATTGTCTTAGAAAAATATTCACCCTTAACCGTAAAGGTAATGTCAGTAAATAGTATGGTCCAGCAGGGTCGAAGCCTACTGGGGCTATGGGTTGCGCGAAAGAGAACCCCGTGGCCCCGGAACGTAGGCAAAGAAGGATCACAGGCACTCGTCTGGCATCACGTATTATAAAACTTTAAAAGTTAGCCAAAATCATTGTTAGCCAGTAGCCTAAACCAGAAAAACAACGGCATATCATAAAGGCAGGCATTCAAATGTAAAATATGTATTTGTGCCAAAGGGGCTAGGTGCCTACTTGTGAAACATAAAATCAATAATGTCTAAATATAGCCTTTGAGTACTAAGTCACGTGTCGAGAGCTCGTGTTGTTTTCGAGAGACCAAGACTCCGTTTCATCTATTGCCTACTGATAGTATCATATGGCACAATGAATAATGAATAGATACTTACTGTTGCCTGCACTCCAATTGCGACAAATACATATAAAGCGTCTTCTTTCACGTATGAAAGGAATCCCAGAAGCATTGCTTCATGTTTAAAAAATCGACTGTACGTATAATATAAAACACACAATTTACCTACGCACAGATTTATGAATTACGCAATTAGGCTGCTTTTTTACCTAGCTAGATCCTACTGATATTATAAACGCGAAGTATATGGATCCATATGTTCGTTACCGTAAAATGGGGTGAATAGAAACTCAAGGGTGAATAGGAACAAAACATTTGAAGTGGATTTTCTCGTTATTTAACCGGTTTTCCCAGAATTTAAGTACTCTTATTTATTCATTAATTGTATAAAAAGTCAATGCTGAGATAGAAATCCGTATAAAATATGTAACCAATGTAAAAATCCTAAACAAAGTTTTGTTCCTATTCACCCCTGCATTCCTATTCACCCCGTTTTACCCGGTACTCTTTTACCCAAAAAATAATGAATGGATTTCGGTGAGACTTGGTGTACAGGTAGACCATATCCTGGAATACCTAGCATATAAGATGCTTCATATCTTGGGAGTAGGTATGTTCCCTTGGGATAATTTTCTTTTATCACACGGGCGAATCTGCTGGCAGCAGCTAATATGATAATATAATAACCGAGTACACCGACCATAAAACATTTTGCTTTATTGTTAAAAGAGATCAGACCAAAATTTTAAAAATAACTTCAAATATTTTCAGGTATTATTTTGGTGCACGATTTAACTAATAGAAAAAGTCAAGTTAATTTACAAAAATGGCTGTCGGAGATTCTGAATCAAGACAGTTCAAATCCTATGCCTCATGTAGACGTAGATCCGGAGCAATTCCTTGGATCTACACAGGTGAGTCATTCCATAAAAATTATCAAAACGCTCATAATGCTAATCCCTATTTCGAGCCTTTTCAGGAAGGACATTGTAAGCGAAAATTTGCGTTTTTTGCCCGAAGGAGTTCTCTCTTCCATAACTAAAAAATATTGATGACAAAAAAATTAAGCAAGTATTCTATCATATCAGTATACATATTTTTTTTAGAATTTTGCTACCATAACTACTTTTAAATTATGAAAGAGGAAGCCCATTCCTGAAAAACTGTATCTAAACTGTCGCTTACGATGTTTTTCCTAAAGAGTCGAATTAAAGCAAAACAAAAAAAAAAAAACAAAATATAAGTTTTATATTAATTAAACTCACAATAATTGACCTTACCTAACCTTACATTTCAGATTCCTATATTAGTAATTGGAACTAAGTTCGACCTGGCAGAAGAGAAACAAAGAAAGAACCAGTACAGAAGGCTAGCTAGCAGTATAGCGGAGCAATGTGGCGCTGATGAAATATTTGTTAACTGTCATCAAGCGAGGTGGGCAATTCTATTATTCTACTTCGATGCCGTCGTGACTTTTGTTACAACTGGCAACTGGCAAGCATGGTTAGCTAAGTGACGTTATTGTAAATCCAATATGGCGGACTTCTAAAGACTGGTCCACATCGTGCACGTAACAGTTCGGGAGGTTCCTGTATCAGATTCAGGCGGAAGAAACGCCCAGGTGTTATTACTGTGGGACCGCCCTAAGGACACGGTAGAACTCGCTGGGGCGGAGCACCACCTTGTCCTTGTGGAGGCGATCGGTGACGGTGACCTCTCGCACCGGACCCTGGTTAGGCCATGGTCCTGAGCGAAGGGGAATGACAGCCGGTCGCCTCCTTCTGCAAAGCAGTAATGCTAGCGAAGGAGACGGCCGCATGCGTCTGAGATCAGGCTGATAATTTGTGAGGCTTGAGGGACCACACTTAAAGAACTGTAGTTTCTAATAAGATTGGTTCTACAATTGTTTTAAGTTTACTTATTATTTTTATTTTATGAAATACCAGTGTGGTCCCTCAGTTCACACGCACATTTAACTATTTATAAACATGATCTTCCATTTGATACTTAAATATGTTCGTATTTATATTTCCAGATCGTTAGCTGCGGGCACAAGCAACTCCGTCAAACTAACTAGATTCTTTGATAAAGTACGTATTTTATTTACATGAGTGTAGGTATAAAAAAATCTTTAGTTAAATAATTAAATTGGAAAAACCACCCCGCAAGACGTGAGTCGCAAACTCTTGCTTTCTCTCATTGATTTTTGACATTAGCTTTCACAGCCAAAATATTTAATAACAATTTCCGTTTTTTCAAGGTGATAGAACGGCGGTATTATTCGCGAGTGAGTCCGTTCACGGACAAGCGGCGTCTCCCTCCTTACATCATGGCCACGTCGACGCCACTCTCAAGCAACAAACCTGCGCAGTATATGAGCCCACGATTCTATCATATGGACTGATTATGGTATGATATTTTTTCTCTTGTGTCATTCCAGTGTGTGTATAAAATTGTTAAGAATATCTAAAGTGATTGTTTTATTTATCATAATACAAAAAACCCTGCGGTAAACTTATCATGTAGGTATATATCATCTGATGGGTTTACAAGCTAAGAAAAATAAATACTAATTTACTTTTTATTACGGAAGTACTTTTTTTAGTTCACAAATAAATGCATTAACAGCAATCATTAACAGCAATCAAAGTATTGGCGCCGACGTAGCCTGAAGTGACGTTACAATGAGCTGCTCCTCTTTGGATCTAAGCGGTTTCCTTTCGTGCCTGCTGTCTCCTACCAAGGTCTTAGTGGTTTTATACAGCTGTTTCAAGTTGCCGGTGTTCGCAGCGTGTTGAGCACGGTCAGCAACGTCACCAGCCCACCGCCTTCTATCCGCACGCGTGCTCCGATAAATAGCCTTGCGTTTGCGACGATACAGCAGAATCAGGCCGGCTCGCTAGTCAACATTACGGGTTTCCAGAAGCTTTAGGTGCTGGTTCCTTCTGATCTCCATAAAAAATTGGCTCGAAGTGCAACACACTTCGAGCGGGTCAGAGCCCATTCGTCCCCCAAGATTCGCACCCTGTGCCCACTCGTCCCCTGGAACTTTTGAGGGGCCTATTCGTCCCCTGAAGAATATTTATTTTTATTCGTTCTTCTAATATAAGTACATGTATATGTGTATACTGCAGCTTGGTATCCTGGTACAGTCGCGCAGAAAAGGGTAAAATAAAAAATATAGTAATTTGGTAGATATCATGTTTATTTCAATTAAGATTAAGTTTAATAAATAACCTCTAGGCTCTACAAAATAAGTTATCAGCTTTTGGTGTCTTGTACAAACTATTAAACTATTTAAATAAAATCCCAGTAATAACTGAATTTTAGATTAATTTAAATCCAGAGTACAAACAAATAACCAAATATCAATACGAATATAAGAAAAATAACTATGAATTGTTAGTACTTTGTACAGTCAAAGAGATCTACAAAATAATGCAATATCACAATAACTTTGTATAAAAGAAATGTAGGTAAAAAATAAAATCAGTGTTTATCAACTATGTAAAACCAACATTTTTACTAACAAAATATAACTCTTTTACTATAATATTAACAATATTGTTTATTTCGTTAGGCGAACATCATTTAATATAAAAAAGACCAAAGACACATTGAAGTCTCGTAATCGCAGTCACTTTCAAGAACCAATATGTCACCGAGGCAGCCATAACATATACCTACAAACAAAACACCTTATCTATTTTGTACCCCGTTTTTTAAAAAGCCATTCGTAGAGAGACAATATTACATCGTAAGCCTATCGACAGGTTATATTATATCATGACGGATTATCAATCATCATAGCTCTTTTTTCAATGATCTGTTATGATTTATTAAACTAATTCCGTTAATAAACTGTTCACAAGTGTACTATGTTAACCGTTTCTTGTGTAAAATTTAGCTTATTTTATCTCAGGGGACCAATAGGCACCTGAATAGGTGCCGAATCTTTAACTTATATGGTATTATATTAGAGGGGACGAATGGGTACCTTAAAAATAATATTTTTTATTAAATATTAATTGGTCCCCTACCAGGAGACCAATGGACACCTATATAGGGGCCGAATCCACAACTTTTATGCTGGGGGACGAATTTTAGGGGACGAATGGGCTCTGACCCCTTCGAGCCAATTTTTTATGGAGATGGTGATTTTTTATGGAGACATCCAGTCAATTTTTTATGGAGACATCCAGTCCTCACTTCTTATCTAATGAGTCCGTAACACTTCCGAGTTCGGAGAAACGATTTCGCAGCTCAAGCCGAAAAGCCTCAAGCGAAAGGGTGTGTTAGTCAAAGACTTTTTGCGTCGAATGTTCTTCCCAACTTACCGGGTCCTCCAGTTGCACGGGCTGCTGCAACCTTACTGCCGAACTTTAGCAACTACCAGATGATGGTCTCTATCGCTTAAATGCTGCAAGCATTTTTACAACACCAATGTAAATATGGTCACATTTTTATTGTTTTTTAATTTCTACAATTTAAAAAAATGTGTACGACAATTGGTTCTAAGCTCTTATGAAATTCAGTAAGATCCATTTCCAATAACCACGCTTGGACGGATCAAGCATTGTGGTCCGGTCCTGAGTGTTGCTGAAATCTTGGTTATGAAGAAGAACATGGTGATGTAAAGAGGCACTACCACACACCTCGCGTGTTCAATCTTGATACACTCGCTTTTACGCCTTTTTCACAAAAATATGGCTCAATCACTCTATGATAGCTAACATTCCATCAAAGCATCACTGAAGTCGAAAAGTGTCCACGTTGCACATTCTCTGCTGACTAATTCAAAAAGTTTCTACGAGTATAGAGCTTTGATCATAAGCTAGGTCATTCTTTTTGGTAAAACATTGCTCAATAGTAAGTGACAAAAAAAATTGAGAATTTTATATGTATCAATTGACTATCACAGCAAACTGCAAAGGTTGCCGAGAAGGCTGACCGATATATTTGCCGACCATTTGCACCAAAATATTAAAATGTGCTATATCCACATTCTAAAAGAAAATATGAATGGAAATCGAAATAGCTAATTCAATGAGAGTGAAACTAAATATTTAATTTGACACTGGCTAAATGTACAAACTGAACTAAGCCTAAAAAAACTGATGTTTTATCTATACTTTTTTTTTTTAATAGGCACTTATAATATCTCTAATGTCGATACCTACTTGAGATGGTGGCAATGCGATTGTTTAAAATGATCACGAATTATTTATTTCATTTTACATTTAAATAAAAAGGAATTGAAAAATTCTACAAAAGAAAAACGATATACCTTAATAATAAAATATTTTATTGTAATTTCAGTCATTTTTGTACAAAGTTGGGTATATTATCTTGGAAGCTACATTTTGACTTAGGTGTTGGCAGGCAGATGTTCGATTACAAAGCCCAAATGCGAACGTAGTCGACTTGCAAGGAGGCATCTTGTCCGTCATGGTTGTTCAGGTTCCACGTGGGCTCCCATTGCCATCTTGCATTCCAGAAGTCACGTGGGGCCTGGGGTTGAAAAAGATAAGTAAATAATACATTTATGCAAAATGGTTAGGTACCTTTTCAAGGTGTTAAATGTAAATCTTGGCTTGATGACGGGCTTGTTTAGACTGCGTATGCAATGGATTCTTAACTGTCAAATGACAGTTAACAGAGCAGTCTTACTATTTCTATTTTGAATTAGGAAGGCGCTATAACTTACCGTGGGTGATCCGTTCCACCAGGGCTTGGGGGATGGGTTGCTGACACCGTCGGGGAAGAAACCATTGGTACCGCCGACAGCCACGTTCATGATCAGGTAGAACTGAAATGAATAAAAGATACATTATTTAAAGAACCGCTTTGGAAAGCGCAAAATTTGCCAAAAGCGAAAATTGAAAACGGGAGTCAGCTTCGTGAAACACTTACATGAACTCAATTAACTAAGTACCTTCATAGATCACGTGTGTCATAAAGATATTACTTGCACGTAAACCAAATTATTGTGTAACCACTTTAGTTAGTTTTACAGCGGGTATGAAAGTCACTGATGCTGCAATTAACATGCCTTCTTTCTACTGGAAACAATTCAACGGACAATGCCAACAAGTCTAGAAGAATAAATTTGTACCTTCTCGTCGAAAGGTGCCATTTTGCTTCCGTATCTCCATGGGTTCTCGATGTTAGGGTTGCTGTTGAAGCCGCCGAATTGCCAGAAACCACCAGCGCCGGGTGTCACACGACCAAGCTCCAAGTCGTCAATGCTGAACCTCAAGAAATCTGCAAAGAGTAACTCCTGTTATAGATAATTGTCATGCAAAATGGCAAATTCTCGTACTAGTTCTCATCATCATCATCTCAGCTGAAAGACGTCCACTGCTGGACATAGGCCTCCCCCAAGCGTCGCCACAGTGACCGGTCCTGTGCGTCTCGCATCGATCAGATTCGCGCGACCCTCGCCAGGTCGTTGGTCCACCTTGTGGGAGGCCTACCAACGCTGCGTCTTCTAGTACGTGGCCGCCACTCTAGAACCTACTAGTTACTAGTTCTACTAAAATTATAAATTAACCAGTTTCTGCCAGCGGCTTCGCAGTAGAATATGTTGTAGCCTATGTCACACTGTTACTGCATTTTTTTTAAATTAGTCTGCTTACTTTTTCTACACATACAACATTTATGACCATACTCACGGGTGAAGCCACTACCAACACTTAGTTTTAAACGTACCTGGTGTCCATTCAAGTTGGTAGCGGTGGAAGTTGTTGTTGTAACCAGCTGTGTTCCTCCTGATCCAGTGAGCGCGCTCCCAACCGTTCAGAGCAGGGTAAGGTCCGTAGTGCAAGGTTGAGCCGGCTTCCTGTTGGTATAGATTCAGTTTAAACAGGTATTTTTGGCTGAAGTGAAAAAGAGGCTAGAAGTTAGGTATATCTAGAATACGGCTAGGAAACATCAGACCGATTTGTTGAAAGCTGAATGGTCTTCACCACTTTCACACCTTTAAAGCAAGGAGAGATTCCCATATTTTAAGTGAACACACATTACCTGGGTACCGATATGAACCCCGTTCAGTGTCATGCCGCGGTTGCCGCGGGACTCCACCAAGTCGATCTCTCCGGATGCGGGCCAGGTGCCGTAGGTGTTGTACGCAGGCATCAACCAGATAGCTACGGAAACAAATAAAGAAGATTACTATTTCAACTCAAATCTCTAACGTGGAAAAAATCTCTAAAAAATCTAAATTATAAGTTCTTCCACATTTTAAGGATTTAAAGAAAGAAAGAAAAGCGATTTATTTACACGGAAAGACGAATACAAAAATAATAATAATGAAAAAAATATTAAAGGGGAAAATATGCGTCAGATCCGTGCAAAACAGCCGAACGCTCAGCAAAATGTCATGCCCTTATACATAAAGCGACGAGGGCACAGCGCTGGTTTTCAGCGTGGGCCGGTAGCGGTGGATTTCAGTTATAGCCATAGGTTTGCCCTAAGCTTTGATGCAACTACTGGTTCTGTGCTTTTCACATTCAGAGTGACCTTAAGGGAAGGTGCAGCGTAAAGAGATACTGGTCCGCCTCTTGCGCCTTCTGTTTAACTACCTACTAACTATAGGTACTTTCGAGAGGACATAGAGTTCCAGAACAGCTTACCTGGCCACAGCCAATCTCCAGCGGGCATTTTTGCGCGAACTTCAAGACGGCCATAACGGAAGCTGAAGGAGTTCACGGTACGAACGCGCGCGCTCTTGATTGGGTTCAAAAGGTTTGAAGGAGTTCCCGTACGCTCGCAACCCCACCATTGAGGGTTTGTACATCTGAAAAAATGTCGATGATGAAGGAACGTTAGCCATTTTGTTCTTTATTTTTTCCTCGTATCTAATAAAAATATCAGGTGTTGATGACATTAGGTAGGTATACTCGTATATTTGATGAAGTATTTTCTGCTTAGCTAAGAACTATACAGGTTTTTAATTGATCTTAAAAACTTATTGCAATATTCTTTCATATAGTTTTTGTTCTGACTATTACTAGCACGCCAAAAAAATGAGCCAAATATGTGCAGCAGTTCTGAAGTGTTGCGCTTACAGGTATATGCGTACGCAGGAGATAATTGTTATAGTGTTCAAGTGTGTGCGCAAACACAGGTGCAGCTTCTGTTCCTTTTTTCTGACATTGGCCACCGTAATCGAAATTCGTTCGGGAGGATTATTGGTATAAGTAGTAATAAGTAAGCATTATTACGTGCACGGCATGATCACAAAAAAGCAAATGATTAAATCATTTACAATCAGAAACCGATCGTCATGCAACAGGATTATCTGCAAGTCTTATCTCAATCAATAACCTAATTAAAAGTCTTTGGGAACACCAAAGACTGTTTATCGGGTGCTTGTCAGATTTGAATTGTTGATGACTTTAGCCTACTTAACTAGTGCGTACTTGGCAGGTCCAACAACCTCATCGTTTTGCGGTTTGGGACTTCATTTTCCTGTAGGGAACGTGAGACTTCCCCGCATCAAAATAGCACCGTACTAATAAGTACTTGGAAAATACTACGCGTAGTACTCTTTACCTGTAACATGAAGATTTCTATCGTATCTTACTGGAAAACGGTTCGGTATTCCAGTTTTTATTATTGATAGGCTTGCGTTTGACCACTATCGCACACTTAACTGTTTACTCTTGACTTAAATACACCTAGGTTGTACGAGTAGCTAATATGTTTATGTGGTTTTTAATACTAAGTTAATTTAGTTGCTACTGCTTATTCCCTCGATAATTTTTTGAGATTCTTCGGTCCTTTAAACCAAGGTAGAGATTTGAATAGAAAGAG
The DNA here is from genome assembly GCA_030763345.1 of Mythimna separata. Lineage (NCBI taxonomy): Eukaryota > Metazoa > Arthropoda > Insecta > Lepidoptera > Noctuidae > Mythimna > Mythimna separata. Next base: position 15,513,816 of record CM061171.1, on the reverse strand, counting down.
AAGATAGTCGTCGTTTCTACTTTTGTGCAAAACTAATACGACTATGAACGCCGTTTTCATCATAAACCTCTGTCGAACAAGCTACTTTCTGCCGGTCCACTCGCACACCGGACAGGATTTACAGTTAAAGCAGATTTAGGTACACCTATGGTTAATAAGAGGACAGCTATTTTCAAATCTACATGACCCACCCAGAAAATCGAGCCCAAGTCGTCTATGGCACGTAGGTACTGTTTCACGCGCGCCTCAAAGAGATGTTAGCAAACCTTTAGGAGCCCAACAGTGTCGTGGCCTCTGGGGCGATAGGTTGGCTTCTGAAAGGAAAACCCGGGGCCCAACAACGAAGACAAAGAAGGAAAAAAGGAGTGGACACGCCCTCGCGTTTCGCTCAAGAGCAGGAGAAGTCATTCTGATGATTATGCACCTAAAAAAAGGAAATAAATAAATAGATCTCACCTGTCAGCGGGTGCGCCTCCCTCAACGTTCAAGGTTCCAGAAGAGAGGAAGGGTTCTCCGAACTGGTCTGACATAAGAGAGGGACGGATGAACAGACGTCCGCTGTGGACGAAAGAGTTTGTCCGGTTGTTGTTGTAGTATTGGAACTCCCAGTTCTAGAACAAAATATGACGACTTACAAAAACTTACAAAAAACGACTTACAAAAAAAATGCAATTGAACTCGCGGCCCTCATAATTATGAGGGCCGCGAGTTCAATTGCATTTTTTTTGGTGCATAAAGTCAAGAAGCTCCAACTTCTTTAGAAGATCGATTGATTATCTACAGAGGAAGTCTTATAGAAGCTTGATTCAGATCGAGGAAAACTGACTATAGGAGCACACTATTGGGAAATCAATCTATTATTTATAAAACGTAGACCGCAAATAGACATAAGCATAGATAAGCCCTCTCTAGGAGAGACAATAGACCGATAAGTCAGTTATCGCACAATCAAAACACGTTCGTTAAAATATGTATAAAAAAAAACAAATGTTGGTAGAAAACTAAAAGTTCTGTTCATTTATTTTACTTTCAAAAATTCCCGGCAAAAGGTATTTATTACCTTCAGTAATACTAGCCTAAATTAATAACTGTTAGTAAAAGAGTCGTCAAAATGATTTCAGCTGTTTCCGAGGTTAGTGCAGAAACTAGAGCTTGACTGCTATCCCGCCTGATGGTAAGCATTGATGCAATTGTTGATGGTGAAGCCGACTAGTTTATTAAGAGCCTATTCAGTCTAGCTAATGAAAACATTAGGTATAGGTACTCACACCACCACCAGCTAAGGTGTTCTCGTGCTGCCATTTCTCAAGATCGAAGGTGTTGAAGTCGTCGGAGAAGATGAGAGCTCCGGAGCAGACGGTGGCTGGAGCGTGGGTACCGCTGACCGTTGTAACACTAGGGGTGCAAGCCGCGCCCAGGGACGCGACCGCTAACACGCCCGCTAACACCGACCACATTTCTGTAGACAATATCAAATAAGTTAGAAGTTATGACTTATATATATATAGTCGTATCGTAAATAAACGGATAATCCAAAAGGAAGTAGAACTTGTTCAACTTGAGTACGCCATAATTGTGGCAGTAATTTCCCTCTTTAACCTATCGATACCCGCGAAACGAGACACAATAGTAAGACAATAACAGCGCAGTCCAATGAGACCGGTCGGGGATTCATGAATTAAAGGAGTGGTTGGAAAGACGTCACGACGTCTTCACCTTCCGTATGACGCAGTTCCTCACCGGACATGGAGGCTCCTGCATCGGATTCAGGTAGAAGAAACGCCCGGGTGTCACCACTGTGTGGATCGCCCGGCGGACATAGTGGAGCCTACGGTAGAGGTGTGTCCCGCTCGGGCGGAGCACCGCATTTTGCTAATGTTAAATGTTAGCAGGGTATTAATATTCTTTTACACGACTTGATACTAATGTGTGGCAGAAGTTCTTCCAGGTCAGAATACACGAAAATCACTCAAAAAAAAACACGAGGCTTATTTTAATATAAGAAATACTCACCTATACAAAAAATACCCCAAACTGAGCAGATTTTAGAATTATCTCGTATTTATATGAACTCGGAACCTCGATAAACGGCACTTGAATCAAGATTAAGAGGCTAAGGACACAAGATACCTAACTAATGTACCTTGTAGTGTGACAAAAAAATGATTTTGTCAGCAAAAAATCACTGCCTATCAATATTAAGCGATACATAATTATTGTACGATTAAATTACTTACTTAGATACTAATCTCGAACGTCAACTGTAGGCACCCTATATACTTTCGGTACACGTAGAAAATAGATAAAAATAATGCAATTACCTACCTATATCAACGGCAATCATTAAAACATTAATGAGATTCATCTATATTTAATAAATAAAATATGATTAGATACAACAATCACTAACGTCATAAACAATTGATTTTAATTAATTAATTAAATTGGTAAATTGGTACCTCGGAGTTATGAGAATACTGTCAAGTTCACACTGTCACGGGCAACCTTACTGTTCTAGTAGGTATCAGCTATTGAAGTGGAAATTATATATTGGTTATTATGTAAAAACCCATACAACAGGAACCAAGACAATATGCACAAGACATGCGTCACCTAAGTTATGCTTTTCAAATATAGGCTATTCATAAAAGTTACTAAGGAAAATATGTGTCCTACTTATTATTCATATCTGTAATACCTACAAGTTTGTGGCCAGAAAAGTTTAAGGTAGTAAGGTAGTTGAAAACTGTAAAAAAACCCCCTTACAAATCTGATTCATTTGATAATGCATAAGTTTGTTACAAGCTTTTACATTTAAAAAAAAATACAATGTTTGACATCCGTCTCAGGATGACCTCAGTGCCAAATAAGTGTATAGCTTCCTCCCATGCACAACATAAATCTGCGCAATCTTTTTTAATTATTTATTTCCGTGATTTCATAAAAAGTACCTGGAAGAAGGGAAAATCCGGCTACAGGTTTTTACCCAGCTATGTCGGGGTTTATCCATTTGATCTGGGACAGTAACGTCCATTGGAGGGAGAATACGTGTCAAACCTCGTACGCGTACTACAGGGGTCGGTTTTAGGTCCTCTCTTGTATGATCTCGCATACGATATTTTCTAACCAAATTCGTGCCTCCCACAAAAGTAGCGATAGCGCATTAGGAATCACTGTCGCAAAGCACTCGGGAGTTTCAACTCCCGAGTATCGAGAGCTTATCGTCAAAAATACTTTTTCATTCTCTTTTTTGAACAAATGGTAATTTAAGAATCAATTTTAAATGCATTCTAAAGTCGTTTAAACTGATCTTGAATTATTAATTCAAGGATCTAATCTTCTAAGAGTCAAATTAATCTCTCCACCTTGGTCATAGCTTACTGGCAAATGTCGAGGCTAGACCTCTGCTGAATTGTCAAGACTAAAGTATACAAACTATTAAATATAATCAAAAGAAACAAGAAGAGATAGAGAAAGATATGTTTAAAATTAAATTCTTAGGATATGCAAATTTTTTACAAAAGAAAGACGATATACCTTAATAATAAAATATTTTATTGTAATTTCAGTCGTTTTTGTACAAAGTTGGGTATATTATCTTGGAAGCTACATTTTGACTTTGGTATTAGTTGGCAGATATTCGATTACAAAGCCCAAATGCGAACGTAGTCGACTTGCAAGGAGGCATCTTGTCCGTCATGGTTGTTCAGGTTCCAGGTGGGCTCCCATTGCCATCTTGCATTCCAGAAGTCACGTGGGGCCTGCGGTTAAAAAATAATAAATTAAAAAAAATATATGCAAAATGGTTGGCTACAAGCAGTTTCATCAATTGGATAATTGAATATCCCTCTCGTATAAAAATATCTTAAAAAAGGAGAGTACCCAATTGATGACGCTGTCTATACCCAAACTAGGTCTCGAATGTTGGCTTGATGATGGGTCTTTCTACACTATGTAAACCTTTAACGGCTAACAGAGCAATGTTGCTATTGCTCTTTTTAAACTTAAGAAGGCATTGCTTACCGTTGGTGATGTGTTCCACCAGGGCTTGGGGCTTGGGTTGCTGACACCGTCGGGGAAGAATCCATTAGTGCCGCCGACAGCCACGTTCATGATCAGGTAGAACTGAAATGAATAAATAACGGTTTAGAATAAATAACGCCTATAGAAATCGTTTCGAGAAATAATAAGATTTTTCATCGAGTTCTCATAGAACAGGTGATTCGTAAAGATTTTACTTACACCTACACTAAACCACATATTTTGTAAGTTTCACAATAATAGTGGTGTTTATTGCCAAGATTAATTGATGTGTCCGGGTACCGGGCCCAAGTTAAAGAAAAGAAGACGAAGAAGAATATTATATACCTTCTCGTCGAAAGGTGCCATTTTGCTTCCGTATCTCCATGGGTTCTCGATGTTAGGGTTGCTGTTGAAGCCTCCGAATTGCCAGAAACCACCAGCGCCGGGTGTCACACGACCAAGCTCTACGTCATCAATGCTGAACCTCAAGAAATCTGCGAAGATAAACTCCTGTTATTATCATACCAATATTATAAAATAATGTTCAAATTTGGATGAAATGTTCGAAGGATTTGAATGAAATCTGGACAAGGACATTTTTTATCCCGATATTAAGTTATCATGGAGTTATTTGACGAACACGTGGGCGAAATCACTGCTAATACTTAGTTTCAAACGTACCTGGTGTCCATTCAAGTTGGTAGCGGTGGAAGTTGTTGTTGTAACCAGCTGTGTTCCTCCTGATCCAGTGGGCGCGCTCCCAACCGTTCAGAGCAGGGTAAGGTCCGTAGTGCAAGGTTGAGCCGGCTTCCTGTTGGAATAGATTGAGTTTATATGAGTAATCGAAGTTAAAAGACATAGCATAAGCGAAGAATACGGTTAGGTACAGCGCCTAGAACACGTCAGACAGATTTACTGGGATCTAAATGATCTTTACCATCATTACACTTGTAACTATAGTGAACACGTACCTGGGTACCGATATGAACACCGTTGAAGGTCATGCCGCGGTTGCCTCGGGACTCCACCAAGTCGATCTCTCCGGATGCGGGCCAAGTGCCGTAGGTGTTGTACGCGGGCATCAACCAGATAGCTGAAAACACAAAAGAAGATTAATATTTCGACTCACAAATCTCAAACTTGAAAAAATATAAAACATAACTCCACATTTGAATAATTCCAGATATAGCCATAGGTTTGCCCTAAGGTTTGATGCAAAGACTGGGTCTGAGCTTTTCACATCTAGACCTCATTCTTGTATGATCACACACTTATTGAATCTAATGAGATACTGGTATACCTTTTGCATCTTCCGTTTAACTACCCACTTCTTTACTTTATAGAGAACATAGAGTTTCCGAACAGCTTACCTGGCCACAGCCAATCTCCAGCGGGCATTTTTGCGCGAACTTCAAGGCGACCATAACGGAAGCTGAAGGAGTTGACGGTACGAACGCGCGCGCTCTTGATTGGGTTCAAAATGTTAGCAAAAGATCCCGTACGTTCGCAACCCCACCATTGCGGGTTGGTACATCTGCGAAATTTCAGGAAGAATAGTTAGTGGAAGGATCGTTAACCATTTTGTTCTATAATTTCATTCTCGTTTCGAATAAAATTGTAGGTGCTATTTATAAGGTACTGGTCAGATTTGTGCTTTTGATGAGTTTAGCCTATTTAGCTAGTGCTCCCTTGGTAGGTCCAGCAACAAAGCGGTTGTGGTTTGGGGTTAATTCCAGGTGATGTTTGTTATCCTGTCTAGGCCGGATTTGAGACTTCCCATATCGAAATCGCAGCGTATTAATACTTGGGAAATACTTGTAGACTATGAATTTAGGGATTTCTTATAAAACTTCTATGAAATGTATGAGAGTCTATTAACTAGTGATGTCTATTAACACTTCGATAATTTAGTTGCTGTTATTCCATCGATTCGGGACTCTCAGTGGTTTTTGTTAACAAGTTAGAGCTATAAAAAGAGAAATAAGTAGTCGTCGTCGTCGTTTCTACTCTAATGCAAAACCACTTCGTGTTCAACATCAAACTCTGTGTAACAAACTTTTGCCAGTCCACTCGATCAACCGGACAGAATTGTCTGCTGAAGCAGTGGTATGGTTGTGTCACATAGCGGTTAATAAGATGTCTATTTAATTTTAAAAATAAATCCTTACCTATCAGCAGGTGCGCCTCCCTCAACGTTTAAGGTTCCAGAAGAGAGGAAGGGTTCTCCGAACTGGTCTGACATAAGAGAGGGACGGATGAACAGATTTCCGCTGTGTACGAAAGAGTTCGTCCTGTTGTTGTTGTAGTATTGGAACTCCCAGTTCTAGAACAAAGTATGTCAACTTAGTTATGAGGGCTATAGGAATCTTTACAAGTAATAGTAAGGTGCACATTATAATTGTGGAGTTTCATAGGCATCTCAAATAATTCTGATTAAGTACAATATTGATTTTATAAACAGATGCATGTAATGAATGAGCGCAAAGCGATGATACTCTAAATTTCGTAGAAGATCGATTGAGTATTATATTACCTACCGAAAATGTCTTGATAAAGAAGGTTGATTCAGGTCGAGGAAAACTGACTTTAGGGGCCACACTCCTAGGAGATCGGTCATAAATCGCAGTTAGGCATAGGTATGTATAAGCCTCATCACTCAAAGAGGAAATGGACCGAAAGGCAAATTTATTGTAGTCAAAATAACGATGATGAAAAATATGTGTTAAATAGAAAACACTATACTTACACCACCTCCAGCTAAGGTGTTCTCGTGCTGCCATTTCTCGAGATCGAAGGTATCGAAGTCGTCGGAGAAGATGAGAGCTCCAGAGCAGACGGTGGCTGGAGCGTGGGTACCGCTGACCGTTGTAACACTGGGGGTGCAAGCTGCGCCCAAGGAGGCGACCGCTAAGACGCCTACTACCACCGACCACATTTCTGTAAACAATAGCAAAGAAGTTGTAAATTATCACTTCATCATCTGCCTAGCCTTTTCCCAGCTATATTGGGGTCGGCTTCCAGTCAAGCCGGATTTAGCTGAATACCAGTATTTTACGAGGAGCGGCTGCCTACCAGACCTCTACAACCCATTAACTGGGGTAACACGGTACTTCATGGCAAGACTGGAGTCAGATTTACTGGCTTCTGACTACGTAACGACTGCCAAAGATCTACAAATGACAGCCGGGACCAACGGCTTAACGTGCTTTCCGAGGTACGGAGGAAACTCGTTATGTTAAGATGGTCACCCATCCACAAACCAACCTTGGCATGCGTTGCTTAACCTTGAAGATCGACCTGTGCGGCTGTAATTGTCTAGCCACGAGCTCCTCTTGTAAATTATCACTTATATGTAGATATACAAGGTATTCGTATAGGTATACCTTCTACTGACACGGATAATCCAAAAGGAAACTTCGTGCCATAACCCAGCTCGGTTCTAGAATTCGTTGCCCTTTTGAAACTATTTACTGCGAAAGGACGACTTTTAAGATTCATTGACTTCTTGGGAGTTAAAATATTTATCCTAAACCTCAATAAATTCAAATCATTCGTAAAGAGAAATATTTACCAAAAGGTTTTTTAAAAAATAAAAAAAACAGCTACTTAATTGAAAACAATTAGGTATAATTAACAAAACATCTGCAACTTAATAAGGTAATACGTTGTAAAAAGGTGAACATAATTGTAATTAGGGTAGGTTAGTAATACAAAATGAGTAAGCATGTTCCTTTGTTACAAAATTTTGTTAATCATCACTCTGTCTATTGGCGAAAACCCCGTGAAAATCCATTCAGTAAGTAAAAGTATCGTACATTCCTTTAATAAAAAGATAAACTGTACTTCGTCCTTCAGGACCAAAGTAACTTTGATGTTCCTATCGACATACCGATTTCATGGAACTAAGGAATGGCGGTTAGTTTACCTACCAACTACAAATAAGTTAATAACCGTAAAAAAGTAATTAGGTATATCATGTAACTACAAATTTACAGTGTGCTTATGCTTCTTGCCGCATAATTCTGGGTTAACAGGAAGTACCCTATAGATTTTGATTCCCTTGCGAGCCTTAAAATATGTGCCATAACCGGAGTTTACCGGAGCATTGGCGCTCTTCTTTAGATTACGTCGTAAACCTAGAAGCTTGCTTTTTCACTGCTCCAAGGGGTAGTAACCCTATTTGATACCTCCAAATTTCAAGTTAATGCCTTACATGAAGGCAAAAACCTAACAGAAAGTTCCTTGACGGCAAAAATAGAACCTTTATTCCTATTTAAAGGATCCATTTGTTTTGGTTTTATTTTGAGGTATTGAACTCTAGGCATGGAGATGGAGGAAATATAAAAATTTTATTACACAATGTGATATCCGTTGCAGAAGTTTAAATTAAGACAAGTAAGACAAAGGTACCTACTTATATGCCAGTACACAGTTATATCACTAAACACAAAAATATCACATAAGGTTAATTTTATTATAAAAAAATACTTACCAATATAACAATATACCCGAAACTGAGCTAATTTCCGAATTCTGTCTAATTTATATTAACTCAGCAGTTCGATAAAACGATATTAGAATCAAGATTAAGAGGCTAAGGCCACAAGATACCTAGGTAATGTGCCTAGTAATTAGACAAACAAAAATATTGTTAGCAAAACAATCACTATCTATATTATAAGCCATACATAATTCTTCTATGATTAAATTACCTACGCACTAATCTCTTACGTGCCTAACTGTATCTTCATTCGATTGATAAATGTAGGAAATAGGTAATAATAATAATGAAATGCTCAAAACGTTAATGAAAAATTTAGTGTATTAATAATGATTAGATACAGCAACCATTAACGTATAAACGATTGATTGGAATTAGATAATTAATGTACACCACACCACCTGTACTTTGCAGGATCTAAACGAGGCCAATGCCAAAGCCATACAGGTTCCCAAATACTGGGCAAAAAAAGTTTAATGAGATTGATACGAAAAGAAGAAGAACGTACACCGCCAAGTTCACACTGCCACAGGTTTCGCTGTTTTAGTAACATGCTCACACACAGTGATTTTCACTTCAATAATAACATATAAATCACGGTTATACAAACCCATACAACCGGAACGGACACAATATATAAATACACATCACACGCTACACCTGAATCACGCTTTTCATATACAGACTATTCATAATAAGGAAAATATGTAATGACGCCACAATCGCATCAGTATATAAGTTCCCTCTTTGAGGATTGGTTAGAGAGGCGCCACGGCGTCCTCACTTTGCGCTTGACGCAGGTCCTCACCAGACATGACCAGATCGGGAGGATCCTGTTTTAGAATCAAGCGGAAGAAACGCCTAGGTTTCGCCATTGTGCTGATCACCTGGAGGACACGGTGGACCATACAGTTGAAATCTGCCCCACTTTGGTAGTGTACCGCCGGCGCCGTGCTCTACCAAAGCGGAAGCTTGTGGAGGCGATCGGCGGCGGCAACTGCTCATTTCCGACCTTGGTTCATGCCATGGTCCGGAGCGAGAAGGAATAGGAAGCGGTCACCTTTTTCTACAAAACCGAAATGAAAATTAAGGATATGGCCGGATACGTGAAGAAGCGGTCATCCTCAAGTTCCAGCTGCCACCGCACGAGATATCCCGAGTGTCGAAAATCACAGAGCGATGCCACGCATCAAAGATATACCAGCAAAACTGAAGGGGCCCAGTAGGACCAGTGCCTGTTGGAGCTGCGGGGACGCTTGAAAGAGTTGCCGTGGATCTAGATCGCAACGGGCGAATGAAGGAACATGTGTTTCGTGTTGTGGGTTTCATTCAGTAAAAGTCTGAAACGCCCTTTCTCTCCACCAAAAAGAGGGAGAAGATATTAAATGGTTTTCTACCTGTTCCTTTATTTGCCCTTTTCATTTTAGGGCCACAGTAGGTAGGTACTTAACTTTGAAACGTTCCTACAAATAAAAACCAAAAAGGTCAGATCAAACCAAAACCTACTTTTTAATTATTAAAAATAAGTTTTGTTTGATCAATTACATAATTATGTCAATTTATTAGACTTTCGGATTATGTCATAACAAAAAAAATCGTTACATTGCAAGGCAATATGTCATTTTAGATTATTATTTATTTATATTATAATTCAAAAATTTCAGTGTGATAGTTTTCAGATTTATGTAAATAATAAACATGGAAAAGTTTTGAAAACAATCAGGCCATATGGTGAGTCGGTTCCTCTTGCATGTGACCGCTGATACTGGTGGGCTACACTGGTCCATCTACTAGCCTACAAGGATAATAATTATCTTAATACATCGATTGATACTTTTTCAGATGGCCTCACCAATGTTATTTCTACCTAGACGTTTGTGTCCATTTGTAACACGAGTCTTTGAAGCTAATAAATACAATAAATTTTCTGCTTTCATCAAAACTTGCCCTATTATATCACAAAACATCAACCCATACTTTTCATTAGCTCCCCACTTCAACAATAGCTCTATTTTGGAATATCGCCAGCTAAATCCACAAAGCAATGATAGAGGTGATGTTATATTAAGCCGAGTAAAAAGCTCTTTAAGTTTCGTCAAGAGTTTTAGAAAATCATTTTCATGGGGAAGGAAAAGGGATTTGCCAAGGAAGAGGCGAGTTCCCAAATTAATCCTTTTACAAAACCCGCTGACATGGCTAATGATCAAGATTGACTTCAGCGTCCTGAGGAATATTTGGGATCCATTGTTCGTAGAGAAAGAGTTCAAGTACGGGACCAAACAGGTGGTGTAAAATTTTATAAAATTTCTGTAGTTATTCGGAGATGTCATATGTGTGTATCAAACGGTTTTAAGCGAGCTACCCACCTGGGGCGGCTTATATTGATTGGTGGTACCAACCAGTGTTTACAAGCGAAATTATTTCTAGAAATTTATCGTAGCCGTGATTTGCTGGATTATAATCACGCATGCCATTAATGATTATATTATTGATTATATCGGGGTCCTTTTTATCAAGTTCGTAATTTCGATTGTAGTTATCGTATGCCACTTTGCACTTGTTTACTTACAATAGAGCAAAATACCAACTGCTGGCAACTCATTAACCAACCATGAAAGAAAAGGATGGGTTGGTCTTTAGGCCAAGGTCGAGTCAAAGAAACCAGGGCCTCGAGTTTGCTATTAGAATAGTATCAGAATTGTCGATCATTGGCTTCATAATTGTTGATTTTGACAAGTTTGGTAGTCTACTAACATTAAGTAGGTACTTGAGGCCCTGGACTACAGAAAAGGGCATTGGCTTGACGATATCGTCAAAGTCGCGGTTAACACTAAATAAGGGATGCATAGGATCAGGAAGTTTGGCAGAAGAAAGAAGGCCCTACTCCTAATGAGGGTGAAAACGTGCCGATAAAATGTATTTATTAAACAGCTGCTGAACTTTACCACATAAATTTCTGCTGATTTTTGAGCCTGGCGGGTTTTTCGCCCTGTTACAGTTGCCCTTTTGCGTCGCCTAAATATGTATTTTCTATGCAATCACGACACCTGTAGTTAGTTATCATACTTATCTTTGTTTGCGACATTTTACGATGGCGCCTATGCTAGCTTAGCTTACAAATTCAAAAATATAGCTTCGATATCCATTCGGTAAATTATAGTTCCAGCTTAATGTATTATGGTGGTAACACAAATTCATAATTAAATCGTCACGTCGTGTCATACAGTGCGGCCATTTTAGGTAGGTATGGTATTGGCTAGAATGATGCTTAGCTATACCTTAATCTTCTTTTTTAATTCGGCGGAGTCATACTAATCTGTACGTTAATCTAGTTTTTGTACATATTTGTTTGACTGTTATATCATCGTCATCTTCCGTTCTTATCCCAATTGATTTGAGATCAGCGCAGCATGTTTTTCATTACTAAATCACTATTTACTGTGATGTAGGTAAGTAAAACAGGACCGGCTCTTGTGGCGACACTTGGGGGAGGCCTATGTCCAGCAGTGGTCGTCTTTCAGCTGAGATAATAATGATGTAACTAGATACTCTTCTAAGTATATACCATGAAATTAACGAAGACACATATTTGCAGGCTATTTCACGAGTAACAAACGTTATTAGCAAGAATCAGCTGAAGGACTTGCAGGGTCTACTGACGAAGCCGGCTCGCCTGAGCCTGATGCGCGAGTTGGACCGCAACTGGGGAGACAAACAACGGTCCCTTCTGGCGCTCAACATCGACGACATACAGATTTCATCCCCACGGAAGGTCTATTTCATTAGGATAGCTGGTATGTATAACGATGATCTCTGGTTTTAATTGTACCTAACCATAGACCTGTTAGTATAGCTAGGATTAACATTAGCATTATTGGCCTTATAATGTTCCCTCTGTTGGCACTCAGGCCTCCTCTCTAGGAGACGAAAGGGCCGCCACGCGGGCCCGATGGTTGTCTCACTTCGAATTTTTGGTTCTTGGACATGCCGGTTTCCTTATGATATTTTCCTTCACCGTTTTGAGAGCAGCTGTTATGAAATAAATTGGTTTGAACCTGCAACCTTCAATTTTCAAATCGGGGCAGCTACCACTGTTCTCATTCTCTCTCTGGATTAACATTAATGACGTCTAATACAAATATGCATCATTACGTTTGTGAAACCACGTAGGTAATTTATTATTAAACGTTGTTTATCCGATCGAATTGTTTCAAGAGAGCTATCTATTGTAGGAATCTCACGTGGCCTTCTACGTGATATTTTAGACCACTATCTACTGTCTATAGGGTCCAGAGGTGGCATCAATGTTTTGTTAATAGGCGTTAATGAGGTTTATTTTTGTTATATCATCGTCGAGGTGATCGAAAGGCAAGATAAGATAAACATGTTTACTTAAGAAATTGTTACACAGATTGTATCTAATTAAAAGTATTTTGACTATCTATTTAGGGTACTTGGGTAGAATTCGGCAGTTTCTCTGCATTTCAGGATTGCGGTAACAAGCCCGCAACACAAATTACATTATTAGCTTGTGTTACAGGACAATGAAATGTGCTTAAATATCTGTAATATGCGGTGGAAAGTACTTTTGTCAGTGACTTCTACTTGATGATGATAATGCTATCTAGCCGTTTTCGGCCACAGCGACCGCATTTATTGACTTCTCATGATGGTTGTGAGCTCAGATTTGCTGCTCTGTTACGCGCCCTCATGTGACTTGCATATCCAACTTTGGCTGGAAAACTCCTAGCACAAAGCGGGTATGTCAGAGCACCATGGCAATGGCATGATAAACTAAAGGTGTAACTGTTGGCGGTCTATCTTTGAGTTCGCCGCGTTTTTGGTCTAATTGCAACCTCCTCTTATCTTCAAAAGCGTATACATGTTGCTGCACACGACGTCTCCATTCTGACCGATCTTGTGCCTTTTTCTCCCAAATGTCTCATGTGTCTATGTGCCCACACCTGAGCTGCCGTCTCATCAAGTAATCGTTAATGCCCAGTACCTTTGCTCTCTTTAGGACGTTTGTGTGTTTTAACACGATCCAACCATTTGATGTCCATAATGTTTCGGAGGCATTTGAGGTGGAATTTGTCCAAAGTCCGTACATGCTTTCGATACAGGCACCACGTCTCTAACTCATTATTTAGATATCTGTTTCGAAATACGAACTTGGTTGACACCAAGAAAGTGTGATTCACTGGTTTTGAATACTTGCCTCAACATAAATAAAGATGTCGGCATTATGCTGCTTTATAAGGGTATAAAAAGTAAAATTTTCTGAACATAGTTATGTTTTGCAGATAAGAAATATTGTGATGTGGATATGGCATTCTTGGCGTTAAAATGGGCGCCTATCAATAGTGTAGACGCTCTGATATTTACCGAGATATTTGCAAGATTTCATCGAGAATATACGCCGCACTGTATCCCAGAATGGACCATAGCTTACTTTAAAGTGACTCGCTTCGAAGTGCTGCGTCGATGAGTTGTCTTGTTATTTGAAAAGGAAAACTATAGACGCACTCATACAACCTACGAAGACTCCATTGAAGAAGACTGATTTTGAAGGTGTTTTTTCGCCATCAGTTCATAGAAATCATTTGAATATGTATACTCTTGGCAAAAAACACGCTTTAAAAACCAATTTTTTACAAACTTGATCACATTACATAATTACTAGAAATTAAAGAGTTTCAATTAACAACGAACTAAAACAAAAGTAACTATGTTTTGTGTGAAAATACTGTGTCATTGATCACGAGGGTAAAAAGATTACCCGAACAGTATTTCAGTAGGTAAATTTCGTTTCGCTCAACGAAGTACCAACTTACCTACATAGAAAGTTTGACAGCGCTGGTATTGGCAATTGTATCTGTCTAAATGTGTTACAGTATAAATAAAACTATAAATAACAAATCACGCTTTTATTTTATTACAGATATATATATTAGAATCAGTATACGGGACGCATTTCTTCTGTAACCTGGCCTTGTTTAAAAATATTTCTATGTTTAGAAATATGTAAAAATGTTTGTAAACAAAAATAAGATGGAACATGCTCTTTCTATAAGTCCAATAGTAAGGAGTATGGATTTTCGAGATAGTTTTTCAATAGATTTGAAAAGCGTGCCATAGTCACTCCGTCGATGACCCTGTGATCCGCTGAAAAACTCATTGTCAGTATGTGAGCCTTCCTCAAGTTGCCTTCCGCGTCGAACCTCGGTAGTACCTGCAAGTAAAGAGGAAATTAGTATTTTACAACCTGGTACTTGTCGTGGCCATCGAGATTAATTGATCTTTTCTAGCTTCACATATAAAGGGGGGAAACTGGATAATACTGGTATACAGTGTGTAATGAGCAACTATCTTCAAGGAAGTCATAACTAGCCAGCCCCCGTAATAAAAAAATACCTTCCATCTTAACTTCTAATAAGTCGATGATAGCTTTGCAAGGGAAGTATCAAATTCGCAAACAAAAAGACCTGGAAGCTGAGGCCCTACGCCACGAGCTCTTAACGCAATCCAGTAAGCTATCGTCGACTTATTCTCGTTCGCATGCTTTTTTATGCATGCTTACTGACTAAACCCCTACCCCGTTCCTTCGTTGCCTTCGATCTGGGGGGGACTCGGTGTCAACCCTTCGAAATACCACATGTTCCCCAGAGGCTTCGGCCCTGCCAGGCCCCTATAGTTTGCTGACATCTCCTTGAGGCGCGCGTGGAACAGAACGCGCCGTTGACGACTGGGCTCGGTCCAGATTATTTCCAGACTGCCGGACGGCGAGCTACCCAGTGCTCGCCGTCCGCGAATCCGCGCCTGCAGTGGTCGGAAATTGGGATCGGGATCTCGGCGGCGGTGGCGTGAGGACCGTTCCCTTACGCGCTCGCGGTCAGCAGCCTCCTTCACGAGCATTACTGGGCGACCGCATGCCACCCCTCCTCGGCCCGGCGCGAGAGGTCGCCGCCTCCGATAGCCTCCAAAAGGACACGGCGGTGCTCCGCCCAAGCGGGGCACACCTCTACCATGTGCTCCACCGTGTCCTCCGGGCGGTCCACACAGTGGCGACACCCGGGCGCCCTCTCCTGCTTGATCCGATGCAGGAACCTCCCGAACTTACCGTGTCTTGCTCGCATGCTTGACATTTTAACACGTCACGGTAAGACCCCTGACTGATTTATTCATTTCCATAGACAGAAGCAGTTTTTAAATTATTACGGTACTAAATCTCAGAGAATCCAAACATTTTTATCTTTAGACACAATTCGTACAGTGTTCGTAGGGATGATGCTAAAATTATGGGCTGCGGGAATGTTCGAAAGAGTTACAATGACCCTGGAATGCAAAGGACAACTGACGAAACATACTCGTAGATGGGTTTTAGTCACTAAAAGTCTGATAGGACCCCCTGACCATTCTCTCGATTCACTCTGAGCGGAAGAAGATATTTTATAAAGTCCGAAATCAAAAACAGAAGATACCCTATAAGTTTCCTACCTTGGTAGAAGATATATTATTTTAATTAATACTGTTTAATTAATATAATTACCTGTATTTTTCCTAGGGCACCAATTGCCACTTGCGGTGGTAATATAACAGGTTTAGTATATGTTCCTCCAATCTGAAACATCAAAGAATATCCATTCACTGTTTTGGCATTATTTAGTATTGATAAACAAAATTTTCAAGATTATAGGTAGGTAATTTAGCGAGGATTCCGGCGACTGAGACCGCAATTAACTGGGACCACGGTTCCGGTCGCCTATGATATTTTTTTTAAATATTTTTTTTCATTTGAATGTACTGTTTTGGCTTGAACAATAGATTTTAAAATTTTGGTTGGTCCCAGTCGCCGGAAGAAAAATGTTAAAATTACTTAAATAAATCCGGCGACCGGGACCGTGGTCCCAGTTAATTGCGGGCCCAGTCGCCGGAATCCTCATTTAGCGAAATTATCATATGAAAGCTATAGTTAATTACTGTTTTTTTTAATGTTATAAACTAGTGCTTGACGGCGACACCACCTGATGTTATGCAGTGATTTAATCGTTGATGGTGAAGCACGCTAGTTTATTAAAAACCTATTCAGTCTAGCCTTGAAGACACCTAAATGATAATCGGACAGGAACACCGTAACAGGCAAATTGTTTCATGCCTTTAACGTACGCGGTATAAACGACGGGGCGTAACGCTTAGTCGTCTTAGAATATTCTTGGAATATAGGAACAATAGGTATCAGCTACTCACAATGCCAATGTTGGATAATGTAAACGTTCCTCCAGTCAATTCGTTTAGTCCTAGTTGTCCCTTCAATCCTTTTTCTTGAAGTGTGTTGAGGTCTCGGGCTATGTCTAGTATCGTTTTCGATTGTACATTCTGGAAAATAAAGAAAATTGTAGTTTTGTAAAAGAGAATGAGCTGAGAGCTTCGATCAACAAGTACTTGTTGATCGAAGGCTGAGAGTAAGTAAATACAAGACACGTCTATTTTTCTAAGAAAATTTTAGAATTTTTTTTGGACAGATTCAGGACAAGAACGTCCACCCCGAGATACATTTTCATACAATCGCTCTTAACGTAACGTATTACACATCTTTCACTAGTTTATAAAACACTAGCTTTAGCTCGCAGCTTCGCCCGCGTACATAAAATATAGCTTATGTCACTCAGGAATACAGCAGCTTTCTATTGGTGAAAAATTTTTAGCAATCGGACCAGTACTTCCACAGATTACCTCATACAAACAAAAAAATAAACTTTACTTCTTTATTATATTAGTATAGATAAAAAAATGTTTGGTTGTTCTGATCTCTCTTTTTTTCAAGTTGCCTCTAACTTTATCAAAGATGCATTTTTGCATTAGGTGAACTAATAAACCTTTAAACCATGCTTAGGTTAACGAATTGATGATAGACGGGTCGGGAAGGGCCCTTTCAAACATATTCTCCCTCTAGTTCTCTCTTCTGTAAGTATCTGTAACTTAATATGTCTATGATTTTTTTTTGTTATATTGTCTAAGTTACCTTTATAACCGGAACGATTAATCCATTAGGTGTGTCCATCGCAACGCCAATATTGTGACTAGCTTTATAAGTGAGATGTTCACAAGTGCTGTCCAGACTGCTATTGAGTACAGGAATCTGTTCCAGACCTAAGGAGGCGGCTTTTATAATGATTGGCATGTATGTCAGTTTCACGCCTTTTGCCTCTGCTAATTTCTTCAGTGACTCGCGGGATTCAACAAGTTTCGTCACCTCGTATTCATCGCTATATCCGAAGTGAGGTATTTTCTGCAAATATTCAATATTGTTATTTTTAACTCTAGTTTTACTTTAAACATGACATTTGATTACTATTTTAGCATTCAATCTCTTACCATTGCTTCTGTCATTGATTTCACCATAGCTTTGGTAAAACCAGACACAGGCACTACTCGATCGCCCAATAACACTTCCATTTTTGCTTGTGCTTGTACCAAAGGTATTGGTATGGCATTCACACTTAATACATCTGGTACTTCATTAGAAGCATTAGAGTCCATATTCAAATGAGCCAGCATATCCTCTTTGAGAACTCTTCCGTTCCTCCCAGTGGCTTTCACGGTGCTTAAGTCTACCTTAAAGAAAAGAAAGTAATGACGCATGGGTGAATAAAAAGGAAAAATAAATGATGCATAGAAAGAACACATAAACGGTAAAATTGATTAACGGCCCGTTGCCGTCGCCACGTTGTTTGCTCTTGACTGACTTTATTGTTTCTCAGAATATGTTTCAAGTAGTGAAGCAATTTGTCGGGCTTGATACATTGGGGGAATAAAATTACACACATTCTAATAACATAATCAGTCTAAGTTCCTGTGCTGCGCTTCAGGTCTTCTCATTAGGATGGGAAATTTTAATTTAATTTATTTCAATAAATGTTATTAAATATGTGTTAGTAAATTACCTTATAACTACTGTTAGTAAATACTGTCAGTTAGCGGAAATGGCCGTAATCTATCAACAAAAATCTAGTGTGGGTTTGGTGGATGTCACGAAATTTCGGTTTCTTCGGAGCTTTGTTCTACGATTTGCTCGTTGCATGCTTGATTCATTGACAAAATGTTTCATACTATTTTGTTTAAGTATAAAAAAAATATAGGTACAAAGTAAAGCACCCGCCATAGTTGCTCAAGATTTACTACTCGTAAGTCATAAATTCGGGCAGTTACCACTGGACTAAAGGTTACCCCGATATACCTACAATCCGTAAATCGGATTTATCACGGGATCAGCACCCCTGCTTGAATTAGTATAGCATAGGTATACGCATATGCAGATTGTTTAATTCAATAATTTTAAAGTTGATGTGTTTATTTTAACTAACTTTGAATTGTGCAGCTATCCTCCTGACAGAAGGCGTGGTCAATATTTTTGTTTTCTGGCTTTTGTCCGCTACTGGTTCCTGTTTGGCAGCTGTGACTGGTTTTTCTTCTGGCGCAGATGAACCTGTAATTAAATGTTCATTTAATTTTAATACCAGTTTTACGGCCCGACTCAGGGACATTCATTAACGTTAATCATCACTTAAGAAATTGTCACATTGACAGTTTTACACAGTTTTTCAGTGAAGGTTTGACAATACTTAACTTTAATGGACGCTAATGAACCATTAGCTGGACTATGCGTTCGGCCGTTTGTGTGTTACTTGCTTGTTGGGCAAGGTATGCTATTGGACGATAAATGGATGCAAAATTGTTAGTGAACTAGTTTCTGCCAAGAGTTCCACTTACATACCTAAATGCAAAATTTACCACAATGATGATAATGAACCTATCCGTTTTGGGAATTCCCTTAGTATATTGGTCTTTATCAGAGGCCTTCCTATCATGGTTGTTGCAATGCACACATTAATCAACTTACCCATTCTTAGTACTTAATTCATTCCTATACCTTAATTTACTTATTTTTTTATATGTGAACTATTGCTTGACTGCGATCCCACCTGATGATAAACAGCGATGTAATCGTCGATGGTAAGGCGCACTAGTTTATTAAGAGCCACAATGTTTTCAATAAAATATTGACCACTATATATTTCCACCCACCTTCATCAGCCCCTCCCTGCACTTCGATATCAACAAGTGGTTGCCCCACCAGCGCGGTGGTGTCAACCTCGTGGTACAGCTTAGTGACCACGCCATCGTATCGACTGGTGATCGTCACGGCTGCCTTGTCGCTCTGCACTTCGCAGATATTGTCGAATTGCTGCACCTTGTCACCTACTTTCACGAACCTGGAATTGAAGAGAACTATTTATTAAAATTAAGTTTCTCTTTTCGACTATCAAAACAGTTTTTCAATTTTTAATTTACGTTTCACAAAATGATCGTATCTTTTGCTTTAGTAATATCAAAAGCAGCTCAAAGGAACAAGTGCATTTAGGTATCTACATAATATCTGATGTGTTATCTGCTTATTCAAGATACCACAACGAAATTAATGACTTGATTAGGATTTTTTAATATTCCCTAAAGTCATTAATCACATGGCAGCAGTAATCTGTTTGCCGTATTTATGAGTTAGAGCAGTGGTTTCCAAAGTATGGGTCACGACCCACTGGTGAATCATGAGCATATATTTATGTATGTGGTGCGTCGTCAACGTGCAGAAGCGCGAAGCTAAATTCTCTCTCAGGGCGTTTTCGGCTATGATTTTTATTATTGAAACTATATACCGAAATAAAATCGACATTTGTTTATACATACGTCTCACTGCGATTAAAAGTAAGTTTGTAGATAACTAAAGTTGAAGTTGCTAAGGTTATAATGACAACAAGTAGGAAACAAATGCAACCTTCTTTTTAAGTGTACTTGTACTTTTGCAATAGTATTCCTTGTACTTAAATATAATTATCGATCAGAACTTCTAAACTAAATTTTTAATTCGTATAGCTCTACTTCTGGTTTCTTCATAAAAACCAAGAGGTCCCTGAATTACCAAATTTGGTACGTACCTAAATTTTGCAAGGTGAGTCGCGTTCCAGACAACTATGAGAACCACCTGAGCAAGTTTGTTTATAATAATATGTGAACTTTTAATAATTTCTAAAACAAAACAGTCGTTGTTGTGTACAAATACTCAACTGTTTCATCATGCGACATGACCAGCTCTAAAGATAACGTTAGTACTTATCATTTCAAAATATACAATTAATTCGAATAATGTGTAATTGTGTTTTAAAAATGTATTAATGTCTGGAAGCATTAGCAGTTGCTTACCCTGTCTAATGAACTCATTATACTAGGCATTATATTATCTATATTGTTAAAATTCTGGTTAAGAAAATTGTTAAATAAAACTATGAACAATTTGTGGATCACACTATTATTTTAAATGTGAAAGTATTTTAAGTGTATGTGTTACTCCTTCATGCTCAAATCGGAAAACGGATTTGTATGAAATTTGGTTCCAAGATAGCTTTTATTAAGGATTAACACATATGTTATCTATAGGTACTATTAATATTATGAAGAGCAAAGATTTGTATTTTTATATTTTGGTTTATAATGAATAAATTTAAAAAAAAACGCGTTGACCTATTTTAAAAATTGTTCCGCCGGTATTTCAAATGCAACTATCTCTACTAACTTTGAAAATGCTACTTTATCACTTAGCGATATTATTTTCCAATTTCACGCAGGGAAAGCCGCTGTCAGAAGCTAGTAATTTAAAAAACGTGAAAGTACTAACTTCACGTAGAAAGAGCCACGGTTCCACCCGTGGCTCTTTCTACGTGAAAGTGTCATAAAAAAAAGGCATAAAAGACACACAAAATGGGACAGCAAACATAGAAAACAAATAAAAGGATAATGTGGTCTTACCATTCCTTTATAACTACTTCTCGTATGCCTTCGCCGATGTCCGATAATTTGAAAGCGACGACTTTGTTCACTATTTGACTGGTGTGGAACTTCCTGTGTCGTAGATGCACTTCAGACAATAATATACTACGTTTCTGAATGCTAGTCGAAAAGTGTGATCGATGCTTGCCCTGAAAATAACAAATTTATATTTCAAGAATTATCTTCTTCTTCTACTAGGCGTTAGTCCCGGCTTTTGCCAGGGTCCGCCTTCCGGCTTAGCTTGCTCCACTTTGCCCGATCTTCTACATCCTTGGCAGTAAGGCCATTGGCTCTCATGTCGGACTTGACGACGTCCAGCCAGCGCTTGCGAGGGCGACCACGCGACCTACCGCCAAGGACAGCCATATTCATGCATCTCCGGCCAACGTACTCCATAGGGCGGCGCATGATGTGGCCATACCATCGCAGACGACACTCTTGCAGTTTTTCCCCCACGTCACGGACACCAAGACTACCTCGGATGAATGAGTTGCGTATGCGATCAGATCGCGTTACGCCGCTCATCCACCTCAGCATCTTCATCTCCGTGACGCGAAGCTCCTGGGTGTGTCTGCCTAGTGCTGGCCAACACTCGCCACCGTACAGGAGGACAGGACGTATGATGCATTTATATATCTGTCCCTTAAGCTTCGGAGGCATTTTGCGGTCGCATACAACGCCAGTTACCTCTCGCCATTTCGACCAAGCCGCGCCTATACGTGCTTGGACATCGTCGTCCACGTTGCCAGACTCGTGCAGCACGGATCCAAGGTACCTGAACTTATCCGAGCTTCTGATCCGGTCCGAACCTATTCGGATGGTATTTGAATCCGTGCTGCCGCAGGACATGTACTCAGTCTTCGCCACATTTAGTCTCAGACCGCCGTTTTCCAGCGTGTCCTTCCAAATGTTGACCCTCCGCTCAAGTTGGGCTTTGTTCTGGCTAACGAGGGCGATGTCATCGGCATACATCATTAGCCATGGAGGCTGATCTTGGATGCATGCCGTAACTACATCGAGCACAACGTTAAACAAGAACGGGCTGAGAGCCGATCCTTGGTGAACGCCAACAGATATTGGAAAGACTTTGGATTCGCCAACAGCGGTCTGGACAGAGGACACGGAATCGCGATACATGTCTCTGATAATGTCAATATAGGCCTCGGGCACACCCTTTAAGCGAAGTGCCCACCAGATGGACTGCCGAGGAACACAGTCGAAGGCCTTCTGCAGGTCTAAAAAGGCCATATGCAGAGCTCTCCTTCTCTCCCTGTAAGCCTCAGTCAGAGTCCGCAAGGCGAACACTGCGTCCATGGTGCTGTTGCCCGCCCGAAATCCATATTGACACTCAGAGACAGTGCACTCGCTACGGAGCCTTGTGTCAATTATGCGCTCGAAGAGCTTCATGGTGTGGCACATGATCTTAATACCGCGGTAGTTACTACAATCCTGTACGCTACCTTTGCCTTTATAAATAGGAATAATGAGGCTTGATCGCCACTGGTTCGGCATTTCCTTGGTGGTCAGGATGCGGTTGTAAAGATCCGTCAGAAGGTCCACACCATGTGAGCCCATGGCCTTCCACACTTCGATTGGCACATTGTCAGGCCCGACCGATTTCCGGTTCTTCATGTGGCGAAGAGCAATGCGAGTTTCGTCGGGGGAAATAGGGGAAATAAGACCAAGGTTAGGAGGCGGTTCGGGAGGAAGGTTATGGGGACGCTGTTTGTTAGACAGCTCCTC
Source organism: Mythimna separata (assembly GCA_030763345.1). Classification (NCBI taxonomy): domain Eukaryota; kingdom Metazoa; phylum Arthropoda; class Insecta; order Lepidoptera; family Noctuidae; genus Mythimna; species Mythimna separata. Next base: position 15,490,667 of record CM061171.1, on the reverse strand, counting down.
GAAGTATGTGCACCATCTCTCCTTAACAGAGGGGGCATCATAGAGCAGCTTACCCTGGGCGTCCCTTACACAGAGGCATTTGCTAATGTCCCGTGTAGCTTTTTCCCGGGCACGCGCCAGCTTAAAAATAAGCTTTTGCCCCTCCGCAGTTTCCAGCTTGTCGTACAAGGGCGCCAAACTTTTGCTGCGGGCTCTGGCTACTGCTTTTTTGCAAGCGCGCTTAGCCGCTCCATATGCCTCCCTGTCCTCCGGAGAGTTGGACCCCTGCCACTTCTTAAATAATACCTTCTTCTTCCGGGTCGCCTCCTGCACCCCGTCATCCCACCACCACGTCTCCCTGTCCATGGTGCGACCACCACGAGAAGTGCCAAGGACGCGCTTACCCGCGGCGGTGAATGCTGAATTATATTTCAAGAATTATCCAAACTAATAATTCTTCTTCTTTTCGTGTCGATCTACTCTTACTATTCTTTCTTTTCTGCCCAGCAACTAATACTGTACTCGTAAATGCGAAAAGAACTCTATCTTTTTATTGTTACGTGTTCATGCCTAAACCGCTAAATCAATTTTGATACAGAGATGGATTGGACAGGAAGATTTCTGACTTTGATGCGATCAAAGCTACTGGCAGAAGCTACCTAGTAAGAAATAAAATAGTTCTTGTTCCAAACAGTGGTGTTATTCTAAGTAAGAGTTAAGACTCTAAGACTACACATAAGGTATTAAATAAAGTTGTGTATAAGAGATGAATGAATGAAGAATCTACTGGCTTGGAACAAAATTACGAATAGTTAGACAACTGCAGATAGAAAGTTGCTTAAACATAGCATAGATTGTATGAAAAGACCCTAATGAGGTAAACCGGAAACGTACGATAGTTCCGCACTACTCGTTACCATCTATTCTTCTATATGTGGTTTCTCATTTTACATCGCTTTCTCGTTGATTCTTACTACGGCAATGAATATGATACCTATATCGTTATATGCAGGTATTATTCACGTCTTCATAATAATTATGTCATAATCTCGAACTAATAATTTCCCCAGTAAATCTGAACGAATTTTATGTCTTGTTGACTTTTGCGAATTCAATATCGCCTTATCTTTACAAAAACACCTCCCACTGGCGTTCGGTAATTACTTGATAAGCTTTGCTTCTTTTTTATAATGTTCTTATCTTATTACTATGAAGAAAATTGGCCCTGATTTGTGTGTGCCACTGATTATTATCAGGGCCATACATAAGTCAGATTATTCGAAATCAATGCCACATGTAAGTTAGAATACCTATTCAGCAACAATAGTTACAATAATGCATTATTCAATAAGTGCCATATAGTAATATAGGTAATCATTCCGATTACCAGCATATAGTGGCTCGAAAAAATCGCCGGTGATAACAGGATTCATTCTACTTTGGTATTGACCTTCGTAACCCTTGTTTAACGTTGTTGTTACTGATGCAAATTCTAAATTAATTTACTGACAGCGAATAATCTATTGAATACTTTTTTATTTTCAAATTCAAAATAAATCTCTTCTTCTTTTTGGATTTTCACTATATTAATTGATATAGACGTAAGAATATTGGCAGAAAATCCAAAATAACAATCAAATAACATGTTTATTTTACTTACTGTTTGCATCAAAACACACACAGAGCTACATCTGTTCACATTCTTCAAGTTCACGATACACTTTCTCATAAGGAACGACATTATGGCTATATTTAATATTTAATTTATAAGTAAATCGATTCTTCTAGTTATAACTAAAAAAGACGCATGTCGTGGGCCGGCGCGGTGCCTCGCCTTCGCGCACACTACTGACTTATCAGCTCATTATCAGCGCCCGCGCATTGATTACCATTTTAAACAATATTATGTACGTTAAGTCGAATATGTTGTTTCTATGACGTAACACAGGGGTCATCGTTCGTCTAAAAGTCAACTTGTAAACACAGTTTTGTATGAAACATGTCTAGATGATTGCGCTGCTTGAAGGGAACTAATCTGATGTTATTTACCGGTGTACGTTGTTGCAATGATTACTTACGGCGTGTAACCCCGTTATTTGCCCACTGATTGTTGTGTGGTAATGTAAATAGTATTACACACGCGATGGAGCTACCTGACGTATAATGTTGTTACTTGTTTTATAAATCCAATGTTACACAAAAGTGAAGCTAAAGTAACTACAATTTATTCAGCTGTATTTGCGTTTTGCTTTACGATTTTTGTTACTCTTACACAGTTATAATTCTATCAGCCGGGTACATCATAATAAGATTATGAAAGGCCGTCGTGGTGTGGTACCGAGTACAGTGCGTTACTAACATCATCATTACTCTAAACAAGGATATTTTCATAAAAACCATTATTGTTCTTAGATTATAGACTTTTTTTCTCTGCCGATGATTGCGTGCGAAATGGTGGCGTTTATTATATAAATGAAAAATAAAACTATCAACATGCAAGTTGCAACTTCAATGAGGAGTCTTCTTCTACGCTGAATATGGAATGGACTATTTTCAGCACAGAACGGGGTGGAGCAGAGATCTGGACTGTCGGTTAGGCGTGGGCAAAGTGTGTCCTTTTTGAGATTTGAACATTTGGATCTAAATCGCGCGCCTCACCATCAACGATTGCATCACTGCTTACCATCAGGTGGGATTGCAATCAAACACTAGTTTATGGTATATAAAAAAAATCTAAATCACTGAAATGATCTGAAACAGTCACTTAAATTAAGAGTGGTTCAGTGTTCCAATTAATCCAAATGATGCATTTAAAACATTGCTTATGTTCCATTCTTTCGGAACACTAAAATGTTTCGGAAATGTGAGTTCAGTAGAGTAGTGTAGTAGAGTTATTATCAACTGTCTATAGCATGCGTAAGAATACCCATAATAATAATCCTATAAGTACTGAACAACTGTCATTAGCACGCGTAAGATAAAAACACAATTATTAGCACGCGTAAGATAAAAACACTATTATTCTCATGATATTTATCGGGTTTGTGGGTTTACCGCAAGAAAACTGTAATCGTACGTACCATATAAAACTGGTAACTGGGTGGTGGTTTCTGGTAATAAAAGCTAAATTGAGCGGAACAAGTTTAGTTAGTCCCTAATCCATATGATTTTTAACAAGGATGATTCACTAAAAAACCTGAAGGATAATAAAATGTTGAAGGATGGCAAAGAAGAGTAAATCCTTTATTTTTAAAACCTCGATGCCCTAAAGTAAAGGTGTTTCGTGTTAAGAACGATATGACTGGTTACAAAGAGTCAATTATAAGTTTATGATAAGCAAAAAAGAAGAAAACGTGGTGTGCCGACTCAGAGGATGTCTGGATTTGATGTATCGTGGGGGGATTATATACTAATTACGAGTATAGTCTATAAATATATTTTTATAGAGGAACTGCTAGCATTTTGGGGGAAATAATGTAAAATTATTTGTCACGAAAATAAAACTATGTAATAAGCAATTGTTTTATTAAAGACATAATAAACATGTTAATAAAGTGAATAAATACAATAATATAATCAATAACTGTAATGTCTTGTATGACGAGACGCAGGAGGCAACCCATATCGAGAATAACATCAGATTGCGAATACATGAATATGAACCGACGACTCCTATTCTAATAGCTAACGTGTATCACAGAGGCGCCCTGCCAAGTGTCGCTACCGATCATTGTTTTACTTCAGCAGATACAATATACATACTATGTAACAACACACATAGATAAAATAGCATTTTAGTTCTCATTATCACTATCAACTATTGATTTTATTGGCTGCACAGTAGTATGAAACTAAAACTTCTAACACAATGGCTATGCATACTCCGACTCGCGCCTGTCACAAGTCTGTGAATATGTCGATAAGTATCACATCGTAACTGCCTACTTGTTCCTAGTTATTGAAGAATATACATTATTTTAGATGTAATTACTTAAAAATGAATGTGTTTTAAAAGTTCAGTGGTGATATATTGGAAGAAATCGGCTCTATCTCATGTCCTAACTTTATGTCAGTGTACACTTTAAGAAACACCTTGGAAGATTTATTGCATTGTTTTAACTTTGTACATAATAGTGCTTGATCACATTTATTTTAATAATACATACACAATTTCATTCTCTTATGACAAGTGAGTAACTTATAGGTATGGATATTGACATTATTTTGTTTGTTTGTACGTAATAAATTAATTTTATAATATTTTCTCCTAACAGCGACGAATATAACACCTATGCCAGCTTTTGAAATAATAGTAAAATACAAAAGCGTTAAATTATTCAGAACTTGCTCCCGTTTTTTACAAATATAAGTAGCTTTGACAGTAAATTACATTATCACTCTAGTGACATGCTAGGGACACTTACAAATAAATACAGTCAAGCGATTACATTACAATATTGCAGGGCATTGCATATATTTTAAGCTGCTAAATACACGATACTAAACATACGAACTTAGACTTGATTATATTTGTAACACAAAGAATGGGAAAAGGTTTCAAGTGGAAATTTCTTACTTTACGTGAAGAACCAGTAGATGTTTTCAGGAATTTACTTTCAAATTTGGGCAAATAAACGGTTGGCTGATGCTACAACTGTAACGGATTGTCCAGTTTCAATTCCTGTGATAACATCGAGTCATTTGTTCCGAAGTCGTCTTAAGCATGTGGTACCCAATCCTTATCAGTAACAAATGACACACAAATCCAAAAAGCATCTGAGCGCCTAGTGCGAGTTTGTTTTATGTTGACGCGACCGACACGTTTTAACGTTCGGCGCTCCGATTGGCCCGCTACAAGCTCTTACCCAATCAGAGAGCCAAAAGCAGTAAATGTTTCTACCGCATTAACATAAAAACAACTCGCACTCAGCGCACAGAACATGAAATACACTGTGTGAGTTTTATGTTAGTTTATACATAATTAATGTCATAATGATTTATCTTATCAATTTATAATTTCAAGTCTAGTTGGTATTTAGTTATCAAAATTTCACTAGCCTTTTATAATGTTATTTTATTACACCATAAGAGCAAGGCCAACATTTTTGTAATTTGCAAGAAACGTTGAGAACGATGTGACATTGATGCCAAGCATCGTCGATTGTAAGCGTAGGAAACATTAGCTTTCTAGTGAGTTTTCTTCGGTATTAAGTAGATCACTATCACATCATTCTCTGATCGTCTGTTGCGACTAGTTAAGTCGTTAACAAAGCGTTTTACGGCTATGATGACGGTGACGATGTGGTGTGAATACCTACTTAATGCATCTGAAGTCTGTTCGTATAAACTAGCTACTGCTTTAAAAAATTAGCCCACTGAGAACATTACTACATCATTAGAGAAGAACTAACAAGACGAGACAAGAAGAAGAACGATATGTATTCGTGACAGACACCGTACAATCAGGATAGAATGATGACGTTATAGTAATGGGATTTACAAAAAGGCTTTAAATGTTTTATTTAAATGGAGACACGGAATTCTTTTCTAGAATAGGAGTCCCTTCATCTGAAGTAGCCAAAGATGGCAACAATAATAAACAGTGGAAGACTCAAAAGGGAAGCATTTGCCCAATGATGTTTGGGCCCACAGGTCATACAGTCGGTCTTAATGAAAATGAAAATTTTCAGAATGTTGGAAGTCTCGATAGAAATAAAAATTGGATAAATTTATAAATAAGTGACCCTGCTTATTCAAAACAGAGCAGATTCATGACGTGAAAATACTCATGTTCGCAATAAAATTACAATGAAAATATTAACTTGTCTATCAATTTCTTAACTTGACACAGTTGCTTATTTGCCAATTTTAAATACGTTACAAAACGTAAAAATACTCTGCAATATTATTATATCAGAAAAGTATGATTACAAATCTATTTTGTTAAACCTTATTATTTAGAAGTTCTCTCTTGTTGCCGTAGTCTATGAGAATGAGTGCGCGCACCTCACATTGAATTAACTTTACCTATCTAAGTAGTGAAAGTGATGACTTGATCCTCGTTGTACGGTCTCTTAAATTACGTATGTATCGTCGACTGTATTATTCCGACGAATTTAAGTACATAAAGTACCGAACTACATGCCCATCTAGTCTGACACCGTACACGTATCGTGAAGCAACAACATCAACTAAACATCGAGGTGAATAATTATGTATCTATGGTACTGATTCAAACGTCGCAAGACTTAGTCTGAAATAATCAACCAGTGTATAAAAAAACTCGACACTTATAGCCAGCAGTGTAATTCTGTTAACATATGCCTAACCGAAGAACCTTATCTGAAGTGAACATGAAGTTGGCTGTCAAACCATGCGAGGGCTTGCAGCCGGCGAGCGATGAGCAATGAGTAGCTACGAACATTTCAAAGAAATGTCAGCATGATTGACGGGGCCCGTCAGTGACTGTCAGGGCCGATGCCTGCCAGAACTGTGGGATTGATCGAAAGATCGATTCTGGAATGCATTGGCTAACTGAAGGAATACGGGTGGGTTTTAGTCAGTAAAAGTCTGATACTTCCCCTCGCTTTACCCAGAGCGGGAGTAAAAACCGTCAAACCATGAATGGTTTGACATCATGGGTGACTGAAAATTTACTTCTAGCTCACTTCAACTAAAGTGGTAAGATGTTACAGAATAGACCGACTGATTATTTCGTCAGACTTTTCGTCTGTCCCCAGCCTGTGACGTTTGAATCTTTCTATATTCAGATGTGTTATGGCACTTACTTAGGTAGAGATAACGATTATGAGTCCCCATGATGCTTACATTACATGAGTAAATACATTTACTAAAAGCTCAGCTCTTAGCATTTAGATGAATTTGAATATTTTTCTTTGTGAGATATTCCAAATGTGCAATTTGAACATTAGAACAGTTCTTAAAGTTAGACTATCTATAAATTCCGTTTTGGTGTAATTAAACGAGTCATTTGTAATATTATTTGTATGTAATCATTTAAAAGGTGTTAAAAAAGGTATTTTTATATATTTATTTTAAATATTGCAAGTAAATTCTGGGTTGTTCTCATGTCCTAAACGTTAGTTAAACAATACAAAAGCAAGTAGATACCATAAACTTACGGCGAAACCCTACACATTGACCACACGAATTTGAAAGACTGGTTTAATTTGTCTTTATGTAACTTACCTATGTATCAGGGTTTGGTTGATGTCAACAATTATATTGCAATAGAGCGTAAAATAGTAGATTATGAAACTAGGAGATAAAGCGGTATCTTTAAGTCACAGGTGGTATATTGAATTCCGAAGGAAGCTAAATTTACTGAGGCTTAATTCCGAACGCCTAGTGATGTGAGAAAATCAAGCCACTTTAGACAAAGGCTTTATGTCTGTGTTGGGTGAGTACCCAATACAAAAGTAGAGTTACTTTTCACAAAATAGATAATGTATTGCAATAATTTATTAGTGAAACATACAAAATACGAGTATTACTGGCTGTTGAATTATGGTTCACCGAATGTGTAAAAAGTAGTGTATCCAATTCAGGGATAAGCTGCCTTTCTGTTAGGCGGCTCGCTTTCTTCACTTCACTCCGCCGCAATGCTCGGGAATTAATTATATTAATCCCACACAGCGTTCGGGATCAAAGCCTAGCTACCTTCGTTCCATTTGGAATTCAATATACCACCATGCTTTATACTCTAGTTATATAATTTACTATTAAGCAACAGTTCGAAAAACTCTTTGATTGACAAATGTAGAGCCGCAATAATTTTTGAAATAATCTGTTTTTCATAGATGAATGTTGACATCTAGAAACCCTTCTGAAATATCAGGTAGACACATATTTCAACCTTTTTTTTTTCATTTACAAATACATCTTTCGTTGTAATTTTCACTACTTACAATATTTTCCATTAATTTTGATCGCTTGTTGACACCCAAAATCGTTGATAAATTTTATATAAATTGACTTCTCGCTCAAATGTTATATTTATAATTTGAGGACACAGAATTTTTGGCGAAAATAATTTAACTTTGTGTTATTTTTAGAAGTGTTGAATATTTAGTGTGTACTTCTTGTGGTATAACCATAATTTAACGCAACGTGCGCATAATAATAATGTCTTCGAATAACTGTAAACTCCGAAAGATTGTAATAAATCTTGCACAGTATAAATCACGTACAGGTAGATTTTTTTTAGTAGATAATTTCGAACAAGATGAAATCAAATAAAATTTATTACTTCGTACGTATCAAAGTTTTACTAAGAAAAACAAGTATTATTATAATTTTACAAGATTTATTGTAATCTGACGGATTCTGTAATTACTCGGTGACAAAATATATAATAGGTTGTAGACAGAAGCAGTTAAAATTCTTATAAAAATAACTTTAGTACACTCAGTAGAAATACCAGTTTTGACCATCGTTTACTTGTGATTAGCTTCGATCAAGGTGATTAGGTACGACTATTAGAAGCAGTGTAGGCGACACGCTACGATGTATTATAACATAGTGCTGTAGATGGTATCACTGGAAACTTGGCTGCTTGTACTTAACTACACGACAGGCACATTATCAACCTATTGACTTTTTCTTCGAAAATAATCAAATGTTGCTTAAGTTTAAACCAGTATTTCATTCGTCACAGAACACAGAACTCGAAAATATGCAGATTTTTTGATGAATAATACCTACTTAATAACTCGCGCAGTAACTTTAATTTATTTTATCACGAATTTAACACATCTTATTACTAATAAACAATTAATTACTTTAACATTAAAATACTTTTAGAATTCCACATTTGAATTATCAATTGCTAAAAAATTAGGTATAATTACAATTCCATTTTTCTATCAGTATATGGAACTATATCGCTCTGTTCGCATTATCTTCCTTTTTTATAAAAAAAATCACTTCAGCGTACTGTCTTTTGGTTTTACTTGAGCGTTTGGTGATCTCGTACACTGATGCAAACAGCAGATAGTACATCGGCGCTAGACTACTTTCTCACACAATAATTACAATTATACACCGGCACTTATTAAAATTATCATACTCGACTTACACTAAGATTTCACTTGCTAGATCAGTGCCACCGCAGCAGACTTTAATAGTTCCACCGTACGAGCCTTATTTCGAGCGAACGAGAAAACGTTATACAAGTAACAAAATAAATTACATCAAGTATTTTATAACAGGAAGCTCTTTCTGTGAACAAACCGAAAACACTTTAACGAAAAGTCGTAATCTTTCGCATTTCACTTCTTTGAGTCGTTCAATGTTTATTGTTATACTATAAAATATAGCACTTGTTTGCAAGGACACTGGGTAGTAGAGGTCACAGTGAATGACAAAGGCTAGAAATCAGTGGTACGAGGCGAGTCCGTTCGCTCGGCTAGCGGTCAGGGAGTCTTGAGAGACGGGGAGATCGAGGTGTGGGAGGGCGAGAAGGTGTGTGGCGAGACGAGCGGCACCAGCTCGGGCTGGAGCCGCGGCCCGCGTCACACGGCCGGCTCCGCGGCGATCGCCATCTCCGCGAACTTCACCTCCCGGCCGCGCCGGAACGACGTGGTCCGGCGCGGCGGACTGCGCTTCTGCGGCGCCACCGCCGGCTGCAAGCTCGCCGACGACGCTTGCGTCAGCAGCCGCGGAGGCTGGGCCACCCGCCCGAACGGTGATTGTCGGAGGAACTGACGGGCCACCATCGGCTGCCAGTACGATGTTCCTGGGGAACCCACAAGTTTACCATATTTTATAAGAAATCATGCCTTGGAACTGTTGTGATTTTAATTTTTAGTTTATGTGTCAATTCCAGATAAACAGTGAAAATTACAACCTAAAATGGATTTATGGACTTGCCTTGCCGCGCGCGCTGCCTAACGCGATGCTGTTCAGAATATAACTTACCTACATGCTGGTCAAACTTCACCATGTGGGTCAAAGACCAGATGTGAAAGAGAAGATTTTTCCTATTGGTCCCAAATGATGAGAAATGTAGATTTTTTTGGACTCTCTAAAAAAACCTCCATTTTCAAATACCTAGGAAAATGTGGAAAGAATCGTGCTCCTGCGTGAGAGAATATTGGTGCTTATATTGTATCTACCTTTAGTGACAGTGGTCCTGGCGCGCCACGCGTTGCTGCGCAGGCGGCCGCGCGTGCCCTCGTGCACGGCGTCCACGCTGGCCGAGCGCGTCAGGTGCGAGGGCTGCCCCTCGTGCTGCGCGCCCACGCCGGCCGTCAGTATATTGTATCTACCTTTAGTGACAGTGGTCCTGGCGCGCCACGCGTTGCTGCGCAGGCGGCCGCGCGTGCCCTCGTGCACGGCGTCCACGCTGGCCGAGCGCGTCAGGTGCGAGGGCTGCCCCTCGTGCTGCGCGCCCACGCCGGCCGTCAGTATATTGTATCTACCTTTAGTGACAGTGGTCCTGGCGCGCCACGCGTTGCTGCGCAGGCGGCCGCGCGGCCCTCGTGCACGGCGTCCACGCTGGCCGAGCGCGTCAGGTGCGAGGGCTGCCCCTCGTGCTGCGCGCCCACGCCGGCCGTCAGTATATTGTATCTACCTTTAGTGACAGTGGTCCTGGCGCGCCACGCGTTGCTGCGCAGGCGGCCGCGCGTGCCCTCGTGCACGGCGTCCACGCTGGCCGAGCGCGTCAGGTGCGAGGGCTGCCCCTCGTGCTGCGCGCCCACGCCGGCCGTCAGTATATTGTATCTACCTTTAGTGACAGTGGTCCTGGCGCGCCACGCGTTGCTGCGCAGGCGGCCGCGCGTGCCCTCGTGCACGGCGTCCACGCTGGCCGAGCGCGTCAGGTGCGAGGGCTGCCCCTCGTGCTGCGCGCCCACGCCGGCCGTCAGTATATTGTATCTACCTTTAGTGACAGTGGTCCTGGCGCGCCACGCGTTGCTGCGCAGGCGGCCGCGCGTGCCCTCGTGCACGGCGTCCACGCTGGCCGAGCGCGTCAGGTGCGAGGGCTGTCCCCCGTGCTCCGCGCCCACGCCGGCCGTCAGTATATTGTATCTACCTTTAGTGACAGTGGTCCTGGCGCGCCACGCGTTGCTGCGCAGGCGGCCGCGCGTGCCCTCGTGCACGGCGTCCACGCTGGCCGAGCGCGTCAGGTGCGAGGGCTGCCCCTCGTGCTGCGCGCCCACGCCGGCCGTCAGTATATTGTATCTACCTTTAGTGACAGTGGTCCTGGCGCGCCACGCGTTGCTGCGCAGGCGGCCGCGCGTGCCCTCGTGCACGGCGTCCACGCTGGCCGAGCGCGTCAGGTGCGAGGGCTGCCCCTCGTGCTGCGCGCCCACGCCGGCCGTCAGTATATTGTATCTACCTTTAGTGACAGTGGTCCTGGCGCGCCACGCGTTGCTGCGCAGGCGGCCGCGCGTGCCCTCGTGCACGGCGTCCACGCTGGCCGAGCGCGTCAGGTGCGAGGGCTGCCCCTCGTGCTGCGCGCCCACGCCGGCCGTCAGTATATTGTATCTACCTTTAGTGACAGTGGTCCTGGCGCGCCACGCGTTGCTGCGCAGGCGGCCGCGCGTGCCCTCGTGCACGGCGTCCACGCTGGCCGAGCGCGTCAGGTGCGAGGGCTGTCCCTCGTGCTCGGCGCCCACGCCGGCCGTCAGGCCCTCGCTCACTGAGTACAGCTTATGCGTGATATCTTTGCCTGGAAAGCGAACATAATGTTTTTATACTGGTGTTTAAGCGCCTGTTGAACAGACTTGTATTCGTATACTCATAGTTTACTCTACGCATTGCTCATTAATGCATCCCAATTCTTAAGTGATATAAAATCCTAGGAGCTCCTGCCCCCTGGACGTGAATTGTCTATACATGACTTGTGGAAGCTCTAATAAATCGGCTGCGCACTAAAGTGAGTCGCTGCAAACACTACTTGGCAAAATAGTGTTTTATAGATTCGTTGGATACTCAACCTGGGCCCCCATTAAAATATGAGCCACACGTAGGAGTGTCCCTAGTGCCCTTACTCCTGCACTTAGGTAATGGATGCCACCGATGCTGCAGTTATCGTAGCCAATATACATAGGTTTCTAGTCACTGACTGGGCCCAAACAATTTAAAGAAGAACTGAAGAAGTGATGAACAATGTAGGTACCATTGACTCAAAAAGAAGAAGAAGTGTAATTACATGGATTGATAAAAACTTTCAGTAGGTATAAAATGAAACGATAAAGGTATCTATTGCTGTATCAACAAAATCCATATCGATATCATTATTAAAAAGTTAGATTGGATGAATAAATTATTTTGTCGAGTCACCGCATGTTTCGTATTGGGGGAACTTTGTTCTATTTAAGGGGAACCCAAATTGGAAATATTCGGAAGTGAATTGCCACGCATTCACTCCTTAATTCGGTTTACATAAACAATAGCCCCTGGCACAAATAAGAATTCCTTTACGTTAACGATATAATGGAAAGCTATTTAAGCCGAGGGCTTTGTATTTGATGGAAAAATATCATAACTTTAATGCGTCTTGCACGCGGTCGACTGAAGCTCCAGACATTTTTCAAAGGAAAGAGTTATGGCCATGAGACGCGCGCTGTGACTCGACCGAGCGGTTTCCGCAAACTTTAAATAAAATTATTCATCGTAACAACAATTGGTAGAGTGACAATGCAGAAAATATACCTAGACTAGAATTTGTTTCCTAATATCTTATGCTCTTTAAGATTACACTTTTTGAGGCCAAAATTGTAAGTTAAGTGAATTGCAACAAGAATGAAGGAGGACTGACCTATAAGGCAGTCGAGCACGACCTTGAGCGCGGGCCGGTGACGCAACACGCGCTCGAGGCGCATGCGCGGCCAGCACACGCACGTGGACACCTCCTCCGCAATCACGCTCACCTGCAAACAGCGGGCTGTCAGTTCAACTGACCACGTTACAAACAGCTCCAGGAAATTAACATCACACATGGACCCGAAAATTCTGCATTATTTAAAGTATTTATTAAACCCACGCGCCATGTAGAGTTTGAACTTTGAAGCCGGAAAACCTGTCATATTTTGGCATTAAATTATGGTTTGAAACGGTCATTCTAAAACTTCAAATACTAAATTCAGAAACTGACCTCTATAAAGAGACTACGAGTCTAGAGATAAAAACCTGAAATTATTTTAAGTCAAGAGTGAAAAGTTTACTTCTAGGCAAGTATCATTAAGTTCCTTCATCTCCGACTAGATCCTCAAAGTGAACGACAATCGATCAAACGCAAGCCAAGTACCAAAAATACATAAAAAAAGTTGTTTAACTATTCGATGTGCAAACAGCCGCATGGTGCTAGAGACATAATAATGAGGATAGATGCAGGCACCAGTTCTTATGAAGTGGCCCAAATTCTTCTAATAGTCCGTTCAATTTAGACGTCATAAAAGTAGTGGTCAAATGACAAAAAATCCCGGCAATCCAAATATTGGTAGAGAGCTGGGGTTTACCATTACGAATAAAGTTTTAAAAATCCCCATCGATCCTGTGTGCTACCAAAGTTATTCGCGGTCAAAAGTCAAAAATTGTGGTTTTTTGGAGTTTTCTCGAAAACGGTAAGTTTTCTCAAAAAATACCTCAAGCCACAGTTGTACCTAGATCTTAAAATTCTCCACAAAAAAAGTCATTGTGATTTTTGTTATTTGATATGTCTATGATGAACGGACTATAAGTATGAAACTGTAGTATCTAAGTAGTCAAGTTGTTCAAAACAAGTTCTATTTCGTTTTCAAACTTTAACATTGCGAATCCAATGTGTCTTTTCTTGAGAGCAGATGTCATATCTGTGCAGTTTTATGAAGACATAGGTATCGGAGTTGTGGCATCTATTTCTATATCGGGCAACCCCACGGGGATTCAAAGTACGTCGAAAGTTATATTTACTGGAGGTTATAAGAGAGTAGGAGTAAGGAGAGTGGTTTTATGGTAGAAACAATGGTGCTGCAGTCCTCAGGCTAAAATGCCGTTATCTGACAGAATCATATTTTTTTGAGTTACGCTCAAAAAACAGCGTAGAATTATGTAGGTATAGAGCAGGGCAACTTAACGGTGATTTTATTAATTTATCTCGGTACAACTATTAGGTACTCGGTTTAACTATTGATATTAGAAAAACACTGATTAAAGAGAGATCTATCGTTTTTAGATGCTAAAAATTCTATATTTTTTGCTTCTAAAAACGAAAACCCACCAAATGTCAGATAATGGGACTCTAGCTTAAGGACCGCAGGGTTTAACAAAATTAAAAAAATTGAGTTGACTTACAAAAATAATATTACAGTAAAACAATTAGGAAGGTACTTTATGTCTGCCTAACCTTTTCTCATTTATGTTTGTGTCAGCTTCCTATCCAGCCGGATGCAGGTATGACACCAGTATTTTACAAGCATCAACTGCCTATTTGACCTCCATAACCCAATAATTAGGTATCGCTGGTCTTTCTGGTAAAACTGGCGTCAGATTTCCTAGCATCTGACTATCCATAATGACTGTCAAAGATCTACAAAGGACAGCCGGGACCAACGGCTTAAACGTACTTTTCGGACACTGAGGAATATCAATATATTATGATGGTAACCCATCCAAAGATATACCTCGACGAGCATTACTTCACTTTTGTGATCGACCTCTGTCACTGTAATTAGTCTAGCCATAAACTCCACGATTTGGTAGTTTATAAGAAGGGATCAATCCAAGCATCGCAACATTTCAGTTCAAGAAGAGTTAGAATCACTTCAATTATATCCTCAATATTCAAATATTCCAGCGAGTATCGTCTTTACACGAGACACAGATAATCGCAGAAGATATTCCATTCAGGGAAAATGGGGTTACATTACTTATATGCTTGAGTTCGACGCAAGCACGTGCACCGAGAGTATCCGGAGATAAGATCTTCTGCCCAACAAGTCTCGTATAGCTTTGAATACAGTTGCCCCGAATTTTCCAATAAAGCCAGTCACTTTTCCGGTTGATACGTTGTAGTTTCGATACGTTATGTGCAGCTGCAAGCGACGTCTATTCAAATACGTGTTTGCCGTATCATAATAAAACTTGAAATGAGATGGAGCGCAAACGTGACTAATTTTGTATTTAGGAATCTTCGATGTTTTTATAAATGCGCCCATTTTTAGGGTTCCGTGAATCAAAAGGAAAAAACGGAACCTTTATAGAACCTCTCTGTTTTCCGTCTATCGACAGACATTTCTCACCCATTACCTCGGGAATGCGTGGAGGTAACGAGTTGAAACTGAAACCACATATATGTATTTAGATCTGCGGTCCCTTGAAGCTGTGAAAAATCAAACTTCTAAGTCAACGAAAAAACAATTAAGTACGGCCTCTTATGTCGTAAAAAACATATATTTCGACACTCTCAAGGGAATCTAAATTCATAGGGTACTTCCTGTTGACCTAGAACCCTGGGATTTAATGCATGGAGCAAGGTCTTATAGCACATATGTAGGAATAAATATGAAAACTGAAAATGTATTGTTACGTCAGATAAATACCTGTTTTCGATTCCAACTCGCACTTGCCAAATTTTTTCATAGTATAAATTATTTGAGCCGACCTTTGCGAAAAATGAAAAATGATTTTTCATTTCCTTTTTTGTATCGCAACATCGAGAGCTTGATTTACAAAAGGGGTACGTCAAACGTCAAATACACCCTTCCACGCTTTCCCTTGGCATTTCTCTTTGAAGCCAAAGTTTGCCCGAAACAAACTAACAATCATCATAGCCAAGAATGAATTCCACATTTAAGTCAAATCTGCTCAAACAAGTAGTTAGACTTATGTACTTACGCAATAATATATTCACTTATTGTAGTTGAAGCATTGTTTTGAAATGGCTACATGTTGTAGCCATGTTAACTATGTGGAGTACTTATCCACGAGGGTTTCTAGTCTGTTTTCTAGTAGATGGATCAACAATTTGATTTCAAAGTTTTCACAGCTAAACCATTCTTCGTTTTCACATTCAACCAATTCAAACATTTCAACAAAAACCAACCAACCATTTCAAACGTTTTTTTTTTTTCGTTCATAGACCTCCTATTCTAAAACAAGACGAAATATTTAACAACATGTGGTCGGAAAAATATGAAAACGCAAATCAACGAACCTCACCTATATTCGTTGTCACTTTACTAGTGCACATATTGTAGTCATGTTAACTATATGGAGTACTTATCCACGAGGGTATCTAGTCATATTTTACTGATACATGAATCAACAATTAGATTTCAAAGTTTTCACAGCTAAACCCAAACCATTAGAAGCATTTTTTTCCCTCATAGAAATATCATTTTCTAAAACAAGCTAAAATAAACGTCTCATGTGGTCGGAAAAATATGAAAACGCGAATCAAAAGGTGAAACATAATTGAATATTCAGGTAAAATATTCACGTAACGTTTAATCTCATCTCGCTCAAACGGCTGAATCCGACCGTAACAGACTGTTCTCTCTCTATATATAAATATTTCAGGTAAAGGTACGTACCCGATGCTATAAGTACAGGTATAAGGCTAAACGAGATGATCATTAATGTGCACCTGAGACGCTGCGCCCTCG
This sequence comes from Mythimna separata, assembly GCA_030763345.1. NCBI lineage: Eukaryota > Metazoa > Arthropoda > Insecta > Lepidoptera > Noctuidae > Mythimna > Mythimna separata. The sequence goes on along the minus strand of CM061171.1, from coordinate 15,474,078 downwards.
GGTGAGAGTGTGGTGCCCTCAGTCTTAGTAAGTTGGTTGAATTTGATCAGACAGTACCTAATGTAAATAAATAAATGTACGTAGTTACAGTGTTATAAATAGATCTTTTCTTCTATTCACCGTTGATTATGCAGATACTAGCAATTTTTTCGTCATTAAAGTATAACTAAGTTTTATAAAGAGGAAAGATTTAATTTTTTGTTTGTTTATTTTTTGCTATTTATCTCAAAAACTACTTTATCGATTTCCAAAACCATTGGAAAGTTTAACATATAATAGTATTTTTATATTATTTATTTTTGAATTTTCATGTGGGCGAAGCCGCTGGCAGCAGCTAGTATTTCATGTGAGGAAGATTTATATTCGGTTTACCCAAATACGGCCATGTTCCCGAGTTCCGTGTTAAACTCAAATAGTTGCCAATTCGCCTTGACCAGAACGCTCACATCCTTTCCCTTTTGTATAATGTGTTATTTTCTTCTTGCACCCGTTTATCTCAAGAAACGGTTTCAGTTTCCTTGTGACTTCCACACGAAACTTAGGTCATCAGATAACTTGAGACTTAACATGCTAATGTATTCTAGTAGGTAGTGACGTTCATGCGTCATTTACTGTCTGTGTACTGGCGTGTCTTTTACTGTCCAGTCCAGACCGCCCGTCTGTGGAATGGCATTGCCAGTGACAATAAAAGGCGCGCAATTACTTGTTTAGGAACGTTCCTTGTCACTGTGATCATGTTTTCGTTTTAGCTATATTTAATTTAGTCGTCACTTATTTTCTTGCCTTCATATTAGTATGTAGGCACTGTAGGTATGTACCTACGAGTATTTACCATAATGTTCTAAGTGCTTCATGTATGAGCTAAGGGATTGATCAAAATAAGTGCGGCCCTGACCGTGACCGCAAAGGCCAACTGAAGGAACACAGCTGGAGTCAGTGAAAGTTTGAAATTCTCTCTCGATTACAATGCAAAAAAAAATTGTTCAGGCAATCTCTGTCCTGGTGTGCCAGATCGCTAACTATATTTTTCTTTTTTAGTTTAAGCTTTCTTTGCTTAAGCACTACGTTATTTAATATCTTAATAAAAGGTAAAATAATATTTAAAATCTGTCCAGTATTTTTTGAGTTTATTCATCACAAACAAAATTTTAAATCTTTTCTCTTTATAATACTAGTATAGCTTAGTAATATAGGTAAATACAATTCGCTGAAATGCAAAATCGATAATTTTATATTCATACATTTTCTTCATAAAGTAAGAGGCACGTTCAGGCTCCAGCCTCGCATCCAAGATTCGTATCTTTATGAAGTTTCTGTTTGCCAGGACGCCGGGGTCGTAACAAACAAAAATATATTGGAAAACGTCAATATGTGTTTAATCGCGTTTCGTAGAGGCAGTTTAATAAATTCCGAGTCATTAAGATAATGTGTTATTCCGGAGCTCCTGAATTATTTAGCGGAACTGTGCGTGGAATTACAATGAGTTGTGTCTAGTCCAATACGACTCGCGAGTCATACGTGCGAAGATATTAATGAATATTGTCTTATGTTTCATGAATGACGTTACGGAGACAAATTTTATGGAGAAGAAGTACAGAAATAACTCTCTTTCAAGTAGATATATGTAAGTAAGCGTGATGTCCATAGAGAGTAGCACATAACATCATCATCTGGAAGTCGACACATGTTTCACACAGTTTTATAGCTACCATTTACTAAAATTAATGCAACAACAACGCTAAAAGTTATACTAGCTGTTACCCGCCTCCTAATAGTGAAAGTCTCATCAAAATCTATATATCCATTTTTGAGTTCTTCGGAGAAATTAGAAAAATAAAAAGGAGCTTAAGTTACGCATTACGACATTAGAAAAGCATTTTTATTTTACTAGGATATACCCAGTAAAAGTATTGTTAAAGTTTTGTTCAACCATTTTAAAAACATATTCTGTAGATGGAAATCCCATTCTCGCGGGAAAATTAAAATTATATAGCCATTAGCTACTTGTCACTGAAAGTCTCGTTTAAATCGGTCCAGCCATTTCGGAGAATAGCCGGAATAAACAGATAGACTAATATAAAATTAAAAAGATACATAATTATTTGTTCCTGGTATCGAAAGTACTTTCCTATGTATTTAGTAAAAAATGTTACTTTGATTATATCTATTTCAAATGATGTATGCCGTTCTCCTATCCTAAATCTAAAATTACTGCATTCAAAAATATTTCAGAAATATGCATACACTTAAACGATGAATATTAATTGTTTAGTTACCTGGAAGACGTCGTCTGATTGTTCGCGATTGGCTTCCCACTCAGGAGAGTCAACGAACTGGTAGGGCTGTATGTAGTGCAGATGTGTTTCATCGCAGCTCACTCGCATCCTGTTTCACAACAAGTAAGCGATCTTAGTTTTCTCAAACAATAATCCCATTATTATTCTAGAACATCTAGAAAAGCAGAAAGAAAGAAGGAATTTTGTCTTTTTCTTCTTTCGTCTTTCTTTCCTATTCTAGGACATCTGAAGGGGCCCAGTACGGCCGATGCCTGCTAGAGTTGTGGGAACGTTTGAAAGAATGACCGTGGCTCTAGAACACTTAAGATAACTTAAATACACAGGTGAGTGTTAGTCAGTAAAAGTTTAACACGCCAGGTTCCACATTAGAGCTCCCGAGGACAATTGGTCATTTCCTACCTCAAAAAAAAACAGGATGTAAAATAATTGGTAGACTGTAGATGGGTTCTGCCACTCTGGTATCCAAGATTTAAAACTTAGCGCCTAGTTACAAGACTACCGTATATAGTCCAGTCAAAATAGACTAAATTATTATTCAAGTTTGCATTAATTCCCAACAAGCTGGATTTTTGTGCAGGCCTTGAATACGTCATTACGAATGATATGTCAAAAGTCCCCATCGATCCCGCTTGTGCGTTGTTTTTTATTCGAGGTCAAAGGTCACAAATTAGCGTTATTTGCGTATATCTCTGAAACAACGAGAGCTATCGAAAAATAGTTCAGGCAAAGTTTGTAGATCGTAAAATTGTCTACAAAAAAGATCTAGCACTTTTTCTTCTACGATGCACTGTTCTCGAATTATGGCTATTTTAAACATAGAAAATACGAATATGCACTCATGCTAAGGGATGATGGGTTCGAAGAATATTTGAAGGACAAACCATCTGTAACGATACATAAGCAGTGTCGTAAATCATACACCCGGAAGACCAGCATCGCTGCAGCTAAAAGACAGCGTGAGGCGGAGATAGCTACCACGTATTTTAAGTGTAACAATCACTGTAGTACGTCTTAGCCTCAGCAGAAATTAAGTCATATTCATACTGAATGCGGGCATATAGGAGATAAAAATCTGCTTCATTGCAACAGAACAAACAGTATTTCGTCAAAAAGACGATTCATTACCTCGTGCTAGTACGAGCAGGACTAATCCCAGATGTGGTAGCTATCTCCGCCTCACGCTGTCTTTTAGCTGCAGCGATGCTGGTCTTCCGGGTGTATGCTTTACGACACTGCTTATGTATCGTTACAGATGGTTTGTCCTTCAAATATTCATCGAACCCATCATCCCTTAGCATGAGTGCATATTCGTATTTTCTATGTTTTAAATAGCCATAATTCGAGAACAGTGCATCGTAGAAGAAAAAGTGTTGGATCTTTTTGTAGACAATTTTACGATCTTCAAACTTTGCCTGCACCATTTTTTGATAGCTCTCGTTGTTTCAGAGATATACGCAAAAAATGCTAATTTGTGACCTTTGACCTCGAATAAAAAACAACGCACAAGCGGGATCGATGGGGACTTTTGACATATCATTCGTAATGACGTATTTAAGGCCTGCACAAAAATCCAGCTTGTTGGGAATTAATGCAAACTAGAATGTCTATTTTGACTGGACTATATAGTCGAAATAAGTATCACTCAAAACACAAATATGATAAAAGCGAAAGGTGTTTGTATTTACGATCACACGACTAAACGGATTGAGATAAAATTAAGCACACAGGTAGTCTAAAAATACTTTTATCCCGGCAGTATATTCCCTTGGGATAATTTTCTAAATTCACACGGGCTAAGGCGATATCTCAGTCTTACTAATTATAAGGCAATTATTATACCAGAATGATTTAATACATTTAATATTATTAGTGCCCACATCGCGGCCCTAATAACTTAGATTATTAGATAATACAGCCTATTAGTTCCCAAGAGTTTCCCTCAGGAGTTATCAATGTAAGCGGGATGTAATCAGCTCGATAAATACGCTTATTCGACGTGACCTATAACGCCATTTAACCACACAATTATGCAGCGTTTGGAATATAATTAAACTTGATAATTATTATAATTACACAGCACCGTACTTTGCTCATAAATTTCTATGAGCCTGGAAAATTGCAGTTGCTACTGCGTTTAATTTAATATTGTAAATTAATTAAATTAGTATGCACATGTTATTATGGTACCTACACTACCTACAGACAGTTTCTTAATCCCTGAGTCTAAATTGACGCAGAAAAATGTCAAACTTACCATAGTAACGATGCCAGTTCTTTTGTGATGTGACAAGTGCGACAACCCAAGTAATATCATTTTAGTCTCAGACATTAAAACACAGACTTTACAAGCAAAAATAATACGCTCTTAAAAGTCGTATTCGCAGCGTTACGTAGACCAGGTACTTAATTTCATTACAGTGGCTATGAAATGGCTTACAGGGGAATTGGAACCATTAGCTTATGGACTGCCGTGCATTACCCCGGCAGCCCAACCCAAACAAATACGAATCTATTATACGAGTAACATACATAATTTATAGAACTGGCGATTAGGCGCATAAAATTTGCCAAGAAAGAAGGGTGTTCAACTGTTCATTATTGCATCATGTACTTCTTCCATTGAAAAAAAAATGTAAGTATTTTAGATAAAAGATTCAGAACCACATCGCACAAAGTCAGTCAATTAGTCGCAGAATATAAAATGTTTCCTTTCTCTCAGAGTACAATGCCAGCAATGGTAAAACAAAGAAAAATAATTCTACGACAACAAAAGGAACATGTGTAGGTATCTTATTGTACATCGTGAGGGTTCGCTTGTCTTTGAATTGTTTATTTTGTAGTCCTGTACCCTCGATATTTTATCTTCATAAATTTTTTGGGGACACTTATTGTGTATTCAATTTATTCGGTAACATATGACGCACACGCAAAGGTTCCCAAAGATTTAATTAATAAGTTACCCTTAGCGGTTCCCTGAACACTTCTATCATTAAATTATTGATTGTCCGAAACTATTGTGAAGGGTATTTGAAATCCGAGTGACTAATCCGACTACCACTGTAGACAATATATAAAATAAATAATATAATATTATAAGATAAGCCTATAAAGTCCAGACAATTTTTTCAGTCAAAAAGTAGATGATGAAGATTAGAAAATAAAAAGAATATCGTAAATTATTATTTTTTTAGGTGGGAAATCATCAGAATAACTTTCCCGCTCTTGGGCGGAATAAGAGGGTGTGTTAGACTTTTACTGACTAAAACCCACTCTTTTGTTCCTTCTTTCGCATACGTTCCAGGGCCCCGAGGCCCCAGAGGCGTCGACCCTGCTGGGCCCCTATCTGAAATGGTACCTATACTTGCATACAGTGATGATATAATATGAAAGCAACATACTTTCCCTTTAACAGTATAGACAGTCTCTCGTCGGCCGGCGTGACGTCTTCGACCGCATACGCCTCGCCCGGCTCGAGCCGCACTATCCGAGCCTCGCGAGTCAGCTCCGTGAAATGCTTCTTGTTCACTTTCAGAGGCTTGAACAGCTTCAAGTATAGGTCTGTTAGCTCAAGAGATAGCGCTGGAGGAAGAAACCTGCGAGAGAATGGGAATGATAAATTAGCTTTATGAAGTAACTAAAGTCTGTTTTTTAATCTCTGAGCCTAAATTGATAGAGGCAAATGTCAAATTTACAATAATAATTATTCCAGTTCTTTTGTGTTGTGATAAGTGTGACGACCCACGTAATGTTATTTTAGTTTCAGAGATTAAAAAACAGACTTTAGAGTAATACTTCTATCATAAATTGATTTTTCACCTCAGCACCTCAAACAAGTATGTTTTGCAGTTTAAAGACAGTGAGCAAAATTCGATTTTGCTGCGAGCGTGAGACAAAGTAACTTTTTAATTTTTTTTTTAAATGCCGAGTCAGTGCTGGGTCTACTCACAACATTCGAAAGATTTGAACTTCACTTTGTTCTGTCACTTTCACTTCGATACGAAAAGAGCGAGAGATACAAACAAGTCGATTCAAAGTTCGATTTTCAAATTCCATATATAATAGGCTCAAAAAAGAAACCAACAACACAACGTTCGGAAACACGTAACCTATAAAATTTGAAATCAAGGTTTAAATGTAATTATTATACTTTTCTCTTAATAATCGAATTATATTTTTTTATGATCAAATAAAGAGATGTTGAATTAAAAAATACGAAGTTTATCATGTATCTACATAATTATTTAAAGTTTTAACAATATTTATTGTGACAAAATAATTTAGTAATAGTGCAATTTCCGAACGCATCTTAAAAAAATAGCGGGCTTTAATTTTTTATTGTTTTCTTCTTCTGTTCGCTAGCTACAAAGTGCGATCGATACACGTTGGATATTATTATAATAATAATAAATAAATATGAGTGAATCCAGTGATGATGTCTGCGATTTAACACCGGAAGAATTGAAGCAGTATGTAAAAAATGCAGAATTAAGTTTCCTGCCTGAAAAGTTCCGCGAAAAATATCTTAAAGCTTATGATATTTTTAATCAATGGAATAATGTATACAAATATATTATAAAACTGCAATAATTTTACTTTTAACTTTTAATTTTTACAAATATACATGTGGTTTAAATATTACCAAGTTGTATTTTTTATTACCTTTACATTATTTGTTCTCGCTGCTGAAGTGAAAAGTTGTATGTGCTACACGAGACCAAAGTTATTTGCATCTCGTGTCTTTGAATCCCTCGCTGCACTCAGGATTCTAACCTAGAATCACTCGCTACGCTCGTGATTCAAATATAGAATCCTTCGCTTACTCGGGATTCAAAATCAACACTCGCGGCAAAAACCAACTTTGCTCTCTTGTTGCACAAATAACTATTCGACTGTCGTTTCGGGTATTTAGAAAACTGAAATTTTGGCACCAGTTTTACCCAGTTACTGGGTTGTGGGAGCACATAGGCAGTCTATGAATGCTGAAAGCTAACCTTGGCTATGCACATTGGCTAAAATAAAATATCGAATAGGGTTCAATTAACACGAAAATATAACTAAGACCTATTTTATTCAGATAGGTGCCACGATCGCCAGTTTGCGTGCTACTAAAACTTTGCCCATCAAGATTTAGGAACGTTAACGTGCTTTAATTTAAGTGGGCAAAGTCCACCAATCAGCCTTTGCCGAGTTCGGGCAGCGACAGTTTAATGTGCAAGCATTGCCCGGCAAGTGCTTACTCATCGTGACTTGGAAAGGGTTGATGATACTCGGCCGCAATAAATGTGGCCTAAGAACGAAACCCGAACTTGCGAACAAACTGTGGCATTTCTTTTCGAGTTTTTAATGGAATTAGGTGATAAAATGTTTATTTAGCTGGCCTAAGTGAATAATTACACGTTAGGTTAGTTTTTACAGTAGGTAACTACTGTATTATAATAATAATTTATGCCAAAGCTAAAAGTAACAGTTACCTAAAAATTTGCTAGATTTTTTTCAGTTTCAAGCTGAAATGTTTTTCAGTAATTTGATTTTTAGTTTATGTTCGTTCAGTTTCTAGAATCGTAATACGATTCCTGAAAAAAAACAATTATCCTCGTATCGCTACCTTCTGCTGAATCTACTTATTTGCAGTCGATGGATGATCTGTGTCATTAAGATGCTCTTACTTTCTATGTACCCGAAATATTCGAAAGAGTTGGTGCAAATTGGAATTAAAATAATTTGTACAACACATACCAACCATATATACATTTAGACCATATCTTGGTATAGCACGTTGGACTTTTTATCCCGGGAGAATGCTCCTTCAGCACAATTTTCTAGTTACACGCGGGCAAACCCACTAGCTGCAGCTACTACATAAAATAGCTTTTGTTTGATCACAAGTTCAAGTCTAGATTCATTACATAAAAAAATACTTTCCTGGTTTAGTAACAGCAATTGGTAATTGAATAAGCACTGAGTAACAGTTCAATAAGGTGAGCTTAGGGACATATCCTAGGACTTAATCGTTGGTAGCTGTCATAGAATATACCTTGTGTTAAGAATACAAAGTGTATATGTGCAGCTCATTTAGAGGTTATGCGGAACTGGGTATAAAGTCCTTCAAACCTTTTTTGAAAAGGAAGGATCCTCCGACCTGACGGGTGTTGTGTCTGGTGTGGTCTGGACAACTGTTCAGAAATATATTTCAGACTGATCTACTGAGTGCAGTACACGTACCTTATGATAAGAAACACAGTGTGTATAGAGTTGACGAGCACGAGCGCGAGGCTCCAGGCGAGCACGTCGGGCGCGCACACCTCGGCGCCGGCCCACAGCCCCATGAGCACGGCGGTGACTGATCTACTGAGTGCAGTACACGTACCTTATGATAAGAAACACAGTGTGTATAGAGTTGACGAGCACGAGCGCGAGGCTCCAGGCGAGCACGTCGGGCGCGCACACCTCGGCGCCGGCCCACAGCCCCATGAGCACGGCGGTGACTGATCTACTGAGTGCAGTACACGTACCTTATGATAAGAAACACAGTGTGTATAGAGTTGACGAGCACGAGCGCGAGGCTCCAGGCGAGCACGTCGGGCGCGCACACCTCGGCGCCGGCCCACAGCCCCATGAGCACGGCGGTGACTGATCTACTGAGTGCAGTACACGTACCTTATAATAAGAAACACAGTGTGTATAGAGTTGACGAGCACGAGCGCGAGGCTCCAGGCGAGCACGTCGGGCGCGCACACCTCGGCGCCGGCCCACAGCCCCATGAGCACGGCGGTGACTGATCTACTGAGTGCAGTACACGTACCTTATAATAAGAAACACAGTGTGTATAGAGTTGACGAGCACGAGCGCGAGGCTCCAGGCGAGCACGTCGGGCGCGCACACCTCGGCGCCGGCCCACAGCCCCATGAGCACGGCGCCCGCTGCCGCCAGCGCTCGCAGCACCAAGATGCTTTGCTTGAAACTCTTCGGCGCTAGGAACGCGATTGCGAAACACAAGTTGGCTGCCTGTATGAGGGATAAAGATTCAGGTTACTAGCACAGTTTTTTTCTCGACCACGTATGTCATTGATGGCAAACAAAAGTTTCGCTACAATAGCGTAGCAACACGTTTTTAAAATATTTCAGTTTGTGTGTAACTTTTTTCAGACACTTTTTTAACCTTTTGTTGTGCCACTATTTTGGTTTACTATGAATACGAAGCAACAAAATGAACATGTGGTATGAATTTTTAACTAACCTGAAAGAGATCTTGTTGTGCATTCGTCCATTTAGCGCAGAACCAGTGGTGGTGTTCGTCGGTGGAATTGGAGCTGAGGAGCTCGAAGTCGGTGTCGAAAGTGGCGTTGAGCCGGGTGGCGTTGTAGACGAGCGTGGCGTTGAGCCAGGGCGCGGCGGAGGCCGGCGCGGGCGCGGCCGGCGGCATGCTGCGCGCGCGCCCCCCGCCCCGCGCCGCGCCGCCGCCGCCCTCGCGAGGTCGCTCTTCGCCCCCCGCGCGCCTCTCACCCGACGACACTAGACGATTCAGTTGGGCTCTCGCTCTCAGTATTACCACCTCCATCACCACACCCTGCTGCCCACTTCTCGTTAGAGCACACCCTTTCTGGGGACAAAAATAATGTATTAGAAGAAAGATTTTATAATACTTAAATGGCTATGAAATCCTCACATAATCAGCCATTATGTAGTCATAACCACTTATCATATATGTTTTCATCCACGTTATAAAATAAGCAAACAAACGAGCAAGCTAGTCAAGCTAAAGTAAACCTCTCGTACCTACCACCTGCCTAACTAACTAATCAACACTATACATACCTACTCATACATATTTTTACTACCAAATGAACTGATCTCAAAGTTTATGCGTATATTCGAAGGTTCGTGGAATAGGACCAATGACCGACAGAAACGCTTAGGCACAAAGTTTCATCATTACTTCTAGGATTTATAGTGACGTAAGCTAACGTGCAATATGCCTTGAGGGTTAAGGGGGCCCCACAAAGCGATAGTAAAGTCTGCAAAAGGCACAACAAATAATAATTTAGAGACCCCGGTTCTAGAGAAGTCCCCAGTCGCCAAGAGCGAATCATAATATCTTTTAATGTTCAAAAGAAATAGTAAACCTTTCCGATGCGGCTGCTAAATTTTCGAGCTCGGTTTATTCGTTCTCTTGCACCCTTGATTCTTCACTTTTTTGCGTATGATGACGCAATTATTGGTATCACTGTTTAATTCATGAATCCCCGACCGGTCCTATGAGACCGTGGTGTTATTGTTTTACTATTGTGTCTCGTTTTGTGGGTATGTGATAAGTGATGATTATCAGAAAACCTGACCGAGCAACCGACCTTCTTTACCTTCTCTGCATGAGGAGACTATAATAAGCTACTAGTATTTCTGTGCGGAATTCGCACTGCTTCTAAAATAGAGTAAATATATGTGGAGTGCCTACTACTACCTAATAGTACTAACTTTTAGCAGTTACCTAACCCCTTGTGAATTTGAGCTTCGTTCCATTTTTTTTTGGTGTATTGTCAACTTAAGCAGAAAATGCATATTTTGCTTACATTTCTAAATTATTATTTGTCTTAAATCGAACTTATCCGGGATGGGTACGTTTCTTTTTGTTTTGACCTTCCTAAACTCTATACAATGAGGATAAATGAGTGAGGGCCATAGAAATTCAGGGCTACAGGATTTTAAGAAAGAGTCACAGTAGCTTGGTTTTAATGGTAAAAGAAGCTGGTTCAAGGTCAGGTATAATATATAAATGATAAGAATACTTTTTATTCCGGGAGGTGTTCTTTTGAGATAATTTCCTATTCTCACGCGGGCCACTGCCAGCACCTAGTCTAATAATAAGTCTAGAAACAATTCGACCTTTACGCTACTTTATTAACGCGGTTACGAACTAAAATTACACCACTTTGCTTAAAAATCTATAGTGCACGGATTTGACCTATTAACCTCTTTCTTAATAATTGAACGCGAATTTAATTTAAAACTGGTTTTGTGAACTACATGTATGTTTGCGTAGGCTTCGTCTACGAACTTTGGCTACGAGCTACGGCTACGCGGACGGCGTAGGCATCCGTAGCCGGCTATGTCGCGTAGTTAGTTGCTACGCACCGCACGCTTCTCCCGATATTAGTTTTGTTCATCTTTAAGTTTTTCGACCCAGATAGGATGTCTCGTTTTACCGCTCCGTTAATAAGTTTAGTTTAATAATATTTTACGTCGACGACAATATATCAATCCTACACTAGTTTACTGGTTGAATAACGGCTATTTATGGAAGGCGTACAACTTTCGCACCTTTTAGAAAACAGGCTGTAAGTGATTTTGATGAAACGGCAATAATCTTGGCACTAACTTAACAAAACATGTGACCAAACACATATTACAACATGAAATACAAACAAAAACAACCGCTTATCTAAATACAGATTCTTAGTTGGTTTTGTTCATCATAAGTTAGAGTTAAATATGTAAACGTTGTGTTCTGCATAGCGGAACACCCACAAACAAAACAATAGAACTAGTTTATTTCGTGACGGAACGTAGGGGAGTATGCAGCGGTCGGTAGGCGTGTAATCCGCGACATTTCCGCACACATTAAGTCATCGCGCGAGCCGGCGCGGCGGCGCGGGTCGGCGCGGCTCGGCAGCGGCGCGGCGGCGGCGCGGCGGCGGCGACGCGCCGAGGAATCCGCCTTATGCACTCGTGGGGCTTGTTATCGCCACATCAACACATTTGCATTAAATTGCATTACTTACGAGTACAGCCCGACTGATGCATTATGGGGATACGTCTGACGAACGGTTCTCTACAACGCATTACATTTACAGGGAAGAATATACATGAAATAAACGACAAAACTACATTTCCATTTATCATTTTCAGACCATCAAAACTATTGTACATGCAGTGTTAACTTCTAGACTAGGGGCCATGTTTTATAACTTTCAAATAAGACTTAACTATTTGCATTTTGGAAGACTTTCAAGAGAGCATTTCTAAAATATTTCCCCAACGAATAACACCGACAACGTAGCTCGCGAATAGTCCATACTTACGTAGCCATACATAGTGTATGTGTATGCAGGATCGTAAAGTCCGTAAACGTCCATTTGAAATGTGACATAAAAGAATCTAATAAAATATTTAAAGATGCTACAGTCTCATCTATTGTGTCCTTGCGGGACGGACGAGGAATACTAATCTGCCTCAGTATTTGTTATGTCGATGGAGAATATAAGTGCCTGCATTGTATATGTATGTATGTATCCCATTAGATTTAATGCAGGGATTATTCACAGAAACAGTTCTATAGTATAATAGCTTTGTATTGTTACTATGGAATGGAGTGTTTTTTGTAATACGAAGCCGAATATAATAAGGTCAATTTATAGTCTAGGACCTAGACATAAATTGACCTTGATTTATTGAAGGTACAGGGGTCAATGGCTTGACGCCCTTCCTAATACCTACATAAGCGAGCGAAAAATACTTACAACAATGATAAAGGTCACAATATTTTTGTGACTTTCCATAGCGCACATCAGGACGGACCTTTATCATATTATTATTAGGAGTAGAAAACATGAGAATTATTGAAAACATTCCAGAAAACTCGTATCCCAAGGATAAAAAAGTCACAAAAACACACTGTAATAGATTTTTTTAAGCATTCTATTTCCATCCGTGGACGTGGTTACTGTAAAACTAACTACGAATAGAAATAAAAAAGTGAATATGTTTAAAACTGCACATTGAAACATTTAAAACGCACGTTTTGTGTGATAGAGACTAATAGAGAGCTATTTTACAGCTGAATTGGTTACCCCTCCCTCCACCTCTTTTAGTTAAAACGTAAAACATGTACGCATTTTTATTCTACCTACTTCACTATTTTCCATTTACCCTTTATGCTGGAATAAATCTGTCGGTAACCTATGCAGTAATGGAAGCCTTTGGTATGTAAAGCGTGCAATGATAGGATTAAAGATACCCTGTATGTTATATACTCCACATGGTTTCAAAGTAAGCGTAAAGTGTAGAATTTAATTACATCATTTATTTTATTTTATGTTATTTAATCGCCATTTAGGAACCGAAAATAAACTTTTTCAAACAAAAGTTTGATATCTTTATTTGAAACACTTAAATAATTACGACTTTTGGAAAGTTACGATCCATTAAATAATAGGTTTTAACTGGCTTTGTCATCTAAAACATGGCTTAATTGAAGTATTTCTTCCCAATAATATGGCCTGACTCGCTTGAGTCGGAAGTGCTATTTAATCAGATATCGATCTACGATAACACGTCTGAGTTTTACGCGTTATTGCACGTTAACACAGTTCCCTGTGTTAATGTGCTATCGTTAATTAATACGGTTCTGCGTTATGGCCTTTCTAGCAAACCAATAATCGGAAAAGCTTGAACCAAAGACTCTTGAGTTCTATACATTATTATATTTATTTATTTATTTCAACATCAGGTACAGTAGTGGTACTTAGGCGGCATTAATGCATCAAGGCATATACCATATATGTCAATATTCCATCTGTCATCAAAGCAAACAGTTCTTTATGAGATTTTTTTAGTTTATATACTGACCAGTAGTGTTAGGTACCTATGGTATAAATTAACAACACTTAGAGAAAATGGACAGGAAGTGCTCAATCCATCCAATCAAGGCGGAATGAAAGTTAATTTCCAGCTCATTCCACTTAAGTCTTCACGGTGAGAAATTAACAGAATAGGGCGGCAGTACACTCCCCCTTTTTATTTTAAGTTCGTCCGAGTTTTTTCTAAAGTTATCAAGATAATATCGCCATTGTATTATACAATTAAGTAAATTGTAAAAGAGTAATTTTACAATTTTGGTGAACAATTAAGTATGTTCTATCCATTTATTGATGTCTGATGCATAACCTATTCCAGAACCGTTTATACTAATCAAGTCACAGATACCGCTGTAGAACTAGTAGGTGTAACCCGCTCTTCTGTAATCTTTGAACGATTAGGCACAGCTGTATAGTTAGATATACAAGTGAATAGGTACTTGTACGTACACCCTGTAAAGGTCGTCTGTTCCGGTAAACCGCATCTCAATATGGAAAGGGGTGAGGGAATAATGTCATTGCGGTAAATTGACCACTACGATGACCATTCTGTTTTGAGAATATTCTATTTTCAAGACCCTTAGTCACCCTAAAATAGAGTGTCCTATTTCATTCCCAATTCCTTCTCTAGATTATAATATCATCCTTTACGGGCCACTATTTTCTAAATCAAGATATACACACACACATATCAATCCGATTATTTTAATATACCAAGCCTATTCTAGGAATCTTATTCCAAACCTCACCCTGAAACTCTAATAACTATTTATATAGCGTTGAAACAATAACTTCTAAAACAATGAAAATATAGTCTCCCCAATGAAAGCAAAACATTCTACCTTCGTCGACATTTACGGAAAGGGCATGTCCATGTTCGTACGGTATGTCGCTGCTTTGTTCTACGTATTTCAATAATAATGATAACTATGCTCAGCACGAGAGTTAATTAAAAGCTTGCCAGCCTCACAGTAGGTTATTGAAATAGTTGTCCCACTCACTTGGACCACAATACTGAAATTTTCCATTGAATAGAAGTTGTTGGCCTGGCAGGGTGCGTGGTAACTGTGTACAGAGGAAAATTTACACCCCAATATGTAACGTTTATGGCAGTATGTGAACACTGACTCACGAGTCACGAGAAAACAAAGTGGACATGGCATGTGCACATAAAACTGAGAAAATTATTCTTTAGTAGCTGTTTATTTGCTGGCTGTCAGACTGTGGGTAAGTTCGGGAGATTTACTCATAACTGTGTGTAAGTTCGGAAGATTTACTCTTAACAAAGTTGTAACAGAGTAAAGAGTTTTCCTGACAATAAGATATTTTTATAGCGGGATTTTTATTATTACATTACTGTCTAAAGCAAATACAATCAAAATTATTTTGAAATAAACTGCAGTTATGATATACTCGAGACATTCTAAACTTTAGATAAAATTTAAGTGCAATTTGAATACTGGTTTATACTGGCAGTGTCTGTCATAGAAGGCAATAACGTACGCAAATGAAGCTTGACGATTGTCTAGACTAGACTATTCTAACGTTTTGCGAGATGAATATTTTGAGGGGTTGGATGGTATTTAAATGAAGTTGAAAGTGTCTTTATAAGTGCTCTAGTATAGATACATTAGATATGATATCAAAATAAAGTGGCATACTATCGTGTTAGGTAAGTAAACTCACATATTTAATATCATCTGAATTTTTCCTGGCAGTAGGTAGGTATTGATTGGTATTGATCAAACACACACTATTTATGGTTAAATTATCACTTTCAATCGTAAAAAGTTCAGCATTGGGTGTATTTTAGTCGTATAACTCGACAATGTACTGATGTTGTTTTTCTGAAGGATTATTTCACTTATTAAAAGCTCTACAACTACTTTTTAAAGAAAGTTATCTATTTTTACTACAGCTTTTTAAATCATTTATCTTAGCAAATTAAGAAAAAAGGATTTTGGAATTGTTATGAAGCGATCAAAGCAATGAGAAATAACGTAATAACTTATTTGGGCTAACTGATCCATCAATGTCAAGTTCGTGATTCGAACTGTGTTCATTCAGAATCGATTTCTGTGGATGTATGTACCTACTCGTTCCAACATAATGTTATACACAAATTTTGAAATAGAGCCGACGAGTACAAGCCTTCTTTTTACTCTTGATACATTCGCGCTTTACTACTATCTCACCTCACGAAAAACGACGATGTGGTCGACGATGGGTCAGGCTTGCCTAGAAATATCCCATGCGGATCTCCAGGGAATCCCACTCTTTAGTTGTACACACAATGACTGTTTTCCTAAAACCTATGCAACCTACAAGCCTTTTTATTATTGGTGTACGCATAGATTTTAACTTTTGAATATTCTTAATTTCATCTTTTTGATGTCTCATCTGGGCAATCACGACTCTGTATTGATACCTACTTTACATTCAACTGAAGAAATAAGTTATCTTATTGAACTTACTCAAGAATCACTTTACCTACGTGACTTTGACCAAGCTATGTTAACTTTTCCACTAAAGGAGAATGAAGAAAAAAAGAAAATAATAAAAATATTTAATTGACCTGAGATTGAGATGAGTCTCTCCACCAGATTTGGTGTTCCAAGAGGTATGTTTCAGCAGAAAGAAACGCTTAGATTTCACCATTGTGTAGATAGCCCTGAGGACATGGTGGAGCATATGCGGAAGCTGGCCCCTCTTAGACAGATTACCGCCATTGTCCTCGAGGAAGTGTGAAGTTTGGCCCTAGTATAAGCCATGGAAGGGGGCGAGAGGAAACATCACGAGAGACAAATGACGCTCCAGCCACCAGTTAATAGGTCTCTAGGAGTCTGTGTTTCCTGATAGCTACAACTTCTTCAAGTCAAGAGTGACTTCTAGGCAAGCGTGCTCCATCGTCAGCCACATCATCGCTTACCATCAGGTGAGATAGTGGTCAAGCGCGAGCCTATGAATAATAAAAAAAAAACTACGAAGTAAGGTAAGACAGTGGTTAAACGCAACACTATCAATAATACAGTCGAAAAAGTTTAAAGATCAGAAAGTTCCTAACTTTAAGTTTTTAATTTGGAAAGTGGGTGTTACTAACACTGCTTTCCAAATCGAGAACCTCTGAACCGTTAAAAAGCAATGTGGTTTATGGAGAATAGTGTATAAATACGTTGTAATAAAAATCTTACGGGTAACGCGATCCGTGATACGGTCACCTTGCCCCGAACAGTCACTTGTTTTATTAGCTTGTTCGCCGTACATGTAGGTTACGAACTTACGAATACGATACCCGCCAAGAAGGTATTTTTACGTCGGAGTAACATGCGGTGTCGTAAAACATAATGCAGTTAAATTACACAGCAGCGACACTTCCACACAAATATTATGTTTGTAACTACAGTGATACTGAAATATTTTATTGGCATTATGTAGGTATTATGGCTACATTCTCAGATGTAATCATTTTCACTGCCGCGTAGGTGTTGTGGGTAGTAGTATCGTTCTGGGTGCAATTCCTGGGTCGGGCAAAAGTACTATTAGGTTTTTACGTATGATGGTATGGTACACCAGTGCCTTGGAAAACTCTTTGATCTTGCGCCTGATCTGTCTGCGGTCGCGGCGGATTGCCACCCCATCGGACTTTGAGAACAAAGTAACAGAGAGTCCATCTGTGTTTACGCACGCACTTGTACAATATTTAATATCTACAGTGCTCTTGGTAAAACAGTGATAGGCATTCGGTCGGGAGTATTATAGGGACTACTGTTGAGGATGCTGGTTTCGATTTCCGAGATGAAAAATAAACACAACTGAGAATATATGTATTGCACTATTGGTATACTGCTGGCTATATCATGGCAAATAGGAATATCTTTAGACAAGACTACATAATTAATTATTATTTTCATGAAGATATTATTTAAAATACTATTTGTATGTAGACTACTACATAGATAATAATAATTTACTTCACTTAAATTGGCATCACACATTTATTCTACATTTTCTGCTTTCTTAGAATATCGATATCGGTTTAAGAAAAATATGTTCCAATAGAAGATTACTATCAAACGCTGGCAAGAGCGCCATAAGATGTCATTTTCAAAACCAATACACATAACGGAATTGGCATTGCAATGTACAGTTTTTATTTGTGCTACAGTAATGTAGTTCTTATTTTCTTTTTCTAGAATAAGTAAGTACTTATTCGTGGATCGTGGCTAAAATATTTATAACATATACAGCCTTCTCGATCTCCAAAGTAAAGCCACGTTTTCAAAAGTTGGTGTCAGGATTGGTGACTACGGAAAGCATGTAGCCTTCGGTCCCAGCTTTCATTTGTAGGCCTTTGACAGTCGTTACAGACAGTCAGAAGCCAGTAAATCTGATACCAGTCTTGCCAAGGCGTATCATATTACCCAATTAATGGGTTGTGGAGGTCAGAAAGGTAGTCCTTCCATGTGAAATGCTGGTATCCAGTTACTTCCGGTTAGTCTGGAGGCAAAGGCCTAGGGAGAAATACCTATTTATTCGCCAGTAAGATAATATACTAACTAATACTAGTATCACAGCTGAGTGTAGTCCTGGGTTCGATCCTCAGGCTGAGCAAATTGATATTATATTCCTCTGTTAGGAATTCCATAAAGCTGGTATAGTAATGGAAATTAACTATAGAGTTTCTTGCCGGTTCTTCTTCACAGGTAACGACCATTGATGGCATAGTTGGAGCAATGGTTGAGCGATTAGATGCTTAGCTGCTTGTCGCGGGTTCGATTCCCGCACGGAATAAATATTTGTATATAACCTACAGATAAGTATTGCGGGTCTGCATGTCTTGTGCATTCACATACAGTGGTTTACATGTTTATGATCGCACCCACGAAACAGGAGTCATTTCTAGTGTACGGTAAGGTATTTAAAAGAAAAAATATATTGGAAACCGTACACTCGCTTCTGATGTTTTGTTTTCTTTTAGTCTAAATGCGTGCCGTGATAATGGCAAAAACTTGCTTCTCGTACTTGCTTCCTTTAACAAAGGTCCCCACTTTTAACTTCTGCCAGTGTTCATTCATGAAGAATACGAGCGAAGTTCTGTGTTATTTTCTACCATTCCCCAAGTATAAAACCATTCTATCCAGGTCTGCCTCTTCTAACCGTAAAACAGTTCTTTTGTCAGTGAAGAACACAAAACTAAATAAACAATTGGTTCATGTGTGAGAGAGTTGTTCTCAAGTAATTTATAGCCGATGTATTTGTATACAATACATGTCGTGTGAGTTGGTGTGAGTGCAGCCAGGCTGCCTGGCACTGGCATGAGCCGTGGCGACGGCTTGTCGCCCCGTCTCGCCGCCTACGTCCACAATATCTTCTTACAGAATAACTGCCGACCTATACAGAAACAAGAAATGCAATTTTATTGCATTTTCGTAAATTAATAGCCTATTACATTCCCGCTGTGTATTTTTTGTGTCAGTTTTTGAGAACCTTGGATTGAGAATCCTTGGGTTGAAGTAGTGTTAGGTAGTACCTAGTTTCACTATAAGAGAGGTGTTAATTCGCACCCTGTGTAGAGCAAGGGACACATTTGTCAAAAATTGCAAAGGTGTAAGCAAAAAAAAAGCTTTTTAACAAAACGCTTAAAATAACTATCATTGGTATAATAACTATCATGGATAGCAATGAAATGCAGATAATAACCATTCTGATTTCAAAAGAATCTTAAAATGACTCATCTGCACAATTGCAATAACTCAATCATGCTCGTATTTGTGTTTTACTGAAAGTCCGAAATGTTAAATAACTTATCGTAACTTACGGAAATTATGAAAATGTTACGAGGAAAGTTTTAGGTATGCACGCGAAGAAACGATGGACGGCATGTGTGAAAGATGACATGTCTAGAATGGAAGTGATAATTAAAATGACTAATAGAGATGTGGGTACAGAATAAGATATGTTGCTGAGCGTAAATAAACTGGGCTAGAAGAGAGAATGATAATGAAATAAAAAAATAATTGAACGAGAAATATTTAATTCTATTTTGAATGATCTCTTTGCATGACCAGAGGGCTGGACATTGCCATTCAACGTGGTAATACTGCCAGTCACGTTTCCGGATGACAGCGACGTGGAGGACTTTTCCGACGCCTGAGTGTATTTTGTTTTTGTATTTTTGTAGTTAAGTATAGTATAAATAATAAGTTAATACTCGTTATAGTGTCTTATGTGTTTCTACTATTTAATGTTTGAATCCCCAACCGGTCCAATGAGACCGCGCTGTTATTGTTTTACTATTGTGTCTCGTTTCGCGGGTATCTGAGTAATTAAACTTAAGATTCCACAATAACTTCAGAACTGAACAGAGAACAGATTTAAGACCGAGATCTATAACGTTCAAGTAATATTAAAGAAAACCAGGCCAAAAGATATGACTCGGGTAAGTGGTTTTCAAGTTATACGCGCATTGATGCACAGACAAGCACAAACTTCAGTTAAACATGATTTAAAAATGGAAATGAATTAAATCCGTCAACTTAACTGATAACGGTACAGACCGTAACGTATTATTCCTCAAATTCAGGTCAGGAATAAACCATAATCCTCGAAAAAGGACAGAGAAAGCTATTTTTAGGAGTAGGTTCGTATAGCTCGGTACAGTCAGTGACAAAAGCCTGTAGTCATTTTTAATATTGTACAAACTAATCACATCTATCAATGTCTTGACTAGTATTCGCGGTAATATTTACAATCAAGTTCTTATTCATTATCTATTCTGAAACTTTGCACAATATTTATTCACTTCGAGGCTTTTCATTACAATTATAAGTCAGAAGCACATCACTGTGTTCATTCCTATCAAAGTCCTTCTAAATCTACTTCAAGTTCAGTATTATTGTAGTGAAAGCATAAATAGAGCTAATGTATTCAATCACCATTACATCGCGGCATCGTGTGTACGAGCTGTCGCTGACGGCCTGGAGATTGATGGCGCTGGCTCGAAGCCTTCCGCCTCCAAGATATGCCACACAATACACTCCCGATATTGCGTGACGACTCACAAGTCACGACTCATCGCCCTACAAATATGTCCCAAGGAATTTATTGACTTCAAGCTCCCATCGCATTTAGTAACGTGAACAAACAAAATTAGTCGAAGGAAAAAGACGCCTTGAAACCTCCCAAAGTTACTTCAAAAACAGACAGGAATTAGGTCCTCTTCATAGCTAAAGACTTCGACGAGTTGTTTATTTACATTTATTGGACATTCAATGACATCGATAAGTATACGATAGTAGTTACGTTGCCAAGTTCGGCCAAATTACGTGTGTAGCAATGTGTGTACAATTTATACTTTCAGACAGATCAAGACGCGATTGTGTCTCTCTCGGTTTGTTGTTGATAGGATCGGCATTTTGGTATCAGTAGAGCGACACATCTCAACGCTTCAGTGAGACAATAGTATACGTATTTCTCTTTTCATTTATAATTATTCAAGTGTCACCATACTCAGAACTGATTGCCTAGCAGAACTAGTTTTAATGATAAATAAAAATACGCATAACAGCTAAATGCAATATTTTTTATAAGTAGATATTATGATTGGCAGAGAAGGCAGGGTTTCAGACTTAATCAAAATGCCATATGGCGCTACGCTTCGTAGCACCGTGCGTAGCACTGTCTACACTTTTCGTAGCAAATAAGCTTCGTGTAACTTACGATATACCTTTCATTCGAGTCTAGCCAGCAAAGTGCCTTATCGACCCCGAGATCGCAGCGTCTTTAGCCAGCGTGCAACGACGTGAGATGCGAAGGGCCGCTCACCTGAGCAGCCTAGGACGCGTCCCGTCTCTCCGCCCACTTGTGGCGGTGGCGAGTTCAGCAGCACTTCTGTCACGGAACGTCCGCATATCTGGCACTCTCATGCCGTACCATCATAAAGCACCACAACACGAGTGAGCGCGGCACGCGAGTCGCATAGTAGAGCTGGGCGCGTGGACAGGCGCTCGGGCGCTCGGCGGCGATGGAGCGCGGCGCCGCGCGGCACGACACTGGCCGCTCTGTGCGAGACGGGCGCGGCGCCACCGCACGCACGCGCCAAGCGCCCCCCGTCCCACGCCCGCCCTCTCGAGCCCGCTTCAACCCTTACTCCCATCTCGCTACTACCTACTTAGATATTATCAATAAAATTATTGTACAACATCAACTCGTCCGATAGCCGCAGCCTGTCAATTATATCGTTAATCGAGTGTGAAATCGAGTGATTTGTTGCGATCCTTCAAAAACTTGGACCAAAATTACGATTAAGTACCTACTGTTATAGGTTCACTCGACTGTCGCCGGTATTGTTGCACAATAATATAAAACGAAAGAACATGCTCGATTTGTGTTGGTGACATTATTTCTTACCCTCAATCTGAGTCTACTCGGCTAGCGGAGTATACTACTAGTATTGATACGAAGCGAGCGCCGCCGGCAGTGGTCCAGACTTTTTTCAGCAAGAAATGCTCTATAAATCATGAGGAAGTTAAACGTTAGGCGGTTACGGTGAGAGATTATAAATGTTTCAGGAGCAATACTTATAAGGCTTTTATTCTTGGATAATTCTTGATCAATTTCTTTTTTTTATATACCTATGTAAATATTTTAAGCATATATGTAGTACCTTTTGCAGTGTATTGAATATATTAAAATTGACACTTACTATTATTGTTCAAATAAGCCCGCTTTATTATCATGTTTATGGTTTATCAATTTCGATTAAATAAATAGACTAAGCCAACCCTTGAGATTGAATGTATAACCGCACGACGATTAGCGGCTGGCAGCTCTCCAAAGTGACAAGATGCGGGAGCTTGCAGCGACGCAGCCTCACAGCTCATAACCTCCTCACAATACCATGATGACAAATTCGCAAGGCTCACGTTGCCAACCAGACATTTACATCATACGAACCGCTTTCATTGAAGCACGTATAATGGTTCAGGGTTAAACCATTTTCAACATTTTTTTAACCACTGTCGTAAAGTTGTGTTCGTTCTTATTATCTGTTTCGGTGCTCGGTACAAGGCCATCGGTAAAAATAAAGTACTCCTAAAAGTCTGCCGCCTGAAATAAAAGCTGGCCAAAGTAGAATGAACTAAATCGAAAAGAAGGTATCTTTGGGTGAGTAGTGAGTAGGTATATTGAGTTTTATTATACGCTTGTATACCATGGATGCATGTTCTCTTTAGGGCTGATACTGCAAAATACCATCTAATAACTTTAGACTCAGAAAGGGGATGGAAAGGCTTGCGAAGAGGACTAATTAGTGATCCAGATTTGGTTAAGTTAAATCTACAAGCAAAGGCGTAGGGTAACCAGTCTTTCGGTATTTTACAGGATGTATTTTGAAGAGTGTGCGCGAGAATTATACTGTCTGCCTTGATTCCACCATCACCTACTATCAGAAGCTTCAGAATAAGTTTGAGTTTCTCCTCGTCGTTTATCGCACACATCAAAGGCGCGGAAAATTTTGCTGCTGCAATCTTCCCGTCTGATTATAATTTGGGGGTCTTCAAGGCTAGAGTGAGTGCGCTTCAAGATCAACGATTGCATCACTGCTTTCCATCAGGTGGAATCGCAATCAAGCACTAATTTATATTAATTTAAAAAAAACTACCGTAGAACGATACAAGAAGTGAATTCAATTGACTGAATGTGTGTAAATGGAAAATCCGTACCTAAAGTTATCTACTACTACTAATTCGCCCCAGTTTCGCATGTGATATCTTTGAAATTCTCGAGTTATTTCTATTATAATATGCATTTTTATACACTAGAATTTTACTCAATCATCACTTTGTCTATATGAGAAAACTGATTAAAATCTGTTCTGCAGTTTTTGAGTTTATCGCGGATCATGCATACAGTTTGTTTTATATTTTTTAATAAATTCACAATACATAGGTATACTCACCATTATTTAATTGCGTGTTTAATTTACACTAGAACATTCCCCATATTGGATCAGACGGTCAAGCATATCGATCTTACTTCAACCTTATTCAGAGGTCTTTTGTTAGCTACGCCATAGGCCATCAGATAACGCTTGAAATGGTGGGTAATCGCATGTAATGCTCAAGAATAGTGCGGTGGAGTGGTGGCGGATAAGAAAGCGTTGCGAGTCCAGGCCAGGCCAGCCTTGACCACGCCGGCCTGCAGGTGATCAGATCGTATCTCTCAGTATCGCTTTGTTGAGTCACCTTTGTACTGTAAGGTCACCAGCTCATTTACTTAGATAAAGAAAGACAGACGAGCCGCTACAACACTATTGTCGGTGTGTTCGCCCTGATTAGATTACATTACACGAAAACAAACCCATAAATATTGATTATAAGTTCTTTGTTACCGAGTTGAGTGAATTTCCATTCAATTCATTCACGAAAACTTATCCTTTTAGTTAAGTAAGTTCACCGTTATTCAGGTGTTATGAAATAGCGGCCTGGCTCATAAATTGTTGTCTGCTATAAGATTTAGAGCACAACATTTATTTTAATTGCGGAAATGTCAGCAAGAAACGTAGTAATTTTACTAACATTTGGTTTTCTATTTTAGTATTCTACTATTATGTTTTGAGCGGTTTGGAGTCGAAATGCTTCGGTCACTCATGGGGTCCGAGTGTGAGTCTTTATTTTCAAGGATATTTCTTGCCGACTGATCGACACTTTGCGTGACCAAAGGGCTGACTTGTTCTTTGCCCAAAGAATTAGCATTACCATTCAACTGATTACACTGAGAACTGAAGTGATAATGCTACCAATCTTCTGGGCACATTTCCGGATGACAGCGATGTCAAGGAGTAGATATTTCGACGCCTGACTTTATTTTGCTGTCGTATCGTAAGTAAAAGAGTTAGTTAATGTAAAAGGTCTTACGTACACATATTGCTATGTACTATTTATCGTTACTAATATAAACTGAGTGCAGTATATTCCTAATCCCTAACGATTAAGGCTGAATAACCCATTAGACAAAGTACTTTTAGTTTAGAAAATTATTTGGGTCATAACAAAACATTTTTGCCTTCGCTTTGCTTGTCATGTTAAAATAATAATGCAGAATGAAGACCCTATCTTCGCTTAACTTCCAACCGCTTTTAGAAAGCTTATATAAAGCGGGTATACAGGTTGTATCGTAAATGGGTTGTCAAGTTTTAAATACTGCTTCTGCCCATGGAAATAAGCAACTTTCTTTAAGGAAGCCATTGTGAATTCTCACAAAAAACTTTTGTCTTTTCTTACATAATTATCGTAAGCTGTTCAAAATTAGTTTAAGAGTTTTCTTTTTTATTACAAATATGTATATCGTTTAGGATGACTTGTTTTAAAAATTTATTAATTTCTATGGGTAGAAGCAACCGTACATTTCCGTAACAACCTGTATTTACGAAGTTTCGGTGGCTATCTTTGACTAAGCTTGTCTTAACTCATTTTAATTATGAACCTCATAACGGCCTTATAATGGGCATGCGTACCTACTTTACCGGGGGGAAGTATGATAACATGTAACGTTTTAGTACCGACTTTAAAGCTTGCCTAGCCTCTTTCAAAATCATGCGTCACCTGCTTTCCTGCTCGTCCTTCGCGCTCACTTGCACCTTCCAGGTACCAGGATACAAGCCCGGTCAAACAAGATTTAGTGTTATCGGCTCAAAAAGAAGAAATACTTACAAAATAATAATGTTATTTATACTTATTTTCAAATTATCGTGGATATTAAATGGAAGGTAGTCAAACGCCAGAAAGTCTGACTATCAGTCTATCCAAGGAGTATCGTATTGCCTAGTAGCTGGGTTGTGGAGGACTGATAGGCAGTCTCACTACGTAAAACGCAGGTATATTCTACCGCATCCGGTTGGACTGGAAACTGTCTCCAAGCGCAAGGACATGACAACGATTGCGTAGATGTTAACTGCAGCTTAAACAAGTGCAGTCACTTGTAGACAGAAGTATTAAGATTCTGAGCTTTGCATATTATGGGATTGTTCGAAAGAGTTGCCGTAGCTCTTAATACAAATTGTCAGTGAAGGATCGCTGGTGGGTTTTAATCAGTAGGAAGTTTAGGCTTACTCTCCGTCTCGCACTACCTAGAGGAGGAGGAAGTTATATGATAATATCCCACCTCAAAAAAGAGCTTTGGATGTAGTTAAAAATAACGTTGTAAGGGGTTGTAACTTTTACGATAGGTACATACAATGTACCGTTTGTAAAAGTACTTACGAGTAAATTTTGCTTGTACTAATACCGGCACGTGCGCACTATTTTATTAGTATATTTTGCTTGCAATTTCTATAACAAGCCGGTTCAAGTATCCAGGCAAGGTAAACTTCAAACAGCTTGAATTAAAGTATGCAACTGACCTTTAAAAGTAATAGGAGCTGTTAAATATAGCTGAAAAAAATTTGAACCATATTACAAATTTTTTTTCACATACGATTACAACTTGTATAATAATATGGTGAATAGTAAATAGGTTTTAAGTGCCTTTTAATTTGAAACACTTCACATTTAATTTAAGTTGTTTGTAACATGATAATATGATACTTACAGACACGCGATCCCACAACCACTGTTAATAAAATTATTCTGGAACATCGTTTACCTAAATAACTAGCATCTATAGTGTTAATATATTAGCACTAATTAAACCTTTTCTAAAGAATGTTTCTTGAGCAAAAATTTGCAATTCAATCTAATTAAAAATTAATCTCATAATGGCGACTTTGGAACCAGTACATGCCTTAAGACGGTTGCCTTAGATATTCACATCTATGAAAGAAACTTCTACCAGGCCCTTAGTAACACACCGACCCGTTCGCACATTCATCAATCATGAAAAGGCCGCATAAGAACTGCCCTGCTTGGCATTTTATTTACTTCTGAAGATATATTAATCATTATGAAAAGCCACTTATCCAAATCTCTTATTTTAGACGGAACCAAAAAGGTTAAACCATAGGTGGTAAGCGCGGTAAGTAGGTATCGTAATTGGTAAACTTTGATCTAGGCCGTTTATGTGCGGGGTGGTACCTAAAGTTAAATCGATCGTTTTACAGGGTAAGCCCACGTTTGTACAGCCTTAACAAGTTTACTTTACCTACTTTTTATGCGAGTTTATAGCGAATATCGAAATACCGCGATCTCTATAACGGTTGTAGTCTTTGCCTAACTTTCCGTCAAATTACGGTCGCGGCAAAGCAGTACAAAAGTCGACAGGATGATATAGAGTTAATATAATAGACAGCTCACACACTCACAGAGAAGCTTATAAGTTTCTCGCAGACGTCGCGTTGAAGTTAGATAATATTGGTTCAGTTTCTTTTAATGAATTCTCGATTAGTATCTACTTGTTAGTATTTTAAACACCGCGTTACTAACAAGGAACATCATACCTAGCTCTATGTTATGTTAGTCTAGCTCTTTGGATACAAAGGGCAACTAACGTAAGAAATACGGGTGGATTTAGTCAAATAACGTCTGACACCCCCCTCGCTCCACACATAGCGGAAAAAGTTATTTGATGTTTAAAACAATAAAAAAAAATTAAAAAGTCCTTCCTATGTGCTAAAATAGATATGATTTTATATAATAGTTGGTTGTTGTATTATAACTACTCAGCACAGTCTGTTAGCTATGCCATCAATCACGTCCTCCAGTCTGTAATTATGCCATAACTTAGCCGTGTAACCGTGCTCCCCGATTGTTTAGTAATTAATTTTAATCACCAGGTACCTGCGTCGGCACGGGTTCTGTTAATGCTGGCTAAACAGTTTGTTTAACAAATATGACACATTGCTGGTCGAGTGCCGCTCCGCGTGACCACCATTGTTTTATTAAATGGAACAATTTAGTTATGCGCGCGCTAATATGAAAATGCGAGAGCAGAATTATCTATTATACTAATAGAAAATTAGTAATAAGTTAGTTCGTGCAATAAATCCTCAGACTTATTAAGTACTCATCCTTCAATACAAATTTGCCAATATCCTCAGAAAAGAGTATTATGGATAGCCTCGACATAGAGTTACATCATCAGCCCGGGGAGTGTGTCTCTTTACGGTTCACTGAAAGAAAATAATGGGCACGTGCCGGTATTATTTTATGCACGGCATCATTCTGTTACCACAGCATTAGTGAAATTATTTATGCATTAATTTAACAGCTCGGGCATATTTACCACCTACGTACAGTCGTACCTACACGCGTGTATATTAAGCACAGTAATTGAAACGAATGCATGCATTCCCTTTTTAATCGTATTTAAACACACAACTATTTGTTGTTGAACTAGCTGAAATAAACGCGAATACCGGTGAAGTTACCTTTTGTTGATTAAACGGCCGTTGGAGTCATAAATGTCAGAGACAAAGTAAAGTTAATTAGCGTTTGAAACGTGTATCGTTCACCCACGCTAGAGGCCTCCGCCAAAAAGCAACGCCAACACGCTTCAAGCTCAGTTAGATGAGGTTCATTTGGCTACAAGACCAGCATCTGCGGCTGGGAGTGTTTGGCAGACTGGGACGGATATCTGCTGCTTTTGCTGGCATGACAGCACAGGTTGAGAGCCAAACGACTCCAGCATACGTGTTTAATTCCGCAGATGTCAGATGATTAGATACTTTGTATAGGTAAAATTTTACCCGTTCCTATGTACTAATATCTACGTGTAATTTTTATCGCAACTACTTTAACACCAGCAAAGCTTTAAGTAGATCAAAGTTTTGAGATATTTTATGTCTATCTGTTGCGTTAACTTATACTTCAAAGATAGTTTAAGATCCATTTAGCTCGTTGAGCGAACTTCGGTTGGACAACACAAGTATACTTTACAAAACTAGTTACCCGGCTGTGGAGCGCAAAGCTTGCAATATTGATTCCGATATCCTACTCGTTTTATACTGAGCTACATATTCGTAGATATTGTGAACATCCAACCAATTTGTTCTGGTTTAGTAGTTCTTGTATCAAGGTCCGTCAAACAGTTTAATTAAGTCTTGACCAAGTTATGCATAACTATGTATGATGTATGTACCTATTTTAAATTCGTTTATGCCTATACTTATAGTCCAGTCAAATTAGCTCAATTAACACGTTAAGTGCGAAGCGAGGCCTAAATCACCCCTGATGCAACTTCCCTGTGGTGCGGCAAGCAAAAAAGTGAATTTCTCTGTCGTGCGAATGGCATAGCTTTGGTTTGGTCCAGTGTAGGAAAGAGATAAATATATATTTGAGATCACTAATGGTTCCGGACTCGGTGGTGTACCTACCTTGGTACCGGATGTCTTAGGCCTCGTACCGCACTGAATTAATATAATTTTAATGCAGTGCGGAACGAGGCTAAAACGTCCCATATCCCCCCTGACCTCGTACCGCACTCAACGCGAGCTTCCCGCGATCAGTGTTGTGCATCACGTCGATAAGTCTGTAATAGGTGCCTCTTAATGGTACAGAATGGAACGCTTCGTGCGCGAGTCCGACTCGCACTTGGCCGGTTTTTTTTTCTTTATGGCGCCTTCAAGCACAATTTAGATTATTTAAAAAAAAATGTATCCTTGATAGCTTTGTGTTGTTTTGCCAGGTTTTGCCCTTAAAACGATCTAATGAGATATACAGTGGGTGGCCACATTATTAGGGACAGTACCTGAATTTCTTATATTAGTATTAACTTTGATTGCATTTTGCAGGCAAATGATTGGCTGTAGGTCCGAGTAATATTTTTTATTTAAAGACTTTGTTGATT
Organism: Mythimna separata; assembly: GCA_030763345.1. Taxonomy (NCBI): domain Eukaryota; kingdom Metazoa; phylum Arthropoda; class Insecta; order Lepidoptera; family Noctuidae; genus Mythimna; species Mythimna separata. Next base: position 15,444,371 of record CM061171.1, on the reverse strand, counting down.
GAGTTAATAAAAACATAAAATGTGAAATCACATTCTTTTATATATTTTTGAAAAAAAAAGAAACGTAATACGATGATTTCGAAAAAAGTCTACAAAATTATAAATCTCACTTTTTAAGCTAACCAACGGATTTGTATAAGATTTTTTTATTTGGTATTATTACTGGCATCAGTATTATTATTTTTGATATACTTAAAGCAATATTGTGAGATCGCACCATTTTTTTTAAAGTGATATTTTTTAACTTTGTTGACTTTTTTCAACATTTGGTGAATATTTGGATCCTCTTGCCGGTGAAAAAAATAACACCAGCTGATTGTAGCCCTCATTAACGAGTGGTCATTATACCAGAAACCCGCTACAGAAAGCCAGAACTTGCATAGAGAGCATACCACGATAAATGGATGCTGTCACAAGATACTAGCAATATTCATCCATCTTATTACGTTTCTTTTTTTTTTTCAAAAATATATAAATAATTTTGACTTCAAATTTGATGTTTTATTATCTCAATCAATGAAGTCTATAAATAAAAAATGTTTGCCGAACCTACAACCAACCATTTACCTGCAAAATGCAATTAAAGTTGATAATAATATAAGAAATCTAGGTACTGTCCCTAATAATATGGCCACCCATGGTAATTGATCAAAATCGGTCAAGTCGTTGCGTAGTTAAGACAGTTTAAAAACGTCGATATTATTTTTCCCATCACTAATCGCAGCGAAAATTTGCCCTATTTCAGTGCGTTATGAGGTGTATAAGATCCCATATTTCGAGGGTATAGTGTTCAAACCCAATAAGTGTCGAAAAATCAAAAATCGTTTTATTAGTGCATCTTGATGCATTTTTGACGCTCTTTCCAGTGGTCTAATCCAATAAGTGGAATTCGCAGTAGAAACAAAGTTACGTTAGGTAATAACCCAATAAAGTCACCGTGTTTAGCCAATACTTAAAAACTGGTACCCTATAAAGCGTGTTATCTTGTTAAATAATATTTTTATTTCACGCTTAAACCACATAAAGCTTATTATTGGCATTGAGTGTTCAAGAATTTCAACTAATATCACCCAACGGCTTCGAGGCAATAATCACTATCTGTATTTATCGGGTTTTACCTTTAAATACGTCGATAAAAAAAAACAACAAAAACCAAAAGCTAAATCAAAACAAATGTATTTATCGGGTTTTATTGTTCGATTATATTTAAAAAGTAAAAAGTTATGTCTAGTTATATGGTACGGTACTAGCTGTTACCCGCGACTTTGTCCGCGTTAAGTTCGAAAAGAGTCCTATCAATCTGTGCTTGTAATTCATTCCGATAGCATCGAAATTATTAATTTAACTTTGATAAAAACCGTTTAAAAGAAAAAACACAAATGACCAAGAGGAAACATGTTGTGTACTAATGTATTACGACCAGATGTACGAACGTCAATGAGCAGAAAGAGTATTTTGCAAGGGTCGTAGCAGTTGGCGTTTCTGCTTAACCCTAGTGAAGGGTTAGGTTAATCTATTGGGCATGCCATCATTATGGCGGTAAGTCCCCTCTTTGAGGAGTGGTTGGAAAGACGTCACGTTGTCCTCACCTTCCTTATGACGCAAGTCCTTACCGGGCATGGTAAGTTCGGAAGGTTCCTGCATCAGATTTAAGCGGAAGAAACATCTGGGTGTCACCACCGTGTGGATCGCCCGGAGGACACGGTGGAACTGCTTGGGCGGAGCACCACCGCATCCTCGTGAAGGCGATCGGCGGCAGCTACCTCTCGCACTGGTTTTCTGGTACAGGCCAAGTTCCGGAGCGAGAAGGAGTAGCAGGCGGTCGCCTCCTTCTGCGAAGCCGTAATGCTGGTGAAGAAGGCAGCCGCACGCGAGTGGGAAAGCCCTCGTGCCCCTGCCGCCAGAATTCCAATTCCAATTTCCAATCAGCATAGCGGGCTTGCGGATGGCGAGCAATGGGTAGCTAGCCGTCCGGCAGTCCGGTAATAATCCGAACCGAGCCCAAGTCGTCATCGGCACGCGCCTCAAAGAGATGTCAGCAAAACTGTATGTCAGCAAAACTGTACAGTTTTGCTGACATCTCTTTGAGCTGTGTGCACACCATGATCGAAGCCTCTGGAGCCACAGGTTAGCTTCTGAAAGGAAAACCTGAGACCCTGGAACAAAGGCGGAGAAAATGTCATCCTGTCATCTCATTCAATAAATCACTAATGCGATCGAAGGAGGCAGCTGTAAATATGAGGGATAGGATATCCTCTCGCTTCGTGATGCTCCGGGTGTCAAGCTTTAGGGAGATCTCCAAGCACGCACGCACGGGCTTGTGATGGTGCCATCGAGCCGTCGAGTGAAAGCAAGCCCAAGTCAACGGCGTGACTCCAAGTGAAGTCAGCAAATGATAAGGCCGTCTACGGCCGATGTCTGCTAGGACTGCGAGACTTTTGACAGAGTTACTTTCCATAAGAATTTTAGCTCCGATAATATTTTCTCTGCAGAGTTACACAATTTACGCAGAAGTCAATAAAAGAAAAAAATCGGGACACCAACCTTCAGCTGGATAACGTGTACTGATAGCGAAAGATCGTAGACGAATTCAAAAACTACAAACGTCGTATTTGTTTACAACAGCACTCATAAAAAATTTGCGGGAGGGTTAAAATTCCTTATTCATTTACCCAGTATTTTTGGTGTATATTTGCCTGACGTGTGAAGTATGAAGTATGTCCAACTTTAAAAATGAATTTCGGCGAAATAGGTAAAGTACATCAATCATATACCTAGCCTTTTCCCAACTATATTGGGGTCGGCTTACAGTCAAGCTAGATTTAGCTGAATGCCAGTGTTTTACGAGGAGCGGCTGCCTACCAGACCAGACCTCCACAACCCATTAACTGGGGTAACACGGTACTTCATGGCAAGACTGGAGTCAGATTTACTGGCTTCTGACTATCCGTAACGACTGCCAAAGATCTACAAATGGCAGCCGGTACCTACGGCTTGACGTGTTTTCCGAGGCATGAAGGAAACTCGCTGTGTTAAAATGGTCACCCATCCACAGACCAACCTTGGCAAGCGTTGCTTAACCTTGAAGATTGATCCGTGCGGCTGTTATTATCTAGCCACGAGCTCCTCAAAATAGGTAAAGTACATAACATGTTTAATTTCTCTAGATCTAAAACCCAATAAGTCGGTACCCTTTGTAACTTATATTTTTATTACTACAAAATGGACTACCTCAGACACTTAATAATACTGTTTTACACTAATTCAATGTATCCACTTTTATCATAAATACTCATTATAATGATATTATTTGAATAACATAGGTATTTTTGCCCATAAAACTTAAATATTGAATATCTCAAAAGTGTAAATTTCGTACTTATTGGGTTTGAGCACTATACCCTCGATTTTATTTTGCTAATAATTCCTAAACTAGCCATCAGATCCCGGGGCGACGGTGGATTAAGGTTCATCAATTCACTGTCTATATCAATAAGGACCAAAATTCTCATTTATCTTTGATTTCGCGCCAGAAAATAGATTTTAGTCTGTAAAAGGAGGTGGGGTCTAATAGACCGCGTGTCGCCCTAACGTCTGGTCACGGTACGGGCCGATTATACCTCGTGCCGCAGGAACGGAAAGTATGCAAAAATTGGTGCCGCAGCTAACGTGTTAAGGTAAGAATCTCGGAATTCGAGATACCCAGCTGTAAGTTTGTAAATAGTTGTATATTGACACCCTAAAAGTTGTCTCAAAACCTACATATGGTAGGGTGTACGCAACTATTAAATTTCATGGTCGGGGGTCACAAAAATCGGGTTTTTGCGCTTTTTTTGTAAATATCTCATTTCCTATAGGTTTTTTGCAATTTGTATATTTAACAATATTGTAGAATATAAAATTCTCTACAATTTTTGTTCAGAAAACTTTTTCCTACGGTGAACCGTTTTCGAGATATAGGGCGGAGACCGCGCGGTCACAGCATCACTTTAGGTCAACTGGTGCCTCCGGTCGAAAACGCGCCATATTATAGTTAATGAACTATCGATAAATCAATAATTATAAATATTTGTCTGAATAGTCGTGACTATTCGGAGAAAAATACAAAAAAAAATATCACACAAATATTTTTTAAGTAATAAGTGAAATAACACAAATAAATTCTTTTAAAATTTAGATCTGTTGTGATATTTTCCTCTACCATTACCACAGTTGTTTAAATATTGCTGTTCTTTTTTTTGTAGCGGCAACCTAAATAAAACTGCTATCTACTGCTATTCTTAAAAAATCCAGAATTCCTCTAGATTTTTCATAAAAATGAATGAAACTTATGTGATTACCCAAATTTATTGAAGACTAGCTTTTACCCGCGGCTTCGCTCCCGTCAAATGACTACCCTACATATCCTACGCTACCCTACCCTACCTTCCTTACTTACCCTACACTACCTTACACTACCCTACCTACCCTACACTACCCTACCTACCCTACACTACACTACCCTACACTACCCTACACTACACTACTCTACCCTACACTACCCTACACTACCTTACACTACCCTACACAACCCTACACTACCCTACACTACTCTACACTACCCTACACAACCCTACACTACCCTACACTACCCTACACTACCCTACACTACCCTAAACTACCCTACACTACCCTACACTACCCTACACTACCCTACACTACCCTACACTACCCTACACTACCCTACCTACCCTACTTTACCTAACTTTTTTTTTAAATTTTTTTCTCCGTAAGAACCATCATTGAACTTCAAGGAACATTTTAAAAAAAGAATCAGCCAAATCGGTCAAGCCGTTTTGATGTGATGTCGTGACAACGAAAAACGGGTTTCATTTTTATATATATAGATTTTTACTTTTAGCCAACTTTAGCTTGTCCTGGTGTAAAAAAAAGTATGAACACTACTATGGCAAGTTTTTTTAAAAATTGGTGCAACTAATCAAGTTTCCAAAATGGTATATTACTTTATTAAAACCAGCCACAAAAAAACCGGGCAAGTGCGAGTCGGACTCGCGCACTGAGGGTTCCGTAGTAACTTACCTATAAAAACAGTTCAATCGAACAATTCGACAGTCTCGAAATGTACGTTTTTTGCAGTATAAACGGACGAATCTTTTTTTCCCGTCACTTTACCAATTGAATTGAAAATTGATTTTTGCACAGCTTCAAGGGACCACGGACCCAATTATATGGTGTTAATTTCAACTCAATACCTCTAACTTATCTATGAATAAAGTTCTATTCTCGAATCGAGCGTTGAAGATTTTTCAAAAAAATAATTCTTGTGACGTAACAACAAATTTTCAGTTTTCAGACTTTTCCCTATATGAGTGCTATAAAACGTTGCTTCATGCCAAATTTCAAGATTCTAGGTCGACTGGAAGTAGTTTAGGTTTTGATTCCCTTGCGAGTACTTGCGAGTTTCAAAATATGCAGCTTAAATTGTTGTTTCTTTTGATTGCGTTGACATAGAAGTTTGATTTTGTTACAGCTTAAAGGTATTATAGACCTTAGTATTTGGTATGAATTTCAATTTAATACCTCTACGCGTTTATGAGGAAATGGGTAGTAAGTTTAAAATTATTAAAAAAAAACATATTATGTGATGTAACTAAAAATTTATGGTTTTCGTAATTTTTCCTTTATCTATGCTATAAGACGTTGCTTCGTACCAAATTTCAAGATTCTGAGTTCACGGGAAGTACCCTGTAGGTTTTGATTCCCTTGCAAGTGTCGAAAATTTGCGGCATAAACGGCTGTATCTTTTGATTGCGTTGGCTTAGAAGTTTGATTTTTTCACAGCTTCAAGGGACAGTAGACCTGAGTAATTGATATAATTTTCAGCATCATACCTCTACGCGTTCCTGAGAAAAAGGGTCTTGACAGACGGACGGACAGACAGACGGACAACAAAGTGATCCTATAAGGGTTCCGTTTTTTCCTTTTGAGGTACGGAACCCTAAAAAATAATATCCATACAAGTTCAAAACAAGAAACTAATTTCTTAAATTATTGTTAACAGTAATCACTTTTCCTACGTGCCCAAAATAGGTTCTTGCTACAATTTCTATTAATGAATGACATAGGTACCCTAGTTATTTACTTTGAAAATTAAAGCAAGATAGAGATATTTAAGTTAAAAAAAGCATAGCATAGTAAGAGAAACTAATTATTCTCAGTAAGTGAGTTCAGTTCAGTACGCACTGCTCCTTTCCATCGTACATCTGTTCACAAGCCCATGCTGGCGAGCGCGGACGGCGAGCAATGCGTAGATCGCCGTCCTGTTATCCAATTACCATCCGGATTGCGCTCAAGTCGTCGACGACGCGTAATGATCTATGCGTACTTCAAGAACATTTCAGAAAATCGTAGGTGCCCAGCAGGGTCGAAATCCACTGGGGCCATGGGGTATGTGAAAGGGTACACTGACTGGGGCCATAGAACAAAGGCAAAGAAGGAACAGGAGTGGGCTTTAGTCAGTAAACGTCTGACACGCCAGGTAAGTGTTGTTAAATAAATGAATACTGAATAAAAAGTGGATAGGTTAGGAAAAAAATCATAAAATATAATGTAATAGTTATAAATTGACAAATATTTATAATCATTGATTTATCGATAGTATCATATGGCGCGTTTTCGACCGGAGGAACCAGTTGACCTGAAGTGATGCTGTGACCGTGCGCTCTCCGGCCTCTATCTCGAAAACGGTTCATCGTAGGAAAAAGTTTTTATACAAAATTTGTAGAGAATTTTGTATTCTACAATATTGTTCAATATACAAATCGACGCCCCCCGCGAATAATCCGGTAATGACCTATTACGGGGTTTTTCATGTTATGCGTTTTTCGGCATCTAGAAGTAAAAATACACCATGTAAATTTTTTTCAGAATTTTTCTATCTTTATTTACGAAGATATGAAAAATTACGCGTATATTCCATGAACATTCATTAAAAGGTATTTTAAACGAATAATATGGTTGTAGATCTTTACGAGAAAAAATATCATTATGATTTGACAGTAAACATTATTACGATATTATTCGGGTAAATAGTTTTCTACCTTATTTAAGTAAGTGCAGGCTTATTCGAGATTTTATTAAGAAAACGATTTCGAGCTACATTCATTATCGAGTGGCTCCTTACACAACCCTTTTATATATTCATCACCATCATCATCTCAGCCGAGAGACGTCCACTGCGGGACATAGGCCTACCCAAGCGTCGCCACAGCGACCGGGCCTTTATATATTGCTCGTAATAAAAAACCTCATGAGAAAAAGAATATTTTAAGTAATTGTACCTGTAAAAAAAGGTTGTGGGTTAAAATTCAATACAGAAGACAAGTTAGCCCTACATACTAATTTTTATTAACTTGCCAATCGAGAATTTCAATGGCAATACATTACTCGACATGTTAAATCCAATTATGTAAAAGGCTAACAGTTAATAGAAAAAGTGCCTGATCTCAAACATTAAAATATTATTTTCCCCTCAAAGATGAAGAAATCAAAGTACGCAAGGTATTTTTTTAAAACACTCTTTCTGTTACTGAGCAAATGATTTAAACGGCCTTAGAAAAAATGAAAAGAGATGAAAGTTTGATCGATAAACGCTATCAGAATAGACATCAAATGAAGCTAGATACTGAAGACAGTATCAGAAATCATATTGATTTATTTCCCAAAGTAGAATCGCATTACACGAGAAAAGAGTCTAAACGAGAATATTTGTCTGAATTTCTTAATATTTCAAAAACGTACCGACTTTACGTCATGGTTTGCAAATCAGAACTACCCAGATATTGTTGAGATGGCTTCAAAACGACACACATTGACGATATTATTAAAAAAGCTTCTAAAGCACGAGGTTTCATTTTAAGAATACCAGCCGATTTCAAAAAAGTTAAAACATTAAAATTATTTATTGTGCTTTTGGCGTAGTAATCTCGAATATTATTCACCGGTATAGAACCCTATTTACAACTGCTACATCTATCGCATTGAAAGTATCCAAAGGAAATTTTTAAGGTACATTCAGTATAGATCTAAAACTTATCTACCTGACTATAATAGTCGTTGCAGGAAGTTTCACATTCTTCCACTAACTGAGCAGAGAAAAATTACTGACATAGCATTTTTATTTAACATAGCCAATGGTTCAGTCAACTGCTCAGAACTGATTGGTAAGCTTGGGCTGCGAGTTCCATCCTTTACTTTTAGGAATCATAGACCTCTATATGTTCCGTCTTTTTACAGGAAAAAATCCTACATAATAAGAACTAGTAAATCATATAACGCATTGTGTGTAAGTGTTGATGATGATCTGGATTTGTTCTCCACCAGCGTCACTAAACTGAAGAACATTATGTGCACTCAGTTTTTCGATAATCACTGAAATAGTCCTTGCTTTGTGTAATTGCTCCGAGCGTCTTCATTTCTTTCTTTCTTTTATTCTGACTACTGTCTTTTATTTTACTCTAAAACTATCTGTGAAAACTTGTAATTGGCCTTCTGTCAATATTATTCAACTATCTGTATCCTAGGTGTAAGTTTTCCGAAGACAATAAAATAATACTTAAGTAAACTATCAGAATAAACAGTAATAGTCATAATAATAAACTGTTAAACGATCGAATAACCTAATAATTGTTTTTTTACAAATATTCATTATACAAAAAAAAATTACACGATGTAACGAGACTTATTCGCCTCGTTACATGGAAAGGATTTTTGGTCGATTTTAGTCGATTTTGTCTATGTTTCTTTTTGTCTGTGGTGCGGTCTAGTGTCGTCTGTCAAAATCTGGACGTCACTCTCGATCCTATATCCGTTCGTACTGGACACGTAATTTTTCAATTTATATTATTTCCTTGTAATCGGCTATAATCGCCGTAATTTAAGCCATTTAGTGGCATCTATATTGCATAAAGACTTCGTGGACGTAGTATAATGCCAGAGATTCAATTGGTAAGTGATTTGTCGTATTTTTTACCCATGTGGGTGCGGTCGAATGGAGTTCTTACGAGTGTTAATCTTTTCAGATTTTACAGTGATTTGTCGCACGCAGCTGTTTTAAAACGCTGTGTCAGCGCACTGTAAGCTACTTTTGAGAAGGAAGACGGTAAGTTTCCATTCCTAAAAAAGGGTTTTACGCGGCCCACGTGTTTGAATTCGAACGTACAATCTAACTTGTTTTTATGATTTTGTTACAGCCGTCAAAAAGGCGTCTTTTCCTTCTCTTTCTTCTGGTTTTTCTTTTGGCCTTCTTCTTCCTCTTTTTCGGCGATACCCCGAGCATACTTCGGGAAACTTGAAGCCTCGCATCCTACGCGTCATGAAGGATTTTTTTTTGCACGTGGCATGGAACAATCAACCATTTACAAGTAACATGTAGGGATTATCCCGGTAGGAGAATTCCTTTATTATATTCTCTTTTGTTTCCAAGATGCAACAATAATCATAATTTCCATAATTCCCAATAACAGTAATTAATTTTTTTTAAGTTATTAGTGTAGAATACAAAGTCATGTTTTGAAGCTTACGGGCAGAGACATTAAAAAGAAAAGACAGAAGTATTTTATCGTTTTATTCATTTTGATGTAGCCTCCCACCGGCAGATTAATTGTCCAAACTCTTCCAACTTCGCTATTCCGGTCAGTGTGACTCCTTGGCGCCCGAATTTTATATTTTTTTCTTATTCAACCATTTTCTATTATTTGGGAGATCGCACACTAACATACCAACACATTTAGCAACCATCCAGCTACACACAACCTAATATAAATTCTTTTTATTTTTTTTATTTTTTATTATTACATTTGGCGCCCGAACAGGGACTTGAAGTTTGCTTCATGACTTTGTTTTTGGGATAGGTATTGTTGCATCTTGTGGTATATCTATTGTTTACAGATATTGTTTATTCTGTATTAATTAAATAATTATTGCTAATTGCTGTAAACAACTTTAATAATTATTCTTATGATATATTGTGAAAAACATACTTCTATTTAACAATATTGTACACTTGCTAGTACAATATTAATTATTTTTGTGTTTTGTTAACTTGTATTGTTACAGATTTACCTTTATCCTTACATAAGCAACATAATTGTATGGTAAGACAGCTTTTGTTATATTTAAGTGCTCAACGGTGTAGACTTAGTGCGGTGAAACTTGTATATTTTACTTTTGGTGAACTTAACTTCAGTTTTACTTGTAAACTTAACTTTAAGAGATTGGAAACTCAATTGTAAGTTATTGTTGCATCTTTTCACTCCTAAATACTTTAATATTTTCATAAAAAAGACATAAATTTTATTGAAAACCGGAAAATCACATTTCAACTTAACCTCAAATATTTTTTTAACTTTGAAGTTTTGCCTTTTTGCTTAGATTGGTTCATTATTCATTTTGCATTTTTCATCATGGATAGGAAGGTTCATTTGTCTCTGCCTTTTGCTGAAAGAAATACATTTCCTGCTGCTGTTGCACTTGTTTTTGACATGTTTAGTTTGACAAAAGTTCAACATACTTTTGATTTTTTAAATTTATTTCTTGAACATGGATACAAAGTCTTTTCAGATTCTTTTGAACATTGTGACAGACTTCACGCACTCATTGTCGGCTTCTGCTACGCATGGTTTTGCCTTCTTTAATTTAATGAATGCTTTCGTTAATGAACACATTTAATAATATTTGCCTTCTGCAACTCAAATTGCTATATTTAAAAATCAGTTAAATTAAATTCAGTTTTTCTAATTATAAAACTTAGGGTTCATTTACAGATTTGCTTAGTGTTTTTGCTTTTGAATGTTTTTGCACGATTCTTATTCGTATTTCTTCATGGCTCGAGTTTAAGCTTGCTTTCCTGAATTGTTTTGTGAAATTTTAAAACTCAAGAACAAATAGTGGCGGTATGGTCATGATACCTTAGCTTTACTTTGGCAGTTAAAAAAAGTTTTTCGTTTTGACAGGTCGGATTGTTTACTTTTGGCAACATGATCTTCGTAGCGAGAAACAGAAAAGTTTCCATCTATTCCTGTTGTTTATATGATTCGAATGTTAAGAAGCTGGAGTCACATCTAGGTATTGTAATGTTTATAACTCGAATGAGTCAAGTAAATTAACTAATTGGGTCGCATCGAGCCCCTGTTATTGTTAAAATAATCGCGAGTGTCTCAATGAACAAAAACTTTGCTGGATGTTACAAACCGGTTGATGTTTCTTGTAATATGAACTTATTGGATTAGTTTGACTTATTTAAAAACATTCTTCAAAATTTATAAATAACTACTGTTTTGTTTTGTTAACATAATGACAATAGATCACATTTACAATTTTCTGTAGGTACACATACTTTTTCTGGTTTACTGGACATTCCAATAGTTGCATTTTGGGCTCTAATAGTCATGAACATTGTTCACATTTAGTTTATAAAATAAATTCTGTTACTTGTAATAATTTAATTAAAACATTTTGATTTTCTCATCATACCTTCTTTTCAACTTAGATTTCATTTTAGGTTTTTGTTTAAAATTTAACTTCACTTTATTCTAATTCAGGTAGTTATTTTTGACTTTATTCTTGAAAGTTTATTGAAAAATATAACTTATGTTCAAATTGTTACCGTTCAAGTTTATAACAGACACATCCGCTAGTGAACTTTCTCCTTCTGAGAAATTTAAATGATACTATTACACAATTTACTTCTAAACATTTAAAAAGGTTTTAATATTACTAATATTTTATAATACTTTATACACCCCTCAAAATAATCCTGTTGAGAGATATAACAAAACTGTTGAATCTTGCATCGCTTGTCTTATTAAGAAATATCATATAATTTAGTTTAAATGTTTATTTCACTTCTAATTTTTTTTTGATGTTTGTTAGGGAGTTATGTTTGATACTTCCTTACATCTTATAACTATTTCTATTATATCATATAATAAGGGTCGTAGAGTCATTTCTTTTGATGTGGGTGATGTCTTGTGGAGAAGAAGTTTTGTTCAATCTCATGTACCTGCTTATTTTTTTTTTTTTGGCAAATCTTGTTCCTAAGTTAATTCAATGTAAAATTACTAATAAGATTTCTGATATTGTCTACATTTCGAAAGATCTTACAATAGGTTCAACTGGGTGTTATCACGTTAAAGATATAATTAAATTTTAATTTGGTTCCCAAGTGTTGACTTGTTTTTGATATTTTTGTTTGGAGGGGCTTTAATAGATGATGAATGAAGGGATGTATGATAGGTTCACCGGTTTTTTGAAAGAGATTTTGTCAGGCAGGCTTCATACAAATTTATTAAATTCAATTAAACATTCTAAAACATAACTTAAGACATTTTAATAACTTTTTCACACCCACACATACATTTTTCATATCAAAAGATCTTATTTTTTGTTTTTTTTTGTATACACTGTTTTATACTGTTTATACAAATTTTTTTACATTCTCGTATACAATTTTAAATAGCTACCTACTCATTTACACTTGGGTGCTTATTGTTATACTTGAATGTATGGGACTTGCTTCTAACATCCTGTTAGAAAGCAAAATCTTATCTTTTTGATCTGTGGATCATTCTGTTTCCCTTTTGTGGAAATAGTAATGATTTCTGCATTTCTCCTTTTTTTGCAGTTTTGCTAGCTCTTTTTGAGTTGGTATCTTCTGTACATATTTTTAGGGATTTCTTTACGAGTGGCAGTTGTTCTTGCTTGTAGGGATTTCTCCTAATTTTTTGCTGATCTTGGTGAATTTTTTTTTTTCCCTTGAGTATGCAATTTTTTTTTTTTGCTATTGTGTTCGGAAAGTCGGTGGTGTTATGTCGATCACAATACGCATCTTTTTTGGAGATGTTTGTGCTCGGAAAATCGGTGGTGTTATACCGGTCACAATCTTCCTCTTTTGTTCTCTTGCATCCTTGCGTATGCAATTTTTTTGCTATTGTGACCGGGAAGTCGGTGGTGTTATGCCGATCACAATATGCATTTTTCAAAGATGTTTGTGTTCGGAAAATCGGTGGAGTTGTACCGGTCACAATATTCTTTTTTACTCTCTTGCCTCCTTGGTTTAAGAGATTTGATACTGTGTCTCACGGTTATATTTTGTTCCTGCTAGTCAGTGGCGAGGGTGCCTAACTGTACTCATATGGACATTTCTTTGGTTTTTTAAGACAGCGGCAATTGCGCCTAACTGTATCCAAATTAACATATTTTATAGTTTATTTTACTTGCTAGTCGGTGGCGAGGGTGCCTAACCGTACTCAAGTTAGTCTTTATAGACATTTCTTTGATTTTTTTTTCTAAAACAGCGGCAATTGCGCCTAACTGTATTCAAATATAACATCTTTTATACTTTATTTTACTTGCTAGTCGGTGGCGAGGGTGCCTAACCGTACTCAAGGTAGTCTTTATAGACATTTCTTTGTTTTTTTTTCTTAAAACAGCGGCAATTGCGCCTAACTGTATTCATATTAACATTTTTGTTAGTTTATTTTACTTGCTAGTCGGTGGCGATGGTGCCCAACCGTACTCAACTTTGTTTTTGTTTATAACATTATGCATATTGGTCAGCGATGATTACGCTTGGCTGTACTTATGATATTTACTTGGATGTTGCTTGTTAGTCAGTGGCGAAGGTGCCTAACTGCACTCATGCTAGTTCTTGTGATATTGTAGGTCGGTTATGTTTGTGGTCTAACTGTACTTATTTTAATTTTTGTTCTCTTCTAGGACGTTTTTTAACTCTTTTTGGGGTTTATTGTTTTTGGAATTTGTATTTCCATTTTGTTTTTTGAAGCTTTTGCTTTTGTCTTTTGTTTTTTTCTTAGCATAAAAGAAATTGCTTTCTTTTATTTTTTCGGGGAGGGATGTAATGTAACGAGACTTATTCGCCTCGTTACATGGAAAGGATTTTTGGTCGATTTTAGTCGATTTTGTCTATGTTTCTTTTTGTCTGTGGTGCGGTCTAGTGTCGTCTGTCAAAATCTGGACGTCACTCTCGATCCTATATCCGTTCGTACTGGACACGTAATTTTTCAATTTATATTATTTCCTTGTAATCGGCTATAATCGCCGTAATTTAAGCCATTTAGTGGCATCTATATTGCATAAAGACTTCGTGGACGTAGTATAATGCCAGAGATTCAATTGGTAAGTGATTTGTCGTATTTTTTACCCATGTGGGTGCGGTCGAATGGAGTTCTTACGAGTGTTAATCTTTTCAGATTTTACAGTGATTTGTCGCACGCAGCTGTTTTAAAACGCTGTGTCAGCGCACTGTAAGCTACTTTTGAGAAGGAAGACGGTAAGTTTCCATTCCTAAAAAAGGGTTTTACGCGGCCCACGTGTTTGAATTCGAACGTACAATCTAACTTGTTTTTATGATTTTGTTACAGCCGTCAAAAAGGCGTCTTTTCCTTCTCTTTCTTCTGGTTTTTCTTTTGGCCTTCTTCTTCCTCTTTTTCGGCGATACCCCGAGCATACTTCGGGAAACTTGAAGCCTCGCATCCTACGCGTCATGAAGGATTTTTTTTTGCACGTGGCATGGAACAATCAACCATTTACAAGTAACATGTAGGGATTATCCCGGTAGGAGAATTCCTTTATTATATTCTCTTTTGTTTCCAAGATGCAACAATAATCATAATTTCCATAATTCCCAATAACAGTAATTAATTTTTTTTAAGTTATTAGTGTAGAATACAAAGTCATGTTTTGAAGCTTACGGGCAGAGACATTAAAAAGAAAAGACAGAAGTATTTTATCGTTTTATTCATTTTGATGTAGCCTCCCACCGGCAGATTAATTGTCCAAACTCTTCCAACTTCGCTATTCCGGTCAGTGTGACTCCTTGGCGCCCGAATTTTATATTTTTTTCTTATTCAACCATTTTCTATTATTTGGGAGATCACACACTAACATACCAACACATTTAGCAACCATCCAGCTACACACAACCTAATATAAATTCTTTTTATTTTTTTTATTTTTTATTATTACAACGAATAATAGAACAACGTGATTTTACCGTTGTCGACGAAAATATAAATTCACACGAATAATATCGCAACAAGATTTTACTGTTGCCGTCGATAAAATAAATGTTACACGAATAATATCGCAACAAGATTTTACTGTTGCCGTCGAAAATATAAATTTACACGAACAATATCGTAAGTGACATTACTGATCAGAGCTTGACCTACACTAATATAGTAAAATGCATTCAGCTAAATTATAACGAAGCCCTTGGGACTACTTAAATTTTGATGAATTAACCAGATAGCTGAAAAAATTAGCTTCCATATGCGATATAAAAAGTCTCTGATACTTGCTGTTTAATGGAGTTATTAAGGAAAAATGGTTTTTTATTTTTCCTGAACATTTACGTTTTTACGATTACCGGATTATTCGCGGGGGGCGTCGAAATAGCAAAAAACCTTTAGGAAATGAGATATTTACAAAAAAAGCGCAAAAAAAAACGATTTTTGGGCCCTTTGACCTTGAAATTTCATAGTTGCGTACACCCTACCATATGTAGGTTTTGAGACAACTTTTAGGGTGTCAATATAGAACTATTTACAGACTTACAGCTGGGTATCTCGAATTCCGAGGTGAAAGTACTATAATGACTGGACTATTAGACTTTAATAAGACTTACTAAAAGTACTAAAAGAGGGTTCAGGACTCTATTTTTCGTAATTTAATTAATTATGTACGCTTATCTTACATCGTACTTGAGTACATATAAAGCGTAGCTATATTAAGTACCTAAACAACATATGAGTACGTATATCAGAAACTCTTATCGCTTCAGAACCCTAACACATCCGACACTGAGAAAGGGTCGATAGTGAATAGATTTATGGTACGTTGTCATTAGTGTTTATAGGATAACAGATCTTAACAGCTTACCTACTCCTCACAAATGAATGTTAGTCCAGTCATTATAGTACTTTCACCTCGGAATTCGAGATACCCAGCTGTAAGTCTGTAAATAGTTGTATATTGACACCCTAAAAGTTGTCTCAAAACCTACATATGGTAGGGTGTACGCAACTATGAAATTTCAAGGTCGAAGGACCCAAAAATCGTTTTTTTTGCGCTTTTTTTGTAAATATCTCATATCCTAAAGGTTTTTTGCTATTTGTATATTTTACAATATTGTAGAATACAAAATTCTCTACAAATTTTGTATAAAAACTTTTTCCTACGGTGAACCGTTTTCGAGATAGAGGCCGGAGAGCGCACGGTCACAGCATCACTTCAGGTCAACTGGTTCCTCCGGTCGAAAACGCCCCATATAAGTTGATACTATCGATAAATCAATGATTATAAATATTTGTAAATTTTTATTAACTATTATATTATATTTTATGATTTTTTTCCTAACCTATCCACTTTTTATTCAGTATTCATTTATTTAACAACACTTACCTGGCGTGTCAGACGTTTACTGACTAAAGCCCACTCCTGTTCCTTCTTTGCCTTTGTTCTATGGCCCCAGTCAGTGTACCTTTTCACATACCCCATGGCCCCAGTGGATTTCGACCCTGCTGGGCACCTACGATTTTCTGAAATGTTCTTGAAGTACGCATAGATCATTACGCGTCGTCGACGACTTGAGCGCAATCCGGATGGTAATCGGACGACAGGACGGCGATCTACGCATTGCTCGCCGTCCGCGCTCGCCAGCATGGGCTTGTGAACGGATGTACGATGGAAAGGAGCAGTGCGTACTGAACTCAACTCACTTACTGAGAATAATTAGTTTCTCTTACTATGCTATGCTTTTTTTAACTTAAATATCTCTATCTTGCTTTAATTTTCAAAGTAAATAACTAGGGTATGTCATTCATTAATAGAAATTCTAGCAAGAACCTTTGGGCACGTAGGAAAAGTGATTACTGTTAACAATAATTTAAGAAATTAGTTTCTTGTTTTGAACTTGTATGGATATTATTTTTTTGTGGCTGGTTTTAATAAAGTAGTATACTATTTTGAAAACTTGATTAGTTGCACCAATTTTTAAAAAAACTTGCCGTAGTAGTGTTCATACTTTTTTTTACACCAGGACAAGCTAAAGTTGGCTAAAAGTAAAAATCTACGTACTACGTAATCACATAAGTTTCATTCATTTTTATGAAAAATCTAGAGGAATTCTGGATTTTTTAAGAATAGCAGTAGATAGCAGTTTTATTCAGGTTGTCGCTACAAAAAAAAGAACAGCAATATTTAAACAACTGTGGTAATGGTAGAGGAAAATATCACAACAGATCTAAATTTTAAAAGAATTTATTTGTGTTATTTCACTTATTACTTAAAAAATATTTGTGTGATATATTTTTTTGTATTTTTTCCGAATAGTCACGACTATTCAGACAAATATTTATAATCATTGATCTATCGATAGTTCATTAACTATAATATGGCGCGTTTTCGACCGGAGGCACCAGTTGACCTAAAGCGATGCTGTGACCGCGCGGTCTCCGCCCTATATCTCGAAAACGGTTCACCGTAGGAAAAAGTTTCCTGCGCAAAAATTGTAGAGAATTTTATATTCTACAATATTGTTAAATATACAAATAGCAAAAAACCTGTAGGAAATGAGATATTTACAAAAAAAGCGCAAAAACCCGATTTTTGTGACCCCCGACCATGAAATTTAATAGTTGCGTACACCCTACCATATGTAGGTTTTGAGACAACTTTCAGGGTGTCAATATACAACTATTTACAAACTTACAGCTGGGTATCTCGAATTCCGAGATTCTTACCTTAATTGAGCTAATTTGACTGGACTATGTAGCCTGGCGGTTAGTGGATGCACATGCTGGATCATTTGGTTCCCTTCAAATTGGTGCTAACGCATGAGTCATGTTCGTGAACGGGCGCCGTCAGGTGGAAGTCATCTCTCAGCTGCCACGGTTTATTTTAATTATTATTTTATTAATATTATAAAGAGGTAAAATTTGTAAGTTTGTATGTAGGGGGTAATCTCTGGAACTGCTGGTCCGATTTGAAAAATTCTTTCAGTGTTAGATAGCCCATTTATTGAGGAATGCTATAGGTTATATACCATCACGCTACGACCCACGGGAGCGCAGCAGTATTGAAAAATGCGAGTGAAACCGCAGGGGACAGCTAGTTTTAATTATTTTGAACACTTTTAACGTGCATGTCTTGGTACATCATTCTCACAAGTACAAAATTATGTAGGTACATCGTGAATATTGAAGTTATACAATTACATATACCTATGTATAATTTCAACATTAAGATGATTTATGATAAGGGCAGGAAGAAGATGATTTATGATAAGAGTGATCATGGAATTTCTTGCAAACTCTTCTCCATAAAGATCTACGCTTTGAAACTTACAATACGTACTTATTACATATACTTATGTTTTGTTTAACTGACTGACCTTGACAATTCAAAAGTCTCTGTAAAAGATTTAACTGAAATAAATGCTTTCAGTTTTAAGTTTTTTGAATGAATTGAATATCTTTGCCTAAGTAGGTAAAACCAATATATTTGCTAGTCGGTAACACACGAAATATTAAATATCTATGAACTTTACATGATTTAGTTATTGCTTGGACACCAAGTTTATGCTCTACTTCTTCCGCTTGGCGCTGAGAAGTTTATGTGAAAAGGAGTTCCAATTAGTGATTTGGCACAGTGCTGCACTGTTTGGTTCAACTCATATCTATAACTTATCCCGTCAGCGAACAAGACGTTGTTTTCGCCTGGCCTCTCGATATCTCTACCGATCTTTCTTTTTTAGAGTGTTTGGTTACGGCGACACATGCCAAATGTTAATTTTAGAGCTTTGGCTTTGCCGTAGGTACCTCTAAATATGAAAGATGTTTCTATAAGCAATCAACCGTAATACCTACTTACTACTACTGATATGGGTTCAATTGGTGTAAGTATTTAAGCTGAGTTTTGAGAGTAGCCTTATGTTATTAAAGACTGGATGTGGCACTTAAATTATCTTAAAATTTGCTTCTGCCAGAAGCTTCGCCCGCGTAAAAATTGGATTACCCATACAAACTTAGGACCCCCATTTTTGAAAATCATCTTTTAATGCTCGCTCATAAAAGGAAACCTTGTGCAAAATTCCACGCTCCTAGTCCCAGTAGTTTTGCCTGTGTGTTGATTTGACAGTCAGTTTCTCCTTTTATATACATACTAGCTTTTACCCGCGGCTTCGCTCCCGTCAAATGACTACCCTACATATCCTACGCTACCCTACCCTACACAACACTACACTACCCTACACTACCCTACACTACCCTACTTTACCTAACTTTTTTTTTTTAGATTTTTTCTCTCCGTAAGAACCATCACTGAACTTCAAGGAACATTTAAAAAAAAAAATCAGCCAAATCGGTCAAGCCGTTTTCATGTGATGTCGTGACAACGAAAAACGGGTTTCATTTTTATATATATAGATAGTCGGCTTTATGCATCATTTATATGCACAACAATATATTCTTCCTCTGACAAAGATAATATTCAATGTCAACGGTCGCCTTAATATCCGCCGGGGTGTGTGCATTCACGCGATAACTGGATTGCGTCTACTGATTGATTGAAGGTCGAGGGGAGCCATGGTGTCAGTGCTGTCCACTCATAATGAAGCCATTACTATACCGCCCTTCCATTAAAGCCCTTACCCCTCTTATCATTAGGAATGAAATCGCAAAATGCACCTTTTAACTTACCATATCGTTCACCTAAGTGCTGAAAGTAATAGCTATGCAAATGCAACTGTTTGACAATGACACTGCGGGAATTCAAACCGTTTAGGATAGAGCTTTATTCTTTCTCCATATATTTTTATACTCGACAAAACAAAGACTGTATGTGTATACTCATGTGTTTGGGGTAAGAGGTTGTTTGTTTATTTATCTTTTCCCATTTTCCTCCAAAACTTCAGGCTTTCTTTGTGGGTCGGCTGATATAACAAAAACAAGGAAAACAATCGTTTTACTAAACACAGTTTATTTTTGTCTTAGACTTTTATGAATATCACAATAAACCATCAAAGAATACATGATACAGTACATTTTATGTTCAATAACAAGCATCAAAACATTATTTGAGCTGGAAAAAGTAAACTTTACTATTTGAAGCTCTCGGATTTAAAACATCCGTTGAACAAAAATAATAATAATAACTGTCGTCCCGGTCTCATACTTCTTCTTCATGATTTTTTGTTAGGCTTAATCTCGCTAATTAAAACCAATTTGCACTTGGTGATAATAGAATATACTGGTAAGCAGGTAATGGTAATTACAGGGACCAATCTTATTATTAACCCACTACCATGATGTTGCGATTTTATCCTTGAGGATGTATTTTAAAACTGGGAACATTCGCAATTTGAATGATCTTAAAAAAAATGCCCGCATGCAGTTTCGTGCGTATATATTTTTTGTTTCCATTGCGGGCAACCGCATGCAGGTACGGGATTCCGTAGAAGAACAGCTAAACTGTGAATCAGGAGAAAAAGTAGCGTTTTCTCCTGATTCACAGTTTAGCTTCTTCCAAATCACTGGATACAGTTCTACCGATCTAATGCCTTAGTTCATCATCAGTCTCCACGGCCTCACAACTATGGTACTTGGAAGAAGTGTCCGGACAGCTGTCCGCAACGGACAGGTCGTCTGACGAAGCGGCCGGAGCTTCATGGGCTGCTAAGGGCATCAGTTCTTCGTCGCCCCCGTTGTATGTGGAGTTACAGTTGCGTTTCACAGCTACGGGAAGGGGCTCTGAGTCGCGTGTCCAGCAATCTGTGAAGGAAAGGTATGTTAGCTACTAGAATATTTTTGTAAAAGACAGGAGGATGGTGGAAACGAAGAGTTTATAATACATACGATTCTGAGAATAACAATGGTCAGATAAGGACAGCCTAGTAGTGACTTGATGGGTCAAAATACAAAATAAATAATTATTAAATATCAAGAATGGTCAACACACCGCGTGTCTAAGTACCCTACACGCGGTACTTTAATCCTAATTTACTTTGCGAGACTTGGGAAGGTTAGACACAATTTTATGCAGACACAAACACAGTATGAAAAAGTAAATATTTTGAATTGAAATCTTTCGTAGCAGCAACCAGTCTGTTGTCTCTTTCACTTAGCATGCTTTAGCAAACATAAATATGTAACTCTTTAAGAACACCTGGCCGGCTTGCACTCCGTGATAAGGCACTACACTAAACTATCAAATTAATGCATAGTTGCACCTTCAGCCGAGCCGAGCTATCATCAAGAATTTATGCAATCGTACAGACTTCGTCCGTAGCGACTTGCTAGTACCGTAGCTCTGGCTTTTTATGAGCTGACTTTATGCATCGGCGAAACATTTTCACATACTTATCCTGGCTCGAATACCTACGACACAAAATATGTACAACGATTTAACAAACTTAACTAGGATCATACTCACTAGGTCGTTTTTCAGGTGGTACAGGCTGAACTGTTGTCGGCGGTGGCAATTTACTGGCTCCCCGAAGCTTCCTCGGACTTCTCGCCAGCGCATGCGATATACTCGGCAGCCTGATATCAAGATGCGAGCCCCTTTCAGTCACTATCTTATTGTTCATCGCATACAACTTCGTAGTAATGTCTCGGGCGATCAGTGTTGTTACTACGCAAGCGAGATACGGCTCCTTTACGAACAAATACTCCAGGGAACTCCGCTGCCAGTACACGTAGCGGCACGATGACGCGGCTACTATCGACACCTAAATGAGAGGCTTTGTTTTAGAATAAAAGAATAACTATTAGTTAATATTCGAAGGGTGGGAAAAGTAAAGCGCTCGCGTGTCGCAATATAAGGAAATAAAGAAACTTCATTCGTCTCGTCATCATTACGTACGCCTGGCAAATATTCATAATGTACAATGAACTGGAACGGTGTCTGAAATCAGGACTATAAATTACTGTTGCTACGGCGAAGCTGACGTAAAGGCATCGCGCCTACGCTCGGCTACGACGTCGTAGCAAATAACCGACCTGCTACGCGGTTGAGCACTATTTGCGGCTAACAAATCTGAACTAATTTTGAACATTCACAAGTTTATTGAGGCATTATTGAAATAATAGTTACTTTATATTGCAATACCAAAATGCAATTTACTTAAAATGTACTGCAATACCGTCTGTTATATGATACTTTTTTCGAACTGAGTTTCGTGTATCCGTGTAGTGATTTTAATGACCTGCTGACCTATATTTCAGCATTTTTACTACGAAAATGATAAAAAGCCCATAATTGAACAGTTATCATAAAAACAGCTTGTTATTTCACTATACAATTACGTAAAATAGTATCAGCCGTTATCGCAGTTGTGTAAAGAAAGCCATTAGTGAACTTGATGAATGCCGCCACGTGTTGGATGGACCCCGCATTTCAATAAAATAGCTAACCGAATACGTGTTATATTATTACGGGAATATGATGCTTGATAGAATCAAACGACAGACTTGCGTGGCTTGTCCGTATTGATAAGTTAATTTAATAACAGTCTCGTCAACAACTAGAACAGTGGAGAAAATTACATAATAAAGCATTTCCAGTCACCATGAGATAACCGCCAAGGTTATTGGAAATTTGGCTGTTGTAATATAGTTCAATTATATAAAATGTAAGTGGAATAATGCGCACTCTTACAATCATAATTCAAGCACTGAAATTGTATTTAAATGTATGGTGGTTTTCAAATAAATAATTTATCCTAGTTGTATTGGTACTTTGGTAGATACTGGTACGATGTGCGTTGAACGCACGTAAAAACTAGTGTTTTAATCAAAATGTATCAATAACTTTTCAAAATACATATGTAATATCTTTCTTAATAAAAAAAAATACTCAAGAATTATTTTAGGATATAAAAAATGACCTACTTCCAAAGTAGCAAAAATCAATTCAGTAGCCGATTCTGAGCATACTACTTTCAGGACGTGCGTTTATTATCTTACACGTTGCATATGCGTAAAACGCACTTACATCATTAAGTGCATGCAAATACCTCTTTGATAAAACACACATTCACGTTATACGGCGAAATAATATGTATGTCATGTTTCAATGTCTAGTTTTCTGGTCAGCATACACGTTAAAAGCCTTTGAGCCACCATGATAGTCGACATATTTCCGAAAGATGAAGAATGTGACTATACATTCTGATCCAGTCATGTAATAAAATGTCGAACAGAATGTGTAATCATAGTGATGCAACAATTTCTAAGAGAGATTTATTGATAAAATCTACATTCCAGTCTATAAATAGAAGTGCTACATTAAAAGTGGATGCCTACAGCTCAATGTGATTGATAGCTAAAGAAGCAATTTAGGTAAGTTCTGCACGTCTTTACGAGACTGTTTAGACTTCATCGATATTTAACCTAGTTTCTCGCATTTATAGCCACTTCGGCTGTTATACAGCCATATCAGGCAACAATTAGGTCAACGGAATGGGGTAGGTAATGCCAAAGAGCGATCAACGAGTGTATATACCGATGGCGAAAATAATATCAGCAGGCGTTGGTCGTAAATACACGAAAGATAAAGTTGGGTAACTAAGTTCTGTTAGACAATCTGTTGCAATGGATAGAGCACATAAGGTGCTAATAATATAACTGACTTTGGTACAGAAGTGTAGTATTAGTTAGTTACTTTATGCAAACAAAGGAGTGAGTTGCATAGTATAGTATAGTAAGTAAAACGGGCTGGTATTCGTAACTCCACAACTTAAGTGCGTATTTGGGTACGAGTGGGACAAATGTGTCATTTGATCCACCCCAGCTCCTCAAGAAAGGCCAGCAGCGCCTTGGTGTTACTGACCATATTACGGAGGTTACCTGGGTCTTTGAAGTACTTTATCCTTTAACCTGAGTGAGTGAGTTGCATAAAATCCAAAGAAATAGATGTCTTAATGAAAAAAATCCTATATTGAAGGACCATTGAAGGGACCTTTTTACTTAATGGCCGCTCGGGTTGAGCTTGTAATCGATCCCATAACTTCTTTGTCATCTATGACTCAGCTTCGCGACCCCAGGCGCAAATGTATCACTTAGCGATACGTGACACATTGTGTGATGTAAGTACCTACGTAAGGTAAAGGGGTGGCAAAATTTCTTCCTATCTCTTATGCCTCGTATTTTTTAGTGAAGTCGTGAATGTGTGATAAAAATACGCCTAGGCTTTATCTGACTGATAGTGGTTAGATCTAGATTTTAGAGACTAGACCTACCTAGCAGTATTATTATTTTTATCGTTTGTTTTGATATGTTTTGATCATTCCAAATGTATATTTAGGGGTTAAAATGCAGTTGCACTCTTTTTTTTTCAAAATTTCGTTTCTCCATTTTCTTTTCTCCGGCTCTAGGGTGAGCGGAATCTTGTGTCAGACTACTGACTAAAATCCACTCCTACAATCCTTTTTTGCCTTCGTTCTAGGCGGAGGTTTACTTTAGCACAACCCTGGGCCCCAGTAGGCTTCGCTGGGCCCCATAGGTTTTCCTGACATTCGCACGTTGAACACTACGCGCTGTCGACTTCTCGGGCTCATTCCAGGCGGTTACCAGTTGACTGGACGGCGAGCTACTCATTGCTCGTTTTAAAGTGTTAATTTCAGTGTTTCCTGGTAGCTACATCCTAGGGATCTTTATGTCAAGAGTGCATAGGTTACTTCTGGTCAAGCGTGCTTCACCATCGACCACACCATCGGCTACCATCAGTTGATATACTGGTCAAGCGCAAACCCATCAATAATAACAAAGTACCTTTTTCTGGAGTAGGAAATCATCGCGTGGAACACTACCTACGCGCCGTCAACGATTCGGGTTTGGCCCGGACGGTTATCGGGCGGCCGTATGGCAAGCTACCCATTGCTCGTCGTCCGTTGCGTTACAGAGCTGCGCTGACTCTTTCGATAATTACTGCATATGTTATTCTTGAACAAGCTGAACACCCCCACATACCTACTAGGTATACATATACGTGTTATCTTTAAACTAACCCACAAAGGTGTTATCACAGCTGACACTTTGAGTAGAGTAATTGGCGTGCATCGGCTAGCCAACGAGGTGTTTCGGTTTGGACACGCTACTAGAATTTATGCGATTTAGTTTGCAGTTGTTTATGACCTGTCCTGTAAAGCTAAAAGTGCCTATTCTCTGCAGTAGTGACTGCTGGAGTGTTACCGTACTTCAGCTACAAAAAAAAAAACTAAAAATTTGTCATCAATGTAAATCAATAAAATCAAAATCAGTGTACATAATTTGCACTATCGATTTATAATTTTTTTAAGATGAGCGAAACAACTTTGATTTAAATAATCTAAACCTTAGTACAAATAAAAAGCTGAATTACCTACAATGTAATGTTTAATTTTAGAATGGGTACGGAATACAACGAACAAAGAATATCAGTCAAAAATGATATAATGTGTTGGACTGTTGGCACTTTCGATAAAATTTATGAGTTGGCCAATGCAAACTGTAGCTCCTGCTGCACCGGTGTAGATAACAGACAAACTAATTTTATTAGAATAAAAATGTAAAATGTAAGAGTACACCAGGTGCCACCGTTAATTCCTACCACAGAAGCACCCGTGGAAGCACCTGTTAAAACGCTTATGTTTTCGACATCAGTAGTCTGGGTGCTAAGGTGCAGTGAGTATGCATTTGAGAACTGTATTTTGTTAAGAATATTAACGTAAAAATAACTCTAAGTTGAATAATCCAGATCTTCCCGGCCCACTCTTTGGTTCATCATTCCCCTTCTATATTAAGTACTTAATTCGGAGGAATTTGTTCACATAGCTCTTATATACCTTTCAGAAAACTTTACCTAAATAAACGTTAGACCAATTAGAAATAGTATGCACGTATCTAGATTTGAAAAAAGTTAACTGCCGATACACTTCGATACAAGCAACAAATTTCTGAAAATCAGTTCTGGATTTCATTTAATTAAAGTCATATGCACATCAGATGCGTATGTTAAAGAGCAAATTATTGCTGTTTGAAAAGTACTCGTAAAACACAATGGGAACCAATGCATTACTGCTTATTTGATTTCGAAGAGCACAATGATTATTAACTTTTTCTTATATAAGTAGGTATCTTTTATTAATTGCGTGCACTTTATCGATTTGTGGTTAGTAAGTTTTGCCATTTCACAATAAACTTACTTCAAAACACTGTTTTCAAATTGTGCTTTATTTCAAAAATCTCAGTGGTTCAGTTTGCCGAACTTAGGTAAGTACTGTGCGCTCACTCGTGCATTACGGTCGACATAACCTTCCATCCGAGACAGCTATTCCGAAAACCATGAATCGTTTTCACACCAAGCATATTCTCGTCGATATTACGCATCCACAAAGACGCCATATTGTACTCATAAAAGAAGTTATTGCTGCTATAGAGCGTAGTGCTGAAAAGGACCCGAATGTGTCGATTCGCCATTGTCCACGAGTTATGGGAATATGCGAAGTCATCTATACAGATAAACCAAAGACGATGGCCTACTTGGAAGTCAACATTTGCCACGTCTAGTCTACTACTAACTAGTCAAAAATAGGATCTGACTATGCTTTATTCAAATCAACCTTGGCGCCCATATATACCCAAAATCATTTTTAAGCACTCATTGCATAGGCATACCTTTTTATGAAAACCACGTCTATTTTATTTTTATGTTTTTATTGTAGACGCTACTGTTACCAAATAACATCGATAAGGTAGAGAGGGCATCAATATCTTCGATCGCTATCATTTCTACTTAAATAAATCTTGTTTCTTCCTTAAAGAAAAATAAACTGTTTACTTCGAACCTATTTCTTAATCTATATCTTTCTTAGATATCATCAAGACGACGACGCCCAAAAATAAATCGGAAAAGCAACACAAGCAACCCGACCTTTACAAAACTAAAACCCTTTGTAACACTTATTTAAATAGGTTAATAGGTTCGGAGCATTCACTGCAGAGTAGTGTCAGGAACTCGGCTCCCCCTGAATAATGAACTCATCAGTCGCCCAACCAACCGTGTTAGTTAGCCCCATTGCCTTACTTAACAACGTGATACTCTACACCAAAGCATTATTGCGTGAAATAAGACGCCTTTAGATAACATCAAACGTGACGGTAATATTTGGGAATGTAGCGATAAATGGCTGCCACTTGAGTGAATGTATTTTTGGCGACATTGAACGGTGGTTGATGATTATGAGGGCACTTGAAATCATAAAAAGAACACATTTCCGTCGTTATATACAACCGATTTTGCTTAACACTTTTACTGGCTTAAATAAAGATCTTCCTAGGATACTCCTAGAGTGAAAGTAATATGTATCCAAAAGATACGAAAACTTACCTTAAATTTTTCGTCAATCGTGGCTCGACTGGACTCGAACTCGGGAGAGTCCAAGAACTCACAAGGCAGAATTGGATGCAGGAACTGATGACCGCTCATAACGTTGACCTAGACACAAACAAAAATTAAGTATAAAACTTATTTTTAGCAAAAGCTTGTGTGTACTTTCAGTTCTCCTCCTTTTAACCGGGTCAATGTCAGAAATAATAAAATACTAGCTTCTGCCAGCAGCTTCACCCACTTAAAATTATAAACATACAAACTATGGAACACCGTTTCATACCCTTAGGGAGTGATTTTTAGAAAATCCTCTCTTAGAGCTTACATCACAAAAGGAAACATTGTGCAGAATTTCACGCTCCTAGTGGTTTCGGCTATGCATTATATGTCAGCCAGTTTCTCCTTTCATATATTATATAGATTTCAAGATTTCCTGGTCCAAAATTCAGGTCTTAGCCCGCCAGATAAAAGTTCCTAATCTAAGAACATAAGGTTAATTAAATAAAGTTTTAGTTGGATTTTACAACGGCTTTTACAACCAGCAGCACATTAGTAAGAGGGGATTTGGGAGCATTAAGTTCGGGAGTAGTAAGCGGGGTGCGAAGTTGCTTACAGGCCGCTTTAGTAACTTGTGCGGCGAACTGGGTGGCTACTAAATGTACTATCTTTCCTTCTCTTGCTCCTAGAATTGCACTTAGAACATCTAGGTTTTGGTAGTACTCAAGAGAAACTATATTGGTAATGATTTTTTTTTTGAGAACCTTAATTATCAAATTGTTACTCGTGCTCTGGGTGAAGCCAGATGCCGAGTAAAATCAACTTATGATTCTTAATTTGTCCTTAACTTTCCAAGACCATAGTAACTCATCTAAACAATCTTGTAGTCCTAGTAGTAGGTACTTAATAACTCTTAAACATGTTTGGTAAACAAACTGTTGAACACGTTTTCGTGCCACCGAGGACCTACAGGTTAAAACATTTCTAGCAAGTACGTCCTAGTTCTATAGAGCCTTACATGCACTGCATGCGACATGCAGCTCTAAATTCTGAGACGACAAAGTCCTATACGTGTCCTAAATCTACTAGGTCATTCAAACCTACATGCAAACGAAGAAGTACGTAGTTCAAAGCCGCAAGCAGGGCCGCGAACAAAGCCAGGCATTACCCGATAAGTTTTTCGGTAAACTGATGTTTCGGTAAAGAGTGGGAACCAATGTACTTTAATGTTATCTAAGGGTATCGTATAAAAAGGCACGTGCCCGTCGTTAGGTGAGGCGCGCTGCGATACGTATTCATTGCAAACATTGGCACGTGCCGCCTGAAAAATTGTTTTAAATTTTCTAACTCTATGAGTGGCCATGGAATACAAATTTACTGAAGCGAACTTGAACGTGGGGCTAGAAGGTTTTTTATGAGTACGAGAAGCCAGTTGCTGAATTGAATATTTCACGTCAAAAGCTTGTCAAATATTTAAGCTTTACTACCATCATTGAGATGGACAACTATCGGAGGCATTGGCCTGCAATGGCTGAAGATAGGCATGTGTGGAAAAGGGAGAGGGAGGCCTTCGCCCAGCAGTGGGAGACAACAGGCTAACTAACCATCATTACAGTTTTTCTGGCTAACCATCATTACAGTTTTTCTGGCTAAAGTTTGATAAATATATACTTATTCTACTTAAATAAATGTGCATAAGCGTTCGTTTACTCGTAAGCCACAAATGAGCTTAAGATCAAGATGAGTAGACAAAGCCAGGCAGGAGTTCGGTGGCGCTACAGTGGAATCACAAAGGCTAAAAAAATTAAGTACCTAGCTGCCGGAGAATTCCGAGAATCCAAGTATAATTAGGTCGAAAACAACTTGATTGCTTGACAATCCAACATTATTTCCCTGGACAAAACTAAGATGGAACACATTTATTTTTAGATTAAGTGCTTCTAAATTAGTAAATGAGCTCTCTCTTTAGCTAATTTTCTCAAGATAAATTGCTACAAGTAATTTTCTATAAAAAGTTATTTCGACCTACGCAAGTTTTATCAAAATTGAGTCTATTTTTGTAAAGAAGGTATTTAAAATCTTACCTAGATATCAGTTAGGTACTTGATAATCATAGATAATAAATAAATTGTGATTTTTACATAAACTGAGAAACGGAAAGTAAATGGTGTTTGGTTAGTTGGATATTATCTGAGTAGTCTCTAGATATTTTTCAATTCAGAATTTTATAATATTCTCCAAGATGCCGAGTGGCTTCCAAAGGAAAATTTTAAATTAAAAATACAGGGTTCGCATTTTTGGCGGCAACGTGACGCAAAAAATTCCGACCATCACGTATAATATCGCAGGGTACAAAAGAGGCGTATTTAATTAAAGGAAATGTTGGAAAGTTAGTTATAAATTCTCTTCTTCTTTACTTCTAATATTAGTAGCTCCTATGAAGTAAGCTACTAAGAGTAGACCTACGTAGAATTTGTCTGAACGCGATAATTTGAGGAACTACTGGTTCAAATTGAACAAACTATTTTGTGTAGGTTAGCTCATTTACTGTAGAAACTACCTAATAGGTACTACTACTATTGCACTAACTTCTGACGTTCTATAAGTGCCCATGTCGGATGCAGGTGTAATATTATGAATATATAGCAGACGCTACGACCCACTATTGGAGCAAAGCAGTAACCAAAAAAGCGGATGAAGCTGCGAGGGACCACTATTACATAATTATGTGTGACTTGTATAAGATGATCAATAACTCGTCAAAAAGGGGTTACCTATATACTCGTACATGTTATGGCCTCTACACAAAGTTCTAACCGCACGTGTGGAAGCCTCCCGTGTCAAGGAAGTGGCTAAGCCGTATAAAAAAAAACGTTTTGTACATATTGTATGAAGTTAAAGGTGAGTTCCGGTGCCCGAGCTTCAGGCAGTGTGAAGAGAAGGCCACAAGGCAGGCCACATCCCTCCCACGACACGGCACGGACGTCGTGCGGTTAGACCTTAACCCGTGGGTTTAATCTTAGAATATTCAACAGTCAAGCGAAATAGGAATTAAGTGTTACTAAGGTAGTATGACCACATCTCCTTTAACGTTTGAATCCCCAACCGGTCCTATGAGACCGCGCTGTTATTGTTTTACTATTGTGTCTCGTTTCGCGGGTATCTGAGTAACTACGTTGTTCCCTTGATCCACCAATCCGCAGTGGGCCCGCGTGGTGTATTGTGGCTCATTCCCTATCCTAGAGTAAGATAGTATGACCAACCACATCACTTTATTAAGTTGTTACCTTTATCCAGCAATCCGCAGTGGGCCCGCGTGGTGTTTTACAGCCCATTCTCTTTCCTAGGATGGAGGTTTGAGTCCCAACATTGGTAACATTACAAGGCCGATAATGCTAATGTTAAGTTGTTACCTTTCCAGAAAGCAGCAGCCCAAGCCTGTCGGTTTTAGTAAGGTTCTGCATGGCGTATGCTTCGCCAGCGTGCAATGACATCACGTGCGCAAAGTCCGGAGATACCATGCGCTTGAACTGCAATCTGGATACCTACGCAATGTATGGAGCTTTTAATTTCCTATTAGAAAAAAAGGGCTAGTATAACAATAAGAGAACTTTAAATGGAGGATATTGTCTTCTGTAGTTTTTATTTGTGGTAGAATGACTTACTTATGGGTGAAAAAATTATAAATAAAAATATGATAATTATCTAATGGTTTTAGTGCGTCACGCCAATATTAAAAATAGATACTTATCTACATAGATATACAAATTATGAAAATGTAGGTAAGAATTCACAATTTACCTTGAACGGCTCAAATAGCGTATGATAAACTTCTTCAAGCTCAGGGTCGAATTTAACTGGCCTCATCTCGTACACCAGGTAGACGACTTGGGCAAGATTCAGGAACACGAAGCCAAAGTTCCAGGAAAAGGCATCAGGTGAACATATCACATGCCATGCCCATATTGAGTACAGCATGAAGGCTACGACGAAAAAGTAGGTGTAAATAATATCAAAATAAAGTAAGTGTAGCCGTACCTATTCCAGATACTTAGAAACAGAAGAGAAGAAAGTTGCCTGGAAGAGATCGCGGAATGGGATAAACCTGTCCTTTATTCTTTATTGTACAACAAAATTTACAAAAAAAAAAGGATAGGTGATGTACACAGGCAAGCTTAACCCACAATTGGGTTTTGTTTGTCATTTGCTTCTGGGTTATATTAATGGGAAAATTTCCTATTTTTTTCCACTTTGTTGCCCGTCTGTCGGACGCGTGGACTTTCACTTAGATTACACTTAGATTGGTACCCCTTGAAGTAGTGGAAATATTAAACTTCTAACGGCCGAAACCAATAACCTATCGATCTCCAGTTTTGGCATACTGGAGATTGTAAAACAAATGATACAATACAAAAATTATCATGTTTTCTGTTGTTTTATTTGTTTTTCAATCTCCGATATGTGATAGATAGGTTATTGGTTTCGGCTGTTAGTCAACGCAATCTAAAGATAAGGCCGTTTAGAAGCTTAGGTATTTTGAAACTCGCTAGGAAAACAAAACTTTCAGTTGACCTAAAATCCTGAAATTTGACATAAACAACGGTCTCATCGCATATACTAAAAACCATAGCATAAAAGTCGAGGAAAAGGAAATAGTAGGAAAACAGTAAATTTATAGTTACGTCAGAACAAAAAAATATATTTTTAGCGATTCGAAAAAACATTCGACACTTGATTCGAGAACTAAACTACTTACACAAATATATAAATATTTTTTTACGTCCAGTCTTGCCATGAAGTACCGTGTTACCCCAGTTAATGGGTTGTGGAGGTCTGGTAGGCAGCCGCTCCTCGTAAAATACTGGTATTCAGCTAAATCCGGCTTGACTGGAAGCCGACCCCAATACATTTGGGAAAAGGCTAGGCAGATGATGATAAATATTTTTTTACGGCAACCTCGGTTCGCGAGACCGATTCGCACTTGACCAGCTTTTTGCTCATTGAGTCATTTCGGTCTTAGAGCGAAAGGGCGAAGCTAAACAAGCGTAGGTAATTTTTTGAGTTGTGAGACGTGTAATTTCTGCAGCGTTATTTATGCTATATTCGGTTTCATACAAAAATCTTGTTTCGTTCACACACGACGACGCAAAATGAGTTGTCTACCGACTCACGAGCACATTTCCGGCTGAATTGAGTTCGTGGCAGGAGGGGCTGAGAAAATCGCCCATACAGCCATATGAAGTAGCAGTTACGACTTTATGTCGACATTATTTGTGTCGTAACGGAATTTATTTGAAACATTGTTCCGTAACATAACGTCGCCGTGTCGACTTGTGATTCGACACCGTTTCGAAAAGTGGGGAATAATCGTAACAGAATAACAGTAACTTTCAGTCGCATTGTGACTTCGCCGTGTCGACACGTCGGTCGCGACTTTTACGCGCTCACTTTGTATCACACATTCAATCATTCATTTCTTCGTTGCGTTCATTCTACACTTAGAATTTTTATTGTAATTCGTTCTTTTTTGTGGATGTCATAGACATTAATCTTCGCCGCCATCAGAAACAAAATGTAAGTATTTATTTTCGTATTTCTGTGATTATTGCATCATACTTGATCGAAAATCCTTTGCGAAATTAAATGTATCGTGTAGTTTGATGTGACTGTAATAAATTAACCGATGCGCCCTTCTGATTTAACAAAATACTTAAAATATTTTCTGTTAATGTGATTGTTTTCAATTAAAAAATTACAAAGTATTGTATTTCCGAGCAACGCAGAAGATTTTATTGATACGGCTTACATAAATTTAACCAAAATATATTGTAGAATACTATAATAATAATATAAATTGTGTAAAATGATGTGGATAATTTTGTATTTACTTGAGAGATGAAACCCAACACAATGTTTCGGAACTGTGTTGACATTGTGTTAAGTTTCGTTACAGTGTGACTGTTTTAACAAAATGGAGTTTTATTATTGTATGTTTGCAGTGGTTCTCAACATGCCGTACAAATTAGTTTTATCAAAAAATGGAACTAGTGAGGAAGTAACTGCGGTGCCGCCACGATGGAAATTTTTCACCATAGGTTTAGCAAGAAGCCTAAATTTAATTGAGGAATTATGGAACTGAAAGAAAAAACATAAAATATATATAAAAAGAACAAAATTTAATATTATAATTATTGAGTAGGTAGATGTTTACATTTGTTTTCATAATGTTGACAAAATTAGGATAAAGATTATGTTATCGTGGTAAATTGACGAAAATAGTTTTCATTTTATACATTTTAACGTGTAGGTTTTTGATTCTACGATTTCATAATTAAGTGCAGTTGCATAAATATTTATATATGAAGACTTAAATGGTTTCTCAAAGAAATTAAACATTTTGTTATTACTTTTTCCTGTGATTTTTATTTCCCCTTGAACCTTTATTGCATATTCCATTTCAATAATATTAAATATCAAATGAATAAATTAGTAGGGAGGTGGAAGGCAGTGGAAGCGCATTTTCTGAATTTGTTACTTGACTTACATTACTTAAGGCGGACGGCAGTGTAAGAGAATTAATTGCCTGCAAGAGTAAACGGGATGTCATGAGTTTACGAGAAATTTAATTAATTAATTAATATATTTTTCTTTTTTTTTTATACGAGTTATATTCGAAAATCACAAATAACCTTGTTGAATCATATTGCTGAAATCATAAGACCTTTTGACTTAACAATAAAGTTGTTCTACGACTTTCGAAAATTAAAAAAAAGATCAGCTGATCCATACATTTCTGTTCACAAAACGCGACAAAATGTGCGATCAGCAGATTTTTTGTTGAATTTTCAAAAGTCCTAAAATGGTCCTGCTAGGTTATTAGTGTTTTTTAAATAACGCTTTAATTATATTATTTTATCGAATGAAAAATTCTTACCTTGTTGTCTAATTTCTGAACTTGTCCTCATCTTTACTTTTCTGTAAAAGCTCGAAGATAGACGAAAACGCTTTGGTTGCTTACGACTCAAAGTTATAAAATAAAAGATCAATAATTATACACACACTTTGAGAACCCCTGTTTTCTGTTTGGTCAAATTCAACACTACATTTTCGTAACCGTTACTACACTTGTGTAACTCCAAAAGATACTTTAAGTAATTTAGTTTCGGCAATGTGTCGACAATTTAATTTTAATATTTACACAGGAATTCAAAGTAAACACAATGTGTCGAAAATGAATTAATTATAATAAACAAAAAAAATGTCGTAACATGTCGACACAGATACAACACTTATTTACTGTAACATTTTTCAGTACAAAGTGTTGATATCGTTCCTACACGCTGTAACCAAAATCCGCCAAGTTACTTAGTTACGACACTGTTACGTTGTCTTGCTAATTTGTGACTACTTGAGAATTTTTGCGACCGAAAATGGTTGTATGGGCGACAATCAAACACAGAACGTGTGGAAGTCAATACGTTAATTTCGGTTTCACAACGTTTGTAGGCACGCTAAAATAACTAATTGAAGTCGAACAACGGCCTTGTTTATGTAATTTATGAGAAAAGTCATTTGCACAAAAACGACGATACAAGACATGAAACTGTCCATGTCATCGCATCAATCTTTCACTGAATTGTATGTCTTCACCCAGTGTTTCCTTCTATCATCATTTTCTGTGTCTACGCTACATGCTTCGTAAATACACAATGTTTTTATTATATCCATTGCCCTACACAAACCCCCCAGTACAAGCGTTGAAAAGCAACTAAATAAATTATGCTCGTCTGGTCCAACAGAGAGGAGCTCGTGGCTAGATAATAAAAGCCGCACAGGTCGATCTTCAAGGTTAAGCAACGCTTGCCTAGGTTGGTCTGTGGATGGGTGACCATCTTAACATAACGGGTTTCCTCCGTGCCTCAGAAAGCACGTTAAGCCGTAGGTTCCGGCTGTCATTTGTAGATCTTTGGCAGTCGTTACGGATAGTCAGAAGCCACAGTAAATCTGACTCCAGTCTTGCCATGAAGTACCGTGTTACCCCAGTCAATGGGTTGTGGAGGTCTGGTAGGCAGCCGCTCCTCGTAAAATACTGTTAGGTACTCAACTAAATCCGGCTTGACTGGAAGCCGACCCCAATATAGTTGGGACAAGGCTAGGTGGATGATGGCCCAACAGAATTTCTGCCAAACAGAAATTACTCGACCGATATTATGAGTACGCAACTCACAACTAAAAAAAATGCGCTCGTCTGGCTTCCTAACAGCCTACACTGGTTACTTGCCGAAGGTCCTAAACCCCCATAACTGGTCCCTATCCTAAATAAAATAAACAAAACCTTAGACCACTACAGACTTCTTCCTCACGATGAAAACACTTACCAAATATTAAAATAGTGTGCATCCACAATTGACCTTTCTTGGTGCTTGGAGCGCAGTAAGAAGCTACGAAGAGCATGTTGGATAGCTAAAAATACAGCTTCATAAGTTTTTGATGTTTCAGGTGGCATATTTATCAGAGAAAATTTATAGTTTTCTCACCTGAAAGAGAGGATGCTGTGTGGTTCTCCAAAGTGGACACCACGGCCAATACCAGGGTCCTGTACATTTATTAACTACATGTATTTTCGTTATTATTTACCAAAAAATAATCAAAACTGTTTTCACAATTTTACGTACCTGAAGGCATTGTATAATTTACGGAACCAAAATCCTGAAAAGTGCCATTTTCACCGGGCCACGAAAAATTATATTCACCGATTTCTAAAAAATCACTTTTCTTTGCAAACACTCCGTGCGGCATTTTGTGAATCTAAGCAAATCTCTTTTATTTCTCAAAAGGTTAACATCGTATTGTCCACGCGTTCGCGCCAAATCAATAACATCCGTTTTCGTTTTGTCGCTAACCTAGCGCCATCTCTAAAAAGACTTGCACAAGTAGGGTGTGCTTGCCATATGCTGATATCAATTTTATAATTTAAACAATTCAGAGATTTTCGCATAAGATTAAAGAATGGCTGCTCTAACTTAGCTGTAATATTGTATTTAACGTTAAAATAATCATAAAAGGGAAAACATAAT
Organism: Mythimna separata; assembly: GCA_030763345.1. NCBI lineage: Eukaryota > Metazoa > Arthropoda > Insecta > Lepidoptera > Noctuidae > Mythimna > Mythimna separata. The sequence continues at coordinate 15,407,850 of CM061171.1, read as the reverse complement.
TATCGTATATTGTTTACGTTTCAATGTCTAACCATAAACAGCAGAATAAATAATTTTTAGTCGATATTTGGAATTCCAGAGACAATGCAGTGTTGGATTTGACGTTTTATAATCTCTGATCAATTCATTCTCGCTGTCATTCGTATCGAGGTGTGATGTGAATAGGTGCGGAGTAAATCCACATAAAAACCTTAAATAATTTGCGATGAGGTAGCACCGGTTACTCAAAATTAACTAAACAACATCTAAGTAATATGCCTTAATTCTTTTGTGTTATAAACCTTTTAATAGTTTTCGCGGGAATGCCGAACATTAATAATGCCTTGGTCGCCAGTGGTAAGTCTCGCACACTTGATTAAATATATTGTGACTCATTAAAAAGCACAAGATTATTATACATAAGGCTTGAAAAGAAAAATTACTCACATGTTATTCATATTATTACATAAAAGCATCTAATGAAAAGTGGTATTATTGGCTAAAATTCTGGAATGTGCCAAGGGAAAATGTCTCCCTGTACTTACTCATTTTTGTATTCTATTAGCAAAATCACACGTTTCATGAGACAGTAGAGGGTCAAGATTTGTTATAAATTGAAATAGATTTTGTTTAATAAAACAAGTGTATTTTTGAAACATGTTTATTTCTTGACTAACCATCTTCCAAATGCCTCAAAGATCGATATTGTTAAATCGAATTCTTAATTATTTACGATTTTACAATTTTACATGTATTTATCTCATTCTAACTATATATTTGTTAAGATCAATAATTTAGACAATGCAGCATCACTTCATTTTAATACCATCAGAAATAATGATTAATTACAAACATAGCTTAAAATCTATCTCCTTTCATTCAGTCCATCCTTAGGTTGTCTTTAAGAAATTGTCCTGTGCGATAAGATCACCGATGGTCCACTTTTATGTACTTATTGTGGTTTTGCAAACATTTATCCTGTCTGCATTCAATAAAGTATCATAATAAATAATGAAAACCTTTCCCTAATATGCACATTCATAGTTCTGGTATCATTTGGCTATCTAGAGTATTAAAATAATAATTATATCATCCATTAGCACCAGTTTATTGTAGGTCCACTGTCGTTCTGTTTCACAATGTTATGAAACCATCATGAACATCATTTGTTCAACCTAATAGCAGTGGCCCAATTTTTGTCAACCATTAACCTTACCTGAACTAGCGTTTCATTTTTGATTGCTTGGTTTCCTATTGTGTTTATTTGCTGGCCACTTTTTTATAACTTATTAAAGCTGAATGATTATGTTTTACGGACACAACAACCCTTTCCGCTACATAGGGTATAACTCCAAATGACTTACTTCTGGCTATATGCTGAATCGTTCTGCGAACAAGTGATTGAAAGCTTTAAGCGAATGATGAGTAGTATTTTAGTAGTTTATATTTAAGAGTACAGATTAAGATAATGAGTCCGAAAATTTTAGAGTCAATAAATTCTTCTAGGCAACATTAACTTTTAAACATGCCTAATTCATGGTGCGGGATTGTCCTAAAATTCATTGGTAAAATATATTTCATTCATTAAACATAATGTTCAATTAATGTGATCTTTCCTGAGACATACATATGTTTGTAGTTATCTAATTTATAGCTATAGAAGATACCTACTTGTCATTATGTAAACTCACAACACTATTGTTTAAGTTTTATTTGTTGCCGGGGATACTGTTGGAATAAAAATAAAAACACAATATTTAAGAACCCTAGATAAATTAAATATTAAATGCTTTGAGCCCCGAGCAGACGCCGGCGTCTGCACACCTATTGTCTTTCTATTATGTCTCTAATTACGGTACTCGAGAGATTAAGTCAAAAATACAAGCTGTATTGTGTTTTTCTTTTTATATGTGAGGTGATTGCACTATGTGCTTGCACTGCTTTGTTTTTGTGTTTTCCTACATGTGTCAAGTCTAACCTAGGGTTAAGGGTGATCCTTTATTGTCCTTGTGCACCTGCACTCATTAACAAGTCCATTGCATAACCAATACTGACATAGTGATGCATTTTTCTAAAATAACTATTGAATTTTGCTTCATTTCTTGCTATTTACTTAATTCATGAATTCCCGACCGGTCCTATGAGACCGCGCTGTTATTGTTTTACTATTGTGTCTCGTTTTGTGGGTATGTGATAGGTTAATGATGTTGATGCTTATTTTTTTACTAACCCATTATCAAGTATGTAATGTGATGGTGTTTTGTTTATGAAATACTTCTTTACCTATGCAAATGAAAGTAAGAAAAAGGAGGAGAAATATTATTACACTTCTTTAAGTGTCTATGGAGTTCCTTGCACATTCTTCTCCATAGAGATTTATGTTTTGGAATTAACATAATATTTTTTTGACAGACTGACCTCTTCACCTTTCAAAAGTGCCTGATTTTAGTACAGCAACAAATTGCAGTATTTAATGCTGATTACATTATTTGGTTCTCAATGTTGAATATAATAAAACTTTTGATCATCCTTTACATTATACATTGGGCTTTATCCTGTAGCAATACATAGTATAAATATTTTTGCATTGGTCTAATTTTGAAATTATCTACATTTATCAATTGTATTAACTGAAAGGGTAGATAATAAAAAACACTTAAAAAAATATATAACTACCCTCAATTTTTTGCCTTACACAGTTGAGTATGACCATGTTAACATCTTTTATTTTACCTTTTATTCAAAATAAAGGGCTTAGGGGAATTCATAATTTGTTCTGATCTGCTTGCTGTTTTCCTTGTAAACTTATTAGTATTCTGTAGATAACTCTAGTTACTTATAAACATACGTTGGGAGCCCATGCTAGGTTTTTCCCTCAAACAAGATGTTTTGCCAACATTCTTTAGTTATCCGTGTGCCTTTCTCTCTTTACATGTATGTTTCAAATACTGTCTTCAGGAAATAGAAAGAAGTTTATCAAATTGAAGATCTATTCACAGTCCACTAGGTGGTGAACAAAGGCCACTCAAAATAGCCTCTCTTCAACCTACTTTTAGTAGTTTTGACTTTCTTCAATTGATTACATTCTGTTTTGTGCTATTGACTGAGGTAATAAGCAAACTGTGTGAATTTAATGAATTACCATTTACAGTAAAATCGTTATATAATGTGGTCATACTAGAATGAGTACTGTTATTGTTGTAAAATATTGGTGCAGTGCCTAATTATTAATATAATGTAATATTTAATTCAACAAGTTATAAAAAGATTGACAGATAATCAAATATGTTTGGGTCCAATTCTTCTTTCTTGCTATCTCAACAAGTAGTAAGCAAAGATGTTTGCCTATTCATTCTTAACTTAAAAAGCCCCAGATTGTAGATCTTAGGAAACGCAGGACATTTTACTCCTTAGGTATTCCCCAATGTTTTGTGTATGGATGGAATTTCTGCCTTCTTTTTAAATAAATTTTCCTTGAATACCTGGCCAGTTGAATTGATGGCCTGGTAGGAGCTGTACATTAGTTACAGCATTGATGGCATTCATAATATCTCCCAGAGTGTAGGTGTAGGGTCTATTAAATCTCCGTGCTGTGTTCTCCCATTAACTAGCCTTTCAGCTACGCAGGGACTATTTGACTATGGCTTGCGGTAAATAAGGAGATATTATATAACTTGACAAAATCAATTTATAACCATCACTTTCGATTTACGTATAGGTACTTAAACAGAATTATGTATGATTTCATGGTTTGGTTGGCATTTTATTGATTAAGTAATACAGTGAGTACAAAGTGCGAAGATTCAAAGCACATTCTACATTCTTAAAAGCTGAAATTATACTATGTTGGTTATAAACTCCATCTTTTCCAAATTCATTTAAGTTTACCCTGGCCATTATAAAACTGGACTGAATATGCCAGAGAATGGGTACCACATTCTATGTACCTACATTGTAACAACTATCAACCACTATGCAATCACTTGCCAAGCGTCGCGATTATGGCAAAGTCATGATGAGTACAATTAAAAAAAAGTCATCCTTTTTGTTAGGGACCCGAATTTCGTCCGAGGATTCTTGCCAACCCTCGCGTATTGACCGCTACCAGAAACCCTACCCTGTTAATTAACAGAAACGATGACTAGACCATTACTACTGAACTTTTCGACATGCAAACCCTCTGAACCGACCAAAATGTCACCGAACTCGATGAAGAAGAATCAGATTACGATGATGTATTATAGAACTACTTTGTAAATAAAAAAAAATATTATCTGAAGTTCCAAGAGAAGACACAATAATACTCAACTCAGTTTGCGCTTTATTTTCGGGTGGATGACCAGCAATCCCAAGGTGGTGTCTGGTTTAATATGCACAAGGGACCTGTCTATTAGAGCCAGCTAACGATACTGAAGGCAGAGTTATCTCTGTCAAATCAGATCATCTAGGAGATACCGGACCATTCTACGGATTAGTGTTGACGTTATAATTAACGTCTAAATCCGCTGCGGATCTAGCAAAAGCTAGATTGACCGGTTGACACGACAACGACAGCTTCTTAGGGTGGCTCAGCTACTGATGATGTGTAATTACATCTCGTCTTCAATAACAGTTTGATTCCGTCATCCTCGATGAAAAACGCCACAGACGTGGAGCGGAAGTGCATGCTGCTAGTGATAATAATGCACCTCATTAAAATGCACAAGTCAAAGTCACCCGAAGGGCTAAGCAAGCTAGGAGTTTACTTCGAGAAGGTAATACGCTGGGGAACCGTGATAACCTTGGTTCTCCAACGGATACCTTTTACATAGCTTGATGAATCTCCAAACTTAAGTAGCAGGGCAATAGGTATTCTTTATTGTAGGGTAAAGGGAGATATATTGGTGATATAAGTAATGTGGAGATATTTTTTTAAAACAGTATAACCACAAAGTTTCATGCAACCACATTCATGAGACAGCGCTAGCGGGTTGTTACAAGTGTGAGGAGGATAAATATCCTCATACTAGTAACACATTATGCATAGGGAACCGTATGGAGTTGTGTTTAAAAATATCACTAAATATCTTGTATCACCAATATATCTCCCTTTACTATACACAACATTTACAAACAATAAAAATAGGACAATTGATGTACACAGGCGAACCCACAATTGGGTTTTCTTACAGCAAACCTTAAAAAGCCTTTATATGCGTTAAAATAATATCGATTGTATAAATCGATACATACAACTACGATAGTGTACATAAGAAGTCATCTAGGCCCTGGTAGTCCTAATTTTCACACTTTTCATACTTTTATAAAAATGCATGTACAGTATCTAACAAACTGCAGGCTGTCTGAGTCCTATAGCTTGGATAACATGCGAGCATGCAAATATTCGATGCAAACACAGTGCCACCACCTACACCCAACAGCTATCCCCGGTAAGATATGCAGACCTTTTCTTTTAAATTGCAGACGAATATGAAGTCATTGGCGAAACCCAGTGGCAGATTATCGAGAGCAGCGGCGATGAACAAACCATCAACATACACGGCTTCAGATATTCCAAATTACGCGCTATTTTACTCCACACCGTGTGCATATTACTATGTGGATTACCATATTTTGCATTGGCTTATTACCCGTCATACAACCGATTCAAATACGTAAAATGCAGTCTGAAAACGGCTGAGGAAATTTGTAGTAAGTGTAGACAAATTATTTTTTTCTAAACGCTGATTTCAACGGACTGTAAGTGCTGGGTCCGAGCGAATACTGATGGTCACTTAAGTGGCATAATGTCGGATCAATGTTCGTTGTTTTTGTATTCACTCTACCACGCATCAGTCCATACTCGACTCGAAACTAACATTTTTATTTACAAAAACTTATGCCAATTAGTGTCTAATTTATTTAATTACTTTTTAGTTATCGACGCCGATGGAGTATGGTCCACAGAAAAAGTGCTTGAAATTGACCTGAACCTATCCAACCATAGAGATAACAAACTGCGATATTTTATCTTCAAACACAACCGTTTCATTTGGCTTAACGATCAAGGAATCTTTATTAATGTTCTTGCACTCAATGAGAAACTCACTATTCAGTTATTGATGGAAAACATATGCGGCATAAACAAACGACAGCAAAACGAATTGTAAGTGCAAAATAATTACATATTCACTAATCGAACTTGCGTAATCAGTATTCAAAAATTAAATAGATGTCTTGCCGAATTAAATAGTTATGTTTAATTTTTATTCATTAAACCGTGTTTGTAACATTCTTGTGATTTCCAGGATCAAACTTTATGGTATGAACTCTGTGGAGGTGAAAGTCAAGAGTTACTGGACGCTATTCAAAGACGAAGTCTTCAATCCTTTCTACCTTTTCCAAGTTTTCTCTATCATACTGTGGTCTTTGGATGAGTACTATCAGTATGCGACTTGCGTTTTCATGTTATCTGTTGCAAGTTGCATGTTGGCGTTATATCAAACTAAAAAGGTAAATGGTTTACATTTTTATTATACCTATTTACATTTGACGTATCTATCAGCAGAAATTTTAGAAAGGCATTTTAAATATACTTTTATTTGCTCGGATTCGCCACACCGGTTTCGTAACTTCAATCAAAACAATGTCTTTCATGTAAGTCTATTACAAATTACAAGTAATCGTCCAGCTACTAACTAAACACGGCCATAAAAGGATTACAAATGTGTGCTTATACCATAATTATTTCTTCCAAACAGATGAGTATCCGTCTGCATAAGTTGGCTGGTTCAACGAGTGCATTCACCGTTACCGTATTACGCCCTACCCGCATTGGTCGAGAGGAGTGCGTGGTGAACGCCTGCCGACTGGTACCTGGCGACGTTCTGGGGTTGCCCCCTGACGGTTGTGTCATGCCCTGCGACGCCATGCTGCTCACTGGAACCTGTATCGTGGATGAAAGCATGCTTACAGGTACGCATCTGATTGGACGTACCTATTTGTAGAATTTTGCTATGTGACTTCTACGCGATGTCGTGTTTCCATGCTTCGAACTGGCGTTTGAATGAATGATTTCTTTATTTGTTAGATTATGCATTGGTTGTTCTATGTTGTGTGTATGTACGCGTATGTTGACGAGTGTATGGGTTTGAATATTTAAGTGAAATGCTTAAACTATAAGCAACCTTAAAAATATAGTACACCGCTTTACTTGCACTGCCTTCCTTTCTTTATCTCTTTTTAAATATTAGAAGGATATTTTTTCCACACATTTCTCTATTGTCCACGATCACGTAGTGATCAAAGTTCTCATTTTATAACTAAGCAACGAGATAATGAGACAGCCTCCAATAAACTAATTCGTCTTTTTTACAACGCTAACTAAATATTCTTAGCCCAAGAGCGAGCGAAGTGAGCTCGGATTTGTAGGGCAATCTGATAGGACAGGCTAATAGGTTTGGTTTGAAGGCTAAGGCAGGAGTAGAGTGCCTTAACATTAATGGTTATTTTTTTATAACCACTACCCAGAAATTGGCTTATATAGGAGATAACTAGTGGCCAAGAAAAGATCATTCAAATCTTGTAAATTGACCCACAATTCTCGGTAATTTAGAAGGGAATGTAGATTTTGTAGAGGCGAATCATCGTCATTATCATCTCAGCCCCAAGATGTCCACTGTTGGACATAGGCCTCCCCCAAGCAACGCCACAACCATCGATCCTGTACGTCTCAGCGAGTAATGCTATTAAAAAGAAGTCTGTTTAAATAGGACCCTTTTTTAACTGATTTAGTTATTATTGGAAGGAACAAACGTCTTTCATTTCTGTTGCCGAGCTCCCGCGACAGCTAAATTAATACATACGGCAGACACGACCCAACTGGACCCGTTTCAATTTAAACCAACTACCAATATTGCTTGTTACAAATTACACACGCATTCCATCTATAGAACATACAAAATTGACATTTATTAAGGATTGATATTGGCGATCAAATTGTTTTGGTTTATGAATCGATGTGTAGCTCTATTGATACCTATTACAGTGTTTACTTATATGTAGCCACGTGTTAGGTGCGAGTTGTATACTATTATTGATTCACCCTATTATATTACAATTATCACATTACATAATCGATTCATGTAAACAACTCGTATAGTATGGTTTCATAATAATTTATCAGTAATGTCAATGCAACGACTACTGTAATATAAAGGGATAGATCTAGTTTTCATGAGTGAATGTCACAGATGTTAGTTGGCTGGAATTCTCGAAGGGTTATTTTAAAACTATCGTCAAGTATCCAATAGAGACGGACATTGAGAAATTAGGTCAGGACGGCTGGTTGTCATTAAAAAATTGATCGCGTGGAACGCAGCCATGGACGTTAATCGATTGATATGGTGTATGAATGTAATAATATTTGTGTTGTTTGCTTTCTTTATTAGTTTGGAAAACCATCCTCACCCAATATCTTTAAGCGTAACTGTACTTTTCAACCTTTTTACCGCTTACGTCTCAAACACTCGCGTTTGTTCCGCCAGGGTCGCTCATCCACGACCAAATACTCCACCTCTCGTAAGCTATTCTGTCACTTATGGAGATCGAAGAGCTAAACGAGATGGAATACCCAGTCGCAAATACACGACCCTGGCGTATCGAACACTCATCAGACTAATCAGACGTAAGCGGTGAAATGGTTAATGCTAGATGCAGCTTTGTAAAATATCAATGTTTATTTTAGGTGAAAGTGTGCCAGTAATGAAAGGACCACCATGCTCGTCTCTTGAAATATACTCAACTGACGGACACAAAAGACATACCCTCTTTGCTGGCACTCATGTTTTGCAAACCCGATTCTATGGCAACAACCAGGTACTTTTAAAACACATATACGAGCCTATAGGCCTGCTAATGTAATATATTAATTTATGTAATAAGAACTTACACTTAACAAGTTTGATAAGTAATAGTAGTTTACTGATAAAACAAATAGAAACATAACATTAAATTCTAATTATAACCTTTTTTGCAGGTCTTAGCGAAAGTAGTACGCACCGGTTTCTATACCGCTAAGGGAGAACTATTAAAGAGTATTCTGTTCCCGAAGCCCTTTGGGTTCCAATTCTACAGAGATGCCGTCAAGTTCGTCGTATTCATGTTCTGCATTGCCGCGATTGGCATGGCTTACTCCATTTGGCTTTATGTTGTTAGAGGCGTAAGTGAAATCATTATGTATTTAGTGAATAAATTACTTAACTGGAATCCAAACTGCCCATTAATTAAAATTTTAAGTATTATATTTGACTGAAATATTTCGATCTCATTATCTTCATCTTTAGTAAGCTCAAGTCAGTGAATTTACTACAGTCACTTATTCTTTTGACTCAAACATAAATTAATTAAAACCTTATAACCTGACAGAAAAGACTGAACTTTGTTTTTTTCGTAAAAGAAATTTTATCCATGGTCATAAATAATAAAAAGATTTTTTCAAATCATTTTAACAATGCTGATTAGTGATTACAGAGAGAATACAATGAGATTATTTCTTTTTATTATTAGTTGTTGTTTAAAATAAAATAATTTACAAAAATACCTAATTTCTCTCCGCAGAGTACTTTGAGCACAATAATCCTCCGTACCCTGGACATCATCACTATCGTGGTCCCCCCCGCGCTGCCCGCCGCCATGACAGCCGGCATAGTGTACAGTCAGAACCGTCTGAGCAAGAACAGGATCTTCTGCGTGTCTCCGCCGAGGATCATCATCTGCGGGAAGATACAAGTTATGTGCTTTGATAAGGTAAATATTGGGAAAAGAAAGTGTTAGTGATTATGTGAACGTAGTTACTTTTTATTTTGAAGCTTCAGCTAAATTACTGAGAGTTTTAACACACAGTAGATTGTTATTGAAGTTATAAATTGTAATTTAAGTAATTGAACAATTCTAATATTTGGCAGAGACTCAAGATTAACATAGACAAAGATACATTCCTATTTTATTATGCTTTTCCATAAATCAGCTATTATCTCAGCATATCATCTCAGAAGAGTTGTACATCCACTTTAATGTCACATGATCTACTACTACCCCTCAACACTGTCTTCACTGACTTCCTTCTCCCATCTCTCTTTCTCTTCATCATTCTTCTTTCTCGATCAATAACTTACATTTTACTTTCCAGACTGGTACCTTAACCGAAGACGGCTTGGACTTCCATTCAGTAATCCCGGCGCGCTCAGGCGAAAAGTTTGGCGAAAATGTAGTCGATGTGAGCGGCCTACCTACAACCAGCCCTCTCATCCAAGCGCTGGCGTCTTGCCATTCTCTCACTAGCATTGGAGGACAGCTGAAAGGAGATCCCTTGGACCTTAAGATGTTTGAATTCACGCAATGGGTGAGTGATTTTACTGGGTCTTATGCCTGCTTTTTCTATGTGACCTTTTCCTTGGTTTGCTGGGAGAAAACTTATTATATCATTCATGATAGATGGATAGAAATCACGATGTAGTATGTAAGTCTTTTTGTACCTACTATAAATTTTTACGTACTCATAATGTATGTGATACTAAAAGTTATGTATCACATACATTATGAGGACACACTACGAAGCCTAATTTTCTCAATGTGAAAGTAGGACTTGCACATGAAGTATAAGAAGGTTCTGTCGTATTTTTCTGGTTTTTCTTTTATACTATTCTTTTTGTTTTTCCTAAGCAAATGTGTGCTTTATAAACGTGTAATCGAACTCGATATCTGTATGTCTATACCTACCGAAAAAGTCGTAGAATTGTATTAAGATTTAGCAAACTCAACTTAATTGCATGAGTTGCATCATTGATTTACTTCTTTTGGTAATACTGGTTAAAGTTATTATAGAACATTATAACATTTATAAATAAAATCGCAATGATATAAGTCCCTTAAAATTTGAAATAACAATGCTGATGTAATTTTAGTTCCCATAACACATGACTAACGTCAATACTAGGAAATGATCCAGTTAGGTATTTTGCATTGATATGACGTTTATCAGATTCCTCGTAGTAAGCATCTGATAACATTGGACCAGTTACACTTGATGTTTATCTCAAGTGTCGCTGTCCTCGAAATCTGACACATATTTTTTATTTTCAATATTAACTTTGTCTAGTATTTTTATTATCAGAAAAAAAAAACATTTATTCTTATTGCATTAATTAATTAATTTAATACGAAAAATAGGGCATTTGAAGTTTGTCTATGTCATCGTAGATCCCAATCGAAAACACCGATTCGAAAAAGGATTGAGACTATTAATACAGTCGTTAGCTAGGTAGTCTATAAATTGTTTAGATTTAAATATCAATATACTTTTTTTGTAGGAGACAATACTTAAAAATGAACAAAAAGAAGTGCTAGTATATCAATATTATATCGAGTATGATGCATTAACAAGTTTGGTTTTGAACCAAACTGCCTCCAAGGATACATTTGGACATAACATCACATATAATTAACTTTTTATGTACAGTTTGTTAGAGCTCAATAACATTGATATTATTATTCAATGATTTAAACCACACGGTTTAAAATGGTGCTCAGCAATGTTGAAATTTAGGGTGAGCTGAATGGGTGGGTACCTATAATATCCATTAAAACCGAGACCCCTTCGTGCTACAGAAAGCACGTTCGACCGTCGAATATCGGTCACACCTGTCATCTTGCCCACTGACTGGGTTGTGGGGACTGAATATGCAGTCTCAAGGGCGTGCGACGTGCATGCACCTGGCTTAGGACTTTTTTTACAGACGCTGCCGTTATGATGATATTTTTATGGCCTTGAAGTGTGCAGTGAAAATTAAATTCAAAAGGGGTGGCAACTTCGAGAAGGTGTATTCGCTTGACTTGTCTTAAGGATCTATACGACCATGGCATTCTCCCTCAAGACCACACCATCTTATCGCCTCTGCTACAGGTGGTAAAGTAAACCTCCTAAACAAAACAAGATGTGCAATCACAAAATCAAGAATACGGTCAGGAACTGGATTGAGGGGGGAGGGCCCCCCTCAATTCAGTAGGAGATATGTATTACGCACACCGAAAAAGATTTTGGGCCCATTTTGATCTGGTTGAGTTTTTCGCAGATACTCGAAGAGCCTGGACCAGAAAACACCCGGTACGATAACCTGACACCAGTGATCGTAAAGCCCGTCACCGCTGCCAATGATGCTTCACAGAACTTTGATGACTTCGATCCCTTCACCATGGAGATTCCCTATGAGGTAATTATATTAATTTCTTAATTATAAAAGCGTAACCAAAATCAAAATAAATAATGGTCGTTCAATACGTATTTAAAATAATAAATAAGCAACTTTGGGTTTTACTTGACTAGTTAAATCTCGGTGAAAACCCGAAAAGAACATTTGGATAAAATATTAAACATTCTGATATTCTGGGAAAGATAAAGTAAGAGTTTATTAACTTGATTTTGTTTAATAAAACTTATGCACAAGTACATGTCCTTTTCATTGAATAGACACGAAATCGGTTTTGGTCTGACTAATTTTCGATAAGTTAGTCAGCCCAAAATCCGTTTTACACGAAAAACCAGTTTGCGGCGCCAGTCACATGACCGAAAATAGAACAAAATGGCGAAATATTGTCCACTAAAAGCTATAAAGCTATTCGGATGTGAAAACAATGACTTAGTTACTATGTTCATAAAAAGAAAACTTGTTTCTAGATCGGTCTATTGCGTCGGTTCCACTTCTCGTCGGCGCAGCAGTCAATGGGTGTTATAACTAATGTACTTGGACAGCCACAGATGGTTTACTTCGTGAAAGGTGCTCCCGAAAAGGTAAAAAATCCTATGGCACTGTGACAACACAGCAAGCTTGACTATTTTGACTTTTATATCATTTTAAATGGTTTTTTATTTCTAGGTTGCTCTAATGTGCAAACCAGAGACGCTTCCAGAAAACTTCAGTTCTGTTCTCAACGAGTATACATCTAACGGTTTCCGAGTCATCGGTTTTGCAACCAAGAAACTTGATCGCAAAATGAAATGGGTTGACGCACAGAGGGTCAAGCGAGACACTCTCGAGTGCGACATGGAGTTCCTAGGCTTTCTAGTCATGCAAAATAGCCTGAAACCAGAGACGACCCAAGTGATAAGAGAGCTTCATGAGGCTTCAATGAGACTGATTATGGTCACAGGTTTGTATTATTTCGATCCGTTGGTACTTCTTCCTGCCCTTATGCCGTATTACTTAGGGTCGGCGCAACATGTTTTTTTCTTCCATTATTCCATTCCATAACATCACTAACACCCTTTTCTTTCATATCTGTCCTCACACAGTCCGTCTTTTCTTTGGCCTCCCTCTTCCTCTCCATCCGTCTATATGTGAACTCATAACTCTTTTAGAAACATGTGTTTCATACTTCCTCTTCACATGACCATAAAAAGACAAACGTTGGTACTAAAACCATTTAAAGGAATGTCACTCCCTAAATTTCCGTTTGCTTTACTAAAATATGGTATGAGAAACTAAAGCTCTGCAACATTTTCGCAGTAACAATTCTAGACCCTGAAAATACATACTGCGTTTGAATAATTTAAACATAAATTTTGTTTATGCAGGGGATAACATAATGACTGCTATGTCGGTGGCGCGTGGCTGCCTAATGGTGCAACCACACCAGAAACTTGTACTCATCAGTACGGGACAACCGCAGTCAACTGATTCGCGGCCGCCTCTGAAGATGGAAGTAAGTTTCTCAAAAATTTTTATTCTTGATGTTAGCCGTGATCGTCATGATAGTAATTTATTAACTAACTGTAACTATATTTCAGGTGGTTGGTGAAGGCGGGCCGCCGAAACTACCGATAGATACTTATGTGTTGGCACTGGAGGGTAAAACTTGGGCGGTGATTCGTACTCATTATCCAGAACTGATGCCAGTAGTACTGAGTCGAGGTAAGAAACAGTTGAAGTCATCCTTATAAAATTCTAGCTTTAGCCCGCAGCTTCGCCCGCGTACATAAAATATAGCCTATGTCACTCAGGAATACAGCAGCTTTCTATTGGTAAAAAAATTTTAGCTATCGGGCCAGTACTTCCACAGATTACCTCATACAAACAAAAAAACAAACTTTACCTCTTTATTATATTAGTGTAAATTGCAGTTATTGACGAAGAAGATTGATGTTTTTTATACTGTGTTCTTTGTCTTTTAGGCATGGTGTTTGGTCGTTTCGGTCCTGATCAAAAGACCCAGTTAGTGACTGCGTTGCAAGGAGAAGATCTTGTGGTGGGTATGTGCGGCGACGGAGCGAACGACTGCGGCGCTCTGAAAGCGGCTCATGTTGGCATATCACTTTCTGAAGCTGATGCATCAGGTATGAATGATCTACACATCCTTAAGGATGTAAATGTTGATGATGTGTCCCAGACTCCCAGTGTCAGTTCCAGCTTAAAGCCCATGCCTCACTGGGACGCCATATCTGGTTCGCGTAGTCAAGAACGAGCATGCAGTTCTGTATTATTTTCTTTAGGTTATGTGGTCAATTAAAGGGACTTTAGGGTCTCTATTAGGTTGTATGCCAAAGGTTCACAGACTAATGACCGAGTCGATAGTGCGTTGTGCTGCAAGCGTGCCCTAAAGCTATAATAAGCTAAACTATCAGCAAAATTAATGGGGCTTCCTAGAGTCAATACCTACCAGGGGCTGCGGGATTCTTCGTAATAATCACTGCAGCCCTGGAACGAAAACTGAAGGAATACGGTTAGGTCCTGGTTAGTGACACTCTCTCTTGCTCCACCACTACAGAGCGGAAGAAATTATTTGACGAATTTCCCATCTCCAACAAAAAAATTGGTATTGATAATTGACGTGTTATTTTTCTTTGACTTTCAGTGGCGGCTCCGTTTACATCTCAAGAGCAGAACATCAAATGCGTGAAGCTGCTTGCTCTGGAAGGACGTTGCGCTCTAAGCACCTCTTTCGCTATCTTCAAATACATGGCGCTTTATTCGCTCATTCAGTTCTTCTCCATCCTTATTCTATATAATGTGAGTATAATTTTTATTAATTTAAAATATTTAGCGTCAGAAGCGTGATTCAGGACTTTTCAATAAAGGTTGTCTTTCTAAATAGAACATGAAATTAAAAGGAAACTCCTGCAAGGATAGAGATTTTGGTTATAGGAGAAGTCAGATCGTTTTTATTTGTTGAAAAATATAGCCTAAACTTTTATCACTTACATTTTGTGTTACCAATCAGTAACTTGACTGATATACTTAGATTGTTGATGGCAAAGAAATGCTACATTTGATCAAAGAAAAATCCTATGTTTAGTCAGTCGTAGGGTTGTTGCGTGAAACGTCCATCATTGGAGCGAAATGCCTCCTTAGCCTGCCTGCACTCACTATGGTTTACAGGTTTACCCATAGTTTTGTGGTGTAGATCTCTGGTGCGTTTTCTTACCAGATTACGTAGGTATCCGAATGAGCCTGGCAGGGTTGAAACCTACTTGGGCCCAGAGTTGAACGAAAGAGAACCCCGGGACACTGGGATTAAGGCAAAGAAGTAATAGGAGCGGGTTTTAGTTAGTAGAAGTTCTCTCGGCCCGCTTAGAGCAGGAGATGATAGGGAACCTTAAAAAAAATCTAAAGGAGAGTGGCAAAAGGTCCCTATCGTTGCCATACTTGACCCCTTTTAGGCGATTTCGTCTGCTGCATCGTTGTATCGGGAAAAGTTAGCAAGTTATTCGTAACATGGGCTATTTCTGTTGATCAGTTCTACTCGATCCTGGGCAACAACCAGTTCCTGTACATCGACCTGGTGCTGACGACGCTGCTGGCGCTGTCGCTGGGCCGCGCGGCGCCGGGCCCGCTGCTGACGCGCGCGTCGCCGCCCGTGTCGCTCGTGGCGCTCTCCAGTCTCCTACCGCTCGTCATGCAAGTTGCTCTGGTACTCTTCATGCAGATCGCTGCCATCTACTTGTTGTATGCTCAGCCCTGGTGAGTTCTAATGTTTTGACTTTAAATACGAACTAAATGTTAACTTCGGCAATTATGTACATATTGAAATTGCTGTCAATTTTACATTCCATTACATCCTGCAACTACTACCAGCTATCTCTAAGGTTTTGGAAAGACTTATTAACTGTAGACTTGTTAAGTATCTCGAAAGCAACAAATTGATTTCTTCCGGACAATTCGGTTTCCGTTCTGGAAAGTCGGCAGAAGATGCGGTGCACAAACTTACTGACCATATTGTTCGAACTCTAGATAATGGTAACAAGGCACTAGCCACTTTTCTTGACTTCAGTAAGGCATTTGACACAGTATCAGTTCCGCGTCTTCTAGCCTAGTTGGAATGCTTGGGTGTAAGTGGTTTGCAGCTTAAACTGCTTTGCGACTACCTAAGTAATCGCAAACAGTGTTTGAAAGTAGACACCTTTATAAGTACTGATCAATCTGTCTCATTCGGTGTCCCGCAAGGCTCAGTGCTAGGTCCAACACTCTTTTTAGTGTATCTTAATGACCTATGCGGGATGAAGCTGGAGCAGGGTGTCGTCATTTCTTATGCTGACGACACTGTGTTGCTGTTTTCCGCTGACACTTGGGAAAATACTTTTATGCTGGCTCAAAATGGCTTCAATAAAGTCTCCATCTGGCTCAAACAAAATGTCCTCACTCTAAATCCTGAAAAAACTTTATACATGCCATTTTATTTAAGAAATTCGAATGCACCTCCCCCTGAACTTACCTAAATCTCATTCCAACCATGTTCCCTTTTTGAATGACACTACCTGGTAATTGCTCTTGTTTAATTAGAAAATCTGAAGCGAAATATTTAGGTGTCATACTCGATTCCTCACATAACTTCAGTGCACACATTACTTTGCTTCAATCCAGACTTAGAAAGTTGATTTATATTTTCAAGAACTTGCGCCACGTAGCAGGCATTCGAATAATAAAAAAAGTTTATAGGGCACTTTGTGAATCACTCTTAACTTACTGCATCTCAAGCTGGGGTGGAGCTTCCAAAACTACGCTACTTCTTCTTGAAATAGCACAACGAGCGATTCTAAAGGTTAGCTCCTTCCGACCCATTGATTACCCTACACATCTTCTATATCAGTCCTGGAGCTTACTCACTGTTCGTCAATTGTACCTACATATTGACTACGATCCTCAAACAACACTCTGTCACTCCCTTGGACAGAAATAATTTACTTAAACGTCGTCGTAATGCTGTAATACCCCGATCCCGTCAATTCAAACATTCATTTACACATAGGTTTTTCTGTTTCACTGGTCCTTTCCTCTACAATAAACTAAACACAACACTCAATATCTACACACTAAGTAAACAAGAATGCAATACAAAACTAATCGATTTCCTACTCACATGTGATTACCAAACAACTGAAGACCTCCTTAAAACATTGAGGTGAAATTACTCCACAACACAAGAAACACATGCACACAACACATGAAACACATGCACACAACACACGAAACACATGCACATAACACACAATATACATTGTAAATTAATTATTATTGTTGTTGTGTTATTTGTTAATCATTTAAAACGAACACGCAAATGCTGTTATATTGCTAAGTTTTTTCTAGAAAGAGAACTGCGTCCTGAAATACAGGCTCTGCCTAGCTCAGGCGCAGTTGCACATCTTTATTTCTTATGCATTTGTATAATGTCACCTTAAACTCTTTGTTCAAATTTGTACAATTATTATGGAAATAAATAAATTATTATTATTACACTGGAAGTCGACTCCAAAACTATTGGCCAAACAGCTAGACATATTAGAATTATTATAGCTTATTCGCGTTAAGAAAATAGTCATCAGTGGTACTGCAAAGTAAAAGTCTATTCATACCTACTGAAGTTTAATATTTTCACATTTAATTAGAGCTCAACTTTTTTTTTTTCATTTTAAAATTCACAAAATTGGTGTCCATCCTTATGTTAAATCAATCAATCATGTTATGTAAAATCTAATTTACTATGATCTAATCGGTGAAGTGGCGTGACTAAGTGCCAATGATAACTGATAAGTCACTATTTTCCTAACGCGAATACACTTGCATAGATTCCACTTACTCAGTTACGCACATTAGCGGTTATGTATAGACAAGTGCGTCAATAATTCTGCAAAGTCATCGAATTCTTTTTTCCGCCATTTTAACTCTTCTCGCATGTCTTTAATTATATCTCGTATGTTCAATCTAGCAGTCAATCTAGAAGTCTATCAATCTCAATATTTATGCTTATATTTCAGGTTCAAAGCTGTTGAAGGTGGTCCAGACGTGGAACAAGTGCAATGCTGGGAGAACACAGTCCTTTTCATTGTTACAGCATACCAGTACTTAATCATGGCTTGTGTCTATGCTAAAGGCTGGCCTTTCCGACAACGCTTCTGTACCAACTGTGAGTACAATCATTGGTTACAAATATGACAATGCCACATTTGGCATATTTTTTATCACAAAATATACTTTATTTCAAAGTGGAAGGATATATTTTGTATTGGTGACATTGACTGGCTTAAGTCCAGCAATAGGTAGACAACGATAAGTTAAGTCAATGAAACAATGCTAAAAATTGGCCAAATATACAAAGTGTAAGCCTCCTTAGCATCTCCACTACTTTGAGCTCTTAGCTTAATTACAAAACACTCGCTTATACGCCATTTCTTTTCTCAGATTCCATGGTACTAACACTAGTGACACAAGTCATCTTCGTGACCTTACTCCTGCTGTGCCCGTGGAAGTGGCTCGCTGACTACATGGAGATCGAAGCCATGGACTCCGATAACTTTGAACAAACCAAGTTCCGTATCTATCTGCTGCTGATACCCGCCATTCATCTCATTTTGGCTATTGCGATTGAGGTGAGCATTTGTTGTCTATTTTAAATTATTGATACACTCGTTTTCTAGATGGATCAAAATGTCTTGAATACTTGAATTGTGCACTTATACAAACAAGTCTTAAACTGACACATTCAAAACTCATGTTTCGTTAAGTCGTAGTAAAATACTAGTAGGGATATAAACCGTACTTGCGGAATCGTCTGATAGGCGTGGTTATACCTCTACAGTATAGGTCTGGAGAGCTATGGAGGCCTTCATAAAGACTGATGAGAAGTTTGATCAATTTTAAAATACATACTTATACTCTTTTTAAAATTGTATCTGTATATTGTGAATTGGTTGTGTACAGGCGACTCTATCGGACCCGGAGAAGTTCTCCCGACTGACGCGGCTGCTGCGGCGGCGCTGCGACGACAAGGCGCGCGCCGGCGACGCCGCCAGCCCGCTGTGGCCGCACGACAACGACCACGTGCAGCTCTGCTAACTCACGACCACACACTGAGATAGATGAGAAATTTTCATGTATGCCAACCGGTATGGGGTAAAAAGCAAATGGATACTCCAAGTCACACGGACATTTATGTAAACACTTACCAAAAACTATCCTGTTTTACTCACGATAACTTGTGTAAGCCGTTTGGCAGCATCTAAAAAATAAGTTGGTGAGTTTTTAAAACTTAAATTCACAAACTTAAATATTTATGTGCATTACCATTCACTCTAATTAGCTTTGGACATTTTACAATCTTCAAAACGCGATATTTATTTTGAGAATCTGTATTCAAATGTAGTTATTGGAATGCAGCTGTGTGAATGCAATCCATTTGCTCTTTACTCCATGCCACCAGGGACTGTCCCGCTCTATAGTTACCTTTTTACTCCGTAGTGATAAGAGTAAGAGGCACTGACGAACAATCAGATCAGGCCTCGTTTATGTTACTATGTAAATTTAAAATATTTATTTTTATCGGTCGGCGAATAATCTTACCTGGGGATAAGTTGGCTGTTACTTAATTTTTAAGTCCGAATCTAGTAAAATTATACTACTGCCGTTCAGTACTGAACGCAGGCGCTTTTACAGCGGCATTGTGCTATCAGGGGTTTACTTGACTTGCACGCGTTCGAAGTATGCGCATTTTTACAAAATAAATCTATCATTTTCATACGCCCTATACTTAGTGGTCGCCATCCATTCGGAGATTCCATTTTGCCCAAAGAAGCATTTCGTCTATACAAAAGCCGGACGCATGTAAGTTGTAGTTTATCCCTATTCGTTTCGTCAGGTCATCTTGTTCCCCGAGGGCTTAACTTAAAACTTCCATGTTAATAAACAACATGTAAAAATTGTGTGTTCGCATTCAACATGCTAACATATTTTAACGAGGCAATGGCGCATCGTTTTGAGTTTTATCCTAACAAACCATTGAGTCGAGTTGAAATTCATACATACGTCATGTTGCCCGCATGGATGTGTTTTAAACCCATAGAGTTGCCAAGATTGACGTGACATCTGCTGTGATAAAGGAATTCTCGGATACTTCCAGCGCTGAATATCATACACGTATCACCGTAGCATTTCTGTACTATTTTATTTTTAAAGTGGTTATAAATGTAATCAGGGAACTGATTACATTGCTTTATACTTTTAGATAAACTTAAAATCTTGATACCTTTAAAAATCAATTGATCAACCACCCAATTCAATGCTCTTTGAGTCTGTCAAGTATATGATTACCCGTCAACATATCATTGGAATAGGGAAGTATCTGAAGATGAACATCTTCAAGCTGTAAAGCATCCACTGTCTGGTTCTGCTTCGGAATTCCGGCCCCCACTAGAACGGTGATTCGTATGACAGCAATATAATTTTGCGCAATGATTCACAGGTGTGTTTCAAACACACTCATCTTTACGCTTTAGTTGCTATTTATTTTATAAACTTTTTAGTTCAATTAAGCAATGCCCGAAATCAAGTATAATTAATTAAATAGCGCAAATTATAATAAGATATTAATAACTCGGCATATAACAGGAATTTTATTGTATAATATTTCTGGTAAAGTTATGCGGAGTGGGAGAAGGTACTACAGAGGGTGTAGATCAATGTGATTGTCAAACACTCGAATAACTTCACGTTCCGCCTAAATGTCATGCCCCATACCCAGTGGAGGATGAAAATGATCTTTAACACAGAGGTAAGGCAAATAACGAACTTATCTTGGATCTCAAAAATCCTCCCCTTAACATATAATTTGTAAGTAACATTAGGTCATCGTCGAATTTACTAATATTTGTATTCAAAAAATGGGTCAAGGCGGAGTCTGGGTCTAATCAATATTTTTTTATGCCAATTACTCGTTATAAACGTTTTAAAGTACTTATGCAATAACTAGGGGTGCCAAATAACGCTTGACAGACTCTTTCCATGCCCTTCTGATATGTCACCTGCTGTCTACTAAATAGTAACCTGCAACAGTACAAAACTTGTTAGCCGGTTGGAACACAATTAAATCAGAAACTGTAGCACAAGCGCTCAGTTCACATAATAACATTTCCATTATCATTGCATACACCTAAACCATAGTCTTGTCATTATTTCTTTATAATAGTGGAAGTTGTCACAAAAAAATATATTTAGAAATCAAGTTTGTGTAACTTATTTTTTTATTCATAGTAATATTTTACAGAAATAAATTTATTAGCTAATGGTCCTTTGGTCCCTTTTAAAGAAATTAGGAATATAAGTTGAATCCTACTTATTTTATTACTGTAAATATAAATAAAAATATGAATTGAAATTACGTGTTTGAGTATTCGCGATTAGGTTAAGATTGATTTGTGATTTTGCATTTCGCCCGTACTTCACATGCAATACCTACTTAAAACAATTTGCTCAGTTTTTATTTTATTTAGTTAACTTAAATCTCAATCATTGTTAAGTTGTAGAATGTTACTTAAATCTGATTACAATGATACTAACATTGTTATCGGAAAGGTATTCTAAATAAAACAATGGTAACAGTTTTTTGCTGTATTGTATTATTATCGTAAAATACATTAAAAACGTGCACAAAGAGTGACAAAAATTGTAATGGAGGTGACTTACGTACTACTTCGATTTACCGTGCTACTTAAATTATTTTACAAATTGTTATCATTATTAATAACGATTTTATAACTTTATTTATTTTTACCTCATAAGATCTTTGAACGTATAATCTTAAGTATTTGTGCGTATACCGTTATGGGATACAATTTTTTGTAATAACTTAATCCAATGTAATTTCGATTATTTGACGCCCACGCTTTACGTCGATCGTAGGGTTCCATTTCATTCACCGTCAGAGACGTATCACTCGTATTCTTCAATTGATGTACTACGGAGCTTCGTCTCCTTTGATATACGTATTATATTAAACTTCAATTTTATTGTGTTAAACAATGGTATTGTCAAATAGAATAAGTTATAATCCAGTGAGTGAGCAGCATTCCGATTTGTGTATTTTAAAACCAAAGGAATAACCTAAACTGTCTAAATGTCGTCTCAATGTACTATGCAATTACATTATATTCCTTTATATTAATATTTCGTAACAATACGATGCAACTTTTAATATAAATGTACGTTTATATAGGTTAATCATGATTATACTTGTCATCTCGTCAGCGATACTACAAGTCATACGCTGTGCGCTGCACTAGAAGTATTAAATTAATATTAAATAAATAGCTCATAGAAGTAGATCCTTTTTAAAATGGGTTTTAAAAGGTATTATAATGCCAAAGTTGCTAAGATTCCTTGGAAAACAGCTGAATTTATGGCATTGTAGTTTTAAAATCTTATTGGATGAGTAGAATTTTCAATTTTTATGTGTCTATGTTATAATATGTAATCATACCGTAAGTAGATAGGTAAGTGAAAACATCTGTAAATTTCTTTTTACAAATATTGCGATAAAAATACAATCAGCATGTTTAATATCTGATATTTGGTAACGATGCAAGAGTATTATGATTCATTCATTCGGTAATAACCGCTAATGAGTGAAGTGCGTGAGTAATAGATTGCCAGTCAATTTGTGAATGCAATATAGTAATATTTATGTTTGATTAGTCAGAAATTTCATTCCTAATTGTTTAGTACTTAGACGTTTGGTGCTGCGAATGATTTAGTACCCTTGGTTCATAGATATCAAATTGTAAAATTTTGTATGGAATACATACTCGGATCACACGAAATGTTTCGAAAACTTTATTTTTTTGTAAACTTGTTATTTATTGAACTGCATTATTGTGTTCGTTTTTTTAGACTTTACTGTATGTATGTTTATATTTCTCGAATTTTGGAACTTGTTGACTGTTTTTGTGTCCAATTGTCACAATAATGTAGTTTGATACAAATTGTACTAATTTCGACATTAGAATGGATGTATGTATGACCAAAAATAATGAAATAAATATTAAACGAAATTTATTTTTGTTTCATTTCTTCTACCCATGCCTATAAAAGTATCTGAATGAATAGTCCACATTGTTGAAGTTTAGGGCAAGTAAGTGGGATACGATGGAGGTGGTGAGTACTCGGGCGGTTGTTGTACGTTCTTAGTACGCACCACTATGGGCCGAGCGCTGCGGGGCACGGGCGGTTGCTTCCACCTGTAACCAATAAAATACTAGTCAACGATAATTAAGCCCGTCTTCTTTCATCGTAAGCACGTGAAAACAATTATAGGTACTATTGTCCTGTATCTTGAGCTGAGCATCTTGAGGACCAAAACTGCTTGGGATTGACCTGCTCCAGTACTCAATATAAATTGTTGTCTTATTATTTTTTAAATCGCCATTTTTATTATTCTCAAAAGTCGAGATGATGCGAAGAATACGCTCAGTTGATAACTTTGCGGAAATTGGCTCCCATCTGACGAAATTTACTAAAGTAGGTATGGGTACCCTTTGGGAACAAAGGTGCCAGTGAATCTCTATTATCGCCAATACTCCGTCTATAGATCCAAGAGACTACTGCCTGCTAGCTAGGTTTAATATTCTATTTACATATGGAAAAGAAACACTGACCAGGGTACGAGGCTCAAATCGTGTGGAGGTTTCGGTTTAGCGAGTCTTTCCGCTCGTTCTTGACGCAGAACATCCCCGTCTCTCGCAGCCGCGCACCACGCTCGCAACGTGAAGTAGTATAGCAGCTCCACACCAGACAGTAGCGAGAAACCCAGGAACAGTCCCGCGATGCCACCGAATGATACTGAAAATATTCATGATAAAATTTTTACAGATCTGTTTTAAATTCTTATTTCTGTAATTACATAGCACTATTGCTTGGAGGTTGTTGATAAAATAACTCTTTCCGAAATCAGCCTAAGAATGAGTGACTATTTTAACATACTGAGTTTCTTCCGTGCCTCAAAGAGCACGCTAAATCGTTGATCTTTTTTAGACCTTTGACGGTTCTTTACGGATAGTCAGAACCCAGGAAACCTGACACTAGTCATGCCAATGACTATCATGTTACCCAATTACTGGGTTGTTGAGGTAAAGTAGCCAGTTGCTCCATGTAAAACACTGGTATAAAGCTGCAGCCGGTTAGGCTCGAAGCCAACTCCAACGTAGTTGGAAAAAGGCTATGCAGAAGTATGACACGGCTGTATAAGGATAGTGTATACTGGAGGAAAACGGCCCCTTAAATAGATTTTTATGAGTTGATACGAGCAGTTATTTATTTCTACTGTGTCTTGCCTTAACAGTATATTGTTCCGACGTATCAATAAAATAATACAAATTATAACAATTGATGTGGCTTTCAAAAGGCTGCCCAACTGAAATGGGACTGGGCTAGTCATGTCTGCCGCATGCCATACAAACTGTGGGCCAAAGCAGCACAGGGTTGGTGCCCTGAAACAGTATGACGGGGTGGCGGCAAACCACGAAGGAGATGGCGGGACGAATTGGACAGATTCCGCCAGAACTGGCAAGAGGAAGCGCGGGCTCGCGAAAAGTGGAGGGAGGCCTTTGCCCAGGAGTGGGACAGAACAGGCTCATAAATAAATAACAATTTGCCTACTTCAAACATTTCGATTTTAATCTGATTGTGGGGCGAGTGGAACAGAAATTACCTACAGAAATTCTATGATGGATGCCAACATACTGATAAGTTCACGAAATTCGGAAGCCAGAGTCCCCCGGAAATATAACCCTGAATACAAAAACGGTTTTATATGAAAGCGATCAAATATATCAAATGATATGCTCTAAAATCTAAGAACAGGAAAAGTCATCTATATTCCATTTATTTATTTGGGTTAAACATTAAAACAGTGCAAGAAAACCACAAAAGTACTTAGGAAAGTCCATGATTACAAATACAGCTAATAGGAAAACGTTCACAATTATTCAGCTCTAGGAATACGTTAGTTTGACTCACCGAGCAAGTCGACCCAACCGAAGAGCACCTCACGTTTGTAGCGGACCATCGGCCAGGATACGAATTCGGTTTCCAATAGCGTGTTCTCGCTACTTCGGGTGGAACTGAAAGTAACAGTTTATTTTTTAAATGAAATATTAAAAACCTACGTTATGAAAGAAATTACACTAATATTAAAAAGGTGAAAGTTTAAATTCATAATATGTGAAGGATATTCATATGTTATGTTCTCCCCAAGAAGCGAGTGACGGCCCTAAGTCGAGGTCCGTATCTACACTACAGAGGGTGCCCTTAGCATGCAGTAACTTCGTTTTTAAATTTTGTAAGTCCTGGCTACATAGAGGCTTTAACTTTATTAGGAACGCCGCAGGGTAGTTCGCTTAAGCAGACGACAACCTCATAGGTTGACCTGGGAGTTACCACTTTGAGATTGAATTAGTGAGACAGAGATGAAAATACTAACTTTCGTATATCATTCATTATCCTTGAATAGAGGGGATAACAGGATTTTTATTGAAAACTGCATAATTATCTGTTAGACGTCCGTGGTAATATAATTTGAGAAAGTGCTTTTATTGAGTGTTTCTTTCTTCCAGTCCATAAGTTCTTACTTATGGACTGGAAGAAAGAAACACCCCACCTACTTACACCCCAGAGCCATGAATTAACCTTTGTTTTATTTTACAATGCTTTCTCTTCCAGTATCCTGCACAGTTCATAAAATTATGCCGCTAATGCGTCACACAGCCCTTTTGGTACATTACAATGACGTTGTAAGGAGGTTAGTAATACCTACGCAAATTAGTTTCGCGTCACCTACCTACTACGCCCAGAACAATAGTACTGATTAACAATGGGTTAAGTAAAATGACGTAACGGCAGAACTTACTCAACGTCAGAGAGTTTTTCCACTTCGTACACTGTGTGAGAGCATCCTAGTTCGCAGGTGCAACGCGAAACGTCTGTTATAGCGGCCGCGTGTTTAGCTATGCAGCCTAGCTCCCTTATTGTGCATTGCTTATAGCCTTCTGAAAAGCAATCAGTTGAACTATTAAAATATCAGAAAAGTTTACAGAATGTTCATTTTACCTAGAGTAGACGGCCTTAAATCTAGAACAGCGAGTTTTAGCAGACAATAACGGAAGTTCGAAGCCTTGTAGATTTTTATATCTGCCACTCATAGGTTTAAGACTCGTGATAAAGCTTGATATGTACCATATTTAAGTCCGAATACTTTGAAAGTTAATATTAACATACTTAAAGGTGGATAAAAATGCGGCACACATTTGCAGAACGCCCGACTCCGTTGCATACGGCACTGCCTCATGCAAGCCGAATAAGTGTAAATATTAGAAGTCTCCAAGTGAAGTTCATCAGCGAACACACATCGCCGTTGACGAATGGACAGTTGACGAGCGTCTTCGGTAGTGTATGTGTGTTTTACGGAGAAGGATACTTTCTCTACACGGCGGTCCCAAGAGTGCTGAGCGCTTTGTTCTAACCCGGCCATTTCTTCTGTAGAGTGAATAAATATCTGCAAGAAACGAATAGCCTTTAGATGGAACCGATGACTCATCGGGTATGACGACGCAATAGGTACCGCGTTAGAGAGTAGATAAAGCTGAGATAAGAATATAATATTGTAGAGACCAAAATAAAGTATGGCCAGGTAAGCAGAGAGATACTCATTTTAGATAATGGTATAGCAATGATTGAAAGGACTTTATAAGGATAATGGAAGTTAGCACAAAGAATAGCAGAGCACAGAGAGAAAGTGATACGCGAGTCTATAAATAATAAAATAAAAAATTATAAGGAAAGAATTGTACGCACGTCAAATGTAGTATTTTTACGATCAGAGTTAAACATGAAGGACCATTTAGCGTCGGTCTCGTGGATAAATGCTTCATTGAATTGTTCAGCTTGAGTCTGCGATTGCCTGAAACATTAACACGCACACACACAGGCAGATTTAGGTTTACAGACTGCTGACTGTCCACGGACGCGTAGCTTCATGGACGACTAGACTATTCGTCATTATAAGCTTGGTGTACGCCTGCGTGAAGTTTGCATACAAAACAATGAAAGTCTGTCGACGAAGCGGCAGGGTAGTGCCGTCGTAGTGTCGTTGCTTCAGGCAGGCTTACAATACAACAAGAGGATTATGACGAATACGCGTCCGTGAAAAGTGGGCCTAAGATTCTCTAAAAAAATTTAAATGTAAGAAAACACTCGTGACTCCAGGCAAACATCATAGGTTCACAAACAGTAGGTTTAAAATACCTTGTTTTTTCTTGCATTTCACATAAGGTGAAATAAGGATTCGCTGAAACATGTAAAGTTAAATTATTCATACCATGGCCAAACTTTTTCAGCATGTTTTGAGTTAAAAGCGTAACAGAATCCCATTTCGGTGAATACGGGCATTAGCACATCGCAACATTCCTCGGAATCTCCCTTCCATTCACAGTCGTAAAATAATGACTCACAGTGACGGACTATCTGGGAACAAAAAACATAATAATAATCTATAAATATTACCAACAAAGAGCTCAGGTATTGAAATCTATACTAGCTAAGTATTTGTTTTATTTGTAAAAATAGACATAGCATAATTTGAAACAAACTCACTAGCCCATATACACGCCCATGTACATGTAATTCTCTTGTGTCTAAAGTATTTTGTTGAATGAGAAGCAACCTCCGCTTTGATGGTACCTAGCTGAAGGTAATCGTTAAAGTTACCAACTGCACCAGCCGTGGCATATCAACCGCCCAGCATTTATTTCAAGGTATTGACAATAATTTTGCTTTAAATGTTTAGAAAGATATAAAAATGTCCTTACTTCAAATACAGCTTCTTTGGGATTTTTAGCTGGTTTAGGCCCGTCTTCGTCGTTCTTTCCCACAAGCGCAGGATCCGATAGAAATTCCGAGGCGCGTTCTTCTATGGACCGATAGTTGAGAGTAGCTAACCAGTGCAACATCTCAGCAGCTTTGTCTGGTGGCTCTGAACCCCAAATACTGGAAAGATACAATAGTAGGTAAAGTAGATACTTAATAATAATTGCGGCAAATTCTCATCTCAAAAACCATTTCAGGAACTTCGCCTGCGTAAAAGTTAAAAATTATGTCCGATATTCTTATATAGATCATGTACACTTTTTCTTAAATTTCTTTTAGATATAGCGTTTGAAACAGTATAAGCAGTTTTTTTATTAAACGAGTATAAATAAGTAGATATAAAATCGTGGCTAGATAATAACAGCCGCACAGGTCGATCTTCAAGGTTAAGCAACGCTTGCCTAGGTTGGTCTGTGGATGGGTGACCATCTTAACATAACGAGTTTCCTCCGTGCCTCGGAAAGCACGTTAAGCCTTTGGTCCCGGCTGTCATTTGTAGATCTTTGGCAGTCGTTACGGGTAGTCAGAAGCCAGTAAATCTGACTCCAGTCTTGCCATGAAGTACCGTGTTACCCCAGCTAATGGGTTGTGGACGTCTGGTAGGCAGCCGCTCCTCGTAAAATACTGGTATTCAGCTAAATCCGGCTTGACTGGAAGCCGACCCCAATATAGTTGGGAAAAGGCTAGGCAGGCAGAGTATAAATAAGTAGATACCTTTCAATGTAAGTTTCCAGTAATTCTTCATCAACGGGGTCGACGTCGCATATCGTCACTGCCGGAAAAGGTACATCCCAATTATGGAAGTCTGTATCCAAACCTGTAACATAGTATTTGGACTTCTTTACACTATTATGTACCTTAAATCCTTGACCGAGTGGTGGCCAAATTTGAGCAAAAGAAACCAGAGCCGCACAAAAGCGCGTTCGTTTGCTGAAATCGCCAAAATCAAAGGTATTGTAAAAAAAAAACAATGCGGGTACACGAACCGAAATACCTTACATGGCATAAAAAAGACAAACCAATACTTAAGCAATGATAATTAAATATTTCATTAATAGTCTTACCCGTAATTGTAGGATTAGTTTGGAATTTTTCCCACAAACTGACGATTATGATACAAGTGGTCACTGCACCGACGGCTGTAAAACTGAACCACATAAACCTGAAATAAAGTGAGGGTAGTGAGTACAATTTATTATGCTTGTAACACTTACTAACGTAATTAGAAACATAATAGAAAGACAATAGGTGTGCGGACGCCGGTTACCGCTCGGGGCTCAACAGATTAATCTATATTAATATTATAAAGCTGAAGAGTTTGTTTGTTTCAGTGTTAGATAGCCCATTTATCGAGGAAGGCTATATCATCACGCTAAGACTAAACTAACTCTACACGCGGGCGAAGCCGCTGGCAGAAGCTAGTTGCAACGTACAATTAAGCAAAAACATCTCAAACATCTAAAATCTACAAACACGCTTTATCTGTATGAGAAGAGGAATTTGTACAATAAGCAAATAAAGAGAATAACGTGTTCTATCTACATATATATTTTAACCAATCCGATCTGTGGCTGATTAAAAAGAAAGCTACAAGTGATTCTTACAATGTGTGAATATTTGATCAAGATCAGTACTAAACTACTGACTACTACATGTAGGTAACTGAGTTAATTGAAATTACAGGCATTGTAGGTCAGTCAATGAGTCAGCAATGCCAATGCCGGGGAAGAAGTTCATCAAATATTAATTAAGGAAAAAGATATTTGAAGTACTCACTTCTCGCAAAACGGCCTGTCTTTTTCAGCGATGTATCGTACTCCATGCAATGTTGAGTTATTGAAAAACTCCGTAGTCTGATGACGTAGACTTGCAGCCAGCAACGATACGCCACTAACATCTGAAGGCGACCGGTTCTTTTTAGAACCCGAATGATCATTTTTCAAATTGTATTCAGGATACACTTTCATGTCCTATCACATGTTCAGGTGAAATGTCCAGGTTGTGTACACAGAAGATCGGCAATAAACTGACTGAATCACGCAACAATGATAACATCGAATTTATTGATCACCCGTTGCGTGATGTTTTGATGGACTTGAATTCCTCTATAGACTAGTAACACGGTTATGTCCATGGATATTTAAGTCATTAACATTTTAAAAGGTCACTTTTAACGGTCTACTTACAGTACGGCCGTTATAACTTGGCGAGTCTGAAGTTAGGCTCTGCGAATTTTGGCGCTTGAAAACTCGCCAAGTTGTAAGCGCCCGCCGTACTGTAGGTGTCCAAGATAGTGTTTGATACCTACCGTAAGAAGTTACTTCTTAAATAGGTACCTAACTACTTTAATTTCAGTGTTTGTGCCTTCCTCGGTTGTAATACCTCGCTGTAAAAATAAAATTGAACGGAAAAATCTGATTTGTAAACTTCATTTAGCTGACAGTTTTATAATTGTAGGATATAACATTGGCGTTAAATATGAGTTACCTTTTAATAACTTTTATTGTCCATAGTAATTTAAAAAATATCTTTAATACCTAAGGCACATACGTACCTAAAAGCATATTAGTTTAGTTATGTGTGTGTATAATGTGTGTGTCATGGCTAACAGCTACACTGTGATTGTTATCGATATAAGCTTTTAATAATTCAAAGTGGCAATTAACCAACAAACAATAATCGTTTTAATATTAAAGAAAAGTTAATAATTATGCTCATATTATATTAGGTCATAATTTATTTACGTACGGTAAGTGTCGAATTTCTATAACATCTGAGGAAACGTCTTTGGGCACATAGTTCCTGCACTATCAGCTTTCAGATTTACCTATGGCTTGTTAAAGAAAGAAGCCTGCTTAAAGGAGCCTGCTTTCCCCATAATTATGAAATTAGAGTTCAAAATTATACAGTGATCTGTAATGGACACAAATCAGGACCCAGCACACTCCCCTGTGGAACCCATAACTTTTGCGTGAAAGTTGACTTGTATGCGCTAAAGGCTCACTCTGAGTAAAGACAGCTTAAGTTTATCTATCGTTTCTATGATTATTTTGAATAGGAATTAACTCAAACAATAGGGCTACACTGTATTAAAAGCTCTTGATAAATCTACACAAAAACAAAATATGTTTTCTTGCTCTATATTTTATTAACATTGACATTAGCATCAATTGAAGTATTGGGCAATCTATAGTAATCTATATATCTAAGAATGCGCACTCATTCTTCCTTTACCTAAGCAAATTGACCAATGGTTTACGACCTAAGGCTCCTACCAAAAACTACAAAATTATAACATAATTTCAAATTCGTAGCCTCGAATATGAATATATTACAAATATAATGTCAAATCACTACCTTGCACCGTATTCTTTGGAAAAGAGTTGAGAATTTTGACTACATAAAAAAATTAGCAAAATGGTTCCCGCAAATCAGGCCATGATGCTGAAAACATGTCGTACAACTTTGTTTACCATTGAATACGCAGCTTAAAATAAAAGTTACAAATGATAACAATTCAGAAATTGAATTAATTTAAAATAAGTAACTTTCTTTCTTTATAATATATTGTGGTTATCGTCGTGTTGCTTGTTAAAGTGCACTCATAGTTTTTATCTTACTGGACCTGGTGGGACCGCTTATTTCACATTCAGGAGTTATAAATGGTTCGATTACGATGTCAAGATCCTGCAAAGTGTCGTCCAGTATTTTGATCTTTCCCAGTAGGTTTTCAGCTTGGAAATTATATCCTGGTTCAAGCATCTTACCGGTTGGATTCAGCTTGAAAAGGTGTTCCGCCTGATAAGCACCAAATAAAATAATCTAAGAATCGTTGGTAGTTAGTAGGTAACATTGATTATTGTAGATGGAACAACTGAAACATCTAGGGCATTATTTGGTGTTTTGTAAGCAATGAGTAAGTACGTAGGTCGTAGGTATGTGACGCACAAAACTAAGATGCCTCTTTAGGTGGTTTCTTCTATTAAACAAAACAAAACAAAATAATTCAAATGACTAAAAATATAAATATAGTAATTATCACATTTATTTCGCTTTGAAGGACATTTGTATTAATCAAAGACAAAACAAGATAAATAAAAACAATAAAACAATTTCATATTTCACATCAATATATGTACCTACCTACTGTACCCAGTAATAATTCATAAATTGTAGACAAAATTGTAAACCCTTCTACCGTGATGGACTGCATAATATCAATCCAATTCAGAGCTTACAGAAATTCAATAGGAAATAAAATTAATAAAAATAAAAGCAATGTATAATGAATCTATAACATAAGTCAAGGCAATAAAATACACATTTTAAAAAAAAGGATCGGCTATTTTGCCGCAGCATAGGTGTTAACACTATCTGCGAATCTGCGATCCTGACCAATTCCATCTCCTAAAGCAAGATCTGCGGCTTTCTTTGCCATATCAGCCTCCTTAGGTCTTTCGTCAGAATCTACCGCCCACTTCTTCCTTTCCTCGTGTAATTCGAATTTTGCTTCCAATGCCTCGCCAATCGGGTTTAACTTGAACGTTTTTTCCCCCTGACGATTTCCAAAGTAATTTGTTATAACTAACCATAATAAGCTCTATAACGACTACCTAAATTAGTCAAACCTTACAGTTCGATGTGCATGAACCGTCTCTATTTTGGTACCTAGACTGAATTTGCGTAGTTTGGAGACAATACCAAAACTTTGTTACATAATCTAAAGTAAATATTTGTAAACATATTTTTTAACTATAATGCAGAGTGAGTGTTACTGAAATAGTTTCTATATCGCTATCGGTTACTCATATCTGTAACGTACAATGTGTACAATCCTTATCAAAGAGAGTGTTTGAAAATTAAACCTTTTTATTGAAACACATCGTTTTGACAATTCAAATACCTATCCTCTTATTTGAGTTGGGTCTCTTATAATATTATCTACATGTGGACAGACACGGGAAATAAACATGCATACAAAAAGTGGATAAGGGTTGTATACCAAGTAGGTATGTATTGCAATAATAATTATAGAACTCACCAAAAAGTCGATTGGATCGTCAGGGCGTAATTTGGCAACTTCAAGCAGAGCAGGAGTTAGCGTAGGGAAGATGTGATGGACTAAGTAATTGCGCATAGGCTCACTCGCCGCTGCCAACGCTGCTTCTTCTTCCTCACGCATCAATGCGTATAATTCCGTCTATAAAAAGAATTTATATACAAATGTGAGGTCGAGCTTTTAAAGAGTTTTGAGTTTACATTTAGATGGATGGAGAGGGAGAGGGTGGCCAAAGAAAATCTTTTCTGGATGTGATTTTTGTGGATGGATTGTGTAAAAAGTGATATGAAAGAAAAGGGAGTTAGTGATACTGTGACGGGTGACAGGACAGAATAGAAGAAAAAAACGTGTTGCGCCGACCCCAAGTAATATGGGATAAGGGCAGGAAGAAGAAGTGAGGTCGAGCTTTTATATTTTGGATCAATTGACTTTGGTAAAAAAGAAGGCAGGTTCAGTTTGATAATCACCCAATATTCCATTTTCTCTTCACGTTCCTGTTTCAATTTCTCCTCTAATTCCTTTTGTGCCTTTTCTTCTTTGGCTTTTAACGTTTCTGCATCATGTTTTTCTTTCTTTTCAGCAGCTTCAATAAGTTCTGCAGAACCAAGACATTAAATGTCAATTTACAAAAATATTAATCGGAAGAACCTAATGTTTAAGGCTCGGTGCAAACGGGCCACCAACCACAGCCACTGTTGCCCAACAACAGCGACTTAACACATTTCTTCATATAAACATTTTGTATAGACGAGCCGCACAGTGTCCGCAACTTGCCACTTGTGGTAACTTTGAGCCACATAAAACGCAAACACCGTTAGACGTTCTATGTACCGCACGCATCACTGAATAAACATTTCATGTTGGAGTCCATCGTAAGACTGCGCAGCTGGGAACGAGCTATAAAATGTTGCGGCTTCCGAACATTGGCAGCTGTTGCTCGCTTCTGACACTGTTAAAAATGTGGCGAAAGCGCATGACAGCCACCAGTAGATGTAGTCGGTGGCCCGTTTGCCGTAACCTAAAAATCCCTGTAACTGACCAAGTAATTTTCCATAGCGGCATGGACGACCCATCCTAAGGGCTACAGCAGCGTATGGGCCTTTCATTGAATAATCCGAATGGTCTTTAACGTGTACTACGAGTGGGTGTATATCCAATTCGTCAAAAAAGTTGAGAGGACTTAAATCCCGGGTATCGCCAGATCGAAAATCGCTCAATCGCTTCAATATTGACTCCTCATCCAATCGAGCATCTCCTTCAGGCTGTAGCATGGCTTTCTCGCAAACGAAATCGTCGGTACATTCTAGTGATACCACAACGTCTGCAACAAAATTTAAACAAATTACGATAAGATGTCATATGTTTTTAAGGAAAAGAAAGAAATGAATCAATAATACTTACCGGGCAATATCTTTTTTAACACATTGCTATACATATCTGTATCTTCATCGAAGGGTTCCTCATTGGGTTCTTCTTCTTCTACATCGGACACTTCTTCTTCACCTTTGTCGAATACTAGATACACAAATGATTGGTAGAATAACAAAAGATTGCACTCAACGATCGTCTTTTAGCATTGGCAGATGTTGTTGGTCTAGCATGTACGAGTATACTTACATGCTTGAGCTTGAGCTATCGTCGTGGGGAACCCGTCGAGCACCCATCCTCTATTGGTAGCATCACGATTTAACAACTTCTGGCGCAAATATCTGTAGATTTTCGAATCAAATAAAGCGCAAAACCAAGCATTTTTAGGTATGGTGACTAGTAAATCAAACGACGGGTACTATTCGATACTGTTTATTGTGTTCACTATAACTGTCGCGTAACGAGTGGCACTTCTCGCTGACGCGCATAACCTATACTAGGTATACTCATCCTGACCCTACACATTTTTCAAAGAACGGTAAATTCATACATAGCTTACGAGATATTATGGAAGTCGACTTAAGAGTCTCATTTGATTTGATACAACTAAAATACATAATTATTTGTAAATATGATCCGACTAAACTAAGAGACAGACCAGACCATTTGTAAAAAAATTCGGTTAGATTTATTTTTCAAGTTTAAAGAATTTGCACCAGTCTGGGATAGCCGGTGGGTCTCGTCGACTCTGGATTGTCACTTTATTGCAGTCTGATTTTTGTTATTTAATTCATTCTTTGAACAATATCTAAATATTCGTAGTTGTACGCAACTCTGGTTCATTAAAATGAGTGTTTAACAAGTCTACACTACACTAGGTCAGTTCTTGTGACCTTAAACAATGTTGGTATACCGTGAAAATATGGTTTGCTTGATATTCCTATTTTTCATTTAGATGATTTTAATAATTATGTATTAATAAAATATTTGTCTACTTTCAATATTTATTTTACAATTAAAATGTTTGTTCATAAGGGCCTATTTCACCACCTATGATTAAGTTTCGAGTATCTTACTTGACAGATAATTTCATACAAATTCTGTCACATTTTTGAATTTATTCAGTGAGTAGTGCCTACTCGGAGATGGTGAACGAGGCCCTAAGAGTTATATATTTATAGTGTATTATGTATTATATAAATATTATGACACAAGAAAATTTATAACACTAAGGACCTATTTCACAATGTCCGAGTAGTCACTACTTCCTGAATAAATTCAAAAATGGAACAGAATTTGTATGAAATTATCTGCCAAGTGTACAACTGCGTGTGTGTACAAAATATTCTCAAAAATACTTTTAAGCCGAATAACTAATATTTTGGATAAAAATCAACCGAAAGAACAAGCAGGGTTTCGCTCAGATTTCTCAACAATACACCACATCCACACGATAAAACAAGTTATTCAAAAATGTAGCAAATACAACATTACTTTCTATCTTGCATTTGTAGACTACAATAAGGCATTCGATTCGTTGAAACACATAAAATTATGGGAGGCTTTAGTGACACAGGGAATTAACAAAAAATATATACGTCTTATTATGAATATTTACAAGAACAAAAAGCAAAAATACGAACAGAAAGATAAGGGAAATACTTTCCGATAAAAAGAGGAGTAAGACAAGGTGATGCTATGCCCCCCAAAACTTTTCTCGGCAGTTCTTGAATATGTATTTAGACGTCTTGAGTGGGAGATTCATGGACTAAATATTAACGGGATGAAATTAAACCACTTAAGATTTGCTGACGATCTGATACTAATTTCGGAAGATCCAAGAAGTTTACAAGAAATGCTAAAACAACTTGTACATGAGATTTATAAAGTGGATTTGTCAATGAACACTTCAAAAACAAAAATAATGACCAATCTGGATAAAATCCCAATATTGTGAATGGTAACATAATAGAATATGTGGAAGAATATGTATATCTCGGGCAGATCATATCTCCAAAAGACCTTACAGATAAAGAAATTGATAACAGAATTAATTTGGCATGGAAAAGATTCTGGCCTCTTAAGGAGATAATGAAAAATCTTCTTGTGCCACTGAAAGCTAAAAGCAAGATATTTGATTCGTGTATTTTACCTCTCATGACCTATGGATGCCAAACATGGGACCTAACTAAATATAATATACACAATTTAGAAACTTGTAAACCAAATAATGGATCGGAGTATACTCTACATAAAACTGATTGATAAAATAAAACTAAGTGTTATAAGAAAACAAACAAGAATTAACGATATAACTTATTGTATCAAAACGCTAAAATGGAGGTGGGCAGGACATATGGTGAGGAGTAAAAAGGATAAGTGGTCTAGGGATGTAACAGAGTGGTGCCCGCGACAATATAAAAGAAAGAAAGGGAGACAGCGTCGACGATGGGTGGACGATGTCACAAGAATAGCAGGCATCACATGGAGAAGACAAGCACAGAACCGCTTTTTATGGCAAGCTCTAGGGGAGGCCTATGCTGGAAAGCAAGATAATCATGAAGAACCGGTGTCAGATTATCACTATATTATACTTTGTTATTTGATTGTTAATAAAAAGGCTATTATTATTATTATCTGCCAAGTAAGATATTGGCAACTTAATCATAGGTGGTGAAACAGTCCCTGAATCAATTGGCGGTTTGATTTAGTTGTCACTTTATTAGATATTTTTAACTTTCCGCGTAGATGCGGATAATTCTTTTAACTCATTGTGAAGTTCTTTTTAAATTATGTTTAATACAATACCCATAATAAGTTAGTATTGCGTCAGGGCTTTAATATTTTGTAACGATTTCGAATGCATTGTGTCATTCCTAATATTAGATAGTTTTTAAACACCACCGATTAGTGCCATGACGTTTCTAGTTAATAGTATCTACAAATTGATATTTTTAAAACATACCCCATAATTTCTTCATCAGACAGCTGTCGGCCCGACTCCAGAATAGCCAAGGTTTGCTTCGTTTGTTCTTGAATCGTCCCGTCTTCTTCGTCGATCTCGTCGTCTTCCATCAAGTTGAGGTCTTCCTCTTCTCCAGTTCCAAAGGTAGGCATGCCTAGGGCAGCCGTTTCGCCGAGCTCCCAATGTCGCACACGAAACGACTATGGATAGGACGTCAGTAAATTACCCTACACTTCCAGTGTTAAAGACC
Source organism: Mythimna separata (assembly GCA_030763345.1). Lineage (NCBI taxonomy): Eukaryota > Metazoa > Arthropoda > Insecta > Lepidoptera > Noctuidae > Mythimna > Mythimna separata. Next base: position 15,370,015 of record CM061171.1, on the reverse strand, counting down.
TAGCATATTAATCGCAGTCAAGCACTATAGTTTATAACAATTAAAAATATATAGGTACATAATTATATTATATGAGTCGTAAAACCATAGAAAAAAAAGTAAAAATTAAATTATGTATTCTAGTTAATTGACTGTGGTTCCGCCTGATGGTAAGCTTGTCGAATGGTCAGGCCGCAGCAGACAAATTGTTCCACTATTTTCTGTATAAACGAGGAGGCAAAACGCTTAGCCCGGACCGTAGAGGAACAATGTAAAAGTGGACACTGGCCGTACCTACAACTCGGACACATTAACTTGGTGCTTAGCGTCGTTGAAATAATGTCCAAAAACAATAAAACAACAACAGAGAACTAGCCAACAAAGACTTGATAACAAAGATGGTTGTGCTGACCATACCTGACACATGTCGGGTGAGCTAAGGGAATGCGATGGGAAGCAGGGGGATGCACGCATTTCAGAGATGGGTCAAATTAATGTGACCGGATTGTACTAACATTGACAAAGCTGCATGGCAGACCTTAGGTCGACATTTGACTGTGAGGTTTTGCAAAACCTTTCATGACATTCATGAGACGGCTAGATGGCGCTGTTCAAACATTTAAAAAACACAGCATAGCTTTAAAATCTTATTACGCAGTGGCACTTAATATGGTTTTTAATACCTAAAATAATTACTAAGTAATAATAATATAATAAAAAACAAACATAAATGATTTTATTTTCTTATTTCCAAGTACTTAATACAGCGCCATCTATACTAAAGCAAAAAAGCCAATTGGTATATTATTTATTTCGACAACAGATGGCGTAGATCATAAATAATAAAATCCCTACATTCACAAAGTAGCTCTCATTTTCGCATATTCTAATAATTAGATCGGTAGCTCAGGTGGATTAGCATGGCAGAATATCAAAACTAGTTCCACAGGGCACAGGTTCAAATCCCAGTTCTATGTCGACTTTTTTAAAATGTAATTATTGTATAATATAATTTATATTCTCTTTTTTATATTTTTAAACGTTTTTTATTTTATTTTTTGTTATAAATAATATAAAAATATGTGGTATAAGATGTAATAAAGGCATAATACACAAGTATACATATACTACTATATATTAACACTATATAAATATATATACATAAATTACTTTCATAAATAGTGGTAAGTATTAGGGCCTGTTTCACCACCTATGATTAAGTTTCGAGTATCTTACTTGACAGATAATTTCATACGAATTCTGTCACATTTTTGAATTTATTCAGTGAGTAGTGCCTACTCGGACATTGTGAAACAGGCCCTTAGCATTATTAGTAATAGTTTTCTTACAGATTAAGATTTACTAAGTTACGAGAATTAGTAAAGGATAAGAAATGAAACTATTTTAGTGATATTATAGTTTAAGACATTTAATTCTCAAAGAAGAATACAATTTTTACTTCTTTCTTATTTATACAGTGTATAACCTAACTTAACAGTTTTACACCCAATTAACAATTATTTAATTCACTTGTTATGAGAAATATAAGCAAAATTTATAACTGAACAACTCTATTACAAAATGGAAGACATTAAAAAAATAAAACTAGTAGTAGATATTATAAGTATTCTAAATGAAAACTGTATTGTGCCATTCTCCTATTATTTAGTTTGATTCATAATGTTACAATACCCTTCCCTATAAATATGCAACCTTATCGTCTGTTGTTTATACCCTGAGACTAAATTGACACATTAGTGTCAAACTTACTATAGGAATGATGCCAGTTCTTTTGTGTTGTAATGTCATTAGACGGTAGTTCTGTAAATATTTTACCCACTCATAAATTATAAAAATATTACGTTTTGCATGATTATGGTTAGTGGTATTGACTATAATGATTGATTTGTGCATTATGTTATGACTAAGGTTCATAGCTTAAGTATTCGTTCCAGAACGAGGAAGAAATTGAAGCTTGACCTCAAATCAATAACAATAATAAATTGTAAGACCGGGTTATAGCTGTAATTTTGGGATCGAGTAGTTTATTATAATATCATTATTTCACCCACAAAAACAAGACTTACATGATTGAAATTAACTAACATAACAAAACAAATTCAGTCTATATAGGTGTATATTCAGCTGGTGTCTATTATAGGTGTAAACCTGTATTACAGATCACCAGGTCCTCACCCCACGGAATCAGGTATAACATAACGAGGAATATAAATAACATGTATTTTAAAACAAAAAAATTGTTGTGGCAAGATATTAATTTAGTATCTAAACGCTAATTTGCCTCTTAGCGCGAAGGTTTGTGCATTCAAAGTATGGTGTGCATAATAATTTATGTATAGTATATGCGTGGTGTGTGCGTGCGTGTGTATTTAACTAGTTTTCTACTTACGGTTAAGGTATTTATTTCCCAAAAATAAGAAGGTAGGTTTCACACAAGGAACCGCAAAACAATTTGACTTATGAGGGTAGGATGCAATTGAATGACTACTGCGTGCCTATAAGGCCTACGCCACAGTGCAGAATATAAGCGATTTAATACAATTGTTTCGGTTTATTATTTGTGCATATAATTTTGATTTTGTTTTGTTTAATAATTTGATTTATTTCATATTTATTGTTGTTTGAGTAGACTTTCTTTATTATTAATTTAACTTGTTTTTTTATTTGATTTGTATAATATATAAAATATATTTTTAATAAATATTTTTTTTTTTATATTGGAAAGGAATACAATATAAATATAGATTATATTGTTTTTATTTTAATTTCTTATAGTATATAAGAAATCAAAATCATTAGTGTAATAACATTTTGTTGTTATAAAGTAGTGATTAAAATCCCACTTACACTAAGTTTAAAATTATAGCTACCCCGGTCTTTGTTATTACTCAATCCAATAGTCAACACTTATATTCTCTTTTTAATATTTCGTGTGTCCGCCGTTTATTAATTATTCATATAAGCTTTGACCCCGTAAAGTCAGTGATTCCTAAGTCCTTTCGTTCCTATTGTCCCACCTTTGAACTATAACGCCCCATAAACTTTCAATGGGGTTTAAGGGTCTGTTCACACAGACCGGCTCGGAGAGGAGAGCAGAATTTTTATCACGTTGAAAACTGAGTTTTAAGTATTTGTAGTAAGGTTTATTTTTGCATGTGCACTGTTTTGTCATAAAGAATGCTTGAACGCGCAGTGCACATGCAAAAATAAACCTTACTACAAATACTTAAAACTTTATTTTCAACTTGACAAAAAATCTGCTCTCCTCTCCGAGCTGGTCTGTGTGAACGGACCCTAAATCTGGTAATCTCGCAGGCCAAGGAATGATCCGTATATCCGATTGCTGGCTAAACAGATTTGATGTCCGTCTGTCAAACTAGTAATCGTCATAATCGCCGCAGTTATAAAGGAGCGATTGGTTTCGAGGCACAGCCGGTGGTCTGGCGGACACATGCCGCTGGTTCGATCCGGACTCATACGGACATTTTTTACAAGAATTGCGCTTCTTTGTTTATTTTATGCGGATTGATTGTTAAACTTAATCTAGATGAGAGTTTGTGCATAAATGGTTGTACTGGCCGTGTTCGTCTTTTATTCGGTTTAACAGGAACCCTGAACATTACACACTCTTGCACAATTATGAAACGGTGTATAGGACAATTTTATGGTCTTGCACGAACGTTATCACTACAGGCATTTCTTCTACAGGAAAAAAATTCCGCACGGTTGGCAGCATGACGTCATTCAGCACATCTATGTAGTTTGCACTATTTGCACGACTGAGTATTACAGTAAATTCTCCTGGTCAGCACTCATCCATTTCCCACATGTTCACTGTTACACGACCGGATCCAGAGGTAGGCACAACGTGATCACTGTCATAACGCGTTTTATTCCTACGCCACAACCTAACTTGCCCGTGCTGGATTTGAAAGTATTTCATCACTGAAGATGACGTTGCTCTAGTCGAAATTTCTGTATTTAGCGAACTCCAATCGTGCTCTTTTATGAGCTTCGGTTAGCAATGGCTTAGTAGCATGTCGATGATAATGCAGACCTTCACTATAAAGAGCACGATACACCGTCCACAAAGATGTATCAAACACCTCTGCGTAATATCTTGTTGGTGTAAAGCCATTTCCCTCATAACCTTGCACCATAACCTGACGCTGGTCTGAGTCAATATGGCGTCTTCTACCAGATCTACTACGATGTTCCAACGAACCCTCTTCTTGAAACCGCTTTATCCAAAAGTGACAGTCTTTACCTATAAAGGAAATAATATATTATTTTCGTGTATCGTTAATCGTGGATAATAAAATAAATAACGAACCGTGACTTTAAAATATTACTTACGTTTAAGTCTTGATTATGCAATGCTATTATTTGGGCCCTCGTAGCCATATCAATATTTGATCGCGAACTCATGATAAAATAAATGTTAAAAACTTGTTAAACGCAATCGTAACTAAACTCACTCAAAGATTGTAATGAACGTTATGATTGAACAAAAAGATTTAATTTTTATACAGTTAATATTAAACTACCCTCAATTCTTTTGAGATTTATGATACGGGCAAAAGTCGCTAAACAACTTCAATATAATAAAGAGTAGGATAATTTCAACTCATTGCGTAATGACTCGATGGTCTAGTGGCTAATGGAATCGGTAAATTTTATGCCACCGAGTTCGAATCCCAGTTATTACGTGCTTTGCTTTATAAGGTTTGTAATGTCGTAGGAGACTTTGTGTTAAGATTAAGTAATTTTGTAAATAGCAAAAAACAAAGTAATGTTCTTTAAAGAGATATGTATATTTTCCAATCCTACTACTATACTAGCGCCATCTATGTCATAAAAGACATATTATTAAGGCCACAGAACAGTTGACATTATTGTGTCTCGTTTTGCGGGTATGTGATAGGTTAAGACGATGAAACCCTGTGCAAACGATTTTGGTTTAGAATCTTCCATGCAATTCCGTCACAATTAGTACATAGCTACGCCGCGTCGGCTTGAACGATGTAGAAAAGTGGCGTCGAAATAAAGTTATGTAATTTGCTAAGTAAATAGTAATCATACTTAGATTTAAACTTGCTGGACGTAGTCTGGGTATGAAAACAAATTAACAATAGATATTTAAGTATAGCAACGACTCTGGAGGCGACTTTTTGTAATTACACAAATTATTGTATGATCTAGTGCCAGTCAAGCACTGGTTTATACCATTTAAAAATTATATAGCCATATCATTTTGTGTATCAAGTACATAGATACTAAATAATATATGCAATTATTTAGAGAACTTATCCTGCGCAATAGCAAACGCTTAGCTATTCGAAAAATGACGCACTTGTTATCAATTACAATAGGCACGCTGCTATTGATAAGTTTATCTGAGTATTATGAACAGAACAGCCATCTGTGTTCCATGACATTCTACAATGTGTATGATGCACATCCGAACAAAATATTAAAAGTTTATTACTAACTAATTCATCCTGCAAATCTTGAGCCACAGTTTCTGGTGAAACGTAGACAAGACCATAAGCTTCACAAATACTTTTTGCCAAAGTCGTTTTTCCAACAATTGGTGGGCCATATATGATAATCTGTGGGAACGAACATGTGTGAATTCTGGTGGCTGTTCACCTTGTAACTATAAACGACAGTTAGCTAAACCTTTTATTATTAAGCACCTTAAAAGATTTCAATCCCCTCTCTTTCTTAAATTGCTTCATAAGAGCGGGCACGTTCTCCGCAAAGGTCAAATCAGATACCCACTGTATCGGCATTGTCTCGACGATGAAAATCGGTTCCATATGCAAATTTAGAGTGATCAAATCGTATATTCTTTGCTGCAATTTTATAAACAATGGTTAAAAGTAGGTCGGTACCATACAACTTTAAACTACTTAGAAGAAGACAAAAAACTCCTTACATCAATTTCTGGAATCAAGAAGGCGTCCTCAGCTGGAATACATTTGAACAATCCAGTCCCAACAGTGCGTCCAAGAGGCTTTATTATCTGCCAAAGGAATGCATTTATCGTAGAAACATACCGAACTCTAGTTAGAGATAATAAACTTCATTGTTACTTACTTCTCTTTGTTTCGAAATGTTCTGTTCTACAGCTAATATGTAAAGCTTTTTTGGAAAATCCGAAAGCAGGTTGAAGACGATTCTAAAAGGAATGGCATCGTTTAGTCTATTATTAATAACTGTTTGATTTAAAACCATGGGTTCTACCGTAACTATTCTACCAAACCTATCTCAATCTTCTTGCGGTCTACTAAACACAGCAATAATTGTGCCAACAGTAACCTGTACTGGAAATCTTGTTAAAACCGGTTTACCTACAGGAGGAACAAATTATTTACCAACAAACAATGTTATCAAGATAACAATATCCCCCTTACTCACTGTGCCAAGTCTGCAACGTTTATCAAGGGTACGGCATTATTGCCTCGGCCGAGTATAGGCATAATCGGCTCGCACTCCCAAGCCTTTTGGAACCAGTAGAACAGTACGTCTTCTTTACCCCCATATGTCACTCCTGCAGCAATTACTGTCGCTCTGTTAACATAAAATATTTAATGACCCACTGTCGGTTTGTATCTTTAATTGCACGCTCGAGTTCAATCATCAAAATCAGTATCTAACTAATTTTGGTATGATAATATAATGATTTTATCGGTAGGCAAATATGTATAACCTACATCAGGCAGGACGTCAATGGTATACTTTGACCTTCGATTAACCTAGCGTAGTTATTCTACCTGCCCTTGTTTCAAGACACTTGGAGTCAGTGCAATACGTTGATGAGGAGTTTCACTATTATAAAACACCAGCATAAACTGGTCCTGATACCACTGCCGTACGACCTACTGTTATATTTACTACTGAACAATAACGACCGACGCCCTCAGTCAAGTGGAGAGAGAACAATGGACTTTAAACTTACCCAATTAAAGACCTATATTTCCTGGCAATGCCAATCACTGCATTTTCAACGTCATAGTGCAACCTATAGTTTGGATGCGCTCTCCTTTTTCTGAAATCGGTTTCTACGAAAGGCATTTCTGGATTGTCCTGTAAAGGGTTATTTCGAATACAAATAATAGCCAGGCTACCTAGGGTGGGTTCCTAATATAGATATACATTACCTACTTAGTTAGTTAGTTACATGCTCATCAACTAACTTGCACTAAAGTAACCAGAAGTTAGGATAGGAAAACTAAGTAGGTAAGGGCTAAATCACCGCAATAAGCCTTCAGCCTAACTGGAAGCAGCTAAAAATCTGTTTCTACATGACGCAACTGTTTGTCTGACCTCCACAACCCATTACATTGAATGGGTAACACCATGGAAACAAAAAGCAAGACTGCAAGACTGGTGCCAGATTTTCTGATTTCTAACTACCTGACAGCCGGCGCGTGTTTTTTAAGGCAAATAGATCTGGTCAAGAGTAGCTCCGCAAAATCTACTAAGATGTTTCTGATAAACGTGTACTTACCGGATCTAGTGGCTTGGTGCTGGCCCAAGTCATGACAGTGGATATCAGTACCAAATACCGCTTCATGAAGTCTCCGTCCTCGAAAGCGACAGAAGCTCCGGCAATGTCCGGGTCCACGAACTTCGACGGCGGAGCCGTAGCCTGTTTCTCCAGCAACTGCTTCAAAACTGTCAGAATAAACCAATTGTAATACATAATACGTAAATACGTTACGCGTTTCGCCTCGTCGTTCATACCGCGTACATCGAGGGACTGGAACAGTTTGCCTGCTGCGGTTTTTCCGTCCGATTATAATTTGGGTGTTTTCAAGGCTAGAGTGAATAGGCTCCTAATTACTCAGATACCCGCGAAACGAGACACAATAGTAGGTAAAACAATAACAGCGCGGTCTCATAGGACCGGTTGGGGATTCAAACGTTAATAAACTAGTGCGCCTCACCATCGACGATTGCATCACTGCTTACCATCTCGTTGGATCGCAGTTAAGCACTAGTTTATAACCATTAAAAAAAATACGTTTTTCGATTGTATTTGTTGGTAACTTTAATAAGTTTTATAAAAATACACACAATTTTAAATAGCGACTCTACACCTCGTACCTACTGTTAAACATGACCCGAGTTTGATTCTCGGTTCGGTCAGTGATATAAGGTTTTTTTTTATCTAGACATTATTAGAAGTGGACTGGTCTGGATTTGTGCAAGTTTGATGGTTATAGACTCATCCCTATTATATTAAAGGAATAAAACTTATCTAGCAAAATGAAGGTGTATTTCTTACTCTACATATAGGCAGGTTAGCCTCTGTTTAAAGAGTCAATTACGATTAACAATTATATTTTATGCCAATAAATTCAAAAGCTTATCGTCACTACATAGTATAAAACAAAGTCACTTCCCGTTGTCTGTCTGTCCCTATGTATGCCTAGATCTTTAAAACTACCCAACGGATTTTGATGTCGTTTTTTTAATAGATAGGCGTGTTTCAAGAAGCAGATATATTATTTAAGAAGAGATATTATTTTTATAATTCATGCATACCTAACCTAATTTAGCACTCGTGCAAAGCCGGGGCGGGTCGCTAGTTTACTATAAACAATAAAACGGCACGTACCTACCTATTTATTAGTAAGTACCTACAACATATAAACATAAACAGGGACCTAAGTGCGCAATTGTCCTACTTATCTACATGGTAAAGTAAGTTAGATTAAACCTTACGTTCCAGGTATTCCATTGCTATTCTTAGCTCTTCTCTGTCGCAACTAACATCCAATATGACAGTGCCGCATGCCAACATTACCGGTATGCATTCTTCTTTAGATACAATCCTGGTCACATTATCCAAAGTCTTGATATTTGGGTTAGTAACAGTACCTGTAGGTTTTGCAACAAAAAACAGACTTTAATATCCATCCCCTGCATAGAGGACTATCACGAACAGTCCTCTGTGCAGAGGATATACCTACTTATAAAGACAGAGGAAACTGCTGCGCATATGCTTCTCGGAAACTGAAACGGTTTACCAACAGTCAGGTTAAAGATAATGTTGATCAACGGTTCATGGACCAATCGACTGTAGGTAAACCGTTTCAGTTTCTGCTTCTTGAGTGCACAGCCGTCAGTCCCAAGTCAATCACAGACACCCTGAACAAACGAAAGAAAATAGTTTGCTTCTGGAGTGAGGTGGGCTGGTTAAAGTAAATGTCGCCATAACCCACGCAGTTGTCCGACGGGACTAAGTCCGGAAACCAGAACGCAATATAGAATAGAACAGAGCTTATAAAATTACATTGCTGTAAGGTACAGACATCTCTATCAATTGGGTAGGGACCCCTTTCACTTTAAAATTATTTAGAAAAGGGGGTTGTTCACGCTGTCCGCACTGTATGTTTCAGCAGGCAATAGTCTATTCCCCTTTTTGTGCCAAATGTAATATAATAATAATAATAACGCACAGAAAATATATGGAATATATTGGGTACTTTGGTAGGTAGGTAGCTACATAATTCTACTACGCACGGGGAAAGGGTTTGTTTCTGGAAATAAATCATCAAATAACTTTTCCCACTCAGGGTGTGAATGGAAGTGTATAGGACTTTTACTAAATACTAATATTATAAAGAGGAAAGATTTGTACCTATTTTTGTATGTTTGTAATGAATAGGCTCAAAAAGTACTGGGCCGATTTAAAAAATTCTTTCACCAATAGAATGCTACATTCTTCCAATTTGACATAGGCTACATTTCATTTTGAAAAAAATTAGGGATCCTTGGTAAAATCACTAAATCTCACTAAAAAAAGTGTTTTATATCCAAATCCAAAAATAAATAATTGTCTACCCCGTACGAAGCCGGGACGAGCTGCTAGTACTAAATAAAACTGAAGAAACACGGGTGGGCCGTGTTCCTTTATTGGATCTTTGTGTTTCCTTACCGCGATTTCTATTTAGAATAATCCTTGCGGTTACGAACATGAAGAAGGAAAGTTTATCTCTAGATACTGCCGTATACTATATTTTTTAGGTACATAACATTAGGCTAGCATAAGTAAAAGCAAAATAACTTACCTATAATTTCGTAAGGCACTTCAGGCTCCGACGGCTCTACAACTGCGTCTTCTCCAATAACAGTTACTGAAGCAGGGGCCGAACCAGCATTCTTCTCCCCCACCAGTTTCGAAATTTCCTTCAATAAATACTCCCCATGATAAGAGTCCAAGTTATTAATAAAGTATCGTTTGAATGAAAGCACATTCCCGGGATCTTCCGATGACTTTTCTGAAGAAAGTTTTTCGTTAGACCTCTTCATTTTTGGGATAGCTTTCAAAATATTTTATAAATTCGTAAATATCTTTACAATCAGTTGCGAATTTTTGACATAATATTCAATGAAATAAAAAGAAAAAAATTATAATCGAAAAATTATAAACATATCAAGTAGGTTATATGTACTTACCTGTATTTGAACTTTGGTTGATTTGCTCTAATTCATGAATCCTCGACCGGTCCTATGAGACCGCGCTGTTATTGTTAAGTTAGTGGAGGCTGTCCTAGGACGGTCAAACTTAACGTTTGAATCCCCAACCGGTCCTATGAGACCGCGCTGTTATTATTGTTTTACTATTGTGTCTCGTTTCGCGGGTATCTGAGTAATTAACACTGCCCCAGTAAGGAAACCCTACTCACTTTACGTACCTAAGTAGGTAGTTTGGTTTTTTGCAGACTTTGTCACGGTTACATTCTTTCGTTTATTTTGTGTGAATTTTCTTGAAGTCTAATAATTATACCTTGTCCTGGGACGTCAAGCAATACGGGCGGATATTCTAAGCGATATCTACTCAGCGTACTGGAGAGCAGAACACTAAGCTGTCCTGTGCGTCTCGCATCCATCAGATTCCCGCGACCCCCGCCAGGTCATCGGTCGACCTAGTAGGTCTTCCAACGCTGCGTCTTTCGGTACGTGGCCGCCACTCTAGTACATTCAGTCCCCATCGACCATCTGTTCTACAAGCAATGTGCTCTGCCCACTGCCACTTAAGTTTGGCGATTCTTCGGCCTAATATGTCGAAAATTATATAATAGGTAAGCAGAGAAATAAAATGCTTTGAAATAAAATAAATATTTTATTATAATCCAATAAGTAGTATTATAATATGGTAAAATAATGCGAATAACAATACACATAGATATAAATACCGCGAAATTCTCCATTCGACCACTCGTTGTACATAGAAATAAGATTGAAAAATGGCCGACCGGGGACTTTCGCAGTTATACATTAATTACCGATATTTTCGTCTTACATCTAAAAACATAAACAATTGTCAAATCAAATAGATGCATTGCATAAAGAAAATTATATTTTAAAATATACTGACATTTAATCTTTTCGAAGTTAAATTCAATTAAAAATGCGCGGTAGGTACAGACTACCCATATCAAATCAAAGCTAGGAAAGATAGCTAAGCTAACAATAACTCATGAAATCAATATTTTAAAAGAGTAGTCTAATACCTACATAATTTGATATGTATGCTGCGCAGGAATATATATATTTTTTAATTTAGGCACAGGTAACAAAACAAGTAATTGGCAAATACTTGCTTCCGTTACGGCTATATGCCGAAGTGATGATACTTTTATCACCGATTAATGGGCTACATAAACCTTATTTCAACTAGTGAAATACAGGTGTGTAGCCAGACTTGCCCGCTTTGTTTACCCTAGGTATAGCCGCACATTTAGGTTATTAACCTTCACTTTACCCTAGGGTAAAGTGAAGGTTAACAGCCCTAGGGCTAACCACATATATTGGCTATTAACATTCCCTTTACCCTAGGGCTAACCGCACATTTCGGCTATTAACATTAATTTTACCCAAGGCTTTTCACTTAGCCGTACATTTCGGCTTAATTAACCTTTACTTTACCCTAAGTGTAACCGCACTTCGGCTATGAGCCGTAACTTAATCCGCACCTACGTAAATCGTAACATAACCATAAATATTGATAAAAACAATTACTTATTAAAAATATATCGATGGTCAGTGTTGTGACTGTTTTGTACATTTTAATTGTCGACTTAAATATGTATTATTTAACGATAACCAGACGGATATCTACTCATCGAGATTCGATTTATACTAATCGGTCATTATATTGTTCCCAAGCACCTTGTAATATCCGATAATTGGCACGATATTTGTAATATGAAAGTCTTAATGTAGTATCAACATAATTACCTATATCAATATTATCCTATGAAAAGTAACTGTAACTTTCTATCTAATACATTTAAAAACTGAATGTATAAAACAAAAACTTCATTAAACTTGTTTCAAACAAAAAGGACTTGTATCATCCATTGCGAATGTGCTTAAAATGAAAGAAACAACATATATTATTCTAGTTCTTTAAGTTTAGTTATGTATTAAAAGCTGACATGTAAATGAATGTAAATTAATACGGTTTTATTATTAATTTATTAGTGTTATTTTCCTGTGCTAACCAGTAACCTGCTTATACCTACTACAGGCAAGACGCATACCAACTGACAATATTTGTAGGTAGTTATTGTAGTTACATAAGGAATAATTAAAATACACATTAATCAAATACAAATCTTGATGTAAAAAGCGATTTGATGCAAGGTTTTGAGAGCATTTTCGAATGGCAATTTTGTAAACATGGCACCTATCTTGCTAGTTGTTTCATTTCATAATACTGATATGTTGTACTTAATGCTAAGTGTATATATGTTGTTACAGAATAATTGAATATGGACGGCATCAAAAATACTACTACTATTTTATGCAGGATATTTTTTAACCAATGCTTTTTATATTTAGTTTTACTTCAGTTTGTTAATTGAGCAAATTAACCACATACTTGATGTAGTAACTCCTGATTCCAATTCAGGAATAGGTAGCTTATTAAGAGCAATATTTTTAAGAATATAAGTTGCCATTTTGTAGTGTTGCACTGATTAAAACTATTCTGTATAAGTAAATAAAAGGAATGTATATATAACTCTTCTCTAGATATAAAAATACTAGATTATTAATTTGTCAAAAATAAATTCTCTTATAAATAATTATACTCAGAGCTCAGACTCGTTGCTAAGAGAAGGAAAAAATCTCAAATTTAATAATAAAAATGTAAAATGCTAAGTACAATAGTTAAGTACATGGTAATGTTTAAGTATTGGTTAAGGTACTTTATATAAGTATCGATATCTACTTAGTACACCCAAGCGGAATGAAACCTGCTGACACATAATGTTAATATGTTGTGGTAATAAAGGCATCATCTCGCTTTAGGTTTCCGTCGAAACTTTGAAAGCGAAAATTCATTTTTTGTCATTATAATTGTACTAAGCAAGGAATGTTTAATTCTCTAATGTACTTTCGGTGAATTAGTTTACCCTAGATTGAATTAGTTGGTTGGACGCAAAACACACTCTGGACGGACTAATTTGCTCCAGGGTAAACTAATTTCTTCCAAATAACAGTTTTGCACATAAACAGTCTCAATAATTTCCGATGTAAAATATTGGAGATAACTGCTAAATTATATCAACTAGATGTAAATTATTACTCTACTACTCTACTTTTTTTTCAGATTTCATTGTCTTACTTTTTAAAAATAGGCAAATTTGTAAGGCACTACTTATTAAAATCAACTATTTTAAAAACAATACATGCATTACACTACATTGTCATTTTCCTTTTTTTTTAACAATAATGGTTCTTTTAAAATGTACTTAACATAGCTACAGTACTCTACAGCTGTGTAGTAATAACAGACTTACGATGGATTATTGTAATCTCCTTTTCCCCAATCCCGGAAGGTGAGCTTGGCTCAGAAGAAACAAGCCAGGGCGACAAAGATGATATGGGCTGCACCTTGGGAGTTACATCTTCTTTCTTCTCTATAGGCTTAGGAGAGGCCAACTTTGCTTGATTATGAGGAGGTTCTACTACTACAATTGACACATATTGCGAATTAATGGGATTTGTGGGCTCATTCAATATTTTTGGCGAAGGAGTAGACGGTATGGCCAAATTGATGTTAGTGGACTCATTGATCACCTTCACCTCATTTTCTCTGGCTTTCAAAATATTATTACATTTTAGTTGTCCAGGTGGTAGAGCCTTAGTAGATGAAAGATAACATTTTGTTTGATTGTTGGGGACTTCTTTTTCACTTGCAGAGTCCAACTGATCCCTCTTTGCTTCATTCTTGGAGTCATCACTATTTAGTTTTTCTTTAACTAAGCTCATAAGGAGATCATTTAGCGGGTTTGATTCTGTAACAGGTGAACAGCTGCATGCCGGTTTATTAATCACAAGTTGAGTTAAATTACTCTTCTTTTCCTCATTTAGAGACTTATCCATTTTGAATAGCACTTTGTTGCTAATAGCATCGTCTTTCGACATCATCACTTCTTCAGCTGGTTCTTCATTGAGAAGATTCTTTGTTGATGGTTCACCAATCTCAGGTTTGGACTCGGCTTCGATGAGGGTGGACTTCTGTGATTTAGCACTACTCTTTCTGGATAATGTATCAGTAATTTCAGGTACTAGCACTGCAGTTGTATCAGATGATGTGCTTGGTAGTTCAATAGCTGCCTCAGCTGGTGCAGTCTCTGGTTTAACTACACTCTGTTTCTCTCGTTCCCTCAATACATGGCTCTGTCGACGCGCGAATCTTTGACTGGGTCGCCTTTCGAACTGAACCGTACGTCTGGCGCGATTTTGCTGAGTGGTTTGATATTCTGTTTTTCCAGAGTATTGGAATCGGGAACCCATTCTGAAGAAGTTTTGTCGGGCTGAAGGTCCTTTAACTGGTGCTCTCAAGCGGAAGAAAGTGTGGTGTTCCACTGCACATTTCCAAAGATGTTTACAAGCTTTTTCATTGTGCAATCTAAACACAAAGGTGTGTTCTTGTTCTCGCCCTTGGTCATCATCTTCAACCACAACAAGAGTAAGTTTCTTTTTCTTGAAATCCAACTTACTTATCTTAGGCCAGAAGAATAGACCTATTTTTTGAGGACCTTCAAAGACAAGAATGCCTGTTGGTGTTAATCCAAGGTGATACTCACACCCATCTTTGCCTAAGACAATGTGCATATCAACACCATACATTTCAAGCCACTTGGCTTTGTTCAAATAGTTAACTTCAGCTTGTGCAGGCGTTAGACCTTTACATTTCTTGTACTCTTCTAATATTTCAATCTCCATTTCCTCTGTTTGATTAGGCACAAATCTAAACTCTGATACAGTTGCAGGAGTGTGAACATTTTCATCAAAATCTCCTAGCTCAGACTGTAGGGCTAATGCAGCTAACTCAACTGCTGTTGAATGTGGGCACTCAAGCTTGCTCTCTAATATATCTTTCTTTAATTGCAAGAAGAACTGATATCTAGTCAATTCTTCCCTTAAATTATTGGGTTCAGACGAATAAAATTTTACTTTGAGCCGCAATGTGTAAGGTGGTCCTATTTTGACTTGTTTTTTAATAGTTTTTGTTGGATCCAACCAATGTTTGACATTATGAGTATCAGTAAACTGCAGACCAAAATAATCTTTTTCAATCAAATCTAGAGAGTAAAAAACCTGCTCATAAAGGTCATTTGCACTGGCCTTTTTAGATAGGTTAATAGACAAATCTGTGTCATCAAGTAATAGTACTTTGCATTGTATCAAATTTTTGTTGCTTGATGCCTTCTGGGTTTGCTTATTGCGGTTCTGACTTGATGAACGCCCTCTTCTGCTTAGAAAGCGCAACATCCTTAATTAGGCGACACCTGAAAAAAAAATGTTAATTACTCTACTGATGTTATTAATAAAGTCATTAAGGAATTTAGGAATCTAATGATAGTTTAAGTTTCGTCATAAATATTGAAAAATATAAGCAATAAAACTTTGGTTACTTTCAGTGATATGTAGACTATTGAAAGCTTTAGTTCTTAATTTTAAACCTAATTGAATTACAAGACTGTCTACAATTAACACTAACAACATAACTTTTCGCAAAATAATCGAGTATTTTATTGAGCCAACAAGGCAAGTTATCAAATGCATAAGCTTACTTGGAACTTGTACGATATTTTAAAGTTGCAAACAAGTTTATCACAAGTGTTTTGACATCATTCCATTTCAATCACAGATACAGTAAATAACTGTATGAAACTTACGGAATACAAAATAATAATTGTTTTGTTGCTCAGTAATAAAACACACGGTATTACAGTAAATTTGTAAGTTTCTAGAGTATAGTTTATTTTATCTTGACTCACAATCACTTAATTATGTACCAACAATCTAGCACGCCAATATTACGCCAGCAAGCGCCACCCACTACAAAAACTAAATAGTGATGTGCCTACAATTACTAGTACTTTTAACTTTTACCCACAGAAGCCCATGCATGTGACACTCACAAATGAACTAATTATTTTAGTTAATTAACCAAGTTAGAATTTAATAGTGAATACCTACGGACTGCACAAGAATGATAGAATTATGCATTGAAATATTATTACAGTACGTTTATTCGAATGCAAAGCCTATTCTGTATGTGATATTGACGTGTCATAATAGTTAGTCGATTTTGAAGAATCCCACTTTCATTTTACTGACATTTTAAAAAGATTGTTGCCACTGTAGAAAAAGGGTATTAGTTTGCCCTTAGTATTTACACTCTAGAATTTTACCCTTTGTTAGGGGAAAGTCTGTCTGTGGAATTGTCAAAAATAATCATACTTAAATAACGGATTAAGATGCCAATTTAGCTTTATATTTTTTTGGCTGACCATCATTTTGACTACTCAAAAGTGCCTGTAAATGTTGTATTTGAATTAAATGGTTTTGACTTTAATCACAGAGGAAATCTTTTCTGGATACCTTATTTTGTGAGTGATGAGTGTCAAGCAATGCATACACTATTCTCGATCATCAAAACTGATTTCATAGAATGTAAGCTTTTGGTATTCACTTCACAGTGAGCCTTGAGACAGTCCCCGGATTAGATATTAGATGTTGTTTGTACAGCCCTCGACAGAGGTAAGAACCCCGTGGCTCTACGGCAGGAATTTTTAATCTGTTCGGTTTGTGTAAACGTCAGCATTCGACTCGTTTGTTCGTGTACTAGCTTCCGTATTATTAACTTCAGCGATATATAAAATAATATAAAACATTTCTTTCACCTACAGCGATCATAATTTGTCAAACTATTTAATAGTATTGGTATGCATGAGAATTATAAATAATTTTACAATAACACAAATTATAGTAGTGAGAGGCCTATGTGAAGGGTAAATATAATAAAATAAATATCTTTTTAAAGATATTTCACGCCGTCTGATCGACACTTTGCGGGACCAGAGGGCTGGCTCATTCTTCGCCCAAAGAATTAGCATTGCCATACAAAATACAAATTGTTTATTGTCACAATTAGCGTTATCATAATTATTAACAAGTTTTTGGAGACTCCTTTTAAGCAAAACAGTGCCTGTATTAGGAGACTCCGCGCTTCCATATCATTGCCGTACTTATACTAACTGTGAGATAAAACAAAATAAAAAAAAACAAAAAAAAACTTTGGTGACAGACAAAAAAGATTATTAATAAAAGAAAAGTAAGAAGAATCACAAAAAAAAAAAAACAAAATTCTAGATGGTAAGTATAAAAATATTACATTGTGGAGTGGTGTGGTGTGGTGTGTTATAGTGTGGTGTGGTGTGTAGTGTGACGTAGTGTAAAATGCTTAGTGTGTGGACTGTGTGCTTTGTTGTGTGTGTTGTTGCTGTGTGTGGCTACCCAACGTGTTCCAGAAGTTCCTCGGTTTCCTCATACGTAAGAGGTTGTATCCAGTCTACTATACTTTTTTTGCAGTCTCGGAAATTTTTATTATGTATATACACATGTCTATTAATTTTATTATATAGTTGAGCAGAACGCTTATTAAATTGCCTGCTTGCAAATTTAGTTTTAGTTTGGGGAACTTGAGCCACTAAATCTATCCTCCTTTTATTTTTTTTGTTTCTGTGGTATGGTAGGGTTTTGGGTATTTTAAGAGCGATTTGGGTTATGTACAACTTTCTAACTGAAAGTAGACCACTTATTTGGTACAAGCTTTCAGTAGAGAATCTTTTACTTTTAAAATACATAATTTTTATTAATGAACGTTGTGCTCGTTCTACGTTTATAAATTTTGTTTTAGCTGCACCGCCCCAAATTGGGATACAATACAGTAGCACAGACTGCGCCAGAGCTACATAAATTTCATTAAGAAGATTTCTGGGACGGTTTTTGTAGTTTACCATTTTGGTTGGAACAATATGTCTCAGCGTTTTGAAAATCCAGCTGAGCTTTCTTATTCTGGCAGATGTTTGCTCAAGTTGGGGGTACCAGGAAAGCGCTTGGTCTAACATAACACCTAGATACTTAGTCTTAGTGACTCTCTCAATCAAAGAGCAGTTACAGCTTGAAAGAGTCACGTTTTCACATGTGTGCACTTTTATATCTAAATATAGATTTATATAATACAACGTGGCAATGCCGTCAGCCTTCTGGGCACATTTCCAGATAACAGCGATGTAGAGGAGTACTTCGACGCCTGAGTTTATATTTTATATATGTATTATATGTACATAGCTAGGTTTAACTTAAGTTGTTTTATTTAAATTTTTAGAATTTGTATATAAATTATAAAGAAATTTGTAAGATAAATAAAATATTAGAAGTAAAAAAAAGGGTAAATGAAAGGGTATTTTGGCAAACTCTTGTAGAAACACTTATTTGTGTTTCATTTTTAACATTTGCAACACTAGATTGAAGTTCAAACGTGGGAGAGGAGAACGACAGGTTTGGTTGGCGTTCAGCGAGGGGGAGGGGGATTGAAGTTTTTGACGGGGATCAAGATTCTAGTAATTGTTCTTGTGTCAAATAGAATAACCTGGAAAACTGTAAAGAATATCGAAATATTCTACAAAGTGATTAAATTACTAGAAATCAAACGTAAGTTATATATAAGTGATATTAAGAAAGAATTATCATCTTGGAAACATTCACGTTTTCTAACCAACAAAAGTCAGGTTTTCGTTTCATGGTTGCATTTCTGCTATCGTCATTTCATTTCATGTCGTACCTGGGTATTATTTGCGTGAAGCTTTTACACGCTTTTGTTTTTTAACTACAGTGGTACAAATAGAATTACTCTTCATTGTAAAATGTCAACAAAATGATGAGATAAGCAAGTCTATGAGGTGTGATTGATACATGGTAAAGGAGGAAAATGTCCCATACTGATCATAAATAATTCATGACACTTGCATATGAAACATAGTTTTTTTACAGAAACTAAAGCAATAATCTCATCTTGGTTGCTGACAGATCAGAAATATCATTACTTAGAGCTTAAACACAGACTACTGTATTGTTTTAATGATGATAATGCTTGTTGTTTTTATAATGAATATGTAATTTTTCTTCAATAAACATGGTGTACAGATTATTGCTGTTCTCAGTAATAAAAATCTTGTTTTAGCATTAGCATCATCTCCCTTGTAATGTTTCCTCTGTTGGGACTCCAGCCTCCTCTCTAGGAGAGGGAATGGGCTTAAATTCACCATGCTAGCCCAGTGCAGATTGGTGGATGTCACATGCCTTTGAAGTTTTGGTGCTAGGACAATTCCTAGCACAAACAAAACAATGGTTTTATGCTGTATTACAAATGTTTTGATGCACATTTTCCAGATGCCTGTAGCTGATGAAATCCAGTCCTCATGGGCTGATGAGGTTGAGATTGATCAGGGAGCTCTGCCACCACCATCGGAAGTTGTAGAAAATGGACTGAAGATTGTAACGGAATATAAATATGACAACGACAACAAGAAAGTCAAGATTGTCCGTACATACAAAATTGAGAAGCGTGTAGTATCAAAGGTATGTACCAAATGTTTTCTGTCTCTGTCTCTAACTGTTCAAATAGATTGCCGACTTGCTTTCAAATGTTGTAATGTACATCTTTGAAAAATGTAGAGAGAGCTCTAATGTGTAATGAAATGTTCTGTACCTAACTTCTGGTTTTGTCATAATAGTGTTTGGGTATATTAATTATAGTATGGTAGACATTGTAATAGCAGCAACCAGCAAAATACAGGGTTACTTTTAAAACACCACCAACCTTGCTGGTCTGTATTACTGACATCATAAACAACTTTCATCTTTTGATGAGCAGTGGTGGCCCAGTGGTAACTGCCTCGACTTGCAAGTTGTAGGTCAAGCCAAAAGTCCTAGAATCAAAAATTCTAAAACATTTGTGACATCCGCCAATCTGCACTGGGCCCGTGCAGTGAATTATGGCCCATTCTCTCTCCTAGAGAGGTGTGAGTCCCAGCAGTGGGAACATTATAAGGCTGATAATGCTAATGCTAAATTCTTTGATGATAGTAACACAGTCCTGAGAGGTTGCCAGAATTTAACAAATAACCCTGTATTCTTACTCATATTTTATTAAAAAATATTTTACAAACCTAAATATGAATAGCTGCTGTAAGTTCAAATATGTAGTAATTGTATCAGGTATCTGTGAATTTTATTATAGGCAAGATAATTTGGCTTATGTCAATCAGTAGATAAATATGGCAGGTCTGGGTGCTTACATTTTGTCATGTTTTGACATTACAAGAGATGTAGATTTCTTTATTTCAAAGTTATCCTTCACAGGTAGGCTGGAAGAGATTTCTTTAGAAATAAGCATGAACTTTGTACCTATTTTTTCTGTTTCCTACTTCTTATCTTTTAAGTGTGTACCTAAATTGTTAAATAAATAAATAGAATGAAGTTCCAAGATTACTGCATTCAAACCCAACAAATTCTTCAGAATTATATTATTTCTATAGATAAATAGATGTATGCTAGTCGACATTCACTTGTACTTTCACAATATAATATTTAGTCAACTGTTACTTATGTGTAATAAATTATTTTAGGACATTGCCAAGCGTAAAACTTGGAGCAAATTTGGTGACTCTGCCAATGACAAGCCGGGTCCAAATCCAGCGACAACTAACGTTGCTGAAGATGTCTACATGCAGTTCATTACCAGCAAAGAAGAGAGCCAGCGCCCTGATGATGGAGAGCTGGATGGTCTCAAGGTATACTCAGAACAGATTTTTACTAATTCACAGCAATTTAGTCTAGCATAGCAATTTAGATGCAGCAGCTGCATAGCTTTAGTGTACAAGTCACTATTGTTTCAAATCGTCATGTATGATTGGTCTTTTTTGCCACATCCTTTAACATACCTACTTAATATATATTTAAAAGAAAAATTAGATCTTAAATTATATTAACGCACTCATCAATAGTCTTACTTTCTGTCAGTAAAAGAAATTTCAAAGCCAGAATAGTACTAGCAGAGATTATGGTTTAAAAACCTTATGAACAAACTAAAAATTAAAAAAAAACAAATTTTTAGAAGATGGATTTATTTTTACCTGCAGTAAAGCATGATTGACCTAAATTCATTACTCAAACAACAACTAAAAGTGAATGCTTTAGTGGACTAAAAATATTGTATTATTTCAGCAACAAAGCAGCAGTGTGATCTTCAAGTGCAGAACCTGCCAGGGAGACCATTGGACCACTAGCTGTCCCTTCAAGCACACTCAGATGGCTCAGACTAAAGCCAATGAAGCTGCCAAGGCAGCTGGCATCGGTAAGTCTAGAATACTATAATATATTGTCCATTGTTTTGAAGCAGCAGACGTTATGATTCAATCATCAGCATTTCAACCGAAAGACGAAAGACATCCATTGTTGGACATAGGCCGCCCCCAAGTGTCGCCACAATGAACTGTCCCATGTGGCTCTCAACCATCGGATTCCCTCGACCCTTATCAGGTCCTACTTCTGGGAGGCCTACCAATGCTAAGTCTTTCAATAAGCGATCGCCACTCTGGAACCTTTCGGCCCCAACGGCTATCCGTTCTACGAGCAATGTGCCCTGCCCTTAAGTTTAGCGGTTCTTGGGGCTATGTAGGTACCCTTATTCCTCCCTCATCTTCATTCCTGGTGTGATCTTCTTCTTTTCGTATCGATGCTCTCATCAAACTTTTTCTGCCCAGCATTTGGGAACCTGGACTCAAACTCAAACCCTAGTGTGATCACGCAAGGATACTCCCAAAGAGCAATAGAAAGGCAATGATTTTCTATTGCTCTCTGGGTGACTTTAGACCTTCTGATGGGGGCCCATTGTGAGCGATAACGTTTCGGAACTCTCGATCATTACACGCACACTAGCACAGGTCATACGATGTTCTTTATCTTGACGAGAAAATACCTCGCAGTTTCCGGAATGCAGCCCAACCGCTCGGATTCGACAGTTGACCTCTTTCTCAAAATTTGCTCATGCTTCATTACTAGAAGTTACTAAGCACAATAAAATAATACCATATTATTCACAGATTCGAAAGCCACGCCGACCAATAAATACGTGGCGCCATACTTGCGCGACGGAGGCGCGGGCCGCGGCACCGGGCGCGAGCCGCCGGGCGCGCGCGACGTGGCCGCCATCCGTATCTCCAACCTCAGCAACTTCGCAGTGGAGGCTGATCTGGACGACCTCGTCAAGGGCTTCGGTCCCGTTCAGAAGCTGTACCTGGCTAAGGAGAAGGTAAGTTATACGATTTATACACTTTACAATTTCAGGGTTGCTTTTTTATTTTATCTGAGTAATATAACTATAAGCAGATGCCTTCATGTTCCCTGTATTTTTACTAACACTAGGTTGCTTAGATGATTGTTTAACTGCCAAGTAAAATAATCAACTCTCGGCGTAGCGCCGATCCGAACGTTGCAAATCTAATAGCGCGCTTTTAACAAGACATCTATTTAGAAGTCGCTTGGTATGAAAAAAAATGGAATTACGTACACATGACGTAACACGCGCCTAGATATCAAGTTATGCACTCTACCGCAAAGCTTAAAAAGGATAAGCTATGTCTGTATAATTTATATCTGTCCCCAATAGCATATTTATCAACAGAATAGGCCTGAGCATTAGTGCTTAGTGCCAGTTGCTCATGTACGATTTTGTGTAGAAACTAACTACAAACTTTGGAACCCTTTTCATCCCCTTAGGGGGTGAATTTTGCAAAATCCTCTCTTAGTGCACATCATAAAAAGAAACCTTGAGCGAAATTTTACGCTCCTAGTCCCATTTGTTTCGGCTGTGTGTTGATATGTCAGTCAGTTGGTTTCTCCTTTTATAAATACCGGATAAAACGGGGTGAATTGGAATCCAGGGGTGAATAGGAACAAAACTTTGATTAAGATTTTTACTTTGGTTACATATTTCATACGGATTTCTATCTCAGCATTGACTTTTTATACAATTAATGAATAAATAAGAGTACTTAAATTCTGGGAAAACCGGTTAAATAACTAGAAAATCCACTTCAAATTTTTGTTTCTATTCACCCTTGAGTTTCTATTCACCCCATTTTACGGAGCCTATAGATTAATGTACAAATAGCGTCAATGTTGTTTTTAAAAAGCACAATTTAAAAAAAACTTCTATTTTGTTTCAGAGCACTGGCCACTGCAAAGGATTTGCTTACGTCCACTTCAAGTTCCGTGCTGATGCTGCTAAAGCTATCCAGACATTAAACGGACACGGTTATGATCACTTGATCCTCAACGTGGAATGGTCGAAGCCCCCTCAGAACAATTAATTATGTACCATCACTATTTCCATATTCTATACTTGTAATAAAACTATAAAAAAGTTGATTATTATTTTGATTTGTAATTATTTATTACCGACCCATATGCAGTTTACAACTACGATGAGTACAAATAACGTTGCTGCACGCCAACTGTATGCTGCCCGTGCAGTTGGATAGCACAATTAATGTAGTGATGTCAACTTCGCAAAAACTGCATTCCAAACTACATCTTTGCAGCTGGCGTGCAGTTAATATCATATGATACATACGAGTATTATGAATCATGTTTCGCTAACTCTGGCTTGGCTATCATCACTAATTTTAATTTTGCTTACACAAATGAATTGTCGAAATGAATCGTCAAATATCAGAATATGTCAATCACTGGTCTGTGACACTGGCTAATCTAGAGAATCTCTATCACTGGTTCGAAAATCATAAGAGAGATTTTTGGTGTCGGTCTGAAGCTGACTGGTTTGGCCTCTAAATATGCCACTAGTTATAGTAACAGATCTTTGCTAGGTAAGAGATCTGTTTTCTCTCAAATTAAGTCACAATTTTAATTTAATTGGCACTAATTTAGTCGGGTTTTAATTTAAAAGAAATGAGTCTAATGGGTAAGATGTAGTCCAAGAGCTAAAAAATATCTCTATTAATAAGTACCTATGTCTAATAGATTATTTTTTATCAGTTTAAAGCCCTTGGACATTTCGATTGGTTCCCTTTACGTAGAGTTACTTCAGGTCGAGCCGAGAATCTTGTCTAGCTTCTATAGGCAGCAGTTCTCTGCTAACTGTAGGCAGTTAGTTGAGCTTTTGACTGCCAAAAGATTGGGGATCTTGCAAAGGTACTTCGTGCCAGAACAGCTAATCGACCCTTATCAAGCGCAAGTTCGATCGAGTATATAAGGCCTCCCAGACGTGCGCTATCCTCGGGCGTGTGAGTAGCGCAGGCGCAGCGAGCGCGTATGCGTCGCGTGTTGTAGCCGTGTGACGGGTGTGCAGCGGCGCTTGCCTTGGCGTTTAACCGCCTTCAGTCAAATCACACACGCACACAGTAGCGGGCGAAGGAGTAAGAACACGACTCGAGCGCCGCTTGCACTCTTCACACACGACGCAGGGCAGTAAAACACGACGCTCACGCAGCGCGCTCGCTACTGACACGCCCAAGGATCGCGCAGCCTAATGGAACTGCTTCGAACATGAGAGCATTTTTGAGATAGCCCTGCTTAATACCAGCTTGATGCGCTAGAGTCTATTGAGAAACGAGCCAAGAAAATCATCAGCAATGATGCACACGTACCTACTCCAAAGTTTTGAGCATCGACGCCCATTTGCTAGCCAGTTGGTTTTCTGTCGAGTTATATTTCGGGGCGTAGGTAGGTATGTCGAAGAGTCTGACGCGAACGAAGTTGCGGGCACCAGTTAGTTAAACACTATTTTAACGACAGGTACTGACTGTTTATTAAATTTCAATCCTGACCTTTTAATCAATCTCGACATAGCGGTAATAGGAAGCGTAATATAATAACATTTTGCAAGAACAATCAAAATAAATTCTCAAGAAAGTGGGAACTTCTTATTTTATCTCTCTGACTGATAGTGTAATCTCAGGCGGCGTAATCGATGAGGCGTGTGATTGAAAAAGATGGAAGGTGCGATTTATCATTCAGTTCGGCTAGGTGTTCGATCCCCGGGTCGGGCAAAAACTGCTATTTGGTAGGTTTTTCTAATAAGTATTAAGTTGGCCCGTAGTTTGAAAGTTGGTGGAGTGTGCGCCCGATCTCTTGAAGAGGATGAAATGGGGGTCCAAAGTTTTTACCGCGAAACCTACCTTCACGTGGGCGACGCCGCTGGCAGAAGCTAGTTGCACAATATTGACACTTGTCAACATTCCCATGGTCTATTAATATTTTTATATGGAATCATGAATCATTTCTTGCCAAGGAAACAATCAATTGGAATTGTGCACTAGCTTCAGACATCTTTGATAATTTATAATGCAGGTGTCTTCAAGGCTAGAGTGGATAAAATAGTGCACCTCACCATCAATGAGTGCATCTCTGCTTACCATCAGGTGGGATTGCAGTCAAGCACCAGTTTATATTATTTAAAAAAAATATATTATTATAGGCAAATGTCAAGTAAAAATTAACAAATTGAAGTGAATGAATCATTCAAACATTCCTAGATTAATTGGGTTAAAAAAGAAAATATCAATTAAAATGCATAAGAAAAATTATTAAATATTTTATTCGAAGCACTTAGTGAAAGACTAGACAGACTTTGAAAGATAATACAACATCAACATGCTAGAAGGTGCACCAACATAACATAGTAAGACTTAACGACTACCAAATGTGCATAATTTGCTCTAGACACAAGGGCAGTCTGCAAATTAGTCAATGGCCTTTCACTGACTTTATACATGAAAAAAGTGCAATGAGTTGTCAGTGAGAAATCTTTGTGACAATAATATCATCAACATGCAAACTGGCCTTGCATCCAAGAACAGTAAAAGTAAATACCCCCTTTCCACTTTCAATAAATCAATTTTAACCAGTAAAGCATAAAGTAACAATTTCGAACATTTCTTAGATATCAATATCATATTTTTCATCATCACTGTTGGGACTATATGTCTCATCAGGTAAAGTTACTTCTCCACAGAACATAAGCTCTACATAGTGGAAATAATCTAAAGCAATGTTAGTGAGCATTGCTCCTGTAGTAACACCTAATACTGTGCCGATAACTGGTCTTTGGCCAACTGAGCTTCTTAAGATGGCCCATAAGAAAATGGATCCCAATGGCCACAAGCAACCTCCAAGAAATGCCCATGAAAAGCGTCTGGCCGGGGCCGCTGCAGCCATGTGTGGTCTTGCCCAGAGCCAAAGTCCTGCACCACCTCCCGCAGTTAAAAATAAAATATCTGTGACATCTCTGTGTGGAAACAATCTGAAAAAAAAAACACAATTATTCTCAAATGAAATAAAGTATTTACCTACATACATACACATTATAATTTTCGTGATATAATGTTTACATACCTGACCATCAAATGAGGGTTCATCACACTAACTGACAAAGTTGTGTAACTAGCCAGACCTTGTAATGGTAAATAATAGTACAGTACATTGTCCTTATTAAAAGGTGGCAACTTCACATTCCCCACAGATTTATTAATCAGATCAACAGTTTTTGGTACCGATCCCGACAAATTGGCAATGTGTTGTCGGACGTTCCGGTAAAACTTCTCCAGAATATCCATTTTGTTATAAACAGACTACAAATCAAAACAAGATGCACTCTTACTAGTACAACTGTAATAAGGTTACGTCGCTGCACATAATTTGGCAACTGATATGGTTGTGAAGTTATTTATACTATAATTTTATTCATTATAGACTTGTACTGCACACAAAAAGTGATTGCAAAATGCAAACACAGATTGCATTGGAATAAAAAGCCGAAGTGAACATCAAAAATGGCATTGGCATGTGACAGCGTGACAGCTGTAGAGATGTCCAAACTATTACTATTCTAGTATTCTCTATGGAGGTCCACACCAGTTTCTTCATAAAATAACAACTATAAAATTATTTCGTAACTATAAAATAAGTTGGACACTTATGGTGTGTCATATCAGCCGAATACGTTAGAATGTAAAATCAGCCGCGGAACTTCAGTCGCGTCGCGTACGTTCGGCATAGTGTGTTTTGACAGTAACAATGCTGGTTAATCTTATACAAGCGTTAGCTGTACATACTCTTTGCTTATACGATGTCTCTTATCAGTTCTCCATTATCTATTGCATTATTATGAAAAAGAAATTATTGATATTTTGCGACACTGGCATTTTTCAGATTCAATCAAACCACAATAATGATTTATCCATACTAACTGCTTGTTTGATTGTCTAGGGCCTCCCTTATTTTAAAGCATCAAAATGACTTCCCGCTCTGGGCGGAGCGAGGGCGCGTTAGACTTCTACTGACTAAAACTTCTTTATTTAATAATAATTTTAAGATAATAATAAATTCGCATGCACGCATACCATGCTATTTCTGGCGTCTTGTAGCTTTCACTGAACCATTAAAAACAAATTTTGGGGTGCATTAGTTATACTTGTACCTATATGCCATGTACCATCGGTGGCCATATTATTAGGGACAGTACCTAGATTTCTTATATTATTATTACTTTAATTGCATTTTGCAGGTAAATGGTTGATTGTAGGTTCGGCAAATATTTTTTATTTAAAGACTTCATTGGTTGAGATAATAAAACATCAAATCTGAAGTCTAAATTATTTATATATTTTTGAAAAAAAAAAAGATGCGTAGTAGGATGGATGAATATTGCTACTATTTTGTGACAGCATCCATTTATCGTGGTATGCTCTCTATGCAAGTTCTGGCTTTCTGTAGCAGGTTTATGGTATAATGGTCACTATTATGAGGGCTACAATCAGCTGGTGTTATTTTTTTCACCGGCAAAGGGATCCAAATACATATTCACGAAATGTTGAAAAAAGTCAACAAAGTTAAAAAATGCCACTTTAAAAAAAAGGCGCGATCTCACAGTGTTGCTTTATATCAGAAATAATAATACTGATGCCAGTAATAATACCAAATAAAAAAATCTTACATAAATCCGTTGGTTAGCTTAAAAAGTGAGATTTATAAGTTTGTTGACTTTTTTCGGAATCATCGTATTACATATCTTTTTTTTTCAAAAATATATAAATGAATTTGATTTCAAATTTTATGTTTTTATTAACTACTTAAATCAATAAAGTCTTTAAATAAAAAATATTACCTGGACCTACAACCATCCATTTGCCTGCAAAATGCAATCAAAGTTGATAATAATATAAGAAATTTAGGTACTGTCCCTAATAATTTGGCCACCCACTGTATATTGTAGGTACCTATTTGAACAATTTGGGCACATCCAAGATTTTCCTACTTTGACTATTTCTTTACTTGACCTAGTATACTGAAAGGTAAGAAGTAAGGCATTGAAACACAAGTTAAAAAAATGTTTTGTGTTTAAATTACAAAACAATTACTTTTTTGAGTTTTTTACGATTCGGAATTTTTTTTGCGATTGATTTGAACACAAATGTTTTCTTCTGAATGTTAGTACATAGCTATGTATGGAACCTATATTCATACATGACTCGTCTTTTTTTGGTTTCGTAGAATGTTAATTAAATAAATAAAAAATCTGTTTAAAAATTAAATGCTCAGTTTTATTTTCATCAATTTTGTGGCTATTTTAGCTGCTCTGACTTGTTCAATTAAACTTTCTCCTAAGGGACTAGATGCTTCTATATCTAAACTGCTAAAATCAGTGACTATATCTAGACCTTTATTCCACTTCTCCAGGCCATTCCAAGCTATCATAACTCCATTATCTGTACATAGTTTAGGGTAAGGTCTATAAATATTGTAACAAGTTTCATTGCATAACATTTGTAATGCACTAAAGATGTAATTGTTACAAGCTACTCCACCTGATACAACTAGCTGTTGCCTCTCTTCTGGAATTAGTTTATTTTCTTTACAAAATTCCATAGCTCTCTGTGTTCTATGAACTAGGTGCCTGGTTGTGGCCATCAGCATAGCAGCACACAAATCATTTACTTCAGGGATCAATTCATGAGCTACAGTATTGTGTTCTACTTCCTTTTTGAATAAATGAAACATAACTGAGGTTTTAAGGCCATTTAAACTAAAATTACAATCCCTGTATTCAGATAATGGTAGAGGAAGTTTGAACATGTGAGGATTAGTAGCTTTTGATGCTGCTGTTTCCACTGCTTGGCCTCCACACATCTGGGAATACTCAGGAACATTTCTTAACTTCATTCTTCTAGCTACTTTATCAAAAACTTCACCGGGCGCAGAATCCATGCTTTCACCAAGAAGTTGAAAATGGTCAACGTCTTGAACAACAGCTAGCAAACAATGTCCTCCAGATATTAAAAGTACCAAGAATGGAAATGTTATATCATGGTGCATTCTTGCCACAAGTGCATGTGCTTGCATATGGTGTATGGGGATTATAGGTTTATTATACCGGCGTCCTAAATGTTTGGCATATTTCATGCCCACAGCTAGGCTGAGTGGCAATCCAGGTTTCAGTGTGACAGCAATAGCTCCAATGTCTTCCATGGTTAATTTGGCTTCTTGTAATGTTTTAGTCACTGTGGGTTCAATGTATGTTCGATGGAGGTCTTGTGCAATGTCTGGTATGATTCCACCATTTCTTAAATGCATTAGATTCTGGGAGTGACAAACTTCTGACAATAGTTTACCATTTGAATTAATAATAGCACAGCCAGTATCGTCGCACGACGTTTCAATACCAAGTATATTTATATTCCGTTTGTTACTATAGCTTCTTGGTTTAAAAATGTATTGTTTACTTACATTATTCACAAATGGTGAACAGATTAATCTCTTTAAGATATTCATTATAATTCTTTATATTCTCTCCTTGCAAAATATTTACTTTTTATATTAAATGCTCATAAATATATTTACATTCACAGGCTAACTAAATAGATACACCTTTATGAAATTATTCACCCGCAGTCATAATTCTTAGTTCTCTTCTGAATATTACATAATATTTTGTCTTGGTCTCAAATACATTTGTTTTTAAAACTAAGTTATTTTGGTTTTGAGCCTATAACCTATAAATAAAATATTAATGTCGTAGATGACAGATGACATGATCACATGACATTGACAGAAACTTTTTTTTATTTACTCCTCAGGCATATAGTCTTTCGATTATATTTCCTAGTCGTATGTCCATGTTTTCTTGTGTGGCGGCAACGACTTCGCCGGGCCCTGTACAGGCTATGGTCCGGAGCTAGGTGGAATGGTAGGCGATCGCCTCCTTCTACCAAAGAAAATGGCCGCATGTACCACAACGTACTTTTGCGACGATGTTGTGTTCTTTGAACTTCGAACAAAATGGCGTATTATTCCCGAAAACCGCAATAGTGCAACGTGGTTTTTTTTATGACTGATAGGCCTTATTACGAGCAATATTTCTATGCTAGTGAAAAGTCGCACTTTTTGCTTTTTAGGGAGAAAAAAAAAAAAATATTACCTGGAATCCGGAGGTGATTTTCGAAAAATAAAACTGGAAAATATGCAACCAAAGATGCTTCATTATAATTTTATATTGAATAAATATCTTGTTATGTTTTCAGATTTTTTGTTTTTATTTTATGAAAAGTCACCTAAAGTTCAACATTAAAAAAACCGGCCAAGAACGTGTCGGGCCACGCTCAGTGTAGGGTTCCGTACTTTTCTGTCCGTCACAATAAGTGTCATTAATTTTTCAAAAACTGTTCGTCCCATCAAGTTCAAAATTATTTTTCCTAGAAAGTCTTTATAAAGCTCTACTTTCCAGATTTTTTCATAGTTTTTTAAACTTGAGGTTCAAAAGTTAGAGGGGGAGGAGGGGGAGGGTTTTTTTTTACTTTTGGAACGATTATTTCCGAAATTATTGATATTATTAAAAAAATATTGTAGTAAACCTCTATTCATTTTTGATTACCTATCTAACAATATATCGCACGTAAGGGTTGAAATAAAAAAAAAACACTTTCCACTTTACATGTAGGGGGGCTACCCTAAACATTTTTTTTCCAATTTTTATTTTACTAATTTGTCGGCGTGATTGATATACATATTGGTACCAAATTTTAGCTTTCTAGTGCTAACGGTCAGAGATTAAGCGAGGACGGACCGACACACAGACATGGCGAAACTATAAAGGGTTCCGTTTATGCCATTTGACTACGAAACCTTAAAAAAGAATGTATTTGAAATTGACACGTGGGTATTAATCGTGCATTTTAAATGCATCCAATCGATAAATACAATAAACAGCAGAGATATATATTTTTTTTATCAAAGGAAACACGGTGTGGCGGCCTACCTAGGAAAGGCTTCACAGGATCACAACCCTCGACTATGGCAGTTCTTTAGAGCAAGCTTAGTGAGAAGGAGTCAGTTTCCACTTCGTTGGAAGACAGGGACACTGATCCTCATCGGGAAGGCGGCAAACGGTTGCAATCTCTCCGTCCGCATATCTGCCCATCGTGCTGCTCGACGATATTTTCAAGCTTTGTGAAGTAATTACAGACCGTCTCGTTGCGTGGCTAGTGCGATTTCGGCCGGAAAAAATATTTTTGAATTATTGCAATCTCCCCAGTCAGGTTTTAATAATTATAAACATAAACATACACAGCTAATGTCAACTAAAAAGCATTCGTGTAGGTAAATAAATACCGCTGCAATTTGCTGATTGAGTTTCGTTTACTTGAATATTCAGCTGTAACTCGAATACTCCACCAAAGTTACAATTTTTATAAATACGATACCGCGGTTAATACATTTAAAATTGCGCGCCCTTTTCATGGCTTTATAGAACATATGGTTTGATAGCAGGTTAAGCTTAAAAACCTGCTGGTTTGTTCATCATGCTTCCGATATTTCCCCCTTGGTGTTATTCAAATTTGATGAAATAAATGGCGTGATGTGAACCATTTCATTTGTCATCTATTTAGAGTTTTGGTTTTGAACTCCTGACCAGGCTATCATACTTTTAAAAGTTAAGATCTTAATAGTTAGCAGATTCAGTATCTACCTATTCTAAATAAGACAAGTCCAAGAGAATAACGATTGTTACGTGCAATAAAGTTAATGTATTCCTATTTATTCAGTAATCTTGCTTTGCGCAGAAACCACGAAGTCATTTTAATATAATCTACTTGGATACAGAAGTTTATTCATACGAAATGTAGGTAGATAGATATTTACATGTTTTTTTCCAGGTAGATAACATGAGCTGTGTAGCTTGCTCCAACTTTTGTTTATGTTATGTGCATAATTTCATGAGGACGGGATCTTTTTGTAATTCGATGATTTCACTCAGTGACGTCTTGCGATCTGCACGATACGGGTACATTGCCGAATCATGTTGAAATTATCGAAAAAGATTGCCAATAACAGGAAATGTGTGAGTTTTGTATCTAATTCAGCGTGTAGTGTTAAATCTAATGGAGTTAATGAGAAAGGGAATTTAAAACCTTTTGAAGAAATCCCAGGACCCAAGAGTTATCCAGTTGTGGGGACGCTGTATAAATACGCACCCTTTATAGGTAAGTTGTTTATGTATGTTTTTTGTATTTTTTCTGTATGTGTAATTATCGATGCCTAATATCTATAAATAATCAAATTT
Organism: Mythimna separata; assembly: GCA_030763345.1. Taxonomy (NCBI): domain Eukaryota; kingdom Metazoa; phylum Arthropoda; class Insecta; order Lepidoptera; family Noctuidae; genus Mythimna; species Mythimna separata. The sequence goes on along the minus strand of CM061171.1, from coordinate 15,336,990 downwards.
TTCTAAGAGGTGGTTCTAAATATGGATCTAAATACCAAAAAAAACTACCGTACTAAAGTGTACCGTTATAAAGTAGAATTGGTTACTTACTTATAGCATCTGTAAAAGATTTCATTTTGTTAAAACTAACATTTTTTCAGGTGATTACAATGCGGAAGCATTGGACAAAACCGCGTGGCTGAACTGGCGACGTTACGGCAGCCTGGTCCGCGAATCTCCTGGAGTCAGGGTGCTTCACGTCTACGACCCTTATGATATAGAAGCGGTGTTTCGGCAAGACCATCGATACCCAGCAAGAAGGAGTCATGTCGCCATGTACCACTATCGTCTGAACAAGCCGCATGTCTATAATACTGGCGGACTACTTTCTACGTAAATTATTCTTTATTTTAATTTTGAATACCAAACGTTGTATTTGATGTCATGCAGGATTAGAGGGATATATTATGCAAGGATCGTATCACAATGTATTCCGTATTTAGTTTCTGTATATTTCAATGGGAAAAGACGTAGGTACTGTACGGCCGTTATAAATTAGCGAGTGTGAAGTTAGCCTCTGTGAATTTTGGCGCTTGAAATATCGTACAAAAATAAAGGTTTTAAAAAAATAAATGCAATTTGCAGTTCTTATTGCTGTTAAAAACAGTTATTGGCATTAATTTTTTTAAAACCTTTATTTATGTACGATATTTCAAGCGCCAAAATTCACAGAGGCTAACTTCACACAGGCCGACTTATGACGGCCGTACTGTATCCCTATGTAGATGGCTATAACTTCTATCGGGAAACTCTGGTATCTTCTAATGAAGACGACTTATCATTTAAGTACTCAAATTGGTCGTTAGCCTAAACCACAAAATCTATTTGTAATAATGAGAAAGAACGTTTGTGGTTACCTACTCATAATTCCATATTTTCAAACAGCCAATAGCTTCGATATGATCTTAATTTCACGCAAAATATTTTATCTTGTAAACAATTTACAGGAACGGCCCAGAATGGTGGAGACTGAGAAGTACATTCCAAAAAAATTTCACCAGTCCGCAGAGTGTAAAAAATCATGTTGAAAAAACAGATAATGTAATCACAGAATTTGTACAATGGATTAAAGACAGCAATATTTCACACAACGAGGACTTTTTGCCGTTTTTGAATAGACTGAACTTGGAAGGTTTGTTAATAGGAATGAAACAGGGAAAATTATAATTATTACCTACATAAAAGTGAACTTTTGTTATATATTCTTCTTAATGTTTCAGTTATAGGAACTGTAGCGTTCAATGAACGTTTTAGAAGCTTTAATCCTGAAGAACAAGATCCAAATTCAAGGAGTAGTAAATGTATTAAAGCAGCTTTCGGATCTAATAGTGGAATTATGAGACTAGATAAAGGATTTCTTTGGAGACTGTTTCAAACTCCTCTTTATAAGACACTTGCTGATTCTCAGGAATATTTGGAAAAGTATGTAGAGCTATTGTATAGATTTATTCTTTAATTGAGTTATTATATACTAATCTGTGTTTTCGTAGGGTGGCACAAAAAATCTTATTGGAAAGGGTGCATTTTTTTGATCACGATGACGAAAACGACAGCTCTTTATTGGGATATTTTCTTAAACAAGACAATCTTGATTTGAAGGATGTGCTAGGAATGATGGTTGATATAATGATGGCTGCTATTGACACGGTAAATATTGATCGAGTACTTTTAGATACATTGGTTCACAGTGATTCATGTGTACACTTTTGTTTTAGACCTCATATTCGACAAGTTTTTGTTTGTACCACATCAGCAGAAACCCTGAAGTTCAACAGAAAGTGTTCGATGAGATTTCAGCGCTTCTTCCCACAAAAGATACGAAAATCAATTCGTGCATCGTATCAAAAGCTGTTTATGTAAAAAGTTGTATCAAAGAAAGTTTAAGACTAAATCCCGTATCGATTGGCGTGGGGCGTTTGACACAAAAGGATATCGCACTGAAAGGTTACCTAATTCCAGAAGGAGTAAGTATCTAAATTATAACGTCGAATTAAGAATCATAATATTTTGTGATTAATTTTGTCTCTTTTTCAGACGGTAATAGTAACGCAAAATATGGTGGCATCTCGACTGCCGCAATATGTTAAAGATCCGTTAAACTTCAAACCCGAACGCTGGTTAAGAGGGTCTGAGAATTACGAAAATATTCATCCTTTTCTTAGTTTACCATTCGGTTTTGGGCCTCGATCTTGCATAGCGAGAAGATTAGCAGAGCAAAATATATGCATCACTCTAATTCGGGTAAATATTTATTAAATCTCAACCAAGTGACGCCACCAGTGGTCAATATATTGCAGTCTTGTGAACCACAGTAATATTATAAAGGTGAAAGTTTGTGAGTGTGTGTATGTACGTTTGTTAATGAATGAGATGAAATATGGCACACTGCTAGATCATGACCTGGAATAGCACATAGGATACTTCTATCCTATATAAGATATTTATTCGATGTTGTTATGTTACTTAGGGATAGTCAGTATTTTAATGTACAGAAAGATACTTCAAATGTTTTTTTTCTTTTGTGTTTCAGCTGATTCGTGAATTCAACATAAAATGGATGGGTGACGAACTTGGTGTACGAACTCTTCTCATTAATAAACCTGATAAACCAGTGTCTTTGTCATTCATTCCAAGGAATGAGTAGGAAAAAAATTTTGTACTGTATGTGTTATTTTTTGTATTGTTTATTGTAATTATTTCTATAGGTAAGGAATAAGTGAATTATAAATAAAAGGATTTGAATTCACCATTTAAGTTTTTATTGCATTAAAAAAAGCCTTCTGTATTACAAATGACTGGGTCCTTTTGGAACTTGAGAACGCATATAAATTCTTACATGTTTCGGAGGAGCATAATTTTTAAAACCCATGTTTGGGGCAATACGTTTTTCTACTACATCGTGTGCGTAAGAAGTTGGATACAGGAACTGTTTTTTATTTTTCCCTATAGAAGACTTCATTGCATTTAGGGATAGTTTTGGGAAAGACATTACAGGCAATCTAAATTGATTTTTCTTAAGTAAGAAACGTTCTAAAGAAGCAGGTTTTGGTATCATAAGTTTTTTCGCTTTCGCCGCATGATTAGAGAAATGAGTCACAAACGGGGCATAATTGAATACTCTCAGATTGTTATTGTTGTTGTTGAATGTTTCCTTGACTGGTACCAAATATTCTGGTTTTGGTTGAGAAACTTCCTCCAAGATGTAAGAGTTTGTCTGGACTTCTTTGTCCAAAGTCGGTCCTAAAGTTCTTTCTGCAATCGGTGGAAATACTTCTATTGATTCTTCTAATAGTATTGGTATTTCTATATTCACTTTTGTAGCTACTGGAGAGTTATTATTTTCCAATGCAAAGTGCTTTCCAGTTTCTGATACTGTGATAGGCCCTGAAATTGGTTTTGCGGAGATTTCTGGAAACACGTCTGTGAATTCCTGTTCTTCTGTTTTAACTTCTACGTCAACAGAAGATAATCCATTAAATGACGAGGATGGAGCTTGTGGAATTACTACTTCGAGTTCTTGAATGGTGGGTTTGGAATCAACATCAACAACAATCGGTTCTTCGATTTTCATTTCGTCTTCAACAATTTTAATATCGTTTGCTGAAAGTGGAGGTAATACTGGAGCTTCAAGAATAGCTTGTAGTCCTGTAAAGAAGGGTTTGGGCTCCACGTAATCCAAAACCGGCTCTTGGATAGGCCGAACAGCTGCTTCTGGAACTGTAGTCAACACACCCGTTGGTTCTTTCAGTAGTTCTGATTCTTCTTTTCTCACTTCTTCTTTCACAATAAATGGGACATCGTGAAGTGATAGAGGAGGTAATACCGGAGCTTCTGGAATTACTTCTTCGAGTTCTTGAATGGCGGGTTTGGATTCAACTTCGGCAGCAATCGGTTCTTCGATTTTCATTCCTTCTTCAACAAGTTTGATCTCGTTTGCTGAAAGTGGAGGTAATACTGGAGCTTCAGGAATGTCTTGTAGTCCTGTAAAGAAGGGTTTGGGCTCCACGTAATTAAAAACCAGCTCTTGGACGGGCCGAACAGCTGCTTCTGGAACTGTAGTCAACACACCCGTTGGTTCTTTCAGTAGTTCTGATTCTTCTTTTCTCACTTCTTCTTTCACAATAAATGGGACATCGTGAAGTGATAGAGAAGGTAATACCGGAGCTTCTGGAATTACCTCCTCGAGTTCATGAATGTCGGGTTTAGACTCAACTTGGGCAACAATCGGTTCTTTGATTTCCATGCCTTCTGCAATAAGTTTGATATAACTCGCTGAAAGTGGAGGTAATACTGGAGCTTCAGGAATGACTTGCAATTCTGAAATGAAGGGTTTGGGCTCGCCATAATTAAAGGTGAGCTCTTCGGGCCTTACAGGTGCTTCTGGAACTACAGGGAATCCATCTATTGCTTCTTTCAGTATTTCTGATTCTTCATTTCTTACTTCTTCTTTTACAATAGAAGGGACATCTTGAAGTACGAGAGGAGATAACACCGGAGCTTCTGGAATTACTTCTTCGAGTTCTTGAATGGCGGGTTTGGACTCAGCGTCGACACCAATTGGTTCTTCAATTTTCATTCCTTCTTCAACAGATTTGATTTCGTTTGCTGAAAGTGGAGGTAATACTGGAGCTTCAGGAATGACTTGCAATTTTGAAATGAGGGGTTTTGGCTCAACATAATTAAATATCAGCTCTTGGGGCCTTACAGCTGCTTCTGAAACTGTAGGAAACACAACTGCTGGCTCGTTCAGTAGTTCTGATTCTTCTTTTCTCACTTCTTCTTTCACAATATACGGAAAATCGTAAAGTGATAGAGTAGGTAACACTGGAGCTTCTGGAATTACTTTTTCGAATTCTTGAATGGCGGGTTTGGACTCAACTTCTACAACAATTGGTTCTTCGCTTTTCATTCCTTCTTCAACAAGTTTGATGTCATTTGCTGAACGTGGAGGTAACACTGGAGCTTCAGGAATGTCTTGAAATTCTGTAATAAAGGGTTTGGGTTCCACGTAATCAAAAATCAGCTCTTGGACGGGCCTTACAGCTGCTGCTGAAACTGTAGGAAACACAACCCTTGGCTCATCCAGTAGTTTTGATTCTTCTTTCCTCACTTCTTCTTTCACAATATAGGGGACGTCGTGAAGTGATAGAGGAGGTAATGTCGGAGCTTCTGGAATTACATTTTCGAGTTCTGGAATGTTGGGTTTGGACTCAACTTCGACAAGAATCGGTTCTTCGATTTTTATTCCTTCTTCAACAATTTTAATATCGTTTGCTGAAAGTGGAGGTAATACTGGAGCTTCAGGAATGGCTTCAAATTCTGTAATAAAGGGTTTGGGCTCAACATAATCGAAGATCGGCTCTTGGACGGGCCTCACGGCTATTTCTGGAATTATAGGAAACACATCCGTTGGCTCTTTAAGTATTATTGATTCTTCTCTTATAATAGAAGGGACATCTTGAAGTACAAGAGGAGATAACATCGGAGCATTCGGAGCTTCTTGAATTACTTCTTCAATTTCTTGAACGGCGGGTTTGGACTCAACTTCAACAGCAATTGGTTCTTCGATTTTCATTCCTTCTTCAACAACTTTGATCTGGTTTGCTGAAAGTGGAGGTAATAATGGAGCTTCAGGAATGACTTGTAGTCCTGTAAAGTAGGGTTTGGGCTCCACGTTATAAAAAATCGGTTCTTGGACGGGCCGAACAGCTGCTTCTGGAACTGTAGTCAACACACCCGTTGATTCTTTCAGTAGTTCTGATTCTTCTTTTTTCACTTCTTCTTTCACAATATAAGGGACGTTGTGAAGTGATAGAGAAGGTAATACCGGACCTTCTGGAACTACCTCCTCGAGTTCATGAATGTCGGGTTTAGACTCAACTTGGGCAACAATCGGTTCTTTGACTTTCATGCCCTCTTCAATAAGTTTGATATAGCTCGCTGAAAGTGGAGGTAATACTGGAGCTTCAGGAATGGCTTGAAATTCTGTAATAAAGGGTTTGGGCTCAACGTAATTGAAGATTGGCTCTTGGACGGGCCTCACGACTATTTCTGGAATTATAGGAAACACATCCGTTGGCTCTGTAAGTATTATTGATTCTTCTTTTATAATAGAAGGGGCATCTTGAAGTACCAGCGGAGATAACACTGGAGCTTCTGGAATTACTTCTTCGAGTTCTTCAATGGCGGGTTTGGACTCAACGTCAACAATAGTCGGTTCTTCGATTTTTATGCCTTCTTCAACAAGTTTAATATCATTCACTGAAAGTGGAGGTAATACTGGGGCTTCAGGAATGACTTCAATTTCTGTAATTATTGGTTTAGGCTCAACGTAAGTAATTATCGTTTCTTCGGCTTTCGAGTTCTCAGTTTCAGAAAAAACTGGTGCCTCCGGAATGGGTCCGATTTCAGAAGTGGCCGCTTCGGACTCATCGTAGTTAATGATCGACTCTTGAACTGGTCTCATAGCTAGTCCTGAAATTGTAGGAAACACTCCCCTTTGTGCCTCCGTTATGGTCTGAACATAATTATAGATTGGTTCTTGGATTGGTCGCACAGTTATTTCTGGAATTGTAGGATACACACCCGTTTGCTTCTCCAGTATTGCTGATTTATCGTTTTTCACTTCCTCCTCCGTAAGAGAATGGACGCTGCTAAGTGAAAGTGGAGGCAGAATCGGAGCTTCTGGAATGACGAGAAGTTCTGCAACAGGTTTGGGCTCTTCTGTGATTACGACGGGTACTGGATGTGGCTCTGCCATAATTTCTGTTAATGCAGACGGATTAAACTCTGGTGGCTTCACAATTTCCACATTGTTTTCTTTCTTAAAATGGAGACACGGTGGAGTTTCTTTTGAAATATCCGACAATGGGTTCATAAATGGTTTCAGAATTTCCATTAATTCTTTCTCGGCAGCAGGATCGTTCAAGTCAGAATTTTGGTGTTGCTGGATGAACGAAATTAAAGCTTCAAGGTGAGATGGAATAAAGCTTCGTGGCAAATTCACTTGTGGCTTGAAGTAAAAGTTTGCTCCTTGATGTAAAACGCCAGGTTCAAAAGCTTGCCGTCCTGAGGAGACTTGACCAGGCGGAGCATTAAAATTTTCGTTGACGATGATTTTAATTGGCTCATAGTCGATTGCTGCAGAGTTTGCGAATTTAAATAAAAGAGAGCCTACAAAGGCAAAAACAACTCCCGGTGTGACCTGAAATAATAAACAGCCAATTAAAATCAAATACTCGTAGTGGTCAATAAGTTAGTAGAAACACAGTAAAAGCAAGCTACGAAAGTTCCAATTTAGATATATAAAAGTTTGAAATGTCAAAATATGTTAAGTATCTTATAAAGTTGTAATTATGATCACAAATATATAAAGAAAAAAAAATACAACTGTAATAAATTCAACACAAAAGTAAAGGATCCTGAGTAAAACTTACCATATTAAGCAGTTGAAGATTACAATTGAACTGATCATACAAGTGCTATGTACGTATTTTATATTTGGAAAAAAATAAATTAACTAATTATTGAAAGTTCCTTATTAGTCATATTAGAGACCTCATTAGAATTGTTAAGCTAATGATCTTGTAAATTCTAATGATAACATTTAAAGCGCAATTGTGAAAGTTTGCATAATCTACTTTTAGATCATTATCTATCCCTCATCAGAAAAGTGATCTATTGCAAAATCATTTTATAATTAATTGTATTCTACGGCTGTTATTTTATTAATGAATGCAATATCATTCCTACAAAATGACGTCACGTCATTAACATCATTATGATTAAGGTATAAGTAAAATTATGAGTTGCATGTGCGACAAGTTTTCTTTGACAAATTAAGTTATGTAATATCTTTTTCATCCCACCATCTCGGAAAGAGTATTTTTAATCTTCAATATCTGAGTGGAAAAGCCGTTTTTATTCTCTAGAGGATAAAGTAAATTGAATTTAGAACATCGTGTGCACTAAGTTTGTGAACTAAAAAAAATATTAAACCTATTTACTGCTACCTCTATGGTGCCGAATATATCATACAACTTTTTTTTTAATTTGTTAAAAACTCAGACTCGGAACCTTCTTGGTGTTCTTTTTTCAATTTGCTTTGTATGCGGTTCTTTACGCGGCATTTTTTCACGTCATTGTTAAACCTTATATTAAAAACAAGAAACTTGAAAATAAGTGAAAAAACTAAAATGAGTGATTCTAGCGACGAGGAAGTTTGTTTGACGCCAACAGAATTGACTGAAACTGTTAATAATGCGCAAATGAGCTTTCTCCCTCAACAATCAGGCGAGAAGTATTTAAAACAGTACGATATGTTCAACACGTGGCGACTAGCAAAAGGAGCCAAAATTTTCTCAGAAAGCATTGGCATTGTCCCAATTCCATGGATCTTTAATTCACCACTGAAAAAGCATCCTTATCGGAACCTGCTATCTGTGGAGCATGAAGAGGTTCACGACAAGTTCTGTCTGTTCATCGAAGGTCTGTTCACATTGCGTATGTGTCATTTTTTCACCTTTATTTTTTTACCACAAAAATCCGTACACATACTCGTATATAAAATTGAAGCTTTTGTTACATAAATGTTTTTTTATATGATTTTTGGCTACTTGTAAATGAAAAGCATAACAGAAATGTAATATCAAAATGTTTGCTTGCCTGTCGGTCTGTCTTTTTGTCTGTTTCTTCAAGGTAATCTAAAAGAAACAGCTGGACCGATTTTGTAAGGTGTGTAAGGACTAATTTAACGTTTGAATCTCCAACCGGTCCTATGAGACCGCGCTGTTATTGTTTTACTATTGTGTCTCGTTTCGCGGGTATCTGAGTAATTAAGCTAGTTTTATTCTACAAAAATAAATAGCGTTCGGCCAAAAAAACCAAAATAATTCTTCAAACTGTGACTAAATTGTTTTGTGGCGTTTTGGAAGTCTGATGCGAACGAAATCACCCAATATCGTTGTTCAATTGAATACTGAAAATGTGTTTGTACTCAAACCAGGCTGTCGGAAACCATAGAAAATTAAAACAAAATACAGATTCTAGTTTTTATAATTAGTATAGTACTTCATTAATAGTGATACTAAATATTATTATTATGTAATAAAATACTACTATTATAAAGAGGATTTTTATATCTGTAATGAACAAACTATTGTACCAATCTAAAAAAATATTTCTCCAGTAGAATGCTGTTAGAAACTTTATCACTGAGTAACATAGGCATAATTTATTTTTACGCAGGCGAAACCCCTTGCATAACATTAGTCGGGATTTGCCTGGCCATCACTGACACGCGCTCGAAGATGGTGAAGAATGGCTAGTTCACCATTCGATTAGGATCTAGTCCGTGACGGCGCGGCGGCGCGTTGTACCATCAAACGGGGTGAATAGGAACAAAACTTTGATTATAATTTTTACTTTGGTTAAATATTTTATCTTAATTTCTGTAAAAGCATAGCCTTTTATTACAATCAATGAATAAATAGGAGTAATGAAATGCTGCAAAAACCTGTTAAATAACGTGAAAATCCATTTACAATTTTCGTTCCTATTCACCCCTGCGTTCCTATTCTGTTATTGGCTGTACTCCGCTTGCGCCTTAGCTGTCAAAATAATTGACGGGGTCCGCTAAGAGTGATGACTGTGAGGAATGCGGGATTGCTCGTAGGAGTCACCGCGGCTCTAGTACCCAAAAGACAACTGAAGGAGCACGGGTGTGTTTTAGTGCATTAAAGCTTCCTCCCAAAACAGGATATGGTATTCGATGATATCTTACCCCTAAGAAAATGAATTATTTGTCAAGATTAAAATGTGGTTATTTAAGAAGAAAGTGCTGAGATTTTTTGTAAATCGGCTAAAAATCCAACCATCAAGTATTTTTAGCCGCTTACAAAAAAGCTTTAAAATTCATAATTATAATCATCATCATCTGCCTAGCCTAGGCTTCCAGTCAAGCCGGATTTAGCTGAATACCAGTATTTTACGAGGAGTGGCTGCCTACCAGACCTACACAACTCTCCACAACCAATTAGTTATAATATTATAACTAATATCATTCATGATCGTATCTTGCTCTAGCGTTTAATTTGTAACAAATATTATTACTCAGTGGAAATTTCTCTAAAATAATTCCAGTGCCTTACTGATGTATATTGAATTCGTTAACCACAATATTATGTTGATCTTTGTATGATATTTTTAATGTATTTTCAATTGTATCGGCCATTAATGTAGAATGAATATTTATCTATAAAAGACGTGCAACAGTTCTAAAGAATAATATTGTGGGATCACCTAGAAACGGTAAGTTGTCTCACAAATTGTTGATTGAGACAAATTTTAGGAAAATAATATATTTTTTATTTCACTTTTAGACTTACTTAAATAACTTTAAAGTATTTCTTGAACTATTTCATTTACTTACTAACTTTTGTTTGTAGATGTATTTGCTTGGAGTTTTATATCTACTAACTGCGGCCGCGGCGTTGCCGACGCAGGACCAGCTTCGCACCAACGTACCAGCACCCCAATCTCCCCCTGAACTTCATTCAAATGAGGCAGAAATTCACAGCGAAGAAAAAGTACACGACCTCCCAGAGCCAGAACCAGAACCACTACACGAACCAGAACATGAACTAGAACATGAACCAGAACATGAATCGGAACATGAATTAGAACACCAACAAGAACCTGCACCAGTTCATGAACCGGAACAGGAATTACAACATGAACCAGAATACCAACCAGAACCTGCACCAGTTCATGAACCGGAACAGGAACCAGAACACCAACCAGAACCTGCCCCAGTTCATGAACTAGAAAATGAACCAGAACATGAACCAGAGCATGAACTAGAACATGAACCAGAACCAGAACATGAACCGGAACATGAATTCGAACATGAACCAGAGCATGAACCAGAACATGAACCAGAACATGAACCAGAGCATGAACCAGAACATGAACTGGAACATGAACCGGAACATGAATCAGAACACGCAAACCCAGATAAAATTGACGTAGGGCCTGCAGAATTCAAACCAGAAGTATCAAAAGAAGAAGGCGAAGATGTACCTGTTATAATACAAGTAGTGGAGAGACCTAACGGTATTCTGCCCAGTTGGTTTCCGGATTGGTTCTCCAATTTTCATCTCCCGTGGCCATTCCACGGACGGTCACGTAACGGTGTCCGGAATGACCAGCCTATCTACATTGTCAGGGAATTGGACTTCGACTAATGTCTAAATTATAGGAATTACTAAGAAGTAATTTCAGCACATGTATGTATAAAACAATATGTATGTATTATAAGTAAATATCTTCTATAAAAATATCTATAAATAAAATATTTATTTGAATTAAAAGTTTTTCGTATGCCAATCCAACTTTTCGCCACAAAGTATCGAACTTTTTTTTACTTTTTTTTTTCTTTTTTTTTTGTGTAAGTTGTAATTTACACTGTATACTTGTAAGTTAACACAAAGTGACAGAGGCCAACAAGGAGGCTCACTGCTTCGCAAGAGACCGTGAGGTAACCCCGCACCTAGCTATGATCCTCTGGCAAGCGTTCAGTTTGGCTGCCTGTCACTTTCACAGCGACGGCGCCCACACCGATCGATACACACGTAGAGTATCCAGCAGGATGCGTCTAAACCCCTGGGTTGGGCAGAAGGCACTTTGAGGCAGCGCCAGTCCGTTCCAGTTTTGGGAGCCAGACGTCGGCAGTGCTCTTCGAAAGTCCACTTAAAATTCAAGCCCTCCATTCCAGTTGTAATTCAGCATGATCTCTGAAGTCAGCTGTAACTAATTATGCTCTAGGAATATAAATTGATTTAGCTTGCCTAAGGGAACATTATTTAGACATACTTGTGGTATACTGTCCGGGCATTTTGCACCATTGGTTTTAAACACCGTGGCATTCCTTAAAATTACATTCCTGACTTCTTTTCTTGGGGTTTCGCTTGTGAAAGTTGTCTCATTACTACTGATTGTGCATAAAGAGCTATTATTAGGATCTCTTACTGATTAGGAATCCGATACCCCACTGATAAGATAAAGAGGTTAACCAATATGTTCGAATACAATCGTTGTAGAAGTAACTGCAGGACTTTGCAATTCACAACAGCACTCTTAGGCTTTCTAGGCGCGTGCTGATCCGTTACCTTTGTGACAGCTACAGTTTTATGACATCTAAGTAGTTACCACTGACCAATTGTATGGTTAGCGCCTCGTAACAACGTCGTTTATCGATTTAAGTCGTTGTCTCGACTCGACTCAATCAAATTGACAGTTAAGTTTATTACTTATAAAAAATATCCCAATTTTCGCCCTATTTTTACATGGGGAATCATCAGAATGACTTCTCCCGCTCTTAGGCGGAGCGGGAGGGCATAACGACTGAGTGGAAGAAGTTTTCTTCAAATTGACTAACCCGTTCTGAGTAATTTCCTCCACTTGACCAAATCAAATTGATAATAACTTATGACTAATTATTCATTGATGTTAAACGAAGGTGTTTTTTGGCGTCATTACTGCTAAGTCGATAGAAGTGGTGGTAGTTTTCCAAGTGGATAAGGCCAGTATTTTGAGTCCTTTGACAAGAAGTAAATAAAAAAAAATCTTAACATGTTTCCGTACCACTTTAATTCCACTTTTCCAGATTTTTCTTACTTTATAGTTTAAATGTTGAGAACTTTAATGATATTTATCGTGTGACCTAAGGTTACAATGTGTAAGACATTTGCAGTGAGAATTCATAAACAATTATAAGATTAAATAATATGAGAGGGGAAAATGAAATAAAATAAAAAAAATACAGTAAAATTACTATATTTATTAACTTTTACTTTCCGTAGCCATCATACCAGGGCGACAATGTAGGAACCGATGGAATTGGGTTTACCTTTAGCTGAGATACTTTTGGGGCAATTGATTTATGCATATCATTAACATCATCCCAGCTGAATTTGTATGAACCTCTATATACGGTTCTAGGGGTTACTCTAAAAGAATCGTGTTTAATATGACCTGCTGTTGGTCTGACTTTGGTATTATGAGCATGTCGGTTTTTAGATGATGGGGCATGTGTTGTTGGCGACAGATAAATATGTTTCTCAGTGGAAGCGTGGTTGGTTTGTTCCTCTACTTCAACAGGAGCTTCTGATGTTGTGGTTGTGAGTGAGAGATGCAGCCGATGATGATGATGTCCGTGATGGGTAGTTGTTGGTTCATGAGCCGGTACATTATGGTGGTGTAAATGAGATTCTGCAACTTCAGTATTCTGAACTTTTTCTAGCTCCACCTGCTCTGTGACAGGTGGAGATAGTTTTATCGTGTCTGGTAAATGCTGATGGATCGGTAATTTTGGGGCTGGTGGCATTGGTGCTAAAGTTGTCGTTACTTCTTCATGGTTTTGGTGCAGAGTTTTTAGTTCGACACTCGGTGTTTCAAGTGTACTGTGGTCTGTGATCTCTTTAAAGTTCTCGTTAACATCTTCTATCTTGGGCACTGGCTCTGCTGTAGTGGTCGTCGTCGTCGTAAACTCTTGATAATGCATGTACTTTCCAATTTCTTCTTCAATTTGATCAATTTCTGTTTCTCCATCAGTTCTTCTTTGTTCATAAAGGTAATTGATTTTGTAATGAGGGTTTGGCAAATGTATCTCTTCATAATAATTTGCTGGAGTCTCACTGTCATGTCTACTCTGGTGATGTAGATGAGGTCCCAAGTCTTTTGCGAAGATTTGTGCTATAAATAAAAGCCATATTGCTATCGTGAACATGTTTCTGAAAAAAAAGTATATTTAGTAAGAATGATTTAAAAATATTGTATCGTAATCGAAATATTTAGATATTAACAATAAGTTTTACCTTTCTGGTTACCTGGGTAATACTGATGCACTACACTGGTCTAATTAATAAAACTACTCTATTATATAGACCAAAACTGCAATTACACAAACAGGATTGATTTATTGTCTACACATTAACCTAGGTCATTTGCTAAACTACTTTTAAAACGAGTCCAAAGAATTCGAGCCATACTCGTTTCTACAGGTACTTTCAAAATTACTCAATTTTAAAATAAAACCACATGTTGTTAACAAATTATTTATGTAGGTACGAACTTATATTAAAACAATAAAATTAGTATAAATACATGCTGTGCAATTTTTACATAATAATTAAAAGGAGTACAGTATTTCACTAGTAGAAGTTAAGAATGTTGATTAGACAAGAATATACAATACATTTTATTTTAAATTATAAATTATCACCCACAGCATTATAACAGTCATTGCAACAAGATGTCATTGATTTTTGACAAATATTCCATAAAAATGACAAATTATTCGCAAAAACATTTCAATAACATGCACCCGGTTAAGTATATATCTTAATAAGTAGGTACGCGTGTCCATAGTCCCAAATTCACACAAATATAATAGAAATCGTTTTTGGAACTCATTATGTTGCCTGATTGAACAGAATGATGCTATTTAAGTACTTAGATTAAATTGCATGCTGTACCTCTTGTATCTTTTGATCCTGGTAATTGTTACATTTTAGTTACATACCCTAAAAGGTTATACCAGAATCATTAAGTCGTACAGCTGCGCCTACGCTTGTCCATTTGCAAGGAAATCCATTTAGATGACAATCAAGATGAGTTCAAAGACCTTTTGACTTTTATAGACATAATGACCAGAGACTGTCCTTCTTTGATATTTTGATGCTCATTTTAAATAAATTAACGGTATTATTTTAATTTTACTTAAGACTAAAATATGTTGATGGAAATAACACAACGTATCGTCACACTAACACGAATTTCAAAAAGTATGTTAACTGTACTTTTAATTAAATATTATTATTTATTTGACATTATGTTGTTTACAAAATCATACAATATTAATTACCGGTATACTGTACCTACATATAGTACAATGGCACTGAAAAATAAGAAAGTAATGATTTTTGTTTGTGAAAAACTAGTCACAAATAAAAACCATTATAGCTATTTGACTTCAAATATTTTGTCATATGAACCAAAAAACTATTCTCGTACTAGTCTTCCTTACATTATCAAATTAATGGCTAAGACTTGTTCGCTTCGTTCGATTAGATCGTTTTGTCTCCTTTATTACATAAATAGTTCATGGGAACTAACAATACTGATGAATAAATAATTAGGTAACTTCAAATTCTCACATGTATGTACACACGTTTGCTACATCAATTCACGGGTCTAGGGTCATATGGGGTCGCGTCATGACCCACATACCTATTGTTTTTGCGTATTTGGAAGCCTTCGCCCGGCGCAGTGTTGTAGTAAATCACTCGTCGAATACCGAACGGATCTACGTAACCAAAGCTCCCAGTTCTCTCGTTGGAGCCGCCGCTTTCTTCCTCATGGTATTGCTTTGGAAGATAGTACCGGAATCCGTTTCTTCTAAAGACATTTCCATCATAGGTTGAGAACTGAGGAGTGTATCCGTCACCGATTTTGACTCCAGCTTGTTGTTGCTGCTGTAGCTGCTGCTGTCGCAGCTGCTGTTGTCTCTGTAGCCAGGCATCCGCGTGCCTGTATGAGTTAGGATTAAACACATCGTAGCGTTTGCTGTCACTAGCATGATACTCATCGTCGAGGGTGTTAGTGTTAGATGAATCGTATTCGTATGGACTGCGCGTCGTTGCAGCTTCACTGGCTGTGATCGGTGTGACTGTTGGCCTAAAGTCATAAGTGGTTGTTGATGAGTCGATGGAGTTAGGTGATACATAGACTTGAGGTGTCGCTGTCGGGTGTGGGTAAGCTGATGGAGGAGGTGTCACTGATACTTCTGCAGGGTAGGTAGGTGGTCCGTATGATGAGGACGGCGATGGGGCTGGAGTCGTGGAGGTGAACCGCGGTGGTCCGCGATACCGGTGCACAGGCGCTGGTGCTGGTGTAACTCCATAACCCGAATCTGTGGGTGCGGTCTTGGCTATCTGTAGAGACTCCTGTAATACATAGAAAAAACGGTCAGTATAACGAAAAGATGCAGCTTAAATAAAAAGGTTTAAATGATACATACTGCAATTGGTCGGTTCTCTCCAACGTAAACAGTTTTGGATTTGTAAATCCTGTAGCCTTGACTGTCAGCGATGTAGTCCTGGAGACGCAAATACCCATCAGCTCCCACCCAGCCCGATGAACCTGTAAGTTGACAAAGATAACATGAATTTGCAAATTATCCTGAACACACATCATCATCTGCCTAGCCTTTTCCCAACTATATAAGAGTCGGCTTCCAGTCAAGCCAGATGTAGCTGAATACCAGTGTTTTACGCGGAGCGGCTGCCTACCAGACCTCCACAGCCCATTAACTGGGGTAACACGGTACTTCATGGCAAGACTATCCTGAACACACACTATGGACAATTAAGTTCTTGTTTAACTTTAAAATGATACAGTTAGGTTGGCCTTGACTACACAGATTTTGTAGGAAACAGCACACCTACAAAATAGAAATTCCAAAAATTTGTTTCCGTGCGATAACATAATTTAATACAAACATGGTTCGTCACGAATTCTGTTGTAAAATAACAATTTAAGTTTTTTTTATTATCCTTAGTTCCTTAAAAGGTAATTACTATTATATACATACATTCATAGATATCCCGCCTACATGGACTTGTAGCGTTGGGACAATGAACCACACAGTATGTGTAGGTCGACCACATTTTCATAATGACAATGGAACTCTAAAAGAGGCTGCTCTACTTTATATTTAGTGTGAACTTGAAATCCAATCTATATTAATGTATCAATCAACTAGACACTATTGAACATCTTTGTGCTTCAGAGCCTTTTCATTTAAAAAGGAAATTGGTAGATGAAGTAACCTCTAAACGAAAGATTATTATTTTCAGTATAAGGTATATATTGTTAGATAAGTATTTATTATCTGCTGGAAGAAATGTCTTTTTGAAATAAGCTGTTCCTATAAAGGTAAACTACTGTTAAGGGACTGGAGAAATAGTTAAACTTTTGCAGTTAACGTAAGGCACTAAGCTTGTGGCATTAATCAAGATTCAAGAATCCTTTGACCCAAAACTTTGGTCAAGCCTGCCCCTATAGATCGTAGCTCAAGTAATCATTGTTTTGTAAGAAATATTATGAATACGTATAGAAATGGAATCCTCCTTACCAACAACGGATCCATCTTTCAGCCTTCTCTCCTTCCTGTACTGGCCATTGTGTGTCTGATATAAGAAGTATCGCTCGTTATCTTCATCTGTTTGAATGTGGAACTGGTCCGGGTCCTGTTGGGGACTGTACCCGTCCAACGCAGCCAGTACGCTGCACGCACACACCTGGAAAGAGATATAGTATTTATTGTTTATTATCAAGTAGGTTTATAGGAGTAAATTTTATTAGCGTGACATTGATGGTTGATGAAATAAAATTGTGACCTGAATTTAGGTACAACTATTGACTGTTAATAGTTTTGCAATATTTTTTTTTTATTTATAGGATTGTACTATGAGGTAAACGCAAAACGCAGCAGCCCTTTTGTATGCTTATAACACAATATTTTTTTAATCCTGTTTACGTATTTTGCGAGTGGTTCCGGATATACAAATAGACATTTCTATGTATGTATGTGTGCATGTGTTTGTTACTCCTTCATGCTTAATTATTTGTTCGGATTTGGACGAAATTTGACCCATGAGTAAATCGTGTTCAGGAATAGAATACTTTTTATTCCAAGAACATGTTCTCTTGAAATAATTGTGTATTGTCGTGCAGGTGCAGCCGTTGGCAGAAGCTAGTAAAGTTATAAACAGGTAAAAGATAGTAGTCGAAAATAAACAGTACAAAACAACAATGTCTTTAAGTTTTAGTAGCTTAATATCCTCTTAACCGACTGCGGACCCAGGTTGGCCGCTGTAAAAACAACATGGCCAAATGGTGCTTCCTCAATCCATCCTTAACGCAATGCCAGTGTGGAGCAGCTACCCAGGATTTGCGGCACTTTCTATGCTGTCCATCCTGCACAACCACCTGTACTTTGCAGGATCTAAACGAGGCCAATGCCAAAGCCATACAGGTTGCCAAATACTGGGCAGAAAAAGTTTGATGAGAGCATCGATACGAAAAGAAGGCGAAGCTTAATATCTTCTTTCCTTCCGGTGGATAAAGACTTATTATGTCCCTTATATTGTTTATTTAAAACATGTCCGAGAAACAGTCTAAGCGGTCATTAATAATGGGTACCTGGTAAATGCTTGGTAATGTTAAACACATTTAAGTCTAGGTAGGGCAACATGATAGATACCTAAATGACTTAACTACTGTGTAGGTAATTGTAGGATGACTCATCATTAGATGGTATACTGTGTAGTTACATAGCGCGCTGCGTGTCGCACAAAATTGGCCCTGCGCAACCAACCTCTTTAACCTTGTCGACATCTTTCACGTTAATCCTAGGGACGAATGAAACGCCATAAAGCATAAGCATTATCAACCGTATAATGTTCCTACTGCTGAAACTCAGGCCTCGTCTCCAAGAGAGCGAATTGTTTTAATCCACCAAGCGGGCTCAGTGCGGGTGGGATGCTATTATGATTTCAAATTTTGGTTCTAGAACATACCACACAAGCACGTATATTTCCTTCACTGGTTTCAGAGAAGTGGTGAGTAAATAACATACACAAAGTAAAGCGCCTGCCTAGAGTGAAACTCACGATATACAATTCTTAAGCATGGGTCGGGAAGTCAAAGCATTGTTTACTTTTTTCGATAAGAATCCAAGGGGATGCAGGAAGTTTAATAAACGATTAAAATTCTGGTTAATCACTTGAATAGCCCCTTAGGTAAAATAGAGTTAACAAGACATATACCTAAGTTTCTTAATTGTTTCATAGAAAATAGCCAATGAGTCAAACATTTGTCATACTTTTCCCTATTACCTATACCCATACTTATCTATTATCTTTATAGTAGATATAAGTAGCATAGTCTAAAGCCCGTATTATAATAACAATATAGCGTTGCTTATTGTGGGTTAAGACAAGGTCTGCAGTAGTTGATTACTGATTAGTGTACATTTTCAATCGCGGGTTAGACGAGCGTGGGACTAGGGATTGTTGCTAATAGCTGTTTATAAAGTGGTGTCAAGGACCACTTGAATGAACTTATATTAATGTTATTGCGTTACCATCTACACGTAATTGAGCATTGTCACACATGAATTGCTGTAATACAGGCTGTGGTCGACACAAAAAGATGTGCCTTAACCGATAAGGTTAACAAAAGTTGGCTGAAAAAACTTAAATTACCTAATTAACACAGTTATAAAATGAGTTTTTTCGAATTAGTCACGATTTTGGGAACTTCTTTGTTGTAACTTTTTCAGTGATTAAGGTTCAAATGACACAATAAAAGCGTATGAAAACACATATTTTTTCCGTGAAAGAAGTTCATGTTTTTATTCCACATTTACGAGTATACTGTAATGTAAAATTGGTGTACTCGTAGTTTTTATATCTTAAGTGTCTATACAGCTGACTATTATGTGGAATCATTGAAACAATAATTAATTTTGGTAAAATAAGGCTAGGAATTTAATTTTAGTAATTGCTGGCTGACTCTGCAAACGTTGTAATGCCATATAAATAAAAGGAAAAAATGGTGTAAATATTGCAAAAATATTAGATTATGTTAGGTTAGAATCTTGTTAGAATGAATAAAAATGAAACTTTCTAATAGAACTTAAAATGATTGACTAAACGGAAGCCATAACAAAAAAAAACATAAACATCAAAGGATCAATCAGTCAAGCAATACCTATAAGTAAGCTAATGTCATGCGGGAAAATCCTCAGCACACGACAACCAGCACCCTCAGCAATTAACTGTAACTAAAAATACACTACAGTGTTTACATCCATCACGCGACGTGTTTTCCTAGTCAGATAGACGTGTACCTCTTCTGATGTGCACTACCCGTAAAATCGGGCAACTGACAGACAATGGCTCTGCCACGAATTAGAGACGAATAAGTAATTCTTTGAACAATAGATGTTAACTCAGCCCCGAAGGTCGAGATGAAGCAACAAATTATACAGACCTCCCATTAATATGAAAAAAAAAAACCGATGAAAGTCAAATAAGTTTCAGAGAACTGGTTTACATGGTGTTAATATTCCACTGTATGTCGTGAGGCTGAATACTGCAAGTCAAGAGCCTGTTTTTGAACAAACCATTTGAATAAGCCTAGACAACATCAAAAACCTAAGTAAAGCAGTGACGCTAGTAAAATAACGCATTCTTGTGGCGCATCGTAAGCGCATGATAGGTGTGACATCTTCCGTATAAGGAAATGTCCAACAGCAATGTTAGAAGGACTAACCAAGTAACCATGTCAGCCTTACTCACGGCTGATGCCATGGAATATCAATGTGTTTGTGTTGCCTACTTGCCTACCGCTACAACCTCGGGACATACGTGGGCCGAGAAGTAAGGACCTACGCGGAAACGCTAACTTGCATGACTAAATAATGTAAGGTACTGAACAAAAAAATAAACCACGAATGTTCTTATTTGTTTCGTAGTAATTGGGTGTAATTTCCGCCTAAATTCTTTATTTTAATTGGACGATGTCGATGACTTTACGGATAAGACAAAGCGACTCGGTGCGGTGGTGGTTGCGTGATTTATTTGCATGTCAAAATCTATGACTAGGTGTTTGTTGATTTGCATACCGATCTTTCACTATTCCGATGCTATAAATTGGTGTGCAACTCAATTTTGGTTAGATGAGAATTGTCTGTAACTTGAGTAAACCGTATAAAGGGACGGATTTTAATGTCTATAAATATATGAAACATTTAACATGATGTCGTTAGGATCTCTTCTCTTTTAGTACATAGCAGTTCCAATGGCAAATTGGTTCATCTGGTGAAGTTAGACGGTTTATCAACTCTTTTTATCACATAATTTCTTATTATGTTTCCATTTAAGTTTTTTTCTGTTTTAACCTTTAAAATCATGACTCCTAAATGTAATTACATTGTGAACGCTTTATTATTGGATCAATATCTATTTATGCTAAGAAGTATTATGAGAACTATTATGTTTCGCATAAATTGTGTATCAACTATGCAGATATTTAAATAATAGTTATGTTATTTGTTTCATTGTAGTCAACTCAAGGCTAACATCAACTATGGGTTTTCCCTTAAACCTTAATCTAACTGCTCACTTTTACTGTAGAGGACCTCAGTATACCATTGGTGGTTTTTACTGTAGCTCTTTAAACTTCAATATTGCTAAATTACTAAAAAAATTGCAAAATCTTGTTAGATTGAGGCTATGAACAAAAATATGAGTTGATAATATTTTGGAGAACTTAGTTGTTACTGAAACACGTGTTCAAAAAATAAACTCGACAGAAATAATCATCAAACTTACCGTACTTAACTTTGATCTCTCATTTTATTTTTCCGCACAATTACATGTTACTTGTATTTTGACGGATATACGTCGCTCAAAAATGACATCATTTTCCATAATCATACAAAAATTACAGAAATAAAACATCGTCCTAGTACTCATAACTTATTTTTTGTCGTAATCTAGAATTACTCAAAGATAAGGAAACTGCATCCAACAAAAAGTGTTTAATTAGAAAATAATTAATTTTGACGAAAACCCGGATACATTAGTAAATTAATTATACACTGTGGGCACAATAGATGCATCACGTTGACATCATCTCCTAACTAATTATGTAGGAGTAGTATTGTTATATGTAAATGTACTGCCAGATCATAATTATACAAAACAGCAAAAACAGGAATGTGGCGGAACAGAAAGATTACAATGACGAATTATTAATTCGTATTCTGTAGGTACAGCATAATTTATTTAGAAAACTATGAAACTTGACGGGCGTGGATAATTAATTTAACGTGGACAATTTTGGGCTGTTTGCTATTGGAGGTAAACAACAAGCCAGGTGGTCTATGGTCTATGTGTCTTTTTAATAAGCACGGTAGCGTAGAATCAGATGGAGATCACTAGACCAAAGAGGTCGTGTCAATATTTGACAAATTGTCAGTCAAGAAACCACCACCGTCATCGTCGTCATCATCTTCTGACTCCAGTATTATCATGAAGTACCGTGTTACCCCAGTTAATGGGTTGTGGAGGTCTGGTAGGCAGCTGCTTCTCGTAAAATATTGGTATTCAGCTAAAATTCGGCTTGACTGGAAGCCGACCCCAATATAGTTGGGAAAAGACTACGTAGGAAACGAAGTCAAGAAATTATGTTTTCTATGATTAGGTGCCGTGGCTGGTATGAATTGTCTCTCATTTTGATGACTTTCAATAATAGCAATTACCAATTAAATTACTGCCTAAGACTTGAGAAATTTTCTCAGCTTAAAATAATGCCTATGAGAATACCTACCTATATTTCATCAGAATACAATAAAAATATATGACAAAGTGATGCTATTAAATTAATTATTATCATGATGAGATAGCCATTCTTTTACTAATAATTATGCAAGTTAGTCAAATTGTGTGATGTAAGTAGATAGTTATATTTCAATTTACTCTCATTACTAATTATCCTCTAATCCGGTTTATCAATGGCACTTATTAGTCGAAGTACTAATAAGTTTATAGTATATAAGCTTGTCCCATTTGGAGAAATGGTATCAGTTTGCAATTTGAGCAAAACACATCGTGTCTCCTGTCTCTTCATCATTCCAAAATCAAAATGAAATTCGTGAGTATCTCTTTAACTTGTATATTGGCAATGTACCTACAATGCGATCATCGATATTAAAAGTATGTTTATTAATTTCAGTTTGTGGTAGCTCTGTCGCTCTTCACCATAGCCGCATCAGCACCAACCAGTCTTGACCCTGCCGCCGAAGAACGTCGGAGGTTACCAGCATTAGAGCATGAGGAGATTCACGACGAGTACGGTCAGTTCGCTCTGCGGTACGTGACGGCGGAGGGCACCGTGGTGTCGGAGCGCGGCCGGCTCGTGCCCGACCAGAACGGCAGCGGCTACGTCATGATCCTCGAGGGAGAGGTCTCGTACGTCGGCGACGACGGCCGGACATACGTCACCAAGTACAGCGCCGGCCTCGACGGATACCATGTCGAGGGTAACCACCTCCCAGTGCCTGTCACAGCTGAACCAGTTCCCGAGCCTGCCATTCCCGACGTACGAATCACACCTTACAAATATGTTGCTAAACGGTAAAATAAAATGTAAATATTCATAAACATCTGTTTCATTACATGGACTTAAAACCCAATTACATATGCCTGAAACAAAACGCTACTTACTTGAATTTAGTTACAAACTTGAACGTTCGTAAAAAGACTGAAGTACTGGCCTGTATTGAACGATTTATTAACGTGTTTTAAATTACATGCTCGAGTCAGTTAACCACGGCTCAACATTTTACCCATTTTACCAACATGATTGGCAGACGCCCATCAGGGCGCCGAGCGACCAATATTTCGACTTCCGGTCCTTGTACACCACTCAGTCATAACCCTACTCCACCTATACTATCATCATTATACCTACCTAGCTAGGTGTCCTGCTCAGCTCCATTTGACAACCTTTATTCGTTTTTCCTCTATCAAAAACCTTCGTATGTCTTCGGATCTCTGTGTTTGGAAGTCGATCTATTATACCTATGCTAAGCATGGGACACTTCATAGATATTTAGAACATTAGGACACTCCATAACATGGCTCTCTGTTTCATTTGTTTTGTGGGAAACTCCATGGCTCTCTTTGTTACTTTGAGACTATACATTGTACAGAGAACAACACCGCAGCACAGTAAAGTGGAGGGCAGAACACATTGGTTATAGAGGTGGCTCTTCAGATACTGAGACACTTTTCGAGTTCAGGATAATTTGAATCGCTTAAGAAGTTTGCTTTCGTTTCGGCTACATTCATCATAACTTCTTGCTTAAAAAAAATATCAAAAAAGGTTTTGAAGCATATTTAGCAAAAGCACTAAGTTATCTGCTAATTACGATATAAATTAAAATAATTAACAATTAAAAAAAACGTATTAAATTATTATAAGTATGATACCTATATCAAAGGTTTTTACGGTATCTTCTAGGACTGCTGTGAAAAGTCTCAGTGAAATGGTATCGTCCGATATCGTATTGTAGGTAACTTTTTCAACAGACTTAGAAATTTTAGTTACCTTTTTTTATTCGACAGTGATGTGAAAGAATATTTGACGCCATATTTTAATTTATTTAGGGTGTACTATTTTAACATTGAAACGTTTTAGCAAACACCATAGTTCAATACAATAGTAATAGGTCATTAGAAGTTGTAACTTGTATAGGATGGTCCTTTTTTCATAGTGGCCCAAAGAACTTCTTGCTTGCAAGAACTTCTTCTCGAAATACTACCTTGTGTGTTCATCAATTATATAGATGTAAGTTTATAGTAAGGTCCTCAGTTTTGCTCAAAATCAATATTGTTGAACCAAACTCCATCAGAAGTGTAGTGATCCTTTGATCCATTTATATAAGTACATATAATAATAACAAAAAATGAAATGAGTATGTGTTTCTAATGTCGATTTTATTTTTTTTACTAAATGATGGAATTGATTTTTATATTAAAAATGCATTTTTTACGTTTTATGGCGCAATTTCACTGGTCGTTAACACGTTCGGTATACCGTCTACGGTTCCCCGAATGCGGGCCCTGTGGCACGCGTTCCAGTAATCTCTCGCACCCGGCATGCGGGCCCTATCGACTAATGAAAACGGATCCCCGAATGCGGGCCCTGTGGCAACCGTTCCAGAAATCTCTCGCACCCCGCATGCGGGCCCTATCGACTAATGAAATTGCGCCATTAGTCGGTCTGTTCTAGATAATCCACAAAATGGCTAGATTGATAAAAAATAACTTAAAATAACTTTACAAGTTATTGTATATGCAATACCGTTACTTTTTGGTGTACAATAAAGTTTATTCTATTCTATTCTATTCTTAGACTAACTACTTTCATTTTAGAAAAAAATAGGATTCTGGGCAAAATAAAAACTTCTTGAAATTGTAACCAAATCCATTGTGCTATGAGTCTACGAGGGTTTTGGCATCAGTTAGATAATATAAAATCATGTATTATTTCGGAGATCCCTTGACAAAGAGTTACCTCTGAAAACTTAAGGTTCTTTATAAAAAAACTGTCAATTTGGCAAAGCCAGGTCACTGAAATTGTCATTGTCAATTCTATTTCAATTTTATTTTGATTCTTCTGTACGCTACCAGGCTTTGTTGTTCACCTCTGAGGCAGCTACTTATTTTCAGGTTGTATGGGGGTTAGGTGATCTTCCTTATGCATCAATTTCGGTATTTACACAACTATTTGCTTCTTTCTAATCTGGTCCAAATAATCGCAGAACACGTATTTCTTAATATTTTCATTTCAACCGTTTGAATTGAAAACCTCCTCCTTTTTTGAAGTCGGTTTATGAAGTGTATTGGTACTGGTCCTACAACCTGAGGATCTTTAAGTTAAGATTGAATAGGTTACTTCTAGGCAAACGTGCTCCACCGTCGACCACACCGTCAATATCTATCGGGTGAGATCACAGAAATCTAAATAATAAGTATTAATTAATTTTAGATTTCTGTGGGTCAGATAGTGGTCAAACGCGAGACTATCAAGACTAAAAAAAATATAGAAAAAATGTAGTATAGTTTCACAGAGACACGTTAACTAGGCATTCATTCCAGGTGGCATCCGATGACGCCAATTAGAACCATTAAGCAATCAAATCCAGTTCTTTTATGACCATTAATTTATTGTTAAAGACCAAATTAAGTAAGTGACTCAGTGACGTAGACACAGAAAAGTTGTAGAAATTACAAATGGGTTTTGAGTAATTAGAAAAAAAAAGATTATATATTTTCGTTCAAATTTTATTGTAACTTTTTAGCAACAAGTTTGATGGACACGGCTATTACTTCGACTGGTTCAGCTTCATTGACGGAGTTGGGAGCAGTGATGGATGTGGCTGTCATAAGGATTCAGTGAGTACTATAGGTTCGAGGACGATAGGCTCGGGAACTGGTTCAGCTGTAACAGGAACCGGGAGGTGGTTGCCTTCGACGTGGGTCCCGTCGAGGCCGGCGCTGTACTTGGTGACGTATGTCTGGCCATCGTCGCCGACGTACGAGACCTCTCCCTCGAGGATCATGACGTAGCCGCTGCCGTCCTGGGCAGGTACGAGCCGGCCGCGCTCCGACACCACGGTGCCTTCCGCCGTCACGTACCGCAGAGCGAACTGACCGAACTCGTCGTGAATCTCCTCATGCTCCAGCGCTGGTAACCTCCGCCGCTCTTCAAGAGCAGCATCAGGACTGGTTGGTGCTGCTGCAGCCACAGCGAATACACACAGAGCTACTATAAACTGTAATAGATAAACGTAATCTTAATATCGATAATCACAAGTCAATAAATGATATATTTCCATTTTACAAGTAAAAGAAATACTCACGAATTTCATGTTAAAATAAAATTGTTTTGGAGTGAAGAGAAGACACAATGTGTATTGTTCAAAATGCAAACTGATACCATTTCTATAAATGGGACAAGCTTATATATTGTAAACTTATTAGTCTTTGGCTAAAGTCCCATTATTGAACCTGATTATTAGACATAATTAGTAATGAGAGTCTTTTGAAATATGAGTAGTTATTCAATTACATTGTAGTTGATTTACTTTCATAATATGGCCAAATGATAATAAGAATAGTTTCACTTTGTCATACGACGCAACATATTTTTTTATTGCCATCCATACCTACATTTTCAGGTAGCATAATATGCTCTATTTTTTTAATTTAAATGTAGGCAAATTAATTAATATAGTACACATGTACCTAAAGCTTGGAAATGATTTATGCTTCAGAGCAAAACAGCCGACCTTGGTTTATTTCTGGCAAGGAATTGGACCATACTGGAGGAGGAAGGAAGGAAGGAACTTAATAATATAATTATGGCAAATCCACGTACATGTAAGCGTGATAAATTAACACCGACTTTTAGTAGTACATAAACTATTTTATAACAAGGTGCAGCTTTCAATCTGCAAAACTTATATTCGTGAGCGCAGTAGCCAATCACTCATTGATCTCATCGCAAACTCGTCAACCAATCGCCCAATCACTACGCTAATCATGCTGTCAAGTGTCCGCAACAATTTTTTTTATTGTTAAAAGTAACTTTATCCAAAATCGCAAACAGAAACCAACGTAAAATATATTAATCAAGTTAAAAAGCTTTCAAATCTGGTGGAAGAAGAAACTGCCACGTAACGAAAAGGATGCACATACTGAAATGTGAGCATAAAAGATATAGTGAGATATTTTTACCCCTGCCCCAGCTCTGCCACAAACCAATATTTGGAATGCCGAAAACATTTACCGGTTTTGAAGCTGTTTTCAGAAAAATATTTATTTTATATTACTTGTTATTTAATATAAAATATTGTTCAAAACTAGGCACGGGTAAATATCGAACTGCCTACGTCCAATTTTAAGACATGATACAATAATTAGGTCAAAAGTAAGTCAAAACAATTGCGCTTTGTTGTTATATCTTAGTCTACGAGGTTATTACCTCGTAGACTAAGACCTCGTAGACCAAGTTCCTGTTATTACATAAATATTCATAAATGTACATTGTTGCGAATCTATATTTTAATTGCTCTCGTTACTAATTGTCCACTTATAATCAGGTTCAACAATTGCACTTTATTATATTATTTTGTAATACTAATTATTTTTTAGTATATAAGTTTGTCTCTTGGTGAAATGGTATTAGTTTGTAACTTGAGTAATATACAGTGTGTCTTCTTGTCACTCCAAAACATTTCTTTCAACATGAAATTCGTAAGTAAAGTAATTCATTAACTTGTACATTAGCAATGTTCAATGCATTGACTTGTTGTGATTTTGATATTAATAATACGTTTATCTATTTCAGTTTTTGGTAGCTCTTTGTGTCTTCGCTGTAGCTGCAGCAGCACCAACGAGCCCTAATGCTGCCGTTGAAGAGCGGCGGAGGTTACCAGCGCTGGAGCATGAGGAGATTCACGACAAGTACGGTCAGTTCGCTCTGCGGTACGTGACGGCGGAGGGCACCGTGGTGTCGGAGCGCGGCCGGCTCGTGCCCGACCAGAACGGCAGCGGCTACGTCATGATCCTCGAGGGAGAGGTCTCGTACATCGGTGACGACGGCCAGAGATACATCACCAAGTACAGCGCCGGCCTCGACGGAACCCACGTGGAAGGCAACCACCTCCCTGTCCCAGTCACTGTTGAACCCGTTCTCGAGCCTATCGTTGTCGCCGAACCAGTTGAAGTAATAGCTGAACCCTACAAACTAGTTGTTAAACGGTAACAATAAAATTTAAATAACAAACAACCATATTTCGAGGCATTCCACGAAGCACAACCAAACGAAGCACAACCAGACGAAGCGCAACTAAAGTATTCCACGAAGCACAACCAAAGTTGTGCTTCAAATAAAAATTTAAAATAATTAATTTCCTATTCCACGAAGCACAACTACGAATATCACTCGCATAGGGAGGGGACTAAGAACTAAAAATATCGATAGAAGAAAATATTTTTTATTTAAAAGACTAACGTAAATATCTAACATCTTTATATTAATTAAAAAAAATTATGAAACAATCTGTGATTTTATATGTAGTGTAGAGTATTTTTATTATTCACTAAACAAGTAGCTATAAGAAAACTTCAACATTGATCCCTATGTACAACAATAATTTACAATGTTTTTGATATTTGTCTAAGTTTTTATTGCACAATTGCAACAATCTGTGATTTTAAATAGTAATATTACAAAAATGACAAATATTGTGTCACATTATTATAATGAAACTGAAAGATGTTAGATATATTTACGTTAGTCTTTTAACCTATCACATACCCGCAAAACGAGACACAATAGTAAAACAATAACAGTGCGGTCTCATAGGACCGGTCGGGGATAGGGAATGCAAATCCGTCGTGTTTTAAGAATCCGGATATTTTCAAACGGATTTTGGGTCCAATCCGGATTTTACGGATTTTTCATGAAAATTAAACAAATCTACTTATATTAGTTTATTAACATGATGTTTCCCTTCACACGATTGCCCTTCGCCCTTTTGAGAGCAGTAGATCTCAAAAGGGCGAGGGGAAACATCGTGAGGAAACCGGCAAGTCCTAGAACCAAAACTTTTAGGACATGTAGCATCCACAAATCCACACTGGGCCCGCCTGGTGGATTACGGCCTCTCCAAGAAGCCGTTTTCCCAACATGTAAAGACAAAGAATGTATATTTTTTCCATTTTTGGGTTGGAAATTATCCAATGACTTCTCCCGTTCTGGGCAGAGCGAGATATCAGATTTTTAGTGACTAAAATCCACTCCTCTTTCTTCTTCTTTTTCTTTGTCTTCGTTCTAGGGCCCCAGGGTTCACATAATGTAAAAGTTTCACATAACACATGGCAACAGTAGGCTTTGACCCAGCTGGGCCACTACGATTTGCATCACCTTGAGACACACCACGCGCCGTGGCGGGGTCGATGAGCTACCCATTGCTCGCCATCCGTAAGCCTGCGCCTACGGTAGCTGGAAATCGGGGTCTGGATCCGGGAGCTGGAGCGTGAGGATCATTCCCTCGCACGTGCAGCCTCCTTCTTTAGCATTGCTGCTTCGCAGAAGCATGCGACCGCTTATCACATTCCTTTGCGCTCCGGCCCATGGGCCGTACCAGGACCCGGCGTGAGTGGTCATTGCCCAAACGGAGCATACCTTTAATAATAGTCCTCCAGACCGAATTTTGATCACGGTGGTCTGATGCCTACTGAAACCTGGAAGCCTAATGTATACTGCAGATATTATAGTGCACAAGTGTGTACGCAGACACTGGCGCACTCTCTGTTCTTTTAATCTTATAGTCAGATGGAAAGGAAATTCAACACGACCGGAGACAGATCAGGTGCAGGACCCACAGGTTGACGTGTTTTCAGAGGCATGGGGGTATCATACCACCAACTTCCAAACTCCAGGCAGCTATAGAGTAATTGCTAATGGAAAAAGCCAATAGCACTATTTGTTTGACCTCTAGTTTGAGCCCACTACCCACTCTCAGCATTTGCCTTTACGAACCTAGTGTTCGTCCGACAAGACAGTCAACGTCACACCTTAACCATAAGCTCCACCGTGTCCTCCAGGCGATCCGCACAATAATGACACCTGGGCGTTTTTTTCGCACAAATCCGGACCTGTGTCATGTGGAAGGTGAGGACGCAGTGACGTCTTTCCAACCACTTCTCAAAGAGGGGACTTATAGCCATAATTATGGCGTGCCCAAAAAAAGTAGTAGGGTTGGTAATTAGTTCATAGTTTTTTTTGTCCGCACGATGACGCTTGGCCTTAAAAGACATTCAGTCTTTTTTGGGCACGCATGCATTGCAACTTGTCATATGGGTAGACCACGAATTATATTGGACCCACGTTACGATATTTTTTTCTGAATGTACTTGGTTATCCGTCTTCCACGCGGGTGAAGCCACGGGCAAAAGCTAGTGCTAAACTAATAATAAAAGTAGATAATACCATCGCGAATTAAATTCGCGAACGAATTTTTTTATTATTCAGAAAATCCGCGGATTTGATTTTCAAATCCGGATTTACAAGTCGAGTAAAAATGTGCGGATATCCGCATTTTTCGGATTACGGATAGTCCGGATTACATACCCTAGTCGGGGATTCATGAATTAAATAAAAAATATTTTCTTCTATCGATATTTTTAGTTCTTAGTCCCCTCCCTATGCGAGTGATATTCGTAGTTGTGCTTCGTGGAATAGGAAATTAATTATTTTAAATTTTTATTTGAAGCACAACTTTGGTTGTGCTTCGTGGAATACTTTAGTTGCGCTTCGTCTGGTTGTGCTTCGTTTGGTTGTGCTTCGTGGAATGCCTCCATATTTCTTACAATATTTACCTTAAACCCATAACTACACATATGTTATATATTTATACCTACAAGTATCTACACTTCGTCATACCTGTGACAGTGATCACTGAATCACAGTCTCAAATTAGGTCTACAACCATAAATGGTATAAAAAGGACTGGAATTATAGCCCGACTGGTGTTGGCGTCACCGGCGCCTGGATTAAACGCCCACATAACATGTTTTGAACCTAACCGACATATCTGTTGGGTCACTTTAACGATCAATTTAACGGTCGATCTTTACAAGAATTTGGTTTATGTTCTAGACGCCTCAATTAATATCTCCTAAGGGACTGTCTTTGAAATATCATACCAAATATATGGATTCGACATAGTATGAAAAAAATGGATAGATAGATTACAATAATTACAGACTTCCGCGATATATATTTTTTGTTCTCCGTTTTTGCGCACGATTAAAAGATTCATGGATATCAATTTACAATTAAAATATCAATCAACAGAATAATTTGTGACAGAAATACGAGATATGAGATCAGCGTGCTCTAGTACTGAGGTATCAGTGTGTAGGCGACTGGTTATTTATCCACGTGTAATTGCTAAGCTGAAGGCGACGGTATTACGCACTAGTGCATGTTGGGGGTCTCGTGTCTCTGGTCGGCTGGTGGTGACCGTACAAGTCGTGGGTGTCGTTTAAGGCGTTGGCGTCGTGTGGGTTCTGAGGGCGCAAATCCGCATTCAACGAAATACTGGTAACCTTGTTAATCATGGATAATTTACATTCCATATAAGACCTTCATTAGTCGCCTACAAACACAAACTTATTTGATTCCTTACTAGAAGTTTGGATGACGTAGCCATGAGTAGGTGTGTCTCGTAGTCATTAGAAGCTTAGTTAAATTATCTCTCTGCACCGCAGCCGGACCCATATGACTAGTTTCGTTCTTTCCTTGTTACGATTGCTAAACTCTGCATCATCTGGGTTAGTGGGTTTGTATTAATTTGATGCTCTTGATGTATTACAATTTTTTAACGTACTATTGCCGCAATTTGCTACTCGTTTTAAGTAGGCTGGCCAAATATTATTCGAATCTTATTAATATTACGCCACTAACCATAATTTAATTATATCACTGGCAGCAGACCCGTGCTTTCAATCTGCATTTAGGCACGGAAATGATTAGTAAAACATCATAAGCTTAAGTTAATTTGGGTTAAGTATGTTAACGCACCATGGTAAATTTGTGTCGCAATCTTCAAATGGCTGCCTTGGTTCAATTGTTGGAAAAGCAGTCAAGAGATTTACCGCAGGAAGTAAGTATACAGCTGGGTTTAAAATAAGTGCGTTGTTAAAAAGCTCATTAGACAGTGTCTATACAATAAGTTGCATGTGTGCTATGCGGTGTGATGGTTGTCGCCGCTCAGTCGCACACTGCACACACATTCCTTACCGTATACTGCTAATGCTTATTATAACTGTAACGTATTGCAGCCAGCACTGCATATGAACGAACGTCGCTATAATCCCGCATTCTAGATCTAAAATAAAGGTTTCCTGTAAAGCCAGCAATAATGTTGAATACTGAATGAAGATTTGCATGCGTAGCTGTCGGATGCCTGGATTTAAATTGAGCATATACTCATGTTTAGAATAGATAAACTTGTACCTAGACTAGACGTGTCTGTGGGTGTTGTTCTTAAGTGCCATCTACAATGTTCAGATGTAGTTACTTTACGGCACTCAGCCTCAATGCAATAATAAAAATATCATAAAACTTATGAATGCTCAATGCTATCTCGAAACGCAATTACAGTATATAGCTGTCAGCTCTAATAAACGTAGATCACGTTACGTTATTATTACGCATGTTGTTAAAAATGAGCGAGCATGCACGCCACATCTTCCGCACGTCTAAGCGTCCGTTTCGTGCGCGGAGTTCCGTATAAACAATGAAAGTGATGCGCGAACGCGACTCGCCACAATGCGAAGGTTCTCACGCGACGAAAGTTAGTGACGTAATCACGCGACAACGTGACGGCGTGCGCGCACCTTTGCGCTTCATTATCATTTTCGATAGATAAATTGCTCTTGATTGATGGCGCAGGTCGCTACCGGTGATCTAGAGCGCCGGCAAAAAATGTTTTTTATAAGAATTAATCGAGGAATGTTATTGATATTTAGGTAGTGGACAAAAAACTCAGGTAGTTTCTGGATGTTCAAATCTATATGCATTTTTTTAGGTGTGTGAAATCTTCTGATATCCGTGAAGTCAAAACAATATAAGCAATATTTTTTTACGCTACAAATGACGATTAAGTCATAAAGATGTAAAGATGTTTCTTAAGATAGAGTTGTTAATTCATTCTGTTAAAATAATTTTAACATTAATTATTCAGTTAGTTAACAAAATTATGAAAAACATCTATTCGTATATTATTATGTTACTTTTTGCTAGGTATTATTATTTTACTTCATTGTATTATTTTGGGACTACAATAATAATTTGTGAGAAAATTCAAGCGAATTAATTTATTATTATACAAAGTCATGGTTCACATAATTGATAAGAACGAAACGAATCAAAAAATATGAGCTGGTGTAAATATGTATTTCAATTATTATAACTTAGGCAGACGACATTGTTGCCATCGTGGGTAAAACCTGGATGAGATTGACACAAAAATGTGGGGATTGGCATAAGAAACCTTAGACTAATGCTCAGCAGTGAGCGAGTTATACGTTTTATAAGTGCCCATGTAGGCCTATGTAAAATAAAAACATTTCTGATTCTGAGTTGGGATGTGGCTGATCATGGAAGTAGTACTAATCCCTAAAAAAAATCACGAATATAATATAATCAATCAAGACTAGGTTACATCTACGTAAGCGCGCTCCATCGTCGACCACATCGTTGCTATCCATCAAGTGAGAAGATGGTCAAGCGTGAGGCTTTCCACAATAAAAAAGTCAAAAATCATCCTAAAACCCAATATCTGAAAAACCTCAATAATATTAGTAGTTTATTTAAGTCAAGGTTTGCTCACGATATTTTTCCTTTACGAATTAAAAGAGCTTTTACGTATTTTACACTCGCCAATAGAGTAATTTTCTAAGAATTCTAGTAGATATTACTTAAGCCTAAACTTGCGAAATTAAATTATATGTTGTGATTTATAAAGTGGTGCGTGGGAATACGTTTCCAAGTATGTTTTGAAATATTTTAAGTTCAAATCAATAAGAGTTTTCAAATAAAATGCCACAAGCAACATAACTATTAAGCTATTTAATTCATTGGTTATTGAACTATGTGTATTATGAGAACATACCTTGTAATAATATTTTTTTGGTATATTTTAAAGTATGTAGGACTTAAATATTTTTATACTTGATTTATTACTAAGTCGATTCGTGTTAAGTTGTTACGAGGTAATGTATCTAGGTATTAAGTAAGCTGGTCACCGCGGCCCTCACTCGCTCACATGCATCAGAACATTTCGTTCCAATTTGCTAATCCGCTGGTTCCGCACCTCAGCAATTTTATGTAACGAGCGCAAAAACTTGTCTCTTAATAGCCATAAATAATATATAAGATATGTAGGTAATTGTATAGCAGATATATTTGTGAATATAGATTTATTTACTTGACCCACATTCAGCAAGTTTTTTTCTGATTTATTTTGAAAGTTGTACCTACTTTTCTACTTTTTATTATTTTGGCATGTAAATCCTTATAATTATGATAATGAGGACATGTATTTATAGATGTTATGGAGGTGAATTAAACCGGTAAAAAATAGGAAAACCTTGTTTTTCTTTTTAATTATGACCTACTTTTTAAATCCTGTTCAACACTTTTAAACGCAAAACTGATTTTATGAAGTATATGCTATGATTGGCTTTAGCAAGGTTTTGCTTGCTTGAAAGTAGAATTTTTTCCGAGGCGACATATTACCCATACAAGTTCCGGTTAAGATTATTTTTATTACTATATTTCAGTGTGCCAAAAATCATTGAAATCCGTATAGCCGTTTGAGCAAAACAGAGTAACATTTGCACACACATGCATAGATAAAAACTTTCGCCTGTATAATATTAGAGAAAAAAAAACACTGAAAAAAAAAATGCTCTGTACATTTCAGTTTTTCTAAACCAGGGCGAGCTTCGCGTGAGTGGAGGTGCGCAAGAGTGGAGCGTTAACTAAATTGACATGTCCGTTCGGAAGTCCAATACATTAGCATGTGTTGCATCGCAGTTACACAATAAGCCTATTGCACAACTGCCGAGACACTTCGGCATGTGCTGAAATGTTATGTACTTTCTAATTGTAATCCTGTGCTGGTACACAAACAAAAATCTCAAGGAGCCGCCTTGAATATGAAGTACCTGCTTGATTAGTGTTGGTCTAGTTTATCCGAGTGAGTCATCCTTGATTGATATTTCGCTTGGGGAAGTACCAACATATTCTAATGTGTTTGCGTTCGAAATACGATGTTTGGTTCTTCTTAAAAAATTTAGTTGTTCATACTTCGTTAAAAAAAATTAATTCCACATTATTATGAAAAGGTGGTGGTACTTTTTGTAATTCAGTATTTGATTTTTTTTTGTTTCGTTTTGATCGAGAAATTCGATAGCTGCCTATCGGATTTCAGTTTCAGAGAATCTGTATTGAAGGTGCAAATTGGTAGGTATATTACTTGTTAATTTACTTATTTATTTAATCTTAGGAGAATCATAAGAAATAGATATGAGTCATTGAGCCAATTACAGATTCTCAACGGTAGAAATAAAAAAACCGGCCAAGAGCGTGTCGGGCCACGCTCAGTGTAGGGTTCCGTAGTTTCCCGTCCGTTACAATAAGTGTCCCCAACTTTTCAAAAACTATTCGTCTCATCAAGTTCAAAATAATTTTCCTAGAAAGTCTTTATAAAGCTCTACTTTCCAGATTTTTTTCATATTTTCTAAACTTATGGTTCAAAAGTTAGAGGGGGGACACACATTGTTTTTTACTTTTGGAGCGATTATTTCCGAAACTATTGATATTATCAAAAAATGATTTTAGTAAACCCCTATTCATTTTTGAATACCTATCCAACAAAATATCACACGTTAGGGTTGAAATTTAAAAAAAAAACGCTTTTTACTTTACATGTAGGGGGGACCCTAATAAAACATTTTTTTACAATTTTTATTTTTGCACTTTGTCGGCGTGATTGACATACATATTGGTACCAAATTTCAGCTTTCTAGAGCTAACGGTCACAGAGATTAAGCGAGGACGGACGGACAGACATGGCGAAACTATAAGGGTTCCGTTTTTGCCAATTGGCTACGGAACCCTAAAAAAGTAGTAGAACACTTAGGATTTGATTAGGACTCAATTGGAACAAGCATTCAGCCGAGTGAAAAAGGGGTCAAATGTTATTTGTAGGTATATGAGTTCTTCTTCTATATATATGTTACGGCTAATACCCGAAGTGCGGCTACACCTAGTTTTAGCCGGTTAGAACTAGGTGTAGCCACTTACTCTTGGTTAAACCTAGTACGAGCGGATTGTTTTCGGGTAAAACTAGGTCTAGCCTTCATCATGCCGTCTACAACTAGGTCCAGCCATTCCCTGTTAGATAAAACTAGGTCTATCCGATATCATTCCGGCTAGAACTAAGTCCAGACAATCCCTGTTGGATAAAACTTAGATGCGTGTCCCGCCAAGCCTTCCGCCCCGCGTCACACTTATGACTCACAGCATCTGCAGAAGCGGCGCGGGGTGGAGGGCATAGCGAAGCACACGCCTCTGCAGGTTGTGGGCGCCAGGTGCTGCTGATCTACTGCAGGTATATAATGTGGCAACAAAAAGTGCCTCTGCAAAGCTGCTGGTATTTTGTGCAACTCAAAATGTCACTCAAGTTTAAGTTGTTCTAATAAATAGTTTATGTTACTTTATAAAAGTGTGATTTATAATTATTCATACATTCTTTCAATTATAATATGCAACTTTTTATTGTCTGTTGTTAAAAAAATGTTCCTGATTGTTCCTATTATATTAAAAATTTTACTCCTAATAATTTGTGTTAATTATTACAATGTGATTTATAAGAATAAAAAAACTCCCTACGTTTCTTTTTATTGGATGTTTTTTTAATATCTGAAAAAGCTCTGCCGATAGCATACCGGCTACAACTATGTACAGCCAATCCCTGTTAGATAAAACTAAGACACGCTCTGCTGCTGCAGACGCTGTGAGTCACACTCGCAGTAGACCCGCAGTAGATCAGCAGCACCTGGCGCTCACAACCTGCAGAGGCGCGTGCTTCGCTATGCCCTCCACCCCGCGCCGCTTCTGCAGATGCTGTGAGTCATGAGTGTGACGCGGGGCGGAAGGCTTGGCGGGACACGCATCTAAGTTTTATCCAACAGGGATTGTCTGGACCGGGTTGTTCCCGTTCGTCCACACCCCGCCGTCCACACTGCGGACGACTGGGAATGATGCGTTCCGCTCGTCCACACTGCGGACGAACAGAACGCATTATTCCCAGTCGTCCACACCCCGTCATCTCACGTCTAGTCTAAGAGTTAATATGATGATAGAAAATATGATAGAAAATATGATGATAGTATTTCCTTATATAATAAACATACTTTTATTTTATTATAGAAGGAAATACTATTTTACACATTGGCAATGTGTAAAATTAAAATGTGAAACATTCACGAGGTGCGGACGACCGGGAATATGGAAATGTTGCGTTCTGTTCGTCCACACTGCGGACGAACAGAACGCACCATTCCCAGTCGTCCGCAGTGCGGACGACGACGGGGTGTGGACGAACGGGAACAACCCTCTGGACCTAGTTCTAGCCGGAATGATATCGGATATACCTAGTTTTATCCAACAGGGAATGGCTGGACCTAGTTATAGCCGGCATGATGAAGGCTAGACCTAGTTTTACCCAAAAACCATCGGCTCGTACTAGGTTTAACCATGAGTAAGTGGCTACACCTAGTTCTAACCGGCTAAAACTAGGTGTAGCCGCACTTCGGGTATTAGCCGTAACATATATAAAAATGAAACCCGTTTTTCGTTGTCACGACATCACATGAAAACGGCTTGACCGATTTGCCTGATTCTTTTTTTAAAATGTTCCTTGAAGTTCAGTGATGGTTCTTACGGAGAGAAAAATTCGGAGGTTAGTGTAGGGTAGTGTAGGGTAGTGTAGGGTAGTGTAGGGTAGTGTAGGGTAGTGTAGGGTAGTGTAGGGTAGTGTAGGGTAGTGTAGGGTAGTGTAGGGTAGTGTAGGGTAGTGTAGGGTTGTGTAGGGTAGTGTAGGGTAGTGTAGGGTAGAGTAGGGTAGTGTAGTGTAGTGTAGTGTAGGGTAGTGTAGGGTAGTGTAGGGTAGTGTAGGGTAGTGTAGTGTAGTGTAGGGTAGGTAGGGTAGTGTAGGGTAGGTAGGGTAGGGTAGCATAGGATATGTAGGGTAGTCATTTGACGGGAGCGAAGCCGCGGGTAAAAGCTAGTTATAAATAATATTAAAGTCTATACTCGTAAGTCAATCTCATTACTTATAATTTTTAGTAAGGATATTATTGCTTGAATATAGCTCAAGCCTCAAGTAGATGACAGCTAATCGTAGGGCTAAAGCAAGATCGAAGCTTACTTGGGCCATGAGTTATATGAAAGTGAACTC
This sequence comes from Mythimna separata, assembly GCA_030763345.1. Taxonomy (NCBI): domain Eukaryota; kingdom Metazoa; phylum Arthropoda; class Insecta; order Lepidoptera; family Noctuidae; genus Mythimna; species Mythimna separata. The sequence continues at coordinate 15,298,205 of CM061171.1, read as the reverse complement.
CGGGGCCCTGGAACGAAAGCAAAGAAGAAACAGGAGCGGGATTAAGTCAGCAAAAATCTGACACGCCCTCCCGCTTCGCCTAAGAGCGGGAGAATTAATTGGATGATTTCCCAACAAAAAAAGCTAAGATCTAAATAATTCTCGACCTTAATATCATGGTCGAGCTAATGATGACTCTGAAAGAACCACTGATTCTTTCGGAAACTTATCGGCATGACATATTGGGACATACCGATATTGTTATATTGTGCAAAATCACGTTTACTAATAGCGTATAAATAATTTTAACGATATCGGTGCTTATAAGTTTATGATCGGTCAACGGAATTAAATTTTGAAATATTGCTGGCATTTTTACAACATGACTTGTCGCAAACAGCGGTTGTTAAACGATATTTAACGCTTTATTAATTGTTGCTCCATTATATTAAACTAAATTTTATACAGGCTGCGGTATAATTCGCATATAAATTTTTTGTTGGATTGTTTTGTCAGAAGTACTGAATCATATTTTCTTTTTTATGTATTTTAGTTTCCTTGCTTTGTTCCCCGACTGAGCAAAGGGTTCTGTCTTCTCTCATGAAACAGTGAAAGGCTGCCCTAAATTCTTCTCACTAGTGCATCCTATGTTTAGCGAAATCTTTTCGTCACATATGTAACCCTGAAATCCTGCCTCGCGCAATTAAAGTTTATTTATTTAAACTGCATTCTCTACCAGTCAACCTAATTGGGTTTAAAAAAAAAACGCGATTGAAAATATAGAACATCTCGAAATTATCTTTCGGGCAGTTGCCCAAATCTGACAAATCACACGCTTGGTCGGATGGTCCTCTTTTTCAATGGGGGTTTGCAGGATTTAACACTCTGTTCTGCAAAAAAACAACAAATAGCTAAACTGCAGCTTCAAATCAGTTGTGTCTAGAATTATACATAAATTCAGTGGTTACAATTATTGCAAGTACACTTTACGTATGTTATCTGTCAGCCCTGCCAACGGATTGATATTATGGAACACAATTATTTAAATAGCAGCTATAACTTAAATCTAATTTATATTTTTTGCATAAATTTCACGTGAGAATGTAGCAATGAGCCAAGTTATTGTAATAAGCGATTATTTCTGTGTTTCCCACCTTTCTCATTCATAATTATGTATGCGCCTTACGTTTGCGCGTACATAACAATATTACTCGACTAGACGTAAAGTTTTAAATGGTCATCTGTTAAACGATATACGGGTGCCGTCTGCCGTCTCACTAATTATAGTATTTATTTCTATGTATGTATTTATAGTTTATTGAATTATTTATAAATTAAATTTATATTGTGTTGTATCTGGATTAATTTGTATACCTTTTAATATTATTATTTTTTCTCTCTCTTTTATTGCACCTATCACTAAGCTGCAGAGAGCATTACCCAAAGGTTGACTGGTAGAAAATGCCTAAGGCATTAAGTTCACCTTTGTACCTTTATTCACTTAAACTTAAACTATACAAATGTATATTATATAATTAATTCTTGTCTATTTCGCGTACGATATGAATGGTGGGCTCTAGACGGGTTGCGGAATCAGGCCATGTAAGGGACAGGACGGTGGTACCACGCTGACCACTTTCACTCAGCTGCGTTGTTCAAATTGTTCATAAACAAACGTTGTATTGAAAGCTACCGTGAAGCCTTGCACGACTGACGATGATGTCTTATTATGAACAATGTCGTATAAGTACGTTAGCTTTGACATAGATCGTGACACAGGGCCTCGAAAATACTCTGTCGAATATCGTTTACATCGTCTCATGATGCATTATTTGATAAACACGTGAACAAAATAAAAACAAAAGCATTGAGAAGTATTATGTCCGTAATTGGGAAGACGACGGAGGTTTTCACCTGTAGAGGGATTCTTGCATAAACGTTAATTTTTTAAGAAGGTTAAGGAGGAAAAAAGAGTAGGCAAATCCAACAGTTAAGGTACTTAGGAATAAAATTAGAACACATGATTATAGATAGATTATAAGTGGAAGTAGGTACTAACACCTAGCTTATGATTTATTATTTTAAGATAATATAGTTTGCAAGAAATATAAGGCTATTTATTTTATGTATTTATTACCATATCGTATATCAAGATACTAATATAATACTTAAGGTTCTAAATCACCATAAAATACGGGTTCTGCATAATGAAGCCAATTGACACAGTTACAAGATATCGTGATCAGTTCATAGTTCCTTGCTCCATCAATTACAGACCACGGCGATACATATAAGGTACTGCACCGGTACATTGCCACAATTTACCAACAGTGCCCCGAGATTGCAATCTCCACCGCAGTTGGTTCATAAATCAAATGGCTGGTGGAGTAACCCGTATGGTTTCGGGTTTTATTGACGCCAATGACAAATGATTTCAAATGGTTAAGTCGATGGTGTAACAGTGTTTTTTGTAGGCCATAGTTTGAGATATACGGATCATGGGTTAGAGATGCTAATGCATTGATGCTATCGATCGTAAGCCTACGCACACGGTGTATAAATTACGTTAATCTGCAAAGCAACTGCCGTTTTAACGACATGAACGTTTCTTAGTTAGACATTATCATTCTAGATTTTAAACGTGCTGCTACTAGTCATATTCGGAACAATATAATCGTTTAAGGAATAAGGATCTGCATAGAACCTTGGTTTAGACACTGCATTGTTTTTCTAAAGAATACACGAGTAACGTAATCATTAGGTACGTTCTTCAGAAAATCTTATTTTACAAAGTTTACAAAGGACCAGTTAACTAACTGCAAAATTAGTTGTCTGTGAAAATAATATCGTGGGTTTACCAAAGAACAGAGCCGTGACCTCGACCTCAAACACTGATCATTTGTTGTTACAGACGAAACACGTACGGCGTTACAACTTAATCGTACAATAGGAAGTTATAGTATGGGTTACGCATAATGATATATGCATGCGATTTGTCTCCACGACTAACGTGCCGTAATCATTAGTTCTCTCCGCCTGACATTGAGCAACGTTCACACTTGTGAACGAAGCCTTGAGCGTTAAAAGAGTGAATTTTGTGAACAAGGCTTTATATTGTTTGTTCAGCCAGTGACCTATAGCTGTATCTCTGATAACATTGTTTGGCTACAGATATGAATATTTCACATATTGACGCACGGTCCGTTTGTTTTAATATCTCTGTCAGAAAATAAATAGGTGTCATTGTTGTTTTGTGAATGCGGACAGTAACGATTATAATTGTAAATGAATGGTGTTGTTAACGATTTAATCGCAAGGTATAATATTACAGGGCGTCGATTACAACATGTTGTCCCTGTAATGATAGTTGATAGCGATAGAAAACATATGGCAGTGCGTGGATGCGTGAGTAAAACTATCGTTTTACGTGATAACAATATTCTAAGCTTTAGCAGACTTTTCATATTAATAAAAGCTGTTCCTACCACTCCGTATGTATGTATAATATAGGTGACAAAGTAACACATCGTTTTAGGATTTTTCACACACTAGATATGAATATGCCACGGCTAGATATATTATTATGGTTATTGCAAGTAGGCACATCAGTTTTATAATGCCAGAGCTTAATTTGAATGGAGCAATTAACTTGTATTCTAAAATACCACCGAATCAAATGCCAAAATTATTTGCAGAAATAAAAGCTAATTTAAGACATGACCATTTTTGTTATAATTCTAGTTATTATTTTTTTGCATATTATTTACATTTTTAAGAGATGAATATTAAAAATAGTGACCCAGTAGTATAGGAAACAGGATCCAAGCTGTGGTTAAGGCTAAAGAGTGAGGAACACTCCTCCATAATACGAGCTCTGTCCGAAGTGGAAGAGGAGGCTGAAGAAGAAGACGCTGGTCAGTTGGCAGTGGTTTATGGTTTTTAAATCATCAGCTGACACAACTATCGGTAATTATAGAAGACCTCGCGAGTCAAGTCAAGATACTTAAAATTGCTTATCTTTCTTAGTTTTTACGAGGGTCTCGTCATGTGGAATTTAGTCCACCACCATTTTCCCAGGTGTTTTGTCTAAAATAGTCTTGATCACACTACAGTCAGTGATGATGAACCTATCATGATGATGAAAATATCAAATATAATTTCATATTTTCACTATAGAGAACTAGATCAGACAGCACTTTCAATTCCACAAAAGAATATTTCAGAACAAATTGCTGATGAATAATGACTGACTACAAGGTTGTGCCTATGCAAGTACTCCGTTAGCTAAACGAGAACAATAAGAGACAATGTGGCGAATTGATTCTTCTGGACAGTAACATGCCCGACAGATGTCAACCGTGCCGTCCTTCACAATCATGTCTTTTGTTACAATTATTATTAGCAATTGTGGCACGTCTTAATATAAAACCAAAACAAAACACGGCACACTTAAATGTCAGGTTTTAATTTATGGGATGCTAAAATCTGTAGATATAATATTAGAAAAATCAATTTACATTGAAGTCTAAGCCAAGAGTCCACTGAGCCAAATAAGAACTTTTTTGCGTAGCGGAGAATGTTCAGATAGATGTATTGTTTGATGAGAATGGACAAAGTAGGAAACGAGTGTATAAGAAGAAAGTGGCGCAAGTGACTAAAAAGTTGAAGATGAAACGTTTGTCTTGGTATGGATGACCGCACCAAGACAGAGAGTGACGAGGAAGGATGACAAATTTCACCAATTCCTTATGGATCCCAGTACCAGAATTAGATTTGGATAGATTAGACTAATCTGGAAGTGTGCAGTGCGTGATGTTTAAATAAAAAATAATTTTCAATTACGAAGTTCTCCTAAGATAACAAACATCGAAGTCGGTAAACAATATCTATTGGCGAGCTTTAGTAAAAAACAATCGCTGTGAATAATATTTTTTACTTCAAAACCAACAATACCTACTAATGAAAAAAATGAACAATAAAATATTTGTCAATAGAATTACAAGTATGACCAACGTTTTGCTCTGAGAGGTGTAACGACGATCTGCACTAGGTGTAAATCTTAAAAATGTCTATTTGAGATAGAGTGACAGCTCTGACAGCTTAGTTTTTTTTCTAATTGTTTTATTTTGGTGGATTATGATAGTAAAGAGAGGTACGGAGAGGAGTTAGGAGCACAGCTGCGGGATTGTTCGAAAGGGTTATCTACCTTTAATATAAAGGGCCGTTTAATATGGAGAAACACGGTTTTTTTTAGGTGTGATATCATCCCATGACTTATCCCGTTCTAGTGCGGAGCGGGAGGACGTGACATACTTGACTAAAACCCCCCCGTATGTTCCTCCCTTGCGCAGTTCGAGTAGCTTTAGGCTGGGCTCAGCAGGGCCCAACAGGGCTGACTTACTGATTAAAACCGACATGTGTAGGAACACAGGTGGGTTATAATTAGTAAAGGTCTACAACTCACTTATCTACTATTAATTTATGATTTCCCATCTCAAAAAAGATGGGCTAGGAGCAATTTACTTCCTAACTCAATGCCCGAAATTCAGTAATAATTTCATTACTATTATATCTTTAGTGTAGCTTCTCCTTGTCAAAGCACATGCTAAGTGAAGTGGGCGCAAATAAATTGCATCTGTCATGTAGTACCTACTCTTATTTGATTGAACGTGGGTACTTTTGGCGAAGACCTTGTGGTAATCTATTGTGCGGTCTCCTTGGCAAGGCGTTTGCGCTTGAACAAAAATGGCCGAGGCAAATGTGTTATTATTTGTCTTGTTCTTATCATTTAAATGGTCTATAGAGATGTAGATTGTAGAGGGTTATTTTTAACAGACAGACAGATTTTCAAAAAGGAGGTTCTATGTTCGTCTGTTTGTATTTTTTTTTGTATTTTTCACCGATTTCTCGATTAATTGTGGACAAATTTTGAAAATTTTTGGGTGCGTGGAGAGAAGACGTATCGCCCTTCCCCTCCAATTAAAAAAAAAGTGTGAAATAAAAAACTTTTTACAACAAAATAATGAAGAGACAAAACTATTATAAAAACACCGACTTCCGAAATTAAAGTTATTTTGTACTTTTTATTGTTTTTTAACATTGAAGGCGATTGTAAATTTTTTGTAAAGTTATTATGCTTAGTTCGCGACAACTGATGCATTTCAATCAATTTATTTTTATGTATCTATTTTCAGATTTCATAGTCTGCCTATCCATCTGTTACAAAATGGATGACCTATTGACAAAGTCACAATAAATTATAAACAACAATGTATACATTATAGACATTGTTAGAAACTTATATTAACTAATGACCATTAAGGTCTAATGCGGTCTTTAACATACATTACGTGAATACCAGCGATTCAGCGACATCGTGTTTAGTGCCTTGTCCACACGTACATAATTAGTGATGTAAACACTGTAATGCGAGTGAGAAGCGAGTGACAAAGATGACAGCCACACGGGTTGATATGCAAGGTTAAGCTACGTTTACCGAGGTCGGTTCGTGGATGGGTGACCATTAATTGCATACCCGAGACTTTTACACGCCTCTGAAAAGACATTAGAGAGATTTATACAGCTTTGACAGTCGTTACAGGTAATCAGAAGCCAGAAAATCTGACTTCATTTAGCTAAGTTGGGTTTAACAATCCTTGGCCAAGTTTTGTCGTGTGGCGATTTTAAATCTTGTTACCATACCTCAGAAAGCACTTTTAGCCGTTGGTCCCAGTTTGGTTGGTCCTTTGAATATTTTTGTCAGTTGTTTGTATAGTATTGTCTATGCTAGCTAATTTAGCTGCTGGGTTTGACTAGAAGCGGAGCCCATCATAGTTGGGAAAGGCTAGGCCAGTTGAAACACTGCAACGCGAGTTTTCTGAGAATTGCGTTCTCAAGATGTGCAATGTGACCGGCCAATACCCACGTAAGGCCTTGACTTCGCCGCTAAAAACATGATTTTCTACCTTATTTGTTACAATAAAACGGTGGTCGATGAAATGCTTCGTTTGCTTTAATATAAAAAGTTAGCGCCGAATCTGGTTCGTTAACGTTGACCTCTATGCTTTTTTATTCATTATTTTTAGCTGAGATGCTGTTTGCGGAATTCATCGATAGACATGATACTTACGAGAAAATAAGTACTGAGACAAGGAATGTGAAATTTTGCACAAGGTTTTTTTGTGACGTAAACGAGCACTTAGAGAGGATTTTCTAAATTCACCCCCTAAAGGGACGTCACGGGGGGTTAACAGTTTTTATTGAGAAAGCTACTTTTAACCTATCAATACCCGCGAAACGAGACACAATAGTAAGACAATAAGATATAGATTCATGAATTAAACTGGCAGAAGCTAGTATCCTATATCGTAGTATCGAGATATGAAGTTTTTTGAATAGTAGCACCGTATTGACAATTTTTTTTTAGCAGAAAGGCAGTAGCGACTGTTAACTGATTATTGACGCGTTTCTGAATTTAATATTGTAGGTTAAGAACGCCTGAAATTTTACTAGTCACATTTTTAAAGTCAGGTTTTCAGGCTAAAGTAGAGTTTGAGAAATACTTCAAAAGTTAAATCACTGATTTCTGATTTAAAATCAGAAATCGGGGATAACATCACCTGTGTTCTTTAACTTAACCTACTTGACTCTCTCGAACAAACCCACATTGATTCGAAATCTAGAAGGTAAATGCTTTAAAAACATGGACCAAATCGCCATTTAGATCTCATTATGCACTTGCATTTCTATGATAATAAGCTTTCCTTAAGCTTGTGTGTAAGCCGAAAGGTATGCGAGCCAAGTGAATAGTAGTTTGACATCTAGCCGACCTTGCTTGCATTCTGTATGGCCCCCTAACTTGATCAAATAACAGCTGTTGATGCCATTTTGTTTGATAAACTTGATCTGTCAGTGTAAGTTATAAGAGCGCCGCGTTGGAAACACTCAGTATTTTTTATAATCCTTTGACCTAACCAAAATTGCGGTAGCGAAACCATAGCGACTTCTAATTAGACCTTTACGCCATCTATCGAGTACATCGGTACTAAATTCATAAAAATCAACATTTCATCGTAAACAGAAAGAGAGAGAGAGGGCAATAAAATATACCAATAAAACGGAAACTACGAAAAGGCTAAGGTTGAAATGCAAATGCAGAAAAACAAAATATATACGGGTTTATTTCGATTGTAAAACTTGAAACGGAAAAGTAAAGAATATATAAATTAATAACTACACTGCGTCTATAATTTTATTTGCAATCATGTATCATTCTCATTATATACGACCTTAGGCGTTATATTTAATCAATATTAATGAGTTCATAAGGATATACCTCAGAACATTGAGTTATGATATTTTTTTGAAATAATATCGAGTATATTTTTCCTGCTGACGTTCATGGCTTATGCAATAAAATTAGCTGCAACCTAGACCGAAATTCGACGGTCATCGGTGTAAGATATAGGGACAACTAGCTTTCAAGTGCAAGTTAATTGTTAATAGACTAGTAAAGAGGAAATACATGTATTATTCTAATCAGTTACCATAAATATTCATATTTTATGTTATTTACTGGACCAGTACAGGTAAGGTAGGTTAATGATCACTTTTCTATAGTATGTAAATTACAAATAGGTTGTAGAGTAATAAGCCTCAATGTTACAAATACTGGAAGTGTATCATGTGTGCAGGTATGAGGTTGTGGCCCCGGTAATGCTAGGCTACTGGTAGTGAGTTCAAACACAGGTGGGCACTTTGAGTTATTCATTTCATGACCACTGCTCTCGAAACGGTGGAGAATATCAGCGACCGAGATGTCCTACAATTGAAATATCTAAGACATGTGACATCCATTAAACCGCATTAGACCTGCGTGGTGAGTTACGGCCTATTCCCATTTCTAGAGAGGAAGGCTTAAGCCCCAGCGGCCAAAATATTGTCAGGCCGATTATGCTTATATTTTATTTTAATTTTGATAACCTAATCTGAAGATCTTGAAGCAAGTTAAATCGGCCAGTTTTTAATCGTTAATCTTGGTCGTAGACAGCTTGTTAGCAACTGTTACTGCGCTTTTGTTGCCACCTGTACCCAATATAACACATACATTTTTATTGCATATATTTTCAATGATCTTATTCGATACTAAACATCAATGACGAAGCAATAAAAAAGTTTGTTGCAAGAAAAACAATAAAATAATGTAATTAATAATTATGTAACATTACCATAATAATATCTGTATGTGTTTAATTACATTCGCATTAAAAAACTAGGACTAGCCTGCTAGTGACGCACAAATAATAATATAATTGTTCTTTTTTATGGCCATGGCGCCATATATAATTCTTATACAATGGCAGCCGGACCATAATATTGTTAATTATACATGTGTGTGTAATCGGACGTTGCGTACCAATTTAAAATAATCCCAATCAAAATCTCTCAACTTTTGTGTGGAATTGAAAACCTTTGTTGAGCTGCAAGTACATTTAGATCGGTCATGTAAAAATGAAACTGAAACGCACCCTTTTGTACCTAAATAATGAATTATGTGCTTTTTTTCTAGGTCTTTAAAAAATAATTTTAGTAAAAGAAATGTGAACGAATGGAAAAGAAGAAGATGATTGGAATGGTAGTGGAAAATACATGATAAGTACTAAAGAAAATGGATTGCATTAAGTATAGGTAATATGATAGTTAAGAGAGGAGACTGGAAGAAGAAAATGTGTTGCGTCGATCGTAAGAAACATGGAAAAACTGCAGGAACTGTACTGTTCTATTTAACACTCCCTGTCGTACCACTTAGAATTGATAGGCAGGATTACTTTAGGAAATTGTCCCATAATCCCTATTTGAAACATAATTAAGTACCCAGCAAAAAAACGCTGGGATCCGATGGATGCGAGAAGCACAGCTTACATATATCCAACAGCGGACGTCTTTCATGATGACGACGTGATAATTTGCCACCAAAAAAACGAACATATTTAAAGCTCTCTAAATATCTTTCCTATTAAATTCAATAATTATTTAATTCTATTGATAGTAAAATTACTCAATGCCTGCAGGCTTCAATAGCCATATGTGGTAACGATTTCTAATCAACTTCGGTGTGACGTCCAGGAAGCGTTTAACATAAAAAGGTTGAGACATGAGGAACTTCACATGGCGTCGTATGTTTAGCTAAATGGTCCCACTTTCACTTCGAATCTTTAATCCTGCAATTAACATTTGTTAAGTTGACGTGATGAATTAAAATGATTTGCCGTTAGCACATACGAGTACGAAGCTCAACACTGAATTGCTATGCAATTGCTATACTAAATTTGTTATAGGATGATTTCGGTGACAACTGTCAGATTCATACAATGTAGCTATCTATCCTTTTCTCTCATCCTAAAGATGCATATTTTCGTCCTGCTGTCACCCAAACCATGCTATGTAAAAACGACTATAGTTACTTAAATATGCTCTTTAAACTGGACTGGACTTGATAAATGGAGGTTATGATATAAAAGACAAGTTTATCTCCGATCTTTCAAAAGAATAAGGTTTGTTATACATAACATTGTTATATAATTGTTTGAGTAAACAATAGTAGTAGTTTATACATGTAAGAGTGTCAAATGTTTCCCTTTAACATAATTGTTTTATTTTACTATTGTATCTTTTTAGTATCTCTTCAACGAACTTTTTTATTAACTTAAAATGTTTGTGTATTTCTTTGTTTTAGTAAAGTCTTGTAATTTATTTTTAAAACCAGTTTTAAGCTAAAATTTTGCAGACATGTTCTGTTTGCAAAATTGAAAATTTCTGTTTGCTAAGTGACGTCATTCTAAATCAATATGGAGGACTAGTTATTTTATTATAATTATTATTTTTATCACCATGATATGGATATCAATCAAAAGGGAGTTGAGAAAAAAAGTGAAAATAAAATCTATATTACAATCAATCAATATGATGGACAATTATTTAAAGCTTGCTTTTAACTTTATCATCTTGTTAAATTCGTAGCATCGCTTTAATTTTTTTAAACTCATCACAGTTTTACGAATATAATTAGAGGAATTTGTCCAATAATAAATTACGTTAATAGCCTGATGACGGCGATAAGTTCAACATAATTACCTATTATAGTGGGTTTCTCAAAAAAAGTAGCCATGAGAACATTTGCCTGTTTCATTGCAATTGACGTTTCACTTGATTTTTTGTTTAAAAACCTCAAACCGTGAACAGTCGGTTGTAATTGATAAATTAAGGAAATAACGCTGTTATCATCTTGATTAAGAATGGCTTTCGCCAACTTCTTGTGGACGGAGTTGACAATTGAAATGAATTGTCAATGAGAAGACAGGTTGATTGAGGTACGGCAGATAATTAATCCGCATACAATGACAGCTTTATTGTTAACGATGTAGCTATTTAGTAATGTCAGGTGTACACTCAACTTATCATAAGTATATATTAGGTCAATTAGTTATTTCCGTAAGTAATATTTTAGATAATAGGCGTTTTTTTGGAGTTAATCATCAAATAACTCCTCCTGCTCTAGGTGGAGCGTATCAGACTTTTATTGACTGAACCCCACAAGTATTCCTTTAGTTGTGTTGGCTTTTCAGCACACTGAAGTAATGTGGGCAGTGTTTCGAATTAAAACATATGCTCAACTTAATATGAATGCGTATTTCGTCAAAGTATGCTTGATTCGATGTTATATAAGAGTCAGCGCAATGATACACATAAAATTATACTGGCAGACGAGTAATCGGTAGATTTCAAAGAATATGACGTAATTAATGTTAAGTCTGCTATGGAGAAATGCTAATAAGGTGTCCGAGCAGCCATTGAAGGTTCATGTTTTTGAAAATTGAGCAGAAATATGTTTTATTTGGCTACTAATTGTTTGTTATAATTTTGTAAATATTAGGTGGTAAGTCAGAATTACTTAGATATTAACTATTAGAGGTTATATAAATATTTAAAAGTTCATATATACATATATTATAAACGAATGAAAAACAGCACTAGACTGAAAAATAAGTACAAAGGTGAAGCTTATTTCTACAGAAATCTACTATGTGTTTTAGCTAAAGTTTTTTTTTAATAGTGTATAGTTTGAGTTAGAAAATGATGAACTTTCAGAAAAAGCATTCAGGAAGTGTTTCATTTCTGAAAACTAGCCATTGACTTCGATCACTGTTATTTGGAGAACAAAACTTCTTTTATTTGAGTTGAGACAAACCATAACCATTTTTAAGTGGCCATGTAAAAATAAGCACGTAGCGTTCATATTGCATCTGAGTTTACCATCTAGTTTGAACTGTGTTGCAATACGCAACATAGACATGCCTGCGTCTATTGGCCTTGAAAAAAAAAACAATCCACGTTCGAAATTTGAAACATGGGACTACATAAACAGCATTAGCGGTTTGGCAACTGGGTTAGCTCAGATACCCATAGATATCTATTCGTTTTATGTAAAGTTAGTGGGTGGATTCTAATGGTCAGCGTGAGAGTCGTAGCTGGCGAACCAAGTAAATGATCGCTTGAGTTGATCAGGGCTACTGCCACAGATTACTAAATAATTCCTTGCTACTACTGCCGTAGAATCGAGAAATAATGATAATGAAAATATTCCTCAACTTTCACACAACGCCATCAAGTCCCAAGCTAAGCAGAGCTTGTGTTATGGGTACTAGACAGCTGATAAACATACTTATATATTTCTAAATAAATACATATTATAGATAAATTACACCCACACATCATGCTCATCACACAAACATTTGTCCTGGCGGGAATCGAACCCACGACCTCCGGCATAGCAGTCAGAGCCACTAACCACTAGATCAACAGGCCAGTCTATATAAATACTTCCACAGTATCGTAACTTCTAATCAGGATTATCATGAATCAAGACATACGTGTGGTATAGCATGTTAATCAGCTGTATAATACCTAAGGGACATTTGCAATCAGGAAGCATGAGGTGTTATGGAATATTTTGGCTTCGGTAATGTGTGTTGCCATCAGGGCTTCTGTTGTCACTGTATGGTGTTATTATGGACATGCTGTGAATCCTGATATTGACAGCACGTAGGTTAATGTCTAATGCTGGAGTGGTGGAGGTTAATGTGGAGGCCAAACCTATGGTTGACCTCTAAGTTAAAGGCACGTGGTTGCAGTAATACAATTGTAAAATATTAAGCACCTTTGTTGACCAATCTTGGTAAATTATTCCAACAATTTCAACCTTATTATCAAATAACTTTTCCCGTTTAGAGAGTGGAAGTGTCAGACTTTTATTGACTAAAATCTAGGTGGGGTTTAGTTAATAAAGTGATTAGTCAGTCGTCCATTTTTTTAACGTGGCCCTTAGTGGCACTTCTTTCGATCAATTTCCAACCCTGGCAGCCATCGATCCTAGCGAGCCACGTTAATTTTACCACTAGACATCGAGCTACCCATTGTTCGTCGTTCGCATGCCCATGTCTACCGTAGCCACCGTCATATACCTAACGAATCTTCGGTTGAAAATGTGGAAGCCAACAAAAATAATGATATTTATAATTTAAGTGGACCACGCAGCATTGCATCGGACAAACCAGACAACAGGTCACTATCACAGAACACGTTGACGTATATGGTTATCACGACAACAACCTTTCTTGAATGACATAACATATAACGAGTCTTACTCTTAAATGTACCAACTGATAGCAATGCCGACTTCACAAGTCAAACTGCTTCGGCAACCCTGCGGTCGTGCGTTACGCAACCATCAGTTAGCTGCTCGATAACTTGCTCCACATTTGCTCTTTGTCTCGAAGTCCAAGTACTGCCCGACTGGCCAGTTACCTGTACCACAGTGTAATAAGCAACTTTATGCTATCTTACTCTTATGGCTTCCTTACGTAAACGATCATTAGTATTAATTCTCACCATTTTAACGCGTTTCGGGAATTCTATAGCATATGAATTTTAATTGGAGTGTTTATTTACGCCTGTGTTTCAATGTTTACATAGCAGCTTTCACAGGTACGGGAGAATAGTCTTGCGTCGGCGTCGTCAACATTTTTTTGCAAGATTTTGCGGATTTGCCACCCACAGCTTAGATTGTTATCTAACACACCACTCCTTCTTATGGTAACAAAGGTCTTTTAATTGCACAATAAGTTATATTACTAGTAATCGCGTAATCGTAAAAGTGTGTCACACCACTTTTAAAAATAAGTCTTTATACTATTTTTAATATCACTAAATGCGATAAAAAGAACTATATAAAACGTGGTAATTAAGTGCATATTGTTTGTTAAAGAACAGTTGCCGATTATCTAATGAGAAACTTGTCCGTTACGAGGCAGTGTGACCATGAATGTGTCCCTTTTTAAATACATCTTAAAATCTTCCATGTTTGAATAGTACCTTTAAAACGAGTTTGAAGCAGTGGCATAGCTAGAGTCCTGTATAATAAAAAACTGGGTCGCCTCTTTTTTACCTGACAGCAGTAAAGTGCAAAAGGGATATGGGTTTTTATTACGAAATAAGCCCAACCAGTTACGGCTCTCATTAATAACAATTTGAGTTTTTGGACAATATTAAACGATTTTATGCTTCCATAACTCGTGGCCCCTGGAAAATGGGGGGCCTCGTACTGTCATTGATACGGTGGCAGCTACGCTCCTAGGTGATTCAAATGGGTAGGTATTCATATATGTCATAATAATATATCAAACTTCTAGATGGTGATGTCATTGGAGACTGAATTCAATTAAATTAAACGTAATATACCTCAGAGTATATAATAATAATCCTTAATTTTATACAGTTCTTTTTTATTTAGTAAGAACTCTGGGTGAAGTAAGATGGAGTGTCAAAGTTTGTCTAACCTGTGTCCCTTCAGTTGCCCACGGTAATAAATGCCTGCGCCTGCATTAATCGGCAAACAAAAGAGGATTCCGGCGACTGGGACCGCAATTAACTGGGACCACGGTCCCTGTCACCTATGATATTTTTAAATCGATGACATTTTTTCTTTAATTATTACTTTAAACATTTTTTTTCATTTGAATGTATTGTTTTGGCTTGAAAAATAGATTTTAAAATTTTTGGTTGGTCCCAGTCGCCGGAAGAAAAACGTTAAAATTAAATGAATCCAGCGACCGGGACCGCGGTCCCAGTTAATTGCGGTCCCAGTCGCCGGAATCCTCAAACAAAAAGCTACCTACAGATAAGAATTAGCAGTCGAAAACTAAGACAGTCGCGGCAGACGAAGACTAATCAAAATCACATTAGATATAGTAAAAACATCGTAAGAACAGTTTACAAGAAAAGGGCGTTCTGACGTAACGCCTGACTCACTGGTATATTTTTATAAGCTCTCTAGCTCAGAAAGGAATGGAAATTTCGAAGAATGCTGTCTCCGTGGGCAGCTTTAACTCGGGCTTACCTTACAAGATGGAGGTAGACCAACGGTATAGTGCTCAACAAATAAGTATGTCCCGTTTTTACTTTTTAGGCACGGAACCTTAAAAGACAAATCAAAACATTAATGGCATTGGAAATTTGTTATGGGAAAATATTTATATTATCTTAACCTCATCAATTGCACTAATTCAGGACCTGTTCTACAAGGTCGATGCTCTAAAAGCGGTCCTTTAGTAGTAAAAAACACGAGATATTTAGCGCTAGTGACTAATTACGAGAGAAGAGGTTATTAGTTCGTGTCAGACAGTCGTTTAAACGATAATTATGTACTTAGCGACTGTTTTATGAGTACACTCATTATGTTTAATCAATGCTACGAGAGCATAGCTATAACAAGGTTAACTGTTTTTTGGGCAAAGTTGTAAAGTTTCAATACAGAAATACTAAGATTTGGAAAACATTTTGTTTTCTCAACTACATGTTATTTTTACAAAACTAAATTACGTATATGGAGTAACAACTAATGACGTCGGAGGTAAATGCAAGGCTAGTTGTGGGTTTTTGACTTCAATTGTTTTACGGGACCTTATTACTCCATATAAGACTGATGAATTTAAAATGTGTCATCGTAAGGATACGGGTAAAGTAATTGTAATTCTACCTACTGACGATTCATTGTCCATATCGGCTGGACGTCATGGCTGGTGGGAAATGTACCGCATGAATCAGATCAGCAGGAAATTGCAAAAACAAAATGAAACATGAGTTGGCAAAGTATCGGAAGAAACTTGTCACTATGCAGCCATACGTGCCGATACATGTTCCTCACTTTTCCTTATTATCTGGAAAAACTGGAAATCTGACAAATAGATGAAGGGAAACTCTCGTACCTGTGTAACACGTTCGTTTTTACTAGAACTTATCGTTGGGGATCTAAGCACACACTAGCGTAGATTTCAGCTTTATCTAACAACAATATCAATGCGTAATCACCGTGAGTGTAAACAATCTCGCAAGAATGCGCATTGTGTCGGCAACTTGGACCACTGACTTCCGAATGCACGTCGGGAGCAAGTCTGTGCGAAAAGTTCTTTTGCACCATTGTTCGGTACCTACATACAGGTGTAGTTAATTGGACGTGGGTATAGAATCGTGTACATATTATATTGTATGGTGCTTGGCTGTTGTTACATCTCCTTTTGTGTTCGAGCGAAGGCTAGGACGGAATTATTCACGGGAAAAGAAACGTTTGTAGGTAATTTGAAAATGACTAATGAATACGCGGTTACGCCTCGACATGACAATTTGAACGACACCGGCAGAATAGTCGCAACCGGTTCAATTGTCATAAAAAAGCTATCTGAAACTTTTCGAAAGCCTTGTTTGCACCAACTTATTTATTTCTGTCGTAAAAAAGCAGTTGAAATATTTTGTATACATAAATTGTTCCACTTTAGGCTAACTTGAAAACAATGTGTCATCTGGTCAACTTTGCCATGCTACCTACAAAAAGTGTTTTGTAGGAAAACATAATCAAGTGATAATCCCGATTTGGTAGGAAGGCTGAGGTTTGTTTCTTAGAAATGGCGATTAATCAGAGCTTACAGGCGTAGGTGTAAGTTTTGGCTTTAGGCATAAAAACCTAGACTGGTGCCTGTTAGACAGTAAATGTTTATATGGATATGTTACAATCAATACTAATAAATGAGTCAATTTAGTTTTGACTGGCTTTAATTTAAAGTTAAAACCCGTTTGTTTCGTTATTAAGAAATCTACGAAACGTTTTATTACTGTAAGTACATGATAGAGAAGCTGTCATATGGTAGTCAAAAACGTTTAAAAAACATATCGACCTTTCAGCTTTTTGATTAACGGGGTGGTGATTTTGTATTCATTTTAACAGGTCAATAATACCTACTGCAATCTAATTCTTGCCGTTAAAAGTGGTTTTGAGTAATGAAAAGTTTTGACTTGGTGGTTGTCATGTTTTACTTTTTACTCGGAAAGCACGTTAAGCCGTAGGTCCCGTTTGTCATTTACAGTCGTTACGGATAGTCAGAAGACAGTAAATCTGACTCCAGTCTTGCCATGAAGTAACCTGTTACCCCAGTTATTGGGTTGTGGAGGTCTGGTAGGCAGCCTATGCTTTCCGAGGCACGGAGGAAACTCGTTATGTTAAGATGGTCACCCATTCACAGACCAACCTTGGCAAGCGTTGCTTAACTTTGAAGATCGATCTGTGTTCTATTACTTACACTGAGCCACCAAAAAAAAATTACGCAGTGGTTATAAACTTTTCCTGTATATTAAACTTTATGCATAAGTAAAAGACACGGTTCTAAGGCGGCATGTATATGTAGATATGGACTTGGACATGTATTTGTAGATAGAACGAAGACCGGACGAACCGCTAAACGATTCATTTAGCTACTATCAATAATGATTTTAATTACGGATTTTAATTAAAAACACGTAGGTAGCTTAGATACGAACCAACTAAATTGAGTTCAGATCAGTTATTTTTAAAATCAGAATCAAAGATCACGTGTTTTTGTTTTCGATCTACAAATATAATTGTATCTACCCATCCTTGTAGTACCGGATCAATGTTTAATACAGGAAATACCAATTGTGTAACACTTATATAATCTTATATATCGAAATCAAGTTCCATTACGTGAAATTGGGTCCTGTACGAGTATGTTGGTAATTGCAAGTAGATATTGTGAG
Organism: Mythimna separata; assembly: GCA_030763345.1. NCBI lineage: Eukaryota > Metazoa > Arthropoda > Insecta > Lepidoptera > Noctuidae > Mythimna > Mythimna separata. Next base: position 15,280,064 of record CM061171.1, on the reverse strand, counting down.
CATTGGAACATGTTACTTTCACTCTTAAGGCGTGTGACAAGAAAATAAAGTTGCTAGAAATGCTTCATAAAAGTTTATTTCCCAACCATAAAGTAAAGGGACAGTTTTAAAAGCGTTGATTACGACTGTAGCCATACTTGTTTGTTTATTCTGTAGCACATCTGAACTGAATAAAGTAAGAATGTGGAGTATTCTGTGCTAAGGGTGCTTGCACAGCCCGGTCCTGATATTCCGCGACAACTTTTAAACTGTAATACTAATATACTATCTCTTCACCACCTTAGGTTGACTGGTACAGAATGCCTAAGGCATTAAGTCCGCCTTTGTGCTTGGTGTTGCATAAAGAATAAATAAATAAATGCGAGATGATTTTCAGTAGATGCAGTCAGGGCCATAAGTGTATTTGCAGTCTATCAATGCTAATGTGTCTAAAACTAAGCTACAACAAAGAAATTGTTGTAAGTTAAATCGTCGACTAAAAACTAATTTATTTCTTTGTAACATAGGGCAAAGAAAGAAGAAGAAAAGAAGGAAGAAGAATAAGGGAAGTGGAGGGAAAAGTTTTGGGTCTTTATAACTTAACATGGTGTACAAAAAGGAATTAAATAGGGTTATAGGTTCATGACATTTATTTTTGTTGCGGCAAATCTAATGTAGCTATTGAATAACAAGATTTATTCAATAAAAGAAATTTTAGAGACATAGATTGGTAGTGTAACTGCACTTTTGACCCCTGACTGTCATACTTGTACAGTAAGATCGATCATCTTTAGACCTGTATCTATAACGTCAGTCGGTATTCTTATATTCGCTAACTAGACTATCGCATGAATTATAACTTTTATCACAATGCATCCGTAAATCTTCTTTCACGTCGATGATGATGCTCCACATTTTTTTTCCGTATTACTTTATGGACCTAGCATAACATCGTAAAATCATCATATATTTATGATGATTTTAGTAGTAGGTTAGTGAGAAAGAAGTAACTATACAGGTTGTATATCACTATCTTTTTCTCACAGCGAATTGATCACACAATGATTTTAAGATGTCACGGTAATTTTACGAACAAAAAAAAATAATAATTAGCATGAAAAAATCAAGATATTAGTTATACACGCTTTCAGTGTGTTTAATGGATCTTGGTTTAGGTGAGATAGATATTATTTAAATGTTTGCTTAGTGAACATAAAATTGTGTAGGTATCTACAACTTTGCAGGACTATGGACCATTTTACAGTTACTTATCAACTGAACTGCACTGGACTGAAACCGGAGTTTATTTAACTCAATGGTTACTATTAGTCAACCGTATCTCTCATTACCTACAAAAAACCTAACGTTTTTGTGTGATAACCAAATTGTACATTTGGCCTAACAGTATTTTCAGCAATTATTTAGTAATATTGCCTGCAGTCAGTTTGCAAAATAGTATTTAACTATGGGATTCTGAAATATTGAAACACATATATTTAATTTCACACTTGGGCAAACAATATGAATTGTTCGTATTTTATTTTACAATGATTGCAATTTTTTTTCATACAATACTTTTGTATGAAAAAATTGCAATCAATATTTTTTTTTACTGATCAAGATCATTTATTTTTCTTTACTATACTATGTTTGTGTTCTAGCTCTTTGTCTTGCTTGATCTCTAGTAAAGTTTGACCCGTAAATTATCGTGATCAGATCGGCACACTACTTTCAAGCACTGCTTTGTTATTAAAATACAAGCTTCTGCCAGCGACTTCGCCTGTTTAAAGTAAAAAAACATATTTTAAGGGAACGTATTAGCCTACGTGCTATTTTAGAGCATGGTCTACCTTTGTGCTAAATTTCATCTAAGTCTAAGCGTGAAGGAGTTAATAATTTCGCCTTTATAATATTAGTACACGTAGTAGATATAGATAGTTGTTGTTTAGTGAAAATAATTGTATTGTTACTTATTTTCACTTAAAAATACGATATTAGAAAACATTTAACTCAACTATACCCATGTAGACGCATTTAGACTAAACCATTTTCGCAATGTTTTAGCTTTACTCCGACTGCATTTCCATTCTATCTAACATTGCATCTTGCAGTACATGTTCTGTTCCTAACCAAGCCATATTTAGATAGCCAACGGCGGAATATTCGGAACCACTCTACCAATTACATCACGCGCTCAACTGCACACAATAAGATATATTGTTCTAACAAAATATTGGTACACGAATGTACTTCGCTCCTAATTAAGAATCGAAGACAGTAACATTGTTAATGATAATTCTATTGTTCACTTTGTATGATGTCAATATGTTACTGTGTAACATTGGAAGTATGGTTGGTCGTAAGGTTTTCTATAGTGGAACCAATATTTGCCATCGGTTAGAGGAAAACCTTGCCGGAAAAATCAGGAAAAAGTAAATATAGCCTCGAGACGCACGGTGCGCGTTAGGGCTTCTTTTTCATTTGATATCTCGTCAGTTTTTTTGCTCTGTGTGGAGCGAGAGTGTCAAATTTTCACTGACTAAAACTTAATAGTGTTCCTTTGATTGCACTTTAGTTTCGTTGACTCTTTTGAACCCGCTATCCTGGTAGGCTTTGGCTCCCGACAATTATAGGTACTGTCATCATTTAGAGGTAAAAGACAACTTAAGAGACACATGTGGGTTTTATCCCGAAAAGTCTGACATTTCTGTTTCCTCTACCCAGAGCGAGAAAACTGATGATTTCTCAACAGAAAAAAAGACAAAATATAAAACAGGTAGAACGTAGAGTAGTCATTACTGCAAGCTACAACTAACGAATAATGTGTAGCTTGAGCAATCAAACTCTATGGCAGATAATTTCATAAGTTAATAGTTGTGAATTCATTTCCTTTTGGTTGCAATTTGTATCTAGTGGTCCGATCGGATAATGTGAAAACGCTCATTATTGACAAAGCTACTTACCAATAAAATAAATTCTTGTTTAATCATTTTTCATCACAGTTTTCGGTGGTTCCTGAAACAAAATAATAAGTCATATTAAAATAACAAAATAATAATAAATATGTTGGGCGAGACCTATGTGCAGCAGTGGACGTCTTTCGGCTCAGATGATGATTATTAAAATAACGTTTAATATAAATCCGTTGCATAACAACACAAAATAAAGGGTCATTGTACATTCGACACACATTCCATTCCCCATTGTTAAAAATATGTGTAAACTCGCCACAAATTTATTTTTTCTTAATAAAATATTTTGGAGTATTGTAAACTCGTCACACGTGTTTTCTACGTACGGACAGCAGAGAAATCAAACACAAGAATAAAAAAATAATCATATTGTATTTTTTTAAATTATAGACAATCTTTATAAAATCACTATTATCACAGTTTTAATTGCAGTACCAAATTTGCAGCTAAGTATACATTACTACTTGCTGATTTACCGCTAACATAGGTACTAATATTTCTCTTATGATTTTCTCAAATCACAGGACTATTAATATTAAGTCACCTTAGATCTAATTAAAAAATCAGGTTGAGGCTTTTCTATTCAGCTGATTTACAATTTTTACTTCACAACGGTTATAGAAAAAATGAATTTCATTGCTTTTAAGTTATTATATAAACGTTTGTTTTTTTTTTGGTAGGGGAATCATCAGAATGACTTCTCCCGCTCTTGGGCGGAGCGGGAGGGCGTGTCAGACTCTTACTAACTAAACCCCTACCCCGTTCCTTCATTGCCTTCGATCTGGGGGACACGGTGACAACCTTTCGGATTTTCCGTATTCCCCAGAGGCTTCTTATTTTATTGTTAACCAAATAACTTATTTGGGTTTGAAGAGTTTGTTTCATATTAAAATTATGTAAAAGCTAGAACTTTACTTGCTAACGCTACTTTCCTTAAAAATAGCATGAAATTAAAATGTGTGTCGAGTTTACAACAAGTTTTATTAATAAATAATATTTTTTTGTGGTTGTGACGAGTTAACAATGAATGTATGGGAATTTTCAAAAGTGTGGCGAGTCGACAATGTGACGAATGTACAATGACCCAAAATAAATATGAGCGAAAATAATCGAATAAATGTTAGAATGTAACCCGTGCTGTGTTATGTTCAAACGTTGTTCAGAATCATGGACTAAACCCATGGGATCGTGGTATTAGTTTGTGCGTCGATGTCTAACACACTGATACACCGTTGTATATAAAGTAATAAGTTTTTGAGACTATTCTGCTTTTGGTTTAGAAATTAATTCCGCAACTTCTGCTTAACTGCAAGGGACTCGAGGTTCAGCAGGGTCGAAGCCTCTGGGGCCATGGGTGTACTTTCGAAAGAAAAACCCAGGACCCTGGGATGATGGCAAAGAAGGAACGTGGTGGGGTTTAGTCAGTAAACATCTGACACGCTCTCTCGCTTTTGCCCTCAAGCGGGAGAAGACATTCTGATGATTTCAAACCTAAAAACAAAAGTGTGTGAACGAGAGGGATGGAGCTATACAACAGTTCTGATTAGGTCGTCAAATGGATCGCATCAAGAGCTCGTGGTAGGGCTTCTGATATCGGAAGGTAGATTATTCCACAACATTGAACTTAACTAACCAACCAATCCTTATACCGAATCGGCGAACACAAAAACAAGTGCTCAGTCAAATTGCGTAGCACATGCTCTAGTTATGGCAAGGTTGTCGTCTACGTGGGCTGATGGCACAGGTGACATTGAGACAGCACTCGCGGCGATCAACGACATTCGCTCTAATGTACGAGCAATCAATGACGGTGATCAGATTGTCTGTTTGTTTGTTTAGAGCTGTTTTCTCACGCATTAGTCTAGTGATTGGAGGTTGATGTTCGGTGAGTTTCCTGGTTTTTTGGAGGAATATTTTGTCTGTTGTGAGTTTGGTTGGCTTCGTACTTGAAATAATGATGGCATGCAAAGTTTTAATAAATTAAATATGACTGATCCATGGTTAATAAAATTGAAATGTCTTTTTGGAAATATCCAAAATATTGGGTAGTAATAAGTACCTATATCAATTAATCTACCTAGTCAGTTCCCAATTATGATGAGGTCGGCTTCCAGTAGATGTCTGTCTAGCTGAATACCAACAATTTACAAAAAGCGACTGCCTATTCGACCTCCACAGCCCACACAAAACCCCTTAGCAAGGCTGCTGTTAAATTTCCTGACTTCTGACTACTCATATCAACAAAAACGTATCGAGGTATCTCGGTACGTTAAGATGGTCCCTGAAATCCATCCGAAGCGTTAACCTTGAACATCAACACGTGAGGCTGCAAGAAATATCTAAATATTGCACAATATTAATTATAAAATGCGAATCTCATTATCACGTATATAGTTGCAGGCAGCAGTAGGCAGGCAAAAACATAGCAACGAGTTAGATTACCATCACTAAGCCACTTGTTTTGTTTGTCATGTACAAGTAATTATTCCTCACCCACATAACATGTACGGAAATGGGCAAGTGACTTCGATAAAAATTAGCGATGTATTGATTAAGTCATAATTTTGCATAACCAACAGTGTTATACGTAATTATTTATAAATTCCTTCTGTTATGGCGTTGTTTACTATAGAAAGTGCGCGTACAATGGGACATTGAACGATAGTGAAAATGCTCGCGTCCCTCGCATATCAAGTGGGCATTTGGTGTATTTTATGTGATTGGTCATGATCGACGTCGGAACCAAGTAACGTGCAGTTCCGCAAATATGGGATCGAAACTGCAACCGTTTGACTGTTTGATACCTAGACTGCACTGTTAGTTTGTGAATATTATTTTTGCACAGATTTAAGTAGTGGAAATTCTCAGTTTTTCTCTATTATAATATACATGTATTAATTTAAACCTTCAATAATCACTAAACACCAATACACAAGTATTGGTGAAAACCGTATGAAAATCCGTTTGCTTGCTTTTGAGTTTAACGCGGAGAGACAGACAGGAGTAGACTTTATTTTTTAATATCTAACCATGTAAAGATATGCCATATCATCATCACCATCCTGCCTTTGTCTCATATGACTTGGGGTCGGCGCAACACGTTTTTTTGCATCCGTTCTGTCCTGTCACTCGTCACACTATTACTAACTCCTGTTCCTTTCATGTCACACAATCCATCCATCTTTAATTTAGCCTCCCTCTCTATGTACATGTGCACTCTTTTAGTATCACGTGTTTCGTTTCCCCTCTTCACAACCTTACCAGGGTAAACGATTCCCCTTCATCTTTTCAGTTAATGATGCCACTCTCAAACTTCCTCTAACATACTCATTTCTCTTTATCCATTCTGGAAAGTCCTATGTGTCGTAAATAATACGCAACTTTGGTAAATTAACAAATAATTGAACTAGGCCACATACCCAAGTATTGTTACAAAACGCATCTGTTGTTCTTACGAATGCAGAATGAGCTAACGAACAACAAGAATGTTGCTTAGTGCTTCACTTTATCCGCTTTTCAATTGTTTCCTGCTTTTATACATCAATTGCATAATACAGGTTTTTGTTTTTTAAGGCGCCACTTCAGATTATTAAGACGAGGTGGGCCCAAATTTTAGTTTTTTAAAACAATCTGAGACAAAAACTACAGTGTTTTAAATTAAAAAAAATATATATGTTTTAGTTAAGGATCTTATCTAGTTAAAATCGCATTCAGTTGCAAGACCTGATGAACTTCACTCGATAGAAAAAAATCGCAAAGTTACCCCTTTTTAAAACGTTTTTTCAATATTATGACTATATTACTGATTTGTTACGTTTCATTTTTGTACTATAATAAAGAAACTAATTAGTTACAAACAAATTCGCAGAGTTTGAATTGATAAAATGATTTTCTTAATTACTATGTTTTAATAAGAATTAAAAGCGGTCGCGGCGGCTCAGACAGGTCCGTTCAGTCGCGCGCTGGCGCTTGTCGACGACGGACCTGTGTCAATTTCTTCAGCGACAACTACGCGCACCAAATCATCTCTTTTTGAGAATTTGTTGCTTTTCAGTTATAAATTATAATGGGCAATAAACAACGCAGGCGAAAAAAGTCGCGTAAAGTGATAAAAGACACAAACAGAAAGAATGCACTCCAAAGATATGTGAAGATAGGGCTGCCATCCGTCCGGGTTTCCCCGGATTTGTCCTAGTTTAGAGGGCGTCCGGGGAGCGTCCGGGCGGGGTTTCAAAAAGTGTCCGGGTGAAACCGACGGCGACGCTTCAAAATAGCCGATGACGGTCGATAAATAACTAGCAAACAAGCTGCTTAATTGAATACATTTTATTTTTATTGTAATATTTTTTTTCTGGGTGTCCGGGGAAAAACTGAATTTCATCATTTTTACAGTCTGTGAACGTGTTCTGTGTTTTCCACCATATCAGTTAAGCTACTGAAATGAATGAGTTGTTGTTGTTGTTAGTGAGTTGTTGTTGGCTGTTGTGTAGTTGACTGGATTGTGTTGGCTGTAGAGTAGTAGGTGACTGTTGTTTAGTTGTAGTTGGTTAATATTGAGTTACTGTTGGATGTTGTTGTTGTTTGTTGTTGGTTGTTATTAATTTTTTATTGGTTTTTATTGACTTGTAGTAGGTGTTGTTGTTGCATAGTGTTGGTGGTTTCTGCGTTGTGAGCTGTTATTGGTTGTTACAGAGTAGTTTTTGGTTATTCCAGTTGTTGCAATTTTCAGCAAAACGGTAAGTTTTATCATATACATTATATATCAAATTAGTGATAAGAATTACAATTCTTTCAACTTTTGAAATCGTTATATCTCAAAAACTTTTTTTTGTTGTCATTATAACTACATACATGAGGAAGCTTGTAATTAAGCAATGTAATTACCTACTATAGTCATTATGTTGTTATTAGTCTGTAAAATGGCCTTCCTAAAATGTGAAAAATAAAATAAAACGGTGGCACTTAGGAAAAATGTTTTTAGACGTTTTTGTAGATAATTATCTGTACTGTGTAATTTTTGTATGTACTTACTAATTTTATGTAAAACTTAGCGATTTGATAAAAATCGCGTACAAAAATTCAGTTTTTAGGGTACCGTACGACTTTGTTGTCCGTCTGTCTGTCAAGAAGTCTGTCTGTCAAGTCACACAAGAACTTCCAAAAAAGCAAACACCACTTTGCGATAACAATCAAGAGACACCACATCAATCAAATGATTCTGTGTGTGTGACAGTGCTCAATTTTAAGGGTTTTTAAATACACAGTAGTTTGAACAAAAGCCGTGTTATTTACAGAAAATGGCTATTAATTCAATTTATAAATTAAGTCCCGGATACTCCCTCAGAGATAAATTTAAGGAAATTAATGTGATTTGACCATTAGGTACATTTTGTATGGACTTTATAAGAGACTGTGACCCCTTAGTTTGTTTCGGTGTTCCTTCTCAGAGTAGTTAGCTAGGAAACACCGGCCTCATCTAGTACATATAAACTGACAAAAAACAATGACGTGAAAAATGGAAAAACCAACTTGCAAAATAAATATCATTTATCAGTAGTAGAAAATTAGTTTATGACTCTGATTATATGTTATTTAAAAAAAACAATAGGGTTCCGTACAAAAGCTGTAATAAGATAAAGTGTAAATAAATTACCTTTAAATCTCCTTACATCGTGTGATAAAAATGTTGTTGATAGAAAAAAATAATATACTTACTATAACTTTGCACAACATTTTTTTATGTCACAATAACTATTTTTTGTCTAAAACCTGAATCTAAGCAAAAGTCATTTAGCCTCTAGATTAAGCCATTTTTTGTACCTTTATACTCTTAACAAAATAAATTATTTCATATTGAAGTCTGTTTCACTGCCTGTATATTTTCATTGCCTTTTTAGACTGTCGCAACCCAGTGCTGCAAACGTGTGAACGGCACTCACGCTACCGACGCCTAGATCCCGATTCCGATTTCCAACCAGGATACCAGGGACCAGGTAGACGCGGGCTCGCGGACGGTGAGCACTAGGTAGCTCGCCATCCGGCAGTCTGGTAATAACCTGGACCGAGCCTTGTCGTCAACGGCGCGTTTTGTTCCACGCGCGCCTCAAGGAGATGTCATCAAACTGTAGGGGCACGTAGGGCCAAAAGCGTCTGGGGAATACGGTAATTCCGAAAGGTGAGCCCGTGTCCCCCAGATCAAAGGCAACGAAGGAACGGGGTGCGTTTTAGTCGATAAGAGTCCGACACGCCCTCCCGCTCCGCCCAAGAGTGGGGAAGTCATTCTGATGATTAATCACTTGAAAAAAAGAACTCTTATTCCTTCTTTGCCTTCGATCCAGGGCTCCGGGGTTCATTTTAACATAACCCCAGTAAACTTCGACCCTGCTGGGCAACTACGGTTTTGTGGTCCAACAGTGGACGTCTGTTGGGTGAAATGATGATGAATAATTATGATGATAATGATTCTTAGTAGCAGTCTGGAGTATGGAAGTTGGGAATGTGACATCCCATGGGGTTTTAACCAGGCATGCTTTGTAAAGCTATAAGTGGTATATAAAATGAACTTTATCGCGATAACACTGCTATTACTTATTTTGGTGTAAGTACAATAAAGTTTATTCTATTCTATTTTAACACTGCGAATATTTCGTCAAGTCAAGTTCCAGCATTACGATCCTTACGTACCTACTAATTTTACTTCTTTTAAGTAATTGCACTTGAAACACACATTTTTGGTTTTAAACTACTCCGTATTTTAGAGGTAAATAACAAAATATAATTATGTATATATTTTTAGGTTTTAACTTGTTATTATGAGATATTATTTACTTGTAAAAATATGTAACTAAGAAAATAAGTAGATTATAAAAATATGTTAGGTAGCTATAAAAAATCCGGCAGTAAATTCCTTTCTATTTGAAACGGATGGTTACCCTACGAAACTGACGAAACGAGCGTACGAAGAGGGGTGCATGCGCGGTCGCGGAACGCGGGTGCTAGCTACGGCCCGATCGCGCAAGGTCGCTGGCAAATAGTATCGCCTTAAGCTGGGTATAATCATCAAAATTACTTCTCTCGCTGTGGTGCGGGACGGCGCGGCGTTCCAGACTTTTGCTGACTAAAACCCAATCCTGTTCCTTCTTTGCCTTAATTCCAGGGTCTCGGGATTATTTTTCGTTCAACCCAGGGCCTCAGTAGACTTCGACCCTATCGGGCCTCTACGTGCATAATATAGGTGAGATACATTTTATTTTCAACCGACTTGTAAAAAGAGGAGGTTCATAATTCGTCGTCATACTCTAATTTGGTTTTCAGGTCATTGGTTTTCTCGTAAAAAAAACTGTGTTATTCTAATGAGTAACTTGTAATTATATAATCTAAGTAAGTTGGTTCCTACAATTAAATTTTTTAACGCATAGTAAAATAGAACAAATACCATAAATCATCAGCAATTTTTTCGTTATCTGTGTAATGTTGGGAACTCTTCGGTTAAATAATAGTGAAACAGTAATTGTAATAAATTGTTGATTCAGTTACGATAAACAGGAAATGTTGGGAAGTAATGCGATACTGTAAGGCAAGCGTGCAGCCGCGGTTACTTCGTAATGCCGCACTGTTTGTATTATTTTAATGTTTCACACTTTAAATAGACGCAATGACTTCTTCTTAGTAACCGTGTGTATAGTGGCAACTATATGACATATTTTCCTATGAGAACTTGGCCTTTATCTTTATGTTATGGACTATATTTTTATTTTTTCTTTTATGGATGTCTATACCAGTCTATACACTTTTATTTTTCTTATATTAAAGCAATTCCGTAAGCATCGTTATGTTACTCTAGACTTCAAAAAATGCTTAGCTTTTATTTTTCTTGAGAATTACCTGACTGTCTATCTTATTAGATGAAACATAGCAATTCTACTTCAAATTAAAAAAAATTGTTACTAAAATGGACGGGACGAATATACCTACTACAATCTTTTCATTTCTAAAGTAGCAGGTTTATAATTGCTTTTGTGCATCATTAAAAATTAATTATGCAAAAGGTATCTAATAAATTATATGCGAGCAATAAAATTAAAAAGTTCAATCTATTGATGACGATATTAAAGAAGAATTTAACATTTGAGACTTTCCGCGATGACTCATTCTCTTGTGCATATGTTACTGACAATAATGATCGGGCGTCATCGATGTGGTCAATGGTCAGATTTACTAGAATTTTAAATCGTATCTTACCTATGAATTTTAAATGGTTTTGCACTTATTTTCTCTCAAAGACTAGATAAGATAAAAAATATATAGACAAAAAAAATATACAATATAGGTATGTTATAGCAGCCAGTAAATATCTTTATTTCCCACCCCAAAGAGCAGTTGGCGATTTCAGACTTATACTATTAATTCCAAGTTCAGGTTTTTCCTTCATCGACGGCAATGTTACCCAATAAAACTGAAGATGTTGCTTACTAAAACTGTAAAATACTAGTTAGCAAGTGATCTACTTCAAATGTGTTAAAATAAGCTGAGTAGGAATCAAAAGTTTTTACCGTCTTTTATATTACAGAATAAAAGAAAATAATTATAACATGCTTCAAAACGGAATACACGTCTTAAATATAATTAAATCGAATTTGAAATATTTCTGAAGTTGTCACGCCTCAAGCTCAACGGCACTCTAAAGATAAGTTTAAGATAAATTAGACAAACAAAAATTTTAGATTCACAGTAACAGCTGATGTATATAATATATTTCACTAAACAGTAAATAAAGATAGCACCAGTGCTTTTTAATTTTTATCGTCTTCTAATAGACCTGTTAGATGTAGCACGTTTTAATATAGTTTTTAATTTATTCATTAAATAAAAACGAGATGCCAAGCGTGAATGCAGAAGACTCACATGGCCTCTTAGACCACCTAGACTTAACTTGTATATTGAACATTAATTGACCTTTTAATTTATTGAAGACTAACGACCCGCCCCGGCTTCGCACGGGTGCAAATTTATCAGTGTTACTCCACTATACTATGCATATAATATACGTATAAACCTTCCTCTTGAATTACTTTATCCATTAAAAAAAACACATCTAAATTCGTTGCGCAGTTTTAAAAATTTAAGCATCCATAGGGACAGAGCAAGCGACTGTGTTTTATACTATGTAGTGATGGTTTACATTCAAATTCTAAATTGAAGACTCGGGTTGCATACACGGTAATGCTAATGATTAACATGTTTTTATCCTAGAGTTGGTAAGTTTTGAAATGCATATTCTCAATTCAGACACGGGGGCTAATCATTTATATTAATTAACTAACATTCTTACATAAATTAAAAGTTCAACGTATTGAAGTAGAAAGACATGACTAAGAATAATGGCATTCGTATAAAATATCAGGTTTAGATTTCTAGACTTGGACATTCACACCTATGTTAACTTTGCATATTGATTAGAAAAAAATCATAGCTTCCCATTTATTGGTATAATAAAGCATGGTAAATAAAAAATAGTAATGCATTTTCCTCATTATCAAGCCAATTTATTTATCAGTTGGTTGATCAATCTGGAAAAACTCCACTTCCTTACGGATATTTGTGATGCGATGCAACACCGCGGATACTTGCCGGTATCAGCGTAATTGTATAATTATTGTTCATATTACTGTCAGTATCGTAAAGAAAACGATAGTTTTAATTAGTTTTATGTTTTGTAGCGGATCTCTCTAGCCTTTTCCCAGTTAAGTAACTTGGGGTCGGGGTCTAGTCTAACCGGATGCGGATGAATAACCAATAACCGTGTTTCACATAGAGCGGGATCTATCAAACCTCCACCAACTCAGTTACTAGGTAACATGATACTTCTTTGATAGACTCATGGTTTGATTTTCTTGCGTTCTAAATAAACTAAGAAAAGCACATAAGAATTACAAATTGCACCTTGGTTCTTCTCCGATTTCAAACATGCAATCTCATGGATGAGAGGTAGGGGATTGTTGGGACTATGATAATTTGTACTAATAATAAAAACGCTAAAGTTTAATCGAAAATAAACTGTACGTATTGCAGAAGCTTACCATGGTCTATACCACAGACAAAACTCGAATGCTTATTTACCTAGGCACATAAGCGGGTATATTACAAAAAAAAAACCAATACTGCTTGAAGGCTTACTTATGAAGTTAGTATGAAATGCTACGACCAAAAACAAATTCGATTTCTATAATTCATATTTAATATCTGATGGACAAATAGTTTTGCATCTACGTGCTGGATCATAATCTCATGAGTAAATAAAACAGTTCCGGAATTTACACATTATGATTATTTAATAGTTCATTGACTGAATTGAATGAGGAACACAACTTCTTCAAGAAGAAATATACATTTACGATACGTTCCAGACTAAGAGGTATAGGAGTGGTGAAAGAAAATAGTAAAACGGGAAACGATTGGTTTAAGTACAAATTGATTAAGCGCGAATTTTTATTTGTAACTAAGTTAAACATGTTTGAATCCCCAACCGGTCCTATGAGACCGCGCTGTCGGCCGGCCGCACTTATTGTTTTACTATTGTGTCTCGTTTCGCGGGTATGTGATAGATTAAAATAGATTTTTTTTACTATATTTAACTATAGCTTAAGATAAATATACAAATGTAACTGTTTTTTGATCCGATCAATAGCGACCAAGGCCAGTAACCTTGGGTGACACCCGGGTGGTAGAAGTCGCAGGGCTAATTCCGACTATCGTAAGCAACGTCTTGCGGATGGCGAGCAATGGATAGCTCGCCGTCCTAACTGGCCCAGTTTTGAAGCACGTTATGGTCAGGCGCGCGTAAAAGAGATGTCAGAGTATTTTCGCCAGTCAAGACTGCATGATTATTGGGAAAGGTCACCATGGCTCTCGAACGGAAAGGGTAACAGAAACAACATGGGTGGATTTTAGTCAGTTCATCTGCCTAGTCGTTTCCCAACTATATACGTCGGCTTTCCAGTCCGAGGCACGGAGGAAACTCGTAATGTTAAGATAGTCACCCGTCCACAGACCAACCTTGGCAAGCGTTGCTTAACCTTGAAGATCGACCTGTGCGACTGTTATTATCTAGCCACGAGCTCCTCGTGGATTTTAGTCAGTTAAAGTCTGAAATTCCCTCTCGCTCCATCCATAGTAGGTATAAGTTACCTATTTGGTGATTTTACACCCATAAAATCCAATTAGTTTGCAGTACTCCTTGCACTCACTCTTACTAGACACGTGACTACAATTAGCGTTACGTATAGACGGAACAGTTCACAATCTTCGAGAATATAAACATAGCAATATAGTGTCGTTTTAAAGTTCTTAATAACACTTAAGTAAGTATAGCCTGCCACGTGCTTGCCGCCAAAGAAACAGTGCTTCCTTCTACTCGTGTGCAGATACGAGTATAAGAACTGTGCACCCTGTTACTATTACGTAATAGGAACTGTCTATGATATAATTATATTTATTGCTGCAATAAATAACTTGGGTGTGTTTCTGTAATTTGGCAGTTACTATATAAGATTTATACAGGTTGTTTATGTCATTACATGAGGCAGTTGCCGGCAGGATTTGTGAAAATAAAATATACCTTCCAATATACTAAATACGATGCTTTAATCAAGATTGGGTGTTGACGGACGGAATAGGGTTAAACTAATATTATGTGATTTTTTTAAAATCTTTCAATTCACTAACACCTAGATGATAAGTTTTTTTACTAACTATTGGATCAATCAATAAAAAAATATTATTAACCTATCAATTACCCGCGAAACGAGACACAATAGTAAGACTATAACAGCGCGGTCTCATGCGACCGGTCGAGGATTCATAAATATACTCTTTATTTTCATGATTTCTTTTAGACTCTAGATTTATTTGACTGCTGAATAAGTCATAAAGAGTGAGTGGCGTTTGGTGTAGGTTACCTACATTTATTAAAAGCACCCTTCCTTCTCCCGCCCTGATCAGACTTTTACTGACTTGAACGCACCTGTGGTCTTTTAGTTAACCTTTGCAGTCCAGAATGCTAATGCTTAACTGTAATTATATTAAAAGAAAAATCGAACTATCTCTCAAATCCGGCTAACAAAGGTAAACGAGACCAATACGAAAAAAGAAAGGAAGTGAAATGTTTAAATAGTATCGTATCATGTTTTACACTTTAAACAAGGATTTTCCTAGAAAGTTAAAGGTTAGCATATATCACAGTAAGATAGCTTAGTCCGTTATTTTACCTCGATTCCCCGTTTGGCTATCTTACTCAGCTTTCCAACTGTGAAAATCCTTTACGGTACGTTTATGTTAATTTTACACCAGATTCGCTCTACTAGGATCCTTGTTACTGCTTTTTAAGAAGAAATGGATAGATAGTACTGTTCTACTCAATTCCACATTGTTTTTTGTTGTTGTTGTAGGAATCATCAAATACATTCTCGTACTCTGGGTTCAGCAAGAAAGCCACATAATTACTGACTAAAAACCACATGTGTGTCAAACTTTTACTGAAAAACCCATCTGTTCTACTTCATTTGCCTTTTGCGTTCCAGGGCCATGGTAACTGTTTCGAACAATCGCGTAGATTATCAGTTGTGTACCTAGTTCATTAGTTTATCTTGTCTAACATATTATCATCGGTCATGGCACTGTTACCTAATATTTTCTGTCTAACAAATCCTCCACAAAAATATTCAGATTTCAATTTCAGACTTTTCAAATTGTTTTTATACTTTGCGATGCTTCTTTCCTGTTTTCACTGTCGATTCCATCATATTGTTTAATTCCAACGTAACGAAGTTCGATTCTCTTCCGGAAAATGCTTACTTAATAAACTAGTTATTACTACTTTTAAGACTGATAGCTCGCCGACTGCTCACGGCTCATGAACATTTTGTAATAGCACAATAACGTGCACTTTCTTTAGTTCTGTAATTGACTGATGTGAACGCGAGTTAAATGGTTTTTTCTTTGTTGTAGTCTTAATTTAAATTGTGCTGAGAATTCCGTCATTATGTCAGCAAGTTAACGGATCAGCTGATGGTAAGTGGTTAGCGAAACTAATTGTATATGCGCAATGACAAGAGCATCTAAGATGGGTTGCGGGATTATTCAAAAGAGCCATTGCGGGCCTTCAAAGCATAGGACAACTGATGGTGCACGAGTGGGCTTTTTTTAAATAATATAAATTTGTGCATAACTGCGATCCCACTTGATGGTAAGCAGTGATGTTTATTAATGTTTGAATCCTCGACTGGTCCTATGAGACCGCGCTGTTATTGTTTTACTATTGTGTCTCGTTTCGCGGGTATGTGATAGATTAAGATCCTGTTCAATCTAACCTTATTTATAATCGGACGAGAAGACCGCAGCGAGCACAATCTTCCAGTCTTTCGATGTACATGGTGCAATGTTTGGTCTGTAAAAGTTTGACACTACCTTTTGCACCTCCACCCAGAGCGGGAGAAGTTATTTGATGCTTTACAACCCCCAAAAAAGGAACATAAAAGATGCGTTAAAAACAACAACACAAACATGACTCGTGTGTCTTTCTCTAAGAACACTGGTAGCTATACTATTTAAACCTTAACATGGCAACTCTGATTTGTGCCATAAGTACCTAAGTTTGGCGATGATTGGGCTTTGATTTTGGCATTGACCAGTGACTCCTGCCAAAAAATCATCTTTTATTATTTCCTACCAAGTAATTCTAATCTAATCATACAAACAAATTCATTAATTTCCAACTGATCAGTGGAATGACAAGACTTTTGTTCAAACAATGTTTTTTGTTACTTAATGAAATAATGATTGATGATGTGATATACTCGAATAAAGGCACTTATGGTTTTCGAGTGCCCTTGTCTGACCATAGTGTTCATTTTGTAAATAGCTATGTCATAATGCAATTTATAATGTTGACCTTGTGTGATATGAGTAATTGGTACAGTCATGTGCCTATATCAGAAATGTTTTCGTGAGTAATTTCAGGAAAAGGGAGCTTACTATAATTAAATAATCGTATTCAAATGTGACTAATAAAGCATAGTAGTAATCAGCAGTAATTGAACTACTGGCCCATTACTGTTGTAAACTGATACAAATTCTAATGTAATTAGGTATATCAAACTAAATATTTACGTACTCATTACAGGAATATTTGAAAGAGTTACTGTAGCCCTCGATCGCAAAGAGCAACTGAAGGACAAAGGAGGATTTTAGTCTGTAAAGTTCACACGCCCCCTTGCTCAGTTCTAGAGCGGGAGAAGTCATTTGATAATTTTCAACCTCAAGAAAAAACTATTGGAATTGGGTACGAATACCTTACGCTAAAGATTACAAAACTTAATACAGGTATAAATGACATTTTAGGAGAAAAATAAAACATATTGAATGTCAACGAGATGACATTTAATTTAATGTTGTTCCATAATATATTATGGTAGTAAAAACATTTGTTTTTTTAAATTGAAACTTCACCCTAGAACGGTCTAATAATTACTGCGATGAAAATATGCAGGGGATATTGCAGTGATATGCAACCTGGATAGACTTAGACATCAGGTTGTTTTTATAATCAGATAAGACGATTTAACTGAATCTGCTTTTGGAAGAGACTCCTTAGAAGGAACCTTAGTACATTATAGTGAATTGCTGTAATTGCTGCAAGACATTAAATTTAGATTATTATTTATTTATTTGTTTATTCTCTGTGCTGCCCAAGCTACTTTCGCATAATTTTATGATAATAAACTATTGTTACTGTTCAATCACTTGATATTTTTAGCCGGTGACCGCCAATATAGATCGGAAGCATATTAGTATAACATATGGAGTGTTAAACAGAGTACCTTGGATATGTCAAAAATTATATGCTAAGTGGCAAAGGTGAAATAAATTAGCACAAAAAAACATAATCGTATGACGTCTGATATTTTGGTGCTTTGCCTGACTTAAGTAATAAATAAGACACTCCTGGACCTGTTATGTGATAAGGTCATAGTTGCATGCAGTTTTTTAGTTGCTTTTGTTTTTAAGCCGGGTTAGTTGGACGTTAGGAAATCTTCTTGCTTCATATTATGGTTATTGTATGGAAATGTAAGCTAACTACTTACTTCTATTATAGAAACGTCTTTCACTTAATTATGTCCAACATCAAATACTCAATTAGTATATGTTTTGTTTAGAGTTTAAGAAAGTAGAACTAACACTTCTCTTATTTTTTAACAAAGCATATTCACACCATTTTAAACAGAATCGCTACAATAGGAAATGAGGTGTGTCCTCAATACTTCCATTTAACAATTTTTTAAACAAAAAGACTAGGAGACGAAACGTCGCGTTCGCGATCGCATTGAGTTTGAAAATTTGAATAACGAACGCGTGTTGCGCACGCGCCGGCTTTGGTACGACTGGTGGAGCCTTCCCGCCAAAAGCACGCAGCGATAGTGGCTGCAAGTAGCTGCAGAGATTCATTCATGAATGCGAATCTTATGCAATTGTCTTGTTATTGAGATTATCGCAGGAACCATTGAATCACTGCTGTTGGGTCACGACACCCGCTGCTCCGCAAGCAGGTCAGTTATTGTGCGTCTGCAGTAGAAAACCTCTTCTATTGTTATGCGATTATAAAATACTTAATTTATTACGTGGTGATAACCAAACGTTTTGCTATTTTCTACATTCGTATGTGGGACGTTAAGCACATGTTTTAATTTATCTATGAATAGACATTTTGCATGTGCGGTATCTCATTTTCCGTAGAAAACTATTGCCTTGCCTATATTTTTATTTTTGTTGGTAAACGAAAATCTAGTAATAGTGACCTCTTTCGACATACTCTTTATTGAATCAAATCAAATTAGTTTCGATTAGTGACCGTCCCAACTAACACAACTACCATAAAAACACAATGACTGAAACAGTTAATGAATTTAAAATATTTAATACATGTTTCACCACCTTCTGATAGGTTCCGGTCATGGTTAATTTACCTACCTTGCAGTTTACCGTCTCGTCTTATTTTATTTAATATTGGATGTTTTTTTTACTAAGGAATAGCTCTTGGCTAGATAATAACAGCCACACAGGTTGATCTTCAAGGTTAAGCAACGCTTGCCAAGGTTGGTCTGTGGATGGGTGACCATCATAACATAACGAGTTTCCTCCGTGCTTCGGAAAGCACCTTTTTTGTAGATCTTTGGCAGTCGTTACGGATAGTCAGAAGCCAGTAAATCTGACTCCAGTCTTGCCATGAAGTATCGTGTTATCGTGTTAATGGTTTGTGGAGGTCTGGTAGGCAGCCGCTCCTCGTAAAATACTGTTATTCAGCTAAATCCGGCTTGACTGGAAGCCAACCCCAATGTAGTTGGGAAAAAGGCAGGCAGATGATGATGATGGTTTTTACTAGTAAAACTTCCATCCTTTCTACCATCGGACACCCCGACGTACGGTGGGTATCTATTTACCCTTACGTGGTTGAAACCTCTACGGTCCAGACTAAGCGTTTCGTCTTGTCGTCGTTTATACTGCGCACATCGAAGGACTGGCACAATCTGCCTGCTGTGGTCTTTTCATCTGATTGGGTGTCTCCAAGGTTAGAGAATAGGCTCTTAATAAACTAGTACGTTTCACCATAAACGATTGCATCACTGCTTACCATTAGGTGGGGTCGCAGTCAAGCACTAGTTTATGGTATAAAATAAATAACTATCTATTCTAATTAGAAAATATTCACAAGTCCTGTTATAACTCGCAAAAGGAGACGCAAAGCGATACTTAAAATATATACATTCTCACGCTTTTAATTGATTAAATCTACATATTTTATAACATGATTAAAGGAAATGGGCCATTTGAGTTTTTTTTGACGCTGGGGAAGTCTAATTTTTACAGGATATGACAACAGATTTAACAGTCAAGGTGAGTAATCTGACGTTTTGTTTATAAAAGTCTATGAGTCAGTGACATATGGCATTGCATATATTTTTTAAACATAAAAAAAAATATTGCACCGGTGTTGGAATCAGGGTTAATTCTGGTGTGATACAAATCCAGGGTAAAGATCTTTCTAACTATTATGTATTTATTTTAGACTAGCTGCTGCCTGCGGCTTCAACCACGTGATAGAAGAAAATTATCCCAAGGGAACATATCCCCAGGATCAAAAGTATTCTATATAGCGTATAGGATACTTTTGATCCTGGGGGTGGTTCCAGGGTATGGTTTTTGTGTATCTTTCCATCTCCAAGTTCAAAATCCATTCAAGTTTTTTTGCGTGAAAGACAGCAAACATCCATACACAACCACATAATAAACTTTAGCGTTTATTTAAATATTAGTGGCACACACTTACTTTGTATTTAGAAAATGCCAATCAATCGTTAAACATTTTATATTTCAGTGCACTAAACATAAATAAACACACTGTGGTTGGGAAAGGCCAATATTTGTACATAAAAACTAGTTTTACGAAGTTTCGTATTAGCACGTGAGATACAGCTACTTATATGTTAATTTGTAGCAAAATATCCGAATATAATCAAGTGACTTTATTGCAACATGATTAAAATGATGGCTTCATAAAAATCATGTTGCTGTCTATTTTAACCATTTGAACGGAAATGGTGTAAATATATTAGCTAGTATTTAAAAAATTGCCGTTTTATGAAATAAATGCGTTGGAAAGAGTTACGGTTAGTTGCGGATATCTTCATTTCTGATGTGATCACACAAGGAAACTCCGAGCACAGTCCTTCTATTCATCCATCTTCTTCTTTCTATTGCTCTTTGGATGACTTTAAGCCTTCTGATGAGGCCCATTGTGAGCGACCACGTTTCCGAGCCATATGTCATCACTGGCAACACACACTGTACATAGACCAGCAGCGCTCGCTCCCACAAGGTGGATTGACGACCTAGCGAGGCTCGCGGGAATCCGATGAATGCTAGACGCACAGGATCGGTCATTGAGGCGGCGCTTGGGGGAGGCCTATGTCTAGCAGTGAACGTCTGTCGGCTGAGACGCTGATGAAGATGAGTTGAGTACCTATGCAAAATATGGGGACCGCATTCTGTGCATTGTTTTGAACTCAGAGAAGAATACAGATGCGTTGCCAGGAGTCTAATGATTCATTAAACCAGGGGGGTTTAGATATCGAGTAAATGAACAATCGTTTCTAGAATTGTTTTCTCTTACTCAACTTTATTTGCACTATTATATACAGGGTGTAAAAAGACCTAGGTTGGTCTGTGCATGGGTGACCATCTTAACATAACGAGTTTCCTCCGTGCCTCGGAAAGCACGCTAAGCCGTAGGTCCCGGTTGTCATTTGTAGATCTTTAGCAGTCGTTACGGATAGCCAGAAACCAGTAAATCTGACTCCAGTCTTGTCATGAAGTACCTTGTTACCCCAGTTAATGGGTTGTGGAGGTCTGGTAGGAAGTCGCTCCTCGTAAAATACTGGTATTCAGCTAAATCCGGCTTGACTGGAAGCCGACCCCAATATAGTTGGGAAAAGGCTAGGCAGATCATGATGATGACATGTATGTTATTCATACCTATTTCAAAATTAATTATAATTTTTTCCCTTTGGTGTTTGCATATCCTGCATTAGGTGGCTGCGTATTTTATGCCTGGTTCGTTTCTTTTTCTATTTTCGTACTCGTGTGGAAAAGTACAGTTGTTAACCGTCAATAAAGCAATTCCGCTGTTGGGCGGAGCGGAAGGGCGCTTCAGACTCTTATCTACTGAAACTCACCTCATTGCTCCTCCTTCGCCTTCGTTCCAGAGTCCCGGTTTTCCTTTCAGAAACCAACCCCAGGCTTCAAGCCTGCTAAGGCTCTACGGTTTTGCTGACATCTCTTTGAGGCGCGCCTGGAATAGTACGCGCCATCGACAACTTAGGCTCGTTCCGGATGATTATCAGACTGCCGGACAGTAAGTTTTTTATTTCTTAAAACTTTTTTTTTGACCACCTGCCACTTCTCCTCGCTCCGGACCATGGCCTGTGCTATGGTCCGACGCGAGAGGTCACGGCGCTCCACCCAAGCGAGGCACTCCTTTATCGTATGCTCCACGTGGTCCTCCGGGTGTTCCACATAGTCGTAACACCCGGGTGTTTCTTCCGTCTGAACCCGCTGCAGGAACCTACTGAACTTACCATGTCCGGTGTCCTGAAGGTGAGGACACCGTGACGTCTTTCACACCACTGCTTAGAGAGGGCACTTACCGCTAAAATTATGGCGTGTCCAAAAGTGGCAAAACTATTCATAAAATGTAGTAATAATACCAATATAAAACCACCAACCAAGTAGTAACCAATATAAAGTAAACAAGTAAGTGGTGGTGGTAAGGAAACGTACTGCGAGATTCTGCAGTGGAAAATTATCTTTCACAACGCAAGTGGATATTGAACCGTATCCTTTACACTGACGAGTTGGCAACTCTTCTGGCTCATTTTGGACGCAAAAGTCTATAAACGGAAGTGATAATAGCGTGACAGCAATCGCTATTAGTAGTAAGGCTCAGTAGGGTAGGAACAGGGACACGCGCGCGAGCAACTATAGCAGCCACAAGAATTACGGCTGCTGTAATCCAAGCAAGCCCGTTGTAGATGTCGTCCAACCGGGCTAAATTAAGGCAGGCGCCAGGCTGCAGGGTTACGGGCTTTCAGAGTGGAGACCCTATCCGCCCACAGAGTGGCCCTAGGAAAGACGGTGGCATAATGGTCTCAGAGAAGATCCTTTTACAACTCGTATAGAGGGGGTTCTATGGTCGTCTTCCTTGCATGTTCTGATGGAGATTAAAGGAGTTTTAGTGAGGTAAAAATCCGATACTAACTGATCTTGTTCCCAGAAGTCTAGGCACCTTATGAACATTACTTTCCGACAGTAAAAAAGCACTCTGTCCGGTAGTGGAACAACACATATAGTATTATCATAAATAATCCGCTTAAACCAAGTTAAGCCAGTTTATTTATAACCAGGCAGTGATCCACTTAAAAATGTCTAAGCAAGTTATGTATGTCCATGCTTTTAAAGGAAGCCAATTTTGGGGTTCCGTAGCCAAATGGCAAAAACGGAACCCTTATAGTTTGGTCATGTCTGTCCGTCCGTCCGTCCGTCCGTCCGTCTGTCCTCGCTTAATCTCTGTAACCGTCAGCACTAGAAAGCTGAAATTTGGTACCAATATGTATATCAATCACGCCAACAAAGTGGTATAATATAAATCGGAAAAAAAATGTTTTATTAGGGTAGCCCCCCTACATGTCAAGTGGAAAGCGATTTTTTTTTTTATTTTAACCCTAACGTGTGATATATTTTTGGATAAGTATTCAAAAATAAATAGGGGTTTACTGAGATAATTTTTTGATAATATCAATAATTTCGGAAATAATCGCTCCAAAAGTGAAATCAATGTGTCCCCCCCTCTAACTTTTGAACCATAAAGAAGATTGGCAAAACCCCATGTACTTTCAGTATCACATACAGGCTTAACATACAATAGAATGAATATATGGATTAGAATGCTACAATAGAGTATAACAAAATATGTAATGGTAAGACATACATTAGAGTTGGGGATATAAAATGATTTATAGACATAACCTCAAAATGGACCACCAAAAATAATACAAGGTACCTACCTAATTATGTAACTTAGAGCTTGACCAGAAGGGGCGAATTCATCGCGATTGCGCGTGCGTATCACGCGCGACCGTTGCGCCCAGAAAGAGCGTATCAACGCTGGAGCATTCAACAATTCCGTATCAAATGTAGGTGCTCAATTTTCCTGGATATGTGCACTCGCTCTGGAGTTCGCGCGTTTAACTGGACGCAACAAGGTGTCCCTAGTATCTCGACTCGCGTGTAATACGCGCGAGTTGAGGGTCTGGCGTTGTGCACGCGATTTACGCGCGTATTTTGAATTCGCGCGATACTTGTGGACGCGACGTATTTGTGCTAGTATCTTACTACGTTACGTTGCTACTTAAACCGTTTCTAAACGAATTCGCTTCTTCTGGACAAGGTTTTAAGGCAGACCCTCAAGCGTCGTCCTATTTAGCTAACTATCATACGATTGAACGATGCGATTTCGTCGCACGATGAGATTAGTTTTATCGACGAAACCCTGTGATGAGCACAGCGATGATTTACAAGCTTCTATTAGGACACTCTAAAGAATTTGTGTTTAATCACATCGTTCAATCGTACGATGGTTAGGGTCAGCTCACACCAAGACGCGACGCTGCGCGCACATTTTAATAGAGTGACTCAAAATATAACTTTATTTACTACGCGAAAAGATACACATTTCATTGTGAGAATTTAGAATACGTTGCTTCATGCAGCGCTGCCCCTCATGATGCCACGCGCCATCGCGCTGCACCTCTTGATGCCGCGCGGCGTCTCGTAACAGGTAAAAAACAAAACCATAGTATTTATAACATTTTTTTATTATAATTGTAACAATACATTGTCAAGAAATACCGCAGGGAGATTGTTCCTTCGTGTCGATCGTAAGCTAAATACCAGACTACACTCATGACATGTGAACAACAGCCCACGGTTCTGAGTCATACTTTACAATTACAACAGTAGCCGATAATAGCTTCGGTTTTCTCCTTTAAACTGGTCAAATCAAGACACGTCGGCGAATGCGTGATAAGCGCACATAACAGTTTATACACCGAAGATCAACTGCTGACATTGTTAAAGCATGAAAAACATTCACAGAATAAATAAGAGTCCTATTTCAGTCCTGTGCAGGTTCATACACTAAACGCAAATTGTAATGTACTAAAGTAACGTGGCGGCACAAAAATTATAAGAGTTCACACTTCATTTATAGATGCAGACAACATTACAAATAACACGAACGACGAATTATGTTTAGGCAGGGTCAAACAAAAATATCATGACAGTTTATATTTTTTTTGTATTTGACATACCTAAGTAACAGCTGACGCAATAAGCCTATTTTATGCGTTTTGTTTTTACAGACTTCACAAAAAGGACGAGGTACTATTGCATTATTGCGTTTTGTTTCCGTAACGGGACTGTACCCTAAAATCATGGTTTTTTAATTACTCCGGACTGATAATATTGTATTTTAGCTTGGAAAATAACTAACGATATATGACCCATAAGTTGTATATAACTAGATTTGTGTATGTTTGGATTTTGATGTGATACCCAGCTCGCCAATCTTCTTTACAAAATGTGAAAAAAATCTGGGAAGTAGCTTTATAAAGACTTTCTAGGAAAATTATTTTGAACTTGATGGGACGAACAGTTTTTGAAAAGGGGACACTTATTGTGATGGACGGGAAACAACGGAACCCTACACTGAGCGTGGCCCGACACGCTCTTGGCCGGTTTTTAAATTATAAAAGTAAAAGTCTTGAGCCTCTCATCTTGTCCACAGTATCTATTGAAGATTTCAAAAGACAGAATCAGCAGCAGAAATCTTACTGATATCATATTCGTGTAAGTGTACTTACTCTCTTTATTCTATCCTTTCTGTACTTGTAGGTAACGTAGCATAGCATCATAAAAGCGGCTCCATGGAGTTAGCACAATCTTTGTTGGTTTTAAAAAAATAATGTGGTTTCTCCATTTTTAGGGTTCCGTAGCCAAATGGCAAAAACGGAAACCCTTATAGTTTCGCCATGTCTGTCCGTCCGTACTCGCTTCATCTCTGTGATCGTTAGCACTAGAAAGCTGAAATTTGGTACCAATATTATTATTTTATATTATTATATTTTATATTATTTTACTACTTTGTATTGTATGATATACTACACGCCTACAAAGTAGTAAAATAAAAATTGGAACAAAATGTTTTATTAGCCCCCCTACATGTAAAGTGAAAAGTGTTTTTTTTTAATTTTCACCCTAACGTGTGATATATTGTTGGATAGGTATTCAAAACCGGGCAAGTGCGAGTCGGACTCGCGCACTGAGGGTTCCGTAGTAACTTACCTATAAAAACAGTTCAATCGAACAATTCGACAGTCTCGAAATGTACGTTTTTTGCAGTATAAACGGACGAATCTTTTTTTCCCGTCACTTTACCAATTGAATTGAAAATTGATTTTTGCACAGCTTCAAGGGACCACGGGCCCAATTATATGGTGTTAATTTCAACTCAATACCTCTAACTTACCTATGAATAAAGTTCTATTCTCGAATCGAGCGTTGAAGATTTTTCAAAAAAATAATTCTTGTGACGTAACAACAAATTTTCAGTTTTCAGACTTTTCCCTATATGAGTGCTATAAAACGTTGCTTCATGCCAAATTTCAAGATTCTAGGTCGACTGGAAGTACCCTTTAGGTTTTGATTCCCTTGCGAGTACTTGCGAGTTTCAAATTTTTTTTTTTTTTTTTTATCCCACAACATTCAAACAACGTCATCTAGTCCCAAGCTAAGCAGAGCTTGTGTTATGGGTACTAGACAACTGATAAACATACTTATATATTTCTAAATACATACATATTATAGATAAATCAAACCCAGACACAGAACAAATGATCTTGCTCATCACACAAACATTTGTCCTGGGTGGGAATCGAACCCACGACCTCTGGCTTAGCAGTCAGGGCCACTAACTACTAGACCAACAGGCAGCTTAAATTGCTGTTTCTTTTGATTGCGTTGACATAGAAGTTTGATTTTATTACAGCTTAAAGGTATTATAGACCTGAGTATTTGGTATGAATTTCAATTTAATACCTTTACGCGTTTATGAGGAAATGGGTAGTAAGTTTAAAATTATTAAAAAAAAATATATTATGTGATGTAACTAAAAATTTATGGTTTTCGTAATTTTTCCTTTATCTATGCTATAAGACGTTGCTTCGTACCAAATTTCAAGATTCTGAGTTCACGGGAAGTACCCTGTAGGTTTTGATTCCCTTGCAAGTGTCGAAAATTTGCGGCATAAACGGCTGTATCTTTTGATTGCGTTGGCTTAGAAGTTTGATTTTTTCACAGCTTCAAGGGACAGTAGACCTGAGTAATTGATATAATTTTCAGCTTCATACCTCCACGCGTTCCTGAGAAAAAGGGTCTTGACAGACGGACGGACAGACGGACAACAAAGTGATCCTATAAGGGTTCCGTTTTTTCCTTTTGAGGTACGGAACCCTAAAAATGAATAGGGGTTTACTTAAATAATTTTTTGATAATATCAATAATTTCGGAAATAATCGCTCCAAAAGTAAAAAACAATGCGTCCGTTAGAGGGGGGGGGGGGGGCTCTAACTTTTGAACCATATGTTTAGAAAATATGAAAAAAATCTGGGAAGTAGAGTTTTATAAAGACTTTCTAGGGAAATTATTTTGCACTTGATGGAACGAACAGTTTTTGCAAAGTTGGGGACAGTTATTGTGACGGACGGCAAACTACGGAACCCTACACTGAGCGTGGCTCGACACGCTCTTGGCCGGTTTTTTTTTAATGTTTTAATTTTAATTGACTGACTGATTGAGTTGTTCTAGTAGTCACAACCACACACAACCCCTGGGTCGTGGGTGGAGACAAATATTTGCGTGATGAGCACCATCCTTTGTTCTAAACCTGGTTGTAATTTGTCTATATTTAGAAATATCTAAGTATGTTTATTAGTTTAGTGCGCAATATGTACTTAGTTTGGTTGTGTGATAGTTGTAAAATATAATAATTATTATTATTAATTTCCCTGGAACCTCTTTTCAGCAAAGAACAAAGTCAAAGCGACATTTAGTTTGTCGAAAGTGTAAAACGTATGGGATTGACATACGCTACCAAAGTTTATGCAGCTGCTTGTAATAGTCGTTATCACTGTGGTTCACTGAGATTCACTCTTTTGGTTATAAGGCCCGTTGGATGAAACATGCTATTAAACTGCCATCTTTTGACAATCCTTGGAAACACGACGTTGAGATCAGCGCAGCGTGATTTAAGGCTTCTGGGCAGCTTTCATAACGTCGCTCGTCGTGCTAAGTAAAGAGATACATAGTTTATATTGATGTAGTCGATTTTTACTAGATGGCGCTTGATGTAATTCCACAGAAAGACGAGATTTTAACTCATATTATGATGTTTGGATAAAAATTTACTAGTTTTTTACAGTTAGGTATGATATTTTGGTTTTTTATTAAGCTCATCAGCGCGATAATAAACCAGTATATCAACCTAAGTATATAATATAATCTAAGATTCTCCTCTCGGCCAATACTGTTCAGCATTCATTTGCATTGGTGATATTTTCATTTATTACATATTTATCAGAATTTTTTTATTCAGTGTTTATGTCATTAAATGCATTTCTGATTATTAATAATAATAATAACCTGTTCCCGATGCCGGTGGGCTACTATTTTTTATATTTTTAAATGTTTTTGTATTTTTTTTATGTATGTAAATATTTAAAAATGTAATTAATAAGCTAAAAAAATAAATATACGAGATAAAAACAGTAAGTGAAGGATGGCACGGTTGACATCTGTCGGGCATGTCACCGTCCGGGAAAATCATCAATTCGTCACATCATAATCTCTGGTTTTTCTCGTCTTGGAGAGTACTTGCATACAGACAACCTTGTGGCCTAGATTATCCATCAGCAACTTGCTCAAAAATACTCTCTTATGGCATTGGAAGTGCCGTACTACAGGTATGAGCCCGATCCTGTTCTTGATAATGGTCATATTACTTTGTGCTGGGATCAGCCTACAATCATTGACAGGACTTGGTTATAGCCAAAAAGCCTAATATAGTGGTTGTGGACCGAATCGAGAGGCGTGCAATGATTGTTGATATAACCGTCCCACATAACGAGCACCTCGCGAAAGCCAAAAAAAATAAACAAGTATATTGACTTGAGACGCGAGGTTGTCGACATGTGAGAAGTGGACTTGGTGATCATTGTACCGATAGACGTGTCCAGGGAATGGCTTAGTAGCCAAGAGCCTCGAATAACAACTAATAAACAGTAATGAAAGATCTATACTTTCTAATAGTGTTTTTTTTTTTGTTTTAGTTTTATATACACACATTTTAATTGATTTATTGGGGTGAGTGGGGTCCGTTTATATCCTAAGGACCCAAGCCAACCTCACCTGCTAGCGGTGCACCCTGCTGTTCAACGGACGAGGCTCTGGCGATCCTGGTTTCCCTCTCGTAGGGTTGTGGGGGTCAGACGGCTGGTCGCCCCACGTAAAACCAAGTCACAGTCATATAAACATGGATGGCAAAGAATACAGTGGGTACTCGGGCTAGGGCGTCGCCGAACAACGACGCGCAGGCACATCGCCTTAAACCTGCGATAAGTGGGCTAGGGCTACCGTGTCAAGTACGGGCACGGCTAAAGACGTTAGTACCCAAAAAGAAGCTCCGCTTTGCCACTTGGAACATTGGCTCTCTAACTGGACGTTGCAGAGAACTCGCGGACGTACTCGCGAAGCGTCGGGTCCAGTGCGCCTTCCTTCAGGAGACGCGCTGGAAGGGGAATAAGTCCCGTGACATCGGGCAGGGGTACCGGCTAATGTACACCGGATCACCATCGGGCAGAAGCGGAGTAGCCGTAGTACTGTCTAGGGACCTTCAGGATGGACTCCTTGAAGTAGACCGATACAGCGACCGGTTGATGCGAGTTAAGGTGCTGATCGAAGGGTCGGTAACGAACCTAGTCAGCGCTTATGCTCCTCAAACTGGCTGCTGTGAGTCTGAAAAGGAGGCCTTCTGGGATGAGTTCGAGGACGTACTGCGCGGTATTCCGAATTCTGAAGGTATTTTGGTTGGGGGGGATCTCAACGGTCACGTAGGACAGTGTGCTGGAGAGTACGGACGTGTTCACGGTGGTTTTGGCTATGGCCAACTAAATGCAGAGGGAGTCAGCATACTCAGGACCTGCGCCGTGTCGGACCTAGCCATCGCGAATACGTTCTTTCAGAAGAAGCCCCAGCATCTTATTACGTACCGTGGTGGTTCATACTCAACCCAAATTGATTACCTGCTGGTGCGACGGTGCAACATTGGCAAGGTTACCAACTGTAAAGTTATCCCAGGCGAAAGCTTAACGGCCCAACACCGCCTCCTTGTCATGGACTTGGCGATCGTAGCTAGGAAAAAAGTGACCCAGAAACGCAATCCCCGCACCAAGTGGTGGTTGCTGAATGGTCCTAAACTGTCGGAATTCATCGCGGAGGTCGAGCACCTCGAGATCAGTTCTCCGCATGAGTCCGCTCAGGAGATATGGAGTAGGATTCATTCAGCAATCACCGCCGCGGGTAAGCGCGTCCTTGGCACTTCTCGTGGTGGTCGCACCATGGACAGGGAGACGTGGTGGTGGGATGACGGGGTGCAGGAGGCGACCCGGAAGAAGAAGGCCTTATTTAAAAAGTGGCAGGGGTCCAACTCTCCGGAGGACAGGGAGGCATATGGAGCGGCTAAGCGCGCTTGCAAAAAAGCAGTAGCCAGAGCCCGCAGCAAAAGTTTGGCGCCCTTGTACGACAAGCTGGAAACTGCGGAGGGGCAAAAGCTTATTTTTAAGCTGGCGCGTGCCCGGGAAAAAGCTACACGGGACATTAGCAAATGCCTCTGTGTAAGGGACGCCCAGGGTAAGCTGCTCTATGATGCCCCCTCTGTTAAGGAGAGATGGTGCACATACTTCGAGGAGCTGTCTAACAAACAGCATCCCCATAACCTTCCTCCCGAACCGCCTCCTAACCTTGGACTTATTTCCCCTATTTCCCCCGACGAAACTCGCATTGCTCTTCGCCACATGAAGAACCGGAAATCGGTCGGGCCTGACAATGTGCCAATCGAAGTGTGGAAGGCGATGGGCTCACATGGTGTGGCCCTTCTGACGGATCTCTTTAACCGCATCCTGACCACCAAGGAAATGCCGAACCAGTGGCGATCAAGCCTTATTATTCCTATCTATAAAGGCAAAGGTAGTGTACAGGATTGTAGTAACTACCGCGGTATTAAGATCATGTGCCACACCATGAAGCTCTTCGAGCGGATCATTGACACACGGCTCCGTAGCGAGTGCACTGTCTCTGAGTGTCAATATGGCTTCCGGGCGGGTAACAGCACCATGGACGCAGTGTTCGCCCTGCGGACTCTGACTGAGGCTTACAGAGAGAGAAGGAGAGCTCTGCATATGGCCTTTTTAGACCTGCAGAAGGCCTTCGACTGTATTCCTCGGCAGTCCATCTGGTGGGCACTTCGCTTCAAGGGTGTGCCCGAGGCCTATATTGACATTATCAGAGACATGTATCGCGATTCCGTGTCCTCTGTCCAGACCGCTGTTGGCGAATCCAAAGTCTTTCCAATATCTGTTGGCGTTCACCAAGGATCGGCTCTTAGCCCGTTCTTGTTTAACGTGGTGCTCGATGTAGTTACGGCATACATCCAAGATCAGCCTCCATGGCTAATGATGTATGCCGATGACATCGCCCTCGTTAGCCAGAACAAAGCCCAACTTGAGCGGAAGGTCAACATTTGGAAGGACACGCTGGAAAACGGCGGTCTGAGACTAAATGTGGCGAAGACTGAGTACATGTCCTGTGGCAGCACGGATTCAAACACCATCCAAATAGGCTCGGACCGGATCACAAGCTCCGATACATTCAGGTACCTTGGATCCGTGCTGCACGAGTCTGGCAACGTGGACGTCGATGTCCAAGCACGTATAGGTGCGGCTTGGGCGAAATGGCGAGAGGTTACGGGCGTTGTATGCGACCGCAAAATGCCTCCGAAGCTTAAGGGACAGATATATAAATGCATCATACGTCCTGTCCTCCTGTACGGCGGCGAGTGTTGGCCGGCACTAAGCAGACACACCCAGGAGCTTCGCGTCACGGAGATGAAGATGCTGAGGTGGATGAGCGGCGTAACGCGATCCGATCGCATACGCAACTCATTCATCCGAGGTAGTCTTGGTGTCCGTGACGTGGGGGAAAACTGCAAGAATGTCGTCTGCGATGGTATGGCCACATCATGCGCCGCCCTACGGAGTACGTTGGCCGGAGATGCATGAATATGGCTGTCCTTGGCGCTAGGTCTCGTGGTCGCCCTCGCAAGCGCTGGCTGGACGTCGTCAAGTCCGACATGAGAGCCAATGGCCTAACTGTCAAGGATGTAGAAGATCGGGCAAAATGGAGCAAGCTAAGTCAAAAGGCGGACCCTGGCAAAAGCCGGGACTAACGCCTAAGTTGAAGAAGACATTTTAATTGATTTATTGTTTATTTTTTAAATAATAGTTTGTAATGTTTCGATTTCATCTCATCTCATTATTCCCTTGAGAACGTTCATACAACAAGCGATTCTGTCCCTAGGGACAGAATCGCTTGCTCTAGGTGACATATAGGGCATTATCGAGCAGGTGGTGTATTTTTATTTACTCTTAAAACTCTTCCAGACAAAAGTGCAAAACTAGAAATCTATGCCCCTGTTTAATTTATTACCACATTAAATTGATATTTGAAGAAATAATGCAAATTTTGTTTTTTTAGAAATATATGTAGATTGTATGTGATATTAATTAAACGCATTATGTATCTTTTTCAAATATATTTTATTGTATTTCTATTCATTTTTATTTTAAACGAGTTATTAAACAAGGTGCTAAATGTCATCACGTGTTTGAACTTCTATGAACTTAAAAGACTACTAATAGTTTTGATGATCATACTTTATGGCAGTGTGTTACTTTGAACATTGTTATTATTAAAGTTTAATATAATACTTTTAAAGACTTACTCTTCTAAAAATTACCTAACCTTAAATTAATAGTAGTAAAGCTATATATTTACATTTAAATTTACCTTTTCGACTACCGCTAAAGATTTAAACAAATTTACAACAGATCAGGTCCACTTTAGCTCGATACGATTTTGAAGTACTATCTATTTTCTTTTAGACTCAACAGGATAATACAACCATTTGAATTCATAGCCCTTGAGGCCGTATTTCTCATCTTTTTCTGTTTCTGGTTTGGGAACATCTTCAGACAAGAGATCGAGGACTTCCTGTGAAACTTTAGGATGGAACCCTGTATCGTCAGCTACATAATCAATCCTCGTTCGAACACCATTCCTTCCAGTTACAAAATAGTAGCCTTTCTTGACACCGTTTGCGTAGCCCTCTTCAAAGTGACCGTGGAATCCTAAGGTGTAGTTGAATGTATAGAGCAGTTGTGTCATGTCACCCTGGCTCAGTCCTGGTGGTAATCCTTTTTGTTCATTAGGGCCAAGTGCATAAATGTCTGTATTCTTATCAACTATTTGCATTTGAGCTGAAAACAGTGTAGGTTTTGCGGAACCACGCGGTCCGCCTGGAGCAGCACCTGGGCCTTGTGGGCTGTTAGGTCCTGAGTCATATTGCTGTTCAGGAACGTATTGTTTTGCAGTTCTTTCTCCGGCACCACCTTGCGATAAACCAGCTTGCTGCGCATTATTCTGGCTAAAACGGCCAGCATCTGGACTGGTATTCGAGGAACCACTAAGCCCAGCTCCAGTATATTGATTATTATTGCCACCAGATACGCTAGCTTTTTGTCCGGCTCCGCTTTGAGTCTGCCCAGTAGGCGGGAAGGCTCCTCTTTGCTGCGCATTAGGTACATTAGAAGAACCGGGTCCTTGGGAATAATTCGGTGAGCCGGGATAGTTTTGTGCTGTTTGACCAGGTTGTGGAGCAAAAGATGGTGCACCATCTGGGGCAACAAGTTCTTGTTGGGGGATATTTTGTTGATTCCCTTGTGGGTTGTATGAAGAACCACTAGGTCCACCTTGTGCAATGTTTTGTTGTCCGGAAGATGATGGAGGGAAAGCTTGTTGGCCTCCTTGTGGACTATATGAAGATTCACTGGGACCACCTTGTGCAATGTTTTGTTGGCCAGGGGATGAGGGAGGGAACACTGGTTGGCTTCCTTGTGGATTATATGAAGGACCACCGGGTCCACCCTGTGCAATGTTTTGTTGTCCAGAAGGTGAAGGAGGAAACGCTGGTTGGCTGCCTTGTGTATTATATAAAGAACCTGTAGAACCCCCTTGTGCTGCGTTTTGCTGTCCAGAAGATGAAGGAGGGAACGCTGGTTGACTTCCTTGTGGCTTATATGAAGAACCACTGGGTCCACCTTGTGCTATGTTTTGTTGGCCAAGAGAGGAGGGAGGAAACGCTGGTTGACTGCCTTGTGGATTATATGAAGAACCTGTAGAACCACCTTGTGCTGTGTTTTGCTGTCCAGAAGAGGAAAGAGGGAAAGCTGGTTGGCCTCCTTGCGGGTTATACGAAGAACCACTGGGACCACTTGGTTGTTTCTGAGAACTTGCACCTGGTGCGCTAAATTCGTTTACTGGATTAAATACAGGTGGTGGTGCTCGTGTGGTAGTTGTTGGGAGGCTGCAAGATGAGCATGATCTTCCAGGTGGTTCAATTGATACAGCCTTGGGTGGTGGTTGAGGTGGTGCTGCAATAGCGCTCTGCGGTCTAGGAGCTGATGCTGGAGGAAATCCACCTGGCTTCGATGATTGTTGCGGAATTGATGTTGCTTGTACGGAAGCAGGTTGTGCAGGTGGCAATGCCAGAGCGTGGCCTTGTCTAGCTGACGTAGTCACATCGAAGTTAGGCAGAGCAGCTGAAATACATGATTTGTAAATGAGAATTTATTTTTTTAGTGTAAAGCGTATAGACTGGTAGTGTAGTGGTAATCTTAGTATTAGCAAAATTAAACATTACTAAGTCAAATTTACCGCTTCCTAGATCAGAAGTTTAAGATTCTTAAAATCCAGAAGTTTATTTTGTATCAGGTGATAGTTAAGCAAACAAAAGGTACAGATTAAAATCTTACCTGATTTTAAGTGAATGTTTTTCATCGACACTATCTTGAAGCGCCCCTCTTTGTCTGTGGCGTACACGGTGACATGGTACACGTCATCGGCGGTGACGAAACCAAACTCGCCCATAATAATCCCATCTTTGTCTGTAAAGATAATCGGTTTTATTGAGTTAGAATATATTATGGTAATGTGTTTATCGCCATTAAAGTCAAAATATAATAAGCCCTACCAAGGTCTTGTAATTTATAACATGCCACTTAATAATGAATTAAAGCTCAAATTGCAGATAACAAAAACCAAGATGAGCTACAGGTGAATTAAGAATTTCGTAAAGCTTGTTTATTTGGAAAAGAGTAAATTTTAGCAATATTTTAAAACATCTGTTTAGTTGGACGTTATCCTCGCTATAGCCAGTTTTCAAGTCATCAACATAATTTGTTTCTATTAGGTGTTCACATGTTCATTATTAATAGAATATAGTATTAATGATAAACGTGACGATTTTGTGGCCTTGTAAAAACGGTCACATCAAACAGTCTGGAGAAGTTATGAGATATCTAGCTTCTAAAAATGCAGATTTGAAATTAATATACAAGGAAATGAGTAATCAAGAAATTCGTTATGGCTCTTTATGAAATCATAGTTCATCAAACTATCTCTGATGTTCAACTAAGAATTTTAAAGTCTTATATATTTATTGTATCTCGATGTCATTGATTTTAAATACTATTTTTTGGTAAGATGATCAATTCCAATGTTGGCAAAAACTTTGCATCGATACTCGATTGGTTGTGTCTCTTTCTCGTTTCAAAAAATAATAATCAGTTTTTAATTCAAAAATTAGTAGACTAGTTACCTTTTCGACCGTAAATATGCTGATAAAATATGGGTGTTCTTCATTAAGAATTTAATATTTAAATTCATTGATTGTAAATTGGTCATATATTTTGTAAAATGCACTTTAAAATCACTATATCTATTCAAATGTTATCTAAATAATCATCTATTTTGTATTAAACATACAAAGCACTGATTATGAGAATACCTATTCAGTTGGGTTTGGAGTTTTGGATAGAAACAAAATGTTTTCTATTTGCGTAGAAGAACCGGACAGATTATATATTAACTCAAATGAGTTGAATTACTAGTTGAATTTAGTAAAAAAAATGTACAAGTATGTTTTTTTACTCGGAGTCTATTTTTTATCCTATTTCAAAATTGGTATAAGTAGAAAAGCTATGATTGGAATTAAAAATGGGGGAAACATCGTTCTTGTACCAGTATAATTTTTTTTAATTCGCACTATTTTTAGAGCAGGTTAAGTTAATTCTACATATGTGAAGAAAGAAGCGAAGGTTACAAGGTTATTTTCGTAACTACTTGTAGGTACAAATAATTGTAATAATTATCTGAGCACATACGTATATATACAACGTAGGGTTTGTTGTGTCATATCATGTTCTTGACGGTCAAAAATTAAATTGATGGAAACACCTAACCAGTTAAAATAGCATATAGATTCTATCAAATTTAATGGAAACCGATTAGTTTTTGGCACAAAAGTATATTTACAAAAAAGAACTGGTATCTTTTTTAAATTTAGTTGCGTTATGTAGGCTTAATTGAAAAGAATATAATTTTATTTTCTTCAACATAGGTATCAAAATTTATCAAGTTGATTTTGGTTGCCAAAGTTTAACGACCCATTTATTTATCTTTTTAGAATATAATGAAAAAGTTATCAACAAATAAAGCAAATTACTCGCGAATACGATCACTTCGGTATAATAGGTCTATGTTAGATTCTCATAAATAAAATTAACTACAAAATATCTTATTTCAATAGATTAATTATTCCAACTAACTACAGACCACACAAATATATATTGAATGATTGGAACCGACTTTTGTAGTAAATGTATATTTTTTTGCAGTCGTAAATATATATAACATTATGTAATATTTAATTGTGTGCCTATGAAGACAAATCTCAGTTACCTTGACTGGCCTTGGTTTGACTGGCCTGTTGGTCTAGTGGTTAATGGCCCTGACTGCTATGCCGTAGGACATGGGTTCGATTCCCACCCAGAACCAATATTTGTGTCATGAGCACGATCATTTGTTCTGTGTCTGGGTGTTATTTATCTATAATATGTATAATTGTATATATTTAGAAATGTATAAGTATGTTTATCAGTTGTCTAGTACGAATAACACAAGCTCTGCTTAGCTGGTGGCATTGTGAAAAAGTTGTGTGATATTATTTATTTACCTTTAGATTCATGCCTGTGCTGCTGGCCGTCGATCTTGAATCCAAACTCGTAGGGTCTGTTCTCGTCCGTATACTTGTCAGCACCAAGAGCCTGTAGCGCGAACCATAGCAATATGCTCGCCGCTAACCGCAGTCTTTTAGCCTGATGCATCTGAAGTAGAGATAAAGGTTTTGTTTTAATAATTTAGAATAATTAAAAAAATGATTATGAAAAGATTGGTAACTTTATAATTCGTGGATTATCTTAGTAAGCTTCTTAGGCCAACCGTCTACGGACGCGTAGTTGTATAGACGTATATTCATTATTATACGCTTGGTGTACACCTGCGTGAAGTTTATAAATAATATTTATTTTGTAAGTAGGTTTGTACAAACTTTTATACACGACAATTTATTCTTTCATCATTTTATTCTAGATGAGGGCGGTGTTTCCTAGCTGACTACCATGAGAAGAAACACCACTATGAAACTCTGTCGCGAAGTGGCAACAACACAACGGCGCCGGCGGGACGCTTCACGCAGGCATAATAAAGAATATGCGTCTATGAAGTTACGCATCCGTGAACCAAAGGCCTTCTACCTTCATTGAAATTATTTTCAGATATTGAGCAATATATATCCCAGACAGTCCACTTTAGGTTGGTTAACAATAGTATATTAATAATAAAGTAGTTTCGTCAATGACCAAACTGCCTACATATTTTCCATCCTTAACACCAGAAGCTCCTTGGCATTTACCGCATTTACGATTACTTCACTTACAATTTGTAAGTGTTAACTTTTTGTGGATCTTGGAGTTTAGTAGTTCCTAAACATTATGTCATATTTTAAAATATTCACCGATTTCGCGTTAAGTGCTCAAGTATAGAGATTGAACGTAAATCATTCTGGTAGTAAGAAACTACTAACGACTGACGTCATATCGGAGATGTCAAAATAAAATGGCACATCTTGAGGCTATAAAATATTATTCATAAATCCCACACCTGTGTATATTTGTTGTTTAACATAGTACAAGAGTTTACAATTAATATAAAATGTTGTGCCTAAATCATAAAAGTTTCTTATAAGGACTTATATTAATTAAGAATGTTTTGACGACAATATTGGACATAATTACTTACTCATTATACTGTAATACGTTTAGATATATGTTATTTATAGACAACCTTTGAATATTTATGAAACATGCAGGTTATGAAAATATAGGGGTAGGGTAATTACTTTTCTATCATTGGTACCTCTCATAAAGTTTACAGATATTGTAATGTCAGAATTTCAATCGACGCGATTGTGTTTTGTTTTAATATTTTTTAATATTCAATAATTAACAACTAACTGCCAAGCAAATTAAAATTGTATTGGAATGATTTGAATTGATAGTTCTAGCAGCAGCATAATTTTTACAGTGGTATATAATGTTATCTTCGTAAATATTTAATCGTCCATCGTCGTAACCCGCTTTAGTTGTTCAACGAGGAGCAATGTTTAAGTAGCTGATACTATTTGACATATTCAATCGCTGTTGTTTTAGCAAATTATAATATTATCGAAGACTAGAAGCAATTTATTATCTTCAAAAAGTCTGTCTTCAAATTAATAAATAGTACCTACCTACCAACTAAGTTTAAGGTCGGGATAGATAGCTAAATATGCATCGTTCACATTAAATTCAGTAATTAATTATAGTATGTATCTTAATAATAGCTGTGTTCAAAGACGATGACCTTAACATTTAAAATTAATACATTAGTATCCTGTGATTTTTAGTAAGAATATTGTTTATTTAACATTTTCGACGGACGAATTACTTGAACATCACCAATTAATTAAGTAAATAATGTTCGCATGTCAGGCGGAACTTCAATATTGGCTTATGATAATCATGTAACGAGACAAAGTGAATTGATTTTCTGGTGAAATAACACGTATCGAAGTCATACTTTTACATTTGTTTCTAGAACAGTTTAGAATTTTTAAATTCTAATAACCACTAATTCGTTATAATAAAATTACTATTTAATTAAATATTTGACTTCAGTTTAAAATTTTAGATCTGTTGTAAGCCTTTAACAAGGCTAAACACTTAAAAAATCTGCATAAGTATAAAGAAAACATACTTAAACAACTCTCGAACAGTATCTGAAATAGTTATAAAAAAATAAAGCTACACTTTGGATAAACTAAAACACGACACTATTAACATTTTAGAAACAAAACTGGAGTTTCACAAGGAAGTGTTACAGACTCTAATCTGAATTTCTGGTTTTATCTAATCAAGATGGTCTGAAAAAACAACATGTATAAAGGTTGTGTAACTCTTTTACACTATATTATATTAAATGTGAATTTTGGAATGACAAAATGTTTTTAAAGTTTTAGATTCCTAATCCTCATTCAAAATATACTGCCGTTTATTAGTTGTTGAGCACGTTCGGTTCCTGCTCAGAACAAATATTTGTATGGCCTACAGATAGTTATTCCATGTCTGAGGGTATTATTAATTATACATGTGAGTTAAGATGTTTGTAACTGCACCCACAATACAGGAGTAATCCCCAATGTGGGACAAATAAAAAAAAAACACTTGACTTGTAATAAAAGTGAGTGTGAAATTATGCGTAACATGATTTCCTGACATATTGACTAATTGATCTGTAATT
This sequence comes from Mythimna separata, assembly GCA_030763345.1. Taxonomy (NCBI): domain Eukaryota; kingdom Metazoa; phylum Arthropoda; class Insecta; order Lepidoptera; family Noctuidae; genus Mythimna; species Mythimna separata. The sequence continues at coordinate 15,240,321 of CM061171.1, read as the reverse complement.
ATAATATATGATGCCTGTCAAAACTGAATTAATCATTCATGTTGATGAGCTACCGACAGGTTTTTCTGTAACCATTAATATCAGCTGTCCAAATTTAGTAAGATATGTATCTCTTTTTAACGCATATTTTCTACCCATTAATTACAAGATGCCAAAGTGTTACTAAATAGCCAGCGTGGCTATGTTAAGGCTGATTGAATAATTATTTATTGCCTATATAGTTGGTTCGGACATTTAATTAATGAGTTCACTAATCAACTTTAACATATTATCTAAGAGGCTGTGATGTACGTCGGTACCACAATTTTTTTTATATTGGTAGGAGATTTTATTAAAGAACTATTCCGACTATATGTAAGTTAATATTTAAACCATCTTAATTTAAAACTATGTCCTGAAAACCAGTTCAACTGTCTACAAAAACCAGCGGAAAATTTGCAAAGCTTTAAAAGTAATAATATTGAATCTATATTTTTAATATTTGAAAATAAACGTTTTGATGATATTAGCTTTTTGTTAATGTCGTAAAACAATACAACGAATTAAGCAGTATAGTTTATTAACATACAAATCGTACCCACAAAGGTTTCGGGGCTGGAAATGTCTTGTATAAACATTATACTTCTATAAAACAACACAATTTTTATTATTTTGGTATTTTAATTACCAGACTCGAATTTACGATGTTTTTAATGGTTCCCGTTAGTAAAACTATTGTAAAAATCTAAATATGAATGAAAAATTTATTTAAATCCGCGTCACAGTTTATGATCTGGCAGTAGCCATTTATTGCCTTCATAAAAAAATATCATAATAGTATATTTTTTAACGAATCTCCTGCGGACATTTGCTCATTATCGTAACAGAGCAGAAATGTGTTGTGGGTCATATAAAAATCTTCCTTATTAATTTAAAGAACATAAACAAGTTAAACAAGTTTAGTTTTTCATGCGAAAATTGTGACATGATCACACAAAATTAATTTATCTCACGTGTATGTATATTTTATTGTAAAACATCACAATAAAAAATATCTTAAAATAATTACGCCTAAATCATATAACACGGAGATTTGACAAACTTATGCAAACCTCTAATTTTATAGCAACATTAACGGGATGTTTTAAAATGTAGATCGCTTTTTAAGCTTCTGTTACAGATTATGTACGAAGATTTATGTCCATTTCGACAAATGATACAGATTTTATAGTTGATTTTAGTATTCTCATGAATTAAATTATAATTTAAATGAATAGTTTTATTAAGATGTTGATGTGTATAATGATCTCATTTGTAAACTGTAAGATTTATGTGATCATATTCATTTATTAAGTTTGAAGTGTTTATTTAACACTTCTAAATCGTCGGCACTGCAATTTCAAGCAAATAAACCTTAGTCGGGACTTAAGACAGGGTAATCTTAAATAAGCCAACTTAGCATTTGTCAAAAAGTCAAATAAAACTTATTGCACATTTTAAAGTGTAGATCTTTATGGTGACGAACGTTCGAGTAACTTCATAAACACTATTATTCTGTTATAAATCATGTTATGTACTACAAAGATTTTGATTACCTCAGTCTTGATGTTCCTACATAATAGGACAATGTAAATGAAGGAAATAATTCAAAATATAACGATTACAATAAGTGACTAGCAGTTAATAGATGACTAGTCTTAACTAACAGCACCCGTTTCCAGATATGATGCGAATACATTAGCCCAAAAAATGTTGAGCTGAATCGTACTGACACACGTAGTGAACGAACTGGATAATCCAATACACGCACTACCAACAGCGTGACACTTGAGTTAGTATGACAAACACTCAACTATTACGCTCGCTCATCTCAAACAAATAAGTATTACCGAATAGTATAAATGGCTCCATGGTACTCACATTTACTAAATGGAGCCAAATTATATTTTTTGTTTCAATTTTCGAAAATAATAATTTTATAGAATAGAATAGAAAAGAATAACATTTATTTGCAAAAAACACGAAACAAAACAAAACATAATTGAAATAAGCAGCATCTTTATACTATACAATCATATTTTTAAACAATAATAATGAATATAAGAAACAATAATCACAATAACAACCCAATAATAACAACCCTCAAAGGTAGTTCCATTTATTGAGAGGAGAAGACACGAATTAACACAAATAAAATAATTATTATTTTAAAACAAGACTTATGAACGATTGAATGATGAATGAATGAAAATTAGTCAAATGTAATCAAGAAAAGCCATGTTTTTTTTCACATATATTTTTATAACTTCAACTTTCGGTGATTTAATGTTAAAACACCATTTTAAGTTGTCTTTTCTTAAAGACAGAGGACTGGGCTCAACATTGATTCTTGTAGTTCTTCTATTAAACTATGTGAATTATTACCATTAATTTTAATTTACTGCTGTTTTCTATTTATCAAACTTGAAGCTGGTCTACTTGAGATAAATCCTGTCTAAAATCAGTGCGTGACGCGAGTTCGATTCCCACAAGAAATAAACATTTGTATGGCCTAAAGATATTTGTTGCGAGCCTCACATACAGAAGACATCCGTGGTCTTGTGTATGTGCGTTTACATCTTTGTGAATCCACACACGACACGGGAGTTATTCCCGGTAATACATTCTCTAGGGTCTTAACTTTATGTTCTCATCACGACATCCGAAACCCAAAAAATTTAGGGTCCTATGTTATAGTGTACTATTTTGAACTTTCTGTCACATTTTTTTCGGAGGTGTTGTAATAGAGCAAATTATGGAAGAAACTTATCGGATTGGCATCTAGCCTGAGAGTTTTATTGATTAGGTGGTGCAGTCTGTGGCCACTTAAATATTTCAAAAGAGTACACCTAAGTTGTTCAATTCGTTAAAACTCCTTATCTGCTTAGCACCTGAGATCTGTGTTATTATTATTATTAGATTTTGTATTATTTATTTATAGATAACTGCGACACCTGCTGGGCTGGTTTTATATCATCTGTTTCTTATTTATTTTGTCTAAAATTTAAATAAGTAGTAATTTTATTTTGCCTAAACACGTGAAAGTGTGTTGAATAGAATGGGCTGAGTAGTTTCATAGCCATAAATTATAACAGCAATAAGGCAGATCATTTAAATTAATGCTAATGTATGGTACTAAAAATTATATTACATCATAACTTAAAAGCTTATCTAGTTGTCTCCTTATTTTTCATGTAGTAATTTTTATTACCTCCGTGATAACTTGTTCATTCTGTGAAGTGTTTGTTTAGTACATAATGATCATTAAATTGCCTCGTTGTTCTCGCAGTCGCAAGTCTGTGGTCTTGAGTTCGATTTCCAGATCGTGCAAAAATTTATATTGGGGTTTTTTATTGAGTAAAAAGCACAAAAAATTGTTGCAGTTGTGTCAGTGTTTTCCATTCCTTCGTACAATGAGAGTAAAATAGAGATGAAAGTAAAAAACAGAGAGCATCTGTGTTTGTGCATACGTTTGAAAACCAGAATATCGAGCAAATCTGGCTAATCTCTGTTAAGATTTGTAAAAATGATCGAAATTTAACCGGGATGATTAATTAGAATAAGATACATTTAAAAGAAGAGGACAAGTTAGCTCTAATCTTAGTATAGGTGTGACTAGTTTTACGATATGATTAACTGTAGCCCTGTCTATAAATCAGATGTTTCATTATTTATTCATATTTTGCCACAAATCTCAATAACGAAATGGTTAACTGTGTCCCTAACTGTTACCTTCATATTAACGTACATTATTCGGTCGATATCACCACCATTAGACTGTCATCTTTTGACTTTAGAAAGACTAATAGCATCGTTAGTTTTTATATTGTCCCGATAGATGAGCTTACGATGGGTTTCAATGGATATCACAAAATAAAAATATAGGAATCCAATATTAATGCCACCAGTCTTTTGGGCACACTTACAGACGGACAGACAGCGATGCGGTAATGACGAGGAACTTTTTGACGCAATCAGCTGGAGTCTTTAATTTATATGAGTATATAGTTTTAATTAGTTAAGTGTTTATATTTTAATTGCTTTAGTACTTTATATTAAATAAATCAATTCAATATAATAAAAACTAAGTTGAAAAAGTACGGAAGTTTTGCCCAAATATCTCATGATATTGATTTACCTATACAATACCGACCAAATGAAGTGTAGAAAGAAGAAATTTTATGAAAGGTATAATCTAAAAAACTTATGTATGTTCCCGGAAGTACAGTATCGATTACAAAGTCTTCGTTATTATTATTTACATTACATATTGTAGACACATACAATATTCATAAATTAAACCTACCACAACATGATGAACACGATTTAAAGCAATGATAATTGGAAATACATAGTAATAAACAATGCATCATTAATGAGTAATGATGCTGAATATCGTAATGTATAGACTAGAAAAAAAATAATACGTACATGCAAATTACCATGAAAAATAAAGTATCGATGTACGTTCCTACATAAATCGATATTTTTGTATTTACCTTATTGATATTAAATCTACTGTACTCTATAAAATCTTATAAGTGGATAACAGAGTTTATGTACATAGGCGAGAATAGGTCAAAGTTGATATTTTGATATTATTCTTGATTTTTTTTTTTTAAATACCATATAAGATATCTTAACATGTTTGATTTAAGATGTAATTGATTGCTTTATTAATTTATGTTCACGTAACACGACAAAATGTGCCGAAAAGCTGATTTTTCTTTTGCGATGTTAACCGTGGTTCCATATAGCAGGTTTCTGATGATGATGTTTGCTTCATTTTATGACGTGCTTTTTTAACCGATTTCCAGAATAATAAGAAATTCTCAATTTGGTTATAGTTCTTTATTGTTTGATCCTTCACAAATCAATCATTTCTGAAGCGATTTGGAAAAGTTATGTTTTACTTGAAAGGATTAATTTTCAGATTGGTAACATTTTTTTATCAATATACAGTATGATGATGATATACATGAGAAGTTGAAGGAACTACTCAAATATTATAGATAAGCAATTGCATTCAGAAAGTATTACTTGGTGAAATGGATCTAATTAAGCACACCACAGAAGGTTTACATATTAATCATACAAATACACTTGTATTTTGATTAAGATAGTTAAACGACTACGATAAAACAAAAAAAATGGTTCTGATGAAAATGGTATCGTCTGAGTTGATGATAAAGCTAGAAATTAGGTAATATAACTGTATAATAAAATGGCAAATGGTTTATTAGAATTGCGAGAAGATGCACTTTGGCTATAAGATGCCATCGACCGATTTGATGATGAAACTGGAAGGTAGACACCGGAGCTCCGTAATTAATATATTATATCCTAGCCATGTTTAGGCCAATTGAAATTGTTATGATATTTACTCTGGCTATATAATGATTTCAATACTTAGTTATTTTATTTAAGTATGTAGTTTAATTTAAAAACAATTCTTTTTTTATCGCGTATTTCTTCGAAACCCTAAAAGCATAGGGTGAATAATTATTTTCTGCGTAGTCCCATTATCAAAATTTGAATTTGAAAAAATAAGTAAAGGAATGTATACTCGCGAAGTTTTAATACAAAAGTGATTTTGAATTTTTATTTAATTGCTTTGAGGCTTACTGATGAAAAAACAATAGGTTGTATTGCCAATTTTCTGACAGCATGTTTTTTCTATAACCATAATAATATACCACATACCATTTCATATTTTAAGGTACAAACATAGTACCAGGTGACAAGATAATCGTTTACAGCAGTTATCGGCACGACTATTTATTTACCTTCAATATTTGTTTTATGAAACCAGTGATTCCCAACCTGTCGCTCTATAGTTCGTTAAATTAACGGAAAATTAAAACTGTTGTGAATTGGTGGACCTTACCATGACGTGTTAAAATGCCAGGCTTGCGAGCAAGAAAAAGGAGCTAGGGTGCATATCCTTCTAGCTCCATCCCTTTAACAATTAAGTTTAGGTTGTCAAATGGATCGCGTTAAGGAGTTCATGGTAGGGCCTCTGATCTTAAGTCTATTAGAAGTCATGTGTTCTCTATCATGTCATGTGTATGTGTGTGTGTGTCATGTGTACTTTTGATTTTGATGAATTAGTAAGTTACTCGACAAGTTTTGAATTTATGATATAAATATTTATTTTTATTGGCTTATATAAGTGTACTTCTAATCTATACGAACAAGCAAGAAAACGAAAAAAGTTTGGGAAGCAATGTATTAAACAATGTGATAGTAAACTAGCAAGGTAGACATCATCGTCAATCGCAGGTAGCAGTTAACTATGTCATGGAATTAACATAACGTACTACAAATTATATTACTTATTGATTAAGCATTAATATTTTATTATTAAATGTCTGTTTAGCAATAAAAGGACGGTAAAACAGTAATTAGTAATATATTTTATCGCGTTATTTATAATCTCGGAAGACATGGCATCCTTTCCGTCGTGTATGTTTATGAAGTGCTAAAAGCATGTTGTATGAAGTTAGCGTCTGATTTCGAGACTGCACTTCGAGTAACAAAGAATAAGCGAACTATGCGAATTTCGTAACTAAATGTTTCGCACTAGGCGTTTAAAATCATTGAAGGTCTCTTCAAAATACAAGGAAAAGTTATAAATTAATCCTTTAATGAAGTATGTAAATACTAATATTATAAAGGTGTGTTTAATATAAACGTGCACTAGTCTACAAATTATGATTTTCAACAAATATTCTCAGGGTAAAGTAGGTGTTTTGATTAATGTTTGCGTGCTGAATAATAATAAAAATAAATAATTATTTTTTCTTACATCCATTAACAGGATTGCGACGTGTTTTTACGTTGCCTTCTTGTATTATATTGAATCTGTAATATATCTTCAACCAATAAAGCAATAATTTGGTAACATTGAAACTCTACGCGGCTTATAATGTGCTCGCTTGTATGTTTATATTGCGTGTTGGAAGAACTTCCCATAGTTATAACTAAAAGTACCACAGTTATCCAGAAGGAAATCCAGATTATAATATAAGCTATTTTAAATTTTATTTTGCAGTAAAGAGTTTTCGAAACGAAATTATGGTTTTTACTACTCGCCCAAGTTTACAGACCCGAATGAAAAGTGGACCCTATCATTCGGATGTTTAATGTTTTTGTTAATGTATTTAAAATCCTATTTTGCATAGACATTATTGTTTAAAATATGTAATTATAACTTACTTTAAACACTTTTATCACTTAGTAATAAAGAGTGAAGCACTGTTACTATAAATATCAATGTTTTCTAATTGGATAAGAGTGGAAGGAATTGGCAAATGTGGATGATCGTATCGGTCGTATAATAAATTAAAAAATCGAAGTATGCTAAGCATACTTAGACTCACTTGTTGGGTACTGTCCACAAACACAAGTTGACAATAGCGAAGTATAACAACGACTCGGGTTGTTATACACACGAACGAACGAATTATACATACTTAATATCCTTGGTACCAAATGTGTTAAACCAATTTATAAATATTACATATAAACTTGTATTTAGAATGACTAGACAAATAAAAATTATTTAAAATACTTTTTTCACTATAGATAAGTTTAATCAGCAATAAGGTATCGGAAAGTATTTATAAAACGACTTCATTTCATTTCATCCTCATTAGGTAACTAGCTATTTTACAGTGTTGAATAGTTTACGTAAACTTTTTCGAGTAAACACCTTCTTACAACGACCTTCTTTCCTTCCAAAATTTGACTTTTTTAAAATCGTGTTTCACCTTGAATTCTAACTAAGCTCAAAAATATTCAGTTGTTGAAAAGAAAATCACCTTTCCCTTCGGCTACTGTCTAAATAATAGAGCACTTAATTTTTAATATTTTTTTGGTAATTGATCTAATTGCACCTAGTTTCTCACAAAATGTGTCACTATATCGACTTACCTTATTTGGCCGTAATGTGAGTATTATCGCGGGCCGTCTGCCGGCCTGTTGCGCAAGAGTTCGCACGAGACTGTGCTGTTTCTTTGGACCACGTAATTTATTAATACTTCTGTCTAGAACAGATGGGCGACACGACAATCGGACTCGTCACTATTCTACCTATGGGCATATTTTATTGCAGGCATAAGTCTGTTTCCGGGCCCTGTGATCGTGGGCACGATGTCACGATACTAATGTGAATATGTGATGTATGTACGAGTATGTCAGGAAGATGCCTTTGAATCTGAAATGCACATCCTTGATAGAGGAATATGACAGTTTATGATTTGAGTATTGCCGAACTTTCGAAACAAAAAGCGTTTTTCAGGTAAATATAATATTGATTGTGCTGCTCAGGTAGGTTTTCTCCGATGATATTACACTAAGAATAGGGATCTCGTCAGTATAGTATCTATACTGACGGGAAGTCGTAGAGCACTCAAATAAAATCGACCTAAGTAAAAATTGAATAAAATCGATTGTAGTATAAATTGTTCCTGTTTTCCTTGTCATGTTCCACAACTGGGCAATGGTTTCACCCAGGTCCTAGCTAGCATTTTTCTCCCGCTGCTTAAATCGTCTTGTCACCTCTTTCAGAGCCATTCATATTTCTTAACATATTTTGTTATAATATAAAGTCTTATGACTTTCTATGTTACAAAAATTATACTAATATTACCCTCTTAGAGGCACACGAAATTTAGGCAAGTATCGATCTACTCGCATATATAGTAAGTTGGTTCTATATGTTATTATAATCATAAGCGATAATTTGTTCAATGTAAGCGTGTTTGTTTTGTCCCAGACAAAACTTTGCACAGATCGGTCTACAATTAGTTACTTAATTAGCCACCGGATTTTATTCATGAGTATGAGTGGCTCTACCCACTTCTATGGTGTTTTATTTATTTATTTCTTATAGAAAACATGTCTATTTTCAGTTCGTTGGTCTCCGGTAGATTTACTTTATCACTCAACATAAGAGTGTTGAAAAGTAAACGCCATGTTTAATCAGCTAATAGGACATACAAAAGAAATGATCGTAAGGGCCTGTTTCACAATGTCCGAGTAGGCACTACTCACTGAATAAAATCAAAAATGTGACAGAATTTGTATGAAATTATCTGTCAAGTAAGATACTCGAAACTTAATCATAGGTGGTGAAATAGGCCCTTAGCCTACGAAAATATATTTGAACACAAGACTACTGATTTGTCCTTCAAAATACTTGTTTTCAATAAAGGATTTTTCCATCGCAACTATTATTGTTTAAAACATGCAAAATTGCAATGTTGACCAAAGATTAGAACAAGAGGATAGCCAAAAGTATCCATTAGACGCTGTAAGCTTGATTCTGGTTCAACCGGGGTCACAAAGGTCAGATGGCACCTGATCAGCAAAAACCAGAAAAACATCAATTCAAGAATGAATTAAAGCTCAAATGAATGAGTCGTTCATAATGAAGACGATGCCGTTTTCTTTATGAACTCAATGATGAGTTAAATGGTTGCTGTTTCGCTTATTTTCACCGTTAGAAATATGACAAACTGCTCGAGGTGACTTGATTTATTAATTAATTAAAACGTCATGCAACACAATCGTACAAAGGTGAATGTTTCATTCGTTCGTACAAAAAATAATATAAAATACATTTGTATCAGTTTTGGTATGACTTTGGTTAAAACTGTAAGTTATATAACTTAATTGTATTGTTGTTCGAACGCCTTCTTTCTTTGTAACAGCATATTTAAGGTTCATGCAAACTGGCGTGTCGCGAAAATGCGACAACGCGTCGTGTTTTCAAAACATAATTGGTTATAAAAAGGATTGTTACTACGTACCGCTTGTCTGCGGGAGTCTTTATATTCTACTGCAGGAAGAATACACGTTTATGAACAAGATCAAGTGATAAAAGTATGTTAATGAAGCTCCATTACAAAACGATTTAGCATCACTTTTGCATTAAACCGTTTTATATGTTACAAAAAGATGAACATCTACCAAATGCGGTCTATAATGATCTATAATTTGCTAACATTTATATGTAGTAGTCTCACGTTACAATCATCAATAAATTACATATACTTTATGATAATTGGCTTCAGGTGACACTTCTGCTTTTTGTGATTATCATCATATAAATTTGTCACGATATTATTTCCATTCATGATTAGTTATGGCAATATTCTTGTCGAATGTCGTTGGTTTTCTTTCTGAGTATGTTGATTTAAGATCGTCAAAAATATCGTTAACCTCATTAAAATGATTATCGTGATATCGAATTTTTTAGCAGTTCTCATGATACGGTTTTATGATTTATCCTCAATAAACTGAAATTAACAAACGTATACCTACGAACTCGATTAAAACACGACGTAACTAATGTTTTAAATGTCAAATCATATTTATTTTACCGCCTGTTGTGTCCTACTGAATATTTCTAATCCTAGTTTTTTTCTATTTATAGGCTCGAGCTTGACCACTATTTCATCTAATGGTAAGCGATGAATGATGTTAAGGTGGGCGCGACGTTAGAATTATCCATACAAACGTAATACCAAAATCATTTGCAATTTAAGCATATTTACACCATAATATGATGTTATTCGGATTCAGACAATAATTATCTAGGTTCCTACATCGTCTTTTTGTTGAAAAACTTACCCCAAACGAAATTTAAGCGAATTTAAATTTGCACATTTTCACAGCGAAAATGTCATGATTTTATTTGTTTTTTTCTATATTATAAACAACAATATTTCAAAATATCTTTTCGTAGGAACACAGATATTATTATCAAATTATAAATACTCGAAACAATATTGGAAATACATTAATTTTTCATTCATCATTTTTGGTATTACGGAACCTCTCCCAAATTTCCAATAGTTTGTATTGCTATCACAGCAAGCAACTGTCAGTGTGCGGATGATGACTATACTCCAGTCAGTGTGTCCAAGAATTGTTTATACTATCTGGATTGCTGCCATCAACCTCAAAAACGTATTTTATTTCGTCTCAACTCGAGATAGCGCGCGGTCTCCGCAGGCCTCTTAAGTGCTAAATCATGGAGTAAACTCATCTAGAAGTAACTGATTCGCTCTTGACTTAAAAAGCTTAGAGCTATCAGGAAACACAGACTCTGACAGGAAAGTCCACTGTTTAGCTGTACGACAGTAAATGTATTCCCAAATGTTTAAAACTAAGAGCAGTACTCCATTCACGATCGAATTTCCGATCGATAAAGGTTGAGCAGTTTGTTCCGGCGTGAAGTGCTGTCTCACCTTTGCTGGCAGATAGCCAATTGATGTTTTGCCTTGATGTATTAGACGAAATAGAGGGTAAATGACAATGTTACTCTTAATACTCAAGATGGTCGGCTATCACAGCACGATCACACCTTGGAAAGACAGACCCGGGTAGAATTGTCTCTGTTAAGCAGAAAAAAAATACACCTGGTTTTTTTGCAGCTTTGAACTTGACTAAATTGGTTTTGCTCCAATTGGGAGTCTTCTTTTAAGAGCATGTTCAAGCGCTCAAGAGTAGCATATCTAAAATATTGGATTTTTGGCAGATGTGTTGGACACGTAACTCTGAGCTACAATTCGGTTGTCTGCATGTCCAAAGGTACTTGGCTTTACAAGGTTATTTATATGCAGCGAGAACATTGATGCCGAGAGCTGTCAGGGCTGTTCTCGGCATCATCTCGACCTGGGACCAATAATATCCAAATAAGAGCGGACCGGAAAAACAGCCATCAATAACCACTCGGATGGACCGATCCCTCAGGAAGTTACTATCCAATCACACAGGCAAAGGGCAGCAGTAGCAGTGTATAGACAGAAGGAAGAAAGCTTATCAATAAAGCTTACGTGACAAAAGCCTTCGAGGTATGAAGGATTTTTTTTTTGGTTTTAAACACTCGGGGACAAATCCTACAGGAAGCTACTTGTTCCACCAGCTGTAGTCAAACTTGTCTCACCATCGCAGGACAGCTATTGATTACATTTTCCTTTTTAAATGCGTATCGTTTGCTTAAACCTTTTGCTTTGGTGTGACAGCCCAAATGCAAGTAAATAAATTAGTTTTCTGAGACGTACCTTTTCCCTTTGTAGTAATCCTTAAGACACAATTGTTTTTGTAACTTTTAAATCTGTGACACTTCAAGTAGTTAAGAAAGTATGAATCACTGATGAAAATATTATCTTTTCTAGGAACCTTTAGGTACGTCTTTATGTAAGAAGATATTTGAATGTCTGTGCTTTGCACGATCGATCGCCGTCGGATTATCCGAAACAATACAATTATGCGATTTGAATACAGAATTCGTGAGTTTATTTGCATATGAAGTTGCAAAAAACTGTGGCACCATGCATGTATTGACGTTAGTTATTAATTTAACTTAATTGTTGACTAGTTTTATTACAGCGGTTTTTCCTATATTGTTGAAGTCAAAACAAGAGAACTGACTTACAGTGAGTTTCTTCATAAAAGCTAAAACTATCACTAAAATTATTAACTTTTCTTTGACCATTACTGTTGTCAATAGCTAAAAAAATAAAATAGTAATAAAAAAAATGTATAAATATAAAATAGTCATCTTGTCAATGTCTTCATTCAATTCACAGCTAAATTAAAAGTCGTCTAAAATAAAATTTAGGGATAAATGTATACAATTATGTCAAAATGACAGTGACTTTGGATTTAACAGCCTTTGAATGAGCAACAAAAGTTAAGGGCAAAAGTAACAGTAAAACCAACGGCTAAAATTGTGAAGAAACGAATTTAACCATTCTTATTACTTTATGACGTTACTCTGGCTGTTGCCACAGATGAAGATACTATCGGATTAGTTCATTCATAGAAGACATCAACAAACAATACCTCTATATAAACTCACGAGGAGATTAAATGACGGAACCCTCAAATTTTCATAAACAATTCCAATGTTAGGTTTTTTTAAGTAACAACTGATCTTGACGATCAAATCGAATACTCTAACTAATTGACAAAGGTCATAGTTAAGTATTAAATGTTTATCTTACAATTACCGCGGTAATCAAGGTCATTCTAACATCAATGAATGCCGTAAGTAGGCTCTTGTAGAAATGTAGGAAGCACTTGAATGTTACATTAAAGAATAAAAATGTGAAGTTTCAAGGAAATTCTCGAGTCCCTTCAAAATCAGCATACTTAGCGCATGCTCAGCGTTCTATATTGTAACAACAACGCATAAAAATATGTACAGAGATTTGTTTTTAAGATTATAGGCTTTATCTGTATTAAAAATTATCCTACAATAGTCTGTATTTTTAAGGCTGTCATATAAATGTAGAAAGGAGATTAACGTTTTAGATAAACAAATAGAAAATATGAATTCACAATGCAATTCTTGTCCTTATTAAATTTGGTACACTTTGTATGTTGAAATCTTAGTTGCCTGAGGTTCCGGGTTGAATGATATGTCACTTAAGTATTAACCGATTGAATGCAGGCTGACAATTGATTTATTAATTGGCTTTGTTATCTAAGATTTCTGAGGTAGCGTAAACGTGACTGGAATATACTCGTAAGTTGACTTTGTTTGATTCTAATGAATCTCTGCTACTTGATCCATATTTGTTAGAGCAACGTGTTCCGACAAAAAGACAGGAAAACAGAGAAAAGTTTTGTTTTATCAAGTTTGGAGTTTAAAAGCATTGACGCAACGAAATTTCGAGCTATAGTAAAATTGCTTGCGGTATAACGATCTATGAGCCAAACGCGGAAATCAAACAAAACAATACATGAATTGGAAATGACAAGGTTTACACGCGCTCCTATGCACCATTTTTTACGCAGTACGTTGTTATTTATAAAGTGACATAAGCAACAAAAAATATTCAGAATTAGTTAGATCTAATCGAAAACGTTTTACAATCCTGGTACGTACATATTTGTGGTGTTGTTTCATACTTATGTGCGAATGTTTTTATCGCAGTAACAAATAATACCGCTAAAGTACTTGTTAAAATATTTTATTACTGGAAATGCTCAACTCATACTTTGTAAAATAGATAGGTTACCTATTACTAGCTTGATACCTACTAAGTTAAAGATTTCACACAGGAAATTCATAAAAAAAAACATAAAATTTATAGTAGTTTTATAGTTTTTTTTTTGTGACTTTACCAACTCATTTTTAAACAGTCTGTTGTTATGAAAATATATTCCTACAACTTTATTGGCTGAACTGAATATTTTTGAATATTGATCATACAAAGCGCCAATTAATGCAATAATAATGTAATTTTAGAATATCTTTATTTGATCAATATTGTTAATATGTACATATATAGCGTTAATTAGGTGCACCTATTGTCTCATAAAAAAAGGAATTTATTTAATAATTGAATTCGTATAATTTTATCATACCGGAATATTTGCTAGATTTTGTTTCTATTGTTTTATAGAATACTGGATAAATCCGGATACCCTAAATTCTAGGTTATTATCAATTAAAGATATTATTATTATAAGCCCGTTGTGTCCTTTAAAAAGGAATCTAAGTCGTAACGCTATCTCCTTCTGGGCCTACCGCGTCGCCGACTCCTGCTGCCCGGAATCCAGTCAGTTGTCGCCTTCGCCCAATTACTCTGCGACATGCGGCAGATGTGGCCTGCCAAGTCCTATTTTAGTTTAGGCAGCCGCTAAAGCCGTTTCAAAAACACAAATTGCAGACGCAGGTTACGTCTGCGATTTGTGTTTTGGAACGAAGTATACTGTTCCTTATGATCATTTGACGAGAATTATTTACCGTGATATAAATAAACAGTCGTGAGCTGTTAACATTGGCGTGAAGCGTCACATATCATGCATTTATTTGCAAAGTCTGTATTTTATTGTCTACGATACGTAACTCCTAAAAAAAATTGATAATCGTTTTATGAGATTAGTTATTGTCTACAGGGCGATTGATAAATGTGTGTTCCTTTAAGTGGGATGGTTTAGAGATAATTTGGAGCAATTTTGACTTCAATAACCTCGGAATTATATTGGTCTATTTTTAAGTGAAAAAACTGTTAAGTAACTTTTAGAAATTTTTAAACTTACGACCCAAAATTGGTTGTTGTGAGAAATCTACTCCACTCTGTAATAAGTTTAAACGAATTAATAACTACTTTGAGTAATCGTTTAGAAAAAAAACCTTGGAAATTAGCATCATTATTATCATCTGGAAATTAGCATCATCAAGTTATAAAAATGTCTTTAAACTTTTCTTACGTATCGGGGCATCTAGCTCAAAATAAAAAGTATAATACATCTTTAATACTTTTCTGTTCTTCTATCGTACTTTTATCAAGATTAGAAAATAAGATTAGTGGCAATAATGTGCTGTTTTAAGTTGGTGGAAAATTTCACCATGTTCTTTTTTTGGCCCGATCATCGCTTAATATCCGGCGAGATAGTTATCCAACGCAAGCTTATCAGAAAAAAAATTATTGATAACAAGCAAAGAAATTAAGTGATAAAAAGAAAATTAGGGCTAGGTAATATTAACTTTTTGATTTATTTTGGGGTTATTAATATTAGCGATTTGCTTTTCAATTTTTTTCTATGTTGACATCACTCTTGAGTTAATGAAAAGCTCGTGAATGACGATGAGCTTTAAGAGTGTACATTACTTGTTTGTTAATATCATTAAAACAAAACTTTCAAGTCTGCATCACACAATAATCTATACACTTGTGCTTATTTGCCGTACTACTAAAGCATCGCCGCGTCACAGCTTCAATTTGGTACAACTAGCAATACCCGCGACTGCGTCCATGTAAGGAGTTCTAAGTTTGTCTTTAAGTGGCTGCAATAAAATATATTTAATTTTTCACTATTATACGGTTGTTCTTATTTGTACGGTGGGTCTTGAAAAACTTAGACCCGACCGTATGGACATTTTCCACGAACCCATCGTTATATTCGTCCACAGAGCTTCCTAGGCACTCGAAACGATTGTGGAGTTCGAGCTGAAAACTCCCGGGGTTTCGGAGCTGGATCTGTACTGGACGGAGCGTTGACTTCAGCAGTCGTGATCTTTCAAGCTTGATATTGATATTCAATGTTCCTCTCATCATCATCGTTGATTAATCCTTTAGGTTAAAAAAATCCAAAGAAATTTCTTCATAAAATAAATTGTTACCATGATAATTTTTGTAGAGATCTGCAAAAGTAAAGTTACCAGATACTCTAGGTTCAAACCGACTCTACTAGTTTCATATTATAAATATTCAATACACAGAAATAGTCCGCTTTAGGCTTTATTATTGATGTCCATCTATCAAGAGAAGAATAAAATTCAAATCAATCTATTTGAGGCGTGATTTTATGTATTTATTGGTTGTTGACATCATTGTCAGCTCACTTATTGATCATTTGACTGACATAACTTGTTTGATGTCAACTTTATTAATGAAAAATTTGATTGGAGATTTTTTTTTGTTGTCTGACGTTGATTGTTGGTGTGGTAGGTCGATTTAACACAAAAATATAAATATTGCGTTAGCTAACCGACGTCCTTAAAAACTAGTTAGGGCAGATTGGATATCCAGTCTTTCCATGCCATGGAAAGCAGTGGTCCGAGGTGATGTCACGGTTTGGGAAAGGCCTATGTCTAGTAATCAATAATAATTGCAATAGGATTAAATGATAACTGGTCGTGCATCCTTTCTATATAATAGCAAGCTTATTTTCCTGCTCATCAGCGCGATTATGAGCTTTATAATGAAGCGGCTACTGGGATTCGAGGACTCCTTTCTAGGGGAAAAAATGGGCCGGAACCCGTTTTTAAGAGGCCTAGGCTAGAAAGGAGAAAAGAGTGGATTCCAATCCATCGCGTGGTCGTCATAACCCGCATTGAGACCATATCACATGTCTTCGAATTTTTGGTTCTAAGAAACCGACGGGTTTTCTCTCGAAATATTTTTCATTTATTTGAGAGCAGTGTAGATAGAATAAATTACACAAATTAAGCCAAGTAAGTAAATAGCAGCTACCTGGGTTTGAATCCCCGACGTATAATTTGAAAGTCAAGGCCGTCACCACTAGACTACCACTGCTCTTACCAGCGTTATCAACGCCGATAATTCAAAACTCAACAAAATATAATTAAATTTTCTTAAAGGTTAGTTGACACGATGTATCTATGATAAATGTAAATTACGCCTTGAATCATGTGAAGCATAATAAATAATTGCATACAGCTATGTTAATAGGTTTATGTTTAAATCCCTGCTTTGTTTATTGTATCGTGGATGACCTTTCTAAAGCCTGCGTTATGGAGACTAAGGAGTTCAGGAACTCTGTGCAGTCACGATTGATGACATCGTTCACGTCTTTATGTAAGACTTAAATCCTGAGATGATTATAAAGCTTGCTTTATTAAAATATGTTTGAATTTATAATATTACCTACTTACCTCTATAAAGGTATCACCAATGTTGCAAACTAATGAGTCCTAGAATTGCGTTTGTAACCCCAAAGCTAGGTGGATCAATAACTTTTGAATTAGTTGGGACGAGCTGCAACAACTGAAGGAATACAGGTGGGTTTTAGTCAGTTATTGTCTCTGTGAAGAAAATCTTTCAGAAGAGTTATTGATTCATGATTTAACACCTAAAAACAAAAGGAGGTGTATCACAGTTGCTAAATAATCGAAATCTAAAAGAAAGATACATCAAGCGTAAAATATCGAAAACACATACATAGCGTAACCCGTATTTTTCTACTGCAGAGTGAGTTTTCTTGTCACTTTTTCACAAATTACTATTGCCTGCTATTCATCCATCTACGTAGCCTTTTCCCAGCTACGAGTATATTGGGGTCGGCTTCCAGTCAAGCCGGATTTATTGTTTATTTGTTTATCCTCACATCAGAACGTCTTACAGCGATTACACTAATAGAGCACATTTAGTCTAGAATCTGCTACTTTTCAACATCATGGGCGCGGTGGAGTTTAGCTGAATACCAGTATTTTACGAAGAGCGGCTGCCTACTAAGCCTCCACAACTCATTACAATTGCCTGCAATTGCAAGCCAAATTTTTCTACACCTTGATTGTCTTCGGAGTTACCTAATTGCTTTCAATAAGCCCACTAGATTGAGAAGTTGCATACCGTATTCCAAGATTAATTTTTGAGTCTTGAATATTAGGAATGCGGTATATTAGTATTCAAAACATATAATAGAATATTTTTTTAAATCTTATGTACATCTTGCTCAAGTACCTACTTTCAATTTAAAGTACGTGCTAATGGAATTATAGCGAATATCCAGTTATATGAGGTCATCTTATCATGAATTTAATTTACATATTTTTGGTAAAATGGCGGTCTCTACGAGATTATGAATGCCATCTTGTCTGTGTTGATCGTTATTAGTTGGGCTCGAATTAACATAAATGTATAACCTTTCTTTATAGTTTTTGTATTTAATATACTTCAAATATTCTTCAAACTTACTTGATATATTTCATGGTCAATTACAATTTACTCAAATACTTATATTTCTTAAGCGCACGCCTTATAAACGATAGATTTGTTTTTGTGTAGAACGATGACTTGCTAGCAAAATTTTGTAGGCACTATGGTCCTACCTATACTTTCTACCCCATGGATACCCATTTACCCCTGATTTACCCCGGTTAATTTGATTTAGTAAATTATTCTTCAGAAAAAATCTGACTAATTAAAAAGATCAGAGCAGTCAGATCGGGCCGATTCTTTTTTTAGTTTTAAGCGCCTCGCTGTCATTTTTAGTTAATTCACATTCACGTGTATAGAATATATATTTTTGCCAGGTTTTTAAGGTGTAGCTTATGCCTGTCTATGAGATTAAATAATATGTAGAGGGAGTAACAGATTTTTCTGACATTATTTTTAAAACCCACAGTGTTCTTTCAGTTGTTTTTTGTGAGGCCACAATGACTGTCTAACAATCAGCAGCAATTGCTGGCATCAGCCCTAATTGACCCCGTTAATTTTGCTGACATTTCTTTGAGACGCTTGTGGAACAAATATGCTGTCGATCTGGGCTTGGTACTTACCGGACAGCGAGCTACCTATTGCTAACCGTCTGCAAGCCGAAATCATCCTACGACTCCCGACGCCCTGGGCTTCTCAGGTGGAGATTCTGTGTTGGAAATATTTGATTGATTATTATACGCTTATAAAACTTGGAACTAATGTTAGTGTTAATACCAGAATAATAACGTTTACTATTATTAAAATATTTTAATTTTCAGCTCATAAAATATTAAAACAAAATAGCAAGCCAAGTAATGCTAATGTTCCACCCTCATGCTCAGTAGCGATGATGCCTTTTAACCCTTCAGAAACCCAACAATCGACATATCAACGCACAGCCGAAACTACTAGGCGTAGGAGCGTGTTTTTTTTTATATACCATAAACTAGTGCTTGACTGCAAAATCACCTGATGGTAAGCAGTGATGCAATCGTTGATGGTGAGGCGCACTAGTTTATTAAGAGCCTACTCACTCTAGTGTTGAAGATACCCAAATTATAATCGGACGGAAAGACCGCGGCAGGCAAATTGTTCCAATCCTTCGATGTGTTGTGTGCGCTATAAACGTGTTTGTCACAAAGTTTCCGTATAAGACGTAGGCGAGCACTAAGATTTCTTTTTTCTAAATTTAATCTCTACAGGCATGAATTGGGGGTTTAAAGAGTGTATAGAGAAAACTAATTACACGTGGGTGAAGTCGCTGGC
The DNA here is from genome assembly GCA_030763345.1 of Mythimna separata. Taxonomy (NCBI): domain Eukaryota; kingdom Metazoa; phylum Arthropoda; class Insecta; order Lepidoptera; family Noctuidae; genus Mythimna; species Mythimna separata. Next base: position 15,220,567 of record CM061171.1, on the reverse strand, counting down.
AGAGGTTAGTCTTTAAATTTACATTTATACACAGGCAGGTTGTCCCAAAGGGAGCCTCAGGGTGTAGGGACGTAAGGCAAATAAAAACATAGGAGTGGGTTTTAGTTACTAAAAGCAAATATTCCGCTTCACTCTAGAGCGGGAGAAGTCAATGGAGTATTTTCTCGCTTAAAGAAACGGACAGTTTATTCAAACATTTTGAATAAACTGGCTAGTTCATGCCAAGCGTTTCCTGAACATTAAGGTTTGATTTTTGGGTCTTTCAAAGTGTTATGAAGCTAGAGAACATATTGTCACAGACAGAAAATCTAATATTGTATCCATTGGATGACAATAAGCTTGCCTCCTAGCACAACGGACTACTAATTGTAAAACTTATTGAAGAAAAATTATTGTTAGAACCTACTTATCAATACAGGTAGCTTTATAAAATAAAACTGCAACCCACAATAGCGGTGCAGTACCCAAAAAGGCGCGTGAAACGGCGGGAGACAGCTAGTATGTGCTGTAGAGAAAACTTTTACGTGACATAATGTTAGTATGTTAAAATAAAAAGTTAATAACTTCTACAGTATCTATCAACATTCAACTTATCACCAATCAAATCCATCTTCAGTTCATTCGTAATCAGTTAAAGGTCGTAAACGAAAACTGTGCAGTTTAGCAAACGCAGTAACCCCACCACCGTTTGATACAAAAGGTTACGTAGGTTTCGTCACAGTTATTTTGTAACCGTTTTAAATAACGAAGGTTCAAGCACTCGTGTCAGAGTGCGGCACACACTAACATCTGTCGCACGATGATAATACTCGAACTTGCGTCATTTGTAAAGGCTTGTTATAGTGGAGATAAAATTGAACAACAGTCGCGCAACATGGTTTCCTCGTTTTCTGTAACAGTTTCTACAGGGGCGCAGGGGCTTTCTGAAAGTCGAAAATGATCGCACTGAACGTACTGATTATCACAATAAAATAAATTCTTTGCTTTAATTCCAGGGTTCCGGGGTTGTCTTTCGTTCGACCCATGGCCCCAGTAGGCTTCGGCCCTACTGGGCCCCTACAGTTTGCTGCTATGTCTTGGCACGCGTGGATAGACGAAAACGGGTTCATATTTTTTTTATTTAATTATTTTTTTGCTAGTGCAATTATGACACCGAGGTCGCATCAAATTGCACTTTTCTATGTGTCTATCTTTTTTGTCATTTAGAAACAATATTTACAAAGGCGAGAAAGATAGGGAGAGTGTAATTGTACGCGGCGGAATTAACGAGACGATTGGCAAAACCCCTTGTATGAAAGCATTGGAAAGTGCGATTCGGTGTGGTCAGAAGAGTTCGAACCTAAAGCGTGCTCGATGAAAAATAAAATAAATATTTATAATTGGAACAAAGAGACTAACATTTTAATGCAATATGTGCACAATATGGCTTCAATTAATTACTTTTATTCCGATGAGGAGAGGTGTCCCTTTGAATATGGAAAATTAATATTATTATGAGCTTCTTGTGTCCCACTGCAGGGCGAAGGCCTCCTTTCCATTCTTTTACTCTTTTCTGTTTTCTGGCCAGAGGTAGTGGCCAAACCTTTAGCTAGGAATCGAACTCATGGGAATTAGGTTGCATTAAAATTTCCATATTTCCTGTTCTCAGCAACTATCAGCAATTATGCACATCACCATATTTCTGAAAGTAACTGTTGCGCAACTTAGTTTCCAATGTAAACGAAGCTTTCAACAAACAGTGAATCTTATGCATACGCGCTCATTCGAGTTAACAATATTAGTCAAGGTCACTATGTGCAATGTAGAAAAAAATACAAATGGTCTTTTGCTTCAAATATACTTAAATACTTTTCAACGTCGCTGTCAATGCCGAAGCGTTTGCTGCAGTCGTATTAAGATAATATTTTGGGAGATTATGGTAATTTGGTAGTAACGAGGATGTTGTTTGAGGAAGTACTTAAGTTGACGGATTTTCCAATACTAATTGGTACTTGATGTCAACTTCTTTGTGGAACTATCTAAAGTACCAAAAAAAGTCATTCCAAAATTGTTAAGGAGGTTATAAATAAGCCCTTGCCACTTCGTGTACAAGTAAACTTCAACCTACGATCACCTGCCCAAGGCTATGGTAATCGCTAAATCTCTGATGGATCTACCATGCAATCTTAGAAGAGATGAAAAGATTTTTGAGAGAAAGTTAGAGAGTATGTATAAAATAGGCAAAATGACAAAAGAGTTTTTATTTTTTGAATTAATTTCTCCGGCATTATGGTGGAATGAAAATCCATGTCTGACTTTTACTGATTAAAACCTCCCTTTTGTTCTTCAGTAGCCCTTGCGTTCTAAGACCAATTTACTTTTCAGAATTTGGTTCAATTTTTATGTGCAATTATTTATAAAACTTCTGTCCCTCCTTTTTTCAAAATAGAGATAGTTGGTCAGTCACAAAATTCATCGTGATAAGTGAAGGTTACTAAACTATACTCGTACACTGTATCTCTTAGGTACGCATAAACGGATGCTAGAACCTTCACGACGATGCGTCTTGTGTGCGTTGGCATTTAGATATATTTACGAAACATACATTGAACACAGGCTGAGAAATTTCTAAGCCTAGTGTTATTGCATTAGGTTTTAAATGGTTTTCGATCGACCGCTGTCGCTGTGTGGGAGTTTAAAGGAAAATGAAATGTTTATAGGTTCTATAATTGCCTGCTGTGAAAATTATAAGTTAGATAGTAGGTACTTTGATCGAAAATGGGAATTCAAGTAAAAAGTTAAACTCGTATCTCATTTTAAAATTACTACGATCGAAACTCTAAAACCTATGAAAGTTTTGACAAATGAGAGGTCTTTTATTGAGGTGGAAAGTATAATTAATTTCTCCCACTTTGGAGGGCGCCAGAGGGAGTGTCAGGCTGTTACCGACTAAAACCTACGTATGTTCCTTCAGATGCCTTTCTCGGTCCAGGGCCATGGTAACTTTTTCGAACAATTTCAACGCTTTTTGCACGCAGAAAAAACGGTTTTTTGTTTATGATTTGTATTTTTTTAATAACAGCCTGGCGTCTTTATTTGTGCTCAGATGAAGGCAGTAAAGTGCAACTCTATTAAGAGGGACTTTTACATAATTGGAGAAATGTAGCTGTAGGTACTGTTATTATTGTTCTTTCTTTTTCAAATGACTCATCTGCACTAAAGTGGAATGAGACTTTTTCTAACTGAACCTATTTGTGTCTGTTAGTTGCCTTTAGTGTTCTAGAGCCACGGTTACTCTTTCATACATTCCAACAGTCCTAGCAGGTATTGGCCTAACTGGGTTTTTTCAGTTTTACTAACGTTTACTTGAGGCACACTACGCACCGTCATCTTGGGCATGATCCTTACTGAATGGCTAAGAACTATAGCTTGTTTATAAAATCTCATGTGTTGTTTAGCAACAAAGTTGCTATAATAGCTTTGTAATTATGACATTAAGTTACATTTATATGCCATAAGTGCCATTGATAAAATAGTTACTCGTTAGATGGTACAATATAAATGTAATATTACATTTGCGTCAAATAATTTCAATCTTGAATGATTCCAAGTCGTAATTTTGTAACGATTGCGTTAAATATTTAACCAAAGTTACATGTAAGTTAAATATGTGTTTAACGAGGTATAGACATGCAATGTTTGACAACTTGCAAAATTATTGCCCTCACACATTCGTTAAACTTTGAGGGTAATTAGACGACGCATATGCTTACCTATATGTGAAGTCTTACAGCTCGTAAGTTATACGGTAAAGGCTTGACTAGCTATGCAGTATATCTCCTCATTCACGACAGCAGTACGTGTATATTCGTGTACCTAGGTAGAGCAATCAATAATGCTCATGGTAAATGTGGAGAATTTAGAAATTGACTTTATTGAAAATCAGGTTCTCCCTGCGGCTTTTCTCAGCTTTTTAGATATACACTAAAAAGCAACTTTTTATAGTTTGACCAAAAGACCTCATAACCATTATCTCTGATGAAATAAAAGGAGACTCAAAAATAACGTGCCATTTTAATACTCGTAATCATATGTTGCAGAGCCATATTGCAATTCTTTTAAACTAAACCCAAATACATAACTGAAAACAGACATACACAATTATATAGTTGCGTAAAGTCGAGGATAAAATTGTAGTGATAATAGCAAGTTTTAAAGTTGCACGTATGTTACACAAATCATTTCTAAAGTTAGATTTCTTAAAAAACATTCAAGATTCGCCACCAGTCGTCCTTGTGGGCTGGTAAGCACGTTTATGTCATCAAATAACAATAAACGAAACGTTTTTGAATAGCTGCAAACCTTATTATCCCCGTATAAAACTGCTTCGTAGTATATTCATATTATGTATGTAGTAATCTATACTAATATTATAAAGAGGTAAAATTTGTAAGTTTCTATGTTTGTAAGTTTGTATGTAGGGGGTAATCTCTGGAACTACTGGTCCGATTTGAAAAATTCTTTCAGTGTTAGATAGCCCATTTATTGAGGAATGCTATAGGCTATATACCATCACGCTACGACCCACGGGAGCGGAGCAGTAACGGATAATGCGGGTGAAACCGCAGGGGATAGCTAGTCTTAAATATTTAAAAACTTAAGTGAGAATATCATCTTAATTAACGTTAAGTAATAAATTAGGTATTCGAATTGGTACGATAAAAGTTGAGTCGTAAAATGTTTAATTGTTTAAACACGATTTTGAATCTATAATTAGGTATCTAATTAAGTCCGAAGAACAATTAAAAGATAAGAAAATAAAAATTATCTTTACTGTTATTTTATAGGTTTATGGCAATAAAAATAACATAATTATATTTTTGTCACTCAACACACCTACATATAAATAAAAAACTGTTTTTTTTTTCAGGTAAAAAAATGAAACAATAATTTAATAAAAAAGTATTTATTTCATTGATAATAAATGATATAAAAATACAAAGAAATATACAAAATTACAAAAGACGTCCTTATGGCACGCAAATTTAGAATTTGATCCCTTAACTGAGATCTCATTTACTGTAACTATACAATTTTACTATTTATAGTAATTATTGTACTGCTAACAGTAGTAATCTTACTGATAATAGTAGTAATTTTACTGTTAAAAGTATACTACTGGTAATGGTAATAATTTTACTATTAATAGTAGTAATTGTACTGGTAATTGGTTCAGAGTAGTATTTCTATTTACAAGTTATTTCGGTGTGTAGGCTTATTGTCCTAGGGAGGTCTTGGGCTGGAAGCCGTTGGGTCCGGCGGTGAAGGTCACAGTGTAGTGCTTGCCGTCAGGAGCGACGTAGGCGTACTGTCCTGTGACGGTCAGGGCTGCGTTCTCTGAACCAGGGTTGTCGAGTTTACCTTCCTCCTGTCTTGAGGTACCGTCGCTGGTTTCATAGCTGCAGTAAAGAAGAAATATTTGATTAAATTGAAATGAAATCGAATGTAATTTTGTTACTAAGTATATTGTTGCAAATGAGGTATAATTACAAATATATGTTAAAGCTAAAAGGTGGATATAGTCCACTATGTCTCTCTCAGAACAATGACATCTGTGTTCTAGAAATAAGTACGCAGTAATTTAATTTTTATGAAATTCATTATCATCATCATGACAAAAGTTTCAGTCAAAACATGCCCATTGTTGGACATGGGGCTCCCAAAGTGTTGCCACAACTAGCTTCCATTGAATTCCTGCGACCCTCATCATGTCATAAACCTTATAAGGGGCTTTTCAAAACTGCATCTTTCCGCACGCGGTCATCACTTTAGAACTATCGACCACATTGGCTACCTGTTCTGCGTGTAGTGACTACGTTGATACTAATCAACCTTTCTTCTACGTTTCCTAAAGACTACGGTCAAAGGTGTTTGATCTTTATCGTGAGTATCGATTAATTATAGATAACCTTATCTAACGTTGATCAATACTCAAGATACGGCGATACATACATTACTTTAGCAACATAAGCATCTGGATATAATTGAATAAGTTTGTCTCCTTGACCTAGAATTGATCCCGGAATCGTAGTCACTGACAGAATCGTATATAAAATTAATGGCTTAATTGTATGGAATGGTTTATGACGAAAAAACAAGGTGGTATTTTGACAAAAAAATTGAAGTAAATAATGAATACTAACATGATACCTAATTTATAGAATAATAACTGGATATTTGATCATTAGTAAGTAAGTGTTAGTTTCCGTTTTACCATTTATAAATATATTTTATTCATGGAAAATAATGATTAATATGATATGATTTCAACTTTAATTTCATGATGATTAAAGTAGGTATATGGAATTATTTAAGACTATTTGATTTACTGTTTATTTATGTTCAACAATTATTATCGAATATACATTTTTTACATCATAATAATATGTTACAAATTATACTAAATAAAAAAAAAAAAAAATTGTTGCCTTAAGAAATAGGAAAATTAGATGTGTTTTTGACACAGTTAAATGCGACCAATTCTTAAAATTACGGAAATCAACCCCTCCTCCCTCTATTTGTTCCGAATAATGCATTTTACAATATTTTCCCGAAAACTAATTAACATGAAATCGCTGTCCTACAAAAGACTTCAACGCGCGCTTCTAATTAAATGAAAATAAAACTTATTTTATGTCAGCTGTCACAATAATATTCTAAAGGCGAAAGTTTGTGTGTCTGTGAGTATTAGTTTGTTACTCCTTCACGCTAAAATCTCCAAACGAAATTGAACAAAGCCTATACGATATATCATGAATTCATGATAGATGGACCATTGAGGTAATTTATTACCTTCACGGGTGGCTTTGTTGGCTTCAGTCAGCTAAGTAACAATAGCTTCTTCTAGTAATTAACATATAAATGAAAGTGTAATTTTCCTCAATATTCCACTTTCTCATATACGAATCAAATAATCGAAGCATTAATTTCAAATAAAACATTTACAGGTACTTTTAAATTGTCGACAAGTCAGCCAGAAAAACGATACTAATTACACAATTAAGTAAACCTTTAGGTATAGTTTGTGTACTTTGCAAAACGGTTATAAGTATGTTATTTTTACGGCTTACAATGGGCGTTGTATAACGTTAGGTGGTTACGTCACGAAGGGTCATCACCTACTCTTGACTCGGCTCGTTTCGCAACAAACGGCTACATTTACCGCCTGATTAAGTAATTATGTTTATATTTCAATACAGTACCTTGGCTGTTGTATTATAATGATATGTCTGTTAATTAATATCTTATTCTTTGAACTTTTAGTTTTCGTAAATATTTCAAAGGTCAGTTTACAAAAAACTTCAGATTACTTAAAGGTTAATCCACCGTATTGCAAGGATGTTCTTCCGACTGTATATTCGTGACCCATTCCTAAATCGATCTTGTAGATAGTTACCAGTTTTAGGCATATTAACGACCATTTGACCTGTGGCCTATAGGAACCGAGATATTAGTTATGTGATGTTATCAGTACAAGTCGCGTGTGCCCAATACCAGGTGGTCTTTGCACATACGTTGGTACCTTAGCTAGGTATTGTTTGCGACATGCGTTGGGATGCCTAGATGGCTATTGTCCGAAGTATGCTTGGAGTCAGTTTGAATGGTGTTTATAGTTTTATGCTTCCGACCTTTTGAGTTGTTACGAAGTTGAACCTATGTATTCTTGAGTATTTAAATTTGTATTTCTGTAGTCTCTAGGGACATGTCTTGAATAATAAAGCTTTGTGGTTTTCCGTAAGATTTCGTTTTTATCGTTTTTTTACATGTCACCTAGACAGACGAAAACTATAAATTAGTCACGCAGATCTAAATAAAACTAAGGGCCTGTTTCACAATGTCCGAGTAGGCACTACTCACTGAATAAATTCAAAAATGTGACAGAATTTGTATGAAATCATCTGCCAAGTAAGATACTCGAAACTTAATCATAGGTGGTGAAACAGGCCCTAAGAGAATTAAAATCTCAGTTAAAGTTGAAATAAAGAACAGACGCGACTTACGCGAAGCTGTAACCGTCGGGCTCAACATTGCTGTCGAAGCGTAGGATCTGTACGTCTTGTGGGTTCTGTTGCGGGGCAGCCGCGCAGACCGCTACCAGCACGCACACCAGGGTTACCTGGAAGAAAAAAGAACATAAAGTAAAATGAATATTGTATGCAGGATCTAGGAAGATATCTATTCTGCTAGAGTCGGTGCCTGAAAGGGTTGTAAATTAATTCGAAAGCTTCACCGCCATACTGGAACCACTGACTCGTATTCCTTCAGTGCACTGAAGGAATACGAGTAGGTAAGTTAAAGGCAGCAAAAAGTGTGTTTTTCGTTCTACCCAGAGCGGGAGAAGTTTTCTAGGAATGATTTGATGCTTCTATGTCCCCTGCGGTTTCACCCGCATTTTTCGTTACTGCTCCGCTCCCGTGAGTTGTAGCGTGATGGTATATAGCCTATAGCATTCCTCGATAAATGAGCTATCTAACACTGAAAGAATTTTTCAAATCGGACCAGTAGTTCCAGAGATTACCCCCTACATACAAGCTTACAAATTTTACCTCTTTATAATATTAGTATAGATAACACCGTATAAATAAATGTAAGAAGTATGAATATAACAGATTTTATTTTACACCAAATTGTAAGCTCACCCGTTTACGGAATTTATAATTTTAAAATGGGTTACACTGATGGTGCTCACGGTTGATTAAGAAAAAAGGACATTTGTAGACACGGATCATGTAATTATGTAGAAGTTTCTAAAAACTGGAATAGTGAAAAGTCGTTCGCAAAAGTAGTTGGATGTTAGCAGGAACCAAGAAAGTTTTTTAGGTTCCCTTTTTAATATGTGTTCGCTATTTGGTGTCTTCTATGGACGTGAGCCCATATAGTTAAAATAAACAAAAAAAAATGTAAAAGTGTTTTTTAAAAATCTATACTTATATTTATTTTTAAATATGATTTATGGTGACCATAAATGAGTTATGACTGCTTTTATTGGTAACTAAATTTGAAAACCAAATTATAATTATAAATGTATGTGTCGGTGCGTAGGAAACATTACAATCTTTATCGTTAAACTCCTTAATTGCATAGCTAAAAGTTTTACTGTTGTATAAAAAATATTATATAGCAATTGCTGAAGATTTTGACAAAATGAATCACACAACTCTACGACTTTAAAAACAATTTTACGAAATAACGCCGTGTGTAGTAAGTAATATTATCATTTGAGCAGCTGCATTTGGAGCACCTAGCACCTCAAATCTTTCGGAAAATTACACTGCTCTAAGCGCAACCCTTTTGTAAGTGGAGAGTCAGTTAATAACTTGGAGATCGTATCACACTTTTACTAACTAAAGCCCAAGTGTGTTCCTTTTCATTCTAGGGCCTCGGTTTTTCTTTGGAACATTACCTCAGCCCTTTGAGTGCAACCCATGCACATGTATTGTCCAAACATTACACGTTTAAATCAATATTTATTAAACGTTTTCTCTGTTTGCAAGTATTTTGCCTGATGATAAGGTTGAGCAATCGTTTGAGTGTTGACTGTGCCGCACTCATTTGTTTTGAGTTATTTACTTTGTTTTCAAGAAACTGACGAAGCTTTAAGGCCTTTTTCGTGAAAGAATATGTTTTTGTATCTAAATTTTATAGCTTTCTTGGTGATATTGTTAGTATTTACGATTTGCATTAATTCTACTTTGCAATTATTTACCCGTTGTTACTTAGTTGTTTTAAGATTATTGTCTATTAAGTTTAACAGCAATTTCAATTCTACTAGCGTCTATATTTAAAGTAAATGCATCAATTAACTTTATATTTAGCGTATTAAACACATCAAGACATTACAAATTAGCCAATAATAAGTTCAAAGAATACTCCTCGTTTTAAATGCATTCTAGTTACAGGAATAGTTCGTTCCAAATGCTAACGGTTAGGTAGCGACAGTAAACGGTCACAGTTTAACTGACGACCCATTGTTTACTGTTGGCGAGTCAAAGGACCAACTTTCCAACTATGTACCGTGAGTCAAATGCATACGATAAACTGCATGCTCTTTTAATATAATGACACGAATGCAGCAAGCCATTGAAACAGTAAAAGACTTTCTTAAAAGATCAAAATTAGTTTCATCAATCAATTAAGAATGTCATACCTACGAGTATCTTACACTAGAATTAATACTCAGTAATCAACAGATATTGAAATACTAAATAAAACATTACGGCACGTGATGGCACGATAATCACAGACCAGCTGATGCAACGTAACCCTGGGGTCAGGATTCATCAAGTCACTCCGGTATGACACCTACAACCATTGTTTTTGCGCATCTTTCAACCATTACCACATCTTTCAGATGCATCACAAAAGGCACGACACACTTTCAACTACTAATTACTAGGAAAACATTTAAAGCACATACATATCTTTTAGTGCTTACTATAATTAAATAAATAAAAAATCTCGACTCACGTATTTGAGCATGATGCTTAGTATTCGTCTTGAGTTCAAACTAACGAATGAGTAACTAGTGTAAGATCGTTCATTTTATATATATCCCGAGTTGCAGGCACTTGCAGATGGCTGACATCATGTAGGATGGGTCGCAGTGACGCGCTCCTCGACACACTCTATGTGTTCAAGAGACCTCAACATTTTTTGTGAACTTTGGACATGACCGCTCATCAACAATAGATTCTGTGATTGATGATGCATGTTTCGTAATTATATGAACATTAATTTAATTTTAAGAGTATTCAAATTAGATTAGGAAAAGTACTGATTCCTAAAAGTAAAGGCCACCGTGAACCCTATTCAAACTGGTCCAGTTTAAATTAGTAAAACTGAGTTTTACATATCAGTGTAAAAAGTAAAATTAAACAAGCAATTGTGTGCAGGATATCTAATGATATAAATATTAATTGAAAGTGGGTTTCCATCATTCTCGTATGTTAGCCGATTATGTAACATAAAATAAATATGTAGACGGCATTATTATATTGTCTCATCATTTATCATTAAGATAAAACGTTTACTTTTTATGATAAGTTATGCTCATTTTGTTTGTGCTTATCAGATATAGTAACATAGGTAAAAGTTGGATCTAGAATATAATGAGTTATGTAACGATTAAGATCCGTTGCATTTAGTTAAAGCAAAAACGTTTCTACAAGGAAGTATTTAAAATTGTTTCTATGCAAAGTGCATTATGAAAAGGTAGATAATATATGATGATAGGTACATCACTATAAATATAATTGAACATTATAAAAACTAACACAAAAATCATGACAGACAGATTAAGAAATAGTACGTGAGTGAAAACACAATGGGTTCGTTTAAAGCTTCGTATCATCGCCATTGTGACATATGTTTGCTAAAGCTCAGTCAACTGGATTAGTGAGAAAAAGATTATCGTTACATCTTCAAGATTTAACTTATGATTGTCTACCTAGGTCAATTAGTTACACCTATGTTTCTAGTGTTTGTAAGTTTTTGCGAAATACTATTCTTGTCTTGAAGGCAAAATTGCTTAACAATACTTTAATTGTTGTTAGTAAAACCATTTTTTTATCTAAATATGATCGTAAATGTTTAGCTCATATTTGAATAATTAATATTAGTCTGAGAGTATACTAATGTAAAATAATTTGGATCGTATAATTGAGAAAAGTAAAATTAAAAAACATTTTTAAGGGATTAAAATTGATCATCCAAGCCTGAATAAACACAAGATATTTTTTTCAAAAATAAACTGTTTCAAAGAGCCATCATCCCAAACATTCAAAACTAATCTGTCTAGGTACAATTTTAATGGAATATTTTGTAATAATCAGTGTACCATACAAATGATGAGGATGGCATATTAAACATAGTTCGGTTTTATAGCTCATTATAAATTAATTATTATAATATCTACTTATCTAGTAAAACGAAGAGTTATGTAATTCTTGTTTACATACAAATACGCCATGAATAAAACATCCATACATGATTATTAAACAATATAATATTTACTAATTGGCTATTTATATCCGTGAGAACTTTGGAAAATCTTGTGAAAATATTATAATATTGCTTCATTTGTAGTTACTTAATATTAAACTGATCGTTTGATTCGCTTTCAAAGACTCGCTTTATCTTTGAGATTTAAATCGAATGAAATTCTATGGGTTAACCTTTAATGATGATTGAGTCAAGCAAAAATTGAAATCAAACCGCCTATTTACTTCAGATCAAGCAATACTAGTTACAAAATTCTTTATGATATACCTAAATGTAAGTTCTACGTTCATTATATGGAAGTGCATTAGTGTTGCATCCTGTAGAAATATCAGAAATGTCCAGTTTTCAGGTCAACATAAAATCTCCGGGTTTCAAGTAAACATAACCCAATATTGAAATCATTTTTGTGAGTTATTGCGTCGAGTCCGTTGCTGCGTCAATAGGCACTTCAAAATATTCCGCTCGGCGAAGAACAACCGGGCCATTCCTTTAAAATCAACAAGAGAGAAATCCGCCAGTAAGTAAATAACAGTAAAAAGCAGTTTCCCTTTTTGATTTCAGACAAAATCCATAATTTTTCTTATGTTTTGTTCGATTACTTATAACTAACAACTATTTTACGTATTATCACATAATTATACTCGTAACCCGCTATTGAAAGTAGAAAATGATCGCGAGGGGTTCCGGGGCAGATGATATCAGCTGAAATGATGATGATGATGGTGATAGAAAGCTAAGCTATCGCCAAGTGTCATAGTCTTCTTACATCCAGTAAAAATACCATATTTCTGCGGGATGGCCCACGAAAACGAGACCGTGGGAAAAATACTCATCATCTGCCTAGCCTTTTCCCAACTAAATTGGGGTCGACTTCCAGTCAAGCCGGATTTAGCTGAATACCAGTATTTTACGAGGAGCGGCTGCCTACCAGACCTCCACAACCCATTAACTGGGGTAACACGGTACTTCATGGCAAGACTGGAGTCAGATTTACTGGCTTCTGACTATCCGTAACGACTGCCAAAGATCTCCAAATGACAGCCGGGACCAACGGCTTAACGTGCTTTCCGAGGCACGGAGGAAATTCGTTATGTTAAGATGGTCACCCATCCACAGACCAACCTAGGCAAGCGTTGCTTAACCTTGAAGATCGACCTGTGCGGCTGTTATTATCTAGCCACCGTGGGAAAAATACTATTGTGAATTAATATTTTATGTAAACACTAGCTTCTGGCAGCGATTTTGTCTGCTTGAAGGTAGAACATTGTTCCAAGGTAATATACTTCCGCGATAAAGTAATCCCTAAAATATATAAAGTACGAGTATCTTATGTGCCATTCCAAGACATGGTCTACCTATGTGCCAAATTTCCAAAAAATCCGTCCAGGTGTTTGAGGGTCTAGAAGTAACAAACATACACACAAACTTTCGTCTTTATGATATTAGTGTGATCTATAATCTGTTCTTGTGCCTTCACGGTATTTATAACGATCATTAGTTGCAAAAAGTGGTCTACAGTACGAAACCGCGAATTAACCAACACATCGCGATTAGTTTTATTGAACTCCTCATTGAGCCACCGCTCTGCGGTCAGGTCATTATCTAAACTAATGTTATGAAGCGGCCAAGTTCTTTGTTTGGTTATATGTTGGTTTATCTCTGGAATAAGTGATCTGATTTCGAAATAATCACACCCTGGGCGTCAGGGTAGGCAAAGTGTGTTTTGGCCACCATATCTGCGGGCTCGCAGATGACGAGCAATGGGTTGCGCTGTCTAGAAAACGATGTTAGCAAAACCAAAAGGGCCCAGTAGAGCAATTGTCTACTAGTGCTACAGAAACGTTTTAAAAAATGACCCTAGAGTGCCAAGAGTGACTGAACTTTATAGGTAAGTTTTAGGCTGAAAATCAGTGTGAAATTCAGACAGACCCTCTCGTTCCACCCTAGAGCGAAGTAGTCATTCGATGAATTCCCACCACAAATTAAACCCCAGCAACGATTAAAACCGCTAGTATGGCGTTGGTTGAGGACTAATGAGTGAAGGTGTAGGTAGACTAATTCTTATACCTAAATACATGTTAAGGTTCATTCTTGGTGCCAACCATAAGTAGTTACTATGATTGTTGCAATAAATTGTGCTTCTTCACGATGAGTAATTTTAATCAAGTGCGTAGTTAAGGATCCACAAGCCGAGGGTCCCAGACAAGTATTAGTCAACATTTGTGTATAATAAACAAGATATTGTTATTTGGTAATCGGTAGTGATCAAATAATGTTGTTTGAACTTTCGACTGAAGAAATACTCATTCAAATTGAAGAGGTAACTTTGTGAATAGGTGCTCAAACGATGTATGTAATGAGTGGACATAATATTTTGTAATACTTTAAATTTTTTGCAAGTTTAATATAGGTACTTGCAAATGCAATTAGAATGCAATTACAAGAGTAAATCCGTACTATTCCACTGACTGATAAGAGTCTTACAAGTCAAAATATCAGGTAATTAGTTCGTGTGAGTCAGACTCGAATACGAAGGGTTCAGTACTAATAAATAAAAAAAATGTTTGTAGCAGGGATGTATGAAACCCGAGTATTTCAACTACGAGTATTTACCTATTCTGGTTCCTGAGACAAAATTATGATAGATACCTAGGTGGTTATTGCAGTGTTCGTAATAAGGTTTCGTTGATCACCCTTTGGGTGTCACGGAACGCTAAACACGATACGCAGCAATTGATTAAAAAGTATGAATCTCCACGTCTACACAGTCCTAGACGCTTCCTTATTCATTAACCGTTTTCAAACTGGCTGAATATACGATAGTACATAATGTGTGAACTGTAAGATACATGTGCGAAAACGAACACGGAAAATAAACTTTTATAGGCACGTGCTAAAGCTTTATCGATTTGTTTATAAACATTGCGACACTGGTTTTCTTTAAAGAATTGGTATTTATTATTTTTTAATAAAATAATGTATTTTTAAAAGGATAGACAAAAGTTTTCTCATATCGTATGCTATAAAACCAGTCAAGGGCGAGTAAGATTCGCGAGCGGAGGGTTTCTAACGAATTCTATTTTTAATTCTTTTTTAATCAGTTTAGGTATATGGGTATGTTTAATAACAGCTATTATCCGATTTTTTCTTAAATTATAGATTCAGTAGTTTTGGGGCTAAGGGATGGGGTAATGCCATGTATTTTATTAAACAACTTTAAAACTACTTTTTTTTTAATCTTTAAACCATAAATTGAAATGCTCATAATATTCGATATTCATTTAAATGTTTGTATAATTGCTTTTACAGATTGAATAGACCTTCATTCAGAAGTTTTGAACCCTAAAAACGATTTGATCATATATATATAGGATACTGCATCAAAAGCTGGAAAATGTTTTCTTGAAAATCAACAGAACCAAAACTGAATATATTTACGATCTGTGATTTTAGAATCTTACTAAGTAGAGGGCCATGGTGCTAGATGGCGAACTTTTCCAAGTCTGCTTTGACTTTTAAATCATAATAAAAGTCAATCAAAGGTCATTGGAATAATAACAAGTAAACGATGATTTAGCAATATAAAATTAACTCGTTAAAAGTGCATGATGCTTCGTCCGCATCCACTGCAGTCATGCTCAACTATTGGCATTTAGCTTATTGATGTCTCCAAAACTATGAATGTTTGTTGTATTCATGAAGGACCTTATGAATAAACCTAGCCTTATGTCAGCTTTGTTAATGTCTTATTAATATTTCTTGAAGATATTGCGTGGTCTTGACATAAAAAAACTTGCTTATTTTTTATTATTCCTGTCAATTTTAACGGATGTCAAATTAATTTTATCGTAATCCTACAACTTGATAAATTATACAAAGTCTAATGGAAATACAAGCATAGTTGAATATAGGGATTTATGATCAATTACATTGCGAGGGATACTAAATAAAATATTGTTATTTAGAAGAATTAAAAAAAACACAATTGCAGAGGCAAAACGATGTATGTCAAAAAATTACAAATAAATGGTACTGTATGTATGCAAGGATATCATAACCGTCGATTACCGTCGATAACCGTCGGCATACGATTCCAGAGATAACCTCATTTCTCATAATAGCTCCAAATATTTTTCAAAAAAAAAAATTGTAACTCTTCATTTGTACATGTGTTTCATGTGTCATACCAAATTTTATGTAATAGTAATGATAAGCAGAATTCATCTCTAGTTAAAATAAAGATCTTTAAAAAAATCTGCTCTTTACGTCTTTGGCTTTTTCTTTGATTTTCAGGCTACTGTGCGCCGTTAAAAATAATGAAAGTAATAATTTTTCAGCGTTTAAATCAGGTTAGTGTTATAACATCAGCTCTAACCTTATAAGGTTAAAGCTGACTCATAGGATGGATTTATACGTAACAAGACTTTCGATAATGTCACAGAACTGTGCAGTTTAACCGTTCATACCCTTCATTCTACAAACATTGAACGTCCATTTGAACTTAACCTATTTAGGTATTGCAATCACAATCAATAAAATACTGAAATACCCGGAAATTATCAGGTTTTCTCGGTATTTTGGGTACCAAAAATATAGAGAAAGAAGTTGAAAAAATTTCGACGGTTAATAGAGCAGTAATTTTGCTAATTAATTTCGATTCTAGGGGCTCTGTCTTTTTAAGCTGTTTGTAAATGATCTGTTTTTTTCTAAGAAAAATTTGATGTAGAATTTTTGACCACATTTGTGTATCTAGCTTTAGAAAAAATAGTTGGGCTCAAATTGCCATACGTAAACAAAATTACCGAAAAATAAAGTTTACATATGTAACAAATTAAATATTTGCGTAAAGCGTTAATTAAAAAAAAAATGAAATAAAAATCAATAATTACAAATTGTAATAAAAATTGATCAGCAATGTCAAATTGTAAAAATATAAGAAAAAGTACAATTGAAAATAAAATGCTGTGAAATTGTCCAAAAACATGTTTCGCGTAACGTGAATGTGTTGGAAAATGTTGTTGAAGGGGGAGGGGAGGGGGGGGGGGGGTGAAATGCAAGGCACTGGTCAACGATGCAGAGTACCGTATATTGGGCGTTGGAGGACATTTTGTTCCCCAATATTTTACGATACGATGCATTTTCTGACGCGAGACATTTTGTTGGACAATTCGACAGCGTCGTGCATCACTATCACATAGGAAATATTTTGTCCTGTAGTGTATCTGAGGCTTTAAGATTAACAGCGCAAAATAGCTAATCCATCGTCTGTCCTCGAAAAACATTTACTAAACCTGAGCCAGCTAATCTTTTCGCTTGACTAGTGAGGTCTAAGGTTAAATGATTACTTGGCTTCAAATTGTATAATATTCTTCTTCAGTGAGTCACAGTGACCTTTAGGTAAGCCATTTTATTTTTGTCAGCTCTCTCAAGCGATGGGTTAATTTAAGAATATAATTATAAAATTTAATTTTAGTTTATTAATCAATATTAGAATTTTTTTTCCAAAAATACCTAAGCATTTTTCGAAAAAAATTCAAGCCCACCCCAATATATCCAAACATAGGAAATCAGAATTGACCATCAGACAAACTTTGAGATAGAGCTCATCAAATGCCGGAGCAAGGGGGAGCATCCATACTGTGGGATTGTTTGCAAGAGTCTTCGTCGCCCTGGAACGCGAAGGGCAACTGGAGGAACACGGGTAAGTTTAAGTTACCAAAAGTATGACACTCCCTTTGACTACACCCGGAGCGGGAAAACTCGTTTGATTTTTTCTAAAGTTCAAAAAAAAATCTCGTTGAAACATTATCGATCTGATCAAATAATAACTCTCCTAAAGAAGTTTATGGTATCAATTCCTTCAGCCCATCTTTTCCAGAACATATAGGATAGCGGTGTATCATTGTACACAGGTAAGGATCAGAAACTTAAAATTTGGTTGCCTGACTGCAGTGAAGATGAAGACGACTGCAGCAAGAAATAGCAAGCATTCAATCAACTATTAGTTTGTTAGAGAATAAGTCGCCCAAACTAGTTGCCCCGACATTATTATTGATTTACTCGTATTACTATTACTATCGACTTCAATATTGCGCAGATCATTCATAAATATTATTTATTATTAATTACTAATAATATCCTAAAAACTAAACATGGCCCTTGACGTCAATGACTATTCATCGTTTTTGTTTGTCTATTGCGTTTAATCTTCATTTAATTGAGTATTGTGTTTTTATAAAGGTATCGGAGTTTTTGACATAACCAAGGTTATTTAATTATATTATTGACGATAAAGTTCAGTAACAAAAATATTAGCTGTTTACAATCCCGTCGTAATGAACGCGCGAATGTAATGCCAAGGCAATGAAGCATCAGTTGATATTTTGATTATTTAACTATGCATGGGACTGGAGTAAAGACGCGCTTTGATGACTGTTGGTTTTCTATATTTGTCTTAGAAGACAATTTTAAAGAAGAAACATTGCTGTGAAAACATTGTTTACGCCTTAAAAAAATAATATCCAACAAACCCTGCACCGGACCTTGCTAATTGCCCTGTCCGATAAGACTGCCCATTGTACATACACTTGTTTTTATAAATTTTTATCTTATATTTTTATGCAGTGTACAATAAAGAATATAATAAACTACCGGCTTCGCACAGGATAGACAATTTATTATTTTTAGAAATTTGGATATAAAACACTTTTTTTAGTGACTTAAGACTCATTTTTCTACACCTTCGGTTACATTGTTCAAATTTTACCAAGGATCCCTAATTTTTTTCAAAATGAAATGTAGCCTATGTCAAATTGGAAGAATGTAGCATTCTATTGGTGAAAGAATTTTTTAAATCGGCCCAGTACTTTTTGAGCCTATTCATTACAAACATACAAAAATAGGTACAAATCTTTCCTCTTTATAATATTAGCATAGATAAATAAACAGACCTTTCTCAAAATTTCACAGAAAATGATACAATATTCAATCTTAAAAATGGTTAAATTTATTTAAAATAATCATCAGTCATCGCTTACCAACAAGTGAAGTTCCAATCCGTAAGCTGTAAATATTAATTTAAAAAAAGTTTTGTTTCTACAAATGTTTCCATTGATATTAAAATAGTAATGGTAGATACAACTAACGTGCATAAAAATAATGTTTACGTTGATTCAGGCATTTTCTCTAGGAGAGGGAACAGGTCGTTATCCTGCATACGAGCCTAGTGCAGGTTTGTGGGTGTCACATGACTCACATTTTTGGTTCTAGTCTAGGTTTGGTTTGGCCTAGGTTTATAGGCTATAAAGAAACCCTCGCGATGTTTTTCATCGCTATTTTGTGATCAGTGGTGATGAAATAAACACCCACAGTTTGAACCTATGACGTAAAGCTGGTATTTTGGGCCCCGTACCACTGGGCGAGTACTACTCTGGTATTTGCACCGCTAATTAAACCTAATATTTTCAAAATTATAAACACAGCATGAGTGCTCACCCTTACTTATGTGGCCTTTAGAATGTCAAACTCATATTTAGTAGCCAATGAAAACTACCAGTCGTGGATACCAAACTTACATGTAAGTAGGTTTACTACCGACTAAATACGCTAATTACATTACACTAATTAACACACTTGTCGCTGGTGATTTATTTGACACTTTTTTATACATACATAGTAAGGGTTCGGGTTTCAGAAGTTTATCACATTATCACGCCGATGCTATAAAGGCCAAAGTTTTTGTGGGTGAATGAGTATGTTTGTTACTCCTTTATGTTCAATCGTCTGTCACGTGATTTCTTGCCTCTGGAATGCAGAGAGTAACTAAAAAACACAGCTGGGTTTTACTTAATAAAGTACTGATATGGCCTCACGCTCCATCCTAGACAGTGTGCCTAAAAAAACGCTCAAACGTCTGATCGATTTTGGATGAAGTTTTATTACACAGGTAGACAATGTCCTGGAGTAGCACATAGGGGGTACCTTCTATTTGGCAGAAACTTGATACTCCGAATTTCATTTGGCATAACACACTTGGCATAATCTTCTTTAATCGAATATTTTTAAAGCATACAAAATTATTTAGCATAACAATTGATTTGCAGAATATTTACATGCCCGAATTTGCAACGGCATACTTTTAATATGGCAGAACTTTACTTGGCATAATAACTATTGCCATAATAATACGGCTTGGCTTTAGTTCAGTGTCGCAAAATATGGGGACTAAAAAGGGTCAAAGCTGGTAGGGCTTGGGCTCTGATTATAACGATACCACTCTCGTTTCGATCATTCATTTAATTTCATCCTGATTCATTCCGTTTCTCTTCGGTTACTAGGATAACTTAAGATGCAAGAGCGAGCGAAGCGAGTTCACGACTTAGGGGCACCCCGACTCGGACAGGTTAGGTTAGAAGGAGGTGGCGGGGTCGTAGTGAGCGAGCGAAGCGAGCGAACACAGACCCCGCCACCTGCTTCGAGGTTATTTTTTTTTAAACCACCCAGAAGTAGGACCGTTGACTACGCCTTACCTCACGACTTGGGGGCACCCCGACTCGAATATTTTTTCATGCAGCATGCCTGCTGTATGTCACATGCTCAAGCAATTAATGCTATTGTCGTAAATTCGTGGCGAAAAAAATATAGTGGTAATAAATATACTGACTGCGAATTTTCTGCGATATGATTGTTCTGCTTTTCAATTATTATGGCCATGAAAGTTATGCCTAAAGATGATTCGGACTATCAAAATTATGAGTTTCGAATTTATGGCAAGTGAGTGTATGCCAAACAACTTTCTGCGAAATGAAGATTATGCGATGCGTTGTTATGCAAAATAATATTATGACGAAAAAAGTTCTGCTTTAAAGGGTAGACCCGCACATAGGATATTTTTTTATTCCGATACCTTGGATATTTTTTTATTTATTTGGGGTTGGGTTTGGGTAACCAACCCAACCGACATGTCTTAAAATAGAATAGAATAGAATAAACTTTATTGTATACCAAAAAGTAACGGTACAGTTAAAATTTTCGTTTCTGGGATATGTCAGTTTCCTTGCGATGTTTTTGTTCATCATTTTGAGAGTAGTTGTGATGAAATAAATTACACAATCTAATGACTAGCTGGGTGTGAACCCACAACCTACAACTTATAAGTTTAAGCGGTTACCACTGGGTCGCGACGGCTCTCAATAGGTATAGCATAGCATCAGCCTTATAATTTTCCCACTGCTGAGCCTCAGGCCTCCTCTCTAGGAGGAGGAATGGGTCGTAATCCAACACGCAGGCCCAGTGCGGGTTGGGGGGTGTCACATGTCTTCGAATTTTTGGTTCTAGGACATGCCAGTTTCCTCACGATGTTTTCCTGCACAGTATTTGAGACCAGTGGTGATATAAATTACACAAAGTAATACGGATGGCGGGGTTTGAACCTGCGACCTACTACTCGTAACTCGGCCACCACTGCTCTCAATAGATATTTGTGTAGTAGTATTACGCTAGATATTTGTGTAGAGACCATTTTCCATTACTATTTTATTATTATCAAGCCGCTAAACTTAGCGATTTGCGTGGGAAAATTTATTGAAGATAAATCAGATATAATCAGCATATTGATGACACCCACTTATTTATAGAATCAGCTCTTGAATATATTTAGCTAATACTATCAGTATTTTTTTTCATCCTACACCTTCCCTTCATACATTGGTACTATTTTATGACGTAGCTATTGCAGAATTGTATTTATTTCTTAATTTAATTTTTTTTTTAATATTGATGAAGCACCAAAATAGTAACATAACGATTAAAAAACTTAAATCTATGGGTGCAATGGCGGTCTGTTCGCTGACGGCATTTTCTCTACAAATATCATCATCGTCATCATCATCATCTCAGCCGAAAGACGTTCACTGCTGGACATAGGTTTCCCCAAGCGTTGCTACAACGACCAGTCGTGTGCGCATCCATCGGATCGCTACATATATAGATATATTAACTGTAAGAATTTCCGCCTTATATTCCATCCTTAGTAGACGGTGGTCTAAACACATTGGATAGGTTATGGAAAGTTAAGATGGCATTGAATTTTCAGACAGTAAATATATAAAAAGAAAAAGAGACGAAAAAAGAACATTTCGTTTTATGTAATTTTACAGGAAGAGGTTACAATATTAGTTTCAATACCTACTAGTTTTTTGTATTAGAAAATCATCTAATGATTTCTCTCGCTTTGGGCGGAACGGTAAAACTTTTACTTACTAGTGCGGTCAGAATTCAGTTAGAGGCAGAGATTTTTCCCATTGCTGAAATATAAACTTCTTGAGTGCTGTGATTTGTCACGAGGGGTCAATGGGTTAGTAGGTATCAAAGGTCTTCGAATGTTTGATGTCCTTATATGTGAAGCTTTCCTTCACAATTTATTTATCGGGTGGTGATTTTAAAATTGTACTACTTAAAATGCCTGCCTGTTTCAAAGATAGTACTAAAATGCTCAGGTTTCTAATTAGCAACATAGAATAACCACTTCTTAAAATAGATGCGGAAGTAAAAATATATATAAAAATAAATACGGTTATGTAAGTGGTCTCTAATGAGCATACAAATTATATATATGTATATAACATGCATAACAACCGGTTCTGTACCTGCTAAGTGCTCCTACATAAATCTATTACAGTGACATCAACAATGGTAGATGTGTGTCACAATGGTTTCATGTAGAGCTCATTCCTAATTGCCAAAACGATAGCCGTTTTTGCAAGTGCACTGAAGAAACGAAAAAGAGAAACCTTGAGAGGTCTTCCTCAAATTATTTTATTCTTAATATTAAGGATAGGTACGTTATATTAATCTAGTATTACCGGTTGGCCACTTAGAGGGATGCGAAATAGGATATAAAGTTTAAAGTTAGACTTTAGGTTATTATGCTTACGCATATATGCTTTAATCGTTCGGAAAACTCGATGAAGGCCATGTCGCTACAGCCATAGTAAAAAGTGGCACAGAGTGTTTACTATAAGTTTAGACGCACGGAATTAAGTACTAATGGTAGAAAGAAAGGAACCTTATAGCCAACTCCATGGGTTAGCTTCTGAAAGGAAAACCCGGGACCCTGGAACGAAGGCAAAGAAGGAACGGGGTGGGGTTTAGTCAGTAAACGTCTGACACGCCCGACCGCTCCGCCCAAGAGCAGGAGAAGTCATTCTGATGGTTCCACAATTTTTTTTTAAATAGCCAACAGCGGGTGATTCTTGTCTGGAACGGCTATATTAATTATATTCATTTACAAAAAGAAACCCGGCAATATCAATAGGTAACCATTAATTTTGTATAAATTACAGTTATATTATGAAGGCAAAAGTTTGTATGGATGTGTGTATGTATATTTAGTAACATCACAATAGTTAAGGATGAATTCACATCGGTAGACCATGTCGTAGAATAGGACATAGGATGCTATTTATACCGGGATATGCTAGTATATTATATTATCTGTGACCAGGAGTATTTTCTCTTGGGATAGTTTTCTTTACTTTCGCGTGGAAGTAGTCGCTGACAACAGCTAACTGTATTTATATGTGTATACTTGTCATTCTTTCACGCTTAAATGGTTGAAAGAATGTGGATGAAACTTGTCACACACTCAGTCCATGTCCTGAAATAACAAGGTATTTTTTATTCCGAGAATATTTTTCATTTAGGATAATGTTCTACTTAAACGCGGGTAAAGCCATTGGCAGAAGTTAGTACACAAATAAATAATTGTGATAGTAACAAACAGCATATAATAATAACTTGCATGCACTGATTATAGGAAAATCCCCTATAAATATCCTTGAAATCCTAACTTTGAACTGTAGACATTTGATATGATAATTACAATTATTTATATTTTTTACTTATTGAAGGAACCGATATAATTTTATTCGCTTCATTAACAGCACGCATAAGCAATTATTTTAATGACCTTATAAAAATTATATTGTTACGGTTTTGACCGTCAATTCCGCATCAGAGTCATAAATAACCTTTTTTCAACCATAGACGAAATCTAAGCATGGCTTGTTTGTACGTCTGTGTACACTGCGAGGTCAAACAATGTGAATATAACTGGGTTTTATGTGCAGGGTTGCCACTTGTAATATTTCTTTTTATATTTTGGTAATTAATTAATTTATAAAAGACATACGAGTACACCTAAAAACCAGAAACGGTTTGTTCTTCGTTCGTCCCGAATTTTTGTCCCACATTCCAAAAAATTCTTCGTTTGTCCCACATCACTTTTGAAGTGGTGTTTCGTCCCACATTCCAAGTTCTTTAAAAGTACAGTCGACAAAAACACGTAAGTACTTATTTGTAATTCTTCATCATCTCTCTTCATTTGTAATTCTCATTTCCCAATAATATTGGGGTCGGCTTCTAGTCAGCCGAATTTAGTTTAATACCAGTATTTTACGAGGAGCGGCTACCTACCAGGCCTTCACAACCCATTAACTGGGGTAACACAGTACTTCATGACAAGACTTCAGATTTACTGGCTCCTGACTATCCGTAACGACTGCTAAAATCTACAAATGACAGCCGGTATATACGGCTTACCGAGCTAAGATGGTCACCCATCTACAGACAAACCTTGGCAAGCGTTGCTTAACCTCTAAGATCGACCCGTGCGGCTGTTATTATCTAGACTCGAGCTAATCTCAAGCACAAGCCGATTTAAACGAAAAATCAAGTAAATTCACTAATCCTAAAAACTGCGGGTATTAAGTATCAAACATTCAAATTCTGTGGTACTTGATTTTTAATTCGTAGGTAGTAGCATAAACTCACATAGTACAAACAAAATTTTTTAAATGATAAATTTGTTAAAGTATCTTAAATTGTTTGCATCTTTTTTTGCTTTAGTAAGTAATATAATAACGACTACGTAAAACTAAACTTTCATTCAAGTCAAAGTCAAAATCTTTTTATTTCACATAGGCCTACATGGGCACTTATAAAACGTTAGAAGCTTTGCAGCATTGTATTAGTAATAACTCTTCAGATAACAATATTATCATATTTAAGAAAACCTGGATCAATTTTCAATTACTTTTGTTTTAAATTTGAGAGTATTATTATATTGCATAATGTAGAACCACTTTTCAGTTGAAGCTGAATAATAATACTATTGACCAAATCAGTCATTACAAGCAAAAAACAAAGTACGCAATAAAAAAGGGATTGACCATTAGGGAAGGTAAACTCTTCTACACAGATTCCAGTGATGACAGTCGTACTACTTGACTCAAATTCGCTATCTTAATAAACATGCTTCTAAAACTGAAATTTTAACCTTCTAAATTAATTGAATCATGACAATACGGAACTATTATTTGAATCCACTGCGTAAAAAATCACCAGATACCATTCGACGAAACATACACTCATTTACACTAATATACGTACGCATATATATAAACATACATACACATCCATTCATACACTTCCATACATACACTTCGGTATCATTGCGACCTACTTTTATTCATTTTTAGGGTTCCGTACCTCAAAAGGAAAAAACGGAACCCTTATAGGATCACTTTGTTGTCCGTCTGTCCGTCCGTCTGTCAAGACCCTTTTTCTCAGGAATGCGTGGAGGTATGAAGCTGAAATTTATATCAATTACTCAGGTCTACTGTCCCTTGAAGCTGTGAAAAAATCAAACTTCTAAGCCAACGAAATCAAAAGATACAGCCGTTTATGCCGCAAATTTTCAACACTTGCAAGGGAATCAAAACCTACAGGGTGCTTCCCGTGAACTCAGAATCTTGAAATTTTGTACGAAGCAACGTCTTATAGCATAGATAAAGGAAAAATTACGAAAACCATAAGTTTTTAGTTACATCACATAATATATATTTTTTTAATAATTTTAAACTTACTACCCATTTCCTCATAAACGCGTAGAGGTATTAAATTGAAATTCATACCAAATACTCAGGTCTATAATACCTTTAAGCTGTAACAAAATCAAACTTCTATGTCAACGCAATCAAAAGAAACAGCAATTTAAGCTGCATATTTTGAAACTCGCAAGTACTCGCAAGGGAATCAAAACCTAAAGGGTACTTCCAGTCGACCTAGAATCTTGAAATTTGGCATGAAGCAACGTTTTATAGCACACATAAAGGAAAAATTCCGAAAACCTTAAATTTTTAGTTACATTACAAAATATATATTTATTTTTTAATAAATATAAACTTATTACTTTTTTCCTCATGAACGCGTAGAGCTATCAAGTTGAAATTCATATCAAATACTTAGATCTAATTGCCTTTAACCCGTGAAAAAAAAAAAATTGCTGGTTTGTACGGAACCCTCGGTGCGCGAGTCCGACTCGCACTTGGCCGGTTTTTTTTTTTTGCTAACTTCTACTATAAAATTACAGATGAAATATTTAATGTATACCTCCGCTACCCGAGAGAGGAGCGATTATTTATATAGTTTATTGACGTTAAATCTATATTTCTATACTAATATTATAAAGAGAAAAGATTTGTATTTTGTTAAAAAAATATATATTAAGTTGTAATAAAACATAAAACTACAAGACCGGTTTTAAAAATTCTTCCACCACTAGATAGCTAGGTAAATATTTGTTATTATCACACGGGCAAAGCTGCTGGTAAAAGCTATAGTAATAATAAAATGGTTAGATATCCGTTTTGTTGACTGTGCAAAAACGTAAATTAAGCCTATACAAAAAAAAAATATGGGACAGTTAAGGAATATGAACTGGGTCGAATCGAGAACAAAATAATTAAAATAATAGTTTGGGACAAACGAAGCATATGGGTTGGGACAAACCAGGAATTTTTTATGTGGGACAGAACGCAGTGAGACGAACGAAGAATAAACCAAAGAAACAATTGAAACATTTGAAATGTTTTGTTTTTCTTTTTCAGTTATTTTTATTTTTTGTCGTAACAATCTCTCCAAATCATGTATAACTACTACTACTATATGAGGTTAATGCATCGGATTTCAAATTTCAACTTTCTGGTATTTATTCATTCAAATAACAGAAAGTAAATTATTCTTGACGTTGTATTTTATTTACGTCTTGCTGACAGTAATGACGACTATGAAGTTCAAATAAAATTATTCAGTTGGTTAAACTTCTGGTTGCTGCAACCAATCGCGGTTGGACGGACACAGCTCTAGTGGGATCTTATGGCAGCATGGAGATAACGAATGTTGCATCCCAGCGCTGAGAATACCACATTTGTGGCATAAGTCTCCTTTTTGAAGAGTATTTGGAGAGGTTACATGACATCCTCACTTTCCCCTTGAAGCAGGTTGCGTGCAGCACTGGACATGATTGTTACGAGAGCTTCCTGTTTTGGATTTGCGGAAAGAAACACATGGATGTTACCATTGTGGGCATCGTTTGCAAGACACGGCGGAGCATATGTGGAGGTCTGCCCCTCTGGGGTTGAGGCAATCAGTGGTAGTGACCTTTTGTGTCAGGCCTTGGTATGGAGCAACAGGCCATGAGGATTAATCACTTATTTCTCCGATGCAGTTATGCGAGCGAAGGAAGTGCCGGTAAGCGTGAGTTAGAAGTAATCTTTACGTAAACTGCTGTGGTGGACGCCCAGGGCGTCAGAACTCACAGGGTTCTCAGCCACCGTAGGGCTTGCGGACGGCGAGCTTCTTATTGCTTGATGTTCGTTTAAGACTAAGCTGGGCGACAACGCGTTGTGTTTATATTGATAATATGTATAATTGATGGAGTCTACTAAGGCTGATGCCTGCCAAAGCTGAAAGAAATGTCTCAGTTCTGGAATGCAAAGGCAACTAAAGAAACACAGGTGGGCTTTAGTTAGTTAAAGTCGGATTTTCTAACCTGTAAAAAACAAACCTTGAGAACACTTTTCAATCTATATTATATCCTTTTTTTGTCGTGATAAATACTCCAAATTAGAGGTTTACCATATTATACCTATTAAAAATAATGTCCTATTTTAGGTAGTTGTTTACTTAGTTATATTTTAAATTAATTATTAAATAATAATAAAATATTTATTATCATTATTAATCATATTTTAAGGTATTTAAACTTATACTCTATCTAATTATTATAAAAATTTGAAACTAATGTTATCTAAGTACTCGTATTTCTAAACATTGAGAAAATATGATTTTTTAACTTATGTAACGCAAGAACGCATCACGATGTGATTGCTGTTTTTAATATGAATCTTAAAGAATATTTTTTAAAATAACTTAAGGAAAATCGAATACACAGCCCTGCAACAACTCGAAGATGTTTTATTGAAAATTCAATTACAATGACATATTGCGCGGTATGAGTAACCGCAGCCCTCTATTACATAACCCGTGCGATGTCTGCACACATATGTATGTATAGACTCTAGAAAACCTACCTACTGCACACTCAAGGCACAAACAGGTTATTCATTTTTTTCGACTATAAATCAAAATTTATAGTGTTGGCAATATAGTCGAAAAAAAGCAAAATGACACAAACGTTTCATTTCTTTTGTGAACCTGTTTGAAAATTGTCTTAATTTTTCATTAGCCGTATGTACATTATATAACACTTAGGCCCAAATGCCAAATCAGTTTAAAAGACCTCCATTTGATTCAGTAGCCATGACAACGGAAAAAAATCCTCGATGAATGTCAACCAGCTGTTAGTGTCAATTGGATGATTCCAGTCAGGGCCTGATCCAGTCACCTTGGCAAGGTGTCGTTAATAGAGCGCTTCCCACTTCGTCTATCGTCAACGTGAGCTTAATAAGTTTGAAGATACATAAGGATATGCCGGAAGGGATGCTCGTGACCCCAGAACGAAGGTGAAGAAGGAACGGGGTAGGGTTTAGTCAGTAAAAGTCTGACGTCCTCCCACTCCGCTCAAGAGCGGGAGAATTCATTCTGATAATTTACTACTTGAATGAAAAAAAAAACCGGGCAAGTGCGAGTCGGACTCGCGCACTGAGGGTTTCGTACCAACCTACCTATAAAAACAGTTTAATTCTCGAATCGAGTCTTGAAGACTTTTCAATTTTTTTTTCTTGTGACGTAACTAAAAATTTTCAGTTTTCAGACTTTTCCCGATATTAGTGCTATAATACCTTGCTTCGTGCCAAATTTCAAGATTCTAGGTCAACGGGAAGCACCCTATGAGTTTTGATTCCTTTGACAGTGTCGAAATGTACGTTTTTTGCAACATAAACGGGCGTATCTTTTTTTCCCGTCAACTTACAAGTTTGATTTTTGCACAACTTCAAGGGACCGCGGATTTCATTATATGGTTTTAATTTCAACTTGATACCTTCACGCGTTCCTGAGAAAAAGGGTCTTGACAGACGGACGGACGGACAGACGGACAACAAAGTGATCCTATAAGGGTTCCGTTTTTTCCTTTTGAGGTACGGAACCCTAAAAATGGGCTATGCGAAAAAAGAGTGATAGTGCTCGAACACTCGGTTGGCAAGTTACGGAGCAGTAACTTTTGTTGCTCGCCCGAGCTTTCCATTCTTCTTTTTTTTTCTTTTCTTAGAGAAAAATGTGTAATAACAGCATAATCACATAACATAGCAGTTGTATATAAAGTATCGTCGGTCTGATCATATCATTTGGGTCGCGAGTCCCGTTTTGTGGAGTTGCCTTGTCTTGTAAATGACAAGACGAAAACTGATCGCGGAATTTTACGTACGTTAATGCACGTTAACGACACCGTGCAATGGCCAGATCCTTAAGACTCGTATTGGAGGATATGACTTGGAATATCGTAGTAGTGTAGAATTTCGTACCTTTCATTTTACCTGAGGCCTCACAACAAGTAATTAAAACTTCGTAGTTGAAGATTCGTGGGATGACATCACATCATTATGAACTCGTGACCCGTCCTAGTGATAAGTAGGTACAATCCTCTTAGAAAATGGGCTCCGATCTAAACGCAGATAATGTTACAAGTACAGAGTAAACATTAAACAGAACTGGGCAAGTTTTTGTTTAATGTTTGCTTTGTACTTAATTCGCTTCAACAAACAGTAAATATTTGACAGAGTTCGTCACAGGAAAAACTATAGCGTCTCTACCCGGTTATAGTACCGTGACCTGCTTTAAAGGAAGGAAATTTGAAGGTTGTCATGGATAATGTCGTGGATAAAGCTTTTAAGCTAACAATAGATTAATACCAACAGTTCTTAACGTGGTCCATTTTACCTTCTTAACTGAACTGTTAAAGGGATGGACAGACATTTTAACATATCATGGTAAGGCACCTAAAGTCGCTATGTTTTGTTGCTTGCTCTAAGGACTTGTTCATAAGAATTGTACAGACTCCTGCTTTTGAGAAATGGAATTGTTATTTCCGTATAACTACGAGTATATTGATACTGGGAGTAGTGACGGCACAGTGTATTATCTCCGATTTATGAATTGTTAAGTCGTGGGTTAATATCAAGCCAAGCAGCATTTTGAGTAATTAATTTCATCATCACTGCTCTCAAAATGGTGAAGGCAAATGTTGTGAATGACAAAAAATACATAAAAGACAACAAGAAGGAGTGGTGGATTATGCCCGTTACCGCTCCTAGAGCGGAGATCTGATTTTCAGTAATGAAAAAAGTTATATGGCTAATTTCGTCATTTTATGTATTATTAAACCTTAATCAAGCAAGCAAACTTTCGCCTACACTTTTATATAATTTGTTATAGCTATCACATCACTTACGACCACTTTATTACCTAACCAACAATGGGCCTATACTCGGGGGACTAACTTTACGATCTAGGACATTGTAGACTACATCTACAATATGATAGAGTACAAAAAAAACAGAACTGCAATAAAAAAATACCTTAAAATTATAATCGAAACCACTGAAATATGGACACAATATTTTGTTCCACTGTTACTTACCTTACTAACCAAAAAAAGATTTCGGTAACACTAGTTTGTTTAACTGCAGACTTAGGAATGATCTAAGCTCAAGATTGATTCAATTACGACGCCTATGTACTATGTAAATTTGCCTTGTCAAAATATTTGCTGCTATTTAAAATATCCGAGGATGTTTTAGATACGATTAGCGATTTGTTAATAGCTTTAATAGTGATGCATTGTCACGTTAGTGTGAATCTTCAATCAAAACAAAAATTGTACGTTACCTTCAAGGATTTTTGCTAGAACGTCGCATTGGATGTAGGTTAAGAGACACACGCCCGCTTCGGCCGACGACAAACAATTTACACAATTCACAAATCCCTGTAACGTTTCTTGGATCACCTTAAATAAACTGTTTGCATGATTGTGATTAACACCTTGCCTCCCAATGAAACTTCGAAACATCGCATTGTCAATACAATGGAATGATATTTATAGCTCAAGTTGTATCTTCAGAGCATAGACGTTCAGGACTCGTCCTACCACCAACACATCCTTTTTGAAATCTTATTTTTTTAAAACATCTTCAAAATGATGAAAATCGTAAGTGATTTTTGTAGTGGAATATTGAATTTGTAATCTTAAAAAAATGTTTTAGAATTTTATGTGCAGTGGTTTCATCTGATTGAAAGATCCTTTATAAGCTATCAAATTGAATCAAGTATCTTTATACATTAAACAATTAACTAAATAACTTACTTTAACTTAATTATTGGTGTCCATCACTTTTATTGATAACTTAAATTCTTTATTGTACACATTTCAAAACAAATATTAAGTCAACAATACAACAACTAATCTTAATTACCTTTCCAGACTTTGTTCGCCCTGGCCGCTCTTGCAGTAGCGCTCGCTCAAGAGGATGCGCCCGCGGCCGCAGCCGCCCCGGCCCCCGCTGCGGGAGGCGCTGCACCCGTTCAGATCCTCAAGCAAGTCGATGAGGTCGACGTAGACAAGTACAACTTCGAGTAAGTTACTATTAATTAGATATTTTTACTGATATTGTCCTATTGGAGAGCTAAGATCTTCTATTTCCATTCCTCTGAAGTTGTGACCAGATCCGTCTGTAGGGTGTTAAGTTTAGGCTGCAGGTTTACTCGAAAGATTGATCGTAAATGGTAAATTAAAGAACACACATTAGTTTTAGTCAGTAAAGATCTGGTACTCCCTCGCGTTTCTCCCAGAGCGTAAAGAGTTATTTGATAATTACGCACCTCAATAAAACCTTGTCCTGTTATATGTCACGACATATTATACGCCAATTGTGTTACTATTAAAAAGAATGTAAGTCTTTTAAAACATGCAAAAGCATCAAAAATCATTTTCTCGTAATCATTTACAGCTGTCTTATTTATAATCAGAGAAAAAAACTATTTTAAATTCAGGTGGTTCAATTGATTTTGTTAAAAAGTAGTAACTTGAAAGTCACTCGTAGTAAGTCGAAGAAGGTCAAATAAATTCACTCAGATTGAATCAAGACGTAGACTATAAAACCTAGTTGTTTTATGATATGGAAGTGACTTTCAACCTTACGATGATTACCATTTTTTTCCTGACTGTACTTGAGCAAATCTGTTGAAATTGATATGACAATCAAACACTGGTGGAAAACCAATGTCAAGTTATTAGTGTCATGACCGTTTCTTACGGTATTTTCAATTTTCATGCTGTAATATGTACTTATATTACAACTGTTAAATAACCGGTTACATTTTGCTATTTACTCATTAACATTCATCAAAGGTATTGACGTAAAAATAATGACATAACAGCTACCTATATACTCATTCTCAGTAACAAAGGACATAAAGTATAATTTATTTAATTATTAATAAATACTTCAAGAGATGATACTTGATGCATTGTTTGAAAAGTACTAATAAAGGACTTACAGTTAACTGTTAACTGTCTGCATATAAAATGAGCCCAAAACCTCGACCTATTTATGTAAAAATACAGATATATTTGCGGTTTTAGTTTCTCTTTTTAGAAAATGTTTTGGTTTTTTCCTGTGTCACGAATCCGTTAACAAACATTTAAACTCACGAACAGTCAGACCTTGAACAACTCTATGTAGGTCATACAAATATTGGTTCTGAACGGGAATCGAACGCAATACGTAGCGCAGGAACCAATCACTTAGCAACTCCGCTAAATTTTTTCAGCCTCGATACGTTTGAAAAAGGTTAATTTCCAAGTTGTTCAATATTGTAAACCTAGGATTTGTTTGTTTTTATATCTATCACTAACATTATAGTCATATTTTTACAACAAAACACCTAATTCGTTCTTTCTTCCAGGTTCGAGACCAGCGATGGTACTTCCAGGCAGGAGACCGGCGAGTACAAGAACGACACTGAACAGCAGGGTCTCGTCGTCAAGGGAAGCTACAAGTACGTCGCTCCCGATGGCCAACAGATCTCCGTCACATACCTTGCCGACAAGAACGGTTACCAGCCCACCGAAGAGAAGGCTGCCGACCAGGCCGCTCCCGCCCCTGAAGCCTAAACATACTCTTTGAAAAACCCCGATATAAGTCTGAGAGCGTTTCCGCATTATCCGATCCGATATCGGTATCGGACGCCGATACGATATCGGGGTAAGTAAAATGTATGAAATATGTACTTGTCTTTCATATTGTCCGACCCGATATCGGATATCGGAGCACAGAGTTTCATACATTTTACCTACCCCGATATCGGATCGGCGTCCGATACCGATATCGGATCGGATAATGTGAAAACGGTCTTACAGTTACGTTGCGTAAACCAAATATGTAAAGGATTTTTTTTTTGTCCTTGTGTACCTTAACACTGCCAAATAAAGCTGCTACTGCCTGAAATAAAAGTTAAAAATGAATTTGATTTTTATTATTAAGTTTACAAATACCACTTCATTCCATAGTTCATTCGAATTAACCTATCACATACCCACAAAACGAGACACAATAGTAAAACAATAACACCGCGGTCTCATAGGACCGGTCGGGGATTCATGAATTAATTTAGTTTTTTTTTTATTTCAAGGGGTTATTTATTATCTGCCTTATGCAAGTCGACGTTTCCGGGCAATAAGTTGGTAATCAAATAACTGTTCCCTGCGATTACCGACTTTATTTTATTCCCAGAAACGTCGAAGTGGCTATATCCACATGAAAGTAAAATATTAATTTTCGTCCCTTGAATAAACTCCTAGTGTAAAACATATTTCATCCAAAAGTGATCAAGCATATATGAGCTTGAAGAAGGAAATATAAATCATCAAACAGCTGAACAAAGTTTCTTCAACAATACCTAATAACATTTTCTAAACCTGTCAAAATTAGGCATAAAAATAAATACAAACTCTATAATATTAGTCGAAGTCTTATTACAACCGACAAGCTCGAACAAGCTCAAACTTTTGTTTCATGTTTAATGTTGCTTTTATGCAAAACTAGCTGCGGCTTTACCTGCGTGAGAGTATAAAGGAACATACTCCCGAGACAAAAAGCCTATGTGCTATTCCAGGCCATTGTCTACCTCTGTGCCGAATTTCATTAAAATCCGATCAGCAGTTTGAGCGCGAAATTAACAAACATATCATAACACACACATCATCACATACAGACTCACAAATTTCGTCTATCAAAAAAATCACACAATCCAATGTTATAAAATATTAGATAGAGTGATTTTTTTGGAAAAAATTGTACCATAAGGATTCCTTATTATTATTGTAATCTTGGTGTACAATAAAGTATATAATAAATAAATAAATATACGGTAATGATGTTAGTCAGCGCTCTGCTTTAACAACAATCGTCATCATATAATAATCTGTTTTACTTGTTAACTTCTTGTACATTCTGACGCAGAGCTTTGGAACACTATAATATATTTTTTTACTAGTCCGCTATACTAGGTATCATTAATCAGGATTAAAATCGAGTTCTATTTTAGAAGTCAAATAGGGCATAGCACAAAAAGAAGATCCTAGTAGGTATATTTCTATTATTTTCAAATGATTGATTGTATTATTTATCAAAGAAATCGATTTGAAATGTAAAAGTCATCGTGGTAAATAATATTCCTACTGTTTTGCTACAGCTCGATATTTTATTTAAATAACATTGTTTGGATCGCAAATTATTTACATTATCCAATGTTGACTATGTCATTCAAATTGCAGTAAAAAAATTAGTTTTCAATGGAAATTAAACTTTGACAAGTTGATCACACTCACAAATAGGTAATAGAGTAAACTAATAAGTTATTGAAAACACTTTGTTGTGAAAAAATAATATAAATAAGATGCACACTTGTTTTTTATTACAATTTTTGTAATAAAAGGTATATAATAATAAATAAATATGATTGAAATTAAGTGAAATATAAAGATTGTGTTGTATCATAAAACTTAACCGATCAATTGTTAACGCCAATTGAAGTCAGCATCTCTCAGTCTGCTTTGATGGTTTGAAATAATTATCATCTTTAAAAAAGTTACAGGCACCAATTATTTTTTAAACTATAAATTCACAAACACGAGGAAATAGAAGTTAAAAATGGATGAAAATTGAAGCATTCACCACAACAATATGAACTGATGGGCCTGACACTTTGAAAAAACACAGTTTCAAAGAGTAAACATCGTCAAATTAAGTGCCTGCTAAAATACTGTGGGCACTGACTTACTTAATGACATTCTGCAACAAGGAGTGGCGGCAATGTTTCAAGGCACTCTTGATAGTCCAACTTAGTGTTATGAATTTTGAGAAGATGTTTTATTAATAATGGATATCGACATTGCCGTTCAGTTAACTTACGCTAAATTTTTCATAGGTAAAGAGTTGAAGTATGGTGGGTTAACAAAACGATCTTCTTTTTCCTATCTTGGGCGAAGCTGGAGGGCGTCCCAATCTTATGATCTTTCTTTGCTTTACGTTCCAGGGTCCTGGCTTTTCTTTTCAGGAGAAAACCCATGGCCACAGTAGGTTTCGACCTTGCTGGGCCTCCATGATTAGCTGAAATGTTCTTGAGGTGCTCGTGGAACACTACGCGCCGTCGACGACTTGAACTCGGTCCGGTTGGTTACCGGACGGTCGATTACAAGACCATAATAATTATATAAATGAAATCGGTATGAGCCAGCATCAAATTGGCAGGAACAAAAAAACTTCCACCGGTCATTAAACAAAAGTAGTATTCTTAATTTATAATAAAAGTTTGGTTTGAGGTTCATATGAGGTAAGTACAGATACTCTCTCTTACATATTTGTGCACTGACTTCAAAAACAGTGACACGATGCGGCTCAGTAACTGGTCACGAATATTCGGTAAGTTCTACATACTTTAAAGTTTCACATGGTCTCAATTTTTTTGTGCTAACTTTTTTAAGGAAAATGCTTGCTTAGATTTTAGATTGCAATTTTATTTACTGTTATTAAACAATATACTGCTATTTTCATATTTCGAAGTCAGCGAGCGCCTGACAAAATAACTTTGCAGAGTTTTTTCTACTCTGATGTTACGGAGGTTCAATTCTGATTCAAAAAGGTCGGGCTTATGATAGATACAAGTAGATTGCACTTCTGATGTTGATTTCGTTTCTGATACAGTTTAATCGGAAGTTATATGGCAGGTTACTTACTTACTTAGGTACAAACAAGTTTATTCTTATGAACGCGAAGAAGCTCCCATCCCGTGTCTTCTGTCGATTACTCTTTCACTTATTTGGTTTCGTTTTTGTATGTAGTGAGTTTGCGTTTCATTATACCTACGATAGGATTAAGTTGTGTTTTATTTTACATTTCTGCCTTCGCCTCCAATTTCAGTTAAGATTTTGATTCCAATAAGCCAAATCTAAAAAGTCCGCTTCCGAATTCAGTTCCGATATAGTCACTTCCGTTACATCCTACAACTCAACCAAAGGTACTCTTGCTACCCATATTTCCTATGTGAATAAAAGTCACATCCATAAAAAAGATTGAAAACAAATGCAATAGAAATGTAACAAAGTATATTTAAGTTAACTCAGTAGAAAACAGTACAAAAGTATAAAATAATTGAAAATTACTGCTGGACAGGTAGTACTCTGATGGTGGGTTTATATCCTTTGTCGTCAGCGGTGAAGGTGACCTGGTATTCCTCACCTTCAGGAGTGAGGTAGGAGTAAGAGCCCTTGATGGCAATGCCTTGCTTTTCGTCGACGGTGATCAAGCTGCCTTCTTCTTGACGAGATACACCGTCGCTTGTCTTGAAGCTAGAATGAAAATTTGGTAAATTTTATGTGACTTCTTGCGCTCGCTTCGATGCGCTCTAGTGATTTAATTTTGTTGTACATGTTTCGGTCCTGCATTGTTCTATTCTCAAAACAGTGATGATTTCTCTCTCATTTTGTTTGTAGCTAGTTTACGCGTTTCTTTTATAGGAATTATTATTAAGAGTAAATAAGACTATAGTATTTTTTTCGAATGTAGTAAAGTTTATTTACTTGTATTTATTTATCTCAGGTCCCTGGGGTCCTGGATTTTTGGGAGATGTACGAGGACCCAAATCTAACGTGCAGGGGCTTCTTAAAAAACTCATAGAACGTGGCAAGTTAAGTACTAAACGACAATTAATTACGAGTATATTCTTGTACGTGACTATGTTATTAAGACAAGACCCGAGTTTTTTGTTTGTAAGAGGGACAAGGTCATAATCTACAAAGGCCAAGAATATACTTACTCAAAGTTATATCCATCAGGATTGACATTGGTATTTTCCGATAAGATTTCAGCTACTGGTTTTTCTTCAGCGATCACAACTGCGGCGAAGAGAGCAAACACGAAGAGTTTCTGAAACGTGACGACATATAGCAAAGGTTAAGTATGTGTAGGTAACTTATCTACCAAGTGCAATTATGTAATGTTGCAGAGTTGTCGTGAAGTTTTCTTTTTCATGTGTGACCTATTAGCCTTCAGCTCGGCGCTAGTTGTTATGTAAAGTGTTATGACAACTCTTGATCTTACCTCTTCTAATGCCTGTTGAATGATATTGCATTCTGGTTGCCTCAGAGATGGTTTTGAAAATGTTATTATTCGAGAAATTACTACTCAGTTACTCTTTGTAGAATAT
Organism: Mythimna separata; assembly: GCA_030763345.1. Lineage (NCBI taxonomy): Eukaryota > Metazoa > Arthropoda > Insecta > Lepidoptera > Noctuidae > Mythimna > Mythimna separata. The sequence continues at coordinate 15,182,464 of CM061171.1, read as the reverse complement.
TTATTTATTTATTAAAACTTTATGCACAACAACATTGCACAAAGGCGGACTTAATGCCTTAGGTATTTTCTGCCAGTCGACCTTAGGGTGGTGCAGAAAAATAGCGTAGTAGGCGCAACTTACTCGTAAATAAGCAAATAGAAGAAAGTAATAAAATAATAATAAATACATACCTATATAAATAGGTAGGTACTTACAATACATATTACCAAAATAACCAAAAACCAATCCAAACCAAAATAAACCAAAACCAAAATAATTATGAGAAACGACTCCGACAAATCAACGCTGTGAGGATTTAACCAACTTCTTGCGGATGTGTTCACGTGCCATTACCTTAAAGGAGAGCCAATTGAGTGCCATCCTGATGTTCAATGGGAGCGCATTCCAAAGAAAAATCGCCTGTACAAAGAAGGAAGACTGGATAAACCCAGAGCGATGACACCGTACTAAACGGTTATTCGTAGATCGGAGATTTTTACTATGGACAGAGCAAAGGAATTTAATTTGAGAAGTAAGATAAGAAGGAGATAAAAAAATAGAATAGAATATGTATGTGAGTAGGCAAATATTCTTTGGACTTGAGCTGAATATGAGGTTTCCAGTGAATATAAAAAAAAAAGATAGTGGTCTTTGCTACGTTATAGCCGTTATGTTCAAAGGCGTGCTCGGAGTCGAGTAGGTAATAAGTAAAAAGAGGTTCTACTCCTCTTTTCTCTTTATTTTTGAACTCATCTCATAAGCCTTTGTTTCTCATGTAAAAGGATGTTAAAGAGACTAATAAAGCCGTCCGTCTACTAAAAAAAATTGTTTATATTTTTTTACGAATTTAAAACTCACCAGAGAAATCATGTTGAATAGATGGTATCCGAGTAGAACACGTAAATGTAAATGATATAAAACACTGGAAAAAATCTCTTTAAATACATTAACCGTTTGTGAAGTTACATCAATTGTAGGAGTGCAGTAACTAAGGTGATAACACGATCACGTTGTGATGAAATATGGCAAACACATAAATTGACACACGAAGACTGAGCAACTGTTGGTCTTCACAACAAATACTCATTTACTACTGTGTGTTCAACAACTAATACTAAAATTATTTCGAATTTTTCGTTTATTTTACAAATTTTCCTAAGGCGATCTTGTCGGGTCAAGTTATTTGACTGAAGTAACAGATACTCAACATACTTATATTAATGAAACATTATGTACCTACGTCATCTTTAATACTCTTTACTATTTTATGCTGGGGCTTAGTACACGTGAGCGTATCTTAAAATATTTGTCACGTTAAAAAAATATACATACTGAAGTCTCTTTTACATAGCATGGATTGGGTGACAGCAGGACGAAAATAATGCATCTTTAAGATGAGAGAAAAGGATAGATAGCTACATTGTAAGAATCTGACAGCTGTCACCGAAACCATCCTATAACAAATTTAGTATAGTGCTTGACTGATGCAATCGTTGGATGGAACTGAATGGAACTACCGCAGTACGTAAATTATTTTAGTCCTCTGGTGTACAAGTACGTGGTATAAACATTAAACAACGAGGCAACACGCTTAGTCCAGACTGTAAAGGTGTTAACAATTGTAAGGATGGACACTCGCTTACATGACCACAATGAACTCAATCCAAATCTAACTACCACTGTGAAACTCTCCCGTTTTATCAGAGGCTTATATAGGTACTACATTCTGCCAAAAGCTCCGTACGCGTGAAAGCAGAAAATTATTATAAGTGATCACTATACGATACTCTCGGGATTGGTACAATGTATCCTTTCTATTTTAGGACATGGTCTACCCATGTCAAGTGCCTCGTTTCATTCAAATCTGTTAAGAAGTTTGAGTGGACACAAATACATACACAATTTCACCTTTTTAATATAAGTGTGATGTAAGGTATTCTTCTATGGCCTAGCCTATACCTAGAATTACCTTTTTTTTGATTTTGATTTCTGTGTAACGTACTCGTATAATGCAACATGACAATTTATGGATTCTATTGGGTCTGAAATTAACAACTTCTATTATTTTAAAATTAAGTAGCGGTAGATTTCTCTTTATGCATTCTGTTTATGTATTAAACCTATAATACATCAACAGTTAGGATTAGATGGATCTTGAGGCAATAATTTGACTAAGTTCAATAAAGTGAATTGTCCCAATTTACCAAATACCATTTCCTTGACTTAATAATACTCGGATTAAGAAAACATCCAATGACTTTTCCCTCTCTAAGGTGGAGGGAGGGCGTGTCAGATTTTTAGTGACTTAAAAACCCATGTCTTTCAGTTGCCCTTTGCAGACTAGGGTCACTTACTTCACACGGTCGACGGAGTCTCACAACCCTGATTTCAGCACTGCTTTGCCAGAACACGGCCTGTAGCTTTCACTTTAAACATAACTCGCCCCGCGGACTCTCCGTCCGCGTACCGGCCCATCGTGCTGCTCAATGAGGTGGGCAAACTCTTTGAAAAAGTAATTGCAGACCGCCTCGTCGGGCATCTGGCGCGGGTGGGGCCGGACCTTTCGGACGGCCAGTTCGGCTTTCGCAGGAGGCGTTCCACGGTGGACGCCATCATGCGCGTGAGGGCTCTCACGACGGGGGATGCGGTGATTCGGGGCAGGGTCGTCTTGGCGGTGTCTTTGGACATCGCTAATGCCCTTCAAATCCCTGCCCTGGAGTTGCATCGGGGCGGCACTTCGGTACCACGAGGTGCCCGCCTACCTCCGTCGTGTGATCGAGGCCTACCTGTCGGATAGGTTCATCATCTATCCCGGTCACCAGGGAGAGTGGAGACGGCGAGAGATGTCGTGCGGTGTTCCGCAGGGATCGGTACTAGGACCGCCCCTGTGGAACATCGGATACGACTACGTGCTGCGCGGCGACCTCCCCGACGGGGTCAGCGTGGTCTGCTACGCAGACGACACGCTGGTCCTGGCGCGGGGAGAGTCGTACCAGGCGGCGGCCGAAACAGCGACACGCGGGGTTGCGACAGTCGTGGAGAGGATCCAGCAACTGGGACTCAAGGTGGCATTGCACAAGTCCGAGGCCATGTGCTTTCATGGCCCTCGGTACGCGCCACCACCGGGTTCCCAAATAACGGTAGGGGGGTCCACATCGGCGTCGGGTCGGCGATGAAGTACCTGGGACTCGTCCTCGACAGCCGGTGGACTTTCGAGGAGCATTTCCGACGTTTGGCCCCCAAACTGGACAGGTATGGGGCCGCTCTGAAGCGGCTCCTACCCAACCTAGGGGGTCCAGACGCCCCCTGCCGGAGGCTCTACGCGGGGATCGTTCGGTCCATGGCCCTTTACGGGGCGCCGGTTTGGGTGCCGTCGCTAGGTAAGCGACCGGCGGCCAAGCTGAATGCTTGTCAGAGGGTCATGGCCATCCGGATGGTGCGGGGATACCGCACGATCTCCCGCGAAGCGGCGAGCCTCCTCGCTGGCCTGCCACCGTGGGATCTGGAGGCAACAGTCCTTGCACGCATGCACGATTTGCGCGTGGAGATGCAACGCCGGGGCGAAACTCCGCTGCCGCGACAAGTCGCGGCATGGCGGACAGAGTTCCGGCGGGATCTCAGGTGCCACCCTGAGATCATTTCTATCAGAGTTAGAGTCGGCTTCCAGTTTAACTTGATGCAGATTAATTCCAGCATTATACCTACATGAAGCGACTGACCACAAGATGCCAGTCAAACAACAACCAAAACCAACGGCTTAGCGTGAAGATGGTTACCCATCCTCAGATTGACCTCAGCAAGCATTGGTTAACCTTGAAGATCGACCTGTGCAGCTCTGATTTTAAAGCCACGAGCTCCACTAGTTACCCCAGAAAGTCAGTTTTTGAACCCTGAGACTAAATTGACACAGGCAAATGTCAAATTTACAATTGTAGTGACGCCAGTTTTTTTGTGTTGTGACAAGTATGACAACCCACGTAATGCCATTTTAGTCTCAGAGATTAAAAAAAATCTTTAGATATACTTTAAATGAAATAAACAATACAAAATACTTTTATACATATTTTAATTTAATTTAAGAGATAGAACATACGAGTATATCCCAATTAGGTCACTAAAATTAATTTCACATTAGCCTACAATATTAAATCTTACCGTACAGTTACCGATATTATAAGCAGTTTTTGAATTGATTGAATTATAGGTTTTAATTTACTTGTAATAGGAAATAGAAACGTAATAATTTGGTCAAGATTTAAAATAGTAAATTTATTACAATAATTGAGATAATTCCGTTAATTTAATTTAATACACCATTCTAGTTAATAAATAACATTATTTGTCCAGTCTTTTTATCGAAATATATTCGAGCTAATACTTAAAATTGCATTCCATTGCCGGCAATGTATTACGATAGTTTCTTGATGATTGTTCTGTAGCCTCTCTTGCCAGCCTTGTACGTCATTTGGTAGAGATGTCCCTTGGCGTCGTACCAGCGGACTGCGCCCGCGACGTCTAAGGCTGCATCTTTGGTACCAGAGTTTAGAATTGCTCCATGTTCGGTCCTGGATGAACCATCATCGGCGTCGTAACTGAAATGAGTGAAATGCAACTTTAATATAATGTCATAAAAATGTTTTTGGCTCAGAAACTTTTTTTTTTCAGGTTGGAAATCAACCAATAAATTCTCCCGATCTGGGTAGAGCAAGAGGACGTGTCAGACTTTTACTGACTAAAATTTACTTCTGTTCCTCGTTTGCGCATCCCAGGGCCCCGGATGGCCCGACGGCGAGATACCCATTGCTCGCCGAGTTTAAAAACCTCGAAGTTCATTAAGAGCCGAGCAAATAGCGTTTTTGACGCTATTAGATACTCTAAAAGTGGCAGGCGCTAAGATGCCTGATATTATATTAGTAGCATGACATAAGATTTCGCTAGAACGAACGAAGTGTTTGGTGGGTGTAGATGGTCAGTGTTGTCAACTATGTTATGTTAACTTATCTTTATAACTATTATTTGTTTCGAATTAAAATTTATTTTTCTTTATCTGAGCTGACTTTATGGTGAATTTTAAAGCTAGTCATAGAAGTTCCGTAATTCTTACTCTTAATACTATACGAGTAAATAGTGTCAAACTTAAAGATTTGTCTGTGGGTTACCACAAATAAAAAGTTGTGTATCGGGGCACGCGTTTTAAAATGGATTTTGATAAAAATGGGGACAACTGATAAAAGTAACCAACGGTCCCAACATACGTTATTCTACCAGAAAGCTGGCTTTTTTTCAGAAAAAAAGATCCGATTGCAGCACCGTCTACCGAGTATTATATTGAACTCTAATCAAATTTACATATTTACAAAGTTTCATCTAAATCGGTCATACCGCGTAGGAGGAACTAGGTAACAACCACACCTTCAGAATATTTATTTAAATAAAGATTATATTGAGTACGCTATAATTATGGCGGTAAGTCCCCTTCGTTAGAAGTCGGAATCCCCACCTTCCGTATTATTCATTAAATGCTTTATGCACATAGAAGTACAGAGGCGGACTTAATGCCTTAGGCATTTTCTACCAGTCCTTTCAAACCTTTGGGTGATGCAGAGAAAAATAGTGGTAGGTGCAATAAGAGAGAGAAAAGGCGGATACAAAAATAGATAATACTAATGAACCAGGACGCAGGTCTACACCGGACATGGTAAGTTTGGGAGGTATCTGCAGAATTCGGGAGGAAAAATCGCCCGGGTGTCACCATTCTATGGACTGCCCGGATGATACGGTGGAGCATAGGGTAGAGCTATGCCCCGTTTGGGTAGAGCACCGTCTAGTCCTCGTGGAAGCGATCGACGGGCCTGGTCCGGAGCGCGGAAGAAGAATATAGCAGGTGGTCGCAATAGGTAGCTGTCCAGTAACCGTCCGAACCGAGCCGGAGTCGTCAAGGGTGTGTAGTGTTACACACGTGCCTCAAGGAGATGTCAGCAAAACCGCAGTGGACCAGCAGGGTCGAAGCCTACTTACGGGGGCATGGGTTGTGTGTAATAGAACCCTGAGATTTGAGCCAGTAACAGTCTGACACGCCCTCCCACTCCAACCAAGAGCGGGAGAAGTCATCAGCGGGAGGAGTATTATTATATAAAAAGATTTTTGAAGAATTATATTTAATTATATACAGATAAACTATAAACTGACCTGTAGATAGCTCACTTCGATTAAATTTATCCAAAATCCAGTCATAACAACCAATTTATCATAGCATATCCTTGTAGAGCAGTAGACGGGTACCCACCCACACCAAAATATTTTCTACATTATGAAGAAAACTAGTTTCTCTATCCCATAAACCTACCTACCTACTACAATGAACGTCCTTGACTTTTAGGAGCCACGTGAATTTCCTTTTGGAGAATTTTAATGGGCTTTAAATTAAATGAGTTCGAACTAACTTTGAGATTCTAGACTGCTACGAAATTCAACGCAATATTTTTTTTGACTAACATTCTTTTGACAAATTTACATATTTTAAACACTACTTAGGCACTCAGAAACGTAAATAGCTGATAATATTATATGAAGAAGATTTTGGAAAAAGTATGTGCATCATCAAATTTAAATATGTGTATGTTTGTACACCAATGTCACCGGCAAAATTCTCTGTTTTAAAGTCAAGTGTATAAGAAAATATTTTTCAAAGCTGACAAGGTAAGTGCCCTGGTCGAACTTCACATAACATTGAACTTCTATTTGAGACCTTTTACTTAGGTAAATAGATAAGGACAACGAATTTATTGATATTCCGGACTATTAAACATTCAAACACTACATGGGCATGTAAAACGTAAGCTATGATTAGTCATATAAATTATGCCGACCAAAAAACACGGTATTCGAAATAAGATATTTGTTTATTAGAGAGTTGGAATGACAAATATTTGATATTTTTATAAGAATGACGTATTCGCTCAAGATATATCTAATAGTACAGGATGTATTTTGAATATCTACTAATATTCACACACTATTCTAGACAGAGTTCAATAACCATCATCTTAACACGAGTTTCCAATTATGTAAACTTGATAATTAATACTAATCAATACCTTTTTCAGGGTATTATGATATCACACGTACAAGTATACATTTAAAATGAATATGAAAAACAGAGTAATTGTTGAAATTGTAAGCAATTACTGACACCACCCAACATTCCACACATTACATAAAGATGTCACCAATCTTCACGAAAAACACAAAACAAGTTATCCCGATTTAAAAAAAAAAGCAGCTTCCTGCTTGTGACCGTATTTAGCGTTCAGTGAAATTCGACCTCAATGGAGCTTTCGGAACAATACTACTCCTTAAAAAAATTAAGTACTGTATAATTGAAGTCTTGTATTTTCGAGTAACGGAGTTGGAACTGGCTAAGCTGGCTGTTAAGGGTACCGTACCGAATTCGGACGTTCAACTTAAAGGAGGCGTAGGTACGACATGCGTTTTTGTACCCCACATGACAATGTATGTTATCATTCAACTTTTTACAACACTTAAAGTGACATGCATGACGGTGAATGATTTAAGGCTAATGAGATTATAAATGGTTGTTCAGAGATCCGGGTTCGACATGAATCCCGACTAATCGTTCGACAGCATATTAATTTTATTATGTTCTTTTTCAAGTTGATATTGAAGTTTAATCAATGGGGGAGGCTTATATCCAGCAGTTTCAGACGTCTTTCGGCTAAAATGATGATGGAGTTATTCGAAGTAATTAACAATAATATTCTAAAACCTAACTATAATTTTCACAATTTTCTTAATTGATTGACTACATATTTAATACAATCTAAAATTATGATTATTTATGTTAAGCGAAATTGTTTGTTTTTATTTATTGTTATTGATTGTAGGCTTTAATATGTATTAAATGTGACATCATTGTTTTACATAATTTTATAGGAGACATTTCAATAATCTTGGAATTTTATTAACATTAACACTGATTGAATATTGGACTCCTTCTAATTCATTCGTGTGAATAATTAATGGGAGCCCAATATCGTTGTTATTTATTTATTTATCAATTGCTAGCTATTCTTGCTTGTGTCTTGTTATGTGTGTCGTAAATGGATTGATGTTCTATTTGTATAATAAACTAGGCTCTATTTATACTATCTAGATTGTGCGTAGGTAGTGTAATCCTATTTTATTTATTTTAATTATCTAGGAAGAGAAGCATCTCCTAAATGATAGACCGTCACCGACATTTTCCTTTCCATGAATTAACATAAAACAGTATTACCTACGCTAGTTTTCCCTTAAGAGATGAACAGTTTCTCGTATTTTAGCCAATTATTATACTAAAATAATTTTTGTTTCGTTACGTCATAAGGTAAAAAGTAACTCATTGCTATATACATGGCACAAATCCGGTCGGTTTAAGCGCGTAAAGATAAAAGACGATCACAAAATTGTGTTATGTGAGATACCTTATAAAATAATAATAATTTAATACTCCTGTAATATCAGCAGTACGGCTTACAAATAATGCCTAAACCTTTCAGTACCTGAAAAATAATTGGCAATTAAGTAGTATTACTTGCAAAATAGTAAATGTTATTTTTTATATTTCTTATATATTACCTTTATATATTATATTACATAAATAACTCGGTAAAGTACCTACTTCCGTGTTAATGCAATTATTTTATGATGAGGATCTTGCACAGCGTCCGTGATATTCTATGTGATGATATCACATTTTCTTATGAGCGGCATTCAATTAGTCGTAATGTTTATGTAGGTATATTTTGATTGTGTAGTTGCAGAGATGTTATCAATTTTAGGGCCTATTTCACCACCTTTGATTAAGTTTCGAGTATCTTACTTGGCAGATAATTTCATACAAATTCTGTCACATTTTTCAATTTATTCAGTGAGTAGTGCCTACTCGGACATTGTCCGAACAGGTCCCTAGTATTTTATTTGGGAAAGAAAGGAGAACTATTATTTTCAGATGATACGAAACACCTATGATTTGGAGCTTATGTGCTGCATCTTAAAAATAGAAAATTGTAGACTTGTGTTGTTAGTCTGTAATACCACGGAGTTCAGAAGTTGGTTGTATAGCAACCCCATGCCTTAGAAAGCACATAAAGTTGTTGGTTTTGCACGTGCCCTCGGATTATCATCTCATCGGACTTTGAGAATAAAGGAACCGAGTGTACTATTGTTTAAGTACAAAATTCTCCACAAAGGTGTTTCCTACATACATTGCTAATTTTTGTTGATATTGGCCACCACTAAAATACGGTTGGGAGATTATTTATTATTACGCACTAGTAATTACTATACAACTAGGTAATTACATAGTTGTCTACATATCTATATAATTTGTTATTTGATTCTGTGAATAACAAGCTATAAAATACAAAGGATCAACAAGGTTTTGTATGTATATTTATTTTAAATGCGCGTAGATACGAGTGAGGAAATGGCCACGACCGTGAGGAAACGAAAATCCTCACGCCCCAGGCGCAACACCGGTAACAATTATTACCCGGTCATTGCAGACGTGAGCATGTAAACCACGAGCAATGGGTAGTTTGCCATTCGGCCATTTGGCAAGGAGAGAGCCAAACCCGAGTCGACAGTACGTAGTGTTTGACGCGGGCCTCAATGAGATGTCAGTGTACACGTAGAGGTTCAGCAGGGCCGTTCCCCCTAGGGACACGGGATTTTTTTAAAAGATACGGTGTTCCTGGAACGCTCTGGGCAACTGATGGATTCGTTTGGGTTTTAGTCAGTAAATGTCTGGCCCGCCCTTTTGCTGCCCAGTAGAAGTTATTGAATGTTTTCCCATCAGATAAGAAAAACGTAGATTCCAGTAGGACTTCTATGTTCGTTTATGATGAAATGCAAGTGAAGTTAGTCCGTACGTTCCTAGCAGTAAGTGGGTTATGCAAATATATACATTGTACCGGAGTTTTAAGGATATGAGCATGCTTGGTCACGTACTATTAATATTTATGTGACGCCATTAAAACTCCCACTTGAAGTAAAATTAAGAAACCACCAAGCCTTTTTTGCTATGTAGGTAATAATGAAGTGTCTTAGAATGAAAAGTTAAAAATTTAATAAAATAAAAACTATAACCCTTCTTGACACGACTACCTCACGCCATCTTTAACTTACGCGGACGGTAAAAATTGCGTTAAAAAATAACTTAACTAAAAAATCACTGTTGATACCTATGTAATCTAACCACTTGATTTTGTGAGATTAATATTTGTGTTTTAACATAGAAAAATTACACGTACGTTTTGGTCATGGGTTCTAAAAAAATACCATAATATTTATATCTCGCTATCGGTTGTGAGTCATGACTGTACTGTTTGATAACAAATTAGCACTTATCAGACGATGTCGACCATAATTAACTGCAAATATAGTTCAACATCCGTATTTATCTATCAGGTATTACCCGTCAATGGAAACCGATTCTGGCAAGCTTCAAACAATTTTCCGCTATCCTTGCGGCAGAAAGCCAACAAACATCACGGAAGAGCGATTTAAAAATATTTGCTTTCCAAATAAACAGCGTTTTACTACACATATGCAGGTGGATCACGTATTCGGTTTATTGGGTTACACCTGCACACGTAAGGACAATATAAAGGTCAGTTTACACAAACATAACATTCCGGTGTTGGTCCGCAAATATTTTGGTATGTCGTCGATCTAGTGGTAGTGATGGGTGAGTCAGAGGCACTTGCTTTCCTTTTCGTTTAGTATTCTAAATGTTCTGTCATTTTATTGCTTTAGGTAAGCATTATACTCAATCCTGTTTGGGATTTGATGAAAAGTGAAACATTTGTAGTAACGAAATGTTATGTTTTCTAACTTCTGGGCCAGTTAGATGGACCAATAGCCTTAATATGTGCCTGAGGCGAAGCGCTTCTTGAGAGAGGCTTTAGTACTGCAGTAGGCTGAGTTAAAGTATGTGTGTTGTGGTTTTACCTAATTTTGTAACCCTATTGTTTTCTAGCAAGCGCGTTCAACAGCGTTATTATCACAATTCGGCCTTCAGTAAAACACAGATTTGTGCTGACTAAACGAAAATAAAAAAAGCCGTGTAGTGGTTGTTTTTTACTAAATACAAATAAGTGACATCATAGTTAAAAAGTCAGTGGTAGTCGGTACATGATTGAAAACAGATTAACGATTGGCAAAGCGTGGGAGGACAAGTCCAATAAGATGGAGAGATACGAGCATTATAATTACATGTTGTAGACCTATGTAGACAAACCATTCGAACAGATTTTAAGTTAGGTCAAAACTGAAGTTAAGATATCATATACAAGACGATAAAAGTAAACGGTTGACACAGTTTCAGAGTAGGTTTATTGTACGCAATTATTTTGACGAGGAGCAAAATACAGCTACCATAATTGCCGAATAATTTAGTGTAGGTAATCACATTGAAACAGATTAAAATTTAAGTAACTTTCTAAGCAATCAATTCGGAAATTGGATGCGAGAGTGTTTTTATAGCTAGTGCGATTAGAATACAAAATACTGGTGTAGAATATCTACTACTTAATATGGTTTTAACATTAGTACACTGAAGTGGTACTGTAGTACGCTACTGACCTAGTTCATGACATAATGTCTTTGTTTTCTGAATCTTAGAAGAACAATCGGACAGTTTTACGAGTTAATTGATTGACTAGTTAGGAACTGTATTGCATAATGTTTTCGCAATCAAAGTGTAGTCAATAGAATTAACGAAACAGAGGTGTCGTCTTAGTAATGTGATATGTTTTGTATCCACATCCTTGGATACAGAGAGCTTGTAGGTTGTTGCGTAAGCGAGGCTGGGCTAGGCAGGTATGGGATTGACTAAGTTATATGTGTGTAAGAAGGAACAGTGTTTGCGTCTTTTTGATTTATTCTTTGTTACCTGCTACGATCGGCTTCACCCGCGTGATAGTAAAAAATTATTATAAACCGGGTATACGTGCCTCAGTCGTTAACGGGGTGGAATAAGATACACATTAAAGTTTTGGTGCTTATTTAACCCAATTTCATCAGTATTAGCTATTAGTAGTAGCTATGTAATTATAAATGTGTGTCTTCGTTTTGCAAGAGGGGCATGACACGGACTGGAGCACGTATACCTGGTTTGCCTATAATGTGCTGTTCTAGGATATAGTCTATCAGTGAGCGAAACTTCATCCTTATTCTTTCCACTGTTCGAGCGTGAACAAAAAACAACATACATACTCGTACAAAAAAATACACTCACTGACAAACTTTCGCCCTTGTAATTACTGTAATATATAAGGATCGATGGAAGGTAAAAGTAAGTTTTATCTTTTTTATAGTTTTTACCATATCCTAAATACCGTGGATGACAGTACATGCTCGCTTTGGCTGCTGGTTTTGGAGTACAAGAAAGCAAGTGGGTGGAGTGGCAGTTTATGATCCATTCAGGTTTATTTTTACGCAGTTAAAAAAGTAGGACCGTTTAATGACATTTTTATGACATTAATTACAACGGGTATAATAATAAAATAGATATTAATATGAATGCTTAGGTACAAACAATTTATTTGATCATTTATCAAGCGTCATTATCGCCAATCAATGTTTTTGCTAATTTAGTTATTATAAAACAATTAAGACCATGATTGGAAAGCCCCAAAGGCCCCAATATCTATAAACTTTTTGCTATATTTTACTGTTAATAAAAACGATTATTTTTAAATCGATTTTAAATAAAAATACGCAGTTACTCATTTTTTGTATGAATATATAACATTATAACAGAGATAGATTTTATTTATCTACCTCGATTTTGTTTACCTACATATGCAATACGTTTCTAAGAGTAAACATTAATTTGTAGTTTCACATTTGAATTGAAATATGACACAGACCTAATATTGATCGATTGACGTAGGTTTTTGACATTTAATGTAGGTAGGTAACGGAGTCATTGACCTCAGAGATTAAAACTGATATTGAGATTTGTCTTTATATACTAGCTGTCATCCGTGGATTTAACCGCGTCTTTGGTTATTATACCGCTTCCAAGGGTTGTAGCGTAGCCTCACATAGACTATACTTTTTATCCTAAATTTAGGTATCCCATACAAAAAGACTTTTCCGATCCGACTAGTAGTTCCAGAGATAAGCGGGTTTATACATTCAGAAAAACTCTTTCACTTTATTATTTTAGTAGAGATAGCAAGTTTATTATGTAGCTATACATTTCCAAGTTTGACTAATGCTACCGCAGTTGAAATATACCCAAATCTGTACGTAGCTGTACGATATATAAATAATTAACATTTGTCAAAACTATACGTCTTAATAAAATATTATAGACAAATATTATGTTCGGGTCAAAATATTGGGATCAAGACTAGTTTATAGAAAAATAAATGATTTTATCATAACTTTACTATGTTTTTCAATTTACTCGATAAATTATTAATGTAGCAATATTAATTAGGTATCATCGTTTACATATGTCGTATAAAAACCTAAATATTCGTGAATCGAGTATGGGTTCAAAAGCCTGATTACAAAATTTTGTTTTCTTGAAAATAATAATTTTGAAAATCTGAATGTAAATATTTTGTTTAAAAAAATACATTGGATATAATAATGTAGATTACTCACTTTATATAACTAGTCAAAATGTTCCCAGAATAGAAAATTATGTAGCAATAACAACGCACAGGCTGGTAGACCAGCCTATTTATGGTGAGATACGTATAGACGTACGATAAGACCGCTCATTGTACACTTGTTTTTAAAATGTTTATCTTGTTCATATTATGAGGTATGAAGTAGATATACAATAAATAAATAAAAAGAGTGCATTTTTAACAGGATAGTTCATTTTCAGTAATAGTAGGACATTTAAAAATAATTAAATAGGTTCCTGATATCCACACTTTACGGTTTTTTCACGGGCTCAGTGAATTAATATTCTAACCAGTTTCTGTTCCTAATGCACAAATACACAGTAGGTTAACTTTGCATTGCATATTCTGTCACAGATTACCAAATCAACATGCTGCAACTGATTATGAATTTCTATTTTGCATGGCTGTCGTACTGTTCTATGCAAAGTATTGCAATATACATGTAAATTTAATAAAATGCTAAAAGATTGAAAAATTACATTACATGACGAGAAATACTTACTGGTATCTATAAGAGTTTGGTAGGTTGGCTGTGTCGAAATCGTATCGAATTATTTGAGCTCTGGGTTGACTGTTTACTGCAGGACTCGCCCCAAGCATTTGCACCAGCAAAGCCGACATCAGACTCTGTAATATTATCAAACGATACTTTTAATTGGCATTATTGGAAGCGTGTTTACTTAATTAGCAGTTAAGGCAGTGGCACACGCAATCGGTGTTCCCGAAAAACGTGTTCGTTTTTCGAATTCTTGCGTCCTTCATTAATTCAACGATAACATCTTTAAAGTCGCTGACCGGTAAAAGCTTTATGAACCATTTTTTTTTCAAGAATTCTTTTTTGGAACAGACATCGTTCAAATCGTTCGATGAAATTTTATGGCCAGTAATTAACTATTCCATATCTAGAACACTATTCGACCTTGATCTTATATTGGCATATTTTAAAGTTCATCTCGATTTGTTTTTTTTTTGCATTCCATTCTACAAAAGAATTTTCACGCGAAGATAGCTATATGGCTGTCTATTCTTGAAAATTCGTTATGCACTTAGATAACCTTCGAAGACTTATCGCTGACAATACAAACATGACATGTATGACCTTAGCAGGATATAAAACAAAAAATACAGACTTTATGACACTCATAGAAAACTTAGAACGATGTATAGATTGACTATTCCTAAACTATTTTTAGAATTTCGCGGGTGATTCAATAAACAAAAAACTACATCGTATAGATATTCATACATACTCGATTAATGGAATATCGATTTAAAGCTATAATTATAAATTATATTTTTTAAATTAAACTCTTAAGTTTATTCTAAGTTTCCTTGCTAAATAAATTAAATGCACTTTGAAGAATTCTTAAGTAAACCGCACACTTTAAGGGGCTATTTCATTATAGACATAAACATAGAAGGCGCGAATAAAGCAAAAGGTCAGAACCTAAACCTTTAACGACGTTAGGTAAAACCACACATTGATGAACTGGGCGCGCGGTGCCCAGAGTACTTGCAACACACATATTCGTCAACATGCAACCACAGGAAGGTCGTCAGTTCAAACACTCAATTTATTGACACAATTTACCATGCAAATTTTGACACTGTTTAGTCCTTATTCCGATGCACTTATATAAACACTTAACACGGGCCAATAATTACCAGAATGAACAGCATCTTGTCGCGTTTCACAGATGACAAAAGAAGCAGGTGACTTCCTGGACAGGTTGTAGTCCGAATGTGCTAACGGTTTCGCAAGATCTCCTTATATATAAAGAGTGGCGGGTGTGTGCGCCTGGTGGCCGCATACAAGCGTGCGGCCCGCTCCGCCCGCGCTGAAACAGAGCCAACTCTAGCTGACCATTACACAGATCGACATATGAATGGACCGAAGATCCGCTCGGATGCTACGGTTACAGATCTCTGAACAATAAGGTAAAACCCGTATTAACAAAGACACAATACACTCTCAAATGGTTTTAGAATTGAAAGTAAAGACTAGTCATTTAAAACAAGTATTTTAATGTTTTAGTTGCTGGAACAGCTATAAAAAACAATGGTTTCCATGGTTTATGACTAATTTGTTAATGCGACAAAAGGTAGATGAGTAAAGTAGTACACGTACGTCGTACGTATGTAGCTTTGGGTAGATGTGAGGGGGCAGAGTCGCGTAGTTGCCATGTGTAATTGTTTAGTGAGGGGATAAAACAAAATTTTATAATTGTCTAGCTAAAATACTACAGCTAAAATAAAATACAAGCATGTTCTCATGTTGATAACACTATCTCTTATCATCAGCTGAGACAGTGGTCAAATGCGAACCTATCAATAATAATAAAATATAAATCTGATGCCTCATAAGTAGCTGATCACCTCAAAAGGACATTTAAACTAGCTGGCCGGATGAATGTACATATATGGGCATTATTACATTGTGGTTTGACTCTATTTATGCATAGTCACAGATAGTAGACATTATAAATATTTATTGAAAACTTAGTAACTATGAAAACAACTGAATATCATCATCGCATAAATAAGGTATTGTGTGGGTCATGTGAGTTAAAATATTTGTAAATGCACCTACAATTTAGGAAAAAATCTTAAGTAAGTAATTTTATGTTTTTAATAAAACCATTATGCTTCGTAATAAGTTCATGGAAATGTCACAGATCAAATAAAATAATATTATATATCTGTGGGAAATTGAACACAATAATTTCCTTCTTCTTTTCTTTCATGTCGATGCACTCATGTTAGACCTTCTTCTGACCAGTATTTGGCAACCTGCAACAATGTCCTTAGAACGTATTTTTGTTTAAAAAAAAAAACCTGGTCAATCGAGAATATTTTTTCCCCGAGTATGCAACATACGAAAGTGTCTTTCTTTTGCTATGGTACGCCTTTTGAAAAACAATATTTCCCACTGCGCTACGCCCTATGCATGAAAGTAAATATCTATTACACTACGCCCTCTGGATGAAAGTAAAAATCTATTACACTACGCACTATGGATAGAAGTATCTACGACAATAGGCTACGCCGCGTAGCGAATATACAATACAAGTGCACCGAACTCACATTAGTGGTGCGTTTAATTTCTCGTTGTGCTCAAAGTGCCGACAGCAGCCCTAAACTTATAATTCTTTTAATCCACTGTAAATAAAAAAACATTATCAAATTCCACATAACTTGTATAAAGATTACGTGGGCACTTACGAAACTTACAGACGTCCATGTAACGGGAACTACATACTTGTAAATAAAGTCATTTCCTTTTCTTTCGTTCTTTGTTACAAGATGTATCAAAATAATAATAATATATTTAGGTAATATATTAACAAACTTACGAGAAGTGTGCACTGGAATTGCACAATTTAATTCCGCTAAGTCCATTCCATCATCGGACCACTAGATGTGAAGCGTAGCGTCATCGCCGCCGGTACATGGTGGTACATTCCACCCATACGCACAAAGCGAACACATTTATTGTGCGTACGGCTAAGGAGTGGAATTCCATTCCGGAGTCTGTGTTTTCTGATAGCTACAGCTTAAGAGTATTTAAGTCAAAATCGAATAGGTAGGTCTAGGTAAGCGTTCTCCATCGTCGGCCACATCATCGCTTACCAGCGGTAGGGAGCCTATGAATAATAAAAAAAAAACAAAACTTTGTAATACCAAGTTCTAAAAAGATGGCTCAAATTACCTATTTCAAAATTAGTTTAATTTACACATGTGTGTAATGACCTAAAGAATGGTGTATTTATTGGTATAGTATTTTTTTTTATTGTAAGTATTTGTGTATATTGTCTATGTCACTTCCATTTATAAGCTGATGACGCGTTTCATAGTGTCAAAAGCAAGAAGCACGTGCAACGTAACACGCGCACTGGATGATTTCATGAAAATTGTTTGGTTGTAATAAGTTAAAATACGTTTAGTTTTCTGCGCTCATCTAAAATTTGAGAGTTTGGTAAGGGTTGATGAAATTAAATGATTGTTACTCATTACACTTTAACGGTTAGACGTCTGAAAGTAGAAATGTATATGTCGCTCAGTGACAAAATAAAATTTTAATCGTGAAAGCATTTTAAACATCAGTTCAGTAATTTTGAGTTTACTAATTACAAATAAAAACACAAATCTTTTCTCCATACTCGTATAATCTTTTGATATACATATAAAAATATTTGTTATGGAACTCCTCAGAAAAGGCTTGACAGGTTTTCATGATTTTTCTTTGTGTTTAGGTAGCTCTGAAAATAGGTGTAGGCTATCTTTTCCCCACCCTCCTCATTTTTTTCTCTGATAATGTATACGGCTAAACAACGTTTGCCAGATGGGTATTAGCTGGTCAGCTGAGTAGCAAGCTGCAAGGTATTAGTATAGATAAATAAGATAACCAGCTTCAGTATTAAAAAATAATCTAAGATGTATCTAAAAAAAACTATTTGACGTTATTAATCATCATTATTCATAAAGCAGATCAATATTTTGATAGCCAAGTGTCATAAAATTTCGGAATAATGTTACAATATTATAATATTTTTATGTATTTCACAAGTTTGATCATTGATTAAAATGCAAG
This sequence comes from Mythimna separata, assembly GCA_030763345.1. Lineage (NCBI taxonomy): Eukaryota > Metazoa > Arthropoda > Insecta > Lepidoptera > Noctuidae > Mythimna > Mythimna separata. Next base: position 15,164,179 of record CM061171.1, on the reverse strand, counting down.
GTCATAAGCATTATGTTATTTAAAATAGTTCAAGATTTAGATTTGACATTACAATCCCCAATATTTGGAGTCTATTTCGAAATTGTATATTTTCTGTTGCCGAATGCGTGTAATTAATTGAAATTGTGTGACTATACTACTAGTCACACAATATCAATTATTTGAAGTGAATTTATTCTAAACCTTTCATGGAATGTTTTTGACTAACTTGTTCACAAAATACTGCTATCCACCCGTGATTTATTAACCGATAAGATATCGGCGCCAAATAAATTTCTGGACATGGGACATAAACATACTGCAACACTCTTTCACTAAACCGCACATACAATTTATACAAGCAATATATTTATCAGTCGAAACTATGTGATGAAGATTCTAAAGGAGACGATGAATTTGGAAGATTCAAAGATTCAAGATTCAAAGCATTTATTTCAAATGAACTTTTTACAGGCATTTCTGTTTTCTGTAATTGTTAAGAAGTCAGTCAGTCAGAAAGATGAAGCTAATTGCACATTCGAAAGCGTAGATCTCTATAGAGAAGAATGTGCAAGAAACTCCATGGAAATCTATTTTAATAATGGTACATAATAAAAATATGTCTGTAACATATTTCTTTTCACTACTATCATGTGAGAACCATGCAAATAAAGTATAAAAAATATCACAATTTAGAAATTAAAATAAACCTCTGGCAGCCAAGAGATGACCATTCTTAGCTGACAGCGCCCGTTCACGGATATGATGCGTATATTAGCACCATTTAGCTCAATCATTTTAAAGAGAACCAAATGATCAGGAATGTAGTAGTCATATCTAAAATATGTGTCACTGTTATCACTATTTGCCCTCTGTGAGAGCACTCCAGCAGCTTTAAGGTTTAACTGACGATGCGTATTAATGGGCCAACAAAAGTCACGAAGGAGAAAAATTGTGCTTATTTTATATTCCATCCAAGTTATCGGGATTGAAAGAAAATGTTGACTTTGCTTTGCTTATGCTCTCAACTAATCTGTTAAGATGAATGTTTGATAAACGATAGAGTAATCAAGTTTGTAAATCAGACTCTACTCGTACAAGTCATTGCAGATAAACAAGAAAGATTTTCTTCATACAGTAAGATAAAAATAAAAGACATCGTGATACTTTGAGGTTGTAGGTTTGTTCGAATGAGTTACCGTGGCTCTTTAACGCAAAGGACAACTGTAGGAAGACAGGTGGGTGTGATTCAGTAAAAATCTAACAGTCCCACTTGTTCCATCCGAAGCAGGACAAGTTATCTCATGATTTCAAAATTAAAAAAAGAAATGTCTTGGGTCAGATGTAACGATACTAATTAGTTTATTATTAATGTTAAGTAGAGCTTACCAGATCTTCTACAGGTCCAAATGTTGGATTTATTTTCAGGTAATTTGAAAAAAGTTTAAAATTAAGCTTATTAACCATAATTGCAATTGCATACAGTGTTAGTAGAATATATTTATATTGAAACTTATTGCGCGTACCAAAATGTTGTAATTTTATTTTTCACATAAATAAGCACTATGTATGTTATGCTGATATATGTACTTGGTAATGATAATATTATCGTCAACGTAGCCATTTTTGCAATACATTATTGCTATAGGTAAACAAAGATTATGCAAGCCTGACCTATGATTTTCTGTTTTGCATGGAACTGTTATAAGGCTTTTCTTGTTTTGATTGAAATATTTAATATTTTATGTGACACTAATGTACCGAACTGAACTTTATCTTCTAAAAATTGAGATCAAAATAGTAATTTATATTTTATGGTAGAATCACGGAACTGTTAAAAGATAATACGCGACCTTGAAAGAAACTAAGCTTGACCCTCGAATTCATTCGGATAGCAACGATATTATTTTAGAATTATTGAAAAACATAGAGCAGTGTCCTCTTTGTACCTATAAAACGTTAGAAATACGTCAGAATATGTGGTACTCTTGATATGGCAGATGTCTGTAGATCATGGGTCCTGCCGGTCAATATTCTACTTGACAATTGTGATGAATTGATTTTAACTTATACACGAGGTCCACCGGAGACGACCTGGGCGTTGGGAGTCGCAGGCGACTTTCGGTCACCATAATTGCGGGCTTGTGAACGGGTCTTCCGATAAAAACCATGTCGGAGTTGACCTCTCGTTGTGTTCCTCTTGTGCCTCAAAGATATGTCAGCAAGGTTGAAGGGAGTTTAGGGTCAATGCCTGCAGGGCTACGGGGTTATTCGAAAGATTAATCATGTCCCTAGGCTAAAAAGGGTCATCAAATGAGTTTTAGTCAGTAAAATATTGACACTCCTTTTCTCTATACTCAGAGCAGGAGGACTGATTTGATGATTAGCCTCTGAAAAATACATGAGTACATTATAACAGCCAGAAAGAAATAGATATGTAATGTTTTATTTTATTTTTTAAATCAAACATGTGATCTGCTGAAATACTTTAAATAAAACAACTTAGCACTCACCTGTATGAAGAGTAACCTAGAAAAATGGGAAGTCAGCGTTCTGCCTACCTTTTTGTTAACCTAATTCTCAATTACAGAAATAAGAAGGCATGTAATTTATAAAAAGATTTGGTTTAAACTAGATACATAAACAGTGTAGATTCGATTAGAAGTTTTTCAGGATACAAACGTACGTACGTAACATTTTTATATTAACACTCACCTTATTTATATGTTCTTAAATATAGCAATAAATTAATTGATTTATTGACAGATTGGCAAATAGAATCATCAAAGTTATTAAATTATTTTAAAATCTTGAGTTTTGAGTCGTAAACCCAGCAGGCTCTGCATTAATGAGAAATCGAATTGTTGCTCTATTGGACTGATGACCTATTGTTTGATTTTTATTTGCATTGCTCGTAGAACAGATGTCGATAGCGCCGAAAGGTTCTTGAGTGATGATCGAGTGCAGGAAGACGCAGCATTGGTAGGCCTCCCACAATGTGAACCATTGCCCAATGATGAGACTCGCGGGAATCTACTAGATGCAAGATCTGGATCTATAAATGGTTGTTGTGGCGACACTTGGGGAGAAGAGGGAATTATTGAGCAATGGATGTCTTTCGGCTGAAATGAAGATGATGATTGTACTGACGAGTAATAATATAACTATAAAATAAATAACCCAATTCGATGGCATATAGGTGTCAGCAAATTGAAAGAACACAGTATGGCCTATGCTTTTTATGGCTGCGGAAACGTTTGAAAGAGTTACTGTAGCCCTAGAACGCAAAGGACAAACGAAGGAAGGTAGTTAAGTTTAGTCAGTAAATGTCTTACACCCCCGCCCACTCACTCCACCCTAGAGCAGAAGAAAGCAATAGACGGTTTCCCACATGAAAATAGAACCGATCATTATGGCAATGGTGGTGATGAATCTGAGTTAAGGGTCGATTTTATTAAAAAAACTTTTTAATAAAATCGACCTTTAACTAATTAAATAAACTAATTAAATGTTATAATTACGAATTTTGTATTTTGAAATGTTGTTATTGTTGCCATTCAGTTTGTCGTGTGTTGTGGTTATGGTCTTCAAAGTTCACAGTTGAGTTGATTTTAGTACTTAGCCGGGAATTTTAAAAAGGATGTTACTATAGCGTTTTTCTTACGATTATTACGTAACATGATATGTTTTACTTTGAAGAAACAGCCACTTACTTATTGAGTTTCAAGTAGGTACCTTAATATTATGCTGCCAGTTTAGAATAATATTATAAGGTTGTTAACCTGATTCAAATTTTGAGATCTTATCAATTTAATATGAGAAAATTTAATGCACGTAATTCTAACTGCAAGTTGGTAAGTACTAAAATGCAAAGCTAAAAATATAATTTCCTTCTTCACAATGAAATTTCTAAAGTTAATAAGGTTAATGAATTCTCAGGGAATTTCAGTAGCTACATGAGATGAGGAGATGTGATAAATATAAGACGTGTATTGTTGGCTAATGATAATGTCAAATAACACGTCATTTTGTACAGGATCTTCATGTTTTTGTACATAAATATGGAGATGCCATTTGGAATATCTCAAATAGACATGTCATGTAAAAAGAATGTGGGTAACTACTTGCACAAATCGAGTTATTCCGTTATAGTACCAAAAACAAATACCACTTTGATTTGTTTGTAATCGTATTTATTTTCCATTCCGAACGAATCAGCTCAGTCAAACCTAATGAAAATAATGTTTTTTTTCGACAAATTTACGTGATCGTAATAATTACATACAGCTAATTTTTTTTTGTTTGGATTAAACTGTATTTTTTTTTCAATTATACTCAAAGCATTATTACTGACCGCATTTTATATCTTTGAAGATGTTTTTAAATATGACTTCAAACATATACCAGTGCTATTAGTTGTCGGTATTAGAACGATATAAATTCTCATATAAGACACTCTAAATATTGCGCAACAACAGTTACCAAATATGGGAATATGACGTCTTTTTATTTTTCGTCTATGTTTTGACGATGACAAGAACCTGTTAACAGATATATATATAATTTTTTATAAATAGTAGGTACAAAAAGACAATACTACTCACATTATTGAAATATTTTTCTATGGCTCTATCGTATCCTGTTCATACAATGTGTGTGTCAAACACATTTCACTAATTTAATTTGGCTTTTTGACTGTCGGTTAACAATTGCTATTATTTTTTGTTGGTTTGTTATGACTTTGCAAAAGCGTTCTAACGGTATCAAGCTCAAAAAGTATTTAACCTATCACATACCCGCAAAACGAGACACAATAGTAAAACAATAACAGCGCGGTCTCATAGGACCGGTCGGAGATTCATGAACTAAAGTTGTTTTTCATACAGAGAATAATCTTTTGTTTTAGATTAGTATTTAGATGTAATTAAATGTACCAAATCGACCTTCTCGGCAAGCTTCGCTGAAGTAGTCTATTACTGCAAAAACATTATTAACTTCACCCACTGAGATTCGCCTGTTATAATGGTTCCACATATTGACCAGATCTGCAGCCATTGAACTACAGAATTATACCAATTATAAATCTAAATTTTTACTAAAAATCATCATCATCATCATCATCATCATCATCTCAGCCGAAAGACGTCCACTGCTGGACATAGGCCTCCCCCAAGCGTCGCCACAGCGACCGGTCCTGCGCGTCTCGCATCCATCGGATTCCCGCGACCCTCGCCAGGTCGTCGGTCCACCTTGTGGGAGGCCTTCCGACGCTGCGTCTTCCGGTACGTGGCCGCCACTCTAGAACCTTCCGTCCCCATCGACCATCTGTTCTACGAGCAATGTGCCCTGCCCACTGCCACTTAAGTTTGGCGATTCTTCGGGCTATGTCGGTAACCTTAGTTCTCTTGCGGATCTCTTCATTCCTGATGTGATCGCGCAAGGAAACTCCGAGCATAGCCCTTTCCATTGCTCTTTGGGTGACTTTAAGCCTTCTGATGAGGCCCATTGTGAGCGACCACGTTTCCGAGCCATATGTCATCACTGGCAACACACACTGGTCATAGACTTTTGTCTTGAGACACTGCGGTAGGTTGGACGAGAAGATACCGCGTTGGGCGAGGCATCAATATCAACGGCGAGTACATCACTCACCTTCGGTTTGCCGACGACATAGTAGTCATGGCTGAGACTACGGAGGAGCTCAGTACAATGCTCGGTGATCTCAGTAGGGCTTCCGAAAGAGTGGGACTCAAAATGAACATGGACAAAACCAAAGTCATGGTAAACATCCATGTAGCTCCCACTCCTATCAAGATCGGAGACTCTACACTCGAAGTTGTGGACGACTACGTCTACCTGGGACAGACGGTCCAGTTGGGTAGATCTAACTTCGAGAAAGAGATCAATCGTCGAATCCGACTCGGCTGGGCAGCGTTCAGGAAGCTGCACGGTATCTAAAAATCAATTGGCGAATAATTATAACCGCCACCGAACTTCACTCGAATACACTTCGTCTATAAAATCACCGGTACCTATCGTTTGATCAAGATCTGAGACGGAAAATACTTTATGTTCAGACAAAGTTTACTGAAAACTAAATAGATTATTTTGCGCACAGGCATATGTGTGAATTTGCATTACGCATGAAGTCAAATAACTTCTCGCACTCTGGGTAGAGTGAGAAGGTATGTGACTTTTACTGCCACAAATCCACTCGTCAGTTTTTTTTTCAGTTGTCCTTTGCATTAAAGAGCTACCGTAACTCAAGAAGGAACACGAGTGGGTGTTCCTGCAGTTATCCTTTGTTTTCCAGAGCCGCAGTAATTCAGAGATTTATGAATAATTTTGCAGCACATAAAGTTAGTACTTAGATACGGACATCCAATATCATGGATTAGGAACAGAAGATTAAAATGAGTAAGATGCAAATTTATCAAACAAGAGTCAGAAAATAAATGAAATGAGGCTTAAACCCAGCAGTGGGTAGGAACGAGCTGTGAATATCAATGTTATAATGACTCAAACGATAAAAAAACAAAATAAATAATGTATAACTTTACGGTGTCATGTTATATGCTTTCTCTCTATACATCATTGTTAACGGTTTAACTGCGAATTTTTAAAAAGTTAAGGGAAACAACCTGAGTCGTTGGTTTTTCCGATGACCTTTTTATGAGTTACGGTAATGGTACTTAAACGACGTGTTTTACTTACAATTTTGTGTTTTGTACCATTAGTAATACAGTTACACTGTATCTTCTCTTTTTTATAAGGTTAATTTTTGGGTTTTCTTAATTTATCACGTACTATCAGATGAGATTGAGAAAAGAAGAGCAAATCTATCAAAAAAAAAATCAACAAAATATGACGTATTTTTACGCTTCTCTAAGTAACAAAAGTGTAAAAGTCAGTAGTAAAAGTGTATATTATATGAACATTAGATATTTATGACTCGACTCGTCCTTGACACTTCGAACTATTGTATGCAAAACACTCCTAAAGTTTCCTCAAAAGAGTTATGGTTATACGTTACGTACGTAGAATATCCAGTAGTGCAAATAATTTTCACCTTGTTTACAACCTGAGTGTCAACTCTTACCTTTTGTTTCGGCTATAATATGCAGCTTTCTTTGGTCTGCAATCGACAGCTATAAAACCTATAATTTATTTCTTGAACGTGCTTGATTTTTTAGCATTATCGACCATATAATGTTCCCACTGCTGGGACTTAGGCCTCCTCTCTAGGAGAGGGAATGGGCCATCCATCGAGCGTGCCCAGTGCGGATTGGTGGATGTCACATGTCTTCGAACTTTTGGTTCTAGGAAATGCCGGTTTCCTCACGATGTTTTCCTTCACCGTTTTGAGACCAGTGGTGATGAAATAAATTACAAAAAGTAATGCGCCTGACTGGGTTTGAACCCGCGACTTACAACTTGCAAGTCGGAGCAATTACCACTGGGCCACCACTGCTCTACGTGCAACGCTAACGTGCTTGATGTATTAACATTATAGTGCTTTTGTTAAGTCCTTATTATATTGCTCAGTTGGTAAACCAATTAAAAGTGTTTGTTCAGCTAATGTTTCCTGGGTAGTTTAGCAGCAATTTGCGAATCGGCTCGTGGTTATGATTCTTCTTACACGTCTGACAACTGAGGATGATGCGAGAGATAAGGCATCCTCGATGTTTGAAAACCTGCAGCAACTCATTATTATGTAATAATAACTCGACAATGTTTTGTTAATTCAGAGATATATGAGTAGTAACTACGTGAAGTGGCCCATGTTTGGGGGAGGCCTATGTCCAGCAGTGAACGTCTTTCGGCTGAGATGATGATGATGATGATGATGATGATGATGAACTACGTGAAAATGCTGAGATTAAGATTCGTATTACTCATGCACTATGAATATGATACTTTAATTATCTGGACGACATATTAGGCATAGCATTTACTAAAGACTGTAGGCCAATTACTGTTCGAATTCTATTTAACCCTAAAGTTGGAGTATTATTGTACATAATGACATTTTCACAGAGATGTGACATTTTCTCGTTAAGCGTTGACAAGCGCCTTTGCACGCGCCTAATTTTAAAATTATCCAATGATCCACGTCAAGGTAAAGTTGTTTAAAAAGTTGTAAAGTTGTAAAATCTTTACATGAAAGTTCACTTTTAGTTGTCACATTTACTGACATAGCCAATGCCAGTAATTGTGATTCCTACCGGTCAGTCACAAGCCTCAACAAATACTAGTGTACAGATTATACTGTAACAGTATGTTTGTAATACTATAGGTACTAAAAGTGTTATCTAAAGTACTATTAATAAATAATTTCCTTTGCTCTAATAGGTAAAGTAAATACTCGTCAGTAGGAAGACATACAGCACTATTTACTAGTGCAGTGTTTGTATTCAAAGTATTTACCCAACACTGACGTCTATTGTGCAACTTCAAGACTGGTTCAATGGTATTCTAGTAAATAAAAAAAATAAAAAAAAGTAAATCCGATAACAATGGCCACCCACGAAATACCAACAAGACCATAAACATATAACATCCTTGTCTTTTACAATAAATTTCTCAATTAATTATATACTAAATGTGAACTAAACATACCTATTTCAATGCAAGTTTTTAAATGAATATTCATTTATCTATGATAAATGAATATGATACCGTATGTATGATAATATCTACAGAATTATTTCGAGATGAAAATGATACCGTAGGAGCACATCAGGGTCGAATCCAAATTCGTTTAAAATAAAGTATCATCTACAAAATTACACAATGATTTTTTACATAAAACCTTTTCACCTTTTTTAGGGCGGGAAATCCTCAGAATGACTTTGCCCGCTCTTGGGCGGAGCAGAAGGACGTGTCAGACTTTTACTGACAAAACTCACCCTGTTTCTTCTTTGCCTTCGTTCCAGGGTCCCGGGTTTTTCTTTCAGAAAATAATACGTCATAGTAAGGTCCAGTTTCCAGTCAATGCATAATTCTTGTTAAAAGATTAACAGAGGCAGTTTATGTGAGTGCAGTGATAGGTGAGAAATTAAAAATTTATAAAAAGGTATGTACAACATTCATATAGAAAGTAATATTTTAGAATATCTATAAAAATAAACACTCGTAAATACGACAACGATGATAAATCTAGTGGAATTTTAAAATGATTTTAGACTGCTTTTCAATAATCTAGTAAATAACGTTATTCTCATTCGAAGAATAGTAAGAGCTGCAAACCGAGATTTGTGTTATCAAAGAGAAATCAAAAATCCTACTTATTAATATAAATTAAGATTAACCCATCGTATACCTATTGTGATTGGTAATATAACACCTAATATAATTAGAAAGAACATTAACTGAATAGAACCAGCACATTATTTATTTTACACAAAGGTTTTTTCCTGCAGTTTTGTTTCATCTATGTAGTTGCCGGCGATACCGCCTGCTGTTTCGTTTAGAGCAAGTCACATATCTGATGCATTTAGCTTCACTATTTTTTTACTCTCCGACATTTTAACAATTCAAAAGTGCTTGTAAATGGTCTATTTGATATTATTGTTTGTGATTTCTAAATGTCTTGTATATCCAGCAGTTTTTGATGTAGTTATCAAAACAACTGTCGTTGTGTTGGTAGAAATGAACCTTCGATTAGAATGAACCAATATTTAGTTAGATAAATGATGAAAAGTAATGTCAGGATAGCAGCTACGACTCGCTGACATAAGAAGGTTGAGTATTGTTTTTCATTAGGCGCTAAGTATTTTACATAAGTATTTAATATTATTTTGATTGCAGCTTTACTGGAGAAGGCCTGATAATAAGATAATAAGTTTTTTTAATCATATATTTAATTAAACAAAATAAAAAATCACGATCTACCTTGTAAATAATATTTGTTCTTATGACTTTAAAATATAATTAGTTTTATAGTACATTGTGTTTTAGCTATCTCACAGATGGGTTTGTTCTTCGTTCGTCCCGAATTTTTGTCCCACATTCCAAAAAAATCCTCGTATGTCCCACATCACTTTTGATGTGGTGTTTCGTCCCACATTCCAAGTTCTTTAAAAGTACAGTCAACTAAAACACGTAAGTACTTATTTGTAATTCTTCATCATCTCTCTTCATTTGTAATTCTCATTTCCCAAATATATTGGGGTCGGCATCCAGTCAAGCTGAATTTAGTTGAATATCAGTATTTTACGAGGAGCGGCTGCCTACCAGGCCTCCACAACCCATTAACTGGGGTAACACAGTAGGTACTTCATGGCAAGACTGGAGCCAGAGTTACTGGTCTACAAATGACACCCGGGACCTACGGCTTACCGTGCTAAGATGGCCACCCATCCACAGATAGACCTTGACAAGCGTTGCTTAACCTCTAAGATCGACCCGTGCGGCTGTTATTATCTAGCCACGAGCTCCTCACAAGCATAAGCCGATTTAAACGAAAAATCAAGTAAATTCACTTATCCTAAAAAGCGGGTATTAAGTATCAAACATTCAAATTCTGTGATACTTGATTTTTAAATCGTAGGTAGTAGCATAAACTCACATAATTTTTAGATGATAAATTTGTTTAAGTATCTTGAATTGTTTGCATCTTTTTTTGCTTTAGTAAGTAATATAATAACGATTACGTACAAATAAACTTTCATTCAAGTTAAAAAGTCAAAGTCAAAATCTTTTCATTTCACATAGGCCTACATGGGCACTTATAAAACGTTAGAAGCTTTGCAGCATTGTATTAATAACAACTCTTCAGATAAAAATATTATCATATTAAAGAAAACCTGGATCAATTCAATTACTTTTGTTTTAAAATTGAGAGTATTATTATATTGCATAATGTAGAAGCACTTTTCAGTTGAAGCTGAATAATAATACTATTGATCAAATTAGTCATTACAAGCAAAAAAACAAAGGACGCAATAAAAAAGGGATTGACCATTAGGGAAGGTAAACTCTTCTACACAGATTCCAGTGATGACAGTCGTACTACTTGACTCAAATTCGCCATCTTAATAAACATGCTTCTAAAACTGAAATTTTTAACCTTCTAAATTCATTGAATTATGACAATACGGAACTATTATTTGAATCCACTGCGTAAAAAATCACCAGATACCATTCCACGAAACATACACTCCTTTACACTTATATACGTACGCATGTATACAAACATACATCCATTCATTTACTTCTATACATACACTTCGGTATCATTGCGACCTACATTTATTCAATTTTTTTTTTCTAACTTCTACTCCAACTTTTAGAATCACCCACGAATGTTATAAAATTACAGATGAGATATTAAATATTTCATTAAATTTTAATGTATACCTCCGCTATCCGAATGAGGAGCGATTATTTAAATAGTTTATTGACGTTAAATCTTTATTTCTATACTAATATTATAAAGAGAAAAAAATGTATTTTGGTAAAAAAAAAAACAAATTATTAAGTTGTAATAAAACATAAAACTACAAGACCGGTTTTAAACATTCTTCCACCACTAGATAGCTAGGTAAATATTTGCTATTATCACACGGGCGAAGCCGCTGGTAAGAGCTATAGTAATAATAAAATAGATATCCGTTTTGTTGACTGTACAAAAACGTCAATTAAGCCTATACAAAAAAAATATGGGACAGATAAGGAATATGAACTGGGTCGAATCGAGAATAAAATAATTAAAATAAGAGTTTGGGACAAACGAAGCATATGAGTAGGGACAAACCAGGATTTTTTTATGTGGGACAGAACGCAGTGAGACGAACGAAGAACAAACCCACAGATGGTGTAAAAAGTAGAGTATCCAACATGGGGATAAATCTGTCTTTGTCTTGGGTGGCTTGAATTCCTCACTTCACTCAGGTTTCTATATTAACTCCCTCGCATTGCTCGGGGTCAAAATTTACCTGTCTTCGTTTCATTCAACATCCGCCCGTGACCTAAAGTCACTGCTTTATTCCTCTATTCACATAAATCTACTATTAAAACATGTTTAACAATAAACATTTCTGTACATACTCGTACATGTAACAATTAAATTAATTAAACATAAATAGTTAATGTTATGTTTTAAATCAATCGATTAATTTATGGTGTCTATCAGGTTAAATTTCAGTAGTTTCATTAAAATAAATGTTATTAATTACTAACATAACCATTTGAGACGAAGGCATTTATTTCTTGGAAAGATATTTTGGCAGTGGTGGGAGATGCATTTATATTTTTATAGTTCCTAAAAACAAAATCTTTTTTTTAAGTTTTAAGTTTAAACAAAAAAATATAAAAAATATATTCGTGAACAAAAGCAATTAAATCAACAAGCTACAACAACTCATAAAGCAGTAATAATAATTACAAAATATTTTTTTTTATTGCAATTGATAATTTTAATGATGCCATAATTTTTTCATACAAAAAGTGATTGGTCATTCATTCTCTAATTACTAATTAGCGAGCCAAATTGACTGCCCATTTACAATGGTTTACTTAAAATGTTTAGCCGTAAGTAAAAAAAGACCAGGAAAAAAAAAAAAATAGTAAATAATAATAATTATTATTAAAGAAATAATTTAAAATACAATTTCTTCGCAGATTTTAGGTTTTATAATTGCATCTGTTTCTTGTAACAATACAATACCAAAAGGTACAGTTGAATTAAAAGATGGGTAAGTTATTTTATTAGCATTTTTTAATATGTGCTCCTGTAATATTCCTGTGTGATTAAAATGCCATGCTATTTGGGTTTACTTTATTTATTAAGATATGTCTTTAGAAAATTTGCAATTTTAATTAAATTTTATGCATATAAACAAAAATTGACAGATAAACCACTTGTAAGATATGGAATCTTACAAGTGGTTTATCTGACAATTTTAAATTATGCCATAAAAGCAACCTCGTAGACCACTACGAGGTTTAAGAAAGAGTGTCTTAAGAAAAATTATACATGTTTTTGATATTAAAAATCCGGAATGAAAAGAAAAAAATTGTCTCTAATAACATACTAATAACATCTTTTTTGTAGTCATGTTACTGATGCCACCAAAAACATGGCTACGACAGTAGCGTCTGCACTCAAAATACCAACAAACATGCAAGTTATAACACCTACACATGACACCACAAATATATCAAGTACCGTAAAGACGTGCCCAGAAGAAAAAAGAAGAGCAGTTGTATTTATCAACACCCCTTTCCTATCACGTAGGAGTGGGAATGAAAAGAAAGTCGAAAAAGAACAACCTGTTGACCCTGAAACAGCCCCAGTTCAAAGTCTTCTATATGTAGAATACAACGTTGATGGGACTATACTTGCACAATTTATGATGAACAATTTGGAAAATGTTTCTAAGTTTTTTGAGACGTTTCTTCACACACAAATTTGCCGTGGAAGCTGCAAAACATCAAAGATTTATCCTAAAAGTGACGCAACAGCAGCTGGAGGCAGCATTCGTTTGAAGTCATCCGTAGTCTGAAAATGAATAAAACAGTAGTGAGCCATTTGAATTTTTATTACATTCAAGATAACTCGAATATTTTGTTTTGTCCTTTTTGGGTTCATGCCAAAATCCGATACATAAAAGTATTTACAAATTATCCACAAATTTTCTTGCTTTCTAGAAAATTTTCTATTTTGTTTCGTATAAACTTTATATGGATTATCACAAAAACAAACCGAACCAAATCGATCCATTTATTAATAAAAGGTAGGTACGCCTACTAACTAACAGGATATCTAAATATATTTAAATAGATAATTAAAATCATCATAATTATATTAGATGGATAATATCTATACTTCCGCCAAATTAGATAACAAAATATGGGTAAGCAAATCGTTGCTTGGCAACTGTTTACTACTAAATAGTAGATGTTAACTTTTTTAGTCATAATTATTTTGTTATATTATGACTAAAAAAGTTTGTTTATCACTAATGTACATATGTATGTATGTTTAAATATTGAATACCTTAGTCATAGAAAACAAATTTTATTGCAATTCGTACTCTTTTTAAAGTTTTTGTAACACGATTAAGTATTCGTAGGTAACTTAAAATGTTGATGTAGATGCTTAAGTTGATAACGATAAATTTAAGTAATTTAGAATTATTAGTATAGTTAGATTTTGTCTTTTTATATTAAAAGGATGGTGGTGTTGGCGATGGAATAGTTCTTTAGAATTCAGAAAACATACATGCAAATAGAGACTTCAGTAAAGTTAGCGTAGTTTGTGATGAAACCTACTTTATTCGTATATTGAACTAAGTTGGAATTAAAAATACTTACGGTTTCGAACTCTCCAGTTGCAGTTACGAAGTCAATACTGTTATCCACAGTTGTGCCGGCAGCGTCATAATTAAATTGTGAATTTTGGAATATATAATCTAACAGCTGTTTGTCAACTTCTCCATTACTTGGCAACTCGCTTGTATTTTCATGAACCTCATTACTTTTTTCTGGTACTGTTTTTGTAGTGGGTTTTTGTTTTTTGTCCGGTACTGTTTTCTTAATAACTTCATTTTTGTTGTCCTGAGGCCAATCATATCTATTTTGGTAATTGTTTTGTGCCATTTGGTTTGGTATGCCGTTCCTGCTTGGGAAGTTACCTTGGGCATTCCTCACATTGCCATAAGGGTAATTGACCTCTATGGGTTCTTGATAATTATTATAGTGTTGTTGATGATGTTGGTTCCCGTGATTACCGGAAAAAATGTTCCCAACAGCGTTAAAAGATTCTTGGGCTGCTGAAATTGGATTTAATCCAAATAGAGAAAAACCGTTAGCTGGTGATCGTTTCTTTCTTGTACTGTTATCTTCATTAGCCGTCCCTTTCAACGCCGTACTTGTGGCTAACACAATATTTTCGCAGATTATCCAAAGGATGAAAAACTGAAAGCAGGGGAAAATAATAAAATTAGTGCTGTCTACCGTTTTCAGAGGACTACATTGTCAATTACAAAGTGGTCTAAATATATTGATAGATAGTTTATGGAATATCAGTAGAGAAACGCGGTTTTTAAAAGGTAGGTACTATTATGTTGGTTTGTGTACGAAACATTTAAATTGTTGTTTGAGAATCAACACCAAACTTTTCCTTAGATATCTTTATTTTTTTAAATGAGAAGTAATAATATCGAGTTTGAAAAATACACAACTTCAAATGCTTAACTCAGATCTCGGGGGATAGACTGAAATCACACCAAATTAAGTTTAATCAATCGTTACATTGAGTTCTAAACCGAGGTCTGATAGGGGCTATTTCATCCGTAGTTATGTCAACCAATAGTTAAAAATAATTGTTTCATTACGCATTCAAATAATATAATTACAACGTTAACTACAGATTAAAAAACTCAGCCAAAGATACTCACCTTATTTTTTTTTTCATAACTATGACTATTTATAATCATTATGTTGTCACAAGAATTTGTAAAATGTACCGGTTTACAGATAATTGCTTCCTACTCCCTTCATATATACATAGATCGTGTTTCTTACCTTTACTAATGCAGTATCCATAATAATATTATTTCAATTCAATTACTCAATATTCCAATAGCATGTAAAATGTAAGATGAGTTAAATGTGTTCCACGCAATACACTAACACAGTCGTCCACACAACTATTCGGTGGCCCTTTTGCGTATCCAAAAGTTGAAAACCTTCTAGAAATAATATTTATACGATTGTATGTTTACGCTTCAACACTACGCCTGATCCACGAATGAATTGGATTCGCTTGTTTCCTGTTAGCTTAATGTTCTGAGAATCGTAAGGCGCGTCGCTCACTGGTAAGACGAAGTTCCACCGTCCACGAATGTGTATGTGCGTCCATATACGTTATTATACGCTTGTTGTAAGAAGCGGCACGACGGCACGACGTTGCCACTTCGGCAACACTTTTTTTTATATATACCATAAACTAGTGCTTGACTGCAATCCCATTTGATGGTAAGCAGTGATGCAATCGTACTAATCGTAATACAAGTTATTAATTTTCTCATTTAATTTTTTCATTAAGTAATTAAAATCGTCACGCATATTTTAAGCGTAAACATATCTTCGTTTGAAACCGAATGATAAAATGGCGGTGGAGCTGCGACGCCCCACTGCGTCCCCATCAAGTCAATCCTGGGCCAATTTTCCCTAGCCCATGCCACGTCCCTTGTCAATTAGCACCGTCATTTATTCTCAAAGACAATGTACGTGACGTATCGCTTGTAGCGCTGCGACTGTCTGCGCTTTGACACCGTTTAGTCTCAAAACGTTCAAGTTGCAAAATAACATACGGTTGCAAAAAGTTCAAATCTCATAAGACCCAAGTCTCGAAACATCCAAGTTGCAAAATAGTCAAGTCTCGAAACATCCATGTCTCATAAAATACATTTTTTATTTAAGTGGATTTGTAAGGGGTGTTTTTTAAAATCTACAAGTCCGTGATAAGACCTGTCATACAATATGGATCAGAATGTCGGGCCGTGAAAAAGATGGATGAAAACTTCCTCTAATATACTCATTTCTAACTTTATCCATTCTCGTCACACCACACATCCATCTCAACATTCTCATCTCCGCTACATGCAATCTTTTTTCATCCATCTTTTTCACAGCCCGACATTCTGATCCATACAGTATGACAGGTCTTATCACGGACTTGTAGATTTTACCCTTCAACTTGAGTCGATGTCAAAAATATAAAAAACACCCCTTACAAATCCACTTAAATAAAAAATGTATTTTATGAGACATGGATGTTTCGAGACTTGACTATTTTGCAACTTGGATGTTTCGAGACTTGGGTCTTATGAGATTTGAACTTTTTGCAACCGTATGTTATTTTGCAACTTGTACGTTTTGAGACTAAACCGCGTGGTTTGACACCACGCCGCGCGCCGCACCGTTTCAACGAAAGTTCTTGTGAGCGATGCCCCTGAGATGGACTCTGTGTTTTTGTTCTCATATAATTACTTCAGATGCCTAAGCAAATCAACATTATAACATAAATAATACAACGAATTGAAAACTAAATAAAACGCGGCACAGGCACGTGCTTACCTATGTATGTACATATTGTACATATGTTTAGTTTGTCGTAATGTTTTGTGGTTTTCTTTTTTGGGCAATGAATGCAATTAAAATATCAGAATAGCATTAATTAGTTGTGATGGGTATATACAAAAAGAAAACCGACAAGTGTGTGTCGAGCCACGTGCAATTAGTTTAGGTTATAACTTGTAACACGCGGGCTTACTTAGAAGTATTATATTAATTAGTATAAAAATAGATATTAATTAAGTTAACAGTTTAACGGCCAACAACGTTTAAGAGGATGGCAAATGTTGAAGGACTTATAAAATCCGACAAAACACATATCGATATGCCTGGCTTGATTATGATTGGGGTTTTAACCACCACGTTTAGGATAAAGGCCATGATGTTATTGAATGTCGATTTTACGATTTTATATTCTTCAATTGTTTTTCTTATATACATTGATTAAATATACCATCATCATGATTTTAATCAGATTTCTCGAACCAACACTTTGACTTGGAGGATGAGGCATAGACAGATATATCGAAACTGTAAGATTCTTGTTAGGACTACGGAATCCTAAAATTAATGAACATATCCATGATGATGATTATGCATTTTTTTGTTTCTAGTGGAAAATATTTGTTTCTTTTACATGCTACAGCGTAATTGGCTGGAGACTAGACTCTATACACTTCTTACTTTATGAACCTACCTTTGTACAGCCACAGAATATTTGGAATAGATTAGCTTTTGCCAACATCTTCACCCGCGTGAAGGTAGGTTACTCCATACAAACTTTGGATCCCCGTTTTTCTTCTTAGGGAAACTAAAAAAAAATCTGTACAAAACAGGCTCCTATGCTCTATATTTTTAACTGTTCGTTAATATGTCAGTCAATCAATTTCACCTTTTGTAAATAGATAACTATGTTCTATTTACTTAGGTGCAGTTAAAAAAAAGATTGGCAAGACCAAGAAGTCACATAGATCTTTACGATAACTGTATTCATAGAACAGTTAACATTATCGAGCTGGAGGTCACCCAAGCTACCTCAGCACCGTTTGAACTTAAGGCATAAAACTTCGTGATTGAACTGCAAAATAGCCAACCCATTTTAGGGTAAATGCATGTAAATCTTTATTTTATACAGTTTGTATTTGAAGTAGTAAACCCAATCTTGGAAATGGAAATTCTTAATACCGTTGCTTGACATATTCAACAATTTTGCTTTGTTTTAGTACGAGTAGGTACAATGATGATAAATATTATTCAATGAACTAGCACTTTTTGCGGAAATGGGCTTTAAACACACATAAAAGAGACACTCATATAAAACTTACTAGTATAAAAAATGTGTTGTTAGATTTTGATAAGAGGTTATGTCAAGAGGAAAGTAAATAAATTAACTTAAGAATTTCCTAGTACACTTTTGAAAAAAAAACTACTTAGTTTTAACTGGTTTTGCATTGACGTAAACTATGTACTTACTTTACGAGTACTTTACCTCAAACCTTTGTATAATGTACAGAAAATTATTCATCAGTTGTAATACCGATAAACAGAATTTATTATGTTGATTCTATTGTTCTTGATTGCATTGCCAAGTAATTATTACAAAAGCAGATAATATTTAATCGACATGAATTCTTGATAAGGATGGAGAGGAATTGCAACGCAAATGAGGTTTAATTACTAAATAGAATTATCGTAAAAAAGAAAAAAAACTTCATTCTTTCAAGGACGAAAGCTACTACGAATATAAAGAATAAACCTTATAATCATAATACCATATAAATATCGTCATCTTCCTGATATTGTCTCAGGTCACATGGGGTCGGCGTAATATATCTTTGAGCCATCACGCTATCACTGACTCGCTTCTGTTTCATATTATTCCTCACACAATCCATCTATCTTTTCTTTGACCTTCCTGTGTCTCTCCATCCATTCATACAAGGGATAGAATAATATAAACTTTATTGTACACCAAAATAGTAAGAAAACTTTTATACAGCTATACAGGTACCTACATAATTATACATATCTTGTGTTGAACTAATCGTGAACTTGAGTGGGTCACGTAATTTAGGTTCAAAAGGAATTAAGGTAATAAAGTTCTTATCAAGCAAGAGGTACTAATTTATTTCATCACGGATAGCGCTCTTGCAGTTTTGTTATATAGTTTTTTCGTAAATATACAAAATTTATCGTAGGTTTCATTTTCGTCGTCTTTCCATATTTTAGGTAAACATTTTTGGTAGTTTCCGACATTGACAGAATTTAAAATAAATGACACGACGATATATGATAAAACCTACTAACTAATATCATAAACGCAAAATTTTACACGCAAAAACTAATAAATGGATTTCGATGAAACTTGTATACCTACAGATAGACCATGCCTGTAATAACATAATACTTTTTATCTTGGGAGCATGTTTGTGATAATTTTATATTATCGCGCGGGCGAAGCCGCTGGCAGAAGCTAGTTTACTTACAAATAACTGTTCATGAGTCATGTTTCTAAGATTTGCTGGGAAACTTATGAGTAGGTCCACAAATAAGGAAAATGCATATGGTTTCAATTAACTCATGATTAGGCAGATACTACTCGTAATCAAGGATTTTGCGGTTACTAATTGCTGCGGTTTTTTAAAGGTTTCGAACCTCAGTCAGTAAAAACGGAATGCTTATAGAATCACCTTATTATCCGTCTGTTTAGACCATATTTCTCTGAAACTGAAATAAATGTCAAATGCTCAAGACTGTCACCTCTTGGAGAGTGAAAAAATCAAACTTTTTTATCAACGAAATCAATGAAAGGTGCTTTTGGCTAAAGGCCGAACCCAATCCAAACCTATCTGTCTCCAGTTTTAGCATAATGGAGATAATAAAACAAATGATACAATACAAAATTATACAGGTTTTCCGTTGTTTTATTTGTTTCAAATCTTCAAGTTTGAGCAACAATTTCCAAGTAGTAGGTTCGTGGATGGGTGTCCAAGTTTTTACTTGGGAAATTATAAAAATAGCTTAGGTATAAATAGGAGTTAGAGATAATGTCAGACTTTTACAAACGAAAACCCACAGTGTTCCTTGATTTGCTTTTTGTGAGAGCCGCGGTAACTCTTCCAAAATATTCCTCAGTCCTGGCAGGCAAGGCCATTAAGGCCGATGGATACCTTGATTAGTCCCTAACTTGACACTTTCGTGTTAAGACTCTTTTACTGAAATAATTAAGATAGGTATGAAACTAGTAATGATGTGTGGCAGTTTGATGGTAGCTGACTCGGATGGGGATTATAACTGCTGATGAGAAGAAGAAGAAGAAGAAGAAACATATATATGATGATGATGAGATGTACCAATAGGATAAATTGAAGCAGGTAGGTATCTAGGCAAATTAGAGTACGATGTAAAAGCTTTAAGTAATTAGAATATGTCTAGTATTGTCTAGGTTTAATTAAATTTAGATTTCACGTGGTGATCTGGGCTGCGGGAATGTTTGAAAGAGTTACGAATACAGTGTCCTTGGCACGCAAGGAGCAACAAAAGAAACATAAGTAGGTTTTAGCCAGAAAAAAAGAGAGGAAAAAAGGACTGTAATAAAAAATATATAAAACGTGTGCCTACTTTTAAAACTAAACTATTTTATGTTTTGTACACTGTAGGGTTAAATTGCTATTTACTCTTTTGCGGCGCTCACTAAATCTATTTTGTTTTTATAGTGAAGGAACGTCAACTGGGCAAAAGTTAAAAAATAAATGCAATTTTGATTCTTATCACCCAGGAGCTATGTAGCTATCATATTTAAATGAAAAATGTGGATGAATGCAAACTACAGAACAGCGCCTGTAAACTTTTCTATCTTAAAACTTAAACCTATGCATTACTATAATTTATCTATGAGGCGTCACGCAATTATGAAGTACACACATCAAAAGTGTCTAGGGATCAACATATATTTTTGCAATAACTTTTCTCCTGATTTATATTAATTAAAATTTTCTTTAAGCATTCATCAAATAAAGTGTTTTCGTTTGTCACAGTAACGATAAACCAAGTCACCTTTGCATTAATAAAGAAATTTGCCATTTTCCTAATAAAGGGATTTTTGACATTTGAACCACTAACATTAAAGTTCGAAAAAAAGACTGAAATAACAGTTTTCTTTAAAATTTTATTGGGTAACTTAAACAATTAATAATCCGTGTTTCTACCGCGAACACTAACAACACAAGAACATCGGTTTGGCATACTCAAAATGAGTTCATCCAAATCACGCTGTGGAATGGCCGCCCATGTTCGTTGCAACAACAAAAAAAGGTCTTCTTGCGACTGGATACCCTCCATATTCGGCAGAGCTCTTCTCTGTAGCATATCCCATGCATGCTCAATCGGGTTCAAGTCTGGCGACTGAGCAGGCCAGGGCAGGACATTGATGTTAGCTGCGGCGAGAGTCTGTCTTACAACTCTTGCGGTGTGCGGTCGTGCATTATCATGCATTAACTGAAATAAGGGACCGATTTGCACTTGTAGAGGAACGATGACGTCTGATACAATCGTCTCAGCATAAATTTGAGCGTTGAGGTTGCCTCTGATCCAAATCAACTCAGTTCTTCCGCCGATCCAAATACCCGCCCATACCATGATGGTTCCACCACTATAAGGATGGACTTCCTGGCAGGATTTTAATCGCTGTTGGCGTCCAGGGGTTCTCCAGTGTCGTATACGTCTTGTATCCGGTCTCATACCAAAACGAGACTCATCAGAAAAGCACACGAAACGCCATTGTTCTTCTGCCCAATTTCTGTGTTCAAGAGCCCATTGATATCGAATCCTACGATTGTGCATTGCTATAGGTGGTACCCGTAGCGGTCTTCGGGAATGAAGGTTCACTTCATGCAAGCGGTTTCTGACTGTTTGGTCGCTAATTAAGTTCCCTGAAGAGTGATGAAGCCTCACGGCTAACATCATGGCGGTTATTGTTGGAGCTCTTCGAGTTAAGATTTGAATGTATCGGTCTTGTCTCCGTGTGGTGCAGCGATACCGTCCTCCATGGCGCTCAGCCACGGTACCAGTGCTTCGGTAACGTGTCCAAAGTCGACTGATAACACTCTGACTTGTATTCAGAGCTAAAGCCACAGTACGTTGCCGGGAACCAGCTTCTATCATTCCCACGGCTCTGAGCATTTCTTCCCTGCTTAAATGACGTCGCCGCTCCATAATAACGTTGGTTTTAATCAGTAGTAGGGAAACAGTACGGTAGCACTAATAATGTCTTCAATGTGTTGTATGTTTTTATAGGGAAAATATTGACAGCTGATTTTCATCTTTTACTCGAATTTGATTCACAGTTCCTGATTCAAATTATGAAATGCACCAAAAAGGATCCATATAAATTTATAAAATCATAAATTTATTACAAAGCCACATCTCAATCTCAAGAAATCCGCATAAAAATGCTTGATCCCTAGACACTTTTGATGTGTGTTTGTGATATTTCTTTTTCTTTAGTGGGATATTATCAAATAAATTCTTCCACTGTTGGGCAGGACGAGAGGGCGTGTTATACTTTTACTGACTAAAATCCACTTGTGTCTTTCAGTTGCTCTTTGCTAGGGTCATGGTAGGCTCTATCGAACATGTCCGTAATCCAAACAATTACTATGCCTTTTTATATAATATATCATCGGTGGCCATATTATTAGGGACAGTACCTAGATTTCTTATATTACTAAGCTTCGGCAAATATTTTTTATTTAAAGACTTCATTGATTAAGATAATAAAACATCAAATTTGAAGTTAAAATTATTTATATATTTTTGAAAAAAGAAGATACGTAATAAGATCGATGAATATTGCTAGTATTTTGTGACAACATCCATTTATCGTGGTATGCTCTCTATGCAAGTTCTGGCTTTCTGTAGCAGGTTTATGGTATAATGGCCACTCTTTAATGAGGGCTACAATCAGCTGGTTTTATTTTTTTCACCGGCAAAAGATTCCAAATATTCACCAAATGTTGAAAAAAGTCAACAAAGGTATAAATCCCACTTTCAAAAAAAAATGGCGCGATATCACAGTGCTTGCTTTATATAAAAAATAATAATACTGATGCCAGTAATAATACCAAATAAAAAATCTTATATAAATCCGTTGGTTAGCTTAAAAGTGAGATTTATAACTTTGTTGACTTTTTTCGAAATCGTCGTATTCCGTATCTTTATTTTTCAAAAATAAATGAATTTGATTTCAAATTTTATGTTTTTATTAACTCAATCAATAAAATCTTTAAATAAAAAATATTAGCCGGACCTACAACCAACCATTTGCCTGCAAAATGCAATCAAAATTGATAATAATATAAAAAATCTAGGTACTGTCCCTAATAATTTGGCCACCCACTGTAGTCCACATCAGTGTATGGGATAAGAGTAGGAAGAAGAAGAAGAAGTCAATATCGTGGGATTGCCTAAGTGAGTGCCTATACTTTTCGACATTATGGATTCTACGAGTAGGTATTGACTGCTGTTATTTTCCATTCGTGGGAAATCATAGCACAGCACTATTGAAGCTGTCAGACCTCGATGGCGACCAGGACGCAACTAGTTAGATTTTTTCTATCATTCATAAAATATTATTTATTTTTATTAATTACGTCAATTTAGTATTAAAAATGTTATAATAAAACATCGATTTTGTTTTAGTATTTTACTGTGCATTTAGAACTAAACAGACACTGACTTTGCTAAGCATTAAAATCTTGCACGAAGTCTAAAGTTTTCGAGTCTGGAACTTGGGGAGGGCGTGCGGCTGCGCACACGCAGGACTCGCTGCAGCCTGCGCTGGCGTTGTTGGCGCAGGGTCACTGACCTGGCTAGGCGAGACATCTCGTTGAGTCTGTAGCGGCCCTGCTCGAGTTGCAGCAACCCTAGTCGCACACCACGCTTTAATGCCCTGTAGTCGAATTAAAATAATTAATTATACATGATACGTTTAGAATGATTTTACTGTTAGAGCTCAGGCCTCTTTTTTGTTAAACAAAACAGGTCATAATCCTACTGTGAGGACCGGTGGGGTATTAAATTCTTAGGTTTCACTGCTGTAATTTCGCTTAGTAACGCATCACACATTATTATTATTGTTATTTCACCACACCTCCCTTGGCTGGATAGAGGGGTCTGCCAGACTATTGCTGATTAACGCCCGTTTTCAATAACCTACCACAGTTCATAGATAGATAGCTATCCCTGATAAACAATAAGATTCTATCTATCAATCCACAACTTTTGGAGGAAATGCTATCCGTCGGTAGGTTATAGGAAAGCAAGTTAGGGCAAAAGGATAGATTTGTTTATCTTTAGTAGCTGTAACTTTAGATAGATAGCTTATTGAAAACGGGCGTAAATCCATACTATGTTATGTGGCTATCTATGGCTAGGGCGCTTGTGTGCTTGCGGATTACGTTATGCTCCCTTTACTAGGTATTGCCCCACATGACATCATGTAGACCTCTTCAGCCTCTGCGGCCGCATAAGAGGGAAACCGAAAGAAGGGACTTGCCGACTCAGGTTTTTACCTGCTTGGGTAATGGATTCCCTAAGGCCACTACTGTTGGCCATCAAGAGGCTTCGCAAACTAAAACCTAAAGCAGCTATTTTACTACCAAAATGAAACTGCTAAAGGTATAGAGCTATATTGGGTGCATATTTCCATCCCTCTTTCTTACTCGTATGAATGACATTTTACCATGTCTGTTTAGGTTCCTGGTACCTAAATATACATTACAATGGACACCTTGTACCTAAAATATTACTTACCAAAAATATAAAAATTATAATTTTATAGCAGTATTCTGAAACTGTTTCCCATATTTGAAGCTTCATTTAAACCAATTTCTCAAGTCTAATCTATTTTATTAAATTCAATTAACCGATTGTTTTTAATTACATCGTAAATATCTCGTTCATCACATAAGATGTAACTAAATCGTAATAAAAAAATGGAATAAAAAAGGCGAAGAAGCGTGAGAGGTTTTAAATAACAAGGTCGTTGTAGAGTGTTGAAGATGATCACACATACTTTATATGGACCGTCACATGGATGTGGTATTTATAACTGTAATCGCGGTTAACCTTTCTTTATTAACTCTCGTTATGTAAGAGGTTTTTAGGGTTGCGTAGTTCGTACCGTCTCTGTTTGTATGTTTATTGAAAACGGAACTGATTTTCTTAAACCTTAAAAACTTAAAAATCTAGCAGTTAGTTATCGACCAAAATGTACAGTGGGACATAATAAAAAAATATAGAAAACTCTATTAATGGCTGTAGAAAGTAGTTTTCTCCATACAAACGCCTATATGTAACTCAGTGAAGATGTAGCTTTAAAGACTATTGTTTTAATTCGGTCAAGTAGTTTTTGAGTTAAATAGCAACATACACGCAATAAAAGCTCTTATTTTATTTTTTTTCTGTACGGAACCCTGTAGTCTCCAGTAATTATTGTTTTATTGGATTGTTTCAATCAGAGATTAGCGTCTATAGAGAAGGGATCCTATTATCGAAACTGTGTAATCGGTAGCTTCTTCATCATCCTAGAAGGGCACGCATTTGGTATGCGTTAGCTATTAGTAGGTATTACACAAATAACTGAGAGGTCACTAAAGGTGAAGGTGACCGATTATTTTACTTATTAAAGTCGTAATTTGGGCTTAAGTGGCTTCGTTTTGATATTGCAATGGTATGCGGAATCTTTGTACAATTAACTAAATGCTTTTTTCCGCAATATAAGGATGAAGAGATTCGAATGAGAACCAAGGTTGCTGACATATCTCGATGATTTCTAAGATATAATTAACAGCGGGAATTACTTCCAGAATGCATCCGCCATTGTCAAGAGCCAATTGGTTCAGAAGTGGCTGCCATGTACTGGAAGGCTCAGCGTTGGTAGGTGGATAGATGATCTGATGAAGGTCGCAGAAATCGGTAGGATATGAGATGCGTAAGATCAGTCGATGTGGTTACGCTTGGGGTAGACCTATGTCTATCAAGTTGACGTCTCTCGGCTGAAATGTGATAATGGCAAGAATACCGTACTTCGCGTGTGACGATATAGATAGGTTCTTCAAGAATTAACAAAAATGTTATGTGAGAAAAAAGAAAAATAATTAATTGGCGACAGTCACCAGGATCTACTAACAAAGTACTCAGTCAAAATTTATTATTATTCAAAGGGAATGCGGTTACCTGGAAACTTTTCGGCTTATTTTGGGGTCAGAAACTTGGAACTCCATCCTAATAAACTTGATAATAGTGCGCGCGGTCCAACCTGTGTTTTTCATCAATTTTTTTATTGCTGTTAACACCATCTCCCCCGTGTTTACATTTGGATTAGGAGTTCCCTTAGCCATTTTTACTGCAACAATATTGAATACAATACATAACGAATTACACAAATCAGAGCGTCAGTTGATTAAATTCTCTGAGAAAATTAAAAAAGAACAAGAAGTTTTAGAGTTTTTTGAAATCTTTCACATACCAAGCAGACAGGGTCGTCTTTTCAGTGATTTGAAAAAAAAAGACACCCTTAAACTCGTTCAAAGAATGTTACATTTACGCAATATTTTCAGCTGTATACTTTCTCGTTGCTTTTAACTCGAATTTATAAAATAACGATGAAAAAAATGATTCCAGACATTACACAAAATTTCTGACAGAAGGTGATGTTTGTTGTTTTGAGTTGTCACTGTATCGTGGGTATAGTTTATTTGGTAAAGCTTATTTACTCTTTGGACAGAATGTTTCAAAAAGTATACATACATTTCAATGCCCAGCCGAAAATTCTGGAGCTAGAAGCGTGAAATTTTACACAAAGTTTGCTATTATGACGCAGGCGAGCGAATTTTTCGAGATTTTCCGAAACTAGCACCCTAAAAGGGACAAATGGGGGCCAATGTTTGTATAGAAAAACCTACTTTCACGCCGACGAAGCCACTGGGAGAAGCTAGTCCATTGATAAAGTACCTTATTTCAAGTATTTCAGTCAGATTTTATTTTGTGTTCTCAGTGCTAGCAATTCACCCCAAATAATTTGGGATAAGGGCAGGAAGAAGAAGAAGTGCTAGCAACTCACGCCAAACTCTTTATCACAGAAATAATAAGCTCATTGCTGCATCTCTACATCGCGTCGAAGACGTTGAAATGCTTCCCACAAGGTGGACTGATGACTTGGTAAGAGTCGTGGGAATCCGACGGATGTGAGACACACAGGACCAGTCATAGTAACGACGCTTGTGGGAGGCCTGCATCCAGAGGAGGATGTCTTTTGGGTGAAAGGATGTTGTATCTCTTCGTTGATGTCGTAGTGAGCTTTACGCGCACCATCATCATCATCATCTGCCTAGCCTTTTCCCAACTATATTGGGGTCGGCTTCCAGTCAAGCCGGATTTAGCTGAATACCAGTATTTTACCAGGAGCGGCTGCCTACCAGACCTCCACAACCTACTTACTTAGTACTTCATGGCAAGACTGGAGTCAGATTTACTGGCTTCTGACTATCCGTAACGACTGCCAAAGATCTCCAAATGACAGCCGGGACCAACGGCTTAACGTGCTTTCCGAGGCACGGAGGAAACTCGTTATGTTAAGATGGTCACCCATCCACAGCTTTACGCGCACCAATAGAATCTAAGTCTATGCCAATAGAGTTTACTTTGTAAGAGATCCTAGTCTACAGAGTATTTTGTGGCAAACTATTGGTCTGTGGCGATTTTGGGAGCACTGTTGTTCCTCGTCTGCGGCTTATCTTTATAGACTGGCTGCTCTCTCCTATTTCTCTCTTGCCTTTTCTAAATAGTCTTGATAGCCATGGGTATACCATGGCTCTTTACCAGGAGTGAACGCTCCGTGCTGACGACTGTTTTTGGGGGCCATTTTATCGAGTTTGCAAGTCACTATCTGCCGTTTTTATCGATGTTGGTATCAACATTGTTCAGATTGTATAGATAGAGGCACTATAGTCTTTACGTAGTTCTTAGTAATCAGTCCACTTAAATCTCTTAAAACTAAAGGCTGTATGCGAAGTCATAACTTTGATGAGCTTGATCATACCAACATTGGCCCAACTCAGTAGTTTCAGTCTATACCGTATGTAGGTAGGTAATCAGCTCGCATCCTACATTCATAGTTATTGCTGACAACAAAAACCTTCCACTGATCTTAAATTGAATAGTGAGAAGTGCTGGGCTGTATAAGAATTTTTCTTTACGTCTTATTCGTAGACCATTGCTGTTTTCAGGAAACTCGTTAGAAATAAAACTGAATATAGGCCTTATAATAACTTTATTGTAACAAATTAGACTATTATCTCTACAACACATTAACCGAGGAGTGAAGCGACTACCGCTGAAGGCACAGCTCCACCTGGGCCCTGTTCGATCGTGGGCTGGTAGCCGTTCTCATCAGCAACGTAGTTCACGGTGTAGTTGACGCCATCGGGGCCGATCCACGTGTAGGAACCCCTGACTGCGACGAAGGCATCTTCAGCTCCCGCGTTTCTCAGTTCTCCATTAGCATTATGTCTTTGGCCGTCGCTCTGTTCGAAGCTGCGAATAAAGAAGAACATTTTCATTTTGAATTTCTAACTCTCCCAGTCTTTTCTCTTCCTAAATAAGTAATCTGTTACCTCCATTCGTACCACCGTCCTTTAAAAATGAGAACAATGTGCTGTAAATGTGTGCAATGTGAGGATATATCAGTAAAAAACTTATGAAACATCCTGAAAATCCTGACACAAATAGTAACTATGTTGTGTTGTATATTCTATCTTTTTGTGACGGTTAGCATTAGCATGTTCCCACTGCTGGGACTCAGGTGAGACGGTTACTTACAGGAAATTGAAGTTGCCAAGCCCATCGTTGTCCGAGTCTGATCTCAACAGCTGAACATCTTCAGCATTCTGAGGGGCGGCCAGCACCACGCCTACCACTGCTACTAACGCACAAAGCACCAACTGAAACCGAAACCGCACAATTAACAACACTTCACAATAACACTTATAATCACTCTAGCCATTCACCATAGGATTACATAGATTTGCATCTATAGAACACAAATTTCGCCATGTTTTCACCATAACACCACAAATTAAAAAAAATATATTTTAAAAAATCCCAACAAAATATACTGACCAATTTCATGATCACTATTAAACGGTTTACCGTATCGTGTTTACTTGAACTATGTGCTCATGAATTATCGTAACTCATGTTTTATACTATTCCGAATATTGCATTACAACATAGTGTTATTAGTTGACGCACATCTCGTTACAATGTTTTGTGTATTTGACCACTCCTACGACATGGCGAAGGTAAGACGCGAACGTTTGAGGACGTTTTTGATGGGAACCTTTCGAAACTGTAATTTTAATTATATGTATAGGTACCAGATGTTACCTTTAGTAATGTTTGATTGACAGCTAGTAGGAAATTTTTATTGATGTCACTGGGGAATTATTGAATTGGGAAAGTGTTTCATCTGATGTTGTATGAATATAAGGTTCACCTGTTTGTTTTGAAACTATCTGAATGATTTCTTATATTCTTACTTTTTAGGACACTCTTTTTAAGACATTTGCTATACATTTTTCATTCCATAATTATTTATTGTACACAAAAACATAATATAGAACACTGTACACCTTTGATTTGACAGTTCATGTACAAAGGCGAGCTTAATTAATAATGAGTTTTCTCAAAGCAAATATTCTAGGGTATCCAGGATTAGGTAGCACAATATAAAATCTAATAAGACATCGACACAAAATGAGTACCATGGATACTGGATACTTAAGTGATTCTGGACCCCCAGTGGTGGAATCAGTGTAAATAAATCAGTACTTTTTTCATTTTAACTGTTTAAAAAATAAAACAAATAACTATTATTTCAATTCCAATGACATTAAAAAATATTTTTTTTATCATTTTTTTCACTAATGTTCATGTTAGAATAACAAACCAAACTAAAATTAGGAATTAGAAGGTTTGAATTGTATCTTTCTCTTTGAAAAGTACCAACCTATTAGCATTATCGGCCTTGTAAATTTCCCTCTATTGGAACTCAGGCCTCCTCTCTAGGAGAGGGTACATCTATAGTAACTATACCGTTAAGTATATACTTGTCGTTTATAATGTCATTATTACTAATCGTTGAAACCTCTCAAACTTTAAAGATAATCAGCTCATCAATAATAATGCAAGATGACATTTACCTTCGACCTCTACGTGATGGTACCTCAACGTGGTTGGCCAATGTTAAGGAGATAATGAATTTTAGCAACTCAACACGCATTAGATATGGACAAAACGTTTGTAAATTACTAGATGATTACATTAATTTTTCTGTAATTAGAGTAGGTTCTTTGCTAATGTTTCATTTTTCTTTCGAGATATTTCCAACTATGGCTTTTGGCCTGACCACGGGTGTTAAAAGTGGTGGTTTTATGTACAAATAAAATGTATAGAAATAATAAGGGATTGTTATTTCATAATATTTTACAACTAAACAGGTGTTATGAAAATTGTAAAACATTCAGTGGTTGGTAAAGTAGGTCCTTTACCAGCCAATGACGAAAAGAAGGTTAAGTAGGTATTTATTATTTGTATTTATTGAGAAAATGGAAAAGATCGCCTTAAGTTTACTCAGAATTGGATCAACGGCGAATTCAAATAAGTTCATGGCATAAGTAAAGGCGTTATAACTGCTCACGACTCACGGACGATCGTTTTTAGGGTTCCGTAGCTAAATGGCAGAAAAGAAACCCTTATAGTTTCGCCATGTCTGTCCGTCCGTCCTCGCTTAATCTCTGTGACCGTTAGCACTACAAAGCTGAAATTTGGTACCAATATGTATATCAATCACGCCGACAAAGTGGTAAAATAAAAATAGGAAAAAATGATTTATTAGGGTAGCCCCTACATGTAAAGTGGAAAGTGTTTTTTTTTTTAATTTCAACCCTAACGAGTGATATATTGTTGGGTAGGTATTCAAAAATGAATAGGGGTTTACTAAAATCATTTTTTGATAATATCAATAATTCCGGAAATAATCGCTCCAAAAATAAAAAACAATGTGTAACTTTTGAACCATAAGTTTAGAAAATATGAAAAACATTCTGGAAAGTAGAGCTTTATAAAAAAATTCTAGGAAAATTATTTTGAACTTGATAGGACAAACAGTTTTTGAAAAATTGGGGACACTTTTAGTGACGGACGGGAAATTACGGAACCCTACACTGAACGTGCCCCGACATGCTCTTGGCCGGTTTTTTCATACAAAGTGCACTGTGCGGTAACAGTGTGGCGCCAGTACTGCACAGGATGACCATGCAAGCACCACGTATTCATTTTGGTGTTGAATGGTGTGGCTTGACTGATAACGGGATACAAACGCACGACAGTCAGATACGCTTTCAATTTGTGCGCTCTGTGTCGGACCACTAATACACTGCAGTGGGATGGCTGCGGGATACAATCAACGGCACGTTAAACATCTGGAAGCGTTCTGATCTGAAACGTCTAAATTGAAAGTGCCTTAGGCCGGGTAGGGTGGTGTAAGATTGCGGGGGCGAGATGATTACGATAACGTCATTACTTTACACCGATATGACCCCACGGTGTTCAAGCGTGTTGTATTTACTTTGCAAGGTAGTATGTTGATAACTAAAATTTTTACTTTAAGGAAACATGAAAGTTTTTTTACTCGTTGAAGAGGGTCCTTTTTAGGAGCTTTTATTCCTAAACCAACCCACATTATCTTGAATATATCTACAAGATCTAATATATTCACGGTCAAATCAAATTCATGGTACTAAAAATAATATTGATATTTAACCAAATATAAATAATAATTATAGAAATCTACATACAAAATTGAATTTCTGATTCAAGCTCCGGAAATACAGACCATATTCTTCCGTCGAAGCTGCCTTGCCTTGACCTAGAGTATCAAAGTTAAGAGGTACTCATAATTTATTGGTGACTTATAGTATCATCTTTTAGCCCGCGGCGTTGCCCTTGTAATGTTTAAGATCTCCTTATATGTCATACATGAAGAGGGACTTGTTGTTATATAAACATTTGCAGGTTATAAATATGTAAACCGCAGTTAATATCTATTAATAACATTCATATTACTCTTGGCGGTGCCATTGGGTTGCAAAAGGTTTTTAAAACGTGCTCACACGTATTTTTTTGTGTTTCTCTGCCGGTCGCCTATTCATCTACCTAGCCTTTTTCCAACTATATTGGGGTCGGCTTCCAGTCAAGCCGGATTTAGCTGAATACCAGTATTTTACGAGGAGCGGCTGCCTACCAGACCTCCACAACCCATTAACTGAGGTAACACGGTACTTCATGGCAAGACTGGAGTCCATGAAGACGACTATCAAAGATCCACAAATGACAGCCGGGACCTACGGGTTATCTTTGTCGTGTCGGTCGCCTATTGCGAAGCAGTAATACTAGCGAAGGAAGCGATCGCACGCGTGTGGAAACCTAGCCCATCCCAGAACCCCGGTCCCGATTTTCAGCTTCAGAAGGCGTGAACGATGAGCAATGCGTAGCTTGCTGACTGGCCGTTCGGTATCAGTCCAGATCAAGCCCGTGCTGACGATGGCCTCTAGGAGATGTGTGATGTGCAAGAGGTGGTGTGTGTGTGATGTGTGTGTAGATAGAGCCGAAGTAAAAACACAGTATGACTAATGCACTTTATTGCCAAATTGAATGTCAGGTCAAATGTTACGAGAATATTGAAGTGTTTTCATCTTGCATCTTGAGCAGGTTCCACTCTCAGAAAAAAGACAAAATAATACAAAAAAAAATAATTTTAATAACTTTATTCAAAAAAACCAAACTTCAACTTAGAATCCATAAAGTGCAGCAATTTCTGGCGGTGGAGTGCCTACTAAACCTGTTTCTATTGATGGGTGATAACCATTCTCATCAGCAACGTAGTTGATGGTATGGTAGCTATTATCGGGAGCCTTCCACGTAAAAGAACCCTTGACTGCGACAAACGCATTGTCAGTTCCTGCGTTTTTCAACTCTCCTTCTTCGTTGCGTTTAGAGGAATCACTTTGATCGTAGCTGTGAATAGAGAAGTGTGTTGAAATTCAAATTTTGTTGGAAGATGATGGTTTAGGGAGAAAAATGTCCTTAAATGTGTAATTGCTACACCTAACCTATTCCTATAGCTCAGCTGGTGATGTAAACCGATTACAATTTCCAATACCGGTTATTACATTAACAAAAAAAAACGGTCTTCTTAGGTTTTGGAATAAAAATCAACAAATTTTAATCAGAAAATAAACCAGTTTTTATCCGGTCCCCATCACTACGCCCATCAGTGTTCCTGTGTTTCGTTTTAAAAGATATGACACGAGACGTTTTGATTTAAGGTTGACAAGTTAACTCCTGTTCCAGGACGTGGGTATTGGGAGACGGCGGCCTTTTATTTTGCGTCGGTAACTTACGCAAAGCTATAGGTGCCAAGTCCATCGTTGTTCGATTCGTATCGCAATAGTTTTACATCCTCAGCTTTTTGAACTATCTGAGGGGTGGCAAGGGCGTTCACAACCACGCCTGCCGCAGCTACAAACGCACAAAGCACCAACTGAAAGTAAAACAGCACTATTAACAACACTTTTTTCTATAACACCACGAATTGTGTTTCTGTTTTTAAATAACCACAAAGTACCAACCGATTTCATGATCACTATTAATGCTTTACTTATTGAATTCGTTTGTGAACTATGTGCTCCTGATCATTTGGACTCATGTTTTATACTATTTCGAATATAGTATTACAACATAATTTTAGACATCAAGTGTCATTGGTCAGCTCATCTCTTTACAATGTTTTGTGTATCGGCCACTACTTCGACGCATGTACCTATGCCGACTGGATTGAGTGTTTGTAAGTTTAACATGTGATTGAAAGCAATTGACTGATGGAATAGACTGTTGATATACCTAATACCTACCCACCTATGAAATTGGTTTAGGAATAGTCGACAGTCATCATTGCAAAGCGTAATTACTTTTAGTTAGACTATGTAGTGCAATTAAAATATAATGGGGGACATTACGGATGTGGAGATAATGAAATTAAGCAATCTGAAACGCATTACGGATGAACCAAACGTTTGTAAATTACTCTAAATTATATTAATTAAATCAAGCGCAAGATGCCCTGAGCTTCACTTGCACTGAGGCTCAGCGCATTTTAACGCGGCACGTATATTATTACCGAAGGAATCTCTATTTGTTGTTGCTTTGAATCCTTGTTTGTTCATTGATACCGGCCAACAATAAATGGTGATATGATATCATAAAAAATATTTTGACGCTCGCCAACAGCTCGAATTATCAAACAAGTCTTTTCTAAACACTAATAATCTTGTAAATTCGAAGAGCTAATGTGGGCGTACATGTGTTATTAAGTGACCACCCATAAATACAGGAGGCATGATATGACTAATGCACTAAACTCACATAAATAAGAATTTAATATCAAGTCAAGTTGTACAAGACTATTGAAGTGATTCAAATCCTTTTTTAATTTTCAAAACTGTGTTTGGCGTCGAAAGGCCTTGTTTTGATAACTTAAGTATGCTAACCGTAGTATACTAGAAATTTTTCGACGCCATTCTTTAGATTACTTTTTGTAAGTTCTTAAGTTTTTATTTAGTGTATATACAATATTTGTAATGTACTAGTACATAAAGAGAAAAGATTTGTATTTTTGTTTTTAATCAATTTACTAAAAAGATATGAGCAACATTATTCTAACATCAGACTTGCGTCGTATTCGTATCCTAATTACGAGGTTTGCTAAAGGTAGAAAAGAAAAAGCCGTGTGGGTTGAAAAGACAATCTTGATCACAAGCTTTACTGGGGGTTCATTTTAAAAAACCTTTAGTAAAAAAAAACAATGTAATATAAAAAAACAAAAGTTTTAAAAACTTTATTCAAAAAACTGAACTGAAATTACAACTTATAAACCGAGAAGTCCAGCAATCTCTGGCGGTATCGCACCCGTTGGACCTGACTCTATGGATGGGTGGTAACCATTCTCATCAGCAACGTAGTTGATGGTATGGTAGACACCATCGGGATCCATCCACGAATAAGAACCCTTGACTGCGACGAACGCATTGTCAGTTTCTGCGTTTTTTAACTCTCCTTCTTCATTGCGGCTGGAGGAGTCACTTTGATCGTAGCTGTAAATAGAGAAGTGTGTAAAATTAAAAATTTGAAGAAAGAAGAAGGAAATAGTCCTTTATGTTGGAAGCCAACTATAGCTGGACAAACATAACACAATATAAGGACTATTTCCTCCTTTTTGTTATGTATGAATATTGCCTGGATAAGGCTGCCCACCCACGTCCGATAATCGGTAACCGATTTTTTGTAGGAGAGAAATTGAACACATTGATAGCAATAGTGCAACGCACAAGTCCTACAAAAAGTTTAACGTGGGCGTGCAGCCTAAGTTGGTAGTTGATAGCTACTAAACCTAACCTATTTTTATCGTGCAGCAGAGTATCTGTGCTTTATTTTAAAAGACTCATGTCTTTGTCGTAAGATATGTTATCTTATGTTTCTGCACCACCCTAAGGTTGACTGCTAGAAAATGCCTAAGGCATTAAGTCCGCCTTTGAACAGTTTTCTAGTGCATAAAGCATAAATAAATAAATAGGATACTTATGCATTGTTTTAAGGTTGTCAAGTTCTCTGTCAGGACTTTGGTCTAGCAGAGTGCAACTTACACAAAGCTATAGGTGCCAAGTCCATCGTTGTTAGATTCGTATCGCAACAGCTTAACATCCTCAGTTTCCTTAGAGGTGGCCAGTGCGTTTACCACCACGCCTGCCGCTGTTACAAACGCGCAAAGCACCAACTGTAAGCAAAATTACACTATTAACAACACTGTTCACAATAATACCACAAATTGAAGTTTTTTATATATCACCACAAATTACCAACCAATTTCATGACCTATTTTTGGACGCTTACTTATCGAATTCGCTTTTAAACTACTACTCCTTAGGTATTTGAAATCCTCTTTTATATATACTATTGCGGTTATAGTATTACATCATAATCTTAGTGTCATAGTCCAAGGTCAAGAGCTTTCATGGCCCTCGGAATCCGTTGCTACCATCGCCAAACAAAAACCAAACAATAGAGTTCTCCTCGGCGCCTCATCCTCGACAGCCGTTGGACGTTCGTGAAGAATTTCCAACATTTGGTTTGAAGTCTGAGGCAGGCTGCAGATGTCTTCAAGCGGCTTCAACCGGGTCTAAGGGGTCTAAACATCTGTTGCTGTTGGCACAACGCAGGGTTCGTGCAGTCTTTGGTCCTTTGCCCCACGGTATCCACATTGACCGCGTGGCACACGTCCTCCCCGAACAAGTAGTGCCAACGACCGCTTTTGGCGGAGCCCTGCTGTGTCTTCATATCTCCTACATGCAACTGCGAGTGGTGTTAACTTAAGCAATCAAATTTAGAATCTTATTTATAGGCTAACTAGTTTCCACATAAAGGGGATAATTTTTGAGGAAATATGCCGTGTGCTCGATATGGTTTTAATTAAAAAAAAAGTTTTCTTTTAATTTTAATTTGTTTACTCTCAGGAAAAGGATGAAAGAATGCAAAAAATGCTTTTAAATATCTTTATATAAATATACAAATGAGAGTTTTATTTTTGACTCATTAGCCGAGAAGTGACGCGACTACTGCCGCAGGTGCGCCGAATTCTGGTTTAACTTCAAGTATCTGGTAACCGTTTTCATCAGCAATGTAGTCAACCGCGTGGTAGACACCATCAGGATCCGTCCACGAGTAAGAACCCTGGACTGCGACGAACTCATTGTCAGTTCCTGCGTTTCTTAACTTTCCTTCCTCAGTGCGACTGGAGGAATCACTTTGTTCGTAGCTGTGAATAAAGAAGAATAATTATTAGTTTTAAAATTTCGAAAACAAGAAAGAGTTAATAATCCTTATGTTTTGGAAGGGGATATCCGAATAAGTTGATAGTTGATATTTATTAACCTATTTATGTGCCCACCAGCGTTACTATGTTTTGTTTTAATAAGTATGATCGGTATTTTTATAGGCACACGAGAGGCTTAAGATTAAGGTTACTAGAGGCCCTACCACGAGTTCTTAACATGATCCATTTAACGACTTAAACTGAACTGTTAAAAGGACAGAGATATAGGGTGCACATAATTACATAGTTTCATGCTCCAACCCTTTCTCGCTTGCACGTTTCAGCTAACACTTCATGATAAGGCCCCTGGGCTTTGGTATTACAGGAATATAAAGGAGGCCTCTTATTTTGTGTCTTCGACTTACACAAAATTGTAGTTGCCAAGTCCATCGTTGTTCGATTCGTATCGCAACAGTTTTACGTCCTCAGCCTTCTGAACTATCTTAGGGGCGGCAAGGGTGTTCACGACCACGGTTGCCGCAGCTACAAATGCACAAAGCACCAACTGGAAGTGAAACCGCACTATTAACTACACTTTTTTCCATAACACCATAAATTGTGTTTCTGTTTTTTAAATAACCTTACAGTACCAACCGATTTCATGATCACTATTAACGCTTTACTTATCGAAATCACTTGTGAACTATGTGCTCATTAGTTACTTGAACCCATGTTTTATACTATTTCTAAATATGACATTACAACATAATGTTGGACATCTGTACGCTCATCTCTTTACAATGTTTTGTGTATTGACCACTGCTGCGACACGTGTAGCGAAACTTGTGAGTACGTTTTTGATTGTGGTCTTTCGAAATTTATATTTTAAAATGTGATTGACAGCAAAGATGGATAGATTGTGTGAAGAGCGATATGAAAAAAAGCTCCGGACCATGGCCTGTGCCAGGCCCAGCACTGTCACCAATCACCTCCCAAGGACACGGCAATGCTCCGTCCAAGCGGAGCACACTTCTACCGTATGCTCCACCGTATCCTCCAAGCGTTCATCACAATGGTGACACCCGGGCGTTTCTTCCACACAAATCCGGTGCGGGAACCTCCCGAACTTCCCAAGACCGGAGAGGACCTGCGTTATGTGGTGTGTGTGGAAGGTGAGAACGCCGTGAATGAGATAAAGAAAGAGAATTGACATAAAGATGTATATTCTGCAGGTTGAATATTTTCAATTTCAGAAAAAAAAATATAAATAACCACGTTTGAAGTAATTTTATTAAAACAAATAAAATTGTAACTTAAAAACCTAGAAGTGCAGCGATTTCTGGCGGAGGAGTGCCCGTTAGTCCGTGATCTGGTAATGGCTGGTAACCATTCTCATCAGCAATGTAGTCGACGTTATGGTAGACACCATCAGGATCCGTCCACGAGAAAGAACCCTTGACTGCGACGAACTCATTGTCAGTTCCTGCGTTTCTTAACTCTCCTTCTTCGTTGTGGCTGGAGGAGTCACTTTGATCGTAGCTGTGAATAGAGAAGTGTGATGAAATTCAAATTTTGAAGAAAGATGATGGTTAAGAAGTAAGTAGTCCTTTATGTTGAAAGGCTCGTAAATGGCCAAATTCCTCCAACAAATAGTTTTAGAAATATGAGGCGGTTTGTAGTTGCTATCTTTACTACATCTAATCTAGTTTGTTCGAGTAGCAGCGTCCCTGTGATGTAAATGAAAATTTTGAAAGACATTACCTAAGAATCTAAAGATTAACAAGTTCTCTGTCAGGACTTAGGTCTAGCAGGTGCGCAACTTACACAAAGCTATAGGTGCCAAGTCCATCGTTCTTAAAATCGTATCGTAACAGCTTCACATCCTGCGTTTCCTTAGAGGTGGCCAGTGCGTTTACTACCACGTCTGCCGCTGCTACAAACACACACAGCACCAACTGCAAGAAAAACTGCACTATTAACAACACTTCACAATAACACCACAAATTGAAGATTTTATTATATTACCAACCAATTTCATGATCTATTTTTTGACGCTTACTTATCGAATTCGCTTTTAAACTACTGCGCCTTTAGTATTAGAGTGAATTTCAACAACTATGATTTGTTACCTAATTTTGGTGGAAAAATTTGTTTCAGGTTTTTTTAATAATCTAAGATGTTGATAAGCAAGAGATACGTATTCAGGTACATAAAATGTAAGAGAAATTTATTTATTCCTGAAAGCTTCTAATATATTGTCGACACCAGAATTGGTACGACACCAAAATTGATATCTGACACCAAAATTAGAAATATTGACACCAGTTTCTCTTTCTTTTCTTCTTAACTCCTCTAATTTAACGGAATCATTCCTAATTCTTTCTTTTCTCTTCCTTTCTGCCATCCTTTTCCTCTCCAAGCACTCTGCGTATGTCAACTTTGAATTTCTTTTCTTTGTCATGCTGGAAAACAAATAATAATTATCTAAATTATTTTTTAATGCTATTGAATGATATTTTCGTTCTAACCGTACAGTAAACGAACATTATACATTTACTTATTTCTTCGTCACTCTCAAACAACTCGTAGGTATAATATAGGTACCTACCTTACTTCCAAACCGAGTCGTCTTATTAGGTTTTTTTTTTTTTAGGTGGGAAAATCATCTAATGACATCCTCCACTCTTGGGCGGACCGGAGATAGTGTCAGACTCTTACTGACTAAAAAACCACTCCTGTCCCTTTCAGATCACGCATAGCCCCAATAGATTTCTACCCTGTTGGGCCCTTGCGGGTGCTGACAACTCTTTGAGGGGCGTGTGGAACACTACGCGCCATTGACGACTTAGGTTCAGTCTGGACTGTTACCAGACGGTTAGACGACGAGCTACCCATTGCTAGCCGTCCGCAAACACGCGCCTACGGTGGCTGGAAACCGGGATCGATATCCCGGCGGCTGGGGCGCGAGGGCCATTGCCTCGCACTTGCAGCCGCCTCTTTTGCTAGCAGTAATTGCTTGACAAAAGGAGGCGACCGCCTGCTTCTCCTCGCACCGGACCATGAACTATACCTTGAAGGCCTGGCGCGAGAGGTCGCTGCCGCCAAACAACCCCACGAGGATATGGCGTTGCTCTGCTCAAGCGGAGCACAACTCTACCGGTCGTGTCCTCTCCGCGGTCCACACAATGGTAACACCCAGGCGTTTTATCCGCACGAATCCAGTATAGGAATCTTCCGAACTGACCATGTCCACATGATCACCTGCGTCATGCGGAAGGTAAGGACTTTTCCTCCAAATCCCACGGTGGCAGGTCAGCAAGGAGGTTCGCCGCTTCGCGGGAAACTGTGTCACCTCCCCGCACCATCTGGATGGCCATGACCCTCTGGCTTGCGTTCAGCTTGGCCGCTGGTCGCTTTGACCGAACGATTTTATGACCAAACGATCTTATTATGATTCGTTTTCGTTTGTCTTTGAATTATAGCCTACGTACTACCACCAAAATCACCAAAATTGCACCACCAAAATTAGAATCT
Source organism: Mythimna separata (assembly GCA_030763345.1). Lineage (NCBI taxonomy): Eukaryota > Metazoa > Arthropoda > Insecta > Lepidoptera > Noctuidae > Mythimna > Mythimna separata. Next base: position 15,123,594 of record CM061171.1, on the reverse strand, counting down.
TGTTGAATATGTTTATTTAAAAAAAAACTACTAAAACTATACTCTTTATATTTGTATACTTTTGAAAACATACCTTAACCTTTTTATTATAAATTTAAATTACAACACCGACCTAATCATAAAACGTTTTTAAAACATTACACCAAAATTGCAGGTTTTTTGTCCGATTACTAAGAAAAGACTTACTTACATTTTTGGCGGAAAATCACAGCGGGATGACACACCTCTATCACTGCTGCGCGTTAGTGCCTGACTAAATGAAGTTTACGTTGGGAGCGTTGTCCTTCTAGGTTTATTCTATACGAGTCACTTAATGATTAGATTACTCCCACCAAAATTTAAAATTTCCTGCGGACAGTCTTTTTTGATTTTCTCTAGGATAAAGTAATGCCCTAAATATAAAAATAAAACTGTCATTAGATAGAAAAAATAATGCTGAATACAAATAAAATTAGTAATTTCTAGTAAACTAGTGTAGTTTCGTTCAAGATGTGGTCGTCCCCAAAAAAACAGATTGTGGACGCGCCACCAAACTTAGAATTATGCTAAATAATTATTTTTCATTTTACTACAAAAATGTTATCTACTAAAATATTGACGGCCTGATCAAGATAAGTACGCCTTCTATCTATAGAAAAAATAACTTCGTTGTACGTTTACTTTAAGATATGATTTTCAGCTGCACCGCTTAAATATTATGCTTGAGAAATTCACTCATTAGAACTCATCTTTTATACTATTTCAATTATAGGATTACATCATAATTTTAGTGTCATAGTCTAAGGTCATGTGCTTTCATGGCCCTCGAAATCCGTTGCTACCATCGCCAAACAAAAACCAAATTCAGCAAAATAATCATCATCTGCCTAGCCTTTTCCTAACTATATTGGGGTCGGCTTCCAGTCAAACCGGATTTAGCTGAATACCAGTATTTTAGGCGGAGCGGCTGCCTACCAGACCTCCACAACCCATTAACTGGGTAACACGGTACTTCATGGCAAGACTGGAGTCAGATTTACTGGCTTCTGACTATCCGTAACGACTGCCAAAGATCTACAAATGACAGCCGGGACCAACGGTTTAACGTGCTTTCTGAGGCACGGAGGAAACTCGGTATGTTAAAATGGTCACCCATCCACAGACCAACCTTGGCAAGCGTTGCTTTACCTTGAAGATCGACCCATGCGGCTATTATTATCTAGCCACGAGCTCCTCAAATTTAGCAAAATAATACACACATAAAAAAACATCTCTCAAAACCAGTCGAGCGTCCAATTGTCACCGCGGGATCCAGCAGAATACCAGCGTCAGGCATACTTACCTGACACGTGCTGAGCTGGACTCCCATTTGGTACAGCACTGAGATGCACACCGCACTATATCTGATATTTAAATATATTTGTGTTTTTTCTTTTTCTGTTGTTTTGCATTCGTGTAAGTGCCTAAGCACTTTTTTTGTAATTTAATAATTATGCTTTGGTGTGTTTCTTTTGTGTTGTGGCAAATAAAAGACTATTCTATTCTAATTATGAGAAAAAAGGCATTGTGCCCAATAAGGTTTGCCAACGGTTGAAAAGAAAAATTTTCAAAATGCTTTAGTAAAAAAAACAATGTAATATAAAAAAAAGGTTTTACTAAAATAAAAAATTATATTCAAAAAACTGAAATTACAACTTATAAACCGAGAAGTGCAGCAAATTGTGGCAGTGGCCCGCCTGATGGACCTGACTCTATTGATGGTTGGTAACCATTCTCATCAGCAACGTAGTTGATGGTGTGGTAGACACCATCGGGATCCGTCCACGAATAAGAACCCTTGACTGCGACGAACTCATTGTCAGTTCCAGCGTTTTTCAACTCTCCTTCTTCGTTGCGGCTGGAGGAGTCACTTTGATCGTAGCTGTGAATAGAGACAGAAGTGTTTGATTGTGAATCCAAATATTGAAGAAAGAAGATGGTTTAGGGAAGAAATAGTCCTTTATGTTGGAGGGCTCGTATATGGATAAGTTCCTCGCAACAAATAGTGTCAGAAATATGTGGTGGTTAGAAGTTGGTAACCTAACCTATTTCTGTCGTGCAGCAGTGTCCCTGTACTTCATTTTGAAAGAAATAACCGAAGAATCTTACGTATTGATTTAAGGTTGTCAAGTTCTCTGTCAGGACTTAGGTCTAGCAGGTGTGTAACTTACGCAAAGCTATAGGTGCCAAGTCCATCGTTGTTAGATTCGTATCGCAACAGCTTAACATCCTGAGTTTCCTTAGAGGTGGTCAGTGCGTTTACAACTACGTCTGCAGCTGCTACAAACATACAAAGCACCAACTGCAAGTAAAACTGCACTATTAACAACACTTCACAATAACACCACAAATTGAAGATTTTTATATGACCACAAATTACCAACCAATTTCATGATCTATTTTTAGACGCTTACTAATCGAATTCGCTTGTAAACTACTGCTCCTTAAGTATTAGAACTCATCTTTTATACTATTTCAATTAAAGGATTACATCATAATCTTAGTGTCATAGTCTAAGGTCAAGAGCTTTCATGGCTCTCGGAATCCGTTGCTACCATCGCCAAACAAAAAACCAAACAATTGGGTTCTCCTTGGAATCAAGTTGGCTTCGTCCTCGACAGCCGTGAAAATTTCTTGTAGAATTTCCAACATTTGGTTTTCTGACTGAGGTAGGCCGCAGCTACCTTCAAGCGGCTTCTATCTGATCTCAGGGGTCTAAACATCTGCTGCCTCGAAACGGGGATCATGTCTCCTATGGTCCTTTGTGAGAAGATGTGCTACCGGGAGATCTGAGAGTAAAAATACTTACATACGCGCACGAGTCGCACATGGAAACTTGTGGGACAGTAAACAGAGCTCCGGCGGGATCTCATGGTGGTATGGTGAGAACTAATATTGTAACCGGCGCTGGGGACACTAAAATTGTGAAGATACGAGTAAGTTCCTTCTTTGAGAAGTATTTAGAGAGGCCCCATGGTATCCTCACTGACCACCTGACAAAGGATCTCTCCGGACATGGTGTTTACGGATATTCGGAAGTGCCAACGACCGCTTTTGGTAGAGCACTGCTGTCTTCGTGTAGGTGGCAAACCGGCAGAGGAGCTAACTTAAGTATTCCAGTCAAAAGAATCTTATTTACAGAGCAAGTTTCTTCATAACTAGTCATCATAACAGTCGAGTGCTCGATGAGGTTTCCCAACGGTAAAATGACGAATTTGCAAATAAACTTTACTCGAGATTTGCAAAATCCTTATTTACTTAACTAAAGTATAAGCTGTGTAAGTACTGATTCATTTTATTATGTTTAGCGTATTTAATTAAAAGCTTGTTAAAAAAAAAGGATTTTCTTAAATTTACTTAGAAAAAGGATGAAATAAAACAAAAACTGGTTTTAAATATATTTTAGTATAAAAATCAGACTAATGTAGTTGTCCAGCAGTGGACGTCTTTCGGCTGTGATGATGATGAATTTCGTAGTAACTTATTAGCCAAGAAGTGAAGCGACTACAGCCGGAGGAGTGCCAAATCTATCTGGTTCATCTTCAAGTATCTGGTAACCGTTTTCATCAGCAATGTAGTTGACAGTGTGGTAGACACCTTCAGGATCCGTCCACGAGTAAGAACCCTTGACTGCGACGAACTCATTGTCAGTTCCAGCATTTCTTAACTCTCCTTCCTCACTGCGGCGGGAGGAATCACTTTGTTTGTAGCTGTGAATAAAGAATCAAGTTTGAGTTTAAATTACGAAAAAAAGAGGATGGAAAAATATATTTTGGAAAGTTCCCATCTGAATAAGTTGTCAGTTAATGCCTACTATATCTAACCTATTTCCATCACACAGCAGCATTCCTCCGTTTTGTTTTAAAAGTATGATCACTATTCTTACAGGCACACGAATTAAGATTAAGGTTACCAGAGGCCCTACTACGAGCTATTACCACGATGTAACTAATTTTTTAAAGGGATAGAGCTATAAAGAGTGTATCTGTATAGCTCCATGCTTCGTCCCTCTTTCTCCCTTGCGCTTTTGACATTTTAACACTTCACGGTGAGGCCCCTGGACTTTGATATTGCAGGAATATAAAGGCGACGGTGGCCTCTTATTTCGCGTCGGTAACTTACGCAAAATTGTAGTTGCCAAGTCCATCGTTGTTCGATTCGTATCGCAATAGTTTTACATCCTGTGCTTCCTGAACTATCTTAGGGGCGGCAAGGGCGTTCACCACCACGCCTGCCGCAGCTACTAACACACAAAGCACCAACTGAAAGTAAAACCGCACTATTACCAAAACTTTTTTCCATAGCACCATGAATTGTGTTTTTGTTTTTAAAATAACCACAAACTACAAACCGATTTCATGATCACTAATAACGCTTTACTTATCGAAATCACTTTTGAACTATGTGCTCATTAGTTACTTGAACCCATGTTTTATACTATTTCTAAATATGACATTACAACATAATCTTGGACATCTTTACATTCATCTCTTTACAAAGTTTTGTGTACCGACCATTGCTGAAACTTATGAGTACGTCTTTGACTGTGGCCTTTCGATATTTTTTAACATGTAATTGAAATAAAAAATGGATAGATTATGTGAAGAGTGATGTGAAAGAAAAAGGAGTTAGTAATAGCATGTCGTGTGGACAGGACAGAATGGAAGAACAAAAATGTGTTTCGCTGGCCCCTAATAAAATGGAAAAAAGCAATATCATTGAAAGCAAGTAAAAGAGACTGCGGATGTATTTATGAAGACATGGGATTGTTGAGGTGAATAGTTAACAGTTGTCATAGCGAACCATAGCTATAGTTGCTGTTGAATTGTTCGAAGAAATCACGGCGGCTTTACTGTCTAAAAAAAGTAAGTTCCATTAATTTAAATTATGCAAAGCAAGTAAATTTTTTTATCTGGAAGAAACTGCCATCTAATATTAATTTCCTGTTTGATGTAATTTTTTAAGATTATTTTGACATTATAATATTCCTTTAGCCAGCCAGCTGAGTCAACATGTAATTACTATAGGTACAGTTTTTTGATTCATTGGTGTTTGAGAGGTTCTTATTTCAATTCCCATGTTTAATTTAAGTCCGCCTATGTACCCGTACCACTACTGTACATAAAGAGGTCAATATGTACGTAATAAAACTAAAGTTCTCTTTAGCAATACTCTCAAAATAAATGAAATGTAATTAAAGCTTCGGTAAGTGTAACACTTACTAATAGCTCCTCGAATATTTACAAGAACTTTGGTTAACCTCCGGACATACAAATTAATGATAAGTGTTACTTTTTCCGTTATTACAAACATACCGTGGGCCAACAAATAATGACTTAAACAAGTACACCCAACCACTTACGAAATAAGAACTAAGTGTAATCTAAATAAAATCAAAAACTCGCACTGAGGATTCCGTACCAACTTACCTATGAAAACAGTTAAATTCTTGAATCGAGTCTTGACGATTTTTCAAAACAAAAAATTCTATTGATGTAACTAAAAATTGTCAGACTATTACCTATTTTTGTACTATAAGACCTTACTTTATGCCAAATTTCAAAATTCTAAGGTCAACGGGAAGAACCCTATGAATTTTGATTCCTTAAAGAGTGTCAAAATGTACGTTTTTTTGCAATATAAAAGGCTGTATCTTTTTTTCGTTCATTTACAAGTTTGATTTTTGCACAGCTTCAAGGGATCACAGACCTAAGTAGGTATATAATTTTAATTTCACGAGTTCCTGAGATGAAGGGTTATGACAGACAGACAGACGGACAGTCAGTACAGGTATGGAACCCTAAAAAAAACTAAAATATTATTAGTTATTTGTTAATTTATTTAATAAAGTTTAGTTATTTATAAGTTTATATAACAAGATTATTTTTTGGTCAGTTCCTTTAAAGTGTTCATTTCATATTTTTGTTTATGTTCGTAGTTTGATAACTCATTTACTGAAACTTTTTGACTTTTCCATAGTACCTAGCCTATTTAGGCATTAGATTATGCAAATGCATAATCTAGCTGTTTTTAACTTTTTAAGACACTTTTGATAATCATAAAGGCTGATACAGTGACATCGTTGCATGAAGAGTAATGAAATCATAGTCTAAAAGTTGATAACAGATGGCGCCGCAAAGACACTAAGCATTAAACACGCAAGTAATAGTTACCTATTTAATTTACTTTTAAAAGACTTTCAGAAAACTGGTGAGCACAAAAATGGCAGCTCCTATTAAATGTTATTGACTGAGATTAAAATTCGAAAGTTCCTTAAAAATACGTGAATTCAAGACGCTTCGCAGTACTAAATAGTTCAAATATGGTTCCCAGCATAGGATTCCAAAATTAAATCCAATACGCATGCGCGAATCTGACGTTTAACAGTTAATGGGCAAAGGTAATACGATTCCTTATTCATTCAGCCTATTTTATAAGCATTTTTAGTGAATTTCAACAATTGAATGTTGTTCTAATATTTCTACTACGAAATAATATCGTGGAAACTCCGAAAAAAAGCTCCAAAAAGCTTTTAAGTGGCAAGAGTTGACAAAATATATTTATCCTTTTTTAACATTCGCAACATCCTATTCTTGTCTTTGTCTTTTAATCGTTAAATGGGTGTTACTATAGACTTGTCACTTTGACAGTTGAATTGAGTACCCAATGAGAACTGCATAAACTACCGTTGAGGGAAATCTCTGCACCTTGTCTCTCCTGCAGGAAAAATCGTAAATGAAGTTCCAGAATTTGACCTTTTAATTAAAATAAGACTAAAACCTTTATAGCAAAACAAAAAATACCTAAATAAACATATTTGTAATAGCTTTTATTTAAACTAAACTTGTTAGAACAAAAGTATAGGGAGTACAGAGAAAAAAAATCCTAAAGTTGAAATCCTGCATCGCGCAAGCGAAGTTTTCACGTACAATTTCAACTGAAGGAATTTTCGAGGCTGTAGGTCGGGAGGTCCGTGGCTTCTTCGTAAATCGGTGCGCCAGGAGCCGATCTAAGTCCTGGATCCACAATATTAAGCTGAAAACATCCAGCTGTCAATATATTGCAATAATACGAATAATACTATGATTTCAAGTCAAAAGTAACAATCAAGGGGGAACGACCCCCAACACAACGACAGAAGCCAACTTGACCTCCCTTTTTGTGTTTTAAAACCACTTTTTGTTTTGTCTAATTATTTTTTTTTTGCTTTGATAACATTTTGATTGGGCACTCTTTAAGAATTTATGGAAATAATGGACAAAACTTTTAGTTATGACATTTATTTAGACAATTATAAACACGCGTTTATCGGGCAAGTTGCAATGTGAATTTTTCAAATCATATTTACTTTTCTTACTTTTTATAGGGCACTAGCTTCTGCTAACGGCTTTGCCCGTGTGAAAGTAGTTTAGGTAAAAATCTCTAATATTTTTTAAAATATATTAAAGCTCTAATGATGAAAGATTTTTTAAATCGGTCAAATACTTTCTGAATTAAATCGTAACAACAGGAAATATTTGATTTATTGTTTGTTTATAATATTAGTTTAGATAACAAGTAAAGCTGTTGTTCTCGGTTGTCATTAATTGATTTTTGACAGTTGTTACATGTAGTCAGACGCTAGAAAGTCTGACTACCAGTCTATCTAAGGAGAATCGTGTGGCCAAGTCGTAGGAGTCGCTCTACGTGATACAAAAATATTTAGCCATATCATTCTATTGAACTGGAATCCGATTCTTTACTAGTTAGAAAAAGGTTAGAGGGATGATGATAAAACACGTAAAAATTAAATCACGTCAAAATAGAAATAAAAGATAGAAAATAGATTTTGTCAAAGAATAAAAAAGCAGCATTAAAAAAAACAACTAAAAACGGAAAAAAGATAATTGATAAAAACAAGATTGACAAAAAGAGACGCTTGTTAGTGAGATTCGAACTTACGCTCACATTTGACATGGAATGGAATGTTTTCAGAATTGGTCCCACAGAAACGGTTTTTCATAATCAACAAGGATTTCATATAAATTGATATGAATGTCGAATTGCGTCGTTAAATGTAAAACACGACAGTGACAGAACTATAATTTGAATGAGAAATACTCATCCAAATTATATTTAATGACTTATTTAAACTATGGCATTTTTCTCTCCATAAAAATATGGAGAGAAAAATGCAAGGGTAAAAAATAAAAAAAAGTCGGACTCACGCACTGAGTTCAAACAAACAAACTCTTCAGCTTTATAATATTAGTATAGATTATTTATTAATTTATGTAACAGTTTATACAAGTTAAACAACAAGATTATCTATTTGTCGTACCTTTAATGTGTTCATTTTATATTTTTGTTTATGTTCGTAGTTTGATAACTCATTTATTAAAACTTTTTGACATTTCCATTTTTAATTTGGTAGCCTATTTTCATAATATACAAGGGTTTCTTAAAAAGGGTTTTGACAGACAGACGTATCGAAGTTTCTGCATTTAATAGGTAATATTTTTCTTAGTTTAAGTTGTACTGGACAATTATGCAAGCGTTTAAACTCAAATGACATATTATTATTATTTTATTTACTTGTTGCCAATTTATACTAACAGTAGGTACATACCACACATATAAATTACAGGCATTAAAAAAATTGCAAAATTACAAAAATCATTAAAAAAATCAGAAATTAACATTATATGAGTGAAAATAATGTCAAAAATAATAATACAAAAAAAAAATATACATATCTGTTGAAATCATTCGTATGCGTTGCAACCATAGATATCAGAAAGGAAGAGATATGTTCTGTTGTTAAAAATGTATCGGAACATGTGTCTCCACAGCGACCGTATTATGAAGTACACTGCATTGTTAAAGTATCGTTATGTTATTTTTACATTGCTTGTCCTGTTGCTGAGCGTCAGAATTACGTGATGATTAAGGAGAAATGTATTAGCACGTTCACATATGTATTCCGGGCTAACTCGCTGTAACTAACAGCGGCCGTATTATGAAATACACCGCATTGATAAAGTATCGTGATGATATTTTTTCATTGCTTGTTCAGTTGCTGAGCGCCAAAATTACGTAGTGGTTAAGGAGCAATTTATTAGCAGGATTTCGTCACGATCACATAATAACTTGTATTATGTGATGGACATTGCCCCACGGGCGCATAGCTTGCGGACATGAATTCGCTCGCTCGCCATTTCTCGTCTTTATTAATATTTCTGTGGTTACAACAGACCTACCCTTCGATTAAAATTTATAGCATTGAAGAGTTTTCATGATGTTTAATTTCATAATATTTTATGTCATAATTTCTTTATTTACTCGTAAACAAAAGCCATGAACAAAACGTGTGTACAGCAAACGTTGCGACAAATACGCCAACTGTGTTGCATCAACTAGGCGGCAAAAATTAATTCGAGTTTTCGCAATGACTCTTCGGCATATCTTAACATTCTAATTTGTTTGTACTTTATTATTTTACTGACAAGTGTTAATTGATAATATTAGTTGTTAGAAACATGACATCATGTAGGTACTATCATGCCAGTTGTATCAAACTGAGGCTTTACATTTTGTGAATTGTATGTTTCTGTTTATTATTGTGAATGTGATGACTATGTGGATTCCCTTTTTCTTTTTTTCTCTACATTAATTTTAACGAATGTCTGGCAATTTGAGTATTTTCTGCGACCTACCCAAGTATCCTTTCATTGGTATTGTTCGTTAAGTCGTTGAGTTCCTTAGTAGTCCTGACTTGAGCTTTCCGAATAATGACAAATGACTGACTGCACAGGTCCACTCAAATCTACATAGTTCTTTCCTCAAAAGGCTATCTCCGACACTAATCTACATGGTTCTCATGTGACTTGACCATTACATTTTGTATGGATTTCAAAAGAGACTGTGACCCCTAAGTTTGTTTCGGTGTTTCTTCTCAGGGTAGTCAGCTAGGAAACACCGGCCTTATCTAGTATAAGATGACCAAAAAAAAATTACGTGTAAACGTGTTTGTGAAAACCTACTTACAAAATAACTTTCATTTATTATTTACCATGAGCTCTTAAAGCGATCCATTTTACGATCTAAGCTGAACTTTTATGGAGCTATATGTATAGGGTGTATAGCTCCATCCCTTTTTATCGATAACATGACTAATTCGACATTTTAAAACGTCATGATAAGACCGAAATGATGTTGAAAATACATTAACCTATCACATACCCACAAAACGAGACACAATAGTAAAACAATAACAGCGCGGTCTCATAGGACCGGTCGGGGATTCATGAATTAATTATTATTTTTATTTTTAATTAAGTAATCTGAACTTTACTAGTACAGAGCTGTGTTGATATCAAAATATCGCCACGTTTCCTCGTTTAAAACAAGGATATTAACAAAAATATGTGGACATTTGGCGTGTGGCGTCTTTTAAATTCATTTTAATGGGATATTTATTTATTTTTTGAAAATCACCCTAGGGTGGATCAGGAGGGCGTGGCAGACTTTTGACTATAGTATATTTCATAACGAGTGCGGAAAGCCTGTCATTGCAAAGAGTTCCGACAAATGTCTACCCGAGCCGAGGCGCAGCCGAAGGTGAGGGTTGACAGTCGGAACAAGTTGCAATGACGGTTCCGCATGTGTACTGAACGACTATTTTTAATACAGTTGCGAAAAAATGAAGCAATTTAATGAAATAATAAAAACACAATAAACTCAACTAAGACTTATCAAAATGGCGCCAACCGTAAAATAATATAAACAGATTTTTTTTTTCTTCACCCATTCTGGGTAAGCAAAGGGAAGTAAGCCCATTCAGGCAAATCTTCAGTAATTTTTTTTTATTGATATGAAATGAAAATGAAATTTAATGAGATGAAATGAAATGAAACCTAACCTAACTCATTAATTAATTTGATATTGAAACAAATTAGTAGTTTCTTTTTAGAAATATTTGTACTGAAAACTTGTGGTTGATTTTTTCTTTTTAACGTTTGAATCCCCAACCGGTCCTATGAGACCGCGCTGTTATTGTTTTACTATTGTGTCTCGTTTCGCGGGTATCTGAGTAATTAATAGACATTATTTTGACAGTTGGGAAAGAGAACGCACGAGTTCGGGAATGGTAAAGAAAAAGCACGAGTGTGTGATAGCCCTCTTCCCGAACGCTATACGTCCACGCAATACGCCACTTTTTGAGCAACTGTATTAAAAAAATCTTTTTATCCGTTGCTTGTCCGCAAGCCCACGTCTGTTGTGGCTTTAAATCGGGGTTCGAATCCTGGTGGCTGGGGCGCGAGGAAGTCTGTCCCCTCACGGTAGAGGCTGGCTCCTTCGCTAGCTGCTGCTTTGCAGAAGCAGGCAGCCGCCTAAACTTCCTTCTTGCTTCAGACCATGGCCTGTACCAGGATCCAGTACTTGTAATTGATTACGATTATTTACCTTTAAAAAAATATAACTTGATAATGTTTTAAATAGGTTTGGGTTGATCACGTTAGCGGTAAGTATATAAAGTGACAACTTGGCGTAAAAATCGGTCCTATATTAGAATGTTACCTTTTCTCGAGTCTCAGGAAGATTTTGGAGGGACAAAAACTGCCAGTGGGTGAATGTAGGCCAAATATAACAACTTTACATATGACCTTCAGAATCATGTTGATCTATGGTAACAATTATGTGGGCGTTAGCATCTCTTACGCATTTTGTACGCAGAAATGCCAACAACCCAATAAATAAAAGGGTTTCGCAGTTCGCACAAGACGGCGGTAAATCATGTCATTGTTGGTCAAGTAAACAATGTGGCAATGCTACCAAATAATGTTACATTTTGCCACTTATTATTTATGGACCAACCATACGATATTCATAAATAATAAGTGGCAAAATGTAAGTTGTATTTTTTAAGTCAATACTGAAAATGTGATATTGTTTTGTCTCTATTATAAAGAATACAGATTAGGAGTAGAATTCCCGACCGGAGTCTGTGTTTTTTGCTAACCTGAGAATCCTTAAGTTATGAGTAGATAGGTTACTTCTAAGTAAGAGTGCCCCACCGTCGATCTCGTCGTCGTTTTCCATCAGGTGAAACAGCGATCAAGCGCAAACCAATCAACAATAAAAAAGGAAAAAATAAGATTTTGGTTTCCTGCAATAAATTAAAAGTTCCGGACTTTAAGACCTACTTGTAGAACCAAAATCGCGGTTTATCTACTACGGAATTTCAACCTGAAGCGAGTAGTAGTACCTTTTAGTGACGAGGAAATTACAATCAAACAAAAAAATATGATAACATTTTTTTAATAATTATAATATTACATAATTATACATATTTTTGGCAAGAATAAAAATTAAATAACGACGACTAATTAACCAAGGAGAGACGCAACAACCGCGGAGGGGACGGCTCCACCGGGTCCTTGTTCGATCTCGGGTTGGAAACCGTTGTCGTCAGCCTTGTAGGTGACGCGGTAGAGGACACCATCGGGGCCTACCCACGCGTAGTAACCGGAGACTGCGATGGACTCATCCTCCCTGCCTTCGTTGACGACGGCCCCCTCCTGTTGTTGGGATTGTCCGTCAGTTTGTTCAAAGCTGCGAAAAAAATCGTCCAATTTTAAATACACTGATGCTTCTTCAATTTTATTGACAGCCTGATTGAATTTTGTTACTCTGTGGAATTATTTAATTACAGAACATTAATAAAAAGTTATTATTATGTGGAATCAGTTTTTGAATTAATGTAAAAGGAATAATAATGTTTCGAACTGTAAAAACAAAGAACAATCATGGATGATACACTTACAGATTAAAATGAAGACCAAGTAATGCGTTTCTCGTCAAAAAGACACATCCAAAAAACGGACCGTAGTTTTTATTGCAATCTAGTCTTACATATAGACTAATATGTAACTTAATTATGTCCTTATTTAATCAATTAACTTTAATAAGAATGTATTGAATCTCTGTCTCTATATATTATTTAATTAAGATAATTTTTCGACCCAAACGAGAATAGGATAATCTATGGTATGACTTACCCGTATCGGTAGCGTCCTGGTTCTTCGTAATCGTTCACCGAACTGACAAGTTGTACGTTGTCTTGGGAGTAGTTTACTTTTTGGGCTGGGGCAGCAACCGCCACCGCGACCAGGCAAAGAACTACGAACTGCAAGCGTAAAATGTTAATAATTAAAGCTTAACTCCTATACTTATCCGAACTGCAAGCGTAAAATGTTAATAATTAAAGCTTAACTCCTATACTTATCCAAGAAACTCTATAAAGTTACCTAAAAATCATACATCTACCAAGGATACATTATTCAGGCAAAATTGCAGTATTTCTTTTGACAATAGGCAAAAAATAGAAACATTTGAAGCAGAAGATAAAAGACCAAAAAGTGTTTCTTAAATTTTTCTACAGCTTTTTTCCGTTAAGGCAAATGTTGGGGTACATCATCTCGATGTAGACGGTGTACGTCCATTAGCTTTTTTTCAGTCACAAACTAGTATAGATTTAATTAATTGCCGCAGTATTGAATTTTTGTAACTAACTATATTCCCCATTAGAAAAACATAACGTTATTTTAATAAGATAAGATGTGAACTGAAAATCCCGAGGGATTTCCTTTAAATTTTAGTAAAAAAAATGTATAAAAGATTATTATTATTATTATCCTTAAAACACTTTTTTACAAAAATTGAGAATCATTATTTGAAAAGAAGTTGTAAAAGTGAAGATCGAAATTTCGCGAAATGTAGATAACCGAACTTTTTTTCTTGTACTATTTTCGCTATTGGATACTTTTCACCTAGTTCACTAGACACTGTTTCACTCAAAATACACAAATAAAACGAACCAGTTTCATGTTTGAAGTGCTGATTTTACGGATGGATCCGATGAAGTGACGAATCTCACATGAAATTCGGTCTTTATATCTAGCACAACTTTTGAATTGATTTTATGCTAAAGTAGTACCCGTAGAAGGTGAACCGCTTGACATCTACCTAATATAATGTAATTCCCTTAATGCAATGAATAAACAAAAAGTTTTTAGAACAACCTTACTCAATACAACGAAATGCTAATTTGTGAATATTAATTAGATTAGTGATTAGCAGCTTCATTATCTACTTCATTATTTTTTATTATACCTACTGTAGAAGCTCTTAGAGAAATGCCGCAAAGATCTCACCTTTCAAGTAAAAGTCACTGCATAATATATTTTTTTATAATTTTCATAATATTTATATTCTATATATTTAGACCATATTTCATCTTTTACGAAATAATATTTTAATTAATTAAAGTGATTTTGTAAAAATACCTTGAGACAATTTACGAAATACTTCCGAATGCCAAATTTCTAAATTGAGCTATTAGCTTAGAGGTTGTGTCGGCAGATGGTTCTTTATTACAAACAGATCTTAGTTTTGCATAAAAATATTTTAATATTCATTTAAATTTTTAGTGCGGGAGTCTATTGCGAGTGCGTGTAGTATTTTGTTTTCCATAGGAAATGAAAAACGTTAAGAACATATTTTACGAAAGGTAACCGCAGTATTAAGGGTAATAGCTATTTTTTGAAGATTACTTTAATTTCATAGCAAATATTCATCAAATAAGGTGTCATATTTTAAATATTGCTTATCAATTTTTATGTTTACTTTGTTTATGTTTATTTGCATGGACTATTGAACAAAAGCAGTATCTACAATGTAACTACCGATATTTCTTATACCTATCCCTTCGATATATACAGTTACAATGTACACAGTACATGTACAGTTTACAAGTAATGGCTGATATTTAAGCATATAATTTCCTCCTTTTAAAAAATCTCTAAACGTCTAAATCTGAAATGGAACCTATTTTTCGGAAAATAACATTACATTTGCGAACAGTTACATGATATTTTAATTTAAAGAGTTACAGAACATTATGAGTGTAATATAAAATATATTTATTTATTATACACTTTATTGTACACCATTACATAATATTATGACAAAAGGAAACTTAAAACTAAAACACATACAATGGGCGTCCTTATCGCATTCCGCGATCTCTTCCAGGCAACCTGGTAAATAAAAATAGTTATTTGAAGATTATTTTCCTTAATACTTCGGCACCTGTGAGTATAAAAAACGCATAGATTTTGATTTCATTACCTAAATATCTTCGTTATCCTCGCTTGAATTAATTTATTTCAAATATATTAATATTATATGGATCTATTTCAAATATTGACAGTGATGACTATGAATTTATGATCTGTCCTTTCTAATTTTGTTGAGATTATTCGCAAATGTCAACTTTTATGACTTGCATATTGTAGGTACAATAATAATAAGTTATAATCCGATGTAAGTAAAATTTATGTATGTAAATATGAGTACCTAAGTATATAATATTATAAACCATAGTAACTTTTTAATAATAGCATATCCGCAATTACCTCACTTAGTAGGAATCTGAAATTCGTTTTTATAACGTAAATGTGACAACATTGTAGACTATACTGACTCATATATTATTATGTTATATTTGGGCCCACTTTTTTATGGTTCCGTAGCCAAATAGCAAAAACGGAACCCTTATAATTTCGCCATGTCTGTCCGTCCGTCCGTCCGTCTTCTCGGTGACCGTTAGCACCGGAAAGCTGAAATTTGGTACCAATATGTATATCAATCATGCTAACAAAGTAGTAAAAAAAAATTAGGAAAAAATGTTTTGTTATGGTAGCCCCCCTACATGTAAAGTGGAAAGTGTTTTTTTTTTATTTCAACCCTAACGTGTGATATATTGTTAGATAGGTATTAAAAAATGAATAGGGGTTTACTAAAATCATTTTTTGATAATATCAATAATTTCGGAAATAATCGTTCTAAAAGTAAAAAACAATGTGCCCCCCCCCCCCCTCTAACTTTTGAACCATAAGTTTAGAAAATATGAAAAAAAATTGGAATGTAGAGCATTATAAAGACTATCTAGAAAAATTATTTTAAACTTGATGGGACGAACAGTTTTTGAAAAGTTGGGGACACTTATTGCGACGGACGGGAAACTACGGAACCCTACACTGAGCGTGGCCCGACACGCTCTTGGCCGGTTTTTTCTTTCTGTCCACTCCCGATTTTTTCTCTAAATTTCCTTTTAGATTTGACAAAGCTGCTACAGACAGGTGCAACACAATATACAGCAATGTAGTGACCATTTTAACGCCAGGTTCTTTTCTGAAAATTTTGTGTTTTGGTGATTAGGGAAGCTTTTGTTTACTATTAGACCAAACAAATTAATACAGAAGCTTTATAACGGGTTTTTTTAATTTATGTTTTGTACTTTTTGCTGTCGTTCTTACCGTGACTAGGTACTGGTGTTCACTGTCTAACATTACTATTGCAATTTAATGATATAGTAAAAATCAAGTACTCTATTTTTCACTAGCCTGTATAACTGTATTTTAGCTAGACTAACCCACTTTCATGCGTGTGAAAAGCTGGCTTTTGCCAGTTTATCACCCGCATGAAAGTAGGTTTCTCCCTACAAACTTTAGATCCGCGTCTTAGGGGACTCTACTTTTTAAAAAGAACTTCTGTGCCATTTTAGCGTTCTAGGTCTAAGGACTTGGGCTGGGCGTTGATGAGACAGTGAGTAGATCAGGACTTTGCCGTTTATAATTTTATATATACAGAAGAATTTATTTGATCATTTCCCACACTCAAAAAAGTACATCTAACTTTTCAACAAGTGTTATTGTTGTTTTAAAGCCACTTTGATTTTTGCCTCCGGCAAATTACCGAGACGAGGCGCCTTCAGATATTTTCATTTTACAGTCATGTATAGTCGTCAAGTAGGTAATCCCGTACGTCAAGTGAACACATTATTCTCCTTTATATAATTATTTATAAATTATGATTTATATAAAATTACTATATGTTTGTGTTGTTGTTTGTGTTGTTCAGTGTGTGTTGCCAGTGATGACATATGGCTCAGAAACGTGGTCGCTCACAATGGGCCTCATCAGAAGGCTTAAAGTCACCCAAAGAGCAATGGAAAGGGCTATGCTCGGAGTTTCCTTGCGCGATCATATCAGGAATGAAGATATCCGCAAGAGAACTAAGGTTACCGACATAGCCCGAAGAATCGCCAAACTTAAGTGGCAGTGGGTTGGGCACATTGCTCGTAGAACAGATGGTCGATGGGGACGGAAGGTTCTGGAGTGGCGGCCACGTACCGGAAGACGCAGCGTCGGAAGGCCTCCCACAAGGTGGACCGACGACCTGGCGAGGGTCGCGGGAATCCGATGGATGCGAGACGCACAGGACCGGTCGCTGTGGCGGCGCTTGGGGGAGGCCTATGTCCAGCAGTGGACGTCTTTCGGCTGAGATGATGATGATGATGATGATGACTATATGTTTTATAATACTAATTTTATAAAATGTTATATTTTTAAATTGTTTAGATACAAACAAAATATATTTTTTGTTTATGTACAAGCCAAGACCTTAACATAGATTTTTTAAATCGTAAAATGGGCCTTCCCATTGGCCTTTCAAGGTTTAAAATCCATAATTATTAATAGTCGTTTGTCATCTAAGAAGATGATATACGACACTTAATAAGCGTATACGTACAGTTTATTTAAGAATTATGCAAATAAAAGTTAATCTCCATTCGATACCGATTATATCGAATTTATTTTAACACATAATAAAAAAATCTATGACAGCGTTGTAATTAAATTCATAAATTTAAGTAGCATTTACTAAAGATTCATTTTAAACTTTAAACTGCAATACCTAAACATAATGAAAATTCAAAGCGTAAAAAATTTATTGGTTTTTTTTTAACGAAAAATATATTTATTTGGAAAGATGGGTAAAAATATACATAACTAATTAAAACTACACTAACTCTTACTCTAAACTAAAATATGGCGTCAAAAAATTCCTCCGCATCGCTGTCGACCGGAAGTGTGCCCAAAAGACTGGCGGCATTGCCACGTTGTATGGCAATGCTTAATCTCTGACCGAGGTAAAAGCCAGCCCTTGGGTCACGCGAAGTGTCAACAAGACGCTTCGAAAGATCTTAAAAAAGCGTATGTGCATTCGGGTCCCACGGTTCAAGAGTTTCAACCCCAAACTGCTCAAAAATATAACTGCCGACGAGGTTGTTATATTTTCGCCGCTTGAGGTTCTCCGCAGCCGGAGCGGCAGCACCAGCAGAGCACGACGAGCTAGGAAAATAGGATGGTGCAATAGTGTCGACGCAGGTAGCGTCCCACACTAAAAGCCTACCTATCTTCCAAGGAAATAAAGACATACCGTCGGGTCTCTTACCATCGTCACGGGCCAAACATTTATTAAATGAATACTAGTAGGTACACAAAGTAGGTACATAACTAGTATACTCATTGTCACTTGTTCCTAGCAAAGCTCGCTTGTTGAAAAGAATAACCGCGGACCTGGTATACAAGAAGTCACTGAAGAAACACTGGTGGGTTATAAAAATGTGACAATTTCTCTCGCTTCACTCAAAACTAACTTATTTGATGATTTCCCATCACAGAAATAAAACAAGTTAAACATTAAAAGAACTAAATAAATCTGTAAGACAAAATTGAACTGAATTGACATAATATTAGTATATATTGGTATATATTAGTATATGTTGTATTGTTTATTAGTTATGTAGGTTTATGTTGTACACTAGATCCTACCCTCGAATGTGATATCTCTCTGTCACTCAAAGGTTTGCTGGGAGAAAACTCATTGTTGAGTTAAGCTCGCATTTGTACATGCATTGTAAAAATCACTGTACTTAAATATCGTTTTTGTGTACAATAAAGAATTAAGAGAATTGTATTCAATAAAAGAACTACAGTAACCTAAATAAATTTACAAACCAAAATTTTATTTCATACTACAGCTACATAATACCGCCTTCTATGAGCTACACAAATTTATTGTACTACAATAGTAATACGGTATAAATTGACTTGTATCATATATTATTATACAAGTTAACTTATCTAAACGTTAAAAGCCAAAACCTTTTAAATAATCCTTTCTATACTTAAATCAAAGTGCTAAGATATCATGTTGCTATTAACTCATACAAAAACTTGTACCTACTTATTCATCATTATTATGTTTGACCTAATTATATAGCAGTGATATAACATTGTCATGATGTCGATCAAAAACATGTGGAAGAAGCTGTGATTATATAAGTTTGAAGAAGAAATGCAGTTCACTGATTGAGGAAACCAGACTTTGATATTTATGGAGGCTTGCATAATTATTAAAATGCTCTACATCTAATGTCGTCTCCATATTTCGTGTTTCTCTGATATTTGAAATATGGAATAAACTTAAAATTAAAGGTATATAAGTTGATAGATCACCTATTTGTGGATATAATGTACATTGTACCAATAATAATGTACTCATTTTCAAAAGCTTAAAGTCTGTTTTTTAAATCCCTGAGGCAAAATTAACACAGGCAAATGTCAAACCTACAATAATAATAATAACAGTTCTTTTTTATTGTGACAAGTGTGATAACCTACGTTATATCATTTTAATCTCAGAGATTAAAAAATAGACTTTAAATAATAATAATTAAATGAACCAAAATATAAGCACTCTCATTTAAAAAAATATATATATAAAGAAAACGTGTAACACATTATACCTGATGGAAAAAACCTGAATTATTCAAAAATTCTTAAATATCAGATAGATCACCTGCTTCATCTTATTCTGCATTTTAATTTAATGTTAAATTCATGTCACGATCTGTATTGTATTAATAATTCTTATATATTCTATTGCAGATCTCACAGATAAAAAATAAATGCAGATTCAGGAATAGATTTAGTACCTACATTTTTTCTTACGTGGAATTTTGTCGTGTATTAACAAAATTATAAATATCGATAAAAAATGTATGATATCATACTACCATACCTAGTCATAGATAGGTAAGTAAACTAATGGAATAAACCTGTCAGGACAATAAAATCACATATCAAGTTTAAAAAAATCAGTACATTTATTACCTAAAACTACTAGAATAACATTAATGACTCAGCATATAAATATTATATACATCATCAGTATTATTTACAGGCTAGGCTATCCTATTGAAGTTAACCCAAGAGGGAGGCGACGACTGCTGAAGGGACTACTCCTCCGGGACCTTGCTGGATTTGCGGTTGGAAGCCATTCTCGTCGGCGATGTACGTGACAGTGTAGAGGACGCCATCAGGTCCGACCCACGCGTATTGTCCCTGGACTGCGATCGCCTCATTCTCTGTGCCCTGGTTCTTCAGTTGTCCTTGTTCTTCATGCTTTGATCCGTCTGAGAGTTCCCACCTGTGGATTTATAAGGCACAGATTAAACAATGACAAAGTGTATCCTGTGTTCTATTTTTGGTGTATATGGAGCAATTCCTTACGCGAAATTGTAAGAATCGATTCCTCCATTGTTGACATCATATCGCACTATTTGAACATCCTGTGGGTTCTGTTGGGGAGCTGCGCACGCGGCGGCGATCAAAGCAAGAACAACAAACTGAAAATAAAGGCTTTCCGTTAATCCAATTTCACAGTTCACATTTCACTTCACAATCCTTGTCGTCACAGGACTAACCGATTTCATTTTCCTTGTTTTTTTGCGGCTGCCTTCTTCAAAGAACACTTGATGTGTGGGATGATTACGTGTCCAAACGGTTCTCTTATATACCAACGTAAGTATTTCTTCTAATACCGCGTTGCAACACGCGGCTGGGCCAGTAAGGTGCTTCTTATTGCCGTGTAGCGTATAGCCCAAGATGCAGCATCTGTCGGGGAACATCAGTGAACGTAGCATGCTGGCACGTTTGTTTCATGCTTTTAATCGATGAAGTTATAGTACCTTCATGTGTATTTGTTAACATTTAATTTTACCATGCAAGTTTTATTATGTAAGCAATAATAGGTGTACAAATGTCAATGTTAACATGAATTACAAAAGGTTGCTATCCCTATTCTTATTGTACCTTTGCACGTAACGTTATGATAACATAATGCATCACACGTCGAATTACGCAGTTTTTAATGCATTTTTATGAATAATTTGTAAATCTAAGTTGTTTGTTAGTCTAATGAATGTATGCACATTAATTATCTTAATCCATCTCTATACTGTTGCTGTTAACAGCAGTTGCGCGATCATTAATATCTTCTTAAATAAATATGCGTTCTCGTTGAAACTGGATATTCAAGATTTATATTTTATTTTCATCAAAATACATAAACTGCATAAGGTCCAAAGTTGATTTCCATTTTTTATCAGTTGGCAGATACCAAAACTAATCGAGTAAGTGGAGGAGCTACTGACATTTTTAAGTTTTTAATATTCCCAGCCTCTTTTCAAATGTTTCTTGAAGATTCATATCAGTCATTTTATACTTAATGTGATAATGTCCGCATATTTTTACTTAGAACCCATTCCTGCGATAGGTCAACGCATACATTATTGACATGACATTCCTGAGATGAACATAATGTGGGCGAAGTTGTTATCTCGTCTCAACTATTTACTTAAATTTCACAGTGTCGGAACTGTGTGCAATCAAACCGGATCTACCTATATGTTGACATTATTATTATTAACAGAATTTGTTCTTCTATAGTGTTTCAGGAAAATCTGTGCGTATGCATAAATTAGGTCGCGGAGTTTACCCTTTTATGCCATAGAGTTCTGAACCAATTCATATTTAATCAGCGATGAAGGGCTTATTGTTTTGGGGCCCTTGCTCAGTGAGTTGCCTACTGGGCAAAGGCCCCCTTTTATCTCTTCTCACATTTCTCTGTCCTTTGCTACATTTGGTAAATATTTTAGGTAGCATTCTAAACGACACCGGTTGCTGTGGTTCGAAATTGGTTAATTC
The DNA here is from genome assembly GCA_030763345.1 of Mythimna separata. Lineage (NCBI taxonomy): Eukaryota > Metazoa > Arthropoda > Insecta > Lepidoptera > Noctuidae > Mythimna > Mythimna separata. The sequence goes on along the minus strand of CM061171.1, from coordinate 15,101,635 downwards.
TAATCAAATTTTATAGCATCATGTAACAGATATGGTAAATTCCTCTTTGTTTGCAGTTTGTGTTGCAGAATGATATGTATGTACTGTTCCTTATGTGGTGTGTCAGTGTGTGATTTTGATTCCCAAAATACTTCAGCTCTTAAAGCTATTACTGAAAGAATGTTACTGTTTCTGAATAGGGTTTAATGGACAATGAGGAAAAAATTAGTGTTGAACTATTTTTTTAATTCTTGCTACTACCAAACTGCATAATTTGAAGATCTATGCAACTGATTTTGCTTATTAGGTAAAGTGCAACCCAGGTTCTCACCTGCTGGGACTAATCGTAAAGGTATAGACACTCTTAATATTATCTTTCAAATTATGTATATTTTCATTATTAGATATGAATTCTCTGGATTCATTTTATGATTGTGACATACTACATTCATGCTGTTTCGTTTCATTTCCCAGGTTACAGCGCCATCAGTAAATCTAGTTCACATTAATTGAAGACAGACACTTCCTAGTTGCAGGATGGCGAATCTACAAATGGTAAAATTAATTTAGTATTATATTTCTACATAATAACAACTGTGGGTGCATGGCCAAGCAACATTTGCCCTGGAAACTATGTTAATTTATGAATAAAAATTACATAACAGTAGCAGAGAAAATTAAACGCCTACTTGTAATGTTGTAACTGTAATAGTTAGAACTCACAAAACATTAATTTACATTATTATTCGGTACAAAAGTTAATGTACCTAGTTTAAGATTTCATGTTGGGTTATGAATCACAATGTAAGACGCATTGTAGTGAACGGATAGGATTACATGTTGGCGTCACTTGTAATATATTAAGTAAGTCTGACTTTTGCCCACGACTTCGCTTCTTCCCAGTCACAATTGAACTCTCTAGACAGTAACCTATACTTGTTCATTATTCACGTAGACAGACGGTGACAACAGCTTTTGAAAACGGTTCAGACAGATAACTAATTACTCGTTTCAAAATGAGAATTCTTACACCTTCTACAAACTAGTGAAATTATTAAAATTATTTGACACATTATCTAATAGGCCATTAGTGAAATTTAGAATATCAATTAAATTACATAACATTAAATGTGGAAACGGCGGTAAAGTACAGTCGTAAAGGGCCAGATTTACGATGTTCCGACTTGTTGTTTATGACGGATTCTTTCGAGAACTGGCATGTTGATTTGTTTTGACCTATACGATTCATGTGGTGTTTGAAGGCAATAGGTTAACAACTTGTGTCGCTACTTACCGCAACTGTTAAACCGGAGAACCCTGCGGGTAAGGCGTGGCTTTGTATGACGCATTAGCGAGTAATAGCTTCATCAACAGCTATAAGAAGAAGGCATCTATTACATTACTGCCACAAAAGATATTAATAGCGATAACACAGTCAATAGTGCATTACATAAAAGCATTATAATAATTGTATAAGATCAATGTGTGCTCACGATATTTGTATATGGTTCAGTCGTAATCGTAAGTCACAACTTTCTTTTGAAAGTTCAGACATTGATTGGGTGGAGCGCGTAGTGTCTCCATTTATGCAATACCATCCGCCTCATGAACCCATTCTGTAATCTCGTCTAGCTTTTTCAAAGGCAGACAAAGTGCTAGACAGAATAAAGCTTGGACGGTAATTAGTTTTTCTAATGTTAAAATGTCATGCCGATGTTTAAGAACGATCACTCAATCAATGTTATTGTATGTGCTTTTAAGAAACATTATGGTCCATTTGCTTTATAATTTGTTGTTCAGGATTAATGGTAAATTTAATGAAGATAGTTTGTATGTTAAACAAAAACTAAATGGGATATAAAGTAGGTCATTATTGTAGAGCTACCTACGACTTATAAACAGGATTTTTATGCGCATTAGTAGGTGTGGAATGAAAAATGATATAAATTGGGTAAAATTGGCCTGTTTCTGTAAACTAACAATCACTAGAGTCATTGATTCGATCGGTTTACTAATTCAGTTTCTTGATAAACGTAAATAGACGATATTGTTTATATTAATAGTTTGTCACAACATATGACGACAGACACTTGAGGCAGTGCAGATACCAAAAAGTGATTTTTTTTTAATATTTGTCGATTTTTGATTCATTATATAAACAGTTGAAGTTGAAAACTTGTCATAATTTACACGATTTTAACTTAAAATGTCATAATCAATTAAAAAACCGGCCCTTAATTAAAAAACTGGTCAGCTGCATGTTGGTCACGGATTCAGGGTTCTGTACCATATTGAAAGTCATAAATGGTGGCAAAATTATTATTTCATACCATAGATATCCTGAACTAAGTTTTTGGTAATTGAAAAATGGCTAAATCCCCTAAATTTGATGTTTTGCAAAGTATCTATTCATATTTGTTGTTAAATATGTACATTGTACATAATAAGTAGCACATGGGAAATAAAAAAATCTTCGGTAACATTATTCAATATTTAACAAAATTTGACTTCGACGGCCCTTTATGGCTTTTGATAATAAAAAATACAGTCTTAACTTTACGTTGTGGGCTCTACAAAATTATGTAATAGTTAGAAGTTTTTTTACGCCTTTATATGATTCACATCATATATCATCATCAGTACGAAATCATAATATGACATGATAAATTGTCAATCCCCTCTGGCATTGTGAACCCTAAGATCGAAAAGAAAAAACCGCTGCTTAATGAATTTTACCAAATTATGCACATATACTTACCTATTATATACTTACCTATTATATAAATGTGTGCAATTGGTATTTTTTCGCGATTTCAGGGTTGGTCTCCGTAGTAAATGGTGTTCATTAGTTTGTATTGTATATTGTCAGTGTTTTCGTTAATTGTTTATTTGGTGGTTTTAAAATTGTATTCCTATGGCTTTGAGTTTTTAAATTGCGTAAATAACGCAAATATGATGACTTTAGCTTGTTTAGGTGTTGTAACAGTGTAGCCCCTAGCTAGACCCATGTGACATAGAGTCAAAATATTTGAGCGACACCAAAAGGGTTTGGTCCAAATAGAGCCCTTTGGTTACGGAATCCTAAAAAGAACCAAAGTTCAACTAACAGTGTTGTTTACCTTTGTTCAAGGTTGATTGTTAGTTCAAAGAACCGAAGTTGAACAAATTTTAACTACATACTTAAACGGGTGGAAATAATTGTTGAATCAAACAGTAATTTACTAAGAAAATTCAAGGAATTCGGACGTAATAATATTAAGGTTATGGGAATGTCAATCAACCGGAGCCACAAAATCAGACTTTAGCATTTTCATTGGCCGAAGTTATTTTGAAGATGCTTTCGTAAACTGTAAATATGAAAATAGGTTTTATCCATAAATAAATAAGGACTAAAGTGGCTAGGACGAGAATATTATAATTTATAAATAAATGTACAAACCACGACGTTAAGTCGAAAATTGTGTGGAAAGGTCAAGGTTTCACATTTTGTTCTGAACATTGTGGCCATTTAGTTTATGATGAGACTATGTGAGAATATCATAAAGTGTAGTATTTGTAGCAAGTTGATTCATCATACTCTTATGAAATGAACTAATTCACGACGATATTTTTTTTTAAGTTGTCTATTTTATTCAATGATGGATAAATGAAACTGGGATCTCACTACCTACTGCATAAAAACATTGCGACATATTGCCACATAAGTAGGCGAATCACAAAATTATTTTTGAATATATTTTATCCTCTTCGATCGTTGAGGTTAGTTCCCAACCGGTTTGCTTACGTCACAGTCTGTTGAACCGTTGAACCATACACCGCCGACGACCTCTGACACCCGTCGCTTTCCTTACAGAACACGTCTCACATTTTAGGTCACACTTTTAATAAAGACTCTTTTGTGCACCTCAATGAGTTTACACTGACATAAAGCACAAATAATTAGCATAATCACATACATAAATATTATGTAGTACAAGGTTATAATGACATAACAGTTTGTCGGCACCAAGATGACACCTCATTATTTTACATAACTATATAAATATTTACATTCCATTGAGTAGGTCAAGTTTTATGCGTCGAGAGATTATGCGTTTACCATAGCTTAGCCATGTTTTTACCAGTTTATTGGATATTTTAATCTGGGATAGACACTAATGGACATTACCTGTCGTTTATATAAAGTTAGGCTTTAAATGAAGTGTTTTATGATGGAGAATTATCTCTATTAGACTTACTCGTAAGTCAATACAAGAATGATGCAAATGTGCTTTTATCTGCTGTCTAACAGTCTTCTTATTGCTAAGATCTGATAAAAGGCAACATCATAATATATTTGTGTAGTCCCATGAGGCGAGGCTTTGTTGACTTAACCCCGTTGTTGCCTAAGAGTTTCTTTGTCACTCAAATGTCAAAGGAGTAATTTGGTCATGAGCATTATCGTTCTGATTCTGTATATCTTTGGATGTCTCTATATATATTCTATGTAAAACATTGAACTGAGATCTCCTCAAATACTTCACGGTAGTTTGTCTCCATAAATAAAAATTTCGTGTAACCATGGTCAAGTACGACTTCTTAGTGAATTTATTACACCTCTTATCACCACGTCACCTTCAACTGCCAATTGCTTTTTGATTTAAGAGCCCTTGCCTCTTTTAATATAAGCAGAACCGGATGGAGAACAGTGATCGATAAAATTAAGATGTTACCGTAACATTTAATCGGTGATCTGTTTACAAATGCCATGTCTTTCTGTAATGTCAATATATTCATAGATATGATCTTTGATATGAACTTTATTGGAACGTTCGAGATCAGATGCACGGATGTATTCATCGCATCTATCTTATTTTTGATTGCAAAGAATGTGTTGCTTCATTGGCAACGTGATTCGCGAGACCATTGCGAAGATGCCTTATTGGTCATGGGAAACTATCAAATTGTTTTACCTACTGCTGTCAAAATCTGAATAAGTAATCTTTAGAGGGCGGTACCTACTTATTTCGTGAAGTTTTCATACAAACTTATTTATTATTTCTGTTTTTTTTTTCTAATTAAATTAATACGTGTAGTATAATAAAATTAAATTCACTGTTTATCATTGAGCATCATGTAGCATTACCATCCGAATTGGATGAACGACCTAAATAATTCATATATTTTTGTTTTGTGCTCTCAGGGTTTTTGTATGCATTTTAATGCAAGGTAAAAAACACCTGTTCTGTCCTGTGCATCTATTTATTTATTTATTGCATACATCTACCCATTTTTACATACATTAATTTGTAATTAAGTAATATATTAATAAAATTAGACTCGAAAGGAGAGCACGACATACTATAATATATTAAGGCAATTTTCGCAAAAAGTTCTGACCTCATTTTTTTTTTGTGAAGTAGAAGGTTTTGTATGAAAACGACTCTTACTTGACGCATCATTTGAGGCATAATCTGATTGAAAACAAAAGGATGCGCGGCTTTGGTTATCGTCTGATGACGTAACGATCGTGTATTGTCTAGGCGTGAACGATTACAATCGAATGTCTCAACTAGCTTTGGCGGTGCAAGAGAGACCAAATGAAGATGTAGCACAAGTAACATCAACAAAATATAGACCACACTATCATCACACTGATATTATAAAGGTGAAAGTTTGTATGCTTGTGTCATTCCTTTACGTTCAATGGGATGATATGGATTTAGGTTAAATGTAATGCAGCCTAGATCATGTCTTGGAATAGGATGAGTATTAAGCAATGGGATAATTTTTATTCCAGGGTTATATTCCCTTAGGATAAATTACTGTCACTCAGCAGAAGCTGCTGTTAGATGTACTTAAGATGTAATAATAATTATTTTGTCAGAGTAATGCTTACGAGTATAATGCGAATATAAAGGGTGTTTTTTTAGAGGTATAGAACTTTAATACTGTCTTTCGAATACAGCCAATATCAAGTCCATTATCATGATTATTATGTGTTTAAAACACCCGTTACCTACATTACTCCAACAATGTGACTTGATTTTAAAGCCTTAACTTCGATGTGTTAAAGCTTTGACTTATCAGCAAGATAGGCAATTAGGCATATTATATCATCTAAACTTATTGTCATTGTTTCTTTTTGTTGTATATGCATGTTTTTTTTCACCTGAGATTCGGGAAAGTTTGACATGTTTTTTTATCGTATTAGTACCACTAAAATTAAATTACGACTTTTTATTGGCAGGCCAGCGGTGTTAGAATTACTGACGCGGTGGTTTAGCGTCTCAGATCATTTACTGGCAGAGTTTACCTATACCTCCATTTAAATTTAAACATGTCCTATATTTATGTCTTTTTTCAATTAGTATTTTAATTGATTCAAAATAAAACAAATTAATTCCATTAATATCTTTTATTTAAAACGAACTGACTACTCTATCTAGTTCATCTTCAGTGAAGCAGAGGAGCATGAAGCAATACACTCGACGTCGGTCTATGTGACTCTCAATCGCAGAAGAGAGGTAGTAGCTGTCTTCTTCTGGAGAATACCGTCCTGAATCGATCTTACACAGCTAGAATTAAAGTATGATTACAATCAGGTATTAGTTCCAGATTTACTGGCGTCTGACTATCCGTAACGACTGCCAAAGATCTACAAATGACAGCCGGGACCTACTGCTTAACGTGCTTTCCGAGGCACGGAGGAACTTATGTTAAGATGGTCACCCATCCACAGACCAACCTTGGCAAGCATTGCTTAACATTGAAGATTTTTTTTTTATTCTTTATTGTGTACAATAAAGAATAAAAATAAATAAATAAATAAGATCGACCCGTGCGGCTGTTATTATCTAGCCACTAGTTCCTCAGTTCCTTTAGACACCATGAAAAGGACTTTTACTGACTAAGGCCCATCTGTTTGTTCAGTTGCCCTTTCATTTCCATTTTCCAGGACCATGGTAACTATTTCGAACACGCAACTTTGGCAGGCATCGGCCTTCGCCAGCCCCGTTAATACCAATAATATACAAATACACTACTCTACCGACCGAATTACGGTGATCAGCCAAGTACACAGGAGATATTACTCGTAAAGTACTCAAGTGTGCACGCAAACACAGGAGCAATCTTTGTTCTTTTACTCTCATAGTCGGACGACGGACGGGGACGGCAATCTGATACGACCCTCTGGTCGTAGTCTGGTCGTATCTCTCTCTAGAGATCAGGCGCAAGACCAACGACTTTTCGTGCTTTCCGAGACACGGGGCACATACCACCAACTTCCTAACTCCGGGCAGCTATGGAGTAATTCATAGTGGAAAACCCAATAGCATTTTTTGTCAGGCCCGGGATTTGAACCCAGGATCCCACGCTGTGGCGACCACTAGACCGAAGTGGCAGTGGAAGTCAAAAGGCAAAACAAAGGTATAACATACGTCCCGTTGGGCCTACGATTGTTAAAAAGCGTTGTCTGTTGTTACAAAATGTTCGTGCAGACAGTTAACGCTCTTGCCATTTAGACCTACTAAATTACAATGATGGCCGCCGCAGATCGTTTTGCGTAAAACGAAGGTTAATTTTAATTTATGGTAATTTGATTAGGTACGTCTTCACGAACGCAGCAATTGGTGATGGTAGTAGTAGCAAGGATGAGTATTAAGCAATGGATGTTGTCGATGATCGTTTCCCAAGACGGGTAAATTTTATTGGATTTTCCACCTGGATGTGAAATGCCTCAAAATGTCAGCAAACTGTAGGGCCCACCAGGGTCGAAGCCTCTAGGGCCATGGGATGGTTTCTAGAAAGAAAACGCGGAACCCTGGAACGAAGGCAAAGAAGGAATGGAGTGGGGTTTTCAGTACAAGGTTAACACGCCCTCTCGCTCTGTCCAGGAGCGGAAGACGTCATTCTAATGATTCCCCAAATAAAAAAAAAAACTGGATGTGAAATGTCGCTAAACACTTACACTTTTGAGAAATAAACGAGTGCTTTTGTAGCAGTGAGTTATTTTTTATATTCCACAACTTTCACATAACCATCCACCCACCATACACATCCACAATATCTCAAATTAAGCAGAGTTTGTGCTATGAGTACCTACTAGAAAACTGATAAACGTACCTATTTATATATTTCTAAATTTATACATCCTAAATACCATACTATAGCTAAATTACACCCAGACCACAGAATAAATGATCGTGCTCATCACACAAACCATCGAAACCAATCGAACCTATGACCTCCGGTATAGCAGTCGGGGTCACTAACCACTAGACTAATATGTTTTTACAGTTAATCTGTAAGTACTGCCCCAACGCAACGCTATCCTCCATTCTGAGTAATTTCGTACTGATTTTCAAGAAAGACATCCAGGTTGGTTCCATCTCCTTCTTCTGAGTGTCTATTTAACGGTATATTTCCATCATCTCAGCCGAAAGACGTCCACTGCTGGACATAGGCCTCCCCCAAGCGTCGCCACAACGACCAGTCCTGTGCGTCTTACATCCATCGGATTCCCGCGACCCTCGCCAGGTCGTCGGTCCATCTTGTGGGAGGCCTTCCGACGCTGCGTCTTCCGCTACGTGGCCGCCACTCTAGAACCTTCTATCCCCATCGACCATCTGTTCTACGAGCAATGTGCCCTGCCCACTTCCACTTAACTTTGGCGATTCTTCAGGCTATGTTGGTAACTTTATATTTAACGGTATATAATGTTTATAAAAAAAAAATAAGCATACCTTTTTATCGTCTTTGTCATAGCACACCAGCTCCTCAAAATGACTGTTGATTTTGGATTTTGGGTTTTTGAAATAACTTTGTAATTCAGCGTAACGGCCTAGGTGCTAAGAGAAAATATATTAAGTTTTATGTTATGTAATTTGTCATAATACTTTATCTTGTGTCATCCAAGACCATTGACAATATTTCTTTAGTTGTTTAACCTACCACTAGAAATCTTTTGTAAACGAAGATGTTTACTTAGAGATCAAGTTTTTAAATTTATATTAGGTGTTGTCCAGAGTGAATGTGCAATGACTGGGGCAAGTGCGTTGGCGGGAGCGTTAACGAGGATTTCTCAGAGAAAACGAAGTGCAATCGACCGTCAGCACCATTCCGTCACGTCACGCTTGGCGTCCACCTTTGTCGCTTCAGTATAGTATAGCATAAGCCTTTAAAATGTTTCCACTGCTGGGACTCAGGCGTCCTCTCTTTAGGAGGGAATGGGCCGTAATCAACCAAGCGGGCCCAGTACGGGTAGGTGTCTTCGAATTTTTGGTTCTAGCACATTTTTTTACAATAAATAAGTAATTCGCCTGGCTGGGTTTGACCCCGCGACCTACAACTTGTAAGTCAGGGCAGTTACAACTCGGCCACCACTGCTCTTCTAACTTCACTTCAATATTTGGACGCAAAAAGCGGTTCCATTATGCTTGATTGATCCCTCGCCCGCTTCAGTACCCGCATCAGTTCCTTACTCTTGCCGGAGCTAAAGCTAGATGGTTTTACCCAACTTAATGAAATGTTTGGATCTCGAGCTTACAACAGCAAAGCATTACTAATAGTTTTAATAATCTGCAAACTAGGGCATTGTGTTAGGTATCTAATTAAAATAAGTCACAAAGTGAAGTTTGTAATGTAAACTCACTTTGTGTTGTTGCTAATAACTTTAGTTACAGGCTAAAACAACTGATGTAACTTACACAGGTACAATAGTTTGGTAACTTAAATTGCTTATGTTCTCGTAGATAATTATGATAAATTTTATTTTACCTCAGGATCTAAAGAGCCACTTTTTCTTATTGTATCTTGAGGGAATTCACTTGGAAATATTCTCCTTAATTCAATATCTTCACTGAAATCATTAAATAGGTGATGGTATCTATGGGTATGCAGATGATAGCACAGTTGTAGAGAGATACCTGCCAAGTACTCGGGCTAGTAAGGAGCTAATCCAGTCCGAAAGAGAGGCTATGGTAGAGCGTGCGAATGACTCACTTCAGGCAGTCTCCAAGTGGGGCGAAGCCAATCTGGTGGGATTCAACGCCACCAAAACACAAGCGTGTCTGTTCACCGCTAAAAGGAGCCCGTTCACCTTGGCTCCTGCTTTCCGGGATGTATCCCTGGACTGCACCGATCGCCTTCAGCTCTTGGGAGTTGAAATTTCCTCCGACCTGAACTTTGGGCGGTTCATTGAGTCCAAAGCTAAAGTAGCTGCTAGGAAATTCGGCGTTCTTGCAAAGGTCCGGCAGTACTTCACACCGGGACAGCTTCTTATGTTATACAAAGCACAGGTCCGATCGTGTGTGGAGTACTGCAGCCACATATGGGCTGGAGCTGCAAAATGCCACCTGGCAACTTTGGACTCAGTGGAAAGGCGTGCGAAGAGGCTAATTGGAGATCCAGATCTAGTTAACTCCAACCTACAAAGCCTTGCGCACAGGCGTAGGGTAGCCAGCCTTTCGGTATTCTACAGGATGCATTTCGGAGAGTGTGCGTAGGAATTACACGAATTGATTCCGCCATCCCGTTTTTTCCATCGGACAAGCCGTCGTACGGCGAATGTCCATCCTTTTGTTGTGGAAACCTCTACGGTCCGGACTAAGCGCTTCGCTTCGTCGTTTCTACCGCGCACATCGAAGGACTGGAATAGTTTGCCTGCTGCGGTCTTCCCGTCCAATTATAATTTGGGTGTCTTCAAGGCTAGAGTGAATAGGCTCTTAATAAACTAGTGCGCCTCACCATCTAAGATTGCATCACTGCTTACCATCAGGTGGGATCGCAGTCAAGCACTAGCTTATACAATTTAAAAAAAAAAAAAAAAAGGTGAATGTTTCGGGATGATGACTTGTCTGTAGTAGTCAAGCTCACTTAACTGACCATATCAAATAGTACATTTTAAGCAGATTAAAATGACTGTTACATTTTCTGTTAAATACCAGAAAACGTGTCCTCCTACTATTCAACAACACCTACATTATTTGATATTTTATTATAATAATAAATTAAAAATTAAACTGGATAAAAAGGTCTGGTGTAGACATCCAGACGTTTGGATATTCCTTAAAGAATTACTTACACCTAACCTGACAACTAACATACGACTATTTCACTAACACTTAGCCCAAAGATCGATACATATGATATTTAGATTATAACCTGGATTAAGATGCAGAGCACCTAGAGCAATGACGATCGGCGCTCTGATTAGCCCGCTCCAAGTTCTATACCAATTAGAAAGCCAAAAGCGGTTAACGTTTCGATCGCGTTAACGTAAAAATAGTCCTCAGTCAGTGCACAGGATACTTTATTTGGCTCGACAGTACCTTTCCGTGGTAATGTCTGACATTTAAGCGAGAAAAGGTTCACTGCTTTTACTACAACATAGGCTCGCGTTTGACCACTATCTCACCTGATGGTAAGTGACGATGGAGCACGCTTGCCTAGAAATAACCTATGTATTTAAAGCAAGATTTAAAGAACCCTAAGTTGTATCAATCATGAAACCCAGACTCCAGCAGGGAATTACACTCTTTAGCTGTACACACAATAAATGTGTTCCTAAAAAGCTTTGTGCGTATGGGAATACATTTCACTTGCATGTTTTCTATAGATATTTAAATGATTGTTTACTTACTACGTGTAAATAACACAGTCACTCCTCCTGATCAAACAGTTCAGGATCTATAAAAATCAATAAGTTGTAAAAACATTACGTCTACCTCACAACAAAATAGTTTTCAAGTTAATCAAAAACCCTTACAATATACGTAGCAAAACAGCTGAATATTCTTAACATTATGAGAGATATTGTATTACAATATGAAACAAGGAATAAATAATAAAGTTTGAACTGTACTCGCTTGCTTGCGAAATAAGTCGTAAATAATGTTCAATACCGTAATATTGGTAAGGTTTTACGATGTATTGTATTATTTTATTTTATTAAGTTTCTCTAAAACCTATATTTTCCTCTTCACTGTGTTTGTTTTGGTTTCGACATACTTACTGTGCAAAAGCAACCCGCATTTTATAGTTTTAACACTGATATTACTTATAGATTAATCATCATCAATTTTTGTGACAATAAAATATAAATACTTAATAATTAGTACCTAATCCTGAAGAATTAAAAACATTAACATTTCATTTAAGCCATGCCTCTTTTTGGTGTGGAAAATCAACAAAGAAATTATGAAAAACTGGATAGAGCGAAAGAACGCGTTAGACTGTCGTTTGGCAAAACAAATTGTTGCTGTTTGTTTAAATAAAAAACAGTTTTGATGTTGAAAGGGCCATTACCTCCGTGATACTGATAATTTTACGACACTATAATTTAGACGAAAGAAGTTTCACATATACTGAAATTAGTTTCACGAAACTAGTTTTATCATGCATGACTAATTTCGTAATGTAAATCTGGATTTCTAGACTAAACCCCTTCTACTGCACTGCATAAATCTTTCAATGTGTGACACTTTTGAATACTACCTATGGTATAAAAAATTTAAAATTAATAGGTATTACTGTAACCTTAACAATAATTTATTTTAAGATATCAATTCCTTTAGTAAATTCCATGTAAATTCGTTGCGTTTAAATATAGCAACACTCGATATCTTGTTTTCGAAGTCGTATGTTTTACTTGTCGTATGCTGCGTGTAATTTAAAAGCTCTTTTATTTTACATACGAATCAGGACAGAAAGGTGTAAGATGGAAAAGGCACGCAAGACACGATAAGCTGCACGCACGTGGGTGCTTGATTTGGTGGTACTTACTTACATGTTACCTTAAGAGGTCTTGCGTGATTTACTCAACTAAATTAAATTATGAGCAAGATTTCGTTTTGGGTATCTTCTTTTTTGCAAAGAGATTTATAAGTAGTATTTATTTGTTGAGGAATGCCATGCAGTTACACATTATTAACTAGAAATAAATTGGAAAAATGGGATAATGTAGAGAGTGCTCTACATAACTAAAGCTTTGCTGTAACTGTTATATTCACATAGGGTCGTGTCGCAAGGAAGCAATGGTTGCAAAAGGTGTGGCAGATAAGAATCAGCATGGCTTAACATCCCCCCTTATCGATAACAGATGCTTCAGAGGACGGAACCATGTCAATCGGCATTCACAGACATACAGGGATAAACTCCCTAAGTCTTACACCACTTTGACCACAACCTAAGACTTAGGGCCTGTTTCACCACCCATGATTAAGTTTCCAATATCTTACTTGGCAGATAATTTCATAGAAAATCTGTTCCATTTTTGAATTTATTTAGGAAGTAGTGGCTACTCCGACATTGTGGAACAGGCCCTTAGGGAGTTTGTCGCCTGAATAGCAAATGTGACTGCGAGATTCTTGCGCTTGACTAGAGATATAGAGACTATACGCTGTCAAAGATGGTGGTGGGTGGGCGTCTGTATAAATTCTTTCAGACGAATATGTGGTTGAAGGCAATCAGGTGCTCCGGGTAAAGTTAGCTGCAGAATACTTGTATGACTTTAGACATTAAGCGTGCCTATTTAAGGGTCCTATCCCTTCTCAGGAAGCCTATGTAGATTTAGACGTAATAAATAGTGATGCACTGTTAGTTGTATAAATATATTTGCACAGTTAGTGCAAATAGTAGCGAAAATACAATAAAAATCTAACGCCTATTCATTTAGCATCACAAACTCCAAGTTCGATCCAAAAATTGCAAAGTTATTAAAAATACCTACCACACATATACATATATCAATTATCCTTTGACAATTGAAATTACTAACTTCCGTAAATTATTATAATAAGAACCATAATTCATTTAACATTTAAATTCGGAAGTTGCGTCAAATATAATCAATTTAACACTAGCGAGCAAATCAATAAAGAATGCTTATCTAACATTGTTAAGTATGACAAATGTTTAATTATTCACACAATCTTCGGTTTTATTTGTAGGTTTTATTTTTTGCCCTTGTATGTAAAACAGACGTGAACAAAACAAGATATTAAGAGGTGTGGAAGGATTTGTGAAGTCTTTAGTTTCACCTAAATATATTCGGAATTTGTTTGTCTCCAACTAATGACTATATTGTCACAATACCATTTTTTATTTAAGTATTATTATTATATATATTATTAACCACTTATGTGATTTTATTAATTTAACAATTCTATTAAATAACTAAAATAGTAGTTTCTGTATAAAGACCTGAATGAAAACTTACCTTTGTAAATAAAACAAAACATCAAAATTAAAGTTATCATTCTAATATTATATATTTATTAAAAAAACATTAAATAATTCTTCTATCATTGAACCTCGTGTGGTCATCATTGACTCTTGGCCGGTAACCCTTGGCATCTGATACATACTTCATGGAGTAGGGCTTTCCATTAGAGTCTATGTATCCGTACTCTCCTCGGACGACTAGCGAGCTACCTTCAGGCCCTGCGATAATTCCGCCATCTTCTCTTCTGTAAGTACCATCTGATGTTTCATATCTGTGAAACAAAAGGAAATTCGAGTAAATACGACTGCAATTAACAAGTTTCGAAAATATTCATAGGTATATCTACAATTGGGCAACAAAATAAAAGACATTGAAAATATATTACCCAATTTCTACAATTCAATATTTTTTAATAAATACCTAACTGCTAAACAATCACAAAATAATTCAATAATTAAACAATTCATATGCAAAACAAAATTGTACATTTAATTATTATTGGCAGATGCATGAAGCAATATACTTCAAACTTCTATATTAACCGAATCTTATAATTCCGATTCCGAGAAACATCTATCTGGTCATGCCCAGTTTCACAACAGATACAATTGCATTTCGTTACTCTCACGCAAAAACTATGATTATTATTGGAATTCCTGATAGACAAATGCCAAGATGTCAGTTGCACCGTTCACTAAACGCAGGTGCACAAAACATTTTTGATTAGTTTTTAAAATTGATTTATCGTTTGTTCGACACCCAATCCTGAGTGTGATTATATAAAAATTATAAAACGGTGTGATTTACACATTTTTTAATTGTGTAAATGTTTATTATACGGTGACTCCTTAGCTTAACCTTAGGTTAATAAACCTCAATTGGTGTTCGCATTACATACTCCACTTGTTACGCAAACTATTACTCACATTTTTAGAAATAACTTATCCTTAAATAAACGTCTTAGCAAATTATTACGGTTCGACGCAATCTCTGTAGTAAGAATATAATAATACTCGTAGGTTCGTATTCACATATTATGCAGTATGCTATTCACGCCCTTAAATATAAATTAACACGTTTTTCATTTAATTTTATTCTGGCAATCAACATGTGTGTATCATGATGTCACTATTTATCATCTAAGCTTACACATACCTACATATAAATAAAAATTATCTGTTTATTATATCAAAATATTATTATTTTATTTGATGTTTATTCGATACCTATTACAAAATAACTCTCTTTAAAATTATTGGTTGTCTGTTTGTTTGTTCCGGCTAATATCCGAACCTGCAGGACTAGTTTTGACGGAAACGTCTCTGGTAGATAACGGTTGTTGTAAAAAGTAACTTAGGCAACATTTATTCTCAAAAAAGGGTTTCGCGTAAAAACATATTTCTTGAAATCGTGGCCAAATGTCAATGTTACTTTACGAGTATGACGCAGACGAAGCCGCGGGAACCAACTAGTGTAAACATAAGCATTGATCATCTATGCATTTGAGTTTTTGTGTTTATTTTTCGGAGGTCCGTTATTACTTTTGTTTATTTTTTCGTAATAAACATTTATAACTGACACTTACGTAATTGACGATTTTAAGGTGGGAAAAAATAATCAACGTGTTAGACTTTTAGTGACTAAAACCCGACCCGTTTTCCTTCAGATTTACGTTCTAGAGCCACGGTTACTCTTTCCAATATTCCAGTAGCTGTAGCGGGTATTGTTCTACCGGGCTCCTTCAACTTTTTGACTTTGGGACTAAGTCCTTCGATCGGACGACTGAACGGCTAGCTACCCTTTGTTTATCATCGTCCTACGGTAGCCTATTTATTCCCAATGCTTGGAGCATCTCCGAAGCTTGTATCCACCTCAAGGAAGCTACTGAAGCTGACCTGTTGAGTTGGCCTTTGCATTTCAGAGCTCTTTAAAACATTACCGTAGCGCTTAAGCTAAAGTCATAATATGAATGCCTGCAAAATATGAATAACTAGCTTCTGCCATTGGCTTCGCCCGCGTGAAAGTCGAAAATTATCGCAAGAGTTATCTCTTGCCAAGGAGTATGTGTACTCCCTAGATAAAAAGTATTCTATGTTCTATTTCCGGACCTGGACTAATATACAATACACCAATTTCATTTTGGTTTGGTTTGGTCACAATGTTTTCCTTCACCGTTTTGCGAAGAGTGGTGATGAAATAAGTTACACAAAGTAATGCTAGATGCATTACTTACCTAGGTCTTAACCCACGACCTACAACAAAAGTGTGAGAGTTGCCAAGGTGACGTGATAGTAATGCCCCTGTCAATTTATGTTATCCGACACATGACCTTTTTTAAACCTACTTTTCAGGCTAAGAGATTAGTCTGTCAACATGCTATTAGTCGTAAAAATCTAAATTAGAATGATAAAATATTCAGATAAAATATTCATTCGAGGAGCTCGTGGCTAGATAATAACAGCCGCACAGGTCGATCTTCAAGGTTAAGCAACGCTTGCCTAGGTTGGTCTGTGGATGGGTGACCATCTTAACATAACGAGTTTCCTCCGTGCCTCGGAAAGCACGTTAAGCCGTTGGTCCCGGCTGTCATTTGGAGAACTTTGGCAGTCGTTACGGATAGTCAGAAGCCAGTAAATCTGACTCCAGTCTTGCCATGAAGTACCGTGTTACCCCAGTTAATGGGTTGTGGAGGTCTGGTAGGCAGCCGCTCCTCGTAAAATACTGGTATTCAGCTAAATCCGGCTTGACTGGAAGCCGACCCCAATATAGTTGGGAAAAGGCTAGGCAGATGATGATGATGATGAAAATATTCAAAAATATTAGCTATAAAATCTCGAGGAACACGTGGCAAAGTATAATACTAGTCACACGGGTAGATCCACAAGGTAAAGCGATGCTTTCCTGTGTCAGTATGAGGATGGGTGACCATCTTTATGCATATCTAGATTCTTCCATGCCTTTTGTCAGCGGTTGATCCCGGGTATCAGTTGACAGTCGTTATGGGTAGCGTACGACGCATATAATTCCTATTGCGAGTAGTGTTTCTCGTGCCTAAGAGAGATATCAGTATATTTGTAGGGACCCAGCAGGTCCACGGGGAATTTGTGGAAAAGAAACTCGTGATTCCAGAACGCAAAGGCCAAATGAAAGACACAGGTGTGATTTTAATCAAAAAGTCATTAGATGATTTGCTACTTCTAAAAAGGGGATATTACGTTACCCTGTTACTGGGTTGTGGAGGTTAGATAGCTCCATATAAAATACTAAAATTTGGTTAGACTGGAAACCGATAATTTAGTTCGTATTAAAGGTTAAGCAGATGGATTAGCTAAAAAAATCTCAGCTTCTTTTTCTTTTTTTTCTAACATGATAAAGGATCCTCACGATTTGCTGTTAATATCCAATTTAATTAATAGGATATGTTAATCATTTCACGAGATCACTATAAGTCATGAACTCATGACCTTTAATTGATTTTCTACGAAGATCCTTCATTCTTATAAAGAATTATGTAAATCTTGGTTCCTCATCACATCATCATTTCAGAAAAATACGTCCACTGTTGGACGTATGTCCACCTCTTTCAAATGTCGCCACAACGACCGATCCTGTGCACTAATTTTTGACGTTTTATAAGTGCCCATGTAGGCCTATGTAAAATAAAATAATTTTGAATTTACGCATCTCGTGATATTTCTGCAGTCTTCTTCAACTCGAGCAACGGCCATTATTCTAGTCTCATCCTTACCTCAGGTATGTACTGCTCAAATACATATATATATCACTATATTATCAAAAGATGGCACTAGTCTTTGTATTGGCAATACTAGTTTCTAGTATCATATTTGTTATACCTACCTACCCATTTTCTACATTCTATCTAATGTAATATTTAATTAAAATGTTGAGAAACGTCTGCATAAAATAATTAGATATTGGGAATATCTTATTACGTAGCAATTGATATTAATTTCCAATTTGAATTAATGATTTAAATTAGCTTTCCGGCACTAAAGTTCAAGCCAAATAATTTCGCCGTTAAGAAATGATTGAGTCATAAGCTTCGAAAGTCATGAACCATTATAGCATTACATTATCACCAGTGATGTATGCCAAAATAATAATATTTGTATTGCACAAGTAGTCATTATCAAACTTACTCAAAACTGTACGTGCCGAATCCATTATTGTTGTATGTGAATTTTTTAATTTGCCCTCCAAGGCAACTAGCTAGAGTGACAAGTGCCATAAAGACCATAGGCAGGACGTAGAGATGAGCACCTTTTACCTGCGCAACAAAATACCATAATGTCAGGGCCAACGGGTCAAGTAAACTACGCTTTTCATTATAATAATACTAGTTACGCTCGCCGTTTTGCCAGAGATTTGTACAAAATTATCTTGCGAGTTCTGTGAATTATTTTGATTAGCATAGAACGAAATTTTTAACAAGTTTTGAAGCGTATTATCAAGTAATATAAAATACTAAGGAGGTAAAGTCATTTGTTTGTGTATCGTAAATAATATTTAGTTTAATTACGAAAACATTTTCATTGAAAGTTATAGGTACTATCTACTTGTATGCTACTACTATCAGAACATACTTGTTGCACTTTTATATCAGAAAATTAACAGGAGCAAAGCCTGCAGGAGAATAACAGCAACAAAAATTAGCAAACATTGAAAACCCAAATTTGAAATCAGTAAATTACAAACAGATTGTCAAATTACCAATGTTATGACAAAATATTATTTAAACTTTACAAAAAGAAGCAATATAATCTATTAAACAAACAGACAAACATTCTATGACAATTATATTAGGCAAAGAAGCGAATGACCTTGAGAGTAGATACCTACTGCACAGTGATTTAGGAACATGATTGAAGACTGCAGGAATTCTAAATGTTATATCCGTGTCCAAAGATAGATAATATTATTAGATAGATTATATCTGACATCGGCAATGAACTGTTTAAAAACTGTCTATGAGTTTGTATTCACTCATCTAACAACAAAAGTCGTGGTAATTTTGAATATGCATTTGCGGTTACAATCAACGTTGATGATTATTCTGTACAACACCGATTTAATGGAATTAGTCATGGTATGGTTGTAATTTTATTTTATCGAGGACCATCGTTAATTTGACCTGATTATAATGAAGGGAAGAGGAAGTGTTGAATTTATTAGAGGCAAACGAGCACGTACATTTCTGTGTTTTTAGATTCGTATTTTGCGTCAGAATTAAATTTCTTAATCGTGTTATTATTTTAAGATACGAGTTTAGATCAAAGACGTCAAAGTTAATTCAATTATGTAAAACGCTAGATTTCATGTTCGTTATAGTTTTTAGAATATAACAGAGTCTATTTATAACTTTTGTTCAATTCTTCTTCATGCGTAAAGTTACAAGAATGTTGTGTTTTGGTTTTTTCTTTGTAGACAAGACGTCCCGGATGCTGCTTCAGACAATCGTGTCAGATTTTACGGTTTGTTTTATCCTATTGTGTCCAAACTGCAATTTTATTACAAATACATAAGTCGTAAAATGCAAATAGACGTGTAATAAAATAAAGCGTATAATATCTAAAAGCTTTATCCATTGTTAATTTATGAAGCCCAATAAGAAGTGACATTAAAATTTAATTATGATTCACCATACTATATTTAACATGACCTACTGATGACGTATGTATCTATAATGTTAAGTTGCTTTGGTGCATCTTCCAGCCAACAAACAAAACTTATTGCATAATACTTTCACTTCACAATTATATTAGTTAATTTCAAAAGCTGACTAGGTACTTATTAATGTTGATGCTGTGATAGACCAGTAACAAAGGTTGCAAAATATGAATGGATACTAAGTTTTTAAAATGAAGTTTTAATGTAAACATTGGATAACTTGAAAATTTAAATCAACAATTATATGAATAAATTGTTTTATATAATTAGGTGTAAAAGCAGAGTAAAGAGTATAATTAATCAATGTTTGAGACACCCTTAGGTGTCTGAGGAGGACAGTAAGGTAGGCCTAGGTTCCTACTCCACAGAGGGTGCAGCCACTAGCGTGTAACCGTTTAGTTTAGTTTTCCAGTCTTGTCCGGAGACTTTTTTTATATTATTAAAGTTACCACTGGTAAGTCCAGTTAAGCAGATGATAATTTAATAGGTCAACCTACGAGAAAACATTAATAAAAAAGTGTAAGAAGCGTCTTATCGTATCTGTCGTGACAAAAGAGAAAAAAGAAATACTTTGGTTACTAACTCATAAAATATGTTGGCGATTCTATGGCCTAAAAACAATGTAGTAAACTAAACCTATGAATATCACATTACACCTACTTAGGAAGAAAAAAGCTTTAATGGTGTAGCCACGTACAAAAGAGAGAGGCTCTATAGGAATCAAGGGACTCTATTCTTTCAACTCTTCTTGCTGAGCTGACTGAGATGAGGTGTACAACAGTTGAGAAGGTTGAAGAAATAGGATTCATAACGAAATTTGAAAACTTACATATATTTTTTTCCATAAATTAATACAAGTCTGATGTCAATTAGTTATAATGCAATAATATTCCTAGACTTTTGACAGGTAAAGATAATTCTTAGAGACTGTATTGAGTCATTAGTTTATTGCTACCTACTCAATAAAAATAAAAATGGCTTTATAAGTAGGTATTCATTAGCAACATTTCTAAGCGGTTATTCAGTTGTTTTTCTACTTTTTGTTGCAGACTTCTGTCTTGTCCCGTAGAAGTGATGATATATGGCTTAGACGTTAGGTAGGTACTAATAATAAGTTGTGATATCGTGCTATTTGTGTTAGTTGTATTGAGTTGTGAAATGGCATATTAAAACAACACGTATCATCCATTTTTATAGGTCAAGATGCCATAACAAGAATGGTGTGCTTCTTATAATTTATGTATACCTACTACAATGTCTCGAATTCGAACCCATGGTTATTCTTAGGTTCACCAAATCCGGATTTTGGATCCAATCAGTTTATTAATACGACAAATTACATAACACAATTAACATATGAAACTCGTTTATTTTGACTTACCATTTTGGGCGTGTTCTTCAACAGAGCGGATCTAAGTGGACTGTGTGTTGGGGACAACTGCCCACACTTTATATCCAGTTCTTCAAGAATGTCATGTCTGGACTTCATTCCATAGTACAATGCCACGTCAAGGACTAAAGGAGTCATTGACACTGTAACATTATTACGCAAACGTGGGAAGGACCCGACGATTCGCACTGTGTCAGCTGAACTGCGTAATTATTCGCTCTTGTTTTACTCGATGGCATTGGAGTCGCTAACAGTAGCAATAAATCTTTTTTTTGAGGAATTAAAGAAATAGTAGCGAAAGATAGTGTGACGGTCAAACCAATGCAACGGTTTGTGGGACTTATTACTTACCATTTTGGAAAAAATTCTATGCATACATACGGTTGTCAGGGGAGAATGGATGATGAAAATATTGTTGCACCGAGCAGGAAGAATATGAAGACCAAGGACATGAAGAAATGACAAATGTTTTTGAACTTGCTGGGAAGCACCGGTTCAAATCCAAACACTTTAGCATTGCTTGTTATGTGAAGTTACCGTTGTCACACAACCCCTGCGCTGCAAATAGGACATCCATAGTAAAACTCAAATTTGACACAACTTCATGCTGCCGTTACCGATTATTACTTCTAGACCAGATTGTTCAATTTTTTTAAAGATACTGAAACGTAAAGTCACCTTCAATGACCTACTAATTTGCTCTTTTCCCATTCTCAGCAAAAAGCAATAGAAACGGGATTGCGCTAATATGCAAAAAAACTGCAATTGACTACTTCATAATCTTATTTCATAATGAAGAAAGATTTATGCACAAAAAGGATTAAAAACGAATCCTTGATCTTTAAAAATTATTAAGGTTTATTAGCTTCAATCAACTCTATACCGTTTTATGTTATGTGGTTATCTTTTATTTTTCACATAAAACACTTTTATGGATTGACTTGAATAGAAAGATAATACATTATCTCTCATTATTATTCAATTCAATGTTAAGGAGTTGTCAGACTTGACCGCAAATCGCCTTCAGAAATTCAGAAGTTTGTATATGCAACATATGGACTGTATCGTCTGCTATTTTATATAAATATTAATAGTTTTACATATTTTTTTTACAAAAAAACATCTTTTGTTTTTTTTTTTTCAGTGTTATAAGAAGCACTTAAAAGTATATAAAGTAACATTCATTTCGGAAGTTCACCTTAATTCGGTTCTGCTGTTTCGGCCCTAAATTAACATATTTCCTCCGCGCTTCCCACTTATGGCAACATCCACAACTCTTAGAAAAAATGGATCAAATTATTCGACAAACCCTTACGTCAATTTTAAACGTGGCCATGGACGACCGAGCTTGGAGTCAAGCTACCCTTCCAATCCGTATGGGAGGCCTCGGTATCCGCAAAATTTCCAGTATTAGTTTACCTGCTTTTATATCCTCGGTTCACGGCACTGAGAAATTGATCAGGAATATCCTATCTTCCTCACTGATCAATTTCAATGTGCCGTGCTTCACCGAAGCTATAGATACCTGGAGACTCACTTGCCCGAATTATAATCCACCCGACGACCCTTCATCCCAAAGACGGTGGGATGAGCCGCTCTGCAGAGTAGTTCAGGAAAACCTGATTGCAACATCTACTACTCCTGCAGAGCGTGCGCGCCTGCTAGCTGTGGGGGAGTGGGAGTCGGGTCTCTGGCTTCATGCACTACCGACATCGATGATACCACTTTCCGTCTCGCTGCTTCCCTACGTCTAGGGGCTCCCTGATGTTCTTCTCATCGCTGCCACTGTGGCGAAGTTGTCAACAGCCTCGGACACCACGGTCTATCATGCAGCCGAAGTGCGGGTCGCATAGCACGGCACGCGAATATCAACGACATAATCAGACGCGCTCTTGTCACCGTCGGCGTTCCAGCTGTATTAGAACCTCATGGCCTGGCACGCGACGATGGCAAGAGACCGGACGGTATGTCGTTATTCCCTTGGAAGATGGGTAGGCCTTTAGTATGGGATGCTACTTGTGTCGATACTCTTGCGCCATCCCATCTTCCAAGCTCGTCGTGTTGTGCTGGTTCCGCCGCTGCGGCTGCGGAGAACCTCAAGCGGCGGAAATATAATAACCTTGTGGGAAGTTATATTTTCGAACCGTTTGGGGTTGAAACTCTTGGTTCGTGGGGTCCGAGTGCTCACAAATTGTATAAAGATCTTTCGAAGCGCCTAGTTGACACTTCGCGTGACCCAAAGGCTGGCTTTTACTTTGGACAGAAAATAAGCATTGCCATTCAGCGTGGCAATGCTGCCAGTCTTTTGGGCACTTTACCAGTCGACAGCGATGTGGAGGAGTTTTTTGACGCCATATTTTAGTTTGTTTTAAGTTAGTTTTAATTAGTTTAGAGTTAGTTTTTATTATACTGTAAATTCGTCAGATTGTATATTTTCTATACTAATTGAATAGATTATATCTTTATTGTTAAAACGGCGGATAATCTGGGAAGGTTGTTAACCAATTTCATTCATTATACTGTTAATATATGTCCTGAATAGAAAATTTCGGAAGTTGAAGTTTCTATAATAGTTTTGTCTCTTCGTTATTTAGTAGTACAAAACATACAGCCGATCATACAACCTTCTCCTTTATGAAGTCGGTTAATAACAAAACCGCTAATACAAAACAGTTTCTTTATGTCAAACCACTAAACTTCGTTCAGCTGAATTACCATTGGGCTTCGTTTAGACGCAATGCAGAATGGTGTATCTGCTGTTACATCTGTCAATTCAATTGGCTTTGGTGACGATACCAAACTTTACTGATTTGCTTAAAGGTGGGACGTACAGTTTTTTTACATTTTATCTTAAATAGCTTTTATTTTTTTGTAAAATTTTTCTTTAATTCTGTATCTAATTTAGGAACAACTATCACCATTGAAATTGTTAAATTAAAATTGTTGTTATATAAGCATAGTTTTCACTCATGTTAATGAGTCGCTGGTGGTCCTATCCATTGTTTTTAGAAAAAAAACATTTAGTTTCAGAAGCTATTATGGTTATTATACCACACAGAGCCACAAAGGAAATAATTTACATCGTAAATCTGCTAACTGACGTTCTTTTTCATGCTGTTTTACATTACATTGAATACTTTGATAAACATCAAAATATTTATAAAATTCTGCGTGATCAAGTTCAGTAATAATATAATATACGATACGATATTTTGTACGATATACGATATTTTTTTCTACAATTGATTTATTTTATAAAATTACTAATGGTTGTTAAAATGAAAAAAAGTTCTTCTAAGATAAGATTTTATAAATGATATTTTTTAAATATTTTATCTGCAATAAAAATATGTATAATAATAAACCGCAACTTTAGCTGAAAAGAGACAGTAGAGCTATGTATATTTACATACAAATAAATGAGAAATCGCGTGGTTGCTCACAATGGGCCTCATCAGAAGGCTTAAAGTCACCCAAAGAGCAATGGAAAGGGCTATGCTCTGAGTTTCCTTGCGCGATCACATCAGGAATGAGGAGATCCGCAAGAGAACTAAGGTTACCGACATAGCCCGAAGAATCGCCAAACTTAAGTGGCAGTGGGCAGGGCACATTGCTCGTAGAACAGATGGTCGATGGGGACGGAAGGTTCTAGAGTGGCGGCCACGTACCGGAAGAGCAGCGTCAGAAGGCCTCCCACAAGGTGGTCCGACGACCTGGCGAGGGTCGCGGGAATCCGATGGATGCGAGACGCGCAGGACCGGTCGCTGTGGCGACGCTTGGGGGAGGCCTATGTCCATCAGTGGGCGTCTTTCGGCTGAGATGATGAAATAAGAAATCTGTGCGTTTCTCGTTTCTCATAAAAGAACCCGTGCACAGCTGAACAGGGTCTGTTATGCATCCTAGCACCGTCCCATACATCTTAAAAGCACCCGCGACGCTTGCGCATCGTCCCCTAGTGAAAACACTCTCTTATCTCCCCCTTGCAGGCATGGCGGCGAATGAGTCCGAATAGCCCTGTAATAATAAAATATAAACTACTATACTTACGGTTTATTTTTGATCTCACCCGGTTTTATAATAGGAGTGATATTTATATTAATGTTCCTCGCCATTCAGGTCTTTTAACGAGCCCTTTCAATGTGACTGTTTTTTTTTTTTGTATTTTATTAATGATTGCACTACATTCGAACAATTCCTTTATTTATGCGGTTTTGTTTCTTTTTTTGTCAGGACTAACGAAGTAGAACCTGCAAACAGGGTGAATAGAAATAAAACTTGTATTACCTAGAATCTTCACTATAACTCCTACTGTATTAGTTAATACAGTAGGTGTTATTTGTAACAAAACATCTTATAAAAACATTCATGAATAAATTGAAGTAGGTACTTCGTCAAAGTCACCATCATTCAAGTCGAAAGACGTTCACTACTAGACTACATTTCCCACAAATATTGCCTAATGACTGAACTGCGCATCTTGCATCCCTCCCTCATCTTTAGATGATTCAGAATGACATATTTTAATTTATTCCAATCGAAAAAATAAAGAAATTTGCCAGATTTCATTTAGAAATACCTACTGCTAGATCATAAGGAGCATTTTTTAAATAATGTAAACGAATATTTCCATAGGAATTAACTTTACATAAAAACGCATATACTACAAAACGGTTGCTCAAATAAATTTCAATCAATGGGATTCCTTTCGATCAAAAGAAGGCCGTAAGCTGCTTAAATAGTTTCCAAATAAGAATAAATTAAACACGAAATAAGAGGTTGGATTATCTTACAATAAAACCTATGATTGTCAGTGATATATGCTCAGGATTACCTTCAAAGAATAAAAATAACGTATTCAAAAGTTTAATAAAACAGTATTATATATTTATTTTTTAAGGTGCGTTTTTACGACGATCTCACTTCACGATACACTATTAATAGTTGTGAAAAAAACATGTGTGGAAAATTAAAAATGTTTTGGAATGTTATATGGCGGTTTCTTTCAACCAATTGCGAGCGACAAACGTTTCATTTTTGTGGGTAATTTCTTTCCAGAAACCTGTTGTGTTGGAAACTTCCAGATTAAGTAAAGGGACGATTATCACTCATTAATTAGTAAAATAAAGTGGCTGGCCCGCGGCTGGTTGTATAGAAAGATATAGTAAAATGGCAATCGATTGGTGAGACTTATGTCCAGAGATGGCTATTACAGGTAATTACTTCATCACTGCTTACCATTAGGAGGGTTCGTAGTCAAGCACCAGATTGCACTATATAAAAAAATATAATTAAAATAATAGCTCTTCAGATAGATAAATATAAATATTAAAGTATATTGTTTATTGACAATGCCAAGTCTATTAAAATTCATTAGCTGTTATTGACATGGTTCATGAAATTAATTAATTAATAATTTGTTAGTATTCAAATACCTTTGTTTCTGATTGACGAATACGAGCGTGATGATTTTATGATGTTACATTTGTGATATTTTTTAATTATATTGTTTTCGTGAATCCAAACGAATTCGTGATCGTTTTACTGTCATTAAGTGCTAGTTCATGGCTCTTCATATCAATATTTATGAGATTATAAGATTCGTCTCACTGGCACCAAGGTCTCCTAAATATTAGGAAAATCTTTTGTTTAAAAATGTAGATACGTTGTTGCTTATGCTAATGAATTAGATATACTATAGAATGATTGTTGTCATATTTTAATGGAGTGCTAAAAACTAACCCTTTTTACGATGCTGAACCCTCTAGCAAGCATAGCTCTTTGAGATGTTCTCTGCAAAATAGCTAGTCTGTTTTTTATTTTTATACCCTGAGGCTAAATTGACACATTTCATGTCAAACTTACTATAGAAATGATGAAAGTTCTTTTGTGTTGTAATGTCATTTTAGTTTCAGGGTATAAAAAACCAGACGGTAGCCGCATTGGAAAGGTAAAATAAGAACGAGACGGAAGTTACCCACTGCCTA
Source organism: Mythimna separata (assembly GCA_030763345.1). Taxonomy (NCBI): domain Eukaryota; kingdom Metazoa; phylum Arthropoda; class Insecta; order Lepidoptera; family Noctuidae; genus Mythimna; species Mythimna separata. The sequence goes on along the minus strand of CM061171.1, from coordinate 15,074,388 downwards.
AGTATCAATTAATATCTTTAACGTCTTCCTCCTAGGAATAAATTTTCAGAGCACGAGAGATTATTATTTTGGGGCAGAATAACCCAACTTCTTCACATTTAAATACCTCGGCAGAATATCTCTCCCATAGAAGTGAACTGCAGTGGCTAATTTAGAAATTTTAACTAACTGCCGACCCAATTTGGTTAGGCCATTAATAAATTGACCAAATAAGGCTTTCTCGACTAAACATAGTATCAGTGTGGAGCCCATTTACAGGATATGTCACCTTTATCGGCTTTTGTGTCCATCCTGTAGAGCCACCTGCACTTCACAGGATTTATATGAGGGCAATCATAGAGCGGTAACGGTTGCTTTACTGGTCAGAAAAAATTTAATTGGAGATTTTGACACGAATTGGAGTAAAATGAATTGTTTCTAAAAGACAAACCACTAAAGCAATATCTTTGGAAAAAGCTAGTTGCACGGTGTGTACCCTTGCAGAGTTGTTGTTGAGATTGTTGTTCAGGTTGAAGTGCGTAGAGAAAGATTCACTCACGTTTTCGTTGGGTTTATAACGTACTAGCTTTAGCCCGCAGCTTTGCCCGCGTACTTAAAATATGACCTATGTCACTCAGGAATACAGCAGCTTTCTATTGGTGTAAAAAAATTAGCCATTGGACCAGTACTTCCACAGATTACCTCATACAAACAAAAAAAACAAACTTTACCTCTTTATTATATTAATGTAGATAATTGTGTTTACAAAAAAAACTGTTGACGATTCCTTCCCCTAATGTTAGTAACTGCGTAGCAGTAATTGCGCTCACTGATTTACTATGTTGTATCGGTATTTATAGAAACAAAATAACACACGTCAGTCATTTTAAGACTGTACATTAGTGATAGATTAATATTATTAGGTATCTGTCTGTTTTAGGTCTTGTTCTTCTGTGTTCTAGCGATGCCAGTGATCTTAAATTGATCAAATCAATGCAGTCTTTACAGCTTAGTGTCAATAGGATAGTCTACAAAAACTAGTACAAGATTTCAGACATACGAGTAAGTACCTACAAGAAATTCCAGTTACGTAGATGGACAATTTAAACAAATATTTATTACTTCTATTTAAAATTAAATAATTTTCGTATGAGATAGGTACACCAGGATTCCTTAGGGAATATTTGAAATAAAAATTTAGCGTAATATTGAATTTATTTATATTTTATTTTATTATATCTACGTCAAATAAGTCTGGTTTATGAATCTTCTTCAACTTGCTTCATCTTCTTCTTACTTTCCCAATAATGATGCGGTCACACTCGGAGGAAGTCCAGAAACGGTAATGATTAGCTGTAAAAAGTACAGGTACTAAATTAAAATATCTAGATTTAACTTTTGTGTTCATAGTTCTATTAAAAGAAAAGTTATTTTATGCAAATTGTCTACCCAAAATTTTTTTATGAACAAGAAAGATCTCTTATTCATAAAAAAATAGGGTGACCTACAACTTCATGTTTTTTTTTTTCTGGTAGGGGAATCATCAGAATTTCTTCCCCCGCTCTTGGGCGGAGCGGGAGGGCGTGTCAGACTCTTACTGACTAAACCCCTACCCCGTTCCTTCGTTGCCTTCGTTCTGGGGGGGACTCGGTGTCAACCGTTAGGAATACCACATGTTCCCCCCAGAGGCTTCGGCCCTACCGGGCCCCTACAGTTTGCTGACATCTCCTTGAGGCGCGCGTGGAACAGATTATTTCCAGACTGCCGGACAGCGAGCTACCCAGTGCTCGCCGTCCGCGAACCCGCGCCTAAGGTGGTCGGAAATCGGGATCGGGATCTCGGCGGCGGCGGCGTGAGGACCGTTCCCTCACGCGCTCGCGGTCAGCAGCCTCCTTCACGAGCATTACTGCTTCGCAGAAGGAGGCGACCGCATGCCAACCCTCCTCGCTCCGGACCATGGCCTGAACCAGGGCCCGGCGCGAAAGGTCGCCGCTCCCGATAGCCTCCACGAGGACACGGCGGTGCTCCGCCCAAGCGGGGCACACTTCTACCGTGTGCTCCACCGTGTCCTCCGGGCGGTCCACACAGTGGCGACACCCGGGCGTCCTCTCCTGCTTGATTCGATGCAGGAACCTCCCGAACTTACCGTGTCCGGTGAGGACCTGCGTCATACGGAAAGAGAGGACGCCGTGACCTCTTTCCAACCACTCCTCAAAGAGGGCCTAACCGCCTCAATGACGGCGTGCCCAGCACTGGGTTGCGACAGTCGCTGTCGCCATGCCACCCTGAAATCCCGCCGGAACTCTGTCCGCCATGCCGCGACTTGTCGCGGCAGCGGAGTTTCGCCCCGGCGTTGCATCTCCACGCGCAAATCGTGCATGCGTGCAAGGACTGTTGCCTCCAGATCCCACGGTGGCAGGCCAGCGAGGAGGCTCGCCGCTTCGCGGGAGATTGTGCGGTATCCCCGCACCATCCGGATAGCCATGACCCTCTGGCAAGCGTTCAGCTTGCCTAGCGACGGCGCCCAAACCGGCGCCCCGTAAAGGGCCATGGATACAACTTAATGGTGACATCATAAATCTGCCAGTAATTATTATCATCTAACTCAAAAGCAAGATGATGCATAACTATGCTCATCTCATATCTAAATCCGTATGTACCTAGGTGAGATACGATACGTTAAAGGCAGTATATAAGAAGCGATCAAATTCTATACATTGTAAATCAAATTTATTACAAAAACGTTATTTTTCATTTAAAAGATCTCTTTTTCGGTAAGTGATATAAACTAGTGCTTGATTGCGAGCCTACCTGATGATAAGTAGTGATGCAATCGTTGATGGGGAAGCGCACTAGTTTATTAAAAGCCAATTTTTTAGTAATAACTGATAATAAGCAATTCTTATCTAATGTTTTGATTGTTATAACGGTATCTGTACTTTTCAAAGGTTTACTTATTACTCACGAATTTCACTAATTACCATCAGACCGGATCATAGTCAAGCACTTGTTTATAATTATATTTAAAAAAAGAGTTTTTACAAATATTTTGCATATCTATTTAATTGAATAAAATAACTGTTGTGTGAGGTAGATAAACAATATTATAATAAAACAGCTATTTTTAAAATATATTTTATTATAAAAAAGACGCAGCGGCCACGGGAATCCGATGGATACGAGACGCACACGATCGATTGTTGTGGCGATGCTTGGGGGAGGCCTACGTTGGGCTGAGATGATGACGATGACTTATTAATACGTAACCAAGCTGCTTCTTCATCTTCTTCTTATTTTCCCAATAACGATGCGGTCACACTCGGGGGAAGGCCGAAACCGACCATTGTGTACTGTAAAAAAAAGATTTTACTATTAAGTCATTGACCGATATTAGACAAATAACATTTTGCAAATAATACTAAAATTATAAATAACAAACACACTACATGTGTTGTGTGTATACATATTGGTATGTTTGTAATTTTTTTTCACTCAAATGGCTGCATGCAATTCGATGAAACTTGGTAGGTACACAGAAAAGCCGTGTCCTGGAATACACAAAAGATATAATTTTATCTCGAGAGTATGTTTTACATGGTATATTTTTTTATGTATTTCTTTGGTTTACAATAAAGAGTATATAAATAAATAAAATAATTACATTGAATGTGTGATAGGAATGCAATTTTCAAATACTTGAACTCAAATTACAGAGCTATGGAACGGCAAACCACAAATGCCTGAGTACCTATTCAATTGATGTCCTAAGATTAGCTTCTATAGAATAATAATATTTTAAACTTTACTACTCACACTCAGATATAATACGATATGAGTGGATTTTTTACTAAGTTCTGATTTTCAGACATTCATCTATATAACCTAGCCTTTTCCCAACTATACATATTGGGGTCGGCTTCAAGTCATGCCGGATTCAGCTGAATACCAGTAGTTTATGATGATCGGCTGCCTACTAGACCTCCAACAACCCACTAACTGGCGTAACACGGTACTTCATGGCAAGACTGAAGTCAGATTTCTGACTATCCGTAACGACTGCCAAAGATCTCCAAATGGCGGACCTACGGCTTAACGTGCTTTCCGAGGAACGGAGGAAACTCGTTATGTTAAGATGGTCACCCATCCACAGACCAACCTTGGCAAGCGTTGCTTTACCTTGAAGATCGACCCGTGCGGCTGTTATTATCTAGCTACGAGCTTTTAAGACATTAAACAAGAGATTTACATAAAAGTAAGTATTTTTGTTGGAAGGTTTATTAAACTTATCAAAAGGAAAAATGTCGAAAGTATTAAATTATTTAAATTAGAACCGAACAGCTGTAAAAATACAAGAAGAATAATGACAAGAAGAGAGTAAAGAGTGAATAGCAAAAATATTAACTTTTTGTTTTTATTTTGAAAGAAGGTCTACAAGAATAAGTGTGAATATACAACATCCTCCCTCAAAAAAAAAATGTATTGCACTCTTAACTCTTATTACATAAAACCAGTAAAGAAAAACATTACGATATACCAAACATTTTCAAACAACTGAGATGTTTTGTTGGACCCAAAGGTTTCGTCAAAACATCTGCAGGTAACCTGTCGGTGGGCATATACTTAAGCTCTACGGTTTTATCGTTCACCTTTTCTCGGACAAAATGGAACTTAACATCTATATGTTTTGTCCTATTGTGATGAACTGGATTCATGGCTATTTTTGTGCACTCTGACTATCCGTATACAAAACTATGTCAAACGACTTTCCTGTTATATCGAATATCAACCTTTTTAAAAAGCACGCATCCTTTACTGATGAAGCCAACGCCATATATTCGGCCTCAGCGGACGACAAAGCCACAGTGGGCTGTTTTTTAGATTCCCACGATATTGGCCCACTTGAAAGTACATAACAGAACCCAGTGTATGATCGCCTATCTGTCGGACAATTTGCCCAGTCTGCATCTGAAAAACCCGTCAAAGTTGTAGTATTACCTTTTTCTTTCTTGTAAGTAATACCAACATCTTTTGTTGCTTTCAGATAACGTAGACATCGTTTAGCAATGTTCCAATGTGATTGATCAAATTTAGAGTTAAATTGACTCAAGTAACTCACGGTGTAAGCTATGTCTGGTCTTGTATTTACGGCCAAAAACATTAAACACCCAATTAATTCTCTGTAAGTAAGGGTACTCACTCTCACCTATACCAGGCTCAAGATTTTTCTTGACCAAAGGGGTAGAGACACCTTTACAGTCTTGCATATTAAATCTCTTCAGTAACTTGTCAATGTATGTACTTTGATATATTTTCATTCCATTACTATCGTGGTGAATATTAATTCCAGTAAAGAAATTAATTGGTCCGAGATCTTTTGATGAAAAATATTTTACGAATTGACCTTTGAATTTGTCAAGCGTAACTTCATTTTTATACAAAATCACTAGATCATCGACGTATACAGCCAGAACCAAGGAGTCAGAGTCTAAATTAGCTTTGTTTTTAAAAATACACGGTTCACAGGTTTGCGTAAAACCAAGAACTGACAAAGTCTGTTTTAACTTTGTATTCCAGGCTCTTGGTGATTGCTTCAACCCATACAGTGACCGTTTTAACAAACACACTTTGGACTCCTCCCCTTCCTTTACAAAACCTTCAGGCTGTGTCATGAAGATTTCTTCCTCCAAATCTCCATTCAGAAAAGCTGTATCCACATCCATATGCCGAACCTTATAATCTTCCTGCACTGCAAGTGCTAATAAGGTTCGCAATGATGAATTACGTACAACCGGAGAAAAAGTTTCGTTATAATCGACACCTTCTCTTTGTCGAAAACCTTTTGCTACCAGACGCGCTTTGTACCTAACAATATCACCTTTCGCGTCTCGCTTCAAATCGAAGACCCACTTGCTAGGAATAAACCTTTTAAAATTCGGCTTGTCCACCAAAACCCAAGTGCCCTTTCTGATTAAAGCATTGTATTCTTCTTTCATTGCTAAAATCCAGTTATCTTTTTCATCGCTGTTTATCGCAGCCTGATAACTATTAGGCTTATCGCACCCATCCTCTAAAAGAGTATTATATGAGAAATAATCCGGTGGTTTGCGAATTCTTGAAGGATATCGTCTAGATTCATTTGGAGAATCTGTAGACTCTCTTGATTGCTGATCATCAACAGTGTTGACCTCAACATTGACTTCAACATCATCACCATCCTCAGCATCTATGAAAGAAGTATCCATGCTAGAAGTATCTACCTCACAGGTCCCTGGGGAAGAAGAAGGTAGTACTTCTTGCCTTAAAACAGCTGGCGATGGTGACTGTGAAAACAAATTGACAATCTCAGAGTTCACAGTCTCCTTAGGCTTGATATTTTCCTTCAATCCACGGAAATTATCTTCAAAAAATATAGCATCTCTTGACTTTAACAATCGTCTAGGATTTGCCGCATTCCGGAAATAATAAGTACGAGGATCGTCTGAATATCCTACGAAAATCTGTTCCACAGCTTTTGTGTCCAGTTTACATATTTGTCTTGATGGAACGTGAACAAGAGCTCTGCATGCAAAGACTTTCAGGTGAGACAAATCTGGTTTTTTATTAAACCACATTTCAAATGGTGTTTTACCATTAAGCGCGCGATGTGGTGATCGATTTTTCAAGTAGACGCTGATCTCCACAGCGTCCTGCCAAAAAGCTTTAGAGAGAGAACCATGAGACAACAGTGATCGAGCCTTCTCTACTATGCTACGATTACACCGTTCACTTACCCCATTTTGCTGAGGGCTGTAAGGCGCTGTCGTTTGCCAATCGATACCAAGAGACTGAACATAATCCATCAATTCCTTATTGATGAACTCAGTTCCATTATCTGATCGCAAAGCCTTTATTTGTCCATCAAACTGTCTTTCAACATGAGAACGAAACGAACAAAACTTACTTTTGACTTCAGTTTTCGATGACATAAAATACACATAAATAAAACGTGTATAATCATCTACAAAGATAATAAAATATCTATTACCTGAAAACGAATTTGTAGAAAAAGGTCCACAAACATCGGTATGAACCAACTCAAGCGGTAATGTAGCCTTCCTATATTTTAAACTTTTAAAAGGTTTTCTAGACTGCTTACCCTCTATGCAGGGTATGCATGGTTCCTTGTCAACCTCCTTGTATTGCACGCCAATAGCCTGACCTTTTCTAAGTAAGTCCATGCCGATTCGACACAGATGTCCTAACCTCCTATGCCATAGCTGGAAGTTTGAACAATCAGAGTGCACAAGTTTAGCTGAAACATTATTGAACATATTAATTGAACAATCAAGTGTATACAGCCCATCAGACATAGAACCATAAGCTAAAACATTTTTATTATTAACTACATTACTTTTTGTTTCATAAATACTGCAGTCTTTTTATTAAACATTATAGAGTAACCCCTATCCACTATCTTTTTAACTGAAAGCAAGCTACAGTTCAGATTAGGAACATGTACTACGTTTTCTATTCTATTTATCAAAGTATCTGTATTAATGGATACATCACCAATACCAACAGCTGCCACTTTTTGTCCATTTGCCACAGTTATCGTTCCACCTTGTAACGGCCGATAGCTGCTGAACCAATCGCGGTTTGGAGTCATGTGGATGGTTGCACCGGAATCTATAATCCATTTTCCGTTATTTTCAGCTGGCGCAGAGAGAGACATTTCCCTCACAACAGTCTGTTCTATATTTTCATTACGATGGCAATCAGTTTCGTCACAAAACTTTTCCGAGACAATCATGGCCTTCTTATCCATTTTATTGGGACATACGGGGCTCTTGTGTCCTGGTTGCCTACACTTGTAACAGATTATTGGCCTCTTCTTTTTACTAGTAGAACCCGTTGAACGTAGTGCGGCCACCTCATCCTGGTGAGGATCCTTCGAAAGCTCGTTTAATAGCTTGGCCTTAACCAACTCACTGGTTACGTCAACATTCGAGTTCTCTATAGCCATTATCAGCGGTTCATATCGAGATGTCAATTCTCCGAGAATAATCGCAGCCAAAGATCCATCGTCGATCTTCTTACCAATATCTTCAAGATCTTGAGCAGTACTCATAATGGCGTTGATATATGATTCTATGTCTTGGAAATCGGTCAAGGTATATTTATATAATCTACGCTCTAGAGAGAGCCGTCGACCCATACCTTTGCCCTCATACGCTTTTTGCAAAGCAGTCCAAGCCTCCTTAGCGTTTTTCGCATTTCGCACGTGTGAAATCGCACCTCCGTCTACCGTTAGGCATATTTTTGACAACGCCTTCTGGTCATTGCGAAAACGAATATCCTCCGCCGTTTTATCAGAATCATCATACCCTGTGATGGACGTCCACAGCTCCTCATGAATGAGAAGCATCCTCATTTTGAACTTCCAGGTTGGGTATCCGTCTCGGTTTGTTAACATCTGAATTCCTTGAAAATTTATACTATTCCCCGACATTACTTCACTTTTAAAATAAGCAGCTTCGTGCTGATAACGTGTTGGAAGGTTTATTAAACTTATCAAAAGGAAAAATGTTGAAAGTATTAAATTATTTAAATTAGAACCGAACAGCTGTAAAAATACAAGAAGAATAATGACAAGAAGAGAGTAAAGAGTGAATAGCAAAAATATTAACTTTTTGTTTTTATTTTGAAAGAAGGTCTACAAGAATAAGTGTGAATATACAACAATTTTAAATAAACAACTGGCCCTTGGAAAAAGTCTGGCATGGGTAAATTCAAGAAAAAAAAAACAAAATAACAACCCGTAGAATATTTTCAATAAATTATATTTTTAATTAAATAAAAATGCTTTTTATTGTTGTGTTTGGTATAGCAGAATGTTCATTTCTTAACCCCCTAATAATGAGGCCACCACGTTGGGAGACAGACCACCGACAGCAACGTCGATAGGGAGATTCGGCAGTAATGACTGAATCTGAAAAAGTACAGGTACCGTTACAATATTGAAAACATTACCGTCTTTTGCACAGCCAGAGCTGAGTGATGAATTAGACATGTAACCGTGCTGACTGTGGTTTTATTCTTCTCTCATTATAATATTTATAATGAGAGAAGAATAAAGTGTATATATATATATATAGTAACCAGTGTATCAGATATCAATAATTAATCATTCTGTCACTGTAGGTCCAGAATCATGTACTGGATCCATGGTATTCGTTTGTGCGTCGATGTCTGAGACACCCTGTATATACAAATAACTACATATTTCATGTACGAAATTGTGTATAATATCTATTTATTTAGCATCACAATAACTAGTTAATAAGTGATTTTTTAAAACTTTATAACAAGAATAGAAAAAATTGGACGGCACGATTGGTGAAGTGGTTGAGCAATTGGATTCCCGCATGAACAAAAATTAGTATCGCTGACAGATAGTTGTTCCAGGTCTGGGTGTCTTGTGAATGTGAGTTTACATGTTTGTGAACACACCCACGATACGGGAGTTATTCCAACGTTTTCTAAAAAAGTCAAATCAAGAAAATTACTAGGTACCAAGATTTTGTTGGGAATGTAGTATAACACGTATGTACTAGGTACATTGGACTGAGGTCAGTATTTTGGAAGCTCATTACAAAATTCTTTACACATTATCTGTCAACCTACTTGTATGGTTCAAAGTGGTTATTTCGCTAATTTTCTGCAGTTTCACAGTCAAGTTTGATCAAACAAAGTTAGTTAGCTGTTTGGTTGGTGCTGTAAGGTGTTTAAGGTAAATATTTGATCGCTACCAGTCATTTCACCACGTATTACATTGAGTGAGTGTAGTAATGACTCTATTACGATAAATTCTACTTTAATGGAGAGAAAATCTTTAATTGAATGAACCGGTCTATGTGTCGTCATGCTGGTTGACCAAATTGATATAAGCTGGTAAGAATAAAGTTTGAGCATTGTACAAAGTGATTCTCATGAACAAAAGTCCTATTAATTAGTTGCATTTTTTACAAAATAATATAAAACTGTAGTCTTTACAGTGTAAAACATTGAAATGTAGAGCGTTATATTTGTTTTGATTGGGTCTTAATAATATATTTTTTAAGCATTGCTCGATAGAAGGCGACATATGGAGAGAGTGGAAGGTTATTACTAAGACCTTAAGAACAATATAGGGTTAATAATAAAGGCATACATACCTGTAGGCATATGTTGTAATATGCCTAAAGACAGGATTGTACAAATAAAAAAAGTGATATTTGAATAATTTTATTTTTTGTCCTTTTAGCCATACAGTTCATTTTGTTTTGGTAGTCCAGCTGCATTTTTCTTATTTTCCTAACAGAGATGCCACCACAGACGGAGAAAAGTTCCTATCGGTTATTTTCTTTCTCTGTTGAAAACAAAAACGTACACAAGTCAGTAGGTACATACATATCTATTACAATAATGCACATTCTTACCAAAACTAGATGATATCTAAATGACTGCTTAAATAATATAATGGTCTAATAATTATACTTATTTGTGAATTAAGGCTGAAAAGACTGAGAAAATGCACGTCTGTTACCCCTTCACTTCTTTTCGGCTAAACAGATTGGGATAAAACATGGCACACGAATTGAAATGTCCTGCTATGTGAACATGGATTACACCACATGTAGATAGTTTTCGTCTATCACTCGGGCAAAGCCGGTGGTAAAAACTAGTGAATAATAAAAACGACTATTCAAGATTTCTTAGATCATTTATTAATACTTTGTATACATTGAAAGAATAATACTCATTGCTTTTGGCAGTGGTTGAACTGCATTCTATTTACTTCCTCAAAAGCGATGCTACAGCCGCCGCTGGGAGTGCGGGAGAAGAAAGTTGGAAGATGACATTCTGCTCGAATTCAAAACATGATATTATTATATTACCAGCGGTGTCGTGATGGCCCAGTGGTTAAAGCAAAGCATTCGCCTGTCATGCATGAGTTTGTGGGTTAAAAACTGTGAAAGTACAAATATGTTTTTTTTTTTTCTAAAATCTAGCATATTACATCACCACATGCCTCGGAAAGCACATCAAGACATTGGTTTCGGTGGTCGTTCGTAGATCTTTCAAAGTCGTTACAGGTATTTAGATACCTGAAAGTCTGACGAATAGTCTATCCAAGAAGAATCGTGTTGTACAGTATTTGGATTCTGGAGGTCTGATAGGCAGTCGCTCCATGTAAAACATAGGTATCCGGTTAGACTGGAAGCCCTGACCCTAACTAAACACGGGGTATCATTGCTAAGAAAGAAAATTTGGTTTAATAAATGTCACTAGATGGCGTGACATGTATTGATCTGTGGTTGAAGTCTGTAAAATTTTCAAGTTTTTATTATTTTTGACTTTATTAAGGTTTTTTAATCAACACCTGTACACACAAAATTATGGAACAATGGGACAATGATTGGAATGGACAATTAATATTTATACCAGTATATGATGCCTTATTTTTCAAAGGTTAATAACTCTATTTTTTAAATTTTGTTTTGTTTAATAATAACACAGATACTATGAGAACGTAGCAGCAGTACAAAAGTACAGAGTACAGTGCGCTTTTAATCTCATCTATTAGGAATAAAAGTAAATCCATGTCCCTTCTTGCAATAAATGCAATGGCGCTGTTTAACGCCATCTATTGCCGTGGAACGGGAACTAAAATAGCTAGTTGAATTACGCTAGTCACGTTGGCACAGTTTCTTTGTATGGGATGAGGCATCTGTATGCTATACTCCGTTGGTTTAGGTAGTTAACTAAAGGTAAACAATCTTGGTATGTCTTTTTATATTAAAGAGGTCGTATATAATATACACAAAGGTTATTTAAATTTAGTTTATTAGCTAACATCGATTTAGGTAAATACCTATGAGCAAAGATTTTTACATACAATTTTTAGACAACTTTTAGATAAAAAGACATACCAAGACTGTTTACCTTTAGTTAACTACCTAAACCGACGGAGTATAGTATATTTTATTTTCTGTGCCCTAAATTAGTTGGGAAAACACTAGGAAGATGATTAATGTTTTACCAGCTGACCTGAAAAGCTTCGTTCCGTCAAAAGATCCGTATTTTGATTCTGCAAATGTTTTCTGTTGCTGTGTTCTTTGTTGTCAAATTATTGCTGTTATAGGAAAAAACACTCTCAAACTATTTATGAAACAAAGAAATGCGCAATGTCACAATGCCTACAAGTTATTGCAAAATATGAAACATTTTATTTATAATAATGGAATAATCAGTACTGTTGTTAAAAATATAAAACACCCAAGTTTTGAATTAAAATTTATTATTGTTATTTAAAATTACAATAATAAATATCCAGCAGAATTTTCTTATTTTCCTAACAGCGATGCCACCACAGACGAAGAAATCTGTGTTATCTTCCTCTGTTGAAAACAAAAACGTACAAAATTCAGTAAGTACATTTCTATTACAATAACGCTCGGAAAGTTCGTAAAGCCGTTGGTATCGGTGCGCAATTTTTAACAGTCGTTACAGGTAATCAGATGATATGAACATGATATTCCTTGGATAGACTGATGGACAGAATTGAAAACATGATATTATTATACATATTACCAGCATTGCCGTGTCGTGATGGCCCAGTGGTTAAAGCATTCACCTGTCATGCATGAGGTTGCAGGTTCAAAAGCGGGAAATTACCAGTATGAATTTTTCTTTTGTTTTCTGAAATGTAGCATATTACTGTCACCACGTGCCTCGGAAAGCACATTAAGCTGTTGGTTTCGGTGGACGTTCGTAGATCTTTCAAAGTCGTTATAGGTATTTAGACGCCTGAAAGTCTGACGAATAGTCTATCCAAGGAGAATCGTGTTGTACAGTATTTTGATTCTGGATGTCTAATAGGCAGTTGCTCCATGTAAAATACAGTTATCCGGTTAGACTGGAAGCCCTTACCCTAAACTAGTCGGGAAAAGGCTAGGAAGATGATTATTGTTTTACCAGCTGACCCGATAAGCGTCGTTCCGTCAAAAGTAATTGTAATTCTGCAAATGTTTTCTTATGTTGTGTTCTTTGTTGTCAAATTATTATTGCTGTTATAGAAAAAATCTTATTCACTCTCGAACTATTTATAAAAGAAAGAAATGCGTGATGTCGCAATTCCGGAAAGTTATTACAATATATTTTTATATTTTTTTATAACGGGATAATCAGTACTATAACTAATAAAATATAAAACACCCAAGTTTTGCATTAAAAATCGATTTATTATTATTATTAATTTTAATCCAGCTGGTTATTTCTTATTTTCCTAATAGTGATGCCACCACTGTCGAAGAAATCCTATCCTGTGTTATCTTCCTCTGTTGAAAACAAAAACGTACTCAAGTCAGTAGTTACATTTCTACTATAATAATGCTCAGATAGCACGTAAAGCTATATAGGTCTCGGTGCTCATTCGAAGAATTTTTACTGGTGTTACAGGGAATCAGACGATACGAACACGGTATTCCTTAAATAAACTGATGATCAGATTTTCAGGAGAACTCAAAACTCAGGAACTCAAACCCAGTTGTTGTGGAAGTCTTATAGGCAGTCACTCCATGTAAAAGCCGCATCCGGTTAGACAGGAAGCCAACTAAAAACTAGTTTGGATACGGCTACATTACATTAATTGAATCTAACATTAATATTGAGTGTCTACAAATATAAATAATTTTAAAATAATGGGTTTTACATCCTTGTAGTTTTTCCAACTTTCTCTGCATATAAAGCATCCTGAGCACAGCGTGTCTGGCCACGCTCAGTGTAGGGTTCCGTAGTTTCCCGTCCGTCACAATAAGTGTCCCCAACTTTTCAAAAACTGTTCGTCCTATCAAGTTCAAAATAATTTTCCTAGAAAGTCTTTATAAAGGTTTACTTTCCAGATTTTTTTCATATTTTATAAACTAATGGTTCAAAAGTTAGAGGGACACACACACACACATTGTTTATTACTGTTGGAGCGATTATTTCCGAAAATATTGGTATTATCAAAATATGATTTTAGTAAACCCCTATTCATTTTTGAATACCTATCCAACAATATATCACACGTTAGGGTTGAAATTAAAAAAAAAATCGCGTTTTACTTTACATGTAGCCTAATAAAACATTATTTTTTTTCCAATTTTTATTTTTGGACTTTGTCGGCGTGATTGACATACATACTGGTACCAAATTTCAGCTTTCTAGAGCTAACGATCACAGAGATTAAGCGAGGACGGACGGACAGACATGGCGAAACTATAAGGGTTCCGTTTTTGCCATTTGGCTACGGAACCCTAAAAAATGCTCAGCCAATTTGGTCCACTAATTCTCAGTTTTTCTTCGCTTTCATTTAGCAATACATTAGTACAAAAAACATTAGTATTACAAACAAACTCTTCAGTTTTATTGTATTAATGATTGAATATTATAAACTTAAAGAGTTTGTTTGAACCTACTAATCTTCTAGTATCAGTTAGTCCATTTATTGAGGAAGTCTGCATAAGCTAAACATGATGTCATCAGCGGAGCAGTAACTGAAGACGCGGCTTAAACCACTGGAGTCAGGACAAAACACTTAAAAAGAGGATGATATAGAAAAGGATGATTACGTAGGTAGAGGAGAGGGGGCCCGAATCCTAGTAAGTAAAGGGAACATTAAAATGTTGATTATGTTTATGTATGATAATCATATAGGTCACCTACTGCTAATTGTAAAGGTTATGATAGTTCTATTGAACTATAGTTATCTCCAAAATATTTTTTTCAAAAAGATTAGGATGAGTAACAACTGGACGACAGGAATATAATAGGCTGGTCCATAAACATGTTTTAGTATATAATATGAAAGCTCCAAGACAGACGGCGAAGTTCAAATTCCTGAAAGTTTGCAGTTAGCTGATGCGCGAACGATTAACTTTTTAGCTGTCAAACGCTTGACTTGAGGTTAATTTGTGATGTATTAATATATTTTTCAAGTAACTATTAGTAAGTAGTTAATAAGGTTTCGTTTAGTCTTTATATTAAATATAAACAATGCATGCAAATGTTTAGATTTATCACCTTTAAATAGACATCAACACGCTGTTGTGTTTGATTGGTCGTGTATTTTTTATATTAGCCAATTCTAAGGTTTTTCGTATATATTTTTGTCCTTATTCCATTTTAATCCTAATACTGATTCCACCACGCGTATTGGTGCAGTCCCACCTTGCCCACTTGACTGAAATCGATTACAAAAGGCATTAGTACACAAGTGGGTATACCGAGTCATCATCATCATCATCTGTATAGCCTTTTCCCAACTATATTAGGGTCGGCTTCCAGTCAAGCCGGATTTAGCTGAATACCAGTATTTTACGAGGAGCGGCTGCCTACCAGACCTCCACAACCCATTAACTGGGGTAACACGGTACTTCATGGCAAGACAAATAGGTATACCGAGTATGCATGTATATTTGGTATATTAAACCCATGGCAAGTAGCTTGATCTCTGTCAGACTGCATAAAAAAGACAGAGATATATGATGATACCACGATTGGAATTTAAAACATATGAAGCACTTTTTTGATAATTTATAATTATACTGAAAAATTAGTGGGGTCATCTAAAAATTTAAATACTATGTGTTTCAATAGATACATTCAGGTAATTATTGCTGTTATTTTGGCAACAACGACTATATTTCTGAGAATTTGGTCTCAGAAATATAATCAGGGTTACCAGTTTTATTCTGCAGCCTCGAAATAAATAGGTTAAGATTGTTTTTATGCAAAGAAATTAATACATTTGTATTAATTTTTTGTGGTTATAGTAAAAATTTAGTACCTAATTATCGGACTACGAGTATATACAAAAAACAAAATGGGTGATGTCAATGTCTGCACCTTATTGAAATATATATAGCATTTTATTTATAGTGATTTTCTGAAAACTAAGTTCAGTTATTAGAAATATAAAACCACCAAGTTTTGCATTCGAATGCGATTTATTATTGTTATTAATTTTATAAACATAAAAAATTAAAGGTTAAAGTCATAAATAATTTAGATGATCATGTTTATCAAGATTTAATTTGCTAAAACGCGTTTCAGAAACAATCAAGTTCTCAGAAATGTAGCAAAGATTATCTCTATTAATTTTTGCAACGAGCTATTTCTCATATTTCGCCGAATGACCTCACTTGCCTTAATTATAATATGTTCCTAAAACTAGCCAAAAATGGCAAAACATTGTGATAGGTATAGTAGGGCGCTGATGAATCTCGAGATTCACAGATGATAAATGGACCATAAAACTACAAGTAGGGGAGGACCGAAAAGTAATGATGGAAGCTACCGTCCCGGTACCGTCTAGATGACGGTACAAGACAGGAAGATTAGACATAGGGCATATAGGGCATATTATATAGATTCAGAGGTTATGGAAGGAGCAAGATGAGGTCTTTACCCAAGCATAGATTCACATATCAATATTTTAATAATCCAAAACAGTTCAAGTACTCGTAGCAGGGTATAAGCGAATCATGCTAGGTAAGCAGGGAAACTATTTATTTCATATACTTACGCATAGTGAACTGGTCTTGCTTTCAGATGAACTATTTATGGTGTAATAATAGTCGTAGGTATATTGAAATTTTTCATAATAAACTATATTTTTTTTCAGTTAATTCGTGCAAACATTCCAATTCATTGTAAAATCATTTTTGTTTGAATTTCGACCGCATCTTATAGTTCTTTTGTCTAAGTACATGAGTATGATATGACTCATTCTTGAAAATGCAGTGTTGAATAAAAAAAACATTACATCCTGTAACGTCTATGCAGACTTCCAGGAAATAATATTTGTTGCAAGCTATTTTTTTAACACCACTGAAAACTTTTTGAATACAAAAAATATACAAGAAAAATGAATACTAATGTTAATTGTAATAATTAATAACATTAGTTACGGTAATATGTTGGTTTAACGCTGTTGTTTTAAACCTGGCCTAACTATTTCACTGCTTTATAAGGTAACCACTTCTTAGATCAACTGTTGGTAGTAAAGGATCTTATTGGTTTATTTATTTATTTAAACCGGTCATACTTATGTGTATTTAACGCATATAAAATGTTCTTTTTTTTTAATAAAAAAAAGACCCTTCATCAGGAATTTCTTCTGTATTGTGGATGAATTTCTATAAGTTTAAATGTATTTGATGTTGTAGTCTTATAACGTTAACATTTGTTTGTGAAAAAAGGAGAATTAAAATCAACTTACGGGTTTCTCTTTCACATGATAACCATTTTCGTCAGCGCTGTAAAAAACTTCAACTAGTTTTCCGTCTGCGTCTGTGTAGGAGAATGAACCTTCGACATCTGTGTACTGATTCTCAGCTCCAGGGTTGATCACGCGTCCGACTTCTTTACGTCTTAAGCCATTAGACGTCTCAAAACTGGAATAAAATATTACATAGTCATAAAAGCACACTATGCTCATTTACATTGTTGGTTACAGCGGTTACCATAGCGAATCCTGATTTGCAGATAGACACATTGACAAATTCTAACTTCACTTTTAAAAAATTAAACTGTAAAACAAAGTATGATGTAGAATTTCCTTTATCAAATGCATTTTTTTTGTTATTTGGCATTAAAAACTGGAAAAACATATTATTGTTTTGTGTCGCTATAATTTATTTAAATAGATGTTTTTGAGGTTATGTCCCTGACATTTAACATAAACTGACTAACCTGAAGTCGTAGTTACCAGAGCCATCGTTCTCGTTGTGGTAGCTGATGATCTGAGCTTGGGCATCATCAGGAATGACTGCAGCTGCAGCCAGTGAGACCAGTGCGCACGCGATGATTATTCGAATCATTTTGAACGTTATTATCTTCTTCGCTGTGAGACAGAGACTGGCTCGTAATTTTATGCGAGGTCGGTACGTGAGCTAAAATATAAATGCTAAAACATAAAGATTATCAAAAAATATCTCAAGATAGGTAATTATACCTACTCGCATTCAAACCTCAAGTGCAACATCTTTATGGCCTTATAACCTATTTATACCGTACTGAAGACACTGGAAGTACCTCGTAATAATGATTGATATCAAATTAATCTTAGTTTTTTGTAAGAATTGAGACTTATTGGGGTTAATAAGTAACCTCCGATACTGCTTTGCTAGCCAAGGTCGGTTCGAAACTATTCATTTGATTTCCGATAGAGACCAGTCTGACTCTTAGAAAGTATGTAAGCTCTTTGGTCCTAGCTGTTAAGCTACAATGTTCCTTTTAGCCTTATTTATATTAAAGATACATTTTGCCTTTTGAAGGTCTGTAAGTTGGACCACTCTTTGTAAGGAATACAATTACTACAGCATTTACTACTACATCCCGAGACTAGACTAGGTTGGGAGCACAATGTTTAATTCATGAATCCCCGACCGGTCTCATTGGACCGCGCTATTATTGTCTTACTATTGTGTCTCGTTTCGCGGGTATTGATAGGTTAACCTATCACATACCCACAAAACGAGACACAATAGTAAAACAATAACAGCGCGGTCTCATAGGACCGGTCGGGGATTCATGAACTAATAGTTAAGTTGGTTGCTTTGTTGGATACTTTATCCGGCTTTCTACATTTGAATCACTTTGGACACAATCGTCACTGTTTGTCAATATACAGGATAACTCGTAGTATTCCTTGTAGGATTTAGTATATTTAGTATTTAGTAGGATTATAGTAGGATTAGAATACCACCAAACGTTCTATAAAAATTGTCGTTTTTTTAGTTTAGTATGATTTTTAATTTTGTATGTTATTATAATACCGTAGAAGGTAGTAATCAAAAGTTCAATTTGGTGTATTTTAATCGTACTATGACGTTCTGCAAGGAATACTTCGAACAGTTTATGTCCATTTTTTTCTCTACCATTTTTCATTCACTTATGGCATCTGTCCGACACTACCTGGGATAAATTAGGTTCCTAAACAAGTAGCTGTTCGAGGCTCACGGGGAGTTACAACAACATTTTTGACAGTCAGTTCTTCATGGTTACAAGTGCATATACCGATTCTGTGGTTCGGTTGCGCTCTACGATCGATTCCCAAACCGAATCTTATAAAACACACAAATTGTTTCTAATGGATATGGTTGTGTACCTTAAACCGGTTTCATGAGAAACGCAATAATGGGAAGATGGTAGACCACTAAAACAATGCATTATAATTTTTTTTCTTACTTTAATAGCGTACGTCAGGTATCTATCACTGTCGAATAAAGTATAATTTGTCTTTATTTCTATAAGCAATTTCACTGCCATGCATAAAAGTCATAAAAATTTATATATTTATAAATATGTTGATATTTTAAAAATATAAACTAAACTACTCATACACCTGATACTTCGTTAATTTTAACCTACTTTGATTATATACTACAACAAATTGGAAGTCACGCTGTGTTTTAAGGTCATTCCAAAAAAAAAGTACCGACATGGTATCCTCCCATCAATTAGCTTCTTTAAAATACTTCCTAGTTTTAGCTTGTTATGTAGAAAAACTTCGATGAGCGGGAAGTTTTTAATGTTTGAGTAGCATAATTTATTTTTATAATCAATTTGTTAAATAATAAATTTATAGTAACATCATTTTTAATTTTATCCTTTTAATTTTAGCGGTTATGCTGTAATATAATTTTATTTATCAATGCATAAAAAGTGCATGTGGTGTTAGCCTATAATTTATTACTAAACTAATCAATGAAGTTCCAAAAGAATGTAAAATGTCTATGTATTGTGTAAGCAGTTGTTGGCTGACCAAATAAATCATCATCTCAGCCGAAAGACGTCCACTGCTGGACATAGGCGTCCCCCAAGCGTCGCCACAACGACCGGTCCTATGCGTCTCGCATCCATCAGATTCCCAGGACCCTCGTCGGTCCACCTTGTGGGAGACCTTCCAACGCTGACTCTTTCAGTACGCGGCCGCCACTCCAGAACGTTCCGTCTCCATCGACCATCTGTTCTACGAGCAATGTGCCCTGCCCACTGCCACTTAAAAGTTTGGTGATTCTTCGGGCTATGTCGGTAACCTAGGTTCTCTTGCGGTTAGGTACTTACAAAAGCCAATCTCGTTAGAATTTCTCAAAGATAGTGATCTAAATAAAAACTTTAATATACATTTGTTGCCACGAAAATAGTCGAAAAACTTAATTTCTATTATTTTCACTAGTGTACTAACCGCCCAAGATTTAGAATTATATATGTAAAGATGATGGAGACCAAATTAAGTTTGAAAGGAATTTAAGTAATAAGTAGTTCCGAGATTTACGCTCAAAAGAAAATTTACTCTCAGGTTTCTAATATCAGAATAATATCAATCTTAGTCGAGCATTAAGAAAATTTTTAATTTCAGATTAAGTATATAGCCTTAGGTGTAAGGTTGACCAGAACCTAAGTATAGTCACCTGACTATACTTAATTCTGGGTCACAATTAATTACATAACAAACCTAGTGAAGTTCAACTAATATTGTTTAGCGTGATGTCCAACAATTGATTTACGATGTGTCACATAATGATGGTGAAACCGTGCGCGCATTGTAAAGATTTCAATAGTTATGTAAGGTGACAGATGGGACGTCAGACCAAAGGTAACTGGCCCATCGGCATCGTGAATACGTCCTATGATTAGATTACACGCGGCTATTGCATACACGACGATCGTTTTGTAAAGGGTATCAATTATTGTATACGATAATTATACTGTCCGCATGTATTCTAATCTAAGATATTTTGTTTGCAACATGTTATTATGGTTATTATCGGTATTGAGATAGGTTACGTTATTTCTGTTGTTATAAAAATTGTTGCAGTTTGCGTATTATGCATGTGATTGGATTTGTAGGGTTATTGATATTTGTGATCTTATTTGAAAGTATTACCGACGCCCTGTAATGCAAGGAACGTACGTGGCTTTTAATTAGAAAAAGTCTGATATTCCTGGCTTCGCCCAAAGCCTCAGGATTTATTTGATGATTTATATAAAACTTTTTATTTTTGGGTGAAACCAAAAATAAAAAGTTTTTATCTTGCTCGTATTAATATTATGCATATATGATAATGAATAATGTCTGTAATCATTTACAGAAAGTCTGACTATCAGTCTGTTCAAAGAGTGTCGTGTTGACCTAATATGGGTTATAGTTGAGATCTGATAGGCAGTCACTCCACGTAAAACACAGTTATTCAGTCGCATACGGTTAAACAGGAACTCAACCCCAACCCAGTTGGGATTGGGTTGGTAATTATTTTGTAATAAAAAAAAAACATTTAGAACCTTATAAACGCTTCCAACATTTGAATGACTTTTTCGAGCTTCCTGATAAAACTCTTTCATGAATGTAAAACTTCAAACATGAAGAAAAAAAAGTATAGTAACTGACAGATAAAGAAACTAACTACATTCACTACACCATTTTTTTTGCCACCATCTACCGGTATTCTCATGAATCATGTTGGTATGGGTCACTGTATCTACTACGGTATACATTCTCTGTGTTCTTCGATTTTTAAAGGCTACATCTTTATACACTTGGCAGTCGCTAAGCATGAAGTGCTAACAACTTTGCATAGATGGCTCTGTGAGTGGAGTTACCTGTTTAAAATCGGTTTTCACTTAATTTGCTTGAGATTCGAAATAAAGTAAAGATTAATTATTATTTAATGTGCAATTGTGCAATCCTATCGGAGAGCATGGTGAATTCGTAAAAAAATTCAACTTATCTTATTTTAAGCCAAGGATGTTATTTTTTTTTTCAATCTTTGTTGTTTAAATGGTAATATGTTTCCAACATAGTATTTAAGTATTGAGCCAATTTAATTTATGGAAGTGTCAATCGTTTCATTTTTGATGATCCGAAATGATAGGTATGACGGATGTATTTTGTTGCTAGAGAAAAATCGTATAAACTAGCTGCACAAACATCAAAACCCAGCAAAACCCAGTATCCAGGTCTTAAGAGCATTACTCCAGAGCGGCGCGCTTCGATTTTAGGCGCCGTATAATCGCGTGCCGTTTACCGCATTGATCATTGTGATACTTAGCCAGGTTTTTTAATTAACTTTTTAATAACTCTTTTCTAAAATAGGATCTTTTATAGTGGATTGGATGGATTATTTGGATTATATAGGATTGTTAATAGTTATTCTAATAAATGAGGAACAAATTTTAAGTTTAAGCATTTATGCGAACTCTTTAATCAAAATAAGATATAAGACCTTATAAGACGGACAAAACGGAAAGCTTGGTGCCGATAATAATAGTTTAAGTAAATAACAATTTAATCGTATAAAATAAAGTTTTAATATTTGTCGTCTCTAAGATTCATAGACCTAGCTTTTCGGGGATCAACAATCTTGGATAAAAAACATTTTCGACACACTTGCTCATAAAGTGGCTGTTATTGCACTGCACTTAGGTACATAAAGGGGCTCGTTACCAAACTGTGACATTTTGATTACTATTATGCACATGTGCGGTAATGTAGTTAGAACCTTTTTGTTTAACCTCTTTTTTGTCACAAAAAGATTTAAGACAAAAAAGAATAAAATTTGTTATTGCGTTCAATAGCATAAATTAGTGTTTTACTTACTTATTT
This sequence comes from Mythimna separata, assembly GCA_030763345.1. NCBI lineage: Eukaryota > Metazoa > Arthropoda > Insecta > Lepidoptera > Noctuidae > Mythimna > Mythimna separata. The sequence goes on along the minus strand of CM061171.1, from coordinate 15,051,737 downwards.
CAAGCAATTTCGTGTTTAAATAAACTATTTAAAATTTTACATATTTAATTAATTAAATCTTTTATCAAATTTGTATTTTCTGTTTATATGCAACCTCATTCTTATTTTTTCTAAACCAACAGCTAGAGTAGCTAGTCTATGGCCGCCATTTTTCGCGCATGCGCGCGTTTAAGAAAAGTCATTTTTTTTGCCGCCATATTTAAAAATAAAATACAGATTTTATAAATATTATTATGTCTACAACAACTATTTATGAGGAAAATGATTTGTGCTGTACGCAAGAAAATCTATGTCATGGGACCACTATACAGTCAAAATAGTTAATTATAACTTTGCTGACTGCACATTTACGAACTGTTTCTTTAGATAAACTTTTCATATACCTACTATATAAAGTTGATTTTTAATTTATTTTATTCACAAGTGTGTCGAAAAACGTCGTATGATACACGTGAGTAATTGGACATTATCGTTCTTGGTTCTCTTAAGACCCTCGCCATGACTCGGGTCTTAATACCACCGCGACGATAATGACCCACATTACACACTTGTATCATAATGTACTATTATTGTACAAACTGACTAGTCGATGTTCCATGTTTTCTCTCCAAAATGTATCGTCCCTTATTACTTTTTCAGTCTTCAATTTCAAAATGAAATCCGAAATGTATCCTGTAAAATACCGAAAGACTGGTTACCCTACGCCGGTGCTTCAGGCTTTGTAGATTGATCGAAACTAAATCGAGCTCACCAATTAGTCTCTTCGCACGCCTTTCCACTTTTCTTTTATTGGTGGCTGCTGTAGCATAATATAAACTTCTGATCGTCCTAATGATAAGGGCATTGAGAGACAGATTGCGAACAGCACGCTTGGTAGGGATTTTTAACCTATCACATACCCGCAAAACGAGACACAATAGTAAAACTATAACAGCGAGGTCTCATAGGACCGGTTGGGGATTCATGAATTAATTAGTTTGAAAGGTGAAAAGGTCAGTCTATTTTTTCTGATAGACTGACCTTTTCACCTTTCAAAAGTGCCTGTATTGAAATTCATCAAATCTGAAATACTTTTTATTATCTTCGTCGTGTGTCCATTGAATTGTATTCATAAAATATTTTAGTATCTTAGCTGTGTACAGCGCCCCTTAGTAAACTCCACTGCGGGTGACGTAACCTACGACAAACTTATTATTTACAGCTGGTACAGTAATCGGGTCTAAGGATCGGACCGCAAAATTAAGTTAAAAAGTACTCAGTGTGGTGCCCAGGATACTAAAAAATAATTATACGAAGTTTCATCGTAATCGAACCGGCAGTTTTTGCGTGATACCTGAACAAACAGACAGACAAAAAAAATTTTAATCACATTTTTGGGTTCGGTGTCGATCTAGTAACACCCCCAGCCATTAGTTTTTTTGACATTTTCAATGTACGGAATTTTTTCTTCTACAGATCTATACTAATACTAGCTTTTACCTGCGGCTTCGCTCCCGTCAAATGACTACCCTACATATCCTACGCTACCCCACCCTACCTTCCCTACCTACCCTACACTACACTACCCTATATTACCCTACACTACCCTACACTACCCTGCACTACCCTACACTACCCTATACTACCCTACACTACCCTACACTACCCTACACTACCCTACACTACCCTACACTACCCTACACTACCCTACACTACCCTACACTACCCTACACTACCCTACACTACCCTACACTACCCTACACTACCCTACACTACCCTACACTACCCTACACTACCCTACACTACCCTACACTACCCTACACTACCCTACACTACCCTACACTACCCTACACTACCCTACACTACCCTACACTACCCTACACTACCCTACACTACCCTACACTACCCTACACTACCCTACACAACCCTACACTACCCTACACTACCCTACACTACCCTACACTACCCTACACTACCCTACACTACCCTACACTACCCTACACTACCCTACACTACCCTACACTACCCTACACTACCCTACACTACCCTACACTACCCTACCTACCCTACTTTACCTAACTTTTTTTTTTTAGAATTTTTCTCTCCGTAAGAACCATCATTGAACTTCAAGGAACATTTTAAAAAAAGAATCAGCCAAATCGGTCAAGCCGTTTTCATGTGATGTCGTGACAACGAAAAACGGGTTTCATTTTTATATATATATATATAGATTATAAAGAGGAAAGATTTGTACCTATTTTTGTATGTTTGTAATGAATAGGCTCAAAAAGTACTGGGCCGATTTAAAAAATTCTTTCACCAATAGAATGCTACATTCTTCCAATTTAACATAGGCTACATTTCATTTTGAAAAAAAATAGGGATCCTTGGTAAAATTTGAACAATGTAACCGAAGGTGTAGAAAAATGAGTCTTAAGTCACTAAAAAAAGTGTTTTATATCCAAATTTCCAAAAATAAATAATTGTCTACCCCGTGCGAAGCCGGGACGGGCTGCTAGTTTATTATAAGTATATAGATTAATAAATGGGTATCATTTAAGCTGTCTCCAATTTAATTCGTTTTGTGTTTCCTAAATAATAGCTTTGTCCTCAAAATAGTAGATTTGTCACCAAAATGTAGTCACCAAACAATGTAAAATCAATTCTCCAATAAATCATCTAAAATCATGGAGATATAGGATCTAGTACCAAATAATTGTTTTTGTACATATTATAATAGGTTTGTCGTAATAAGCATTTAAGCAAACTAATTGAAAGAGATCACCAATAAACCATATATTGTGTTACCTACTAGAAAATTTCATAAAGTTCCAAAAAAATTAATTGTTGTCGTCATCATCGTTTCAACCAAAAGAGTCTAGTATAGTATAGTATAACGGGCTGGTATCCGCAACTCCACGACTAAAGCGCGTATTTTGCGTATGGGTGGGACAAAAGTGTTATTCGATCCACCCCAGCTCCTCAAAAAAGGCCAGTAGCGCCTTACCGGGCGCCGGTCGTTATGGTTTTTTTTTTGTTAGGGGAATCATCAGAATGACTTCTCCCACTCTAGGGCGGAGCGGGAAGGCGTGTCAGACTCTTACTGACTAAACCCCTAACCTGTTACTTCGTTGCCTTCGATCTGGGGGACACGGTGACAACCTTTCGAATTTTCCGTGTTCCCCAGAGGCTTCGGTCCTACCGGGCCCCTACAGTTTGCTGACATCCCCTGGCATCGTATGATCATCGTAGGTAGTTACCAGTACCTACGACACATCGTTGAGGATGTAAAGCGCGCCAATTTGTCTCCGCCTCTTTGAACATATTTTCAACAAAATGATACATTGATGTATTAAATCGGTAAGGAATACTATTATTTTAATAACCGAACGAAATAAAATGTAACTACTTTATTGGTGACAAAATAACAAATAAAAAGGAATTGCAGTCAGGGATTGATAATTAATCGATTTATCTGGCGACAGATCTACCATTTTGGCGACAGTACCATTCTGAGCACAAAGCTATTAATTTTGTAATAAAACTATTATTATAAGAACGAAGTTTTATTTTATTAGTGATCTATCTCTTATTTTTTGATAATTCATACCTGGATACACTTTTTGTTTATCTGAGAACGAAAATATTTCGTGGCGATAGATCTATTAACCTATCAATACCCGCGAAACGAGACACAATAGTAAAACAATAACAGCGCGGTCCAATGAGACCGATCGGGGATTCATGAATTAATTAGGTAATACTACTTGATGACAAATATAAAGTTTGGTGACAGAAAATATAGTTCCCTTAATAAATTCACTATCGGACTTCTAATGTTCCCACTGCTGGGACTCAGGCCTCCTCTCTAGGAGAAGGTATGGGCCATAATCCACCGCGCGGGCCCAGTACGGATTGTTGGATGTCACATATCTTCGAATTTCTGGTTCTAGGACATGTCGGTTTCCTCACGATGTTTTCCTTCACCGTTTTGAGAGCAGTGGTGATGAAATAAACTACATAAAGTAATGCGCCTGACTGGGTTTGAACCCGCGACCTACAACTTGCAAGTCGGGGCAGTTACCACTACTGCTCTAATAAATTAATAAATTATGCTCCTAATAAACTAGTGCGCATTACCATCAACAATACCACCAGGCCGGATCATAGTCAAGCACTAGTTTATATTATACCTACCTACCTATTTAAAAAAACCAGGCAAGTGCGAGTCGGACTCGCGCATGGAGGGTTCCGTACCAACTTACCTATGAAAACAGTTCAATTCTCGAATCGAATCTTGAAGATATTTAAAAAAAAAAAACTTGTGACGTAACTACAAATTTTTAGTTTTCAGAAATTTCCCTATAATAGTGCTTTAATTCATGAATCCCCGACCGGTCTCATAGGACCGCGCTGTTATTGTCTTACTATTGTGTCTCGTTTCGCGGGTATTGATAGGTTAACACCTTGCTTCGTGCCCAATTTCAAGATTCTAGGTCAACGGGAAATACTTTATGAATTTTGATTCCTTTGAGGCGTCGTCCTAATTGACAGCGATCGTACGATGACACGATGCGTTCTCGTCGTGCGATGAGTTCAAACATACAGATTTCATCAGATCAGATCAGAGCCTCGCAAGTAATCATGCGAGCACATGAAATGCTTAATAACGATCGTACGATGCGTTTGATCGTGCGACCATGTAATCAAAGCAACAGATCTCTTTTGAGTGTTTTTCTTTTTCTTCGTTATTTCGTACATCAAAATAAAGGTTGAAAAGTTCACCGCGCAGATTCCTGGATCTATAAAGTATTTTATGTTGTCTACGTTTCCTTTTTCCAATGTTATTTGCAATTTTTAAAGCAATATTGCCCGACAGAAAAAACTGTGCATCTCTATAAAGAGCCATCGTTAAAGTGGCGTAAGCGCGACGCCAGCCACCGAGCGACGGCATCGCACGATAGACATCGCGCGGTCTATTAGGACACCTGTTAGGTCATCGTACGACCACTTTGATCGTGAGATGAAAAACGCATCGCGCCATCGTACGATCGCTCCCAATTAGGACGACGCCTGACAGTGTCGAAATGTACGTTTTTTGCAACATAAAAGGGCGTATCTTTTTTTCCCGTTAACTTACAATTTTGATTTTTGCACAGCTTCAAGGGACCGCGGACTAAATAATATTGGTCTTAATTTCAACTCGATACCTCTTTCTATGAAAACTTTCCTATGAAAAAAGTTCAACTCTCGAATTGAGTCTTCAAGATTTAAAAAAAAAAAAAACTTGTGACGTAACAACAAATTATCAGTTTTTAGACTTTTCCTATATTAGTGCTATAATACCTTGTTTCGTGCCAATTTTCAAGATTCTAAATTAACGGGAAGCACCCTATGAATTTTGGTTGCACGTTTTTTGTAACACAAACATTTTTCCCATCAACTTACAAGTTTAATTTTTGCACAGTTTCAAGGGACCGCAGACTTGAGTATACAGTTTTAATTTCAACTTAATAACTTCACGCGTTCTCGAGATAAAGGGTCTTGACAGACAGGCAGACAGACGGACAACAAAGTGATCCTATAAGGGTTCCGTTTTTTCCTTTTGAGGTACGGAACCCTAAAAAACAGTTTTTACAAATATTTTGCATACTGATTAAATAAAATAACTCTTGTGTGTGAGGTAAATAAACAACGATTCCTAAGAGGATATTCAAATAAAACAGTTTCTTTAGTTATATGTATTATTATAAAAGAAAAGGCAGCGTCGAAAGGCCTCCCACAAGTTGGACCGATGACCTGGCGTGGGTTGGAGGAATCCGATGGATGCGAGACGCACAGAACTGGTCGTTGTGGTGACGCTTGGGGGAGACCTATGTCCAGCAGTGGACGTCTTTCGGCTGAGATGATGATAATGACTTATTAATACGTAACCAAGTTGCTTCTTCATCTTCTTCTTACTTTCCCAATAACGATGCTACCACATTCGAGGGCAAGCTGGGCATACCGGGATAGCCGAAAGGACTGGGAGTACCGATATACTGTAAAAAAAAAGATTTTATTATTAAGTCATTGACCTATATCATTAGACAAATTACATTTTGGAAATCACACCAAAATTCTAAATGCAAAAGTTTGTGAGTGTGAGTCAGCATACATATTGATATGATTGTAATTTTTTCTCACTCGAATGCAATGGCTGCATGAGAGGCCATGGCCTATCCGTGTATCTAGTTTCATCATGGCAGGACATGTCATGGAATAGCACTAATACTATTTATCTCGAGAGTCCGTTCTCATGGGATATTTTTTCACTTTCACACAGACGTTGCTGGTAGCAACTAGTTAGAAAGAAATAACAATTTTAAACGTCAATGTAAACTAAGTGAGGCTATGTATAGGTATAAGGAATATGACTGTATTCCATTTGAATACACTGAAATAAATTCCGAGGTCAAAGTTTATTTTAAACTTTATTTATACAGTGAACATGTAATGGTCAGATCATATGAGAACGATACAGACTAGTGCCCGAGATGGTGTTTTATGTCAAGATTAAAAAAGAATTGAGTAGTCTTGGCCAGTCAGTGGAAGCTTTTATCAGTATTCGTATAGTTCAACTCAGACCTGGAAGGAGCTCAATAACTCAACGAATAAGGAAATTCGACTAGGCGACCTGTACTCAAACTAAATCAATTAAAATTACAGAGAAGAAAAAAAATACACGTTGTATCTACATTCACAATTAAAAAAAAAATAGTAAGTACCTTATAAAGTAAGTCCTCATGTTAAAATTTCAAATGTCAAAAATAAAAACAAAAATATTTATCAATGTCAAACTGTATAAAATAAAAAATAACGAAAGGTGTTAGAATATAACAAGAGAAGTATATCAATAACAATATAGTGTATATTACTGGAGTAGCTTAATTCCAAACTTTTTGGTATCCAAGATACTCATTTACATTATACTTTTATTAAAAGAAAAAATATTTGATTGCGAGCGGCCCTCCAAATAACATTTATGAACATTTACAATAAATGTGTCACAGTAATGTAATTTTAAGATATTTAAAATGAAATGTAAATAAGAGAATAAGGTCGTAATCGTAAAGAAACCGGCATGTCCTAGAACCAAAAGTTCGAAGACATATGACATCCACCAATCCGCACTGGAGCCGCGAGACGGATTACGGCCTATTTCATCTCTTAGAGGAGGCCTGAGTCCGAGCAAGGGTAAACATTACAAGGCCAATATTACTTTTTACTAAGTTCTGATTTTCATACATTAAAAGAGAGATCTAGGAAAAGCATTTTTCGACACACTTGCTCATAAAGTGGCTGTTATTGCACTGCACTTAGTGCAGTGCAATAATATAAAGTATATAAAGTAGCTCGTTACCAAACTGTGACATTTTGACTACTATTATGCACATGTGCGGTAATGTAGTTAGGATCTTTTTGTTTAATTACTCAGATACCCGCGAAACGAGACACAATAGTAAAACAATAACAGCGCGGTCTCATAGGACCGGCGGGCTGATTATGTATGAAACAGCGATCAGCAAACAATTCGCAATCATCGCGCAGTCGACGCGCGATCAATCGCTTAACGTAAAAAACAGGGCAAGTGCGAGTCGGACTCGCGCACTGAGGGTTCCGTACCAACTGACCTATGAAAACAGTTCATTCTCGAATCGAGTCTTGAAGACTTTTCCTTTTTTTTTCTGGTGACGTGACTAAAAATTTTCAGTTTTCAGACTTTTCCCTATGTTAGTGCTATAATACCTAGCTTCGTGCCAAATTTCAAGATTCTAGGTCGACTGGAAGTACCCTTTAGGTTTTGATTCTCTCGCGAGTACTTGCGAGTTTCAAAATATGCAGCTTAAATTGCTGTTTCTTTTGATTGCGTTGACATAGAAGTTTGATTTTGTTACAGCTTAAAGGTATTATAGACCTGAGTATTTGGTATGAATTTCAATTTAATACCTCTACGCGTTTATGAGGAAATGGGTAGTAAGTTTAAAATTATTAAAAAAATATATATTATGTGATGTAACTAAAAATTTATGGTTTTCGTAATTTTTCCTTTATCTATGCTATAAGACGTTGCTTCGTACCAAATTTCAAGATTCTGAGTTCACGGGAAGCACCCTGTAGGTTTTGATTCCCTTGCAAGTGTCGAAAATTTGCGGCATAAACGGCTGTATCTTTTGATTGCGTTGGCTTAGAAGTTTGATTTTTTCACAGCTTTATGGGACAATAGACCTGAGTAATTGATATAAATTTCAGCTTCATACCTCCACGCGTTCCTGAGAAAAAGGGTCTTGACAGACGGACGGACAGACGGACAACAAAGTGATCCTATAAGGGTTCCGTTTTTTCCTTTTGAGGTACGGAACCCTAAAAAGATCCGTATTATCTAAAAATGGATTGCTGATCGCTCACCGATTGTTACCATGCACTTATTGCTGCGACCCCAGCGCCAACAGCAATTGAGTAACAATTTGGAGAACTAATTTATTGTCAAACTACGAGTTAAAAACTTACAGCCATTTAACCCGCCGCCGGTACTCGCGTCTCCTTTTAAGTCACCAACAGTCGCGCACGGGTCGAAAAGACCCAGACTTTTAATGTATTGTTTTTAATAACTTAATTAAGTTTTGGGATTATTTGTAAATTATTTTGAAAGAGGATAACAAAACAAACTTAAAAATAATAAATGTTTATTACTTGGACATAAAAAGTAATATAAATCACAAAATTCAAGAGATCACTGCAAAATCTTACTTTTTACGTTATAGGAACAAAAAAATTACTTAAACTTTTTTTATTTAACCTATAAACATAAAAAAAATATTTTTTTTATCATAAATATAAGTAAACTTCTAAATAGTGGTAAAATATTAATTTTAAAACGTAGCATATTTTTATAATCAGTCTCCAAATTACACGTAAAGATCTACTATAAAATAGTTCAATTTTTTATTTTTCTACGCCAATTTTACAATAGTTTTACCTTAGTTTTGGCTTCATTTTTTATTATTATTGATACATATAAATGTAGTATGATCTCTACATATATAAGTATTGCAAAATTGGCATTGCGTTTTGGTTTTTCTCATCAAGGAGTTTATCTTCACCACTCTGACAGGAATCTGAATCGTAATTATCATTATCCAAATGGTCTTCAATTTCTGACGAAATTCCACCTTCAATGTCTTCCTCTTTTAATAAATTTGGTATTTTCCAGTCATTCAAACGATTTGACGACATATTTACAAAGAAATAAAATCAAAATAATATTTTTGAAACAAAAAATACACTAACACATTAGGTACGTCGCAAAAGGGTCAAAACGACCCATTCTCACTTTACACCTTCTTACTATCTAAATGCTGCACGGGAAGTGGCTGAAGTGAGGTGTGCGGATAGCCTGTGAACCCACTTAAAGGTACTTAATGCGACGATATGAATGAACTAATACAAAAAGAGTTATGGCACAAAAACTAAAGTACTGGGTCTTTTTGACCCAGGCGCGACTATCCGCGGGTTAAAGATGTCGAACAGATGTGATTGTTTTGGAAAAGAAAAAAAAAATTGTAACTTAAAATTCACTTCAATCCACTTGAACTTTACTAAAATAGCTTTGTGTCGACCATAAGATGAATAAAGGAATGAAATCAGTGTTTACTTGGACTCCAAACGATATTCTACTGCTATGTCAACAAGTTTTAAAATAATATGATATTATTTTATTTTATATATATGTATTAGTGCAATAAAGTTACTTTGAAGAGTGAAAGTACTTTATCCTGTTTGGACTATCTGGCAGAAAATACCACTTTAGTTAAAGGTGTTGGCCTTGGTTCAAGGTCTAAGTTCAAGGTCTAAGGAAACTTAAGACAGGCAAATTTATAATATGTTGGTTGAATACACTGAATAAAGTCTTTTAAAGCACACACAATAAGTTGAAATGTTAATTAAACACACGCTGCAGATATAACTACACAATTTAACTAATAAAATACTCGATATAGAAAGCTAATTTTTATTGGCAATTAGAGAGCAATAAGCAAGCGATCAACAATCAACGAAATGGTTAACGCAATTTGACAGCTAAATTTGCTTGCCGATCGCTGTCGCATCGCTGTCAAAAACCATACGTAATACGAAGTAAAACGCTATCGCTAGGGATTCGAGTGCAACAATGCACATTTTAGTTATTTGATTGCTCCATAGAGGCAGCACTGTCGCTAGATTGCTATCGCGTGGTTTTCGCTAATACGTAATACGAATTTACGATTGGAGAGCAATTTTCGTGCAATTTTTGCTATCGCTCGGCTTTTGCAAGATACATAATCAGCCTGCGGTTGGGGATTCAAACGTTAACCTCTTTTCTGTCAAAAAGAGTTTTAAGACAAAAAAGAATAAAATATATTATTGCGTTCAATAACATAATTTAGTGTTTTACTTACTTATTTCATGCTCGTGTTTAAATAAACTGTTTAAAATTTTACATATTTAATTAATTAAATCTTTCATCAAATTTGTATTTTCTGTTTATATGCAACCTCATTCTTATTTTTTCTAAACCAAGAGCTAGAGTAGCTAGTCTATGGCCGCTATTTTTCGCGCATGCGCGCGTTTAAGAAACGTCAATTTTTTTGCCTCCATATTTAAAAATAAAATACAGATTTTACAAAAATGTCTACAACAATTACTATTTATGAGGCAAAGTAAAAGCTGTACGCCTTCAAGTAGAAAATCTATGTCATGGGACCACTATACGGACAAAATAGTTAATTATAACTTTACTGACTGCACATTTACGAATTGTTTCTTTAAATAAACTTTTCATATACCTACTAAATAAGTTGATTTTTAATTTATTTTCTTCACAAGTGTGTCGAAAAACGTCGTATGATACACGTTCTTGGCTCTTTTAAGACCCTCGCCATGGCTCGGGTCTTAATACCGCCGCGACGATAATGACCCACATTACACACTTGTATCATAATGTACTATTATATAATCAACGGACTCGTGGAAGAAATCTGGCATGGGCAAATGCATGGAAAAATCAAAATAACAACCCATATAAAATATTTTCAATCAATTTACATTTCTAATTAAATAAAAATGCTTTTTTTTGGTTTGCAGTAGCAGAATACTCATTTCTTATCCCCCTAATAATGAGGCCACCACGTTGGGAGACAAATTGCCGACAGCAAAGTCGATAAGGACATTCGCCAGTAGTAACTGTAATGCCTGAGCTTGAAAAAGTACAGGTACCGCTATAAAAATGAAAACACTACCCTCTTTTAGACCGCCAAATATTAGTGATGCGAAATGCATGATGTCAGTGTTTGCAACTTATTAAAATATATAAAGCATTTTGTTTATAGTGCTTTACTGAATAATAAGTTCTGTTATTAGAAATATGAAACAACTAAGTTTTGCATTTTGTATTCAAATTCGTCTTATTATTGTCACTAATTTTACAAATGAAAGACTAAATTAAAGATCAAAGTTATAAAAAATATTTATAACTTTGACCTTTAATTTTGTTTTAGACAATCATTTCTATTGAGATTTAATTCGCTAAAACGTGTTTCAGAAACAATCAAGTTCTCAGAAATGTAGCAAAGATTATCTATATAATTTTGCAAGGAGCTATTTCTCATATTTCGCCGAATGACCTTGCTTGCTGTAATTATACCTATATTCCTAAAACTAGCCGAGAAATGGCAATACACTGTTAAGAGTCGAACGCTATCTCGAGGTTCACAGATGGTAAAAGGACCATAAAACCACACGTAGGTTACTTACAGGACCATTAGGAGAAAGAAATTACGGTAATTAGGTAACCAGCGAAACGGTATTGGAAAGCAAGACTGAAGGCCTCAGAATAAAGACAGATAGTTATGAAAAGAGAAGGATGAGGTCTTCATCTAAGCAGAGATTCACATATCAATAATTAAATAACCTATAATCCAAAAAAAGTTCAAGTAGCAAGGTATAAGCGAATCATACCAGGTAAGCAGGGCAACAATTTATTTCATCTATTTATGCACAGAGGACTGTTCTTGCTTTTAGATGAACTCTTTATGGTATAACAATAATTTCCATAATAAACTACCATTTATATCAATTAACTTGTAAAGACATTCCAATGTAGTGTAAAATCATTTTGTGGGTTCGAATGTCGATCGCATCTTACAGTTCTTTTGTCTGTGTACATTATGAACATCTTCTTCTTCTTCTGCCTGGCGTTTAATCCCGGCCATTGCCAGGGTCCGCCTTCCGACTAAGTCTCCTCCACTTTGCCCGGTCGAAAACATCCTTCCCAGTGAGGCCATTGGCTCTCATGTCAGACTTGACGACGTCCAGCCAGCGCTTGCGGGGGCGACCACGGGACCTAGCCCCAAGGACAGCCATATCCATGCATCTCCGACCCACGTACTCCCTAGGGCGGCGCATGATGTGGCCATACCATCGCAGACGACACTCTTGCAGTTTTTCCCCCACGTCACGGACACCAAGACTACCTCGGATGTATGAATTGCGTATGCGATCGGATCGCGTTACGCCGCTCATCCACCTCAGCATCTTCATCTCCGTGTACATTATGAACATGACACGACTAATTATTGAAAATGCTGTGTTGAATAAAAAAATATTACATCCTGTAACATATATGCAGACTTCCTGGAAAGAATGCTTGTTATGAGCGGTCTATAGATCATTGTTTTATTTTAACACCTCAGACTTTTTAAATAGGAATATATACAAGAAAAATAAATACTATGTTATTATTAACAATTAATAATAATTATGTTGGTTTAACGCTGTTGTGTTAAAGCTGGCCTAATTATTTCACTGCTTTGCAAGATAACCAATTATTAAATCAACCGATGGTAGTAAAGGATCCTATTGATTAATTAATTAAGCGTTTATTCATTATTAATTAATTTAATCTGGTCCAGCTTCAGGAATTTCTACTGTATTGTGGCTGCATTTCTATAAGTTTAAATGCACTTGATGTTATGGTCTTACAATGTTTACATTTGTTTACTGTGGTGAAAAAAAGAGAATTAAAATCAACTTACGGGCTTCTCTTCCACATGATAACCATTTTCGTCAGCGCTGTAAAAAACTTCAACTAGTTTTCCTTCTGCGTCTGTGTAGGAGAATGAACCTTCGACATCTGTGTACTGATTCTCAGCTCCAGGGTTGATCACGCGTCCGACTTCTTTACGTCTTAAGCCATTAGACGTCTTAAAACTGGAATAAAATATATAGTCATACAAAGACACTATGCTAAGTAACATTGGTGGTTACAGTAGTTACCATAGCGAATCCTGATTTGTAGATAGGCACATTGATCAATTCTAACTTTCCTTTTAGAAAATTAAACTGTAAAACAAATTATGATGTAGAATTTCCTTTATCAAATGCATTTTTTGTTATTTGGCATTAAAAACTGGAAAAACATATTATTGTTTTGTGTCGCTATAATATTGATTTAAATAGATGTTTTTGAGGTTATGTCCCTGACATTTAGAGTCCGGTCAATATAGACATTTCAAATAACAATAGTTCCCGTAAAACCAAATATTGGTGGAGAGCTAGGGTTTACAATTACAAATTAAGTTTTAAAAATCCTCATCGATCCCATGTGTGCTACAAAAGTTATTCGGGGTTAAACGTCAAAATGTTAGGTATTTTAGATTTTTCTTGAAAACGGTAAGTTGTCTCAAAAAATACCTCAAGCCAAAGTTATAGATCTTAAAATCCTTCTCAAAAATGGTTTTATGAGTTTTTCCTAAGAGTACCATTCCTGAGATATCGCGATTCTAAGAGTAACATCATACGTTGTATGCACATATTTTCACGCCACCTGTGTAGGCCTACTCCACTAACTGTTATGACAATTTTAGAATAATTTAAGAGTACAGTAGTCCGTCAAGATCTAGATACTACCCTATCATTATTATTATTAAACTGAGGTTAAAAAAACGCGCCGGTAAGGTAGTGTACTACTACCTCACAGGAGTTGTGGAAATGTGTGCATATAATGCTCCCGCCAGAGCTCGCATCTCTCTTCAGATACTGGTACTTAAACCACGAGACGCGTGTAAAATGGGCAGGGGAACTTTTGGAGCCTTGCAGACCGGAGTGTGGGGTGAGGCAAGGGGGACTGTTCTCACCACTGCTTTTCGGTCTGTATGTGAATGAGCTGATCGAGCGACTCAGCAGCATGCGCGTCTTTTGCTATGTGGATGAAGTTTGTTTTAACAATCTCAGTTACGCAGACGATATGGTGCTGTTGGGGTCTCCCTTGTGTTACCAAAAAAAAAAAAAATTGCCAAATTATCACTTCCCAAACTATTTTTCGCATAATTTAATTTGCCAAATATTTGGCATCTTCAGTTTTCAGTCTCGGGTTTTACATAAATAAAATTATGCTTCTGGCTTGCGTTGTTTGGTCACTACTCTAAACTAACCTAACCTTAAGTTCTGATAGCAGTTCGTTTTTCATTTGTCGTTTGTAACCGTCTTCATTATTTTTTTCATAACAATTAATTAGACAAAATTTTCAATGTCTTAAGATTTTTTGCCGTAATAAATCATTTGATTAAAGACCAAAATGCCTTAATATTCTGTCGAAGTAAAAATTTGACCAAATGAAACTTTTCGAACTAAAATTATTCCAAATATTGCATTGGTAAAATAAAAGGTTTCGAAAATTTATTTGGGTAATGAAAATTTGGCAAATTCTTTTTGGCAAAACGGCAGGCTCCCGGTGCTGCTGGCTCCCTCGATTGGTGCTCTCCGTAAGTTATTGGCTGAGTGTGAGTCATACGCGCAGTTACATGGGTTAATGTATAACCCTAAGAAGACAGAGTTTGTAGTCTTTAGGTCTGGTGCCAGATGTTCATCTTCGGTCCCTTCTCTGTTACTCTTAGTCTTGTTTAGGTCTTCCGATAAAAAGGGTTCACAAGTTTAAATAACTGGGCCATCTGGTGACAGATGACCTGAAGGACGATTTAGATCTTGAGACCCGCGCAGAGTATTGTCGGTGCGGGCGAACATGCTGGCCCGCAGGTTCTCACGATGTACCTACAGTAGAAATTAAAATAGCCCTCCTTAACCTATCACATACCCACAAAACTGTTATTGCTGTTGTTAGTGCTGTTATTGTTTTACTATTGTGTCTCGTTTTGCGGATATGTGATAAATTAAGGCATATTGCACGTCTCTATACACAGGGGCCCTGTGGTTCAAATATACCCAAAGGGCCTACAATGCTTTGCGTATCCAATTTAATAATGCATTCAGGGTTCTGTTACGACTGCCGCGCTTTTGCAGCGCGCCGGGGATTTTTGCCGATGCGCGCATTGACAACTCTGTTGCAGTATGGCGTAAAAAATCTACCTCGATGCGTCGCAGGTTGCGTGACAGTCCTAACAGCATCCTACACTCAATAGCGACCCGGGTAGATAGCCCACTAGTGCGTGCGCTAGTCGATCGGACGAGATCGTTATTAGTTACTAGCTTTTACCCGCGGCTTTGCTCCCGTCAAATGACTACCCTACATATCCTACGCTACCCTACCCTACCTTCCCTACCTACCCTACACCACCCTACCTACCCTACACTACACTACCCTACCTACCCTACACTACACTACCCTACCTACCCTACACTACACTACCCTACCTACTCTACACTACACTACCCTACCTACCCTACCCTACACTACCCTACCTACCCTACACTACCCTACACTACACTACCCTACACTACACTACACTACCCTACACTACCCTACACTACCCTACTCTACCCTACACTACCCTACACTACCCTACCTACCCTACTTTACCTAACTTTTTTTTTTTAGAATTTTTCTCTCCGTAAGAACCATCACTGAACTTCAAGGAATATTTAAAAAAAAAAACAGCCAAATCGGTCAAGCCGTTTTCATGTTATGTCGTGACAACGGAAAACGGCTTTCATTTTTATATATATAGATTGAGTACTAACATAGGATAAGAGACTCTTTTTTTTATTAAGTACTAACATAGGATAAGAGATTACTAACACAGTGGGCCTCTATGGTGGTATTACTGGTTTATTACGTTTGTGAACATTGTTAATTTTTATTTCCCATGACATTTAAATTTATAACATTTTAATTTTGATTCCAAGACATTTAATTTAGTGACATTATATTTGTTTTTTTTTGTTTTATCTTGACATATAATTTAATTTAGTGACATTTTGCATCACTGCTTACCATGAGGTAGGATCGCAGTCAAGCACTAGTTTATATAACAGTAAAAAATATATTATTATTTCTTTATTTTCATTAAATTCATATAAAATTATATTTTTAAATATTTGAATACAAAAAGATAATATAAAAACATTTAAAAATATAAAAAATAGATTATTATTATTATTATTTTCGGTTTATTGACATTTAATTTAATGTAGTGACATTTTAATTTTGAATCTATGACATCTTAATTTATTGACAGTTGTAATTAAATTCGTTTTATTGTAATTGTGGGAATATCAAAATTATAATTGTAAAACATCGTGGAGCTCCTGAACTAACATAGATATAAGTGGTACTAACAAATAATGTGAATAAATTATTTTATTATAATGTACAATGTGACTCTTAGAATCGCGATATCTCACGAATGGTAACTCTTATCAAAAACTCATGAAGACCATTTTTGTGAGGAATTTTAAGTTCTACAACTTTGGCTTGAGGTATTTTGAGAAGACTTACTCGAGAAAAATCAAAAAATCTAAAATTTTGTGTTTGACCCTGATTGACTTTTGTAGCACACATGGGATCGATGGGGGTTTCTAAAACTTTATTTGTCATGGTATACCCCAGCTCTTCACCAATATTTGGCTTTCCGGGAATTTTTGTTATATGACCACTATTTTTATATCTAAATTGACCGGACTATTATAGTCCAGTCATTATAGTACTTTCACCTCGGAATTCGAGATACCCAGCTGTAAGTCTGTAAATACTTGTATATTGACACCCTAAAAGTTGTCTCAAAACCTACATATGATAGGGTGTACGCAACTATGAAATTTCAAGGTCAAAGGGCCCAAAAATCGTTTTTTTTGCGCTTTTTTTGTAAATATCTCATTTCCTAAAGGTTATTTGCTATTTGTATATTTAAAAATATTGTAGAATACAACATTTTCTACAAATTTTGTCTAAAAAACTTTTTCCTACGGTGAACCGTTTTCGAGATAGAGGGCGGAGAGCGCACGGTCACAGCATCACTTCAGGTCAACTGGTTCCTCCGGTCGAAAACGCGCCATATAAGTTGATACTATCGATAAATCAATGATTATAAATATTTGTCAATTTTCATTAACTATTACATTATATTTTACTAGCTGTCCCCTGCGGTTTCACCCGCATTTTTCGTTACTGCTTTGCTCCCCCTATAGCATTCCTCGATAAATGGGCTATCTAACACTGAAAGAATTTTTCAAATCGGACCAGTAGTTCCAGAGATTACCCCCTACATACAAACTTACAAACCTACAAACTTACAAATTTTACCTCTTTATAATATTAGTATAGATGATTTTTTTCCTAACCTATCCACTTTTTATTCAGTATTCATTTATTTAACAACACTTACCTGGCGTGTCAGACATTTACTGACTAAAGCCCACTCCTGTTCCTTCTTTGCCTTTGTTCTAGGGCCCCAGTCAGTGTACCCTTTCACATACCCCATGGCACCAGTGGATTTCGATTTCGACCCTGCTGGGCCACTACGATTTTCTGAAATGTTCTTGAAGTACGCATAGATCATTACGCGTCGTCGACGACTTGAGCGCAATCCGCATGGTAATTGGACGACAGGACGGCGATCTACGCATTGCTCGCCGTCCGCCGTCGCCAGCATGGGCTTGTGAACGGATGTACGATGGAAAGGAGCAGTGCGTACTGAACTGAACTCACTTACTGAGAATAATTAGTTTCTCTTACTATGCTATGCTTCTTTTAACTTAAATATCTCTATCTTCTTTTAATTTTCAAAGTAAATAACTAGGGTATGTCATTCATTAATAGAAATTGTAGCAAGAACCTATTTTGGGCACGTAGGAAAAGTGATTACTGTTAACAATAATTTAAGAAATTAGTTTCTTGTTTTGAACTTGTATGGATATAATTTTTTTGTGGCTGGTTTTAATAAAGTACTCGTAGTATACCATTTTGGAATCTTGATTAGTTGCACCAATTTTTAAAAAAACTTGCCATAGTAGTGTTCATACTTTTTTTACACCAGGACAAGCTAAAGTTGGCTAAAAGTAAAAATCTTCAATAAATTTGGTTAATCACATAAGTTTCATTCATTTTTGTGAAAAATCTAGAGGAATTCTGGATTTTTAAGAATAGCAGTAGATAGCAGTTTTATTCAGGTTATCGTTACAAAAAAAAAGAACAGCAATATTTAAACAACTGTGGTAATGGTAGAGGAAAATATCACAACAGATCTAAATTTTAAGAGAATTTATTTGTGTTATTTCACTTATTACTTAAAAAATAATTGTGTGATATTTTTTTTTGTACTTTTTTCCGAATAGTCACGACTTTTCAGACAAACATTTATAATCATTGATTTATCGATAGTTCATTAACTATATATGGCGCGTTTTCAACCGGAGGCACCAGTTGACCTAAAGTGATGCTGTGACCGCGCGGTCTCCGCCCTATATCTCGAAAACGGTTCACCGTAGGAAAAAGTTTTCTGTGCAAAAATTGTAGAGAATTTTATATTCTACAATATTGTTAAATATACAAATAGCAAAAAATCTACAGGAAATGAGATATTTACAAAAAACGCGCAAAAAACCGATTTTTGTGACCTTTGACCTTGAAATTTAATAGTTGCGTACACCCTACCATATGTAGGTTTTGAGACTACTTTTAGGGTGTCAATATGCAACTATTTACAGACTTACAGCTGGGTATCTCGAATTCCGAGATTCTTACCTTAATTAAGCTGAAATGACTGGACCATTAACTTAAACTGACTAACCTGAAGTCGTAGTTACCAGAGCCATCGTTGTCGTTATGGTAGCTGATGATCTGAGCTTGAGCATCATCAGGAATGACTGCGGCTGCAGCCAGCGCGACCAGTGCGCACGCGATGATTATTCGAATCATTTTGAACGTTATTATCTTCTACGCTGTGAGACCGAGACTGGCTCGTAATTAAATGCGAGTTCGGTATGTGAGCTAAAATATAAATGCTAAAACATTAAAGATTATTAATAAATATCTCAAGATAGGTTATTATACATGCTCGCATTCAAACCTCAATTGTAACATCTTTATGGCCTTATAACCTATTTATACCGTACTCAAGACACTGGAAGTATCCTATCTCATAATAATGATTGAAATCAAATTAATTACTCAGATACCCGCGAAACGAGACACAATAGTAAAACAATAACAGCGCGGTCTCATAGGACCGGTTGGGGATTCAAACGTTAATTCATGAATCCCCGACCGGTCTCATGTGACCACGCTGTTATTGTCTTACTATTGTGTCTCGTTTCGCGGGTATTGATAGGTTAATCTTAGTTTTTTGTAAGAATCGAGACTTATTGGGGTTAATGAGTAACCTCCGCCACTGCTTTGCTTGCCAAGGTCGGTCCGAAACTACACATATTTTTAATCTCTGTTTCCATACAGGCACTTTCCCTTTGTACTTCAAGAAGGCCATCATACACCCTATTCATAAAAGTGACAATAAAAAGCTTGTAAACAATTATCGACCTTTTGCAGTATTACCATCCTCTAAAGTTCTGGAACGCCTAATCAACAAAAGACTTGTAACTTATATGGAAAATAAAAAGTTTTTTCTTCCAACTATGCTTTAATTTTATCATAATCACACTGAAAACTCAGTACAAAGCTAGTCTTTATTGCTCTAGAGCAATAAAAATGTATGAAATTTCATTATTGCACAGTTTTTTTTATAATCGCACCATAAGGCGCCAATCTCAATGGGTTAGCTCTATTCAGCCAGCCGATATTAATAATTTTTTTTACGTACGTATTATTTGTTTCTATCCTACTTGTTCCAATTTTAAAAAATGATTGCTGCTAACTGTGATTTAAAAATGAAAAAAATTTAAAAAAGTGATTTGGCGGGAGCTTTGTTAATTTGGTTTTGACAATATTTTTGGAAACGATAAAGTGTGATACTATCTGATTTTGAGTGCTTCGGCTTCGAATTAAAATGGAATCATCTAGCGACACATTAACTCCGGAAAACATTCTAAATGAAGCCGACAGTGTTATAGAAACTTCTATTTTAACTGTTTGATATGAGTTTCTTTTATCTACTATTCCTATAGGTAATAGTTGAAAGAAAAGCAGATTATGCACCTCGCCTTAAGTAATTTAATATTGCCCTCGTGCCTATAAGATTATAGCCCTCGCTGACGCTCGGGCTCTAAATCAGGCACTCGGTGCAATAATAAATTACTTTGTGCTCGATGCAATAATCTACTATTTTCTCCCAACCAATTCGGCTTGGGTATCATTTAAGCTGTCGCCAATTTAATTCGTTTTGTGTTTCCTAAATAATAGCTTTGTCCTCAAAATAGTAGATTTGTCGCCAAAATGTAGTCACCAAACAATGTAAAATCAATTCTCCAATAAATCATCTAAAATCATGGAGATATAGGATCTAGTACCAAATAATTATTTTTGTACTTATTATAATAGGTTTGTCCTAATAAGCATTTAAGCAAACTAATTGAAAGAGATCACCAATAAACCATATATTGTGTTACTACTAGACCGGGCGCCGGTCGCTATGGTTTTTTTTTATTTTCGTTAGGGGAATCATCAGAATGACTTCTCCCACTCTAGGGCGGAGCGAGAAGGCGTGTCAGACTCTTACTGACTAAACCCCTACCCTGTTCCTTCGTTGCCTTCGTTCTGGGGGACACGATGACAACCTTTTGGATTTTCCGTGTTCCCCAGAGGCTTCGGTCCTACCGGGCCCCTACAGTTTGCTGACATCTCGTGGCATCGTATGATCATCGTAGGTAGTTACGAGTACCTACGACACATCGTTGAGGATGGAAAGCGCGCCCAATTTGTCTCCGCCTCCTTGAACATATTTTCAACAAAATTATAAATTGATGTATTAAATTGGTAAGGAATACTATTAATTTAATAACCGAACGAAATAAAATGTAACTACTTTATTGGTGACAAAATAACAAATAAAAAGGAGTTGCAGTCACGGATTGATAATTAATCGATTTATTTGACGACAGATCTGCCATTTTGGCGACCGATCTACAATTTTGGCGACAGATCGACCATTCTGAGCACAAAGCTATTAATTTTGTAATTAAACTATTATTACAAGAACGAAGTTTTATTTTATTGGTGATCCATCTCTTATTTTTTGATAATTCATACCTGGACAAACTACACTTTTGGTTTATCTGAGAACGAAAATATTTCGTGGCGATAGATCTATTAATTAGGTAATACAACTTGATGACAAACATAAAGTTTGATGACAGAAAATATAATCCCCATTCGGCTTTAGACGTAATAGATCTAGTAACAGTGCCGTAATCGACCTAATCGACCATGTTACAATAAAACATTGACAAAAAAAGAAAGTATTGTCAATTTTTTTTGGACTTCAAAAAGGTATTCGATACGGTTTCGATTTCTGACTTAATAATCAAGCTGGAGGAACTCGGGATTCGTGGCCAATCGCTCAACATTTTCAGGGACTATCTTCAAAACCGAATTCAGTGTGCAAAAATACAAAACTATGTCAGTAAAGAAGAACCAGTGACATTTGGCGTTCCCCAAGGCAGTGTGCTTGGCCCCACCCTATTTCTAATTTACATCAACCAGCTTTGTTATTTGAGTCTGGAAAGTGGAAGAATCGTGGCGTTTGCTGATGACACCGTGCTTACCTTCTCTGGCGACACTTGGGATGACACCTTTGATTCCGCACAAAAAGGATTAAATAGTGTTCTTCAATGGTTATTAACGATGGTAACTTATTTTTAAGCTGGCGCGTGCCCGAGAAAAAGCATCACGGGACATTAGTAAATGTCTCTGTGTAAGGGACGCCCAGGGTAAGCTGCTCTACGATGCCCCCTCTGTTAAGGAGAGATGGTGTACGTACTTCACGGAGCTGTCCAACAAACAGCATCCCCATAACCTTCCTCCCGAACCGCCTCCTAACCTTGGACTTATTTCCCCTATTTCCCCCGACGAAATTCGCATTGCTCTTCGCCACATGAAAAACCGGAAATCGGTCGGGCCTGACAATGTGCCAATTGAGGCGTGGAAAGCGATGGGCCCACATGGTGTGGACCTATTGACAGATCTCTTTAACCGCATCCTGACCACCAAGGAAATGCCAAACCAGTGGCGACTAAGCCTGATTATCCCGGTTTACAAAGGCAAAGGTAGCGTACAGGACTGCAGTAACTACCGCGGTATCAAGATCATGTGCCACACCATGAAGCTCTTCGAGCGCATAATTGACACAAGGCTCCGTAGCGAGTGCACTGTCTCTGAGTGTCAATATGGCTTCCGGGCGGGTAACAGCACCATGGACGCAGTGTTCGCCTTACGGACTCTGTCTGAGGCTTACAGAGAGAGAAGGAGAGCTCTGCATATGGCCTTTTTAGACCTGCAGAAGGCCTTCGACTGTATACCTCGGCAGGCTATCTGGTGGGCACTCCGCTTCAAGGGTGTTCCCGAGGCCTATGTTGACATTATCAGAGACATGTACCGTGATTCCGTGTCCTCTGTCCAGACCGCTGTTGGCGAATTCAGTGTTTTTCCAATATCTGTTGGCGTTCACCAAGGTTCGGCTCTAAGCCCGTTCTTGTTTAACGTTGTGCTTGATGTAGTTACGGCAAACATCCAAGACCAGCCTCCTTGGCTAATGATGTATGCCGATGACATCGCCCTCGTTAACCAGAACAAAGCCCATCTTGAGCGCAAGGTCAGCATTTGGAAGGACACGCTGGAGAACGGCGGTCTGAGACTAAATGTGGCGAAGACCGAGTACATGTCCTGTGGCGGCACGGATTCAAACACTATCTGATTAGGTTCGGATCTGGTAACAAAGACCGATAAGTTCCGGTACCTTGGATCCGTGCTGCACGAGTCTGGCAACGTGGATGACGATGTCCAAGCACGTATAGGCGCGGCTTGGGCAAAATGGCGCGAGGTAACGGGCGTTTTATGTGACCGTAGAATGCCCCCGAGGCTCAAGGGGCAGATATATAAATGCATCATTCGGCCGGTCCTCCTGTACGGTGGCGAGTGTTGGCCGGCATTAAGCAGACACACTCAGGAGCTTCGCGTCACGGAAATGAAGATGCTGAGGTGGATGTCTGGCGTAACGCGATCCGATCGCGTGCGCAACTCATTCATCCGAGGTAGTCTTGGTGTCCGTGACGTGGGGGAAAAACTGCAAGAGTGTCGTCTGCGATGGTATGGCCACATCATGCGTCGCCCTAGGGAGTACGTCGGCCGGAGATGCATGGATATGGCTGTTCTTGGGGCTAGGTCCCGTGGTCGCCCTCGCAAGCGCTGGCTGGACGTCGTCAAGTCCGACATGAGAGCCAATGGCCTTACTGGGAAGGATATTGAAGATCGGGCAAAGTGGAGTAAGCTTAGCAGGAAGGCGGACCCTGGTAATGGCCGGGACTAACGCCAGGCAGAAGAAGAAGTGTTCTTCAATGGTTCAAAAGACACATTCTCACAATAAATACAGATAAAACTAAAATTCTTACGTACAGCTTACGAAATTCCACTCAACCTCCAAATTCATACGCTTTAGTAGCGCACTCATGTTTACTGTCT
This sequence comes from Mythimna separata, assembly GCA_030763345.1. Lineage (NCBI taxonomy): Eukaryota > Metazoa > Arthropoda > Insecta > Lepidoptera > Noctuidae > Mythimna > Mythimna separata. The sequence continues at coordinate 15,027,820 of CM061171.1, read as the reverse complement.
GGCCCTGCGACATGTACATGTCCTGAGCTAGAACGTTGTCGGTGGGGGCCTGGGTTGATGAAAGAGATCCCCGGGACCCCGGAATTGGGGCGGGGAATGTACAGGAGTGGGTTTTAGTCAGTAAAAATCTGACTCTCCCGCTCCCACCCAGAGCGGGAGAAGTCATTTTGATGATTCCCACCTGAAAAAAAAAAACTAATGAAATTCAACTAATATTGTTTAGCGTGATGTCCAACAATTGATTTACGATGTGTCACATAATGATGGTGAAACCGTGCGCGCATTGTAAAGATTTCAATAGTTATGTAAGGTGACAGATGGGACGTCAGACCAAAGGTAACTGGCCCATCGGCATCGTGAATACGTCCTATGATTAGATTACACGAGGCTATTGCATACACGACGATCGTTTTGTAAAGGGTATCAATTATTGTATACGATAATTATACTGTCCGCATGTATTCTAATCTAAGATATTTTGTTTGCAACATGTTATTACGGTTATTATCGGTATTGAGATAGGTCATTACGTTATTTCTGTTGTTATAAAAATTGTTGCAGTTCGCGTATTATGCATGTGATTGGATTTGTAGGGGTATTGATATTTGCGGTGTGATAAAGCTCTTTCATGAACGCAAAACTTCAAACATGAAGAAAAAAATATATACTTACTAACAGCAAAAAAAAACTTAAAACATTTACTATTTGTTTGTCACCATCTACCGGTATACTCACGAATCATGTTGGCATTGGTCACTGTACCTACTACGGTATACGTTCTCTTTGTTCTTCGATTTTTAAAGGCTACATCTTTATAAACGTGGCCGTCACTTAGTACCAAGTGCTTACATCTTTGCATAGATGGCTCTGTAAGCGGAGTTTTCTGTTCGAATTCGTTTTCATTTAGCTTGAAATTCAAAATAACTTATAGATAAATATTTTTTTTAAATCGTAATTATTTTTCAACTACTAACAATGACCTTATTTTTAGCCAATTATGATTATTCTTTCAATCTTTGGTGTTTAAATGTTTCTGTGTTTACTGTAGCACCTAACTATTGGGTCAATTTAGTCAATGTCAATCGTTTCGGTTTTTACAAGGTAATAATTATAGGTATCACGGATGTTATATTCTAAAAGCTTGATTCTATGTCTTTGCTATTTTTTTTATTTTTTTTTATTGCGGACAATAAAACAGAAACATGCTAGAAAAAATAAATACTCAAATCTAGCTGGATACACATGTAACAACCCTACTGCAATTTATTGTCTTAAGGCGACTCAAGTCAACATTTTTTCCATACAAACTTCGGGGGGGTTTTACTCCACCATTTGACCATGTACATCCAAAGTTAAACATGATATCGTTTTGTCTCATTATTAATTTTGTCTGTACGGAAGCAGAATTGTAAAATAATAAGCCAATAAAAAGTTATGAGCTTCTAAAGTTTCGTTTTTTTGGGTAATTTTAACACAACTTTGAGCGTAAATTAGAAATAAAAGAAGCATCAAATTTCAAAAACGAAGCCTGTACCGACACAGCAAATTTATCGAAGAGTTTAATAAATTTTATTTGAAATTGATTAATGCAGTGGTTTTTTCGTAAAACCCCTTCTTCCAAAGGCCTTTTTGTATTTTATCACGCACGCCTTTTACTCAGAACTATCGTGCATCTCACTGAATAAAGTTACCCCCGGTTGCGGTGCGGGGGGACGACGTGTCACAGCGCCGCGCGCGGCTGTCTGAGTTTGGTTCAGTCTACTGCGGCCTATATCGTTCGTATGACGTGTATGTTGACTACCGATAATATCTACGCTTTATTAACCGACTCCAAAAAAAAAAGGAGGTTATCAATTCGACTGAATTTTTTTTTAAGCTATTGCATAGCTTCTATCGCGGGCCTTGAGCGTTGGGATCGAATCCAGAAATTCCACTCCACTCCGACCGGCTATGTTATGTCTGGTCGGGCAACTGCCCAATTGAACGAGACGGGTTTTGTGTCTGGTCCGAGCAACTGCCCAATTGAGCGAAACGGGTGTTGTGTCTGGTTCGGGCAACTGCCCAATTGAGCGAGATGGATGTTGTGTCTGGTCCGGGCAACAGAACAAGTTTTTTTTGTTTAGTCTTTAGAGTGCATCTTCCGACCAGAGAGTTGTTATGTCTGGTCGGGCAACTGCCCAATTGAGCGAGACAGGTTTTGTGTCTGGTCCGAGCAACTGCCCAATTGAGCGAAACGGGTGTTGTGTCTAGTTCAGGCAACTGCTCAATTGAGCGAGATAGATGTTGTGTCTGGTCCAGGCAACAGCCCTAGTTTTTTTTGTTTAGTCTTTAGAGTGCATCATCCGACCAGAGAGATGTTTTGTCTGGTCAGGCAACTGCCCAATTGAGCGAGGCGGGTGTTGTGTCTGATCCGGGCAACTGCTGCTGCACAGCACGCCGGTCATGTGGCCCGCGTCCGCGGACGATAGGAAGGTGAACTCAGTGCGGCGCCACAGCGCTCTGTGAAGTGAGGTACACGAGCGCGGCGCGCGACCAGACGGGCGTTGTGTCTGATCATTATTGTGCAATAGAAGGGTGTCAAAATAAGAAAACAAATGAAAATTTGTCTTTTTGTTTCATTGCCGAGAAACGAACAAAGGTACGTAAAGGCGTTTTCACATTATCCGATCCGATATCGGTATCGGACGCCGATCCGATATCGGGATAAGTAAAATGTATGAAATGCCGTGCTCCGATATCCAATATCGGGCCGGACAATATGAAAGACAGGTACTTATTTTATACATTTTAATTACCCGGATATCGGATCGGCGTCCGACACCGATATCGGATCGGATAATGTGAAAACGCTCTTAAGAATTATTTTAAATCTTTTGTTTTTCGAATTCGAGCGGCACACAGCACACACCGCACCGCAACAACCGAAACGGTATGACATGTGTGCATCGTGTAATTTCGTCTTTATTCGGAACGGTTCGGAGCGCTATGTGCAAAGCAGACGTCGCGTCGTGCGTGAGGACTAGTGTCTAACCGCTCATCACTGATACTATCTCTTTCGGGCACGATGTCAAGTGAGACAGCGTGCTTTATGGCCGCGCCCGCCAGTGAGTTCAAGCCCGCGCAAAGTGGGACCTTAAAACATATAACAGAAGTGAAGTACCTACTGTTTTAAGAGTTTACAAAATACAGGGCCACCTGCGAAAACTTTATGAATAACAAAATAATTTATTTCTATTATTATAATTAATATAATACATATTAATTTATTTTATCCATTTTAATTCCGTTTAATTTAAATCAATATTTTTATTTCATTCAGTCTAGTACATTTTTTCTAATTCAGTTTAATTTAACATTATCTATACTAATATTATAAAGAGGTAAAATTTGTAAGTTTGTAGGTTTGTAAGTTTGTAAGTTTGTATGTAGGGGGTAATCTCTGGAACTACTGGTCCGATTTGAAAAATTCTTTCAAGTGTCTAGATAGCCCATTTATCGAGGAATGCTATAGGCTATATACCATTACGCTACGACCCACGGGAGCGGAGCAGTAGCGAAAAATGCGGGTGAAACCGCAGGGGACAGCTAGTTATTAATAATTCACTTCGATACATTTTTTTTTTAAATTGACGTTCACTCAATTCAATATTTTTGGTATTTCATTTAATTAATTTCTATTTAATTTGTTTTAAATTAATTAAACTTTCTCCTTTTGGTTTTTGACAAGATTTCTAGCTATAACTTTTTTTACACAACTTAGAGGAACCATATGAAGTGTATAGCTCCATCCCTCTCTCTCGCTCACACGCTTGACTTTTTAAGACATCATGGTAAGGGCCTTTATTTGAAGTCATGTCTACAATTTTGGGCATGTGGGTAATTTTTTTTCTGTAAATGTTACCATGAAACAAAATTACTTTTGACCTTTGGCCGGGATCATTAAGCCTGGTAAGGTACAGGAAAAGATAAGGATTGGACTAGGTCTAATTAGGTAAATATTAGCATAGAGTAGGTAATAGTAAACTAATAAGGTAGTAATCTCATCTCATATTCATTTATAACTATGTATGGAAAGGTGCTAACGATATTAACCTCTGCTAATACGAGTAGCTTGATTTCGCGAAGCATGTTATTATATTTAATCCACGATTTAATCAAACATTGTTGTATACCTTTTTTTTAGTTGAGAAATCTTCCAATAAACTTCTCTCGCTCTCGCGTGGTGCGTGTGTCTGATTTTTACTGACTAAAACCCACTTTTGTTCCTTCTTTGTCCTCATTACTGGAGTCTCTTCCGCACAACCCTTAACCGCAGTACGTAGCCTTCGACCCTGCTCGGCCCTTACGGTTTTGCTGCCATCTCCTTGTGGTGTGCGTGAAACATTATGCGTAATTGGACGTAGTTAAGCAGAAAGGACTCAATCCACACTTTGGCCAAAATTGAGTTAAGTATGCCATCGTACTCCCGAGGGTCGAATCTATCATATAATGAAAACCCTAGCTTTAAAATGTACATTCAAACTAGTTTTTTCACTACTCCGACTCAACCCACATGTATGAAGAGCATACAAAATGTATTTGCTGAATTAACTCAGTCCGCTTGAATTGTTTTTGAGTACTGAGATTGCTATGAATGTGTTCCTAAGGTCGATAAAACAGAATAAACTCAAACAGTTTGAATCCTTTCTAGGAATTAGTTTTGATTAGAAATATAATTTTACCAAATAACTGAAACGACTCAAACAGATTGGGTCGGTTCCGATTGGGTCGTAAAATATACCTTTTGGTTTATCAGAAATGACTCAAGCAGAATGAGTCGTTAGTAAGAAATAGATGTTAGACTGATAATCATTAAGATTATTGAATTGAAACGACTTAAAATATTTATGTATACGTTGAAGTAGTAGTAATATTTAATTAATCAAAGTTATTACGTTTGCGTTGTTAATAAAAGACATGGATGTAATAAAACTATAAGTATTACTTTCCTGAAATTTTTACAGTGGCAATATTTTGTTGATAGGTGGAACTCTAAAAAACTGGCAACTCTGCCATTTTTTCGCACACTGACTAGTAAAACGCGTGTTTTGATTTATTTAGTTTAAATTAGTTCATTCATCAAAAGAGAGCGGAAGATCTTCGTAATCAAATTTCTCAAGACTTGGCGCGTGCCAAGATCCCAAATTTGAATGTGTTACCTACAATCTCGAAAAATCTCTACCTTTGCCCCGTATACCTACTAACATAGTTTTTTTATAAACGTCAGTTATGGCTTTAAAATGCTGGGATTCATGTTGGCCCTAACGATCAAGGACGATGCTATGTCTGGGTTGAAGGAGAAGAGCCCAAGAAGTTGGCTCGTGCCTCACGAGCAAATTTACACCGCAGAAGAATACATAAACATCATGAAAATCTCCAAAAAGAAAAAACCCCTTCACGTTCTTCTTCTTCTACCTGGCGTTAATCCCGGCCATTGCGAGGATCCGCCTTTCTACTAAACTTTCTCCACTTTGCCCGATCTTCAACATCCTTCCCAGTAACGCCATTGGCTCTCATGTCAGACTTGACGACGTCCAGCCAGCGCTTGCCAGGGTGACCACAAGACCTAGCCTCAAGGACAGCCATATCCATGCATCTCCAACGTACTCCCTAGGGCGGCGCATGATGTGGCCATATCATCGCAGACGACACTCTTGCAGTTTTTCTCCCACGTCACGGACACCCAAGACTATCTCGGATGAATGAGTTGCTTATGCGATCAGATCGCGTTACGCCGCTCATCCACCTCAGCATCTTCATCTCCGTGACGCGAAGCTCCGGGGTGTGTCTGCGCCATACAGAAGGAGAGGCCGTATGATGCATTTATATATCTGCCCCTTGAGCTTCGGAGGCATTTTGCGGTCCCATACAACGCCTGTTACCTCACACCTCTTCGCCCAAGCAGCGCCTATACGTGCTTGGACATCGTCGTCCACGTTGCCAGACTCGTGCAACACGGATCCAAGGTACGTGAACTTATCCGGATGATGTTTGGATCCACACTTCAATTGACACGTTATCCGTACGTTTCCGGTTCTTCATGTGGCGAAGAGCAATGCGGGTTTCGTCGGGGGAAATAAGGGAAATAAGTCCAAGATTTGGAGGCGGTTCGGGAGGAAGGTTCTTCTTCACGTTAATAAAATGAAAACAAGATCTTTTAAGTACGAAAAAAATGAAAAAAAAAAGTTAGTCGCAAAACATGTACAATGAATAAAGATAAAGTGAACTGGCTAAAACTAAACAAATTTTATTGAAAAAAAAAAGATCCTTACCTAATAACGATGACTTCAGAGAGTAGAGTTATATACAAAAGCTGGATTTGTCGAAAAGAAACAAAGATGTTTTAATCCAATCTTCAAAAGAAGAATATGAAGTTCTTTGGCCTCAGGGAAAACAAATCCCTCAAGCTAAGCTCCAAGATCTTAGATCTATGTTTAATTTAATACCTGAAGACTGTCATCCATTTTACAGTACCCTTAAGAGAGACTGCAATATCAACGAGGATGTTGATGGATACGGGCCATCTCTTGACTTCGACTCGACGAGGATGAGAGAAATTAATAGAGTGCGTCTAATGAGAGCGCGACCTGGAGGTTTTTTTTCAATTTAATAGGCAACATTATTTAGCTGCAATTGTAGGAAATAAAAAAAAATTGTGAAGTGTCAAGAGATGATTGTCCTACTGGTTAGTAATATCACATACAAAATTTTTTGATTTAACCTCTTTCTCTCAGGTCACACTTTTATTAGACGGACTAGTGCGTCTAATGAAAGCGTGACCTGGAGTTTATTTTAAAATTTAATTGGCAACATTATTCAGCCGTAATTTTATTGTAGGAAATAAAAAAAAAGTGGGGTGTCAAAATATGATTCTCCTATTAGTTAGTAATAACACATACAAAATTTTTGGATATAAACTCTTTTTCTCTGGTCGCGCTTTCATTAGACGGACTTATATGCGTGACCATCTATGCGCTATTTCTACTTTTTTTTGTATGTCAATCATGGCATTTTTATGTGATTTTGCTAGCTTTATGTTTATTGACAATAAATATATAACTTTTTAATCGTTTTCGTTATAATTATTTTTTTATTAGTAGATTTTCTAGTCGAAGGGTAGTTTTGAGTCCATTCTGAGAAAGTAAAAAAAAAACCTGTCTTAACAAACTTAAGTTTAATTGTAAGGACTCAACCCACATTTCAGTTAATATCTCGAAATCTATTGCAAAATATATGATTATTATTTGATTGATAAATAAAATATAAACTATTATTTTAATTAAGGAGCAAAATTTAAAACAAATGTGTCTTTGTTTTAGAGAAATTACAGCTGAAACTTCAAACGCCCATAACTCAAAAGTGACTTTTTGTGGATTGAGTCCTTTCTGCTTAACTACGTCCAATTGGTGAACGGTGAGCTACCCATTGATCCGCAATCCCAAGCTACTAAAACTGGAAATTGGGAAAGAATCCAAATCCAGGCAGGGGCTAGAGGAAGTCCGTTCCTTCACGCGCATAATAAGGCGAATGCCTGTATCAGGGCCTGACGCAAGAGGTCATCATCATCTTCCTGCCCCTGTCCCGTTTTATTTGGCGTCATTGCAGCCAATAGTTATATTCGTATACCTACAAAACAGTTTTGCAATCCTACTCCATCTGTCCATCACTTAGTAAAATTACCTCTTCGTCTGCATTTGAGTAATAAGATAGTAATATAAATAAATGAACATAATAATTATGAATTTAAATGGACAGAAATAAGTTAAGCTGTCTTATTTTGATGTTAATAAGGTCAACGATTATTCAAAGTACGTTACTTAGGAGATGCCAATCTTGTAACCTTTATATAATTCGCATCAAACGTCAGTTTGTAGGAGTATAATAATATTTTATGAAATATGTAAAGCTATCTGTTTTAAGACCCTTTTAAAAGCAAAATTCTGGGTCGTTGCCCTCAAAGTGGTCTGAAGAGGCTCGCATTACTAACTTATACTCGTAGTTATCCAAGCAGGGTTCTGTAGAAAAAAAAAATCAATATAATTATATAAAAGGAAAAACTCACTGACTAACATATCAACGCACAGCCGAAGGTACTGGTTCTAGGAGGGTGAAATTTTGCAGTTTCCTTTTATGACATAAGCAAGAATTATAAGACTCACCCCTTGTTCATGGCACATTTTTTTCACTTTAATCGTTCCATAAAACATACCGTGTACAAGAGGCCATAGACTTACGATACTACACTGACAAAACACGGCGGCGGGCGCGGCGGCGGTGCCGTGCCGTAGCGCTCCCGTGTATGCCAACAAGCTCCCCCAGTGTACCATATAACATAGACAACCATGCCTACGCACGGTGAATTTCCCGTGCCTACACACGGCTCAAAACGTGCCGTGTACAAGAGTTTAGGCCTCTGGGTTTGATGAGGAGGTTTAAGGGTCCAAAAGTTTGTATGAAGAAACCTAGTTTCATGCCAGTTAAGCCACTGGCTAGTAAAAATATTTTCTGAATGTTTAGCTCGGCTATGTTTTCTTTCCTTGTTCGTAATAAGTAAAAAAAAAACAATATTAGAAACGACAGTTTTCACTCGAGCTAGGGTGGGTCGCTAGTTCTCAATAAATAATGATTGAGTTTGTTCTTTTCAAACAACAATAAAATGTTGTAACATTAACACTTGACATCCATCGCCCCGTTTTCTGGCCCACTACAAGGGTCCGGTTTACATGTCAATTCTTATGTAAAGCTTTAACTAAACATATTACATAACCAGAAGTATATTAAAAGCCTGTCAAACAATGAAATAAACACGAATAATTCATTGGTCAACAGTGTATATTGCCGTATGATTTATTTGTTATGGTGATAAATGACAACAACACTGTTTGTACAAGTTGCTTGAACTCTGCTTAGGTAAGTTATGGTGTGGACTACATGTTAGGCAGTAATGGTTAATCTATCATCCTTTCAGTTTATCAAGTCATGGCAATTATTGGAAGCATTAATTAATCCAATGAGAATCGCGTAGTAGAGCAGTAAGTCGTATTACGTGAATCTTGATAAGGGTAGGCACTATGCAAAAATAGAAGTTTATTTTTTTCTGCGAAATGTGCAGTTACTAAAGGTATAAGAACTTTTGTGATGATTATGTGGATAATCACCTGTTTTTTTTTAATAGATCTAATTTTGAAATGATACTGAACTACAAGCCTCTGGCCTCATGAAATCCATCGATTTTACATTAAGGGTAATTTTTTCGAAAGCCTATCCTATGTGATTTTTCATAAAAAACGTAGTTTTTGATTCTAGAATTTCACAAAAATGGATACAGTATTTTAAGTTTTGCGTTGTCAGTGAACAAATGCATTAAAGATTTAGGTATGATTGAAGAAAAGTTAATGCTTGAAAATAAATCATGCAAACACAATATTTATGATATTTTGAAGATTTCTAGGGATAAGTTTTTTCTAATTCAAAATAATATATAATTTATGCAATACATATTCGTTTGGTTATGTATTAAGATGCCTAGTAATGAAATGCATTGGGTGCATCAACTTTAAAGCTGCGCGTCATGATAAGTGTGTGGGCTGACCCAATGAACCATGGAGCAAGCATACAAATGTACCAAATCAGTAATTTAATCAAATATTTCTGAAACTCACTTAGATGTTGCACCTTTAAATATTATTTATTGGTTTGATTACTATCGTGAACCTCTTTAGGATTTCGATAGTTATAAATCATTTTGAATTTTTGGTCGTGTTGGAAGTTCTGCTATTAGAAAATGTTATGAAATTCCTTTTTTGTGGATAACTTACGACCTAACTAATTTTGAACATTTTTTTACATTGATTTTCTAAGTGTTATTTTCCTAAATATATTATAATGATAAATATCGTATGTATGTGTGTAAAGGTGTATGTTTTTTAGGTACTCCTAAAAGCACTTGCACTGAATGGATTTGGATGAAACTTGGTTGGAGAGAATAGGACAATTCCTGTTGATGTATCTTAGACGTGTTTTGTTCTCTTAGAATATTTGGAGAAAATAAAACAGTTAATTTATAAAATCTTGTTTTTTTTACTTATCATTCTTAATTATAATAAATCACAGTAACAATCGTTATAGATACTTATTCTACGTGTACACCTTAACTATATGGTGATAGGTACAGTCGTGCATGAGTATCGTTCGATATCGTCATGTTGTTGGGATGGTCACTTAACCGCGGAACGCTTGTTGTTGGAAGCCCTGTTGTTGGTAGATGGGTTGTTGGGTTTGGGGCTGCTTAGGCTGGGACTCGATGTACTGGAGAGCGCGGAGGATAGCCTCTGGGATTGGGGGAGGGGTGGGGAGATGAGCACCCTGGGCCGAGAATCCTGTAAGCAAAAGAAATTGTTTGTTAACACAAGAGTATAAAGCTAATTTTCTATTGAGCAGTATATCCATTCATTTGATGCAAATCGAATGAATTGTTCCTACTAGCAAGTGTTGGACTAGTCAGTAAAAACGAAATGTTGAATGAAATGGTTACTATACCGTATAGCTCAGCTCTATTGCTTTATTGCCCATAACACTTGTTTAGATGCTGCAATTTATGTTTCACGCATTTTAGCGTAACAAATTCTCAAAGTTGCAGAGTTCATAAGACTATGTAATTTAATATTCATATCTGAATGAATGATCAAATAAGCCTACGTTAATTATTGCAAGTACAGGTGTAACATACTCATCTCAAGATGTGTGTTTAAAGCGTTAAGTTTTTATAATTACGTTATTATTGCTTTAACAGTCAATTAAATGTTCCAACTGTGAACACGGAGACTGAAATTATGCATTTAATTTGTAATTTTGGTCAATGAATTTTTTAAGCATTTTTATGAAATTACCCCTGATTATGAAGACGTTGTTAACAAAGACGGTCACTATATCGGTGACGTTGTTAGAAGTGAAATAAAGAAATAGATGAATCTACCTTATAAGTCTTTACACCTAAATAGGTATGAATTACAGTCAGGTGCGGACTACGTAGAGATTAGCTTGGTACTAATGCAACAATAAAACAATACCTTAAAAAGAAAAGACGCAACATTTGGCTAGAATTTCCAATTAATTTTATAGGTATTTTAAAAGGACATTAAATAGTATTGAATAGCTTTTGAAAAGTTCATGTGACATTTAGAATGTATTGTAAAAGAATCTTTATTATTGTCTCTGCTTGCAAAAGATTCTCTGTAAGTCTATGCTTAGTAAACTTTAATGCATTTGAAGACTATTATAATAGTTTAATGATGTAACATAAATCTGACTGAAGAATACTTATCTTTTGAAGAATTTTATTAAAAACCTCTTTAGAATGATTTGATCAAATAATAATTTCTTCAATGAAAAGCCTCGTATTGCAAACTATATTTACCGTTCTCATCAGCAGTGTAGGTAACAGAGATGGGGATGCCCTCGGGTGAAGTGTAGGAGTAACTTCCCTGGGCAACCTGGGCTTCGAGGTCCTTCTGTCCAGCGTTCTTCAGGTATCCCTGCTCCTGGGCTGCGATGCCATTGCCGGTCTCGTAGCTAAGGAAGAAAATAATGACATAAGATAAAACCATAAAGCTGCGTTTAACACCATTTGAGAAACAAAGGCATTATAAGGAAAGACGGTTGAGGAAAGATGATGAGATTACTGACAATACTGAAAAGAAAAGTTATTTCCGACTTTGTTATTACCGAGCAATTCAATATATGTGAATGACATAACAATTTCTGTAACACGATGTACTATTTTGATGACTACGTTTAAGCTTTAATGTTCAAGTCGCAGAAAGTAGAAACGCAAGTTGAAAAAGGTTAACTGTTGAGAACATCCCGGTAGTGTCAACACTCATCTACACTAAATGCATAGTTTATAATGTGCTTGTCGCTAACGGACATACAACTTATAAAAGGAAGCTCAAATAAAATGACCATACTTCTACGAAATATGCAATCTTATCCTATTATCAGATGTTTACTATTTTTTCCTGTTAAGTTTAAGGATTTCATAAATCACTTGGATAACAAACAAGAATCTGGCAGTGCTCTAGGCGCTGCCACACGCTTGGAAAGATCAAATCTAATGATATGTTTCACCAAAACGTTTTCAGGTCGTGCAATCATTATGCATTGTCAATCTACTGCTCTTGGGAATCTTTTGTTAACTTACCGCGTATGGTGATTTTTGATGCAATATTCTTTTTTGAATTTCTGTTGCATATTGAATTAAAATTGGCATTTGCCAAAAGTAGGTAGATACCTAATGAATTTAATTATTATGTCATATAAAAGTTTTCTAATTCTGAGTGATTAAACATATATTTCCTAATAATGTCACATTATGTCATGTTTTATTATGTGTGAGGACCAAAAACATTTATTAAATTTGATAGACGGTGGTGATGCCCTGACATAATATATGTTGCTAATAGACTTGCAAGAGCGTGCACCGGGTGAATCAGAAATTATCAACATATTCATGCATTGCAATAACACCTGAGCCAATTTGTTGCGTAATCAGGGCTTGGCTGCGAACACTTGAACAGATGCCTCCTTCAAATTAACCGTTTAATACCTACGGCTGATACTGAAGAAATCCGATGATCTCATTCTATTTCGCAATTTGACTGATATGGATACATATTTTAGGGTCCATCAGTATGTAAATTTTACAAAATTACTTTTAACCATCGATATATGAAAGACATTAATAAAATGTCCATGATTAACCTTTCGAATTTCGTCAATTATAATATTAATTGTTATATTAACCTATAATGATGCCAATGTGATTCGGTTTCATGAATAGCATTACGAGTATAAGGAGCTTAATTTTGCACATCGCGTTTATTATGACACATAAAACAATAAAATATGTACTGTATTTTTTGATGCACTTCTATAGAACATCTTTTAAAAAGCTCTCAAGCACGTTAAGGTCACTGCTGACACATTTATTATGACAGGTAGGTCATGACTAATTTTATGGTTGCCATAAATCTCGACAGCAGATTAAGTAAAGATGTGTTTTTATTGTTTCACGGGAAATCATTTAATTTCACAACAATGAAGTTTGACTGCATGAAGAATGGACCATAACAGATGTTTGCCGTTCAGGATTTGTAGTTTTTGAATAAGATTGAACATAATTTACCTGTATTGGTAGGAACCATCAAAGTTGACCTCTTGTTGTTGTTTGATGATGGGAATGACGGCGTTGCCTTGGTACTGCTGTTGCTGCTGCTGGTACTGAGGCTGGAATTGAGGAGCGGCGCACGCGGCAGCCACGAGGACGGATAAGACGACGAACTGCGGGAAAAATACAACAATGTTATCTTAGTTATTTAGTGCATTTCGCCACGAAATTAGTAGTTGAAGGCTTTTAATGAGGTTTAAACATAGGTCTAGCTTTGGTATAGTTAGATACGCGGTTCAATGCAACGGTATCAATTCAGTTCTGCATTTTTTGTTCTTTCTCTGAGATTTAAGAGCAATTGTTTTTATAATCATTTCTAAAGTTCACATGACAGTGAACTCTCTTACAAAATGTATCTCAAAGATCGTTTCAACAGAATAGTTTATTTACATTTTTATGTCCGAATATGTGAAATACTATTTTTGATGAGTTTCGTAACTAAACTGACCATTTTCATCGAAAGTGTTTCTTTAGCCTTGATGCTTAGCTTAAGACGAATTTTAATAACAAATTAAAGGTGATAAATGACCGTTACAAACAGTATTATGTTTATTTGATCGATTTCACGTTTTTTTGTTCGAATAAAATTCACTGATTTTGGTAAACTTTACATTTCGTAAGGAATCACCGGTGTGTTATAACTTCTTATGCTTTAAAGAGAAATGGTAAGAAGAAGATAAAAAAGAAAAAATCGGGAAACTTTGTGCTCACAAATTACGAGCTAGGTTTTTGCGTCCCTCAATGACATCAAAATAAAAAAAAACGTATCAAAATACGAAAAAAGCTAAAGTTACCAGAAGCCAACGCTTCCTGTAGTTGCATTTATGAATTTTCATCGACCGTTAATTTGAGATTAGCATGACTTAATTCTAATAATTGGGACAAAAAACTTACAACGGCATAAATTTTGCAGTTAGTCTATTTTGGTATGAAAAAAAAACTATTCTCATATTCGTCAAACATAAATTACTTGTGGGAAATGTGAATCAAGATAAATACTTTATGTGTGTCAGGAATTATCATACAAACGAGGTGTATCATATCGCCGAGCATTGTTCAAGTAATGACAAGCTACGGGAATGAGACAATGTACGAATGTGACAGAATTTTGCGCACAGAAACAAATCTATTAGACAATGTCGTATTGTTGACAAAGAAAGATCTTCATCTGATTGAAGAGTAATATGGCATTGTTGAACTTTTCACACTTTAATAAGATTACTTAATTTTTGTTATCTCTGATTTTATCACTGAATAATTAACGGATTTTCCAAATAGAGCAACGAAATTAGTTTTTTTTGTTAAAATTTACTTTTTGGAAGATTTAATTTATCGAATGACCCGTAACACAATATTCACACTTAGGTCACTTACCGATCTCATTTTGTGTGTTTAAAATGTGGGTGGATGTGCAGGTGATGATCTGCGGTGGATGTGTGTGGCGGGAATGATTATTGAGATCGACCGCAGCGGCTTTTATACGAACCGGCGTCAGCGCACGCATGAAATTGGAGTACGATAGCGCAGGCACAGCGCGGCCCGTACGGAGACTTCAAAGCGAGCGTAGCCGCCCGCCCTGACATACTCTGTCCTCTACAACACATACATATCTTATTGTTTTATTGACATATCGTCCCTGGAACAATATATTCTCGTGATGCCCTTATTCTTAAGCCTTTCCATGCCATACACCTGCATGTTTTCACACCACCAGTTTCACAACATCGATAAAATCTTAAAGCCCTGTAAATTTTATAATCTTATCTATTATTATTCTATTAAGGTAATTATCAGTTAACAAGTTTTAATTAAATTATTAAATTTTGAGTAGATGAGAGAGTCATTGATAAATTATTATTTGGGATAGATTCATCATTGACATTTGGATATCAATCTGAATTTGGTAATTTCATATTAGCATTTTTATATTAGCATCTGTTTTTGTTACTAACTGAATGCAGTATAGGTGCAGCAAAACATAATATTGACATCATAGATCTATATGTCTATGATCTCTATATTATACTGTATTTTTTGCAGTAATTTTCCATAACAATTTTGACAAAACTCAAGAAATAGAAGAAAGAAAGAAAAACATTTTGGTCGAGGGAAATTACGTAATCTTAGGGATTACTTATAAAAAAGCAAAAATTTGCACCATGTTCGCACAAAACGCGAAATCGATAAGGATGTTTTAGTCTAGGATGTAACCGACATTTTTTAAGCTTATTCAATTACATGGTTCAGTTAACAAGGTATAGCATTTACAAGTATGATAAAACAATGTTGAGGCATTTTTTGCCCAGTGTATCAAAAGATGTTGCGATAGATCTTCAACCGCAAACCAGACGGGTAGACGACATTCTGGGAAAACCACTGACCAACACGATTCACTAGTTGTTCTTCCCAGATATGTCGCAATAACCTGCTGACCACCTGTAAATCATGGAGTTACAAAATGACTCGCCATGATTTTGCAAATTGTCAAATATATCAAAGTGCAATAAGGGCTGATGCATCGTCTTTTATTGGATTATTTTCTCTATCCATAGATGGTTTATTTTCTTGTTATTGATTGTTGTATCCAACTTCAGAAACCTAACTCCAGTCTTGCCATGAAGTACCGTGTTACCCCAGTTAATGGGTTGACAGCCGCTCCTCGTAAAATACTGGTATTCAGCTAAATCCGGCTTGACTGAAAGCCGACCCCAATATACTCGTAGTTAGGAAAAGGTTAGGTAAATGATGATCCCACTTCAGAACAGAAGCTTCCAGATTCTTTATTTTCATTTTTCTTTTCAAAATTGAGCTCATCCAAAGGATGGTTAAGGGAAGGTTAGATCTTGCCTCGCCTTTTTTTCAGGGTCGATATTCTCATGTCTTGCAGCCAGCAGTATGGGAAGGATTTATCAGACTCTTGCTGGCTAAACCCATCCCAGAGTTCCTTCGTACACTTCAGTTGAGTGCTGCGGGTGCAGTTTGACATCCAATGCAAATCCTGTTTCGTCTAACCTAACCTTATAGGATAGAAAAATAATGAACCAGTGAATTTGTATATTCGAGTGTGAATTTGGTCCTTGAAAAATATCTTAGGAGACAGTCGTGTTGAAAGTGAGTGTTATAGATTTGATTGTGACATACCGGTCTTTTTAAATTAATGTCAGATCCATAAAATATAGTCAGGTCTTCCACTTAAAGAAGTTCAACATATTTAAAGATTGATGGTACAAGGCTATGTGTGTAACAAAACGTAATCAGTTTTTTATGCACTGTATTCGTATTATTAACCTTTTGTTCGATAATTGCATTGAGCTATAACGTGGAATCGGATTCATCGATTCTAATTTGATCATAACAATAATTGTCTTGTTTGGTATATCTATTTATATCAGGAAAAGATTTGAATAACAATAAAAATACATTATTTCATAAAAAAATCCTAGCCATTATTTTAATAATCTCGAGTTGAGAAGAGTTGAATAATCTATCACGAACCTATCGTAAGGCTAATAAGGGTCAATTTACAACGTCCCAAGAATGCTTGAGAATTCTTCGGAAGACACGCTACCCAGCTTAGGTCTTATCTAATTTGTGCATTACGAATGGAGACAAAGTTCAAAATGCAATTATTAAATAAAACGATTCACAGTGAGAAGGAAAGGGCCCTCTCTTCCGCCGCAATGTAAATTGACCCTACGTTGTTCCTTAATTAAAATAAGAGGTTATGCACTATATAGCAGACGCGTAACAGACACTGAGTTGAATGTCGTGAGTTTATATCAAACCCGTTGCACTGTTGACTTGATATCAAATCACTATAAAGTACTCTGAACTTAAACTGGTATTTATTAGTAATTTTCTGATCATTATTCTATAGGATCTTTTTCCTCAATTTCCTTTTAAACTTGATAATAATCCTACAGACAGATGCACTGGTGCAACGCAATAATGTGACTGATGTGGCGTCTATTTTATCAGAGGATCTAGCAGCAAAATATACTTAAAGTCCCTAAGTCAAAATCTTTTTATTTGACATACGAGTAAGACATAGGCACTTATAAAACGTTAGAAGCTAGAGCACAATCAAGTTCTTTAAAAAAAGAAATGTGGTTATTAGGGAAGCTTTTGTTTACCATTCGACCAAACAAATGAATACGGAAGCCTGATAACGCCTATTTTTATTAATTAATTGATGTCTGACTGTCTCTTTCAAGGTGAAAATAAAACCTGGTGAGGGTCGTCTGTCTTCGACGGATGCAAGACACAGAGAACCAGTCGTTGTGGCGACATTTGGAGAAAGCCTATGTTCAGCAGTAGACGTTTTTCAGCTGTAGTGATGAAAGATAATTATTTATTTATTAATGAATGAATTGAAGAAAAGAGGTGTTTAACGTTGGTCGGAAACAACGTAATCTAGGCCTAAAATACACCTATTGTATAATGCACAGTGAATGGAATTTCTTCAAGCTTGTTCTAGTCTACGTATGTGCTCATTGATTGCGCAAAAACCATCTTATTTGTTGGCGTAGGTAGGTAGGTCCAAGTGATTTATTAATAATCATACTTACTTGGTTAAGTTCAGGTGGTACTAACTAAATTTTGCATTTTCCTGCTCCATTGCAAAAGTATTGCAACCTTACAGAGTGCGTCAGATTCAAAAGTATATTCAGTTCTTAAACTACATTCGTGTATCATCGATAATTTTAGTGGGTTATGGAACAAAATAAAAGTTTTATTCTAGATGGAGCAAGGAATCTCAAAGTTTTATTATCTAACACCCACATGTTGTTTCAGTTGCTCTTTACGCTTCAGGGTCGCGGTGACGCCTTTGAAAAAATTTGCAGAAAAACGCTATGCGTGAATTTCACCATTTTATTGGTAAACTTAGTACAAAACTGTCAATGATATCGTTTTCGTGGTATATTGACGGTTACGATGTTCAGATTTATTACGTTCGTAAAGTTTATCTCTGCCAAACCTCCCTGCGATGGTTATTGGCAAGCACTGCAAGCTTGTGCTCTCGCTAGCCAAGTAGAGCGGAGTGAGGCCCTTGTACACCACCACTACATCTCTGTGCGTTTGCAGGTAAGACGCTACATCTCTAAGACTACATGTTTTGATAGAATAGAATAGAATAAACTTTATTGTACACCAAAAGAAGTTATAAATTGTACAAAAACATAAATCTATGGGTACAATGGCGGTCTTATCGCCAGCGATTTCTACCAGACAACATTAGGATGGATCGTAAGAAAAATAATGCAGGGTGTAGTCTGAGGCGTACAACAATCAAACGAAGCAATAATATAATAATACACATTATATTCAGCTACACATTTACATTTGAGAAGAAAAAACAAAATGAGGGAAAAAAAAGTATAGAGTAGATGGAAGAAATAAATTATCTAGAACCAGGATAGAATTACAGAGAGAGGAAACGTGTATTGTGTGTAGTGTGTAGTGACTGGGCTAGCCTAATTGGCAATGGCCCGCAAATAATTATATTCAAAGTTAATTTTTTTTTTAATATAACATGACTGACCTCCAAGCGGGTTTCGGTTTACTATAACTTTTAATTATTGAGTGTCAGTTTAGCCAATATATTTAAAATATTAAGGTAAAGTACGAACTTTAAAAACTACAATAGGTACTCATGTTTTTGGCACCTATAAGGTATTTAAACTAAATAAACTACCAAGTTATCAATCACTTATAATTGACTTAATATTTCGTATTTTTAATAACACAGTTTTGACGTCTTATTAGAGATAGAGACGCTTCCTCGCAGCGGTTATCATCGTAACATTTCGAATATATAATGTATCATCACTGTGCCCAGTACAGAAGCTCATCCATCAAATATGTGTCACAACTTGAACGAATTAGTTAGTTACTATAATCATTATAATGATAGTAAAATTAAGGAGCTTATGACTATCTACCTACATAAGACCATTTATCACGGTGGTTTTTGCAGGTCAAATTCTTTAGTGCCTTTATGATATAGAATAATTAAGTCACATTAAATCAAATTATATTGACACTTAGACTCTGTTTTGGAGGCGACAGTATGCTTTTTTGCAGCAATTTGTGTCTTCTTCTATAACCAAAAAGTAATAATGATAATACCTTTCTGTAAAAATATTATTTGTTATTCATAATTGTAATAATTATTACAAGTATAGATAGGTACTTTTTAATTACGAAACGAAAAAAGCTCAATTTGTTGCTTGCGATGTTCGTACTGAAAAGGCTAGATGATGACGACCGATAAGATGTACGAGTATGTATTCATAATTATGAGTAATGAATAATGGTACATGGTGATAGATGGAGAGAACAATAAAAAGAATAGATGGATAGTTTGTGTAATTTTCTTTTAATTTCCCCTACACTCTGACATCAGACTTCCTAGGAGAGGCGTGGGTGTATGCTATTGGTTGATGATATTGGCACTTGGCTGCCAGGAGTGGCTTAAAGGTCCAGAGCAGATTGGAGCTGTGGCGGCAGAGACTGGAGAGTGTTGGCCTAAAATTAAGAAGAAGTAAAACTGAACACTGTTCTGCAATTTCAGCTGTTTTGTTAGTCCTGTGACCTAACCTCTCTCAGGAATACCAATCTGCTGCCACATTATGCCTTCCAGTCGCATGTACAACGGGTTAGTGAAATCGATAAAGACGTAATGCATCGATTCAACTCAGGATGTATATAATTACAACCCACGGATACTCCTTAAAACTTGTTTAAAGGGTAATCTACAAGTCCGTGATAAGACCTGAACTACTGTAAGAAACGATATGTTGGACTATGACAAAGACTGATCAAAACTGACTACATATAGTGGAGATGAGAATAGAAGTGTGGAGTGACGAGAAAGGATAAAGTGAGAAATGAATATTGAACTTAGATAATATTGATATTAACTCGTGCTTCGTACTATGACTAGGCAGCAATATTCAGAAAATTTACGTTTGGTGCTCGGTATAATAGTCGTGTCTTAGAAATAACACCCACAATGGAAGAGTTTAGCTAAGGTTGGTGGACGGGTGACTAGCTACAGTAGCTACTACATGTATCACACTAAAAAAGGCAACACTTTCTGTGTGTGTCTGTTACTTCTTCACACCCAAACTGCTAAACGGATTTGGGTATAATTAGGCACAGGGGTAAACCATGTCCTGGAATAGTAGGTACATAAAATATTTACTTTCTACCCCGGAATTCCCTTTGGCCCATTTTCTACTTTCACGCTGGCGAAGCCACTGGCAGCACATTAAAACTCGTTTAGTTCCGGCTGTCATTTGATCTGTCACAATAATTGTTATAGGCAGTATGAAGCACAAAATTAAATAAAGTGAGATTTCCTTGAAAACCAGGGTACTGTGTTACCCAGTTACAGGGTGGAAGTCAAGCAGGTAGTTGCTTCTGGTAAAATACTGGTAAAAATAGTCCTCCGTAAATCAACCCCAAATTAGTTAAGAAATTGCTAGACAGTTTAAAAAAATACTATTTTCCATACGAATAATTACTAATGTGAGTACGTTCACAAACATGTAAACTGTACCTAAAGTCAATAGAACTATCTGTATAATTATGTGAATCCAAAAATAATATAATTTTTCCGTGTAGGAATAGAACCCGCGACACGCTGCACTATGTGGTATTGGGCCCTAAAAGTTGGCCAAAAATGACTTTTTTTATTTTTGGTTAACTATTTCATACTGTCGATCCTTCAAAAGTTAAGTAGTTGGTCTACAAAATGGCCAAAGAACTCCGTGCTAGCTTATCATCCCGAGCCGCTAGCTCAGTCGGAAGTTACCGTTCGCATAAGTGATCGTGTGATTGTTCGATGCGCTCAAATTTTACTTGTTTTTAAAACGTAATATTTTAGAAATAAACGGTTTTGTGGTGGATTTTGTGACGGATTCCTTTCAGCCAGGTATGGAACTATATGGAAAATGTTTTTTTTCTAGAAAAGTCTCGATCGATTTTAATATATAGGTCCAAAAATAAGTTGTCATAAATTATTGCAAAAATTCTTACTTTTCTATGTTTAAGAGACTTTTTGTTATATTATTTAGCACTCTTTAAGCACAAATGCTATTGTTTCTTGTAGAGTAGACACCCCAGAACAGATTTATAAAAAAATCAGCCGCCCGTACCCGCCCCCTTTTTTTTTGAGATTTTTTTTCGTTTGTACCTAACAATCTTGTATAAATATTCGTTCATAAGATTTAGTCTTATTTTGTTACAGGGACTTCGGAATTGAGGTTTATGACTTGGATTGAGTTGTATGCTGTTATGCAAGGTTCTGATGAGTCAAAATTTGACGGAAAATTGACATTTCTGAAACAGCGACTGCTAAGATCCTACTGTGATGATGATATAAGAATTCATGATATAAAGCAAAAAATCGCTAATATATAACGCAATTTCAAGTAGCTATTGTACTGCTAACCATTTAAAAAACACAATCGGCCAAGTGCGAGTCGGACTTGCGCACCAAGGGTGCCGTACCGACTTACCTATGAAAGAAGTTCAATTCTCGAATCAATAATATTTTTTTTCAAGTGACATAATTCGATTTTTTTTTAGTTTTCAGACTTTTCCCTATATTAGTGCTATGAAACCTTGCTTTATGCCAAATTTCAGGATTCTAGGTCCACGGGAAGTACCCTTAGTGTTGATTCCTTAGAGAGTGTCAAAATGTAAGTTTTTTTTGCGATATAAACGGCTGTATCTTTTTTTTCGTTAACTTACAAGTTTTATTTTTGCACAGCCTCAAGGGACCGTGGACCTAAGAATATAGTTTTAATTTCAACTCGATACCTCCACACGTTCTCGAGATAAAGGATCTTGTTCCTTTG
The DNA here is from genome assembly GCA_030763345.1 of Mythimna separata. NCBI lineage: Eukaryota > Metazoa > Arthropoda > Insecta > Lepidoptera > Noctuidae > Mythimna > Mythimna separata. The sequence continues at coordinate 15,005,689 of CM061171.1, read as the reverse complement.
TTGAGGTTCTGTTTTTTCCTCTTAGGTACGGAACCCTAAAAAATTAAACCAAGGAAGATTCGAAGAAAATAACGTTGAGTGCCTATCCGGATCAATATCGTTACATTCGTTACCCAGAAATACTGCGATAAAACTGGTGAGATGTATGTGGCTTTAAATGGGTATTACGCTGTGTCTTCAACACTGCATAAAGTACTTCGTAAAGGTGCTAAGTGATACAACACGCAATTTTTCCAATAGGTAAACTTTCTGAAGAAGCTGCGGAAACTATATTTTAAGAAAAATAGAAAGATTGCGTAGAGACGTATTCAATTTCCTTAATGAGAGTGACCTGACCAATGAAAATGTATATAATAGTGACGAATAAATATATTTCTAACTGTAGTAAGTCTTTTATTACCTATTTTAACTTATATACTCTAAAAATCGTCGTTTGAGTCTTAAAATAGTTTTGACCAAGTTTTAGGGCCGAATACCACACTGTGCGCTGTGCAGCTGCTAATCACTCAACCTTTACACCGAACGTACCGCCCCAGTCTAATAGCTTGGTATTGATTATCACATTATAAACTTTTATGAACTCATTCTATAATCACTTTATTAATCTGTTAGTATCTCATCGATAACTCATTGAAATAAATTATGATTTGTAATTAATACGAGTATGTTTGAATTAAAGCTATGGGTGTTTTCGCAATAATTGGCTCACAATTGGGTGTTGTTTTATATGGTACACATAAATATAATGTACGTATTTAAACAGGTTCTTTATGATAAACACCCATAGGACTGTGCCGAAATTGTACTATAAAATGTAATTAATTTCTAAGTCAATTAATACAACCCGTAATTACTTTGTGTAACATCCCTTTTTCACAACAGTTCAATAAAAGATAAAATGCCGAGATTAAGATAATTTAGCTGTCATAAAAATCTGGTTACAAATATTTTATTTCCTTTGATGATAGTTGTCCAATAAGACGGTCGTGACCAAGGCTGAACCCATTGAACTCGAGTAAGGGGCGTTAAATTGTAATAAATATGTCACCTACAAGATCTTGCTCATTTTTACCCGACTGCGCCAGAAGGATGGTTATGTTTTTCAAGTGTATGTATGTATATGGCGCGCTGTAGAGCCTAAATGGCTTGTTTTAGCTTGAGAGGGGTCCATAGAGTCGTCGTAGTTGTGAGAGTGGCAAGTTAAAAAATTAAAATGGCAGATTTTTGGTGCTAAATTGTTTTCGAATTTTTTTTTCAGGACTGTCATGTAAGGTATCAAATTTAGGGTCTCGAAAAAAAAATTTTTTTTTTTAAATTCACTAAAATGTAGCTACTAAAATTTTTGACTGTCAAAAGCCAGAGCCAAAATAGTTTTGTAATAAAACTATTTTTTCCCAGTATAAGCCCTTGAAATAGAAAGGGTGAGACCGAAACAGTGAATTTCGAAATTTCTAACCTCTCTTTTTTAAATTTTCCCGATAAAAATTATAATAAAACCATTACTATACACTAGCTTATACCTATCAGAGGTTTCGCTTGCGTGATGAAGTAGTAAAAGGTTTTATAATGATTTTGAAATTTCATTGTATGATATTAGTATAGATTATAGATTTGCCGGAAAAAAGTTTTCTTTATATTTGTATTTATTTTATTCTCATGGATATTTTTCGTCTAGAGGCAAGTGGAGGTTACTGTTGGGCCTCAACGGTTGTGCTGACATTTCTTTGAGGCACGCGTTGTTTTCCACGTACTTATGCCTCAAATAGGCGCACCGCGTCGTCGACCACTCTGGCTCTTTACCGAAAGGCCGGACTCACTTCCGATTATAGACTGGGCCACGACCGTAAGTAATAAGTTATCCGTAGCATGCTTTTCTTTCAACAAAATAATTATGTTTCCAAACAATCTACTACTAAACTGTATAAAATCTGTAACCAAATCATTTTAACTGTCTGTTATAAACACAGATTTAAAACATTCACTTAACCACGGTGTTGAAATCTATTTTCACAGTGCAAACTTTGGCCTGACCGCAAAGTTTAAATAATTGATATTGCATAAAACGTAAGTTCCTAACAACAATGTTTCTGAAATTAAGATAGCCGTAACACATGGGCAATAAGTTGCTCGCTCATTAAAGCTGTCTACTTGTAAACATCTAAGTGATATATTCTCTTCACTTAAATTGCGTGGGAAGGCAAGCACCTACTAATTATATCTTAAGGTTCCCATTTTAGTTTGCAGATTGATAGATATATCTTTTGTTTTATTTGCAATCTCACACCTCGATATACAATGTTATAATGTTGTAAAGTGTGTCAATTGTATTTTGATCAACTTTATGCGGTTAATTGTTTTCCAAAGAGGTTTTATGCGACGCTGTCAAGGCCAATCTAAGAAGAAACGAACGTAGACGCCTACTAAAAAGGCTTTTTTGAGCTTTAAAAAACCTCTGAAATAATTTCGGGGCATGTCCTGCAGTGGAAAAGCATAGGCTGACTAAAACAAAAAAGTTTTATGCTCTATTTCTTATTACCAAGGAAGTGAATTTTTCACTAGAATTAAAAGTAGTTTATTCACTTAACTTTCTAAAAAAGGTAGATTATCTACGCATTGTAGCTATAATACCCGATTAGTCATTAGGATTTCAGATTACCCAAGATGTGTGACAGCGTATGTGTAATATGGATTAGGTTTTCACCGCTCTTAACGACATTTTCAGAGAAAAAAATATAGACAGATTCCATCTGCGTATCTACATATTCAGGTAAAGTTATTTTGCTTTAACTAAATCTTTGCGAATGCGAAATACGAATTAAAATGAAGTGTCTATTATTCTTTATAATATGAAAACAAGCATTAGTTTTATTGGTCTTTCAAATCCTTGTACTGAAATATTACAAAATAGGTAATGCAGTCTAATGTGAAGTTGAGAAACAGAAAGAAACTGTCAAAGTTTAAGTTGCAACTGTGTTAAGTTTAATAGGTTGTAAAATTATTAAGTTAAAACCTTTAACCGTTGTTTAACAATTTCATAATACAATTTGATATGTGAACATTGAATTCGCTATACGTACTCGTAGTAGTAACAATAAAACTGTTATATGAATCATTATGTAAACGTTTATCTTCATATCTCGTCTAACAAATTGCCCATCATCTCTAAACTTTAGATCAGGAGACTATCAGGCCTCAGGGCCTAAGGCAACGTTTAATATATGAAGCTTACTGCATCCACAATAGAATCCAATTACAATGCAATTTGTTAGTATTGCTTGTTAATGCGTAATCGCAAGGAATGCTCCTGTCATAATATTAACAGAATAATTCATTCAGCGTCCAAGAATTCAATAATAATGCAAATATATGCAGATATTAAACAAATTGGCTTTTAATCAGACGTGTATTAGACAGTTATTGTAGTATAAATTAATTATCTTGTTCAGATCATTCTGTCAGGTATGTATATCTCGACAAGTATGACATGATGATACCTGCGCTTTGAGTAAATAACAGAAGGCATAAAATAGGTATTGAAACTTCTATAAAATAAAATGATTAGTGATTTTTGAAGTTTGATAAATAGTCTGTATTGTCGTACAACTGATTTCCCCTCAATAAATATATTCATATATTATATCCATATTCCACTTTCGCACAACGCCATCTAGCCTCAAAATAAGCGAAGCTTGTACTATAAATAATAGTCAATTATAAAAATACTTATAAATATATTTCTAAAAACATACATACTATAGAAACATTACACCCAGGCACTGAACAAATGATCGTGCTCATCACACAAACATTTGTCTTGGGTGGGAATCAAACCCACGACCTCCGGCATAGAAGTCAGGGCCACGAACCATTAGATCGACCAGTTAGTCTAGATAAGTCTATTAATAATTCCCATCAGTACCTTTTTTGTGCTAAAAATATCTTAAACAAGCGTCATTCATTTCCTTCGTTTATCAGTGTCCTGTGTCCCCAGTTAATGGGTTGTGGAGGTCTGATAGGCAGCCATTCCTCGTAAAATACTGGTATTCAGCTAAATCCGGCTTGACTGGAAGCCGACCCCAATATAGTTTGGAAAAGTCGAAAAATATGAGAGATTCCTTCAAGGATTTTTCGGTAATAAGTACAATCACTGTTGCGTTAGTAATAGTACCTACATACATACTTAAAATATTCCGTTACTCATAAATAAAGTTTTATTACTCAATACAGGTCAGAAATTCTAAATAAGATTATACTTACTTGAGAATAATAGAGCTTTAATTCTTCCCCAGTTTGGGCATAACTGTTTTTATCTCCCTATGCGTCTAGATAAATTCTTTGAAGAAATCTGTTCATTATCCTCGATTAGAATAGGTTAACTTTATCAATTGTGTTCTATTGCTTTATTAAAATAGCTAGCACATAATCGTTTGCGGGATGATTTGAAAGACTTTGACCGTGACCCTTGAACGCAAAGGTCAACTGAAGGAACGTTGGTGGGTTTTAGTCAGTAAAAGTCTAACCCTGCCTCACCGCGTCGAGCTGTAGTTATCGCTCTTAAGTTTTCATAAAATTGGTGAAAGTATATTTTACTGACAAGCAGTGATATTGTATTTTTGAATCTTTTTAATGAAAGTAAGATTTAAGTAAGACATAGGGTTTCTAAGATAAACATGCTCTTTGTTTGCTAGCAAAACTGGCTTTGTATCAGCTTCAACCATTTTCAAAAGTACAGTGTTCGGGCGCATTCTTGTAACCTTTCAGTAGCTCATGTAAATCCCACATGTTATAGATTTTACGACAATCATTCTGAAATGATTGCTGGTAGAATGTAACTCTATCTATGCCCTGTGATAGGCTTCACGTCTGCACCCACCAACCATGGAATGGACAATTACTTTTCTGACAATAACAGTAAATGTTATCTCCTCAAACGTATTCAACAACGCAATAATGTTGTAATCAAATGATATGTAACAAGACAACATCACATTGAAACATCCCTAATTATAATGTTCCATTACTAGACTTTAATTATAACTGTAACCTTTATGCTCACGTCTAAATTACTCTAACTTACAAACGTTAAATTTTATTTGCGCTACGAAGCGATGACTTTGTTGCCATCGTTCCCATAAGGAGTTAATAAAGCGGCTTCATTGATGTTTGTATTCTAAATACTCCTGACAACTATTTACTTAATTGCATAGTGTTTATAGTTTGAATTAAGCAGTAAATAGTCTATGAATAAAGGGATGGGAAAACATGTGCAGTGATTTTATAGTTGTCTAGCAGAATTTGCGGACGGTGAGATGTATATTGCTCGCAGGCTCTCAGCCAAGCCTGAGTGGCTAACAGTCAAGGGCGTGCCGCAAATAGCTGTCAGCATATTGACGGAGTCGATACCTGCCAGAGCAGCAGATTTGCTGATTTGCTGAAATAATCACTGCGGCCTTGGAATGTAAAAAAAGTCCTGAAGAATCATTTTCAGTAGATGTTTGACACTCCCTCATGCTTTATCCAGAGCAGGGGAAGACATTTGATAATTTCCCACCTTCAGAAAAGAAGGAGGGTCGGTGCACCTCTTTTTGTAATAAACCAGTTTCTACCAACGGATTCGCCTGCATGAAAATCTTAAATTATTCCAAGAGTACATAATATTCCTAGATAATAAGTAGGTATTATGTATGCTGTTGCAGGGTTTGTGCAAGATTTCATCCAAATCGTTTTAGTTGTTAAAACGTTTAAGAATAACAAACATAAACACTTACTCACAAACTTTCGCCTTTATAATATTAGTGTGATGCCGTGATGTGTAGTGTAAGTTGATTATTGTTCATTATTAAAAAACGTTTTACAATCTCTTTTTAATTTATTCTTATATCCTTTTTATATTATTTGACCTTTTAATTTCAGTGAATCGTTTAATATTTCATTATAATGTACCTATCATGAAATTCCTATTCAATAGGCAAAACAAAATAAAAAAATCTACAAGCCATTGTCAAGAAATCTGCATATTAAATCATACATCAGGTATTAATCATTACTGATAACAATCGTGACTAGCCACATTAATTATTAACAATACAATATGTTTAAAAAAATCATTCCTGTTATCTCTATCAAGTTACATTTTTAGGCTTTTAATAAAGTGTGAAAACAACGGTTTCTTACATAAATACATGTATTATGTTAGAGATTTACATATTTTGTTACAAGGTTTGACATAATAGTCATGTAAACCGTCATGCTACATAACAGACGGGTAGGCATAATATATCACTTTATAATAGTTTTTCTTGTTTACATCAGAGACTTCTTCAGGAGATTTGTACATGTTTTGGTAAGACCTTAGAGCAAGTTGTAACCTTATTAAACGCTAGTTGCGTTAGGATGCTTTGCCACCATTTACATGTGCTACGCTACGTTGCTATGGACGCGTTTCATATCCACCAATTATATTCATTGGTCCATATAGCTTAACTCATGTAGAAACGAGTTTAACTAAGCGTTGTTATTTATGTGGAAGCATCCTTCCATATAAATAACAACGCTTAGTAAAACTCACCCATCGGAAACCCATCGGTCTCCTGGCTGCGTGCTCAGGATACTTGTTATGGATGGTGGCAGTCATGGCAGTGCAAACGCTTCTCTCCCTACCGCACCGCCACTCTCCGTGCCTTCCTATTGTCGATACATCGCTTAACTCGAGCTTCGAGCGAAATCTTCCTCGCACAACTAATTCGCAGCGATGCATCTTCGTAGCACATCTTCTTTCACTCGCCCTACATAACTTTTGAGCATCCTAAAAAAATAGTTTAAAAATAATCCATTGCGGTCTGGTTCCCGGATGTAGCCAACAATACACTAGAAATAGTGCAATGTACGAGTAAGTTAAATGACGTTAAAATTTTGGTATTCTTTAGACGATCAGACCAGTATTCCTACTCTGTAGCAGATGCTTATCAAAATGCCAAGATGTTCCGCATTGTTGCGGCCCGTCCTTCAGATTCGTTGATAAATTGACCGTCTGCAATTGTTTCTTTTAGTTTCGTTATTTATCTTGGTCATGGCCTTTATATTGTTTTTGCTAACTCTAAAGCTCTACGACTTGATATTTGTATTAATATTGCCGCTCGTTATTTTTAATGTGAGTTATTTTGTAGTTGTAACTCGAAAGAGCGAAGATTTGCCTACAATAAATGTATGCAGTTGTATAGGCGATAATAGGCTGAGATAATTTTCGCCACGATGCGTGTCTAATTCAATCAATTAAACAAAAGTAAAAAGGTTCATTTTAGTAATTTGCTAGTTGAAAATTATAGCAATTTGTTTCGCAATAAATCGGGACTTGTGGCTGATGACCAGCTAATTTACCAGACATTTTATCCCCATTATTGAATATTGATGTTTATCGACCGATCTAACCTTTAGCTTCGAGTTAATAATAATGGTTTTCTAAGTAAACAACATTAAAGTAATTTTCACCGACTGCTATGCTCTTAAATTGTACAGGGCAGGAAGATTACTAGTAAAGTGTGTTGCGAAGTAATTTATTCCCATTCACTGCTATATTAAATCCTGGTTAATGAAAAGACAAAAGAATTGCTAAAACGTTATTGTCTACCTACTGGGGTGTTACGTGGATTTGAACTCACGATCTCGTCACCATTTGAGGCAAAGACCTGAACTGATGGTCTATTATTTCCTTGCTACAAAATATGCGGTATTAGGAGAAGCTCTGGTAAGGCGCATATTCAATTATTTATTTAATTGATAGAACCATATCTATCGATATTCTATACATAGACATGTAAATATAATTGAAGTGTCTGTATGTAATCTAAATAACAGTTTTATACTAAATATGTGTTAAAGTACATTCGATGAAACAGATTTTTTTTAATTTTGTCTGCCTCGTTGTTGGTTCCTGCTGATATCCAAAGTGGCTAGGTCGATTTTGATGTGACTTTCACTGTAGATTACTGATGTTACAAGGAGTAGTGTAAGCTACTTTAGCTTTGTTTTAGTAAAAAGAATTAGGAAACCGCGAAAAATGGCGTCTAGATATGTGTCGAAATGGCTTACGTGAAAGGTTTACGTATCTGACGTGGACAAAGTCGTAGCAGCCAATTATTCTCTCATTAAGCTTGTTTGATATGTTTTATATATGTATGTGTGTATCTATGTTTTTTGCTTTGTTTTAGAACCAGGGTCTGTTACAGACCTCAGGATTTTTCAAAAGGGTTAACATGGACCTGGAAAGCAAAAGGCAACTGAAAATCATGGGTTTTAGTCAAAAAAAGTCTGATACGCCCTTTCACTCTACTCTAGAGCAAGAGAAGTCATTTGATGATTTCCGAGTGAACACGAAACAGGGTGTGTTACAGAACATATCAACGAACTTGAGGCTATTATTAAAGCTTCTGTAAAACATAAAACGGTTAAGGTCATTTTTATTACTGTCTGTATTATGAGTAATGACTGCACATAGGTAAAGATCGGCGTCGTTTAAAAATACAAAGAAATTAACATACAACGTCTTGGAAGCTTTATAGCTGTCATACATTATTTACTCATGGCACTTGAGGTGTCACTGGCTGTCAAGCTTTTTACGTATTTATTGTTGGTATGGATGACACGGCCATCTGTTGCATTATAAGAACATCTATCAAAATAATAATATTGGAATCTATATGTACGAGTATTCACTAGATGATTCGGCAGACGTTCTGCTATACCTGTAAGTATTATATTTCAAAGAAAAAATTAGGGGTTAGAGGGAAAAAATAGTATACAATCTTTTCTTATAACTACCAAATATACACAAATAAAAATTTCATGAAAATTGGGCAAACCAATTCCAAGGAGTTCGATAACATACACTGTGATACAAGCTTTTTATTCAGTTTGATTTTTTTTTCACTACGTGAAAATTCCAATGAATGCAAGACGCACAAGGCCGGTCGTGGCGAGACTGTTGATGTCCAACAGTGGATGTCTTTCAGCTGAGATATGTTGAACTTATTTGTACAGGGCGCGGAAGTGATTCGAATCTGAAGAGCTGATGGTTAAGTGATAACGATCACACGAGCAGATCTCTATGGATTAGCAACGCCTGCCAAGGTTGATCTGTGGATAGGTGAATATCATCGACATTCTTCCGTGCTTTGGTGGTCTACGTTAAGCCGTTGGTCTCCTTCGTCATTTTATAGATCTTCAGAAGCCAAGAATCTGACACCTGTGTTTCCAAGAGATATCGTATTGCCCAATTACTGAGATTTGACCGCCAGATAGGCAGTTGTTCCACGTAAAATATTGTTATCCCGCTGCATTTAGTTCGACTGGAAGCCGTCCGCCGAGCCATATGCGAAATATATTCTCACTGTGTTGGACAGTTGAGAAAATATTCGGCAAATTGATTGCTTTAGGTAATTCGAATCTAGGGCAAAAAAAAACTTTTGTAAAGAGAATTAAGATGTCCTTAGTAGAACTTTCAGTAAAAGCCTTTGTTGTGTAAATATTTGACATAATTAGTCTTAAAATGCGAAGAAGAAGATTTTTTTAATAAGGCGAATCTTTGCATAATCTCATCAACCAATCATAATCTTACGATTGGTTGAGTTAACTATGGATCAAGAAATTTGCTGCTTGGGGTACAAAAAAGCTCTATAATTAATACAGATAAAAATATGGAAAAATGTTTTAAGAAATCTATAAGTGCAGTTAAATCAAAGACTTCTAAGGATAAAATGATTCATGGTTTATTTATATTTTAAGTTGTTTACTTTATGAAACAGGAAGTAACTAACCTGACGTGGTAATGGTGAGACTATCTATTGTGACTTAAAGTTTGTATCGTATGTAAATAGTATTACCAACAGAAGATGTTTTTTGTAATAAACGATGAACTTCTACGCGTTATGTCAATAATTTTCACTTTTCTTGTCATTCCGATGAGTTAAGGGAAATAAAAGTGGTCATTAGCCTCCATAACGTACGTTTAGCTATCGGTTAAGAAATTTTATTAAAACAAGGTCAACAAGAGAAGCACAAATGTGTCAACATGATTAATTCTTACGCTGTAATGTTGAAACTGTCACACCCTGCTCATCTCCCATTGATAGGGACAAACATATTCATAACTTTGATTAATACATATAGATATCTGAATAAGAAATGGTTGTATATTCAAATTATGTATGTCTGTAGCCTTAAGTACCTTAACCTATGACACTGTTGCGATGTCAATCGAAGATCATTTCTACGTAATATAGCGAACGTAATGTAGGCCACCGTAGATAAGAAATTTTTACAAGGAGGATGGTGGTGATGACTTTATTGCTGGTGATTTTTGAGCGTAAATAAATAAACAAAGGTGTTTTTGGCAATTTGAGAAGCCTTTGAGATATTAGAAGTGTCTCAAAGTTACTTGATATAAAGTGCAAAATGGGTGCCGATCTAGTCCGTCCCGCGATCTTCTTCATAGCTTGCCGCGACTCCGTCTCACAGTCTCATAGTACCAATATTGTGCTTAATTATTGTGTTTCTTATCAAGCTTTTCAGGCATGTGGTAGACAAGTCCTGTTCCTTCTCATTAAAGTGGGTAGTCTCTTGAGTAAAATCAGTTATCCTGGTTTTGGAGTGTGTAAGGTAGGTTTTGGGTAATAAGGAATAAATAAAAAAAAATTGGTCTATATGCCTTTTTACACTACGGTTTTATGGTATGGTTGACATTAAAATTGGTTGATTCGTATATACAGTTTATATTTTATTTTAATTCTCCCTTAGCTAGGCCTTATTACCCGAACCTACCTTAGTGTAGTGTATTGTAATTTGACACTTAGTATATGCGTTCCATTGTTAGTCGGCGAACCGACTGAGGAGGTCGGACTTCTAGATATTCAAGACGAGGATATAAAGGTTCGCCATGCACTAGTAACTATTCCAGGCATTTTCAGTTGGCCTTGTGATTTTTTTTTCTTGCCTTGGCTGGAAAGAGACAATTTGACCCAGATAAAGAACCACCACCTGGACCATTTCCTGGACGTATTGTATTGTCATTCCGTTTACTTTTGAGGAATCCTCTTTACTATAAGTGTATCCCAAAAAATAATAACATAAGGAGTTTACAGTTAAGAGGATGTAACAATGGGCCATTTTATCACTAAAAGCGATTTAGATACGATACATATTGTAGTGATGAAGCAGCTGGTGCGCTTTTCTTTTTCAAAATAATGGTATTGACATTGTAAATAATATAATTCACAGGAATTTATTGAACAGAAATAATAACATAAAACTTTAAATAAAAAACGTAAGTTAAACCTAGCTATGTACATATAATATAAAATATACACTCAGGCGTCGAAGTACTCCTCCACATCGCTGTCATCTGGAAATGTGCCCAGAAGGCTGGCGGCATTGCCACGTTGTATGGCAATGCTAATTCTTTGGGCGAAGAACGAGCCAGCCCTCTAGTCCCGCAAAGTGTCGATCAGACGGCGTGAAATTTCTTTAAAAAGAAAACGCGCACTCGGACCCCATGACCCAAGAGTTTCAACCCCAAACGGCTCAAAACTGTAATTACCAATAAGATTACAGTATTTGCGCCGTTTGAGGGACTCAGCAGCCGCGGCGGCAGCGCCGGCACAGCCCGCCGAACTAAGAACATGGGATGGCGCAAGGGTGTCGACGCAGGTTGCGTCCCACACCAGAGGCTTACCCACAGTAAGTTACATTGTAAATAATTAAAATATAATATAGTCAATTTCCTTTTTATTAATACAATCAGTAAAAGGAAAAAATCTATTCTTTTACTAATTGAAGTTCAGAGAACTTATAAGTATTGATCTGGATTATTCATTGAATAGCTGTGAAATATTATTTAAAAATAAGATAATAAAATAAAAAAAGAAGTTACATGCCATTTCATAAAACAAATGTAAAATGCAAGTAACATTTACTGCGTGGTAATAGAAGATATTCAAAACAGAATATTTGATTTATTTCGATTAAGTTATAATGTTTTTTTAAATAACATTCAAACTAATAAAAAAAATTGCACAATAGAACATGAGAACGATATTGAGAAGCAGCTCAATAAAAACGACCGATGATACTTTCGATAGCTTTATTGAAATCAATTACATTGCATTAAAACTTAAAATATAAAATGACTTTCATTGGCTATGAAAATTTACTTACATACTCATGAAATCTAGTCTAATTTAAATGATATTTATGTGATTTTTCTAAATAATATTAGGGGCCGAACTAACATGTGTTAAAATCATCTTGATTCAGCGTGACAGAAAGAGACAGCTCTACACAAGACAAAAGAAATAACACTATCCTATTTCCACAACGGTATATCGGCCCCTAAAATCGTACTAACATTAAAATTATGTAATGTAGCAATTTTTGAGTATCCTTCGAGCACAACCAAATATGGTTATGTATATATCTGTAGCACACATTTGAGCTCAGTTTGATAAATATATGTCACAAATTTAAAAACCAAATCCTAACCTTTTAGTGAAACAAATTAAAAGAAAGAACACTCTGTTTAACTAATTAATAACGATTTAATATTTCAGATCTTTTATCTATAATACTTTCTATATTTACACAATGATTACGGTAATGTGCAAAATTCATTCATTTTAAATGTTACGCTGTTTCGTATACATATCTAAATTAGGTGCGTGGGTTGGAGTTGTTAGAATCGTCTTGGTTTGAAGGGTGCTGCTTGGTACTGTGGTTTGATGTTGGATGAAGCACCTTCGTTGTTACCAGGGGGAAGAGTCTTCAAGTATTCAAGAGCTTTGGCAATTGCTGGCGGGATTGGTGGAGGAGTTGGCAGATGATCTCCCTGTAAACACAGACAAGGTCAAGCTAGTTTTCATGGCAAATATCAAGATTTTTAGAATACCAAATGCTATTACAAGATAAATGCTACATTAAATAACCTTACTGGCAAAAATAAGGAGGAATTACTTGTTATGTAAATATAATGATTAATTGACTACATTCTCATTAATATTTAATGAGCTACTTATAATTTTGTTAGGATATTTTTTATCATTATTAAGTTAATGCAAATCTATGTCTGCAACTTTATCACACACCTGGTTTTCATCACATTAATTATATCGTGGAATATTTGTTGACATCGAACACTTGCATGATTGCTCTAGTTTCGAAATAATTCTTTTTTCATCATATAATTCTTAGAATATTAATTATTCCTGGATATAGCTCACAGGAAATTAATATTTTTGAAAAACTACAATAGCATTTTTCAAAAATTCTAATTACCTTTTTGTATTTTTAATTTTCCCTATCCAAAATTTTCTAAACAATTATAGTATAAATGTAAGCGTGCCAAAGGAACTCATTTAGAAGTTTACCAAAAAAATCACTATCTCAAAATATTACAGACAGTTGATGGATTGGCTCCCTGGCCATAGAAAATATAAAAATTCAGAAAATGATAGTACGTTTTATCGCAAATCAATTTTTTGGCTTAAAATAGTCTGAAATCATAAGGTCGCCAATGTGTAGAAGTTTACAAAGTGCTTGTCAAATTCTACATCGACGATAATTTGTCGAATGTACGAAATATGTTTGAATATGAAAATAGAGTGTGAAAAATAGATGCAATTAACAACTTATCAAACATTAAGAAAATAATGAAAAATGAAGTTTGATTATGGATTATAACGTTTTGTTGGTGCGTTATTCTTTTAACAAAATAAGATTTGTCATTGTATATAAAAGGCAAGGCCTGCATGCATTTGCTTTGCACTTATGAAATTTATATAAAAAATCCACTTCAAAGATATTCATAATTAATGAAAATTTTCCATCTCTATAAAATAAATTAATGAACTCAACGGTTAAATTTGTATTAACACCGTAGTTAAGTATCATACTAACTAACTTAACATTGACATGGTTTAACTTCATTTCTTTATAAATATCACGTTACAACGATACATAATTCATGGACAAGCTTTGACGTAACTTTTAAATTAGATTACTTTCAACACCCAAGTCAAGTCCATAAATATCGCACATCGTTGAGAAAGCTCAGCAAATATGAATACCTATAAATTTTATTTGAATTCTAACATTTGTGAGCATAATCAATCTATACGTCATTTTTATTAAAATACTTTCGGAATGATTTTGCAAATATATTTTTTATTAAAATCAATCCAATGCTTTCTTGTTTACTTTTACATCTTACGGCTAATTTTATAAGTAAACCATCCAATAAAATTATGCGTGTAGATATTCATTTCAAATTAATGTGTTTGCGTTACACCATTTCAGCAAACATGTGCCCATAGGTGTTAGTTGTATAACCTACACTAATAGTTTGACAAAGGTTGCGCAGGTGCCGATAGTGGATCACTAATGAGTCACCTTATCTGTCAGGTAGGCGAGACAGAAGGCAGTTGTCGATATTCAATGTCGACACAAGAAGGCTTCCCATTTCCCAAGAGCGGGTCACGGGTCGACGTTTGATATTTTACAGCGACATTTGCACACACGTTGGCTAACTAAGACCCACATCTACGCCACTGCAGCGCCTCGTAGACATCTTCCTAAAGCTTTACGCAATGATGATTCAGGTTTGAGACGTTTTACGAGTATTTACTACCTATGCTTCACACGGACCACACCTTGCTATATCTTGGCATTACCCTTTATATTAATGCAAATTTTTGCCTAGATTTAGGTAGTTCTGATGAGTTGCCATCAGAACAACACAAGGCTTTGTTGGACTATTAACTTTTTCCTTACTCGGGTCCGTATATTCTTAGGAATGTGAAAAAACTGTAGACACAAGGACGCCCAGCTAATAAAGTTACAACAGGATAGAATATTTGTGGTTTAGTTAACACTAACTAGGTATTCCATCATCAAAAGTGCAAAGTAACGAAGACCTTAATCGTAAAGCTGACATTTTGAATACACAAATATACAATCAATCTATATGTTACAGAAACAAAGATGCATCTCTGTCTTGGGCACCTATGTAGGCGTTTATTGCGTAACGCAAATGGACAATTACTGTCTCCTGACGAAACGATGTGTTTTAGTATTGAATGAAATATGGTGTAAATAAAAAGCTGCTGGAATCGCTTGAGTAGGTCAATGCTGATTTCACTGGTATTGTCTAGATTTGGAGTGATGTGCCGTCCGAGGTTAGTTGCCTAAAACAAAGACCGCACTATGACAAGACCATGCAATTTATTTTTGCATTGGCGTTCGTTATAAATATTAATCAATTTAACCACGCTTAATAAACGAATTACGTAATTTTACTGAAAATAAAATACAGAATCTGCTTCGAGCCTATTCGTTAAACCTGTGTATCGATGTTATCGTAACGGTTTAACTATTTAATTTAATTATACCTACTCGGACTTGCATTAACTTGTTCACTGTACCGGATTCCGTGAACCGTCTTTAGGATTATATAACTTATTGTGATTCCCGACGGAAAGATGTCAAGGCTTCTATTAGCCGTCGGCATCAGCAGCATACGTATAATTGCATTTTAGCAGGTGTTAAGTCGTAATTTTATTTTATGCATTATTACACAATTGTTGAAACGATGCTTCAATCTTGTCGCATCCTTTTATGGTTAAAGGCGTAACCAGCAGTATTTAATTTGTTAAATTGTTGAGAGCCATTGAGTTATAAATACCTTTTTCGCAAGAAATTTAAACATATCCCTAAAGTTTGATTGTGAAACATGGCAATTTTATATCGTTTTACCATTTCTGTATTTTAATTCTGGTATTCCTGCCTTATCAGATTGTGTATAAGGAAAATTTAACTACATCTATGCCTGTTTCTTGGAAGTGGGATATTAGCATAAAATAATACGAAGTTACCTGTGGTTGGAATCCGTTTTCATCGGCGATGTACGTGAGCGCGATGAGCGTGCCGTCGGGTGCCTTGTAGCTGAACTTGCCTTCCGCGGTCTGGATCTCTTTGCCTTCGCCTTGTCCGAAGTTCTTCACATAGCCTGACTCTTCAGCATTGATCTCGTTGCCTGTCTCGTAACTGAAAGTCAGACAACAAATTTTATTCAACAATCTGGAGAATTTTTGAAGGAGATATGATTGTATTAGGTATAAAGACCTTGTGTCTATAAAAATTATTTTAGAAATTTTCAATTGATAAACTACGTAGTTTGCAAAACAGTGATTTTTATACGAATATTTTTAGGTATGCCTTACTCTTCTCAGGTACAATATTATTATTACCAACTTTTACTGACAGTGAAAAATTTTATCTTACCTTGCGATCCCTAAAAGAGTGATCCTTATCTTTTAAGATTTCATATTTTATTCTAAAGATGACGTGGTGACGTACTTTATGGCATGGTTGGCGTATGTACTTCACCGACACGTGTTTACCTTACAATCTAGCGTGCAATCGCAGACAATGTGGTAAGTGGCGGATTTTACATGGCTGTTAAATATAATGCTCATTTAATAGCATCTTCATTCGTCTAATAGCTTCAAGCATCTTCAAAGTGATGTAAAGTTAAATGGATTGCAAGAATAAGTTTTCTTTATTTTATTTATTAGGGATGAATAGTAACGTGTTAAGGTGATACAAAAGAATTATTAAAACAATTAGGTAAACCTACACTATTTTTAACAGATTAATCAGATACTTAAGTGAAGTAAATAAAGATTAAGTGGGAATATAGATCATAGCGTGAGTTTAATTTTTTTTTTTGGAATTAGTTAATAGTGTCCTATGTTAACAATATGTGTGTTATAGGTATCTTAGGTGTACTAGGCTAGTGTTATCGTGCCCCGGAGTTGGTCTTACATTGAGCCTACGTGGTAATAACACGTGGGTAACGCAAGCGCACACTAGGTTTTATTGCTCAGATTTTTGTTTTATTTTAATGACTAAACTTTAAATATGGTCTGAATTTAAAATTATTTTAAAGTTCAATCTCAAGGTTTGCCAGCGTGCTATGGAGCGCAGCATACATGTGTCGAAACACACTGCGCTCCAAAACGCAAATTATTTGTGTGGCTAAAAAGGCTGACCAATTTTAATAGGACTGTGCAGGATATTTGTCTACTGCATGTCTAACGGAGCTGTGGGCTCGTAAAACACAGCAAGACTGTTGCTCAGACAGCGACGCGGGCTCACGGCAGACTACTAAGAAGATGGGGGGATTTACCAGGAAGTTTTCCATAACAACGGGAACAAAAGGCGAGGAATCCTAATCGTTAGAAAGAATGGAGGGAGGACTTTGCCCGGAAGTGGAACAAGACGGGCTAGCTATAAAGATATAATGTGACTTATCACTGAGTGACATAGGGACGCTGGCGAAGCCGACGGTAGAGATAGTTTTTACTAAATTCATACTTTTCATTAATGATCCGCTTTGTCACCCAGTAATCAAATTTCAAAATTATATAATGAGCTATAATTGGTTCAATAAACAATAAACCATGAACGATTTCGGCTAAATTTCATCGAAAATGCGTACAGAGTAATCATTAATGATTAATTTCAAAAATTGAAATGATAATTTGAAACCTGAAATTGTGTTGACGAAATTGTAAACCCTAGAACCGTAATTATATTCATATATTGAGCAGTGTAGGGACGTCTAAGTTTTAAAAAAAGTATAAAAGAGTCTTACAGCCATTTATATGAGCCATCAACATTAGGTCCTTCTGATTCGTAACGAATTATCGGTATCGGAGGAGTCGACTGCCCCTGCGCTGCTGCATACGTCACAGCCACAAGGAGAACGAAGAATAAGGAGATCTGGAAATGACAAAAAATAGAAATTAATGTAAACCATACAACAATGTAGCAATTTACAAAAAAAAAACAGAATATATAGTTGTTTACGAGTATATTCACAGAAAATAATCGTTACAAATTGCGATCTCTTTTTATCGTACGCATAACACATTTACATAATAAAACTATTTGATTTTTTTCACTAAACGTCTCCAAACTGTATGAATCACACGCCTCAGCTAGTAGCTGCTAGTGTGGCTTACCAAATAATAAAAATAATAATTTGGATTTCATAACTGGCCATGTTTAAAGATGTCTTTGTTTGGATCCTCAATGATGCTACCTTTATTTGTATTTCTACTTGACTTTAAAACAAAACATGAAGGATAAGAACAGTTTTCGCTTAAAACAAGAAATGCACAATCCGTCAATATTTGCACTAAGTAGGTACTCTACAGAAGGCGTCAATGAGTTAAGTGCAAATATCAACAAAGGCGACGCAGGACGATGTTTTTGAATGAGTTCTTGCAAGTTATGTAGTAATTTGTAGTTATACCTATTTATTTATACCAACTATTTTAAAGCGACGTTGAGCTGTATAAACATAATCTACCTAGTCTTTTCCCAACTACATAATTATATTGGGGTCGGCTTCCAGTCAAGCCGGATTAAACTGAATACCAGTATTTTAAAAAGAGCGGCTGTCTACCAGACCCCCACAACCTCTTATTAACTTGGGTAATACAGTACTTCATTGCAAGACTGGAGTCAGAGTTACTAGCTTCTGACTATCCGTAACGACTGCCAAAGATCTAAAAACGATAGCCAGGACCTACGGCTTTGCATGCTCTCCGAGGCACGAAGGAATCTCGGTATTTTAAGGTGGTCAACCATCCACAGACCAATCTTGGCAAGCGTTGTTTATCCGCGAAGTTCGGCCTGTGTTCTATTACTTACACTGAGACACCAAAAAAAATGTACGCAATGGTTAAAAACTTTTCCTGTATTTAAAATTTCCCTTTGATGAAAAAGGACTTCACATTAGCGTAATTTTCAAAACATAATAGGTAGGTACATATTTGCATATTGATTACAATAAGATTCTGTTTTTTTTTATTGTCCCCTATTTACCTTAAAAGCGCTGTAATAAAGTAGGATATTACCTATTAGTTCTCAACGTAAAGTAACTAGGTATAGATGTTGTCAGATTCTTCTTTTATTATTTAATTGCAATAAAAAACTTTCTTCTTAGCAAACTTTCACACGTTTGAGTTTGATCATGCGAAAAGTTAAGAAAAAAACCACGACATAAAAGGTAAACGCCTGATAGCAACGAGTTGCACTTTTTCCACAAGCATTTTTATTTAATTCTTAATGTTATAGGCGTTATACATTATGGCACACTTATTAATAAATCCGTTTGGGTCTGCGTGGGTCCGGGTGTCTTTTGTAGCTGAGTTTACATGTTTGTAAGCGCACGTACGATACAGGAATAATTTCTAGTTTAGAAAAATGTTTAAAAAAAGAATAAGAGAAAATAAAAATAAGTTTTAAACAGAGATCAACCAACTAATGAATTCATCATAATAATTAAAAGAGTGATTCTATAAAATAAAGTAAAACGTGTATGTTTGTAAGGATTGTACCAATCCTTCAGTTTCTGTCTACTCCCAGATCTAAAAAGGTGTGAGTTTATGTTCTCGTAAATTCGTAATGTACATTGTGTCTAATTTTTTCAGCCAATATTCCTGTGGCAAGTGGGCTGGAAAAAAATATTTTTAAATAAACAGCACCTTTATGCTCTTCCATCTTAATTGTTATTTTCGTTTACTAAGTGTTTCTGTTTTCATAAAGAAATAAAAAATAACCCCCCCCCCTACCAATGTTAAGCTCCTTGTGAAAAATGTATTTTTACGGTGTACAATAAAGAGTATATAAATAAATAAATAAAAAACTGGCCAAGAGCGTGTCGGCCCACGCTCAGTGTAGGGTTCCGTAGTTTTCCGTCCGTCACAATAAGTGTCCTCAATTTTTCAAAAACTGTTCGTCCCATTAAGTTCAAAATAATTTTCCTAGAAAGTTTATGTATAAAGCTCTACTTTCCATATATTTTTCATATTTTCTAAACTTATGGTTTAAAAGTTAGAGGGGGCCCCACACATTGTTTTTTATTTTTGGAACGATTATTTCCGAAATTATTGATATAATCAAAAAGTGATTTCAGTAAACCCGTATTCATTTTTGAATACCTATCCAACAATATATCACACGTTAGGGTTGAAATTTTAAAAAAAAAACACTTTCCACTTTACATGTAAAGGGCCCTAATAAAACATTTTTTTCCTATTTTTATTTTACTACTTTGTCGGCGTGATTGATGTACATACTGGTACCACATTTCAGCTTTCTAGTGCTAACAGTCACAGAGATTAAGCGAGGACGGACGGACGGACAGACATGGCGAAACTATAAGAGTTCTGTTTTTGCCATTTGGCTACGGAACCCTAAACAGGCTGAGATATGGAGGATTGCTTAAATATCGCGGACATCATCATTAGTAGATATCACTGTTACGTTCACACGAACTTGCAAATGGTTCACAACGTATATATCAATCTACTGCCGGAAGACACAAAGGTAGAAAGCGCTTCCTTCGTGAACAATGAAAATAAGTTTATAGAAATCTTATGTTGAAACCGTTAACCGCACTCAGCGATTTACATACGCCATCAGTTTTATATCGTGCACATGCATCCGAGTTAAACCACGAGGCATAACCAACAGAGCTTTTATTTATTAAAAAGAAAATGAAGTGTATTAAAATTTCTTTACGAATAATGGTATTCAAAGTCAGTAAGTAGCAAAGCAGTAAAGTATTCAAAGCTTGATCTTATCTAAAAATTTAATAAAAAATTATCAACCCCAACTAAGAGCTCAAACACACGAGCGGTATGTTGCAAACGGTAGAGGTAACTCCAGCCTTCGACACGGAAAGACTACAGCCATCGACGTTTCGGCGGCAGCTGTTGATGCTCGACGTTTCTACAAATTTTAATGAAGATCAACGGCAATCGTCGTTTGTGTCAAGTGTCACTATCACTATAGGTCGACGGATCGAAGTGTCGACAGCTGACGCCGACGTGTTGACGGTTGTCGCCACCCAGTGTCGACGGCTGCAGTTATTTCTGCCGTTTTGGCGACATGCCGCTCATGTATATACTCGTAAGCTCTTAATGTGAAACGGTGATAATATTATTAATCTCAAGTTTTATTTGAGGATCTATGGTTATCTACGGAAGCTGCAAATCATATTTATCTTGATTTGACTGCAGAAATCTAAAATAATGTAACCATTAAACATGCTTCTTGCAATGATTAATATTTAATTGGTGTACAATAAAGCGTGTAATAAATAAATCAATATTTAGTAAAAAAGATTCAAATGTAAAAAAAAATGGTTTGTTCTTCGTTCGTCTCACTGCGTTCTGTCCCACATAAAAAATTCCTGGTTTGTCCCAACTCATATGCTTCGTTTGTCCCAAACTATTATTTTAATTATTTTATTCTCGATTCGACCCAGTTCATATTCCTTATCTGTCCCATATTTTTTTTGTATAGGCTTAATTGACGTTTTTGTACAGTCAACAAAACGGATATCTGACTATTTTATTATTACTATAGCTCTTACCAGCGGCTTCGCCCGTGTGATAATAGCAAATATTTACCTAGCTATCTAGTGGTTTTTTTTTTTTTTTTTTTTATGGTAGGGGAATCATCAGAATGACTTCCCCCGCTCTTGGGCGGAGCGGGAGGGCGTGTCAGACTTTTACTGACTAAACCCCTACCCCGTTCCTTCGTTGCCTTCGTTCTGGGGGGGACTCGGTATCAACCGTTAGGAATACCACATGTTCCCCCCAGAGGCTTCGGCCCTACCGGGCCCCTACAGTTTGCTGACATCTCCTTTAGGCGCGCGTGGAACAGAACGCGCCGTTGACGACTGGGCTCGGTCCAGTTTATTTCCAGACTGCCGGACAGCGAGCTACCCAGTGCTCGCCGTCCGCGAACCCGCGCCTACGGTGGTCGGAAATCGGGATCGGGATCTCGGCGGCGGCGGCGTGAGGACCGTTCCCTCACGCGCTCGCGGTCAGCAGCCTCCTTCACGAGCATTACTGCTTCGCAGAAGGAGGCGACCGCATGCCAACCCTCCTCGCTCCGGACCATGGCCTGAACCAGGGCCCGGCGCGAGAGGTCGCCGCTCCCGATAGTCTCCACGAGGACACGGCGGTGCTCCGCCCAAGCGGGGCACACTTCTACCGTGTGCTCCACCGTGTCCTCCGGGCGGTCCACACAGTGGCGACACCCGGGCGTCCTCTCCTGCTTGATTCGATGCAGGAACCTCCCGAACTTACCGTGTCCGGTGAGGACCTGCGTCATACGGAAAGAGAGGACGCCGTGACCTCTTTCCAACCACTCCTCAAAGAGGGGCCTAACCGCCTCAATGACGGCGTGCCCAGCACTGGGTTGCGACAATCGCAGTCGCCATGCCACCCTGAGATCCCGCCGGAACTCTGTCCGCCATGCCGCGACTTGTCGCGGCAGCGGAGTTTCGCCCCGGCGTTGCATCTCCACGCGCAAATCGTGCATGCGTGCAAGGACTGTTGCCTCCAGATCCCACGGTGGCAGGCCAGCGAGGAGGCTCGCCGCTTCGCGGGAGATCGTGCGGTATCCCCGCACCATCCGGATGGCCATGACCCTCTGGCAAGTGTTCAGCTTGGCCGCCGGTCGCTTACCTAGCGACGGCGCCCAAACCGGCGCCCCGTAAAGGGCCATGGACCGAACGATCCCCGCGTAGAGCCTCCGGCAGGGGGCGTCTGGACCCCCTAGGTTGGGCAGGAGCCGCTTCAGAGCGGCCCCAGACCTGTCCAGTTTGGGGGCCAAACGTCGGAAATGCTCCTCGAAAGTCCACCGGCTGTCGAGGACGAGTCCCAGGTACTTCATCGCCGACCCGACGCCGATGTGGACCCCCCCTACCGTTATTTGGGAACCCGGAGGTGGCGCGTACCGAGGGCCATGAAAGCACATGGCCTCGGACTTGTGCAATGCCACCTTGAGTCCCAGTTGCTGGATCCTCTCCACGACTGTCGCAACCCCGCGTGTCGCTGTTTCGGCCGCCGCCTGGTACGACTCTCCCCGCGCCAGGACCAGCGTGTCGTCTGCGTAGCAGACCACGCTGACCCCGTCGGGGAGGTCGCCGCGCAGCACGTAGTCGTATCCGATGTTCCACAGGGGCGGTCCTAGTACCGATCCCTGCGGAACACCGCACGACATCTCTCGCCGTCTCCACTCTCCCTGGTGACCGGGATAGATGATGAACCTATCCGACAGGTAGGCCTCGATCACACGACGGAGGTAGGCGGGCACCTCGTGATACCGAAGTGCCGCCCCGATGCAACTCCAGGGCAGGGAGTTGAAGGCATTGGCGATGTCCAAAGACACCGCCAAGACGACCCTGCCCCGAGACACCACATCCCCCGTCGTGAGAGCCCTCACGCGCATGATGGCGTCCACCGTGGAACGCCCCCTGCGAAAGCCGAACTGGCCGTCCGAAAGGTCCGGCCCCACCCGCGCAAGATGCCCGACGAGGCGGTCTGCAATTACTCTTTCAAAGAGTTTGCCCACCTCGTCGAGCAGCACAATGGGCCGGTACGCGGACGGAGAGTCCACGGGGCGCCCCGGCTTCGCAATGAGGACCAGTTTCCCGGTCTTCCAGCGACGGGGAAACTGTCCTCTCTCCATGCATGCGCTAAAGAGCCCTCGCAATCGAGACCCGAGAGCCTCCATGGCCAGGACCCATACCCTGCCGTGCACGCCGTCGGGTCCTGGGGCGGTGTTCTTGAAACTGAGTCTTCGTACCACCGCCCTCATCTCTACCTCGGTCACCTCTGGAGCGTCGTCCTCGTCGTCGCTGGTGTGGTCCGCTACGGGTACCGCAGGTGGCGGAGCCATGAGCGGGGGAGAGTGTTCTCCTCGCTCAGGGAACAGATTGGCCACCACACCCTCCACAACTTGGGGCCGGAGACTCTGAGTCAGGGGGGGAGCCCATGGGCGGAGTTTGTCCCGCACCACCTGGTAAGGGCGTCCCCATGGGTCCCTGTTCAGAGTCCCCAGCCACACATTGCGGGCCTCCAACTTGGCCCGCTTCACCTCTGTTCGGAGGGTGCGCCTTGCCGCTCTGTACCCCTCGTAAAGCTCCGCCTCCCTGGCCTCCGCATCCGGCGGTCGGGTGCGGCGCCTGCGGAACCTGGCGTACCGGCGTCGCGCGGCGGTGCACGCCTCGCGCAGAGCCGCAATCTCCGGCGACCACCAGTACACCTGGCGCCGAGCACGTCCTGGATGGACTCGGGGCATCGCCTCGTCGCAGATTTGCGACATGGCCTCCTGGAACCACTCTGCCTCAGGGTCAATTTCGACAGGCCTGTCCGGTGCTTGCACCCAGGCCTGTACCCTCGCGGCTTCCAGGAGAGCGTCCCGGTCCATCTGCCTCAGCGCCCACCGCGGACCACACGGGGTCTGCTCCCTGACCGGCGCGGTCGAGATCCGGGCGGAGACGTCAAACCGGATGTACCGGTGGTCGGAATACGTCTCCACCCCCTCCATTACGCGCCAGTCGACGACGCGCGGCGACAGAGCGGGGCTGGCGAACGAGAGGTCCACCACCGACTCACCCCGCATCCGCACGCACGTGGGGACAGAACCCCGGTTTAGGACGACCAGGCCTGTCTCCAGAGCCCAGTCCTCCACCATCCGACCCCAGCTATCTAGTGGTGGAAGAATGTTTAAAACCGGTCTTGTAGTTTTATGTTTTATTACAACTTAGTAATTTGTTTTTTTTTTACCAAAATACATTTTTTTTCTCTTTATAGTATTAGTATAGAAATAAAGATTTAACGTCAATAAACTATTTAAATAATCGCTCCTCATTCGGATAGCGGAGGCATATATTAAAATTTAATGAAATATTTAATATCTCATCTGTAATTTTATAACATTCGTGGGTGATTCTAAAAGTTGGAGTAGAAGTTAGAAAAAAAATTGAATAAATGTAGGTGGCAATGATACCGAAGTGTATGTATAGAAGTAAATGAATGGATGTATGTTTGTATACATGCGTACGTATACATATAAGTGTAAAGGAGTGTATGTTTCGTGGAATGGTATCTGGTGATTTTTTACGCAGTGGATTCAAATAAAAGTTTCGTATTGTCATAATTCAATGAATTTAGAAGGTTAAAAATTTCAGTTTTAGAAGCATGTTTATTAAGATGGCGAATTTGAGTCAAGTAGTACGACTGTCATCACTGGAATCTGTGTAGAAGAGTTTACCTTCCCTAATGGTCAATCCCTTTTTTATTGCGTCCTTTGTTTTTTTGCTTGTAATGACTAATTTGATCAATAGTATTATTATTCAGCTTCAACTGAAAAGTGCTTCTACATTATGCAATATAATAATACTCTCAATTTTAAAACAAAAGTAATTGAATTGATCTTAAGAGGTTTTCTTTAATATGATAATATTTTTATCTGAAGAGTTGTTATTAATACAATGCCGCAAAGCTTCTAACGTTTTATAAGTGCCCATGTAGGCCTATGTAAAATGAAAAGATTTTGACTTTGACTTTTTAACTTGAATGAAAGTTTATTTGTACGTAATCGTTATTATATTACTTACTAAAGCATAAAAAGATGCAAACAATTTAAGATACATAAACAAATTTATCATCTAAAAATTATGTGAGTTTATGCTACTACCTACGATTTAAAAATCAAGTATCACAGAATTTGAATGTTTGATACTTAATACCCGCTTTTTAGGATAAGTGAATTTACTTGATTTTTCGTTTAAATCGGCTTATGCTTGTGAGGAGCTCGTGGCTAGATAATAACAGCCGCACGGGTTGATCTTAGAGGTTAAGCAACGCTTGTCAAGGTCTATCTGTGGATGGGTGGCCATCTTAGCACGGTAAGCCGTAGGTCCCGGGTGTCATTTGTAGACCAGTAACTCTGGCTCCAGTCTTGCCATGAAGTACCTACTGTGTTACCCCAGTTAATGGGTTGTGGACGCCTGGTAGGCAGCCGCTCCTCGTAAAATACTGGTATTCAACTAAATTCAGCTTGACTGGATGCCGACCCCAATATATTTGGGAAATGAGAATTACAAATGAAGAGAGATGATGAAGAATTACAAATAAGTAGGTACTTACGTGTTTTAGTTGACTGTACTTTTAAAGAACTTGGAATGTGGGACGAAACACCACATCAGAAGTGATGTGGGACATACGAGGAATTTTTTGGAATGTGGGACAAAAACTTCGGGACGAACGAAGAACAAACCAAAAAAATAGCACAAAGGTGACAGAATCGTTTTGGATGTAGTTTGCACACTAGAGAAATGTTTACATGCGAATGCGAATTGAGTCAGAAAATTGTCTACAAAATAGTCAATATTGTAAAAGTATTTAAACGAATGCGGATTGATAAAAACCTAAAAAAAACTTTTCATAGTAAAATTAAGACTCAAAAAACCAAAATGATGAACAACAATAAGATTTCACAAACTACTCAGGGAACTTCAGATAAAGCCGAAAGTCATGCTTAAACTGTGGCCAATCGTAATCTACAAGAGTAGTAATGATTTCACATAGATCTATCACACAATCAATTTTGCGCGGTCATTGCAATTTAAATATGAGCATTGCTCTAGGTCGCTATATCTGTCGGAAATATAAACGAATGAACTTTGTAATAGGCTCTGCAGAAATGGCTATCACAAAGGTGATAAGTATTAAGCATTTATTGATCTCTTTATTATCAAGATGAATAGTCTAATCACTGTCGACATTTCCTCGTGTCACAAGGGTAACCATGTATGCGGCTTTCTTTGGATGTTTCCGAATTGTCGGTAATATCAATAGGCGTAATAAACAGGGTGCATTAACACACATTAGCGCATGTTGCAATACTTAGTATTTTGCGTTTTACGATAAAATCAATTGATAATAAATCATATTTATTTATGTCAAATAGTTAATAGATTTACTAATGAGCTTTGAACGTGTTGAGTCCTTGGTGTGGAAAATGAAGCCGACTTTGTTTTTGTTCATTTTGTGTAATAAACTTTGATTTTAGCATCCGACTCTGGGTTTTGCAATCAACCATTAGGAGCCTTTCTTAACAGAAATTAACAGATTCAAAGTCTTAGAACTATAAAAAAATATCCCGAAACGCCTTGCGTATATTGGTCCACTCTAGTGGCACACATTGCACGCACTGTCTCTAAGGCAATACGTACGTTCCGTCTGACAGTTACAAAAGTCCTTTGTTGGAAAACGACTACATTATATTTTACGATTGATATTGTGCAAACTTTACACTCAAACGTAGTGGCTCATCTCAAAAACGTGAGGTAAGTCAGTAGAAATTGTCGGTTTGAGGAAAGTAAGGATTCCGTGATTCGACAAACATCTAAAACTGCATTGTGAACTCCTGTTCAGGAAACACGTGATGACTTCTGACCCCTGATAACGTAACGGTTATAAATTAGCATACTATAATTCTTTGAAGACTGGTTAACGTTATGTGTAACAAGAGAAAGCTGAAACTTTCATAACTTACAGTGAACATTGTAACATGTAGTAAGTACCTATTATCTTCTGTGATGTCAAAATGAAACTAGGAAGATACCGTGACTAGAGCAATAATTTAAGTGAATTTGTGTAGTTTTTACACTGGATTACTTTTAGTGAATTAACTACTATTGGTCGGTGAAAGTACTTTTCAATATAAAAAAATATCATGAACTCTGAAATAAACAAAAGCAGCTGTTTGAAAATAAACCTAATGGAAGCGATCATAATATTTAAAGTATATATAAAAAATATATTAAACTACTGGTTTTCTACTTTCAACCACGAAAAAATAATACTAATAATAAAATAATAAAAAATAACTTATTAATTAAAAATAATTCCTATTTAGTTTTTATCGATAAAGATTTGAAAATGATTTTGTAAAGTATACATTTACTAGCATTTATACTAGTAGATGCTAGCATTCTCATTCTCAAAGTTTCAGAATATTTCAAACACCAACTGTCAATCTATCATAATTTCGCGATCTTTGTTCAACTGACATTAAGATTTCATGAGCTTGCAACAGTCATGTCTACCGTTCTTTTTAATTGTCTTTCCAAATGTTAACGACTTAACCGGAAACTTAAGATCCTTAGTTAATTTTAGAGTTCGTTTTTAGCTTTAAGAAATGAATAGAAAAAAATGTATATATTTTTCGCAAACTATAAAAAAAATCATTTTTTATGTATTAATTACTTTTTTTAGTAATGCTTGATAAAAACTGATGTAGTTACTTAAAACTATTTAACTATTTTAAAATATTTAATCAATGCATCCTTTTTTTTAAATTAGGGCGGACGCCCTAATTTTGGGCGGGTACAATTTTTTTCTTCTTTTTTAATTTTTGCCTTTTTTTATCGCTTTATCTAATAGCGAAATCAGTATTAAAATCTATTTCATGGTTTAAAAAAGCTAGCAATAAAACAGACAGAGGTCAATATCGACATTGTCTACAATCAATCTACTGGTCCCAATATCTTTTAGCTGATATTCATTTTCAAGGCATTTCTCAAACCAGAACTAAAATATAAATATGCCTTGATTTCAGTCTGATGCATTGGGAAATATAGATGACATGTAATAAATATCCGTATTCTAGTGCCGACACAAAAGGTTGATATTGTAAGTCCATATTATGCGGTACAGCCATAGAGCTACACCGACAAGTGATGAATAGGAAAGACCATAATCGATGTGTAGCAGTCAATATAATACGCTCGAATACAATGGATCAAAGTTCTTGACAAAGCTTTCTCGATAAGGACTAAGAACTAACAATTTCTCATCAAATCAAAAAAAAATCAAGAAAAAAGGATCGAAAAATTTTCGCCGACTTTTAAAATAACTAATGAATTTTTCTCACCATTGTGTTAGGATGTAGGGCAGGGGACGTCAGTACAAAGGGACTGGATGCAACCACAGGCACAAATGTGTGCTCGTTGACACTGCATGGGGTTTATATACCGGCGTGTTTACCTATGAACTTCGTGCGACCCGACGCCGGCACTGGCGCATCCCGGCGGCTGCAGTACATCTCCGCGGCGACACGCTCACTTACAAACGTGCTCGTACGCATGCTAAACAATCAGATACTAATGGAAACCAAATTATCTTAACAATTTTGAAGATCGGAATGCTTATCAAATTATTTTATTCAATTCTATTTCACAATTTTGGTCTCTCTTGTACGATTGAACTTTATACAATTTTCATATCGGTATGTCCGTTTAGCCTTATAAAGTAGATAGTGTTATTGCCATGTAATCTAGGCAATTATTGCCCTTTAGGATAAACGAATTTTAATAAGAGACTTATGTAGGTTTACGATTTCATAGTCAAGTTTTTTAAAGTATTTCTCCGCTAAATTCTCATTAGCTGTAGGTACCTAATAAATGGCAAGCGACTATTTAGAAGTCGTTAGAGAATGATGGATGTTTTTTTGATTTACCTAGTTAATCAGTAAGCTTAAAGTAGCCTGTGCAATACTAGTTACATTACAAAAATAGATAGTCTACTAATCTTCTATTACTGTAGTATTTAGCCTGAAAATATTGTTTTTTATTTTTGAGATATTACCAAAGAATGTTTCTCTCTCTGTATGGCGTGAGAGGAAGTGTACCGATCCGAGTTCCTTCAGTTGTTTTTTAAGGTGCAAGGCTGCGGTAGCTCTTGCTAACCACCCCATAGTCCAGAACAATTCCGTCCAAACGTACTTCCTAACCTAGTTTTGATCTAGGTTAGGAAGTATGCACCCTCAAAGGGGATTCCGTGGTTTTATATAATTGAACTTATTGGTCATCCACAGGCTTGTTATAACTCAGATTTTCAGGTGTCGCATTCCACTCTACATTGGATGAGGTAATTTCAAGATATCCCACCTCCAACTAAAAAAATATCCAGATCGGCAAGTTTACTCTCTGATTCATAATGATTAAGCTATTATCACAAGAAATCGACGTCAATGTTACGTTGCTATTATATACAAAATCGTACCTATCGTAAGTGAGATTGAAAGATAGTTGAACGTGAGGTTTTGAGTTCGCTGCCTACTCTGGACTTATTGGGCTTTGTTATTCATAATCTGTCTTTTGCCCTTATCGCGATTCATTTTGAGTCGATAGAGCATGTTTTTCCTTTGATAAGTCTTAAACTTTCACCCGAAAATACACTTATTTTACTACCTCAATTCGAAATACCCGACAGAATAGATAAAAAATGAAGTCGCCAAATTACGTTTCATAAACTATTGTAAAAACTAAGCTATCTTCCTTTTTACGATATGCCATAAAAATATAAAACAGCTCTTAAGGCTAATTTCAGACGGCTTGGGAAGAGGCTAATTTCAGGCGTAGGATTGACATAGGCTGGCTGCGGGCGTATTATGGCTATTTCTGTATGTGAGGCCTACAGTAAATTAACACGACATGTATAACGGTTATCCCCTTACCCTAGCCAGTCTGTTTCAAGGTGTTCTTACATTTTGAGCTCGCTTCGCTCGCTAATGGATGCATTTGATAAGCATTTATCCATGTTGATAATCAAAAGAATATAAATGCCAATCATACAAATACGGTACGCCGGAACTGTGTCTGGGATCTCATGGTAATATAGCGGCAGCGACTGTCACAACCCATTGCTGGGCACGCCATAAACAAGAAGGTAAGTCCCGTCTTTGAGGAGTGGCTGCAGAGGCTTCTTCAGTGGAAAATGTGTATAGCGTATCCATCTTCCGCATGACGCGAGTCTTCATGGGGCATAATAAGTTCGAGAGGTTCCTGTTCCACCCCAGCCCTTGAGACTCCGACCCTAACTATTTGCCATAGTAGGTACGGGCTTACGGACGACGAGCCGTCTGACCGTCCTGCGACTGTCCGGACCGAATTCAAGTCGTCACGAGCGTGTAGTATACCACGATCGCCGCTAAAGTCGCGAGCATTTTCTGAAAATTAAAGCCGTGATCTTAGAACGTAAAAGGCTGAAGCCAGCCACTGAAGTTTTTACAACAGAAGAAATCCTAATTATCATGGTATTTTTTATTAGGTGGAAAATCAGCCAATGCCTTGTCTCGCTCTAGGGCGGAGCGAGAAAGCGTGTCAGATTTTTACTGACTAAAACCTACCGACGACGACTTGGTCTTGGTTCGGGTGGTTTTAGGACGGCAAACGACCCATTGCTTGAGTCGGAATATCGACGGCTCAAGCTTTAGGCTTATATCTATCTCTTTCATCAAATACTGCAAATATCATACAAAAATAAGGAATAATGATTTTGAAACGATATTACTCAATAAACTTAAGTATAGGATTATGCCACCTATGACTTTAACAAATCGGTTAGTGTAAGATTTGTATCTTGTTAAACTCAGATAGGATTTTGGTAATTTATGATATCGTAAGGTTGTATAGTAGTTGTATAAACTCGTACAACATTTGTCGGAGTCAAGACCGATCGTTTCATCCTTTCCGTGGTGTTTCTAGCTGAAGTCTCTTTTGCAAACTACCAATTGGAAGTTTTGAACCATGCATTCGTTTCTGATGTTATATATATAATTGCCTATGTGAAATTTAAAAATAAATAGATATTTTAATTGTATTACTTTTGATATTTTAAGTTGTATTTTGCATAGGATGGAAATTTTCAACAAGTCTTAACAATAAATGTAGAAAGATCATAAAAAATATTATCTGATATAAAATTTTAATGACACACCCATGATGATGATGCTTGAGCAATCTTTTTTACAAAAGAGAAAATAAAATATCCTTTTATATAATCGCACAAAGGCGTTGTAACAATGGGCTTACTTGCTAAAAAAATCTGCATTTTCAACTAGTTATCGAACCATGGAAAGGTTGTATTGTTTAATTTCCTTCTTTTCTTTGATTGACGAGACAAGAAATAACAATACGTGATTTTGCATGGTTTAGAATCCGTGTCAAAGAAATGATACAGATTTGCTTTAGGTAACTCCTTTTCAAAAGGTTCATCTGGTTCATGTTCTCTTCTATACAAAGAATTTTTGAGATGCCCGGTTGAGAAAGTGACGATATGTTTTTCTTTAGACATCATTAAATGCCTTCTCCCACTGGGTGGACTCAAACCCTCGGTAACTTTTTACAATCCGCAGCCTTAGCAGACATTGGCCCTAACTGGCCCCCCCAATTTTACTGAACTTTCTTTGAAATGAAGAGACAAAGGTTTTTGTAAACAAACATACATCTAACGAAATCTAAATATCGGGAACCTTATATTTGACTTTTGTAAGCCACATTTAACTTGCCTAATAACAAATTGCATCGTAAAACTTTATATCAAGTTTATGCCACTCATAAAAATTTGCAAAGATTGGTGTATTATTATATACTTTACTTAACAATTCTATTAATTCATATTATTATAATTATTGTATCGGTAAGTCGTTAAAGAATGTGACAAATATTTTTAATAATCCAAAAAAAACAATTAAAGATATATCTACACTAATCTACACTAACATAATAAAGAGGTAAAGTTTGTTTTTTGTTTGTTTGTGGTAATCTGTGGAAGTACTGGTCCGATTGCAAAATTTTTTTCTCCAATAGAAAGCTGCTGTATTCTTGAGTGACATAGGCTATATTTTATGTACGCGGGCTAAAGCTAGTAATAAATTATAAAGAGGAAAACTTTGTTTGTTTAGTTGTAATGAATAGACTTAAAAACTACTGGACCGTTTTTAAAAATTCTTGCACCATTCGAAAACTACATTATCCATGAGTAACATAGGCTAAATTTTATTTTGGAAAGAGATAGGTTTCCGTAAGGTATAATTTGTATAGCAGAACAACGTTTGCCGAGTCAGCTAGTTCAATATAAGTAACATAATAATTATATAGCAGTTAGTTGGACCCGAAGGGCCCAGATAACCTTGGGGGTTGCCCTATGACTTAAGACTTGGAGATGAAGTTTTAGAATAATGTCCGGTTGGTATTCTAATGTAATATTTTACTCACGGAGACGGGAGTTGCAAAATATTATGACTTGTGTGCTAGTAGTGTTGAGTAGTAACAAGAAAACCAGTCACAGATCTATCTGCCTTGTTCTTAATATAAGTAGGAATAGCTATGTAGAAACTGTAATTTAAAATACTATATGAAGAAATACTTTGAGAGGCATCTCTCATCATGACGTCTGTTGAGATAAGTAAATCAAATCTAATGTATAGAAATGATCTAACCCGTTTTTTTTAAATTGTTATATATGTAAACTAAAAATAAGAAAGGAGTTTTTAAAATTACACATCCTAAAGAGATAAAACGAAGTCTACATAAGTTTTTATGGAGAACCTAATTGAAGCTTTTCTTTTGAGCCAGTACTTTATATTCTTACACAGTTTTTCCTGTAATCGTTTTACTCCCTGGCTTATTATTTATTTAGGTTACTTAGTTTACTATTTCCATGTAGATACCTACCTGTATCGTTATCGACTTGAGTAAAAACTTCATTTAAAGCGAAAAAGAAAATTTTAAAAGCACAAGATAAGGCTTCACCACTAGCTTCTACCAAAGGCTTCTCCATACGAATTTTGGACCCTCGTGAGTAGTGTTGCGATTTTCGGCTACCGCAAGCCGGCCGGTCTTGCTGAAGACGAGCAATGGAGGAAACTTATCAAATAATTTCTCGTTCTTTGGGACCGCGATGAAGGTTTACATTGTTATTGATTAAAACCCAAAAGCGATAAGGCCGCCAATTGTATATTTTTTACTATAAGGTTTCCTATAATATTATTGTAATTTTGCCGTATACAGAATACAATTAACAATAAATAAAAAACCCACCCGTGTTCGTAGCCCACATAAGTTCGTTAAGAAAATCAAAACAGTTTTCATACTTTTCATATAGGCAAAGGTGCGAATGCTAAAAGCTTACGAATAAAACTCGTTTTGCAATTAAAGTAGATATCGCTTAGCGTAAATCCATGGAATGAGTTTTATGAACATTCATTTTAAAGGTTAGTTAATCATAAGTTCATAAAATTATGCCCATTGCATATTCAAATTACCTTATCTCCATGGGTGGGCTTATCTTATCAGTATTAGGTACTTTATAATATATTTTTACAAGGTTTAAGGTAGGTACTTTCCCTCAATGCGGCAAAGTCGGGAGACGCCCTTTATATGTTTAGTTAGTCCATTTTTAACACTTTTCGCTTTACATGCAATGACAAGAGCTGTCACGGATTATCACGGAGAAGTGTGCATCAACAGTAAGCAATGAGCACAACTTTTTCCCTTAGTTTGAGAATATGCAGTGAGAAATTCACAAAATTGTTACCACATAACTTAAAGTTATCATGATTTAATCCGTCACGATTGTGAGTTTACTACCTCACATCTTTCCCAACGTGCATTTCGCTTAAATTTTCTCTGCAACAAACTGTAGGTAATATCATTAATATCATCTTCCGCAAATAAAGCCCGTGTTCGGAGGTTTAATTAAGTGTTTGCGCAAAGTGATCAAGTTTCGTTCGGGTTCACGATAAGGTTGCACAAAGCCGTCATACTCTAGACGAGCTAATGTCCGATAAAGACGGAGGGTCCGTTGTGAAATATGTACATGAAGGTACATTAGGTACATGCGTCGCCGACACGCACTGACCCTACCGAAGCCAGTTCTACGTGTGGCATTTGATGAAACCAATAAAATATATAAAGTAATCAACTTAAAGCTTCTGCATTTATTTAATGTACAGGTAATGCACACTTATCCATATACATTTTGTAGGGTATATGATGGAATAAAAGGTTAATACGCCATCTAAGAAATTTGGATTTATTTAGCAATTTACTAATTATTGACAGGAAATCATATTATTTTATATATATGTTATGGCTAATACCCGAAGTGCGGCTACACCTAGTTTTAGCCGGTTAGAACTAGGTGTAGCCACTTACTCTTGGTTAAACCTAGTACGAGCCGATTATTTTCGGGTAAAACTAGGTCTAGCCTTCATCATGCCGGCTACAACTAGGTCCAGCCTATCCCTGTTGGATAAAACTAGGTCTATCCGATATCATTCCGGCTAAAACTAGGTCCAGACTATCCCTGTAGGATAAAAGTTAGATGCTTGTCCCGCTAAGCCTTCCGCCCCGCGTCACACTCATGACTCACAGCATCTGCAGCAGCGGCGCGGGGTGGAGGCCATAGCGAGGCACGCGCCTCTGCAGGTTGTGAGCGCTAGTTACTGCTGATCTACTGCAGGTCCTGGTCTACTAGCGAGTGTAACTCACAGCGTCTGCAGCAGTAGCGTGTGTCTTAGTTTTATCTAACAGGTATTGGCTGTACATAGTTGTAGCCGACATGCTATCGGCAGAGCTTTTTTAGATATTAAAAAAAAACATCCAATAAAAAGAAACGTACAGTTTTTTATTCTTATAAATCACATTGTAATAATTAACACAAATTATTAGGAGTACAATTTTTAATATAATAGGAACAAACAGGAACATTTTTTTAACAACAGACAATAAGTATGTAGTTGCATATTATAATTTAAAGAATGTTATATCCAACAGGGATTGTCTGGACCTAGTTTTATTTTATTTTATTTTATTTTATTTTATTTTATTTTATTTTATTTTATTTTATTTTATTTTATTTTATTTTATTTTATTTTATTTTATTTTATTTTATTTTATTTTATTTTATTTTATTTTATTTTATTTTATTTTATTTTATTTTATTTTATTTTATTTTATTTTATTTTATTTTATTTTATTTTATTTTATTTTATTTTATTTTATTTTATTTTATTTTATTTTATTTTATTTTATTTTATTTTATTTTATTTTATTTTATTTTATTTTATTTTATTTTATTTTATTTTATTTTATTTTATTTTATTTTATTTTATTTTATTTTATTTTATTTTATTTTATTTTATTTTATTTTATTTTATTTTATTTTATTTTATTTTATTTTATTTTATTTTATTTTATTTTATTTTATTTTATTTTATTTTATTTTATTTTATTTTATTTTATTTTATTTTATTTTATTTTATTAAAAAGGCTCACCAACAATTGACTACACTTAAACAAAGATATGACAAACATTCAATAAACTTATATACTAGTATGGCAATCTCTTACAGGTAAGCACAACATGCATAACTTTATTGTTAGTTGACGTTTAATTAAAACTAAGTTAGTCATTGACATAATTACTGCATAAATCTAAATTATTTAAAATTAAAACTAAATTAACATCGTTAACAATGTGATTTTAAAATTGTCTTATGTATAATTCCTTTAAACCTATTTAATGAATCCGAGTGTACATCAATAAGATCACTGCAGGTGTTCAACAATTTACATAACCGCGGGATGGGAGAGTTAGCACCAAGGACGGTTCTTCGAAGGGGAGGACGTAAGGGGGTTATAGGAGTTCGTGGGCTTTTTGTAGGCACACGGATTTGGATGCTGCTCAATAATTGGGGACAATCAATTTTATACCTTAAAATTTTAAATATAAATACTAAGTCCAACAAATCTCTCCTCTTCTGTAGGGATATCATGTTAAAATGGGAAAGTCTATCTCGGTACGATTGCTTTTTCTTAGCTATCCCGGAAGAAAATGCTAAATGCCACAGAAATCTTTTTTGGACTCTTTCCAGCCTTAGTGTGTGGGTAGCATAATGAGGTCTCCACACAGTGCTACAATACTCTAACGAACTACGGACCAAACAGTTATAAAGTAGAATTTTAGTTTTATTAAGCCGAAAACTGGTAACATTTCTCAAAACAAACCCAAGCATTCTTGAGGCTTTCTTAACTACATTTTCAATGTGTGGCACAAATGTTAACTGTCTATCGAATAGAACTCCCAAGTCTCTTATTTGTTCCACTTCCTGTACCAAGTTACCACTAATGTAGTAGTCTGAACGCGTTAATTTAGTTTTCCTGGTGAATTTTACGTGGTAGCACTTGTTAATGTTTAATTTCATTCCATTATCATCACACCACTTCACTAACGAGTCAATGTCACTCTGCAGCAACTCAACATCACGGTCTGACTCAATAACCCTACAAAACTTCAAATCATCAGCATACATATAACACTCAGAAAATTTCAACTCATTGGCAAGGTCATTACCAAATAAGTTATACAAGACTGGGCCAACATGTGTTCCCTGTGGGACGCCAGATGTGACCTTGTAGGGACTTGATTGGTATCCATTGAGGGCCACAAAGAAGGATCGACCATCAAGATAGGATTGAAACCAATTGAAAAGGGAACCAGTGATACCGTAAGCATTTAACTTATGCAGGAGCAAATTATGAGGGAAAAGTTTTAGCCGGAATGATATCGGATAGACCTAGTTTTATCCAACAGGGATAGGCTGGACCTAGTTGTAGCCGGCATGATGAAGGCTAGACCTAGTTTTACCCGAAAATAATCGGCTCGTACTAGGTTTAACCAAGAGTAAGTGGCTACACCTAGTTCTAACCGGCTAAAACTAGGTGTAGCCGCACTTCGGGTATTAGCCGTAACATATACATACATATGCTGAACATATGGTTATACTGATGCGTCCAACTTACATGCGGAGTATGTATATCAATTATTTGTTCCGCAAAAATCATTCAGCAAGAAAATTAGTAACTCGATCCATTTCCGTATATGCGATGCTCAACGCAGTTGTGGAGACCACTCCTGGATAAGATTGGTTTGCTAATGGATGGAAGACGATATTATTAAAAAGTTTGCTGTACTTTTAGAAGATAAATTAAAATGATAAACGTATTTTTGGTGGTAATAGTTATTTTGCTGTATTAAAAATAAATGATTAATAAATAAAAAAAAAATTAGGGTTTTCTAATATGACGTTCACCAGGTGGTAGCACTAAGTCGTCAGGTCCAGGCACCAGTCAAAACGCTTATGTTAATGACATAAGTTAAATATCAACGTCAACGTCAAACGTTAGAAAAAACAAACGTTAAATATCAAACGTCGTCAAACGTTAAATATTTTCAAAAATATTACATTTTTCGGCTAAGTGGCGCCAACTGGTAGTGAATTTTCCTAATAAACTAGTGCTTGACTGCGATCCCACCTGATGGTAAGCAGTGATGCAATCGTCGATGGCTTCGCGCACTAGTTTATTAAGAGCCTATTCACTCTAGCCTTGAAGACACCTAAGCTATAATCGGACGGGAAAACAGCAGCAGGCAAATTTTTCCAGTCGCTCGATGTACGCGGTATAAAAGACGAGGCGAAACGCTTAGTCCGGATCGTAGATTACCGTACCGTAGACCATGTTTTCCCGCATGAGTTCAATACCTAGAAAATAGTCTCCCAAGATATGAAACCTTATGTCCTTATATATTATGTCCTTATCCAGGACATTATCCACATTTGTCATTTTATCAAAATCTGTTAACCTATTTTTTTAACCAGTCCAACTTATTTATTTGACCTTATAAATCTAAGTCGATCCGAAGTTGTGATTGTGATAGTACAATAAGAGCCCTTTTATAGAAGGCGAGTATATTAAAAAGAAAAGTATTAAGAAGCGTATAAAAAATGTTTCATTAGTATTGAATAGGCGTATTTACGTCTTTTCTTCTGGTTTAGCTACCATGGCAACTTTTTTTTTTTTTTTTTTTTTTTTTTTTTTTTTTTTTTTTAATATTCTACAACTTTCACACAACATCATCGAGTCCCAAGCTAAGCAGAGCTTGTATTATGGGTACTAGACAACTGATAAACATACTTATATACTTCTAAATACATACATATAATAGATAAATTACACCCAGACACAGAACAAATGATCGTGCTCACCACACAAACATTTGTCCTGGGTGGGAATCGAACCCACGACCTCCGGCATAGCAGTCAGGGTCACTAACCACTAGACCAACAGGCCAGTCAACTTAAACCACCATTTATTTTTTGTCAATCATGTAAGATACTTTAAGTACGAAATTTTGCCCTTATATTTTTTGAAGCTGACACAACACGCTCTATATCTTACTCGTCATTACCTAGATCATAGATTTTACATAGAACATCCTCACTCATACTCATACATATAGGTATAACATAAATTAAAAAAATAGTTTATTCAAATATAGTATTTATTGTGCACCTATCTATGTATACTGTCTTATGGTAAGTATCATTCAGAGGCTTTTTGTAAGTCAACCCGAGTTCTTGGTAAAATATATCTATCTTTTGTTTTATACTTTTTCGTATGCAATAAAAAATAAAGCCTTGCAACATTTTCCTTATTCCTCCGCGTCACACGTCGTGTCATCAGTCGTCTGTGCCACTTTCAGACTTCCTTTGATATACATACCTCTTCATTTCTTATCCTATTCATTCGCATTGCCCCACACCTCTGTAACATTTACATCTCAGATTGAAGCAAATGTTTTTGATTCATCCCTTTATTTATTTATTTAAGCATCTTGCACATGATGGTACAAAGGCGGACTTAATGCCTTGGGCATTCTCTACCAGTCAACCAAGGGTGGTGAAGAGAAAGCATGGTAGGTGCATTAAAAAAAAACCTATTAAGATAAAAAAACTAAATATAGGTAAAATAAACATACACAAATATTAATATAACATATACCTACATATATATGTATATATATATATAAAGTAAAAGAAAGGGGTTTTGAGACGACTCCGCTATTTGTGAAGAAAATAACTCCTTAATCTCCGCTTAAATGCATACCGACCGGTAGCCGACCTGATGTCGAGAGGATCCCTTTTCTGGCTCAACATTATGATCAATATAAGACAGCAAAACAATTTATAAAACAATGGTTAAACCCCATTGTTTTAGAAATGACAGTACGAAACCTGATGGCAGTACGGAGACAGTGACTGCCGCAACTCAGAGCTGATCACATTCATGGCGGTAAGTTCCTCACTTTGAGGAGTGGTTAAAGAGGTGCCACGGCGTCTTCACTTTCCCCCTGATACTGCAGAATCGAAAAGAAAATAGTTACCCTACATGGCCGTGTTTCGAGAGGTACTTGTTTTAGATCTGGTGGTAAGAGCCGACTCTGGGTGTCGCTATTATGTAGATCGGGAAGGCGTTTTCCTCCGTGAGTTTGCTCTAAGCATGACGTAGAAAACATCCTCATGACACAGTCGCCGCTAGATAATATGCCCCGGGTATCGCTTCACGTTATTCATTAATTGTGTTTCAAGTCATTTGATGACATCCTAACAAAAAAATTAGTACACTACTAGTCGAAGGATCGAACCAGTAGATGTAGGACATTAAAACGCATTCTATTTTGTCCATCATCATGTGTGAAATTAATTGCTTCTTATTTTTCTTTAACACTGTAAAGAAAAATAAGAATCTTATTTTTCTTTAACACTGTAAAGAAAAATAAGAAGCACCCATGAATTTTAGGCTAAAAACCCTGTACGAATACAAACCTCTATTCAAGAACATATTTTTTATGAATTGAGCTTTGAGCGTATATGGCAACTATTTTGCTATTCTAATACTTCACAAATTCTTTATTTCTGTTAAAACATTTCCACGGTTTCGTTTTCATACAGGGCCAGGTAATGAAAGAAATAGTTTTTTTTATTTGATATCCTCGTCAAACTGTGTAGTGAAATTTTTAATACGTTTGTGCGGCAGAATCACCGACTAGAACACTTTTAACAATGCAGGAGTCGTAGATTGCTCTTGGGCAAACACATAAATATGTAGTATCAATTCGCATTCAGTATTTATGCTGAAAACATTGACATACAAAAATTGTAGCAATTAACAAACGTAACCAAAGCTGTTATTACAAATTACACGCATACGAATGTAATGAACATTTCAGGTTCGTTTAAAATAACTAATTTACTAATTAAGAACGATTAACGAAGCGTACCTAAGTGGTAGCAAATTGTGGCTACGTAAGTGGATAGCTGGCTATTGAAAGTATCACTATATCTGACTGTTGTGTTAGTAGAGTAAAAACTGGTTCAGTTTACTGGCTCGGGCTGAGTGACAGCTAAATAGCAGGCACTAGCGCGTGCCCAGACACGTGTGACGTAACCTCCTAACATAACTCCGAATCCTGCGATTGTATAATTCTTTTCACTTGACTTTCTATCTGGAATTAGTTGAGCCCGAACGTCAGGTCATTCCACGATTTGTCACTTGCCAGGCAATTTCATAACTTTTTTAGTAATGACATCGCATAACTCTAAGTTACAGCACGAAGTAAACTGTCTGCTGAATATCGCAATCGTCTTTTAGAATATATTATAATATTACTTAATTGTCTATAAATATTTTTTGCCGCGAGCATTTTGATACTATCACAACAACTAGACTTAATCATGTCACTAGAAAAAAATTAGCAGCATGAATTTTAACAATATTTTCTCGAAATCTAAAAGAGAGATGAGAAAAGGAAGACACTCTTTGCATCGTTTCCTCAATACAGAGAGTCGTGATCTAATCATGTCAAGGTTTCAATGTCTTTTCCATGACTCACCTATAAAAAACTTTCGTTTTCATGATAATGTTCCTATACTTTTTGTTCTTCTGACTTCCTCGACCTATTTTCGTCGTATTATTTGTTGGCAAATGTGATAGTGGAAAAATCTACGTAAGTATTGTATGACGCGTTTAGAAAAATGAGGGCGGGTTTTTTAGCCTTCTACTGACCAGTTCTTATCAATCCTTGCTCATTCTTCTATAGAAAGGTTTTTATACAAAACAGGTAAGTAACTTTTAAAAGTATATTTTACAACATTTTTATTTAAATCAAACATACAAAGATAAGTTATTACTATGGTAAGGTATTTACAAAAGTATAAAATATAATTGAACACTTCGCTTGTTGGTGTTGTATCATCACAAAGAGAAAATTAGACCTTGGGTAATTTTTATCTTTTTATGAAACCAAATTTATTGATGTCAAGTTTATAATTCTTAGTTTCATAAAATTATAAATATTATAGTTAGAGTTTTGTTTTGTTTCCTATTTCTACCCGACGAGCAGAAATAGAGCACTGGCAACGTTACGAGAATCAAACGCTTCCTTCACACGTTGATTCTCATTTCTACATCGAGTAAGATCAAGTCTTTTAAAATGATAAATCAGTTACTCTAATAATGATCAAAAAACTAATAGCATACCTAGTAATTGTCTGACATATTGAGTATTATATTATCTTGTAAAATAACAATTATTATTTAATCTAAACTTAAAGCCTATGACCACAATATGTGAATACTGTATACGGCAATGAATACATTTTGTTATCATCCAATCACTGGTCACGGTTGGTCCAAATATTGGAGTCGTTTATTTCATGATTGGATAACAAGTTTTGAGATTTTTGTATGTGGCATAATGTAGGTTATAGGCGATTTGTAGTCTTAAGGTATATGGCATTTGGATGTCCTGCCACGAGAACGTTCACGGTATAAACACTTAAGAGTCACTGTGAGGCACTTTACTGCTGGTAGTAGGTTCCTTTGTAGTCGAGAGCCGCTCTGTCTTCCTGTCTGGCAGCAGCTTCAGGGTTATTCTTGGCTTCAAGAGCATCACGTTCCTGGAAAATAACATAATATTCTTATTAGTCTTTGTAATATGTGTCATTTTTGAACTTGCTGATGTTCATAATTTTGAACCTACCCTAGTACCACCTACTCTTGCTTATGCAAGCACGCCAAAAAAATAATGAAAGGTAATAGTTTACATTTGAGCACGAATTAACGTGGGAGATGAGTAAAGAAAACATTTAAG
Organism: Mythimna separata; assembly: GCA_030763345.1. Taxonomy (NCBI): domain Eukaryota; kingdom Metazoa; phylum Arthropoda; class Insecta; order Lepidoptera; family Noctuidae; genus Mythimna; species Mythimna separata. The sequence goes on along the minus strand of CM061171.1, from coordinate 14,962,925 downwards.
AATCATTTAATCGTTACAGGATGTGAAATATTTTAGTTGTGGATTTGCTAAGTAATGGCGTATCCAATCATGCCACCGGGTGTGCCGCCTGCTTTCAGACTGCCTAGCAAAGATGGAACAAAACTTAAGATGCATGTGCCCGTGGCATGGCCGGCGCGGCCTAGCCATTTTTTTAAACCAGCTATTAACAGCACATGTACACTTCCACATTTAAAGGATGAGAGTAGATTGGCGGTTTTTGATATTTACGTGACCTAAGAAAAATTAAGCATTTGAAAATTCAAAACCTTCTTAATTAATCAAGGTAGGAACAAGTACCGACATCCAAGGTTGAAATAACGGTAAATAAATAGAAATAATATTTTGTAAGAAAATTTAAAAGATTTCTACCGTTGCATTTTAGATCCTTACCAAGGTTATTAAAACCTATGGAACCTATTTTAAAGAAATGAAATTGCTAAAAACTTCAGCAATATTTATTGTAGCGATAAAAAATAAAAAATATTACTTACAGCGTTAGCCTTAATTCCAGCGTAGATCAGGTCAAGACCTTTCTGGATTTCAGGAGAGACAGGAGGAGGAGTGGGGATGTGGTCTCCCTTGACCCTGAATCCCATTTCGTCAGCGGTGTACTCGACGGTGATGATTTGACCGTCAGGAGCAGTGTAGGAGTAAGAGCCTTGTTGCACCAACGCGCTGTGGTCTTCACCATAGGGCTTCAAGTAACCTTCCTCGTTAGCCTGGATGTTGTTGCCGGTTTCGTACCTGGAATATATAAAAATACAAAAAATCAGTATTACTGTCTAGGTAAAATCTAAACAACTTGGCTATTTGAGACAAAAAGACTAAACCTATAGAATCTATTTAATACAAGGCCTTCTTGGTTTAATAAATTAGTAAGTCAAGTGCACGTTCTTGAAATTTCAGACTTTTTGAAATTTCGAAAGAAAAAAGAGAAGCTTTATAAGATCACTTTTGTGTCTATCTCTGCATCTGTTAGAGTACTAGGGGTGATCCAAAAGTAATGATAATCAATATGAAATAAGAATATTCTAACTAAAAAAAAAATATATTTCTCTACCTAGTCTCTTAGGAAGTCAATACATTTAGTCCATTCTTTTTTTAAATCCATAATTCCCTTTGAAAAAAAATATTTGTCTTGATCATCCAAAAACGCCTCTACAGTAGTTATCACCTCGCTATTATTGTCAATTTTTTTGCCTCAGAGGTGTTTCTTGAGTCGAAAAAAGAGGTAAAATTCACTGGGTGTCAGGTCTAGCGGATAGAGTGGGTTTTCAAGCAATTCGAATCCCGTTTCTTGAATGGCAGCCATCGCAACGGCGGCTTTGTGAGCCGGAACGTTGTCTTGGTGAAACAACACTCTAACTCGGAGTTTGCGTTGTTTTTTTCTTTGATAACCTGCCGCAATCTTCTTATTTGGTCTACGTAGTAAGAGTCCATAATAGTGGCTCCTTTTTCCAAGTATTCCACTATTATAATTCCTTCAGCATCCCATAAAATGGACGCCATAACCTTACCTGCCGAACTTGACCCAATGAATTTCTTAAGCGACGGGGAGTTGGCTCGTTTCCAAGTCTTAGACTCTTGTTTGGTTTCTGGATCAAAATGGTGGATCCAGGTCTTGTCCATAGTTACGAAACGAGACAAAAAAAAATCCTGATCCGTCTGGAACTTTTCGAGATTCGCCCTTGAAATGTCGACACGTTCTGATTTGTGCTCGTCGGTTAACATTCTCGGCACCCAACGTTCAGAGACCATTTCCATATGCAGTTTGTTCGCAATGATTCTTTGAACACTTGTCAAATGACATCCCTATGACCTCAGCTACATGCTTTATGGTCAATCTTTGATCTGCCAATACGATATCTTCGACTTTTTTGACTTTTTCTGCAGTGTGGAACGTGGATGGGCGTCCCTCGCCATGTTCATCTTCTGTGGATGTTCTACCCAGTTTGAAACCCTTTGACCAGCGCGTAACTGTGGAATATGAAGGAGCAGAGTCCCTTTATGTTTCCACTATGTCACTTTGTATGTCTTTGGTAGATTTTTTTTTCAAACAGAGGTACTTAATGACAGCTCTGATTTAATTTTTCTTCATTTTGATGTTTACTCTCTGACTGTTCGTATTCAAATGAATGTAACTCCCTGAAATCGTGGCCTATTTTCATGATTTTTTTATGATGAAGTACTGGATATATGAGAAAACAAAAAAAAAATATTTCATATTTTTATGAGCCCTATAAATATCCGATTATCATTACTTTTGGATCACCCCTCGTATATATAAATTGCTTCAAATATTATGAACAGATTGAATTGTGGTACTTATGAATACATGTAACTCCAGTAGTAAAGTTAATAAATAAATTTGTTTTACAGTACAAATCTTAAAACTTCAAAACTAAACAATATACAATATAACTATCTCTCGACTATATACATAAATTATTAATATGATTTTGAAATAAATAGTTTCAGTTGTTTAACGAAATAGATGAAAATTATTAGATATTTATTATTTTCTTTTTAGAAAGTATAGAATATAAAATTGTGAAAAGAAATATTTTCTCTCTCTGTACTTGTAGCATTAATTCTTCAAAAACAAATACTCAAAACGTTTGTTCATAAATTACAAAAACTGACGCGCCTGTTCTTAGGAAAACCAATAAATATGTTAATACTGAATAATGTATTCATATTTGCTTAAGTTTATGAGTATGCGTAATCTCCGAGATGGTAAAAGTGTTGGGTCAAGGTTAGACGGCTGAAGAGCAAAAAAGAAATAATGACACTCACTACAAAGCTAAGTGCAGAGTAGTGATGATTTAACAACTTTTAAAGAAAAAAAAAACAGTGTTGAATCGAAAATATGAGTTACAAGTGTACAATGTTGTTAAATGATAAAAATACTTACGCTGTCTTGTAGCTTCCATCAGTTCCCTGTTCCTTGTCAAAACGGATGATGGGGATGAAGGTGGTGGTTTCCAAAGAGACCTTGGGCCTGAAGTCTTCGATCTGCTTGGCGGGCCTGTACTCCTGCTGTTGCTGCTGCTGCTGGGGCGGCTGTCTGTACTCCTGTTGCTGGTAGTTGTTGTAGTTCTGCTCTGCGGGCTGCTGGTCTTCTACCTCTTGCTGCTCAGGCTTGAGAGACACTCTCCTCTGCGGCAGAGCTGTCGCTAGGGCCAGCAGCGCGCAAGAAACGACCTGAAACCACAAATTCCCATTTTGTTAAACGATGCAACACTTCAATTTTAGGGTACTTGTTAAATAACGAAATGATGTCAGACAGAAGAGCTTAATCATATTCGGAATGTCGCAAGATAAGATGGAACAGCTACAATAGGCAGCATCTTATGAAACCGGCTCATTCGACACGCAGGTTGGGCGAAAGTGGGCTCCAACATGTATTGGTACTTACATGTCGACAAGCATGGTATTGTTTTCATTGAGATCAACTAACTTTTAGCTACGCTACGTTAACAGAGAGCATCTTTTGTTTAAAATTATGCAATGTATGCTTCATTACAAAAGGTAGGTAAACAGAGTGTGGTTAACAGATGTCTCGTTCAATGTTTAAAGTATTTCTTTAGAGAAATGTGCTAATATGTATGTATGTGTTATTACATATTATGTAAGATTTCGTTATATGGGTGACTAGAGCAAGTGGGTTAACTAAACGAGCATCGAAATAAACTATTATAGCGCAACCTCGACAATCTTCATGTAAGTAGTTACGATCACCAATTACAAGTTGCTCTATTGTGTCGAGCCACTTTATCATGCAAGCATTAGACGGACTAGTTTTATTGTTGATCGGTTTATTACCAATGTTTTGTTGTGTTACGTTGACTCGATGTGCACGATACACATTATTTACTTAAATGGTTTTCTATAGAAACGAATTTAATTCAACTGTTCAAAAAATATTATTTACGCTCGCTGCACAATTATTATTTAGGTATTTGTCAAGCTAGACAGCTTTTCGATTACTGTCAAACCTAACTTATGCATACCTTTTTAAATAATTCGACCTAGAAAACTGTTATATAATGAACTTACGAAGAACAAGATCATTTGTGTAACCGAAAGTTCATTAGAATGAGGTTGTACTGTCAATTGAAAAGTAATAGTTTCTTGTTTTTATGCTAATGACACTTTCTTCATTCATATCTGGTTTATATCGCAAATACGTTCGATTGCGTGATGTTACATTACCGCACGCAGATGAAAACATAACCGATTACGAACTGAACCGATTTAAATTTCACTTCACTTTGGGATGTTAGAATCTAGAAAAAGCAAGTAATTTTTGTAAATAGCATACAACATTAAAAATGTTGTCTAGATCGCTCATGATACGAATTTTTTACTCTTGGCTTAAAGCCGGTTGCTGCTATTATTAATTTAACTATATCGTAACTGAATTTGTTATTTTAGAACTGCACGCGCTTATGATCTAATATAAAAAAACTAAGATACAGTAAAGTTTAAAAATAGATTGTTATGCATTTATTTTAAAATAAACTTAAAAACGGGTTCAGCTTAAGAATAGTGGTTGAATTATTCAACACAGTTTAAAAAAAAGTTGACGATAAAGTTATATGTACCTACACACATTATATAATTTCGCCTAATGTATGTATAATTGTAAAGAAAATCATTGTTTTATGTCATAAAGATTTTTTTCCCTTACTCTACATGAAATGCAACTACGAAATCAAAATGCCAGAACTTTAGTTCAAAAAACCAAAAGAGCAATGACCTACTTAAAAAAATCTTGATTTATGGGGCCAGACATAAGAATGTAAGCTGTTCTCTCCAAAGATGAGTAAACGAAATAAGGAGGTAAAAGTGGAACTGCAGTTAAAGATAGACAGGCATGACAAAAGAAAGAGGACTAGGGATGATTTAATATATATGAGGGTAATGGCAATAATCGAATAAAATCGATGCAATACAAAAGAAAATTAATGATTCCTTAGACGATGTGCTTTTTGAATAATTTGATCCTCAAATTCATTCATTAAAGCACATTAAAATCGAACTATATTAGCATTACAAATGATCACACACGTGAGCACTGCAGATATTCAGGCAACATACAAAATAAACGAAATCCTTTGCTTAAGGTCACTGTAGTTGTTCCGATTGCACTCGCAATAAACGATAAATAGTATAATTAAATGTAGGAATTTAAAGATGAAGACATTTAAATGCCAAAGTTCAATCGTCGACATATCTGCCGACCCTATTCTGTGCCGCTCAAAACACACGATTGCAGCCAATCCTTCACAGAACTTGGAAATTAACTTAATGCTAATATATTCCAATTATTATAATGGCCACAATCATCTATGATTGCTTCACTTTTAGAGAAAGGGGTTCTTAAAAATAATTTGGGAAAAAGATAACAATGAAAGGGGTAAAGAAAGATGAAATAAGGGAATGTGTCCACTTACCAGGAGTTTCATTGTTGTTTACGTGTGGTGTCGTGCAGCAGCGAAGTGGCACGTGGAGTGTCGTGAACTATGTCAGAGTGGTAGTAGTGCGCTCACTTTTATACCGCACCCCTGCCACTTATCCGAACTGTGGGCCATCTCACTTTCATAGCCGACTTGCCGCTGCAATACGGTGCAGCCACGATCGATGCTGACGACGTCGCGATTTTTCGATTTCAATTTCGATATCAAAAATCATGACATTGTTCAATTGTGCCTTTATGCCTATGATTGTCATGGTTCGTTAGATGTGATCTTAAAGCTTTCCAATGAGCAGGCTATTGTATAGCTTGATTGTGACTACAATGCTTACCATACGCGTAGAGCCAGATTTCATGTTAAGTAAATAAATCACAAATATAATTCATATTTGACAACTGGTCACATTATTCTTTTATTGAATCAAAAAATACTAAATCGATCAATCAAGGTTTAGTACAACTGTAAGCTTTTTTCTTTTTAGTTCTTCTTTATAATGTATAGTTAAATTAATAGCTTTCTTCAGTATTGTTCACCAATGTTTCATAACTTTCTGATTTATTTCATACGTTATTTGTGTATTTTTGGTTCAGGCAGATTACTCATAAAATCGTTATTATTCCTTAACTTATGTTATAACATAATATGTATGAACGTTATGTATGAAATTTATGATTAAAAGAATAATTTAGTCAAGTAATGATTTTTGATACACATTGACGTAAAACGTTCTTGTATAAGATAGATTCAGTGCGCTATCGAAAGTAGGTAGGTCGCCATTTGTGAAAAAATGAGCACATTTTCGGATTTTAGATCCTTGAACTCATTACATTATACGAGTATATTTGGCTATGATAATGAATACCTATAAATAGAGATTCCACAACTATTTACATACTTTTCCACCCCTATTATATCTGTCCCGATGGTAATATAGCAAGTCAATTTTGAAGACACCAAATTAGGATCCTAAAACTAAAGAAATAAATAAATAAAACCAGGTTATTTCTTATTAACAAGCTAGACCCAAATCAATTGCTAGTATCAAATGACATTATTGCTACCAATCGATGTTTTTTTTTCCGACAAACAGGATGTGAACACCACAATAGGTATTCACAAGTGACGTGGTCAGATATTCTTGTGCAATAGAATCTTTTTCATCTTATTTTCTTTTGTATGTCAGGAGTATGTCCTTGGAGGACGATGTAATAAAAAACTGCATCGATTTGTATTAGGTACGGGCCATTTAGAGAGTAGGATTCCTTTACGACTGGCTAGCGTTTATATAGCTTACCGTGGTACTTAGTGCTACTTGATCATTAACACATATATACGACTGCACCTACGCATAAGTTCCATCCGAGTGTTGTGAGATGCTCATTTGCTTAGTTTGTAGCAATTCGCATTGCTTCCTTGTAACATTTGCTTATGCATGTCCTAGTTGCAGACTTTTTGATGAATATTGAATATATTTAAAACATTCGCGCCCCACCCAGCTTCTTGTGTTTCATATTAGCGGCACTATCTTAAGAGCCATGGTGTAAGGGACATCGCTTGTTGCCAGTAGCTGTTACATGAATTGTAGGCGTTGTTTTCGCTTGTCAGTGTAGCAACACGTTACTATCAGTTATCAAGGCAACTTGCGCAATGGGCACGAGAGGGAGTGTGCGTGGACGCAGGCACGCCTGCGATGCGCTTCATTTCCGATTATTTTTGCGCCCGATGCGCGCAAATTAATACCATTATGTGCTTTATAAGAAGTATTCTGTATTCGTCAGTTTCGTACAACTTTGCATAATATGATGCTAGATATGGATCAGTTATTAATCACATTAATTCTTATAAATAATATTATCTACTTTACTGATAATGATGACAGTGCACCTAAACTGTAAACGATTAAAATTTAAAATCATGCATACAATATAGGTTTCAACCTGCTTCAACATCATTGATTTACTAACTTTTAAACTTTACAGAAAGTATTTTTGTCTGGTAGGACTTAAGTACGGATGTAGGTATATCTTTCATTGAGAGTCGCAGCTTTTCACGTTCTGCCTGCAGTTTAGCAAAAACGTGACCTGGCATACAATCAGTAGGTATTAAATCCCAACATAAACTTTCTTGTCGTTTAGTTTTAACCGTGACCTTTACTTCTAACCAACGAGAAAGCGGCTCTTTGTCAGTGTCACTTACTTCATACATTTTACAATATGGCTTATTATATATCGTAACATATCGTTAGCGTGTAGTCAGTCTTTTGTCATAAAGTTTCAATTGCACGTCTTTGGCGGACGCGAGATGAGTCTGTTACGTAAGAAGCTGCGCCTTTGAGGTTACTGACACGGCTGCGTGCCGCATGGCTCATACGGGACCCAATTCTAAATGTTTTGCACTCATTAGTCATTACCATCGCTTGGTGCTATACTTACTACAAGATGAAACTAGGCGTGCGTGAGGTCCCCCTCTTATTTGATTCACCTAACCTTGGAATGCTGTACTAGTTGAGTAGAGCGGTCTAATGCACTTGCTTCACACGCTTCATAATCGTGTTAGTTGGAGAAAGATGAGTATAGCTTGAGAATGAGATAATATTTACGTAGTTATTATAATATTCGTAATGAGCTCTTGTAGTAAACTTGAAGATGTTGGCTATTAACATAATAATGGTGAAGAGCACCCACATTGAAGGATAGACCTACGAGATTGAATAGATTTTAATCGACGTAGGCGAAACAAAAGAGGAATGCAAGGACAATAAAATGATGTGCCATTCTCTGCTCCTATACCTGAGATGTACACATACTAAATTATGCATATCATGTAATATGATATCAAAAATTCATAATTTCTAAATTGCTTACTTAAATATCGATTGTTCCATCACTTTAAAAACGCTATTGACCATCCTTAAATCGCCCATGAATTGTAAGATCTTTCATTATTAGTATTTTTTTACGAAAGAGAATACACAAAACGGTCAATTGCTATTTATCAAACAAAATATGGAATACGTTCCAGAGTTGTTAACCTTCGAATTGTTTGGTATAAAATTTTCACCGCAAGTGTAAGAGTAATTTACATTAGTTTCATCAGTATTTGTAATGAATGACGCATTTAGAATTTCTTTTTGTTTGTAACTTCTTGTGTGTCAAGGTATTTTGTCTACGCTGCTTCATTCTACAAGTGTCTAAGTTTAGGACCTGTCCCGTTAGTGTCTAGGAATACTACAATAGGCATTCAATGCTCTGTTCTGTACGTGGCTAGTTAATTATGCATTCATCAAAGTCAGTTCAAGATAGTGCATGTTTGGTTTGTTAACTTTAAATTCAAGGGTAAAGAAAATGAATCTAATTATTTTATTTACGTATCTATAAAGCCTATATTGTATTTATAAATTTGTAGTATACGCTTCCTTGCTTGCATGTAGGATTATGCCTTACAGAAAATGGGGATGCGTGTAGAATGGCGCAATTTCATTAGTCGATAGGGCCCGCATGCGGGGTGCGAGAGATTTCTGGAACGCATGCCACAGGGCCCGCATTCGGGGAACCGTTTTCATTAGTCGATAGGGCCCGCATGCCGGGCGCGAGAGATTACTGGAACGCGTGTCACATGGCCCGCATTCGGGGAACCGCAGACGGTATAACGAACATGTTACTTTCATTGGTTGTTATCCCGCATGCGGGGACTCCCCGCATGCTGTATACCGAACGAGTTAACGACTAATGAAAATGCGCCAGAAAGTACATGAGACCCTGCAATAGGCACTGTAAGCTGAAAATTCGCTTTCTTAGTTATAACGTTATACTCGTACTATTATTTAACAACACAATTTTTATATTTTATGCATTTTTCCTTTTTACGGGATGGTATGACGGTAGCAAAGTACATTATTCACAGATTGCCTAACCTATAGTCTATAGTGTACGGCCACTATTAAGTGAGCCGTTTTTATCAATGGACCATTATTTGCGTGAGACGATGATCAAAACTGATAGAGTTTTTAGCTACCGACTACCTACATTATTAAAATCGGCAACTGCATCGTATGTATATTTAATTTTGTTTCAATTACATAACGTCCATAATTCTATGTAAATAAGTTGACATCGTCAAGAATTTGTCTGATTTTATAACTTATCTATCCTTTCTTAGTGATTGTTCAATCTAAAAACATAGTTCTGTCTTGATTTGCATTTATATTGATGTATATATTTTTTTTGTGTTAAAAATGTTACGATTTTATTGGCAGACGGGGCTAGAGGTTAGGGTTATGACATGAGGAGACTTTCAACACAACCTAAATAATAATTTAAGTTGCTGTCTGTCTTGCAAATATCGAATGCAATAAGAAATTATAAACTTGCAGTTTATTTGAATTTACTTTCATTTCCATTGTATAAGTTGCTTTATATAATTTCATATAATATTAATTAACCTATAAAGTATTTTTTACTATTTTTCATAGACTCGACAAAAAGTTGCTTAATTTTGTGTTTCGCGAATATTCTGTTGAGAGTAGGGACAGAATCAAGTCATTCAACTTGCGCCCTTTATGAGACAAAAACGGTTATTACTTTATTTGTTGAAAATAAAACATGACCTATTTAAACCAGATCAGGTAGTAACGAGTTGGTCTAAAAATAAGATTAAACCGCAGCACATCCTGTCGATGCACATGACATTCTCTTTATAACTCGCTTGTTATTTTGCACCTTGTCAATGAATAGTGTGTTCCAGAGCTTCCTGATGGCGGACAAAAAAACTTGTAGTGATTTATCTGTTTTAAGCCACTAATATTATTGCCATTATACCGATAGCTTTAAGTTTATTTACTTGTTACTTTCTTGGCGTATAATAAAGATTTTTTTTTCACTTCTTCTTCTTCTTCCTGTCCTTACCCCATATTACTTGGGGTCGGTGCAACATGTTTTTTTCTTCCATTCTTTACTGTCACCCATCACACTATCACTAACTCCCTTTTCTTTCATATCACTCATCTTTTCTTTAACCTTTCTCTTCCTCTCTAAAGTTTATTATATTCTATTCTAAGTTAATCAGTACTTTTTTGACTGACTATATCCATGACAAAAAAACATTCCTGTGAGGTTTTAATTTGGACACGGGACCTAAAATTAAAATGATTATTTCTTACTCGTAACTTTTACATCAGTAAGTGGAGTACCAGAACTCGGATGACAAAGTAGAATTCCATCAAGATAATACCTAAGAACAATATGCGGAGACACTGATACTAAACGGAGAAAGTAAAACTGTAACGCAGGATGTCTCGCGGCGTTTCACTTATGTAAGATGTACTACATAAATAGATACCTACTACTTACACAGAACTTAAAAAGCTTATAGACTCGATTGTTACGATTGTCTGATTCGGTGTTTAGTTATAGTTATTTTTAAATCAGACGGCAAAGTGAGTTGAGAGAAACGAAATAAGCAGTAAAAAATATTAGTATATATCGTAATTATAATTATATATTATAATGAAGAAATAACCCCTCTCGCTGCACTTGTAAAATATATACAGACTACATTGAGTACGAAAGAATTGAATTGAAAGATTGTGTGAAAGCCTCTACGAGTACGTATAGAAAATTAAAACATTCTGTGCCTCAAATACATGGTGACAAGGAGGACGATCATAATGTTTTTTTTTTAAGTGTGCATATTATTCTTTCTCCTTCAGCTGATATACAATATCAACCGAATAAAAATAGTTCGATTTACAATTTCTCAAAACCAGATTGACTAATTTTGACATATCGATCATCCATCAATAACTCATAAAAGTCGTAGAACATCAATAAATAGCCACCTACTAAACACACAAGGTTAATTTCATAACCCTTCATGTGGCCTTCGCAATAGTCGGACATGATTCAATCAATTAAACGTTTAGCAGAAAAATCAGTCACGTTTAGCCTTAAATATTTAGAAAACTAGTAGCATACCTACCTAGTTACCTAATTTGGGAGGCCGGCAAAGTGAACTAAACTGGAATCATATACTAATGTCTGGTGCATGGTTAACTGCACTTACAGATGGCATTTTATTCATAGTACATCCACATATCCAAGCAGTTTGCTTATTTATTTAACTTTGCCCCATACTAGGAATTACTCCTGTATCGAGGGTACGATCACAAACATGCAAATTTACATATACAAGATACCCAGATCCGAAACAACCCTTAGTAGGTCATAGAAATATTTGTTCCGTACGGGGATGGAACCCGCGATCCGCAGTGCAGCAGCCAAACGCTCAACCCCTTGGTCATTCGTGTCATAAAGTCATAACTTGTACATACACGCAATCTGAGATAAGTATGTACCTACTTGCCTTTCAAATTAAATGGTGTATAACTTGTAGATATATATAATAATATACAGATACTTGATAAATTTAAGTTTACACATTCATAAAGCTTAAAATATGACAATCATGGCCAGTAAAGTTCGAAAGAAAAATGTACAACAGCGAATTTATAGGGATAAGGGATGAAGAATGACATATTACTGAAACTATATTTTTTGCAAGTAATGAATAGCTCTGCCTCTTGCGTTGATATCGTTGTTGAACAATGAGAAGCTAAATAGCAGACTGAGACCCAACTTGTGACAACATGTTATGGGTACAAATTAAACAGACTTCTTCTCTAGGAGCATTATTCGCGTCTGAGAATTTAACATTAGCCTTCTAAATGACTAAATCAGCCACAATTAACGAGTTACCTTCTCAGGTGCTTATAAAAAACCATCTAAGTGCGCTACAATTCCTAGCTCACTTCGCTCGCTCTTGGCTTGAAAATATTTAGTTAGCGTTGTAAAAAAGATAGATTATTTTATTAGACGCTATAAAACTAGAAGTTCGATCACGTGGCCAATAAAGAAATGAATGGCTTGGTTTATATTTCTCATATAATATCAAACGCGTGTTAGCTGCCAGCAGTGATTGGTGTAATAAATTATTAACATTCAGTTTCATCACTTAACTTGCATTTTGTGATACGTTACTATTTTTTCTATAAATTTGGTGTAGCCCTTCCAAGACAAACAGTAAAGATAGAACTATTATCATCAGTTTTCTACCATAACTTCTACTAACAACTATGGAAGAACCACCTTCAACAATCTTAAATGACTCCCTTGACTTTTCCAGAGCGTTCCAAAACAAAATTATATCAGTGCACCTAATACCTAAGATAAACGTCATTGGTTTCACAACAAAAGTGAGAGGAGGAACGCTTCTCTACGCTATGCGTTCAACACTTGAACTGATCTTGACATTTCATTGAACTGATATTTCAATTTGCATCGCTCAGTACTGCAAGCAAGGTGGAATAGAGTAGGTTGTGTACTTTCTTTTTTGTTTTCTAAATCGGTGATACGTACTATGTAAACAGATGATCCTTAAAAAAATCTTGTACCTAACGTGTATTTTTTTTCGTACAATATCTTCGATTTTTTTCTTGTTCTTATTTCATATTTTAACTATGTTACTACATCTTTCCTCGATTTGCGTTTTTTTTTGTATGAGTTATTTGATATTATATTATTAATCTCCTTAATTCTCCATGTTATTTGTTATGAAATTCTTGTAGCTTTAGTAATCTACAAAGTCATTATTATCACATTTGTAATCTAGACTAAGTGTTTGAACTATTAATAAATAAAACAAATACTTAATTAACGTTTGAATCCCCAACCGGTCCTATGAGACCGCGCTTTTATTGTTTTACTATTGTGTCTCGTTTCGCGGGTATCTGAGTAATTAAAAGAGTAAGGTCACTCCAAAAGTAATCAGACTAGTTATTTCTTGTCTGATTACTCTCTATTCTACTTGCTATTAAGTGGTTGTACCTGGTCATAAAAATGTAGCAGTATTTTTAAATAATTCTAAGATCCACAAACATTATTAATATAAATATAAAAGGAGAAACTAAAGGACTGTCTGACATATCTACGCACAGCCGAAATTATTGGAACTAGAAGCGTGAAATTTTGCACAAAGTTTTCTGTTATGACGTGGGCGTGCAATAAAAGAGGACTTTCAAAATTTACCCCGTAAGGGGAGGAAGCGGGGATTCAAAGTTTGTATAGAGAATCCTACTTTCACACGGGCAAACCCACTGGCAGAAGCTAGTAATTGTATATAACCTAACTCCTTTATATTTTTTGTAGCCTTACTTATAGCCTCTCAAGTATAGACGTAGGGTAATGACCGCATAAATTATTGAATCGCATAATATGGATGCTATAGTAGCTACTGGTTATGTTGATAGTTACTTGCTAGCCCTTAGAAACAAAGATAAATTTTTCACTATTTATGACAATAATTTTGAGTAAATTTTAAATAAACGAAAGGCGATAATGTAACATAAACAAATAGTTCCTATTTGTCATTTTAAATCAAGGTTCAGCTTAAAGTTTTCTAAGAACGATTTTGCTTCTTGGAGTAGTAATAGTGTGTGAAAGAGGCGTACTTATACGTAAGGGTAGCTGCTCCAGTTTTTGAACAGGAATCAACCTCTAATACCATTCACATTCCAAAATTTTTAAGCAACTTCCATTGGTTTGCCATTATTCAAGCGCCTGATGATAATTTTAACGTGCTCATTATCACGATGATACTTAATCGATAGATATTAATAACGTTAGGCGTTCAGATGAGTCTACGTTATAGGTAGGTGATTTGGTTGCAACTGAATACTGGGCGTCGCCCTCCCTAGTGACACACTATTATTGGCGCAGTGGTTCATACCAGGCAGCGGCCGAACTAGCTACTAGACACGTGGGGTTGTAACAGTCATGAAGAGGATCTGGCAGTTAAGAACGGATTCGAAACGGGTAAAAGTTCGAAGAACAGATTCGACTCCGAAGTGAACCTTTCCTGGTTCACTTCGGAGTCGAATCGGCAATGAAATACCTAGAACTTGTTAACTTCGAGGAGCTTTTCCGACGTCTGCCTCCTAGACGAGCGGCCTGGGATTACCCGCATGTGGCTCCTGCCCAATTTAGGGGTCTAGACTTTTACTGTTGTAGCCTCAAGGTTGTATCCATGGTCCTTTACGAGGCGCCATAGTGGGTGGTTATGACTATCCAGATGGCGCAAGGATACCGCAGTCTCCAAAAAAGTGGCCATCTCGCCTCTGGTTACCGTGAGGTTTGAAGGTAATAATAGAGACTTTGTGCACTTGCACGACTTGCAAACGGTGGTTCAACGTTGGTATGTAATTTCGCTGCTATTTGTCATGTTCTTTCACTCCACTCTTAATCGGGAGAAGTCATATCATTCAGAGATCTACACACGCATTCAAAAATGACTTGTCAGTGAGATAGGACAATTACTCGTACTTATAATTAATGCGTAACTTGTATAACTTGAACTTTACAATATTTGATTTCCAAAGAACTGGTTTTGGTTTTACAAATTGTTATGCGGGTGATTAAAACGATTGTAAACTTTGAGAATAGTATCAGAGTCGAGAAGGCTTTTCACATAGGTTTTGGTAGTATTATAGAAAGTTTTTAGAAATATGAAAGGTTCTTCTACTCGAACTAAACCCAATGCGGTCCCAAAGTTAACGGTACCCAAAGCACAGCAAATCAGCTAAGACATCCCATTTCTAAGAATGTACATAATTATCAATTCTCTTGTGTTGCTCATGTTCTGTACATGACTAAAATGTACCATTGAACAGTTAAAACAAGTGTCGAGTATTATGTTCAGGGTGGCCACAATTTTAGTAAATTTGGCCTTACAATAATTTTCTATCTGGTTGAAGAAGTAATCAATAAAGTTGTAACTTTTTCAATATTACAGCATGCGATTTATATTTAATACTGGATGTATTTAAAACTGGAAGGAATGTTTACAGTAATAAAACCAAAACTCAACAATAACTTAACTGTATTATCTTACAAAACAAGCATCAGCAACAAAATAAACTGATCGTTGACTTAGAAAACATTATATCACACTTTTTGTAGTATTTTATAGAGACACTCATTAGCAGTTCACGCTTACCGGTAGGATAGAAATTCGTTTTAGTTTCGTTTGTTTACTCTTTATTCGTTCCAGGTTCTATACTTTAACACCGATTTGAAGTTCACCGGCGGGCGTTTCTGGTCCTTTAGATGACAAATCAGCTGTATTCGATAAACTCAACGATGGATTATCGTTAGATTGATCACTTTCAATAGAACTAGGAGGTGGAGTAGGCAATAAATGAGCTAAATATACGGCCTTATTTGCAGCACTCTCAGCTGCTACCGCTGCATTGCCAACAGCTTGAGCCGCCTGAAGCGCTTCCTTAGCAGCGCTTTTAGCTAGTTGGGCGGTCTTTACTGTTTCATTGTTTAGCGTTTGATCTCCTGATGCACTCTGTTCTTTAATAGATTTTATTACTTTCTCCGCAGTTTTCAAAGCTTCCCTAGCAGACTGCACAGCTCCTTTAGCTGAATTTTTAGCGTCTCGTGCGACATCAACGGCCTGTTTCGATATGGATTCAGCATCTTTTGCGGGTTTCTCACTTCCCGTAGCAGCGGGGTTCTCACCTTCCGTAGCAGCGGGGTTCTCACCTTCCGTAGCAGCGGGGTTCTCACCTTCCGTAGCAGCGGGGTTCTCACCTTCCGTAGCAGCGGGGTTCTCACCTTCCGTAGCAGCGGGATTCTTATCTTCCGTAGCAGCGGGATTCTTATCTTCCGTAGCAGAGGGTTTCTCACCTCCCGTAGCAGCAGGATTCTCACCTTCCGTAGCAGCAGGATTCTCACCTTCCGTAGCAACGGGATTCTCATCTTCCGTAGCAGCGGGTTTCTCACCTCCCGTAGCAGCGGAATTCTCACTTTCTGTAGCAGCGGGTTTTTCTCCTTCAGTATCAGCGGGTTTCTCTCCTTCAATATTAACGGGATTTTCTCCATTCTTGGCAGCAGGGTTTTCTACCATTTCGGCGGTAGGATTTTCACCTTCCACCTTGGCAGCAGAGTTCTCTGCCTCCTTGGCAGTCGAATTTTCACCCTCTGAAGCAGTGGGTTCTTCTCCTTCTATAGCAGTGGGTTTTGCTTCCTCTTTAATAGCGGGATTTACGCTTTCTGTAGCAGTGGAGTTTTCCCCTTCTTCAGTAGTGGGATTTTCTTCCTCTTTGGCAACAGGGTTCTCTGCTTCTTCGGCAGCGGGGTTTACATTTTCTGTAACAATGGGTTGTTCACTTTCCGTAGCAGGGGGTTGTTCACTTTCCGTAACAGAGGGTTGATCACTTTCTGTAGAAGTGGTTTGTTCACTTTCCGTAACAGAGGGTTGTTCACTTTCTGTAGCAGTGGATTGTTCACTTTCTGTAGAAGTGGGTTGTCCACTTTCTGTAGAAATAGGTTGTTCACTTTCCGTAGTAGTGGGTGGTTCATTTTCTGTAGCAATGGACTGTTCACTTTCTGTAGAAGTGGGCTGTTCATTTTCTGTAGAAGTGGGCTGTTCACTTTCTGTAGAAGAGGGTTGTTCACTTTCCGTAGCAGCGGTTTGTTCACTTTCCGTAGTAGTGGATTGTTCACTTCCCGTAGCAGCGGATTGTTCACTTTCCGTAGTTGTGGGTTGTTCACTTTCTGCAGTAGCGGTTTGTTCCCTTTCTGTAGCAGTGGATTGTTCACTTTCTGTAGAAGTGGGTAGTCCACTTTCTGTAGAACTGGATTGTTCATTTTCCGTAGCAGTGGGTTCATCACTTTCTGTAGTAGTGGGTTCCTCTATCTCTATGTCAGTTGGTTTTTCTCCCTCTTTAGCAGCAGGATTTTCACTCTCTGCAGCATTGGTTGGCTCTTTTTCAGTAGTAGTGGGTTTTTCTTCCTCTTCGGCAACAGGGTTCTCTGCTCCTGTGGCAGCAGGGCTTTCACCTTCTGTAGCAGTGGGTGGTTCACCCTCCGTAGCAGCGGGATTCTCTGCCTCTATGGTAGTTGGTTTTTCTCCCTCTTTAGCAGTGGACGTCTCTTCTTCTTCAGTAGTAGTGGGTTTTTCTTCCTCATTGGCAACAGGGTTTTCTGCTTCTTTAGCAGCGGTGTCTTTACCTTCTGTAGCAGTGGGTTCTGTAGAAGCGGGGTTTTCACTCTCTGAAGCAGTGGACTTCTCTCCTTCTATAGTAGAGGGTTTTTCTCCTTTCTCGGTAGTAGGGCTGTCTTCTTCATTGGCTGCAGAAGTTTCACCTTCCACAGCAATGGGCTTGTCCCCTTCCTCAGCGGGTTGCTCTCCCTCCTTATCAGCAAGATTCTCTACTTCCTTAGCAGTAGGATTTTCACTTTCTGTAACAGTAGGTTCTTTACCTTCTGCAGCAGTGGGTTGTTCACTCTCTGTGGCAGTGGACTTCTTTCCTTCTCGTGAAGCTGGTTTTTCTCCCTCCTCGGTAGCAGGATTTTCTGCCTCCTTAGTAGCAGGATTGTCACCTTCTGTAGCAATAGGTTCTTTACCTTCTGTAGCAGTGGACTTCTCTCCTTCTAGTGCAGCAGATTTTTCTTCCTCCTTGGTAGCAGGGTTGTCTTCTTCATTGACCGTAGAATTTTTGCCTTTTACAGCAATGGGCTTATCCCCTTCCTCAGCGGGTTGCGCTCCCTCCTTGGCAGCAGGATTTTCTACCTCCTTAGCAGTAGCATTTTCTGTTTCTGCAGCAATAGATTCTTCACCTTCTGAAGAAGAAGGTTGTTCACTCCCTGTAGTAGTGGACTTCTCTCCTTCTAGTGTAACAGGGTTTTCTTCTTCTTTGGCTGTAGAATTTTTACCTTCCACAGCAATGGGCTTGTCCCCTTCCTCAGCGGGTTGCTCTCCCTCCTTGGCAGCAGGATTGTCACCTTCTGTAGCAATAGGTTCTTCACCTTCTGTAGCAGCGGGTTGTTCACTCTCTGTAGCAGTGGACTTCTCTCCTTCTAGTGTAGCGGGTTTTTCTCCCTCCTCGGTAGCAGGGTTTTCTGCTTCTTTAGTAGTAGAATTTTTACCTTCTACAGTTATAGACGAGTCTCCTTCCTTAGTAGCGAGTTGCTCGCCTTCTTTAGCAGCAGGGTTCTCAGCTTTTTTAGCAGAAGGACTTTCAACTTCTGTAGAATTAGATTCAATAGGTTCCTCTCCAAATCTGGCAGTCAATTTGTCCTCAGTTATGGGTTCTTCGTCTTCTGTTGGTGATCCTTCTTTAGCTTCTGGTCTGTTATCTTCTTTCAAAGATTTCTCATTTTCTTTGCCAGACTTTTCTATTTCCTGAGATGTTTCTTCATTGGCTGACATCACAACCTCTTTGGCAGGTTTTTCTTCTGCTTTCAAAGGCCTAGATTTTGAAACGGCTGGTGATCCTTTCTTTGGAATCTTTTTAGCGAAGTCTCCATTGGGTGGAGATATATCTTCAAATGACTCAGATTCAGAGTTTTCTGATAAAGGTGTATCTTCGGAGGCAGCGCTAGAATTATCTTCATCACTGTCTTTTAATTTTCGTGAAGCCTTATGCTTGTGGGCGTGGCTTGAAGTGGTTGGTGATTGAGGTCCAAGGTTGATGTGTTGAGGTCGGAAACCATTTTCGTCTGCAATATACCTGTAATATAAGGTAATTAAAATTTTAATACAATGTGTTTTGATTCAGTTCTTTGGTATTCAGAGTTTAAAGAAAAGACGATTTTTCCTTTAAATAAATTGCAATGATGATTAAAGTCTTTTCTACTTATTTAGTTTGAACTTTAGTTACTGTAACTCACAATTGTTAATCATTTAAATTAAAAATGCTTAAAATTATTTTAATGTACGTAGAACTGATTGAGCTGCACAAAACTGCGATTCTACTGGAAAGTTTCAATAATATTATTCGAGTTCATAAAACTAGGCAAAAAACTGTATTTATTCATTGACCAGTTCAAAATCTTACTGATGCATCTATTAATAGAACTTTGTAAACATTGTAAACATTTCAAGGGTTATCCATGCGGTTATCCATCAGCATCAATAACCTCTTATTATTATACAGCATGTTTGAATTCAGTACAAACGTAGAATTGAATTAGGTAATTAGTCTTTCTTATATATAAAAATAAACTGATGTTCGTAAGAGCGTTTTCACATTATTCGATCCGATATCGGTGTTCCGACACCGAAGTTTAAAAGCAATATAGTAGATAGTGTAGGCTAGGGTAGATAGTCAATTGACAGGAGTAAAGCCGCAGGCAAAAGATAGTCTATATAATTATATAAAACGAGAAACTGGCCGACTATCATATCAACGCACAGCCGATACTACAGGGTCTAGAAATGTGACATTTTGCACAGGGCTTCCTTATAAGATGTATGCGAGTATAAAGATGGGATTTTTGAAAATTCAACTATCAAGGAAGTGAAAAAGAAATTCGTTTGTATGTAAATTATTATTCCTTGGGACAATATACTTATTAATTAACTAAATAAATAAGGTTTTTGTCAAAAAAACGAATAAGGAGAAATAAAAAGTTGCAAGGGAGAGCTTATTACTTGGGTGAATAAGCTTGATACTTGACAAGTATTAAAGACTGTCATTATAAGTTTTTCAAAACTACCCTCAAAATGCGGTTTAAGGGGTGTTTTATGAAAACTAGTGCATTCATGGAAACTTACTTCTTCTTTTTGAGTCAATAGTAAGCTCCCTAAATCATTTAGGCTCAGCAGGTGTGGTTACGTTAATTGCAGCGTCAGTGGCATTCATTCAGTCGTCCAATGTGGAAATATTTGATTCATGTTTTGTACGGGGCTACTGCACTTACCTTAGGTATCTTACGAGTTTATAAAACTTCATTTTGCCAAGTTTGGTCTAAAGCGGCCTACCTAGATGCGTAATTGATTTAGTTCTTTCTATATAGGCCATGCTGCAATTCACGTCCAGGTGGTAGATGTTTCTAGATTTTAAAGATGGTTGTAAGTGACATTGCTCCCACGGCTTGATTCTTACTTTTGATGGTGGGCTTAGGCTAGTGTGCATAACTTAAAAAGTTATTATAACCAAAAAGCTTCAAAATGTAACTATTAAATTATTAACTGGCAAAACGATCAATGATTACCAACTGGGCCCAAATAATCTAACGAGTTTACCTTAGATACGAAAAAGAAGAGAGAGACCACGAAAAATCGCCAAACTTAAATGGTAAAAAGCAGGGCACATTGCATGCAGAACAGATGATCAATGGGGATGAAAGGTTTTGAAGTAACGATCATGTACGGGAAGACGCAGCTTTGGAAGGCCTCCCACAAAGAAGATCAATGATCATGTGTGAGTCGCGGGAATCTGACGGATGCAAGACGCACAGAACCGATCGCTTTGGCGACACTTGGGGAAGGCCTATGTCCAACAGTAGAGGACTTTTGGCTTAAGTGATGAAAATGACCATAACAATTATAACCAATCCTTACTTGACACTGATGAGGGTGCCATCGGGTGCCGTATAGGAGTATGATCCCTGCTGCACGTGGATTTCACCGCTGTCATCATCTTCACCACCCTCGTTGCTGCAGTCACTGTGTTTGTGTGCTGACTTTCCATCTATCACTTTGTCAAAGGATGTCTCCTCGCGTTTGATGCCGTTTCCGGTTTCATAACTGTAAAAATGCATTGATAAAATTTAATTTATTGTTGGACTTCCTGCAAATAAATTGATTTAAAATAATCCGCAGAACACTGCATTGTATTTTTTTTCCTGATCACTATTTTCTAAAACTAGAACACAATAAATTTTATATTTTATTCCAGAAAGTCCGATAGTAATAATAATATAATAATTCGTGAAAACTGAATTAATAAAAAAATGTTATTATTCAGTTTAATATGATAATAATATTAATGATACTTAATAATAATTTTCATATATTATATTACATGTATATTAATTATTCATGTCCGGCATTGTCCAGCCTTTCAAATAATTTTAGGATAAATTGGACTTTATTTTCATATGAAAATTCATAGGATTACCGGACATAATTTTTTTATGATTGTATTTATATTATATGATATTAGAATATTTTTGCTTGTTTCCTTTTGTTTTTGTATTTTACTTGAAATACATATTAATTATAATAATAATAATAATTGTTATAATTAATATTATTATTTATATTTAACATAAATAATGATGATAATCATAACAGTAATTATTTTTAATGCTTTTTATAAGCAATATTGAAAAATGTGAATAATATGTGAAGATTATCAATAAAGGAAATGATCATTATAGTATCAAATTAATTATAAACAATTAATTCTTAACTACCTGTACTTGTATGTTCCATCAGGCTCAAATTCCTCAGACTGTGAAACAATCGGTATCACTGAAGGTTGCTTTCTTTCTGGTGGCACCTCGTCGGTAGGGGGTGCGGAAAGCACACACGCTGCCGCCAAGCACAAACAAATAAATTTTAATAACATCTCTATTCTAACCACTGATTTACACTTATGAGTGATGCTCCAGACTTAGTGTCCACTTATATGTAAGTTTCATTTATTTACTCTATCCTCCCCCCGCGTTCCGGAGTCGCGAGCATCACCGGACGCTAAATACTTCAACCTTAACGGTTGACTGATGTGTTCTTCGAAAAATTGCACAATAACCTAGGTGTCAACAAAAAGACATGATCGGTGACGATCGCACGCAATTAAACCATCGACCACTCTTAACAAGGTCTGAAAAAACCAACTTACTGAAACATTTTGGTTCTAATTTCAGTAAACTCAAGTACACAAGTGCTTAACATACAAACATTCAATAAAAAACGTGGTAGGAATGATAAACATTGTTGAAAATGCTATTGAAATTAGTCTAGATTTTTGCAACATTACTATCTAGACTAAATAAGAATTTTATTTTCTTTGAGTTCTAGTATTTAATGTTGTGGATCATGCTGTATTTCGTGTTTGAATATTTATGGCGTGAATATCAATATAAGAATTTGTTTGGATATGTAGAGTTTATTGTCGTGCGTATAATTTATTAAACAAGAAAATTAAATGAGTCTCGTCAAACGAGTGAATATATTACGAACAAGCCATTATAAGTTAAGCTATTGAGTCATCTTCATTTGCTGTTTTAATCGCGTGAGAGGAGGATCACATTACGTATTCAAGTACGGATTACGATAAAATGTTGTTAAATTTATCGATATTACCTATATACTTATTATTACTTCATAGTGTTACCAGTGCAGATTTTAGTAACAATAAAAGAGTGCCTCGGAGACAAACTCAGGTTTTAAGGACATATAATTCTAATCATCCCCCAATTGCAGAATCTAACGATAAAATTCCGGTTACTGTGATATACGACGATGAAGAAGTGATTAAAGTAATAAGTAAAAATGGAAAAGAAGCAGATACGGTTGTAGAAGATGATACATCTTTAAAAGTGGCTCCACCTGAAAATAATCCAGCTTCCAGCGGTCTACATCCTTCTTTAGAAGTTGACGTTTCCGAGGGAAAATCAAATGTTAAACCACGGGCTCGATCTCTTGAATTACCTGTGACTGATGAAAAAAAAATATCTTCCACCGAGTCTACTATTGCTAGGACAGGAAATAGGAAACGAAAAAGGGTACAAAAAGTAAGAAAAGTCCGGGTAAATAAAAGCCAACCTAATGTTCAGGTTACTGAATCAGAAAAAAGTGAAAATCAAGTGACAAAAAAAGTATTAAGGACGACGACTGTACAGCCTCGTAGCACAGTGCCATCAGCACCTACTGCTCAAACATTTCCGCGAAGAAAGGAACCTCGTGCTACTGTGGTTCCTATAATCGACTCGGAAAGTTATGTTTTCTCACATTCGGGAGATTTTCATTACAGGTAGGTAATATATTTGATATGATGATATATACTAAACGATTAGTGCAATGATACTATATGACAACAAAACATTATTTTTAGCTATGAAGGCGGTGACGGTACAAGAGCCTATGAGAGAGGGGAGTTAAAGAAATCCGAAGGTGGTGCTGGCAGTGCTGTAGAAGGAAACTTTTCATACAAAGTAAGTTACCCTTGTTACCCTTAAAGTATACATTATGATGTCGAAAAGTGGCTTTCCAATTGTAATGCAACTTTCAGCCGTGTATAAAAACATTATTATGCATAAGTCAACTAAGGTGAAACATAAATGGTGCTTAGTCAATCATTGCAGCAGATTTAAAGTGCTTTGACTTTTAGGAAACCTAGCATATTTTAAAACCAAAGTACGATTTGTTTATAGACATTGATAAGAAGAACTGATAGTATCATCACGAATTTCTGTGGGTATCTCTTGAATGAAACCATACGCTCACATATTTATTTTATGCCATTTTCAGGACAAAGACGGTAATGACGTCAGTCTGTCATACACAGCTGATGAAAATGGCTACAGACCGGTGGGCGCACACCTGCCTACACCACCACCCATTCCTCCAGCAATAGCACGTGCTCTAGCATACCTCGCTACGAAGACCACACCAGAACCAGTCACTGAGAAAATAAAGGCACTATAAACATTTCAATGAAATATAATATTTAAAGAATTTGACGACTTGATTCACACAGTGTTTTGTTCGCTGGTAAGAGTATTAGAGAGATTTAATGGTCGTCTGAAGGTTTATTGTGAAACATAATTTCTATTGACTGTACAAAAAAGTATTAAGTGCAAAAGTAGGTTGAATATGTGACTCATTTGCAGAACATTCATGATATTTCAACATTTAATAAGTTTAAGTTTCCAAGCTTTTGAAATAATAATTTTAAGGTTTGAACTACCTCTAACGCAATCGGAAGGTTAAGTCTGTCAGTGATTTTGTTTAAGAATTGCATTTATTTTATTGTTTCATAATCAGAAATTAGTACAAATAAATGAGATTCCACTGTTTGTCGTCTTTGTTTTCATATTTGACAAAGGATCTAAAAATGAAATCTGAAAAAGCAAAGCCCGTCTCTCTCACTGACTTATCAAATCCCAGCCCAAACCCAACGAACAAGCACTGAGGGTTGTCTACACTGGAGTTTTGGCCAGAACTCCCAGATTTCCCAAAATTCATCCCTTAAGTGGATGGAACGGGGATCCAAAGTTATCCAAAGTTTGAGAAACCTACTTAGGTGTGAAGCCGCTGGCAGAAGCTAGTCATCAAAGATGACATGAACCAATCTAGAATACTGGATCGACCGCGTGTGAAAATATAGCCGGCACACGCGATGATAGCAAGAAACTGGAAGGCATGTCTTATTTCCATACAAGATAATTTTTTTTAGGGTGGAGATATATAGTTCTTTAGTGTGAGACGAGACTTTTTGTGTCGTTACTCTTACGCCAGCTCCTCGTGCTGAGCTGGTGTTGTTGCTTTGAAAAATATAATAGGTTCCTTGTTGATGTTGTTGATTGTTGAAAACTCTTGAATATTGAGGTCCGAATGCTCAAAAATTAAACATAAACCTTTTCAGACGCCTTATAGATGCTTTGCGTGACCTGAGGGCTGGTTTTAAACCTTGAATAGATAAATATTGCCACAACAGTGTGGCTAAGCTGCCAATTTTTTTTGGGCAAATTACCAGGCGACAGCTATGCGAGTTTACAACGCCATATTTTAGTTTAATTTTTATTACTGCTATTTAGTTTTTAAGTTTTCCTACATTTAGTTTAATTAGTTAACTTTTAAATTATGTTAATAATTGTAAAATGAAAATAAATCATCTATTCTTCTGAGTACTATAGCAATAGGTAAAGTCTAGAGTAATTTATCTTTGACTCGGTAACCAAGTTAGGTATATTGCTATCTCAATTTAAATATTGCAGTGCAAGTAATTGAACTTATGAGTATTTAAACGATTAAGCAATTTGTAAAACAGCAATCACTAGGATAACTGAATACAACGACACATTTTTTTATTGCAACTTAAAGTCACTTGTTCACATTTGCTAGCAAAATATAATTATGCTGTTACAATTTCCGTAAACAAAATTCAGTAGGTACACTATTAAAATTAAATACCAAAACCATATTGCACACTATCTATAGTGCAGTCGTAATAATTATTACAAATTAGGGTTGCGTCAGTTGATCAATAACTTCAAGCACGTAAGTATCCGTTAATTCATTAATTAGTACCAATTGTATGTCTATTTATTACATGACGTTTCATCATCGTAGTTCTACTCGCATTCATAGCCTTTCCAGTAATGTAATCATGTTCGATCTATAGACAGAGCACATTGTTCTATGTTCTCATCATTGACCTTGCGATAGGCGCTCACTTCTGCAAACAGGTTGGATAGGAATGCTGTATACCAAGTATTGTTGGGACGACTCTTGCTTTCTATTGAAACGAATAATTTCACTGATGTTTCCTGACATAATAAGCAAGTCTCATTCAGTTTCTTTGGTACTATGATGGTTGTTTGGTTGGTTGGTTGTAATTTATTTGTATGATTACTAAGATATTTGTTGTTTACTTATGAAGGTTTGGTTGTTTTTTTCTAATTCACAATTTTCACCGGAATCTTGTCCTCCAAAGTTATTTCTATATTTCAATAATAATCTATACATTTTTTAAGTCCGATTAGGCGTTTATTTTACGAACAAACTTAAACGGTTGAAATATTAGTACTATTTGAAGTAGGTATATTTCATTCGAATAAAATTATCTAGCCCTTTAAAGAGTAACTTGTTAATTTTACTTCGAAGAATATGTTCCGTCAATTGGGTTTCATTCACATAAAAATATTCGGCAGACACGTTCCAACCGCCTTTAGAACCATTGGTGTTGTTAATAGGAAATGACATCAACATTTAACACTAATTTGACAGCTTCTGTAAGTTTCATGCTAATGAAAAATCACTATGTTTGGCCATTGTCTCATCTCTATAAGTATATAAAACCTTGATATATTATCTCATACATATGAAAAAAAACAGAAGAAGGATGTTGTTGTAGACTTAACGCATTCCAACATTGTAAAGGCAAGCTAATTTATGTTGCTCTGAGAAACTTAACTGTTATTCTTAGGGCCTATTTCACCACCTATGATTAAGTTTCCAGTATCTTACTTGGCAGATAATTTCATACAAATTCTGTTCCATTTTTGAATTCTGGCTACTCGGACATTGTGAAACAGGCCCTTAGTTTTAATAATAAAAGTAAAATTGTACTTTCATCTCGTACAATTTAAACAATATTGAAAAGATATTATATTATATTCTGATCAAAGTTCACTAGGACAACTATGCAAAATACCAAGAGCAGCCGAAAGGTTAGAACAATAAAAAGTAGGTTACATTTTGCAATGCATCTTTGGCACTGATTTTGCTTTTATTTAAATAAATATACAAACATTTTACGTAAATTCAATCATTGTCTATCACAGTTCAGTCATTGTACGTTCTTTTTTATATGTTTTTTATTGCTTACTATATTATATTGTTTTAATGTAAGTGCAGTTTTGCTAACAGAATTTAAATAGGCTTCTTAAGTTCCAGTTATTTTTATTCAAGTTTTTATAAAAGTTTGCTTATCTAAAAAATACTGGTCATGCATAATTATATAAGGCACAACGAGATCTTTTTAACTATAAACAAATGAGATTAGCCACAAATTAACAAAAAAAATATAACTAATAAGGTTAAGTTTTGTTTTCTAAAACAAAAACATTAAATTCTGTTTTCAAATCTGTACGAGTATTCGTGGAGTAACAGGTACGTAGGATGCTCAGGTCGTCAGGGCATCGGGCGATCAGTTGGTGGAAGGTTTAGTTTCTGCCCGGAGGTGGTGGGGGGAGGGTCGCAAGGTAGTCGAGAGCCTTCTGGATTGCTGGCGGGATTGGAGGAGGTGTCGGCAAATGAGCGCCCTGGAACAGAAACAACGAAAATTTTCACAAATGGTCACTTGAGCTTCTTTTTTCAGGACATCAATGTAGAAAAAATAAACTTTAGCGCGTCTGGCCCGGTTATCAAGAAATACTTAAAAAATATATATAGATATATTTAAACCGTTATTTTGAACAATAAGGGTTATTGAAAATACGACCGATTTTATTTCTTACAAAAATAAATAAGATGCTGAGTATTGTTATGTAGGGTACTCGTATGGTAAAGTAAAATAGACGATAGATTTATAATGCTAAACAGTAAATAAAATGACTGGTGATAGCCAAGAAAAAAAAATTCAACATAATTTCCATATTCAAGAAAACATAAGATTTAAATAAATTACGTAACCATGCGTGTTTTCATAGTCTATTTTTACTAGGATGACCAAACCACATAAAAAATTCATCTAAAGGTTAAGATATATTCCTTCTCATCTTAAACAATATTGTAATAACCTTGATTTTTTTCTAACTTCCTATTTCATTTGCTACGCAACAAAATGACTCGCCACTAAATAATAAATCAAGGAATGGATCGTCATTTTTTGTTTTGGAAATTTGGAAAATATTTATAATTATACTTTGACTTTGATCCTATTGTATCTTGAATTTAAAAGAGATCCTTCAAGGTAGCACGTGAAATTCAAATTTTTTTAAGGTCATATCTAATGTCAAGTCAAATTTGAATGGCTATTTCATGAAATAATCATTCAATAGGGATATATGAACTGAAAGAGTTGTTTTCATTGATAGTTTTGATGATTCTATTTCCGTAAATAAGTACGTGTTACGGCAGTTAATCATATATTTTTATCAATATACAACTTGACACTAACATGCAAACTCCAAAAAAACTTCAGGAAATTTGAATTTAGCGGGCTAGCTAATTTAAAGTAATTGTTGTGTTGTATTATCTGACTGTATTCTTTTAATTAGCAAATTATTTTTTAGAGCTATTTTTATTCAATGCTACAAGATTTATTTGTAGTTTATCTGATTGAATAATCAACAAATCACTAAAAGCTTAACATTAATAACAAACAAGTAGAGTGACTGTTAATTATTCTAATTAGACACATTGGAATATGAAGGAAATACTAAATTTTAATAAAAAAATATCATGACAGGCCTTATCTCAAATTAACCTAAGTCATATCAAGCGTTTGTTTTGGTATGGTCATATGAAGAGGAGGGATGAAACGCATGTTACTAAAAGAGTTCTGAATTTAAATGTAGATGGATGGAGAGGTGAAGGGACACCTAAGAAAAGATGGACGGTTTGTGTGTGAAGTGATATGAAAGAAAAGGGAGTTAGTGATAGTGTGACGGATGACAGGACTGAAACGTGTTGCGTCGAAGTAATATGGGATAAGGGCAGGAAGAAGAAGAAGAACCCAAGTCCTATCAACAGACAGAATATAAAATGTAGTCTCACCTCAGGTTTGAAACCGCCCTCATCATCAGCAACGTAGTTGAGATTGATGACGGTGCCGTCTGGTGCGGTGTAGCTGAAGGCTCCCTGAGCTATGATGACGTCACTGGTGTCTGGACCTGTGGCCTTCTTCAGCGTGCCAGCCTCTTCAGCTTTAATGCCGTTCTCTGCTTCGTAGCTGGGAAGAGAGGAATATTTGATGTTTATGTGGTTGTTATTTTTATGGTAATGGTTTTAATGGAGTTTAAAATTAAAAGAGCTAAAAATAAAATTTTGATGTCCAGCAAATATGAATCTTTATGAGTGTGGATAGAATTCCTCCTATAGTCAAACAAAATGTGTGACACAAAATGTAGCCACATATTTACAAACATATACTTGTAATTCCCCGTAACCAATTTGATTGTAGTCTCGAGAACTTGAGAGATCTGATGTTCATTTGTTACAGCAGTTAGAATAGAGTACGTTGGCTTTAATTTCGCCGAATAGCAAACATTTGTACAATTTGATCAAGGTCACTTACTGCGAACAGATCTATATCGGACAAAATCGTGATTGTTCAAGTTAGAACTTATTAGTAACCTACTATTTGCTTGGTTATTTGAATTGAATTTTATTTTGATATATCCTGAAAAAGAAACTCTGGTATTCTATACCTTTACTTACGTATTTGAACGTAAATGGTTGTCCTAAAAGTAGAAATCCTATAGAAATGGATTATTTTTCTAAATGCTTATAGACAACAAACAACAGTAGGTCAGCCATTGATGCGTCTTTTCGCAAGAGTGTTATCAAATGAGGTGCGAATCGAATGGTAAGAATTTTTATTGTTCGATCAAGGTTTAACGTTTCGCGATACATATCAAAGCATAGTTCTGCGTGACTTGAGAGAGACAAGGGCCGTACTGTCCAGGGTTGTGGGATTGTTCCAAAGAGTTAACGTGGCCCTGAAACGTAAAGGGCAACTGAAGGAACACATTAAGCTTTGCCTCTCGCTCTACCCAGATCAGGAGTAGTTATTTGTTGATTTCTTACCTAATGATAAAGAGCCATAAACTAATAAAATGTCTCTGTAAAAGTAAATTGTCTTGACTAAAGAAAATCATAAATCTTCATGTCGCTTTTTATGCAAATCTATTATAGTTATATCAGTTTTTCACGATTTTTTTCCAGTGTTTTCTATTCGTTACTTAATATTGTACTTGACCTTATAGCTGACCCTCTGGCGACCAGCACCGGCGGTCAAATCAATGATAGTGCAGTCGCTAATGTAACATAACACTTTGAGTAGCTTATGTAACGTTAAAGTCGTACTGCCTGCGGGTGACACGTAACTACAGTAAGTCGGACTCACGAATTTACACTTTAGTCTGATCAATGACAAATCGATAAGTGGGTACAATTTATTTTGTACGCCGTCTATAAATATCTGCAGAATTGAAAAATATTTTTAAAATTCTAAAATATGTCATTTCACTAGTCTACATTTTTTTTAAAGGAATCATAGTAATAACTTCTTCCGCTTTGAGCGGAGTGGTAAGATGAGTCCAGACTTTTACTGACCAAAACCTGTTCCTTCTTTGCCTTCGTTCTAAAGCCCCGGGGTTCTCTTTCGTACAACAAAGAGCCCAAGCAACAAGGCCCCAATGGGCTTCGACATTGTTGGGCCCCTAAAGTTTGATGACTCTATATTAAGTTTATTTACTAAGATTTTGGTAAACCACAGTTTTGTATCTACTGTATTGTGCTAATGTTTTCATGGTTAAAACTACACTAGGCACCAGAATTTCGCATACACTCGTATATCAACATTTTTCCGAATTCTTACCGTAAGTGTTAG
The DNA here is from genome assembly GCA_030763345.1 of Mythimna separata. Lineage (NCBI taxonomy): Eukaryota > Metazoa > Arthropoda > Insecta > Lepidoptera > Noctuidae > Mythimna > Mythimna separata. The sequence continues at coordinate 14,932,289 of CM061171.1, read as the reverse complement.
TAGGCATATCTTATTTATATATACCTTGTAAGAGTTTCTTTGCTCACACGTTGTTCATGTTATATGTACTTATATAGATTAACACAAAGTATAAAGGATTCTATATAGATGTCTATCGTTTGAACCGGTAACAAATATTTGCTTCCTAATACAAATTGTAAATATTTGTATATATGGTGTTAACAGTTTTTTATTAATAGTCTGATTATCACTGAATACTATTAGGCTTAGTAAGCGGGTCTAGAAAGTCTTAATAAAAAGTGTAAAATTTGACTCCAATAATCAATTATTTTTATTAATTTATCTTTATGATTTAAATTTTGTGTTTCAACTATATCCTAACTATAGCGCCTGACAGATTTACTATTTGCTAATAATACTAATAATGAAAGGTTTACGGCCAAACAAAACTGTCTTATGATGCCAATTACAAAAGAATATTCCGGAAAAGACAGAAGATAAAACTGTAAGGCATCTTTGAGACATTACCCGTATCTTAAGATCCATCTAGCATTGTAAAGTGAATCTAAAAATATTACCTGTATCTATAAGATCCATCCGGCTGCTGGTCGAACTCTTGTGAGAGGATTGCTACGACTTTGTCTGCAGGCCCCTGCGGCGCCGATAGCGACACTGCCACTACTCCCAAAAGAATTAACACCCTCTGGAAATAAGAAAAGAGAAAATATTTATGATAAATAACTTTTTAATAACATAAAGACTTATTTACGACAAAACCTAGTTAGTTTTTACAAGCTTTTTATTCGTTCGTATAGCTTCGTCCAATAGCGGAACACTTCTTTCTAGTGTTTCTTTTAGTATATCTAATTCATAATTTAAGATTCTTGAACGTTATTCAAGTCAAATGATCGTATTTTTTTTATTTTAGCGACTAGACTAGTGTTTTATCATGTCCGGAAGATTGGCCGATAGCTGATTTCGGACTGTTCTATATGTTCTAATCACGTGGAGAACTTTTGTTACTGATGCAGGTTTTATAATTTTAGTTCAAATGTATTAGCGTCATAGATATACACACGGGTTTGAATTAGTTTCTAATAAATATTTGAGGTCAATAAGAATAACATACAGATCAGCCAAAATGTATAAATAACACCTTTTTGTACTTATGTTCACAAATAAAGATTGATTGATTGATTGAACTTTTCTCCAACACTCAAAAAGTTGAAGATATGGAATTCTTTCAGGACTATTGAATAAGAATACCAAAGTTGGCTGTTTAATGCAAAAAACACACAATAAATGGACATAAGGCCCTTACATCAATTAACTTTCAGTCCCATATTAAACGCCTAATTGTAGCAATGAAGCAAACAACGCACACGGGTCAAACTATTATAAAATGATCAGGCACAAACCCAACCGACAAAAGACTTTAGATTCGCACTCGCATTTATGTAAATATTATCTAGGCTCTTGCTAGCTTAAATCAATAAGGCGCTAACTAAGAGATACAAGGTTACAGAAGACACATCGCGACCTACAATCACAAGGACATACACACGAGACCTTTAGTTTGTAGTCTTTAGTCTATGCTCATGTAGTTGAAAGATTTATAGCCCATTTGTAACCAATATCAGTTTCAACATTATTCACAATCAACCAATTAATTTCTATAAAATCAATTTTAATTTAATAATTTATTACTGATGAATTTTGTTGTCTTCTGAGATTTATAAGGCTGTTTTATTAAATTAGGTATCTATTTTGTGATAAGTTACTCTGGCAGTTGTAATTTAAGTTGGATATACCTATGTATTTTAAGTTGGGCCAGTGGCAAGTAACGATTAAACTTACGTAATTATATTAAATACATATGTATTTTAAAATAAGTTTTAATATTTCAGGCATTGCTTAAGACCAACAAAGAATTTAGAGTAACAACTCTCAAATCAAAAATTAACTACGCTATCTGAAATTCTTTACGATTAACATCATCATTTTTCAGCCGACAGACGTCCATGGTTGAACATAAACCTCCCCGATCCCTCAACGCCGAGTACAGCCCTTTCCATTGCTCTTTGGGTACCATTGTAATCGATCACTCTTCAGAACCTTATGTCACCCTTGGCAACACGCATAACTTTATTAATGTATTTTCTATATTTTCGCAAATATGATCTAGAACTCTGTTAGTACCACTTCGCTTTCACTTCTGGGTCGTTTTGATTGACTTTTTACTTGGTGGTGTCTTGGTATCCATTGCTTGGTATGCTAATAACACTTTTGTTTGACACTTTTGCATATTTACATTTTCATTAATTTTGTTCTTATGATGTTATATGAAGTGATGCACTAGTTAAACAAAATTACATCATATAATCAGTTATCCACGGGCAACTCATTCCAAGCACGCATCTTCAAATAAACAGACTCGTAGTAATATCCGCTAATTGTATCCACAACACAAGAGAAGACAAATACAATTAGTCGGTAGCCTAGTGGCCGTTTGTGGCACGCGGCCTTCACGCGGCTGTCACGCGAGTGACGTGACGCACGCGTTGCGTTAATTTTATAATATTAGTTATTTTTTTTTATATCATTGGCGCTTTTGCCATTATGCCATCGGATATTAACCTATCACATACCCGCAAAACGAGACACAATAGTAAAACAATAACAGCGCGGTCTCATAGGACCGGTCGGGGATTCATGAATTAAGTCGATCGTCGACCATATCCTACGCCTAATAAGGCCGATGCCTACTACGGCTGCAGAATTGCTCGAAAGATATACCGTGTTCTTTTAATCTTCTTTTGCCTTACAACTAAATGAAGGCAGGTAGGGTTTTAATCAGTGAAAGGCCAACCCTCCCTCTCACTCTCCCCAAAACGGGAGTAGGAGTTATTTGTTAATTACCTACCTTTAAAAAAGTTTAATGCCAATGCGCAATGAATGAAAGTATTCCAAACGTCCATTTACCTATTTCTGAATTTAAAACTGCTTGAGCTAGGACAGTAAAAATTATATTTTTTATCGTAGTCCTGATTTATATATCCCCAAGATAAAAAAAACAGTTGCGGAAACAAAAAAAAACTATAAAAATTTTGCGAGGTTTCATCAAGAATATTAATTAAATATGATAATCGTTTCAAGTTTTAAACAACTGAGATGATTAATCTTGTAAGAGATGTCGGTGTTTAACTACCTTTTCAACATAATTATACTGGTTTTAGATAAGAATTTATTAATGAATTTATAAAATATTGATACGATCAAACTGGAACAGATGCTAGAAAATACATTGTAATAACTGTTGCTATTTTTGTCTGGTCTGGTGATCTGGTCTCTTTTTCTGGTCGGTACAGTGGTCTTGTAATGGTCACAAATCGCGATTTGTAGATTGAGGATTTATCCCAGGCCCTAGGATACATTTTGAAGAAATGCGACCCTCTCTAAACAACACTAAACTCACTTTGGGGAATATAGTCCACTTCTTCTACTAGAGCAAAATAAATATTTCGCATACTGGACCATGACACAAAAAACAAAAAATATGTAGAGAAAATTTAATATTTTAAGAATCTTACTCTGGGTACAAACCACAGTACAAACTCAAGTACAAAGGAATATATTATAAGAAAGAAGATGATACGTTATACAACCAAGTGACCGTGTAATATCGTCATAAAGATACTTTGAACTGTGTCTAATCGGTGTCAATGGATTCCTCATTCTACATAATACTTTAGACATTCAGATAATACTGTATGAAATATTAATTATTCTATTAGGCATACTATAAAATGGAGGAGCTCGTGGCTAGATAATAACAGCCGCACAGGTCGATCTTCAAGGTTAAGCAACGCTTGCCTAGGTTGGTCTGTGGATGGGTGACCATCTTAACATAACGAGTTTCCTCCGTGCCTCGGAAAGCACGTTAAGCCGTTGGTCCCGGCTGTCATTTGGAGATCTTTGGCAGTCGTTACGGATAGTCAGAAGCCAGTAAATCTGACTCCAGTCTTGCCATGAAGTACCGTGTCACCCCAGTTAATGGGTTGTGGAGGTCTGGTAGGCAGCCGCTCCTCGTAAAATACTGGTATTCAGCTAAATCTGGCTTGATTGGAAGCCGACCCCAATATAGTTGGGAAAAAGGCTAGGCATATGATATGATAGGCATACTATAAAATACTGAATAATTAGTCGGCAATGTGTTAACGGCAGTCGTAACTGACGAAACGGGAATGCCGGAGAATTCTTTCACTCGGTCACTCTAGGCCACGTCGTCCCTTTCGAATCTAACCAGTACATGTAGGGGTGCTCTAAGTTTCTGAGCTTACTTTGCTTGCTTTTGAAATAAATTGTTTCAGGTACAGTCGGTTGTTATCTGAGGAATCTGTAGTAAGTAATTAATACAAGGTTTGGAATTCGAATACTCTTCAGTATGTCTGTTGGCTTTATAAACATACTCGTAGTCACTTTCTACATAATATCGGTGAATTAAGTCCAAAAAATCAACATTAGGAACAAATAGTCTAAAAAAAATTGCCAAAAAGCTGTGAAGTCTTTAATGTTAAAGTGTATACGCTTTTAATAAACTACTACGCTTCATCATCAACGATTGCATCACTGCTTACCACGAGGTAAAATCGCAGTCAAGCATTTAGCTCATTAGTAGTGTCAATGGAGTTTTACGACAGGAAGATACGTTTAATTTTACTATCTGTGTAATTCCTTAAATAGATTTGACAAGTGTTTTGATCTTACATTCAAATAGATGGTTAAATGAACCGTTCAGAAACCCGTTTCAATTAACCTTTTCGTAAACGGGATAATTAGTAGCTTATAAACTCGATGGTATTTAGGTATGTGAAGAATACAAAAACAAGTGACTCAGTTGCTAACTGTGTCACAGGCAGTGAAAGATGAAAAAAACTTTATTTATATTGAAGCAACTGTTCTTTATTCAGTAACAAATAGACCACATCGTCGCTTCCCATCAGGTGAGATAGTGATCAAGCGCGATCCTATCACAAACTTAATTTTTCTTTCACACTTCTTTATTTTTGAAGGGATAACTTCAAAAGGCGAATATGTTTTTAGGTAATATAAATAATGCGTAAAATGGATGATGGTGCCCTAATTAAGTATTATATTTTTATATTTTTGATTTTACAACAAAACATGCTTGAAGCCCTACCACAAGCTTTTAACGCGATCCATTTAACGAGATAAATTAAATAAAAAAAAATTAAAAAAAAATTGTTCAAGCATTATCGTTCTGACTCGCTCGCACGCCTGTAATTTCATCACATCACAGTAAGGACCCAAAGAAGTATAGCCATATTGAACCAGGAGACCTAAACTCAACAGTGAGTAAAACAAAGCTGAAAATTATTACCACAATTTAATTTGTTATGACCTACTAACATAGTTATTTAAGTAAATGTATCTTTACTAACTCGGTATGAACCTTGATGCCAGAAAATAAAAGTTATTTTGCTAGATTTAAGATGCTAAATTTAAGCAAGCTCAGCCATTTTCAGTTCAGCCGTTTTAGCAGTAAGGAGTAAAAAATATACAAACTTTCATCTTAACAATATTAGTGTGATTATGCAAGGACCACGTGTGGATTACAGAGACGGGCTAGAGTTACGAAGGTTGATATGCTTCACAGTCCATTAGCAAAGTCTTGTTAGTAATGGATAGCGTCTCTTGAAACGTAGACCTGTTCGATTAGTGCAGTATCTTATTATGTACCTATGTTAATACTTTAACAGTAGAACCTGATATATTGATTTAAAGCATCAGTTTTATTTAATCCCCTGATCGTCAGTCGAAATAAGACTTTGAAAATTATATTTTGTAACTTGTACGAGTATAACTAGTATCGAAATAAGTACTGACAGATTCAAAATGAAAACTGAAACTAAACTTTTCTTGTCCACACTATGAAATAAAGCTTGGACCTCAAGCGCAGGAGACTGCAACCCCTGAACCAAAGAGGCAATGGAGCATAACGACATCGCTTTTTTTCTGTTGATAGGCTCGCGCTTGACCACTATCTCATTTGATGCATAGTGACGATGCAGTCGTTGGTCATGGAAAAAAAATGTAGGTTGGCTCAGTGGATGAACAATTGGTTGCTATGGCGGGTTCGATTACCGCATGGAACTAATTTTTGTATGGCCTACAGATAATTTTATTTTTTAGTATTTAGTGTTTGTGTTCCAGGAGGAGCTCGTGGCTAGATAATAACAGCCGCACAGATCGATCTTCAAGGTTAAGCAACGCTTGCCTAGGTTGGTCTGTGGATGGGTGACCATCTTAACATAACGAGTTTCCTCCGTGCCTCGGAAAGCACGTTAAGCCGTTGGTCCCGGCTGTCATTTGGAGATCTTTGGCAGTCGTTACGGATAGTCAGAAGCCAGTAAATCTGACTCCAGTCTTGCCATTAAGTACCGTGTTACCCCAGTTAATGGGTTGTGGAGGTCTGGTAGGCAGCCGCTCCTCGTAAAATACTGGTATTCAGCTAAATCCGGCTTGACTGGAAGCCGACCCCAATATAGTTGGGAAAAAGGCTAGGCAGATGATGAGTGTTTGTGTTCCAGGTTTCCAGTTCCAGGTTTGCAATACCACCCATGATACAGGAGTACTTCCAAGTATGGGTAAAAGTATATGAAAGAAAATCAAGCATATCTATAATATTCATTAGAAACCACAAGTAAAGACCTAAACCTGCACATTATAATCTTATATCGAAATTAATGTTTTATAGACATGCAAATGCTGATGGATATGAATTGCATCATTGGCAATTTAGAAATAGGTACGATAAGCCTAATGTGTAAGGACAACTCATTAGCGCAACAACCTAAGAGCGTCTCATCGCTCAGATTAGGAACTTTATTATTGCTAAATTTATATGCAAATTATGACATGCACGTAACTGGCTTCAGGCACGTCAGTACAGGTACACAATACAGATTTTGGATTACAATTAATAGTATGTCTAAAAGAAAGAAAGAAAAAATAGTTATTTGTGATCCGGACAGGACGAAAAGTATATACTTAACTACTACTACCACCAACTTCTACCTACTACTCGGATTCTCAAATTGGGGGGTTTCAAATTAGAACCAGTAGGTATTGCTGAATCCTAAGGTATACCAGGGCAGGGGTGTATGTGTAGGATATAACAGTGAAGAGAAAAGAGGAATAGAATGTCAGTTGAGTAATATTTTCACTAGCATTTTCACACAATTGTCCACAGGCTAACCACTTAGATACGCTCAAGTACGTTACCGTAAAACAAAAGGTTTCCAAGTCACTGTTTGTCACCCACAAACTATTATTAGCGACGCCTAAATACTTGTGGATGCTGCGGTATGCAGATGTCGGCACACTAGCTATTTTGCAAGTGTATTGAGTTGTGGGAACATGTCATAGAATTCGAGAGTTGCCTCGGAAACAATGTACTACGTGCAAAAACAAAAGGTGTGCACCTAATTAACCGCTCGCACGCCTCCGCACAAAACCAGGTACGGACTTAACGAGTTAAAGATTTGGCCGTACTTTTTTTATCTGACTCAAAATGGGAATTCTCAGATAATTATATCAATTAATAACATATGCTTTTTTCAGAAAAATAAGTCTCTAATGTGCTCATTTCTCACATTATACATTCTTGTCACTCTACACATTTATCTCAATATTTTCATTTCCACTTCATGTGTTTTTCACAGTCCAATCTTCTAATCTTAACGGCATCTGTGGTTCGCAAGTTATTTCAGTGACCTGTCGCCATTTCATCAACCCTGCGCTGATCCGATGTTTTACGACTCGGTCTATCACACTATCTACTTTGACAACTGACCCGAGGTACCAAATTTTAATGTCGGCGCAAAACGATATGGACGTTTCGGAAAGAACTAAAGGTACGGTACTGAAGAGACCAGGCATGAAAGCGAATTGGTTCTATGAAATTTCACTCTCTTCTCCTTCAATAACACTTACCAATAACAATAAGCATCAGTAGGTGCCTAATGTTGTTGGTTACCTACTTAATGTAGTAGGTCTTGAGTTATCGGTTTTTGACTTATCTCACCAATTCTAAAATTACCATATTTTAATTCAGCAAAAGTAATAATCTCAGAAACACCGCATTGTCTACTAATATTCAGTCAGAATATTATTTACACGTTTCCATTTTAGTCCCACAGATAAAGATGTCTGTAATGTGACCCGAACGCATGACCTTGTCAAAACGTATCCTATTATCTATATATTTTAATATAAATTCTTCTATTATGTAGGTAATTTATTTAAGACATAAAATTTTACAAAAGAAGTGTCATATTATCATTCAAACGACTAATTGAATTAATGAGAAGTATTGTTTTTAATGACAGCGTTTTATAGGTGACTAGCTTGATGTTAGTGGTCTACCCGCGCCATTCCAAATTTTATTAAAATCCGTTCAATCGTAAAGACGTAAATAGGTAACAGACAGACACAAAGACATACTTTACAACTAATAGTCTTACTATGTACTGGTTGAATTGTATTATTGGTATTTGTTTTGTCAATAATGAATGATCATGTACAAATTCTACAATTTATTAAAAACTATTTGTGTCAGACATCCGGTTAAAATGTTAACTTTTTATGCGCAAATGTACAATAAACAGCATTACTAAGCAAAGCTATATAAATATTATATTCCATTTTATGAGTGAAAATTCTGACCACTAAACTTATCCAAACCCAAATATATGATACCGTAATGTCAAAGAAAATGCGAAAGCAATTCTGTCTGTTCGTTTGGTGGTCTATCTGATTGCTGCATTTTCACACCTAGGAAAAGAACATAAAAAGCTTTTACAAAGGCGAAACCGCTAGTAGAAGCTAGTAAATAATAAATAGAGGTGCATTGTGAAACCGGGCAGCTACTTAGTGTGTGTGGAAAATTGTAAGACCCGGGTGATAAGGCGCAGACTAGGCCCTACCCAGTCTCTGCCTTATCACCTCATAGTAGAAATAGCTGTAACTGTAAAGACTTTTAGTAGGTAGTAAATAATTATGACTGCTTTCATCTTATCCACATTAATATTATTGAGGGGCTATTTAACTAATACAAAGCTCACAATGTGGCCGTTTTTTCCCTGAAAAATTGACGGTTCTTCTGGCAAGAACCATTCATTTTAGTGAGAAGTAGGTACATTTTGAAAAACCTATTTTATTTCAAAAATATTTAAGAAAACTTACAGCATTTAAGTAAAATACGTTATGATTTCACTCAAAGTAATGAACCAGAATATACTACTTTTATATGTATACAAAATACTAACTCATTTTCTTTTTAGTCTTTATTGCCAAAATATTTTTGATCTACATGTTTTGCTAAAAGGTAGCTAAACTGTCAAATATTCAAATAAAAACAAATCTTGCAATGTTGGCGCCACACATATTATGTTATTAACGTCTTCTTATTATAATTAGTTGGCAATCAGTAGGTGATAATGACCAAGTTTTGTTAAGGAAAAAAAGATCTTTAATATACTGTAGATAATTATAAGCCAAATATTGTGTTAACTTAAGAGAAGTATCTATTCACAACATTTATGTATGATGACTTCTGCGAAATTATTAATGTAGGTACACAGGAAAATTAAATAAATTATATTTGTGAATAAGTACATTACTGACATTGAGAATGGCTTAACCGACTTAGCTTTTTTTATAAATGACTTTGTTCAGGTAAGGTCTTTAGAGGAAAAAAAAATCTATGTGACTTAAGTTTTTGGCCAAGACTACGTCTGTCGTTTCAGCTTATTCCGCAAATAAACATCACCTGCTCTCTGTAAGCCTTATACATAAACTCTGTTACCAGAAAATCTATAAATCTCATCAATACTTGCAATTGATAAATAAATGCGTCAGACGCTTATAATAAATCTGCATAAAACGATGGCACGCTTGTCACTGCGGTAAACAGCACAGTTATTTCAAAGGTTACGTATTGTGGGCGCATCGAATGCACGACGCGTTGCATAACTATCCGGTGACCCTATGCCCTATGCACCCACTTTGGTTGCGTCCATAAAAACGAGATTAATTTAAGAAGTATGCAAGAAGATGTCTCGATAGGTACTAATTAAGATGTTAAATTACATAGGAACGGGAGATATTTGCAATCTACATAATTATGATCAATTAACATACGATTTTAAGTATTTGGGTTTCCTTTTTAGGATTAGATTCTTGTTCGTTTAAGGTTTAGATGACCTTTAATTGTTGATATTTGAGACATTAAACTAAGTGATTAGGTATTATATAGGTAATATCTGATATATATTTTAATAATGCATAAAATACAGTGAGTCCGATTATGAGCAATAAGGCTACATAAACAATACAACATACAATGTAGTTACTCAGATACCCGCAAAACGAGACACAATAGTAAAACAATAACAGCGCGGTCTCATAGGACCGGTTGGGGATTCAAACGTTAAAATGCACTCGATAATTGCACATTTTTTTGGCATTTTCCGTCTGGGCGCAAAGAACATTGCTGTAATTACTGCAATTTTCTTTGACCCATTTTTTATTCCAAACTAGCTGTTGAATATTCTGTATTATTCAGTAAGATGTAGCAATACCTACCCTTCATGATTTTGGAATAAAGTGATAACTGAAGGAACACGATTGGTTTTTAGTAAATAAAAAACACTCGGAGCGAGAGAAATTCATTGTTGAATTACACCCCTCTCCCATCGATAAAAAGGGACAATATTTGCAGGAACACTTTAAGCCTTAAGACTTATCTCTGATAGTCACAAATTATTGTATTTACATAATTGAACTGACAACTAAAACAAATTCAAAACGTGTAACATTCTCAATTTATTTGGGCAACAATGAATAAAACAATATCGAATTAACATAAAATACTAATCACCAATAACTCATCGGAAACGGGACAAACAAACCCAATTTATTGGCGTGTTATTTAAAATATTAAAAATATATTTAATAATGTCATCATGGCAGGGACACGATTAATTCAAGACTTCCTTATAAGATATCATCAAAAATAAGGCGACCTACTGATGGCACCGCTGCCCTTCTGCGCCTAAATGTTAAAGATGCAACATCCTACAGCGCGGGTCAGGAGTTCACATCCCAGCATGGGTTATAATTTATAGAATCATTTAAGTCCGTTTAAGGTACGGCTAAATTGTTTCTAGCACTTTTAGTGACTATAAAAAGTAGAATGTATTAAGGTTCGGTAAATTACTTGTGAATCCCATTTGTAGTTGAAACGGTAGGGAGTGTCAAAAATTAACGTTATTCTTGCGGGAATAAAAGAGTGAGAATAGAATAGTTTCTGTTACGTATCTAATAAACTTTACAAGGTTGTTTTTATAACTCATATATTGCATGGTGCATGACCTATATTACTTAAAATCATAACAACCAGTATTTTCATTTTTTTTAACTTATGATATAAATTGTTCACAGCGCTCCAGGAGCAAACATAAATGATTTATTTTATCCCTAATTAAAAATATAATAAACTCAAAAAACTCAGTATAAAAATTTACCAAAGGATCGAAATACATCACGTGTTGAGGGACACAATAATTAAAATATGCAAATTTCTAATACGTAAAATACTCGTATCTGTATTCCCTAATTTCACGTACATACCAAAAAACCCAAATAAAAAAAAAATTGCAGAACCTGACGGACTCTTTGATGCTAAATCCAAAATTAAATATCCCTAATCCTTCTAAAATCTAAAACTAAAAATATCTAGGACTTACCATTGTCATATTGAATATAGCACTTGATAATAATAATTCAGGATGAGCAAAAGTGATAATATCCCATGTGGTTTGGCAGGCGACGGCGGCGAGTGCGCCCGATTGTACTTACTCGTCTAATCACCTGTCCCTTTTATAGAGACGCGGATTTGTCTAGCCATTGCATGCGGCCGGGGGAGCCTGCACTCAGTGCACAGCGCAGGGAGGGACTTAGGCCTACAGTTTGTGCGATAAAATTTAATATTTTTGCGATCGAGACGAATTTTCAAGAATTTGGCTGTTTTTTGCGAAAGTCATTTTGAAACCCTTTGAGAAATGTTTAGGTCTCCTCTGAAAAATCTGAAACATTCTGAAGGACAAGTCCATTTGCATAATTATTCACACGTGATAACAGAAGTTTATCAATCACCCTATTATAAATTTAGAAGTATAAATAAACAGGATCTGATCAGGTATCCCTTTCCTAGAGAGGAGGCCAAAAGTCCCAAAAGTGGGAATAGTACAAGGTATTATGCCTCGCTATGATGAGGTGTCGTACCTGTTTTTATACATTTTTCTACAGCATAATGACAGAACTGTCAGTTACTCGGTCAATGATATATTTCCAAATGAACTTCTAAAAATGTTCATCTGAATTATATGTCTATGCCTGTCGAAGAATGTAACAAAATACTATGAATAATGGCGGAATGTCACAACCCATGAGAAGTATATAACGATGTCTCACCAGATAACAATGTTGTCATCTAAAGAATATAGTTTTTAATAAATTAACATAAAACATTCCTACTAATTTTAAATTGATTTTTATTGAAGTTACGACTATAAAAGCAAAATTTTACGACTTAATTATATCTTCTTTATTAATTATTGTTTTTTAATAATACGATGTCACTGCATATTTTATATTAATTCGCAAGTCACAATAAAAGCAAAAGTGCATTTATAGTTATGCCCCGCTGGGTGATCTGGCATTCATTGTTAATTTTATGATTGTTTGACCAGTTTTAGTCAGTTAGTACCATTTTTATTGTACATTATGAGTGCCCTAAATCACATAGTCAGCATACATTACAGTTTTACAGCATCCGTGTCTATTTAGTTTAAATAAGTCATAAATTCTTTATTGGCATTGATTTTTATGTGTAAAACACAATAAAACGAACTTGGTATTTAAATATTTATTACGGATTGATTCGAGTGATGATTAAGGGCCCTAATTTACAGACTCTATTTTATAGACTGTTTTATAGATACTATTAATAAATAGGCCCGATTGTAAAATTTTAATGGCAATAAAAGATGTAATGTGTATTTGATTGGTAATAAAATTGATAAGAAGGGTTATTAAATGATAACCTTTATAAACATGGCAGTAAATAAATATGCATTACGTTGCACAACATCACTCAAAGATACCGGTGATGGTAGTTTTGGACCATCAAAACAATATTATGCAAGAAAAAACTATAAAAAAATTATAGTCACCTTTAAAAAAAAACAGTCCGTTGTACTTTCTGAAAACAGTTTCTACAATTCTCTACTTTCTAGCCTACCTCTCATAACTAAACCTAAACAGTGTAAAATATTTATAATAAGGTAGAGCCTATAGAATATTTTCCTTATATGAAAATTTCAATAAGCCCAAACACGGCTAGGATATATTGCTTATGTTACTGAGTCCAGTGCCTTCCGGTTCCATCATCATATTAGTTCGATTTTACTTTAAGCCAAAGAGCATCACTCGACAATTCTAGTAAGCCCATACGCTCCTGTAATCGTGTCGTAAGAAAAGGCTCGGAAAATTTTCAGAAAGGTTGACTGAACTTTTTATACCTTAGGTTTATTTTTAATGTGGGATCGTTTGAAAGAGTTACCGTGGTTCTAGAACATATAGGGAAAATGGAGAAACATAGGTAGGGTTTATTTATTCATTTAATCTTCATGCATCTAAAATAAAATAATCTTATTCATATTTCATGCGTACAAAAGTGGACTTATTTCCTTAGGCATTCTCTAGCAGTTAAACTAGGGTTGTGGGGTCTTAGTCAGCAAAAATCTAAAATGCCTTCTGGTTTCCACCATGAGACGTCAAACGATATTTAAAAAAAAATGGTTTAACTTCAGCATTCAGATAATCTCCACTTAATAATTATGTAGTCTAACATCTTTCATTCTGTAATGAAATATATAATTCGTGCAAACCATAGATCATTCTAATTATTATGAAGTAGTCATGCGTGTCCCGTAGTACGTCCCCTCGTCGTAACATTATCTCGTTCAGCGTACAATAGAATAACTACAAGTATCAAGAGCCTCGTAAAACGATGGCCAACCCAACACTTAAATGGTACGCACGCTTTATGTCAAATGCATTGCAAATTGCGCCCGCACCGCCGCGGCGCCGTGAAGATGCCACTGCGCTTGGCATTTTACAATTTTATTTAAACTTGGAACTTATTAACTGCTTTGACACATCAACACACTTACATACGAAACACGCAGAGTCAATATGCGCTCGTTAGCTTGAAACATTTACACATTTAGATGCAACATTGCTCATAAGTTTAAACCAGAGAATTTAAGGAAAGGTTACCTTTAAGCTCTCGCAAATTATCTATTTTATTAGTTTAATATTTTCGATTAACTTTTTGCTAACAAAGCGTACTTGACACATAAGTGCAGTTGTCGTAAGATGTATGTGTAGGTCGTAATCTTGTAAAATATTTCTAGTTAAGGCACTTTATGCAAACCCATCATAATGTCGAAATAACACGATAGTAAAAGTTATTGTTCGACCACACATTAGGTTATGAAATATATTTCTCTTTAACATGTCTATTTCCGCACAATAAATATGGAGTTCAACTTACATTTTATGGTCACTTTATGGCTACATTAACTGGCCAGGTAATGGGTCGCTTTGTCGGACCTACACTATTTCAAAGGGAGTTGATGGAAACAATTTGCCGCTACGCATTCATTTCTAGGTAATGTTATTTTAAATTCTTGATGATTTTTTATATTATATGTTTTTACTAGGCTTAAGTTTGATATTGCTTTAAGGAGACACCAGCTTAAAAATCCTATCGTCAAAATATGGGGTGAATAGGAATTCAGGTGTACATAGAAACAAAACGTGCTATCACACAGACATAATAAAAATGCAATAAATTTATTTTACGTTTTTGCGTCACTTAATGTTCTATCTTGTGTAGGTAGGCGCGCTAAGTACTATCCTGGCTTTACGACGATAAAAAATCGTTAAAAGGAAAACAGTTTGTTGTTACCTATTTAATAATAATTTACTTAACTCAATGTTTAAATTATTTACATTTTATTATATCAATTACTTTATTATGTATATACTATACAGTTCCACCGCTTGGTAAAGGCTTTCTTTCACTCCTACCAGTATATACTTTCATCATCATCATCATAATTATCCACTATCAGATGAACATAAGGCTCTCTTTTCCTGTGCCAATCCCTATGTTTATGTTCCAGTCTCATCGAAATACAACGGCAACAATATCAACAGGTCATCTTATTAGGTACCGCACCTTGCCAGGAGTACAGCCCCACTCCTTTTGAGTTCCACTATTTGTTTTCCGATATCGAATACCTTCGTACGTCTTTGGATCTCTACGATTTGATTTATTAGACTTATCGAACATGGAAGGCTCCATGACTCTCAGTGCACCTTTCATTCTATACACAGACTCCTGTCACTGAATTCCTGTGTGTGTTTTGGCTAACTAAGGACTCATTATGACTGCAGGCTGTTTTCTATGGATAGTATGGATATCTGTGAAAACATTCCGAACGTGGCTGCGTGCTGCTGAGCTGAGGTTCGAATAGCACCTTTAAGTGAAATAGGTAGGCACCATTGATAATGTATGCGCTGATGAGTGGGTTTGATACTCCTTGGGTGTTAGTTGGAAATGATAGTCACTGATAGCCAAAGAAGATCTGATTTATTGCGTAACTTTAACTACCACGTAAATTATGGTATATGAATGTAGCTTGAGTGATCGCTAATGAGTACAAGATACCTGTGAATTCTAATTGTGAACGATAGCTTGCACGAATTATATTGTAAAGTTATCACTTAACAATATGATTCTTGCAAGGCATCCAAATAGTGCTGAACTGCAACACGCATGCACCATGACCATTCCTACAGGTCCTAGGACTGCAATATTCCCAATCTAAAGTTATCACGATGTCTTCTAGGGCTGCTGTGAAAAGTTTTTATATAAATGGTTAATGGTCATTCTGTGTCAGTCCCTGACGACATGATAAGGGACATATGGTATGTGGTGGTATAATTGTATAGTTTCTGTGGCACATCAACGTAACGAGAATGAAGAAAGTGGAACACAGCCTGGTGTTCGAAACTGTCGAAAGCTTTCATTCTCGTCTCATCATTATCATAATCATCTCAGCCGAAAGACGTCCAAAGCTGGACATAGGCCTCCCCCAAGCATCGCCACAGCGACCGATCCTGTGCGTCTCGCATCCATCGGATTCCCGTGACCCTCGCCAGGTCGTAGGTTCAGCTTGTGGGAGGCCTCCAAAAGTGTGGGACTCAAAACGAACATGGACAAAACCAAATTCATGGTAAACATCCATGTAGCACCCACTTCTATCAAGATCGGAGACTCTGCACTCGAAGTTGTGGACAACTACGTCTACCTGGGACAGACGGTCCAGTTGGGTAGATCTAACTTCGAGAAAGAGATCAATCGCTGAATCCAACACGGCTGGGCAGCGTTCAGGAAGCTGCACTGTATCTTCTCGTCCAACTTACCGCAGTGTTCATTCTCATCTATAAAATATTAATAACATTTCATCATCTATAAAAA
Organism: Mythimna separata; assembly: GCA_030763345.1. Classification (NCBI taxonomy): domain Eukaryota; kingdom Metazoa; phylum Arthropoda; class Insecta; order Lepidoptera; family Noctuidae; genus Mythimna; species Mythimna separata. Next base: position 14,915,629 of record CM061171.1, on the reverse strand, counting down.
ATATTACATTTCAATAATGCAGATAAATATCGATAATGCTAGGCTTCATAGTCAATGCGTATACTCGTAAATTCAGGTTGACTGCGTTATCTACCTGCATGGAATGACTTGCTAGCAGCCAAGACTTTAAATCCTATAGAATGTTCCTGGCACTAGCTCATGAAATGCGTTAAAAAATGTTCTCAAGTTCTAGTAGTAGAGGAATGGTCTATTATAGACCAATATCATATTAAAAAATAATTGGTTTACAACATAGGGAATAAAAACTTTTATTCTTAAAATAAACTGAGATATGTAATTTATTGTCATAAGTCTTTTTTTTGTATTAAATTAAGTAGTGTACAAAACGTATTTTTTTTAATAAATCATCTTCAACATTTAATTGAAGTTTTTTTAAATTTTCCTGTTCTTATTATCGACCCTGATTTTTTGCGGCCCACTATTATCTTAGCATTGGCCGATAAAAGAATAAACAAGGTAAAGGCAATAACTCGTATCGTACTTATAGAATTAGGAAGCGATAAATTGATACGAAAATAGCTCTGCTATGTTAAAATCCGGAAGATAACAAATGCTTTTAGGCTAGCAATTGAATCTATAATATTAAAATTTGTTCACCTATAATAGATTTTTGTAGATATCCATACAAAACTAATTGTGATCGATCTATTATTTGGTAACTTATTAATTTTTTACACTTATTAATTTTAGATTTTTGTCTGCGATGAGACTTGGCGTCATCATCATCATCAATCATCGGCTACATACCTCTTCTACCAAATTATTTCGAGGTCAGCATCATTAGTGTCCATTAAGATTTTCCAATATCAAATACCTACTTAAAATTCTTCCCAAATATCGATTATTATGACAAAGAACTAGTCCTTGCGTTCCGATGAGAACCTAGATATGTAATATAATATTTTATTATCCAATAAATTATGTTATAAGCATTATTGCTTCTGTACGCATCGCTGGATGAACTTTAATATCCATAACCTACAATATCAATGACAATGTACATACATTTATGATTGATCATATTATACCTGGGCAATAAAAATACTACCTTGTAAGGTACATAATCTTTCATTGATTAAATCGATAAAATCAGTAAAGGTTACAAAGTAGTATACCAATTGAACTAAGGGTCAAATAGCTGCGTAATAGCATCATCTCTAACTTTATGCTTGTTTAATTATGAAATGAAAAGGAAAAAAATGACAAAAAATCAGATGTGGCCAATGAATAGTTGGTCCGGGTGTACGCCTTTTGTGCGTGTAAAACAGGTTTATTAACGCTCCCATGATACAGGAGTAATTTCTAGGTTGAGAAAACTTTTCTTTACATTTCAGTTTCTCTAAGAAATTATGTCAAATCTTTATTATTATCTCAACTTTTTCTATTAGATTAAAAATTCAGTTTGAATCGGACAGTATAAAATTAAAAGTTTACTGGTATGCAATTAATTTGTCCTATAACGTATATAATAATTAGTAGCAATTTGCCACTTAATTAAAACACAATGCGACTAATAAAATTTCTCATTTAAAAACGTACAATTGTGTAAAACTTTAGTTTAACAGGTCATCGGACCACATTTTAAAACAATAAAACTATTATAGTATTGTTTTCGCGCACAAAAGCTCATTATAGTAAGCGTCTGCGAATACCAGCGGAGGTTAATCTCATTAGTTTAGTAGAGGGGCGATTAGAAGGATCATTTGTGTGGGACAGTTTCACACACCTTATGTTTTGGTGGTAATGTCGCACGCTCCCTCCACTCTCTTACCAACCTGTTAAAAAGAACTTAAATTTCGAAACGAACACTATTCTAAGAGTTGCTCATTGCCTGAGATGTTGTAGGACCAAAATTTGCGAACAAAGGAATCTGTTGAGGAGTGTAGGTGTGCAAGGTTAGGCAAAACGTTTTTGTTAAGAATACTTTATAAAGTCCTCCTTCAGGTAATGTGAACAATATTTGTTTCCGACCTATAAATCTTATAATAAAAAATATATTTTTTACGCAGTCGGAACAAGATAATATGTAGATAGGTACTTATAGAAACTCTAGAAAATTATTATTGCACAGTCTTTGTCTCTATCTTGACGAAAATTCACTCATGAATCTGTGATTCCTATAGCTTAACGGAGGCATACCAATGAAATAACTATTGCTGCTTCTGGCTTAAAAGTACAGCTTTTAATCTAAAGAATACCAACACCAATACCGGATTTATGAAAGGGAAAGAATTCAACATCAAGTAAAGACAACGAACGATAAAGGTGTGAAAAATCCTATAGACGCAACAGTAATTAGGTTTTGCTAAAGAGTTACATACAGAATTGATAATCCATTGACAGATTCCATAAAAACAATAACAATGGTATATTTGTAACGAAATTCTCGTTTCTTTTGGAGATTCGAAGTAATCATGTTGCTTTCATTGATCTTGACATAATTGTCACAGCGTAGCGTTATTGCTGCGTAATGTACATAATTAATTTCCCGTTGACAGAAAAACTGTTATAACCGCTCGAAAGGTACATTTAATTGACACATTGTAACTGAGATGATTAATGTGTGAGTGAGAATAATAATTAATAATGTAAGAAATAAGTATATTAGAGGAAGTTTTATAGTGGCGGAAAAGTTAAAAGGGAATCGTTTGTGTATGGTTATGTGGAGAAGAGAGATGAAACGCGTGTTATACTCGTACTCGTATATATAAATGAATGAAAAATAAAAAGGACACCATTAAGAAAATGGATTTGTTGTTTGACAATTGTAATGAAAGAAAAGGGAGTCAGTGATAACATAATGACTGAGAAGATAGAACGTAAGAAAAAACCTTTTGCGCTGACCCTAAATAAAATGGGACAAGGGCTGAAAGATGACGTAACCAAAAACACAGACTCATCTTTTTTGTATCAACAACTCGATTAATGGCTTTACCTATTTAACATATAGGTAAAGTACAAATTGCAAATCACAGTCATGACGGCTCTCTGCGCCTAGTCTTATTCAATCAAACCATCATTAAGTACAAGGGTGACATCAAAGAGACATTCGATTAACATACCTACAGCAAAAAATACCTACTGAATAAATGAACTTTGCGATGTTCAACAAGTTAACATTCGCCGCTCACTACGTCACTATTTCTAGAGGACAGTGTGAACATATTAAGAGACTAATCCCTAAAATCCTCAGGAAATATTTATCGGCTACTTTAATCTTAGAATTTAAATTCAGAATTTAGAGAACCAGTCTAAACGGATGTCTCGGCCTGTAGGTAACAATATTACACGTTTATGACATTTCTTTAGTGGGTCCTAATAAAAATGACATCATTCCATGAAAAATGTAGATCTAAACAGCCAGTTTTGGAGATACGAGACGCGCCTTAAATACTTGCGTTGAGTATAGTAGTCTAGAACCTATCTAGGGTTTATGATGCGTTTGATGTTTTAAAACCCACTTATTTGTGCAATTATTTTTAATTTAAACTAAGCGAAAAGATCAAAAAAGTCAGCATGTAGGTGTAGAGTGGGGCCTGTGTCGATTCCCATTCCGATTCCTGTAAGGTTTTTTAATCACCCTGGAACATAAAGGACAACTGAAAGGAAACGTGTGGGTTCTGGTCTGGTGGCGTAGGTTGATAATACACACGTCTTTGATTTGTTTTTGGTAGGAAAATTGGCCATCACGACGACACGGCACGGTTAGTGCAGTGGTTGAGCCAATAACTGCTCCGCTGAGGGTCGCGGGTTTGATTCCCGCACGGAACAAATACTCGTTTGGCCTTTCTAAATATACAGACAGGTGTTCTGGGTCTGGGTATCTTGTGTATGTGACTTTACATGTTTGGGACCTCATTTTCAACACAGGAGTAATTCCTAGTGTAGGGCAACGTTTTTTAAAAAGAAAGAAGAAAAAAATATGTTGTTGCCGTTGAGACGAGTGGTAGGTAACAAAAAAGTGTGTGAATTTTATTATATCACTTTTGTATGACCGACTCATGGCTGTAGTAGCCATACTAGCCATTGTTGGGTTTTAGTCGATAAGAGTCCAACATAACTATACGCTCTTCAAAATTTCCCCAAATAAAAAGAAGAGATTAAGTATGTAGTGTTAACATCATTATCCTAAAAAGTGTTGTCTAGAAGCATAAATAAAAACCAGATAACAATACTGTACGTTGTTAAAACACACAATTACACAGTGTTTGCTGTCAAGCACTGCGATTGAATCGAAACATAAAGAAGACCGTTATAAGGGCCAGTCGTGACCTCGTGAGTTATCTCAATACTGATGTAAAAAATGTAATAGCAGAAATTGAATCTGACATTAAAGTTACTTATTTAATCTTAAGAAACATCTCAAACTGCAGTATTTTGTTCTACAAATTGTCTTATCTGGCTGCGGCGTGCGATGTTTACGTATGTTGTTTATTTAGCATAGTCAATGGAACAGCATCATTAAAGAAGTCGAGGAAATCAGCTGAAACATTGCTTTGAATGTACTATTATATCTATAGAAACCTCCTTAACCTATCAATACCCGCGAAATGAGACACAATAGTAAGACAATCACAGCGCGGTCCTATGAGACCGGTCAGGGATTCATGAATTAACTTAATTAAATAATAAATATTGTAAAACTGGGTAAGTGCGAGTTGGACTAACGGAGGATTCCGTACAAACTAATTTAAGTTAATAGTTAAATTCCCAAATCAAGTTACGAAAACTTTTCCAGATCGAAAAAATATTTTATTGGTAGTACTTATTTACAGTATTCAGATTTATTTCTATACGTGCGCTATAAGTCTTTGCTTCATGCCAAATTCTCTAGGTTAACAGAAAAGGGTCGAAATCTACGATTGTTGTGACATATGCGGTCGTATTTTTTTCTTAACTTAAAAGTTTGACCTTTCACAGCATTCAAACTACCATAGACCTAAGTATATAGTTTTAATTTCAACTCGATATTTCCACGCTTTCCCGAGATAAAGAATCTTAACAGACAGACAACAAAAAGATTTAATTATTTCTTAAGACAACTGCACATATCATAATTATAGGTAGCTGTTTTTAGGTCGAATCTGACAAACGATTTGCGAACAGTCAAACACTTAGCCTTTATTTATAATGGCTACAACAATGTTTTGCCGTACAACATAACTTTCTTAGGTTCTGTAGGTTCATCACACACGATATTAAATTTAATAGAACCTGACATTTTAGTACCACTAACGAACGATTACTCACAGCAATCCGAACATATGGCATTAACTGTATAACCTACATCGAGCTCCAGAGGACATTATATTCGCATAAAACCACGACCTCTAAGATATTGTAATTCAAAATTATTTTAGCATCACTTTATAACAGTTATTAATAAAGTTCATTGCAATAGCGTTAGACTATAAATATGTACATTACGGGAATATGAATTGCATCTCTGTCTATCCTTTCGTGAGCCCTACGGCGATTAGGTACAGACTGATTGGTATATTTACAAGTACAAGTAAGCTCATGCTCAGTTTTAAGTAAATCAAATAAATTGTGGTGCAAGTGAAGTGCGACCTCTGACTCGCGCCTACAAACCTATTTGTTTAATGCTAGTGCGGCGCGCGCGGCGTCGACGATGCAACGCCAACGTGTCGCCGAGCGGGTTCCACGGTTATTATTGCTTATTTTCCAGCTGGATTGAACCTGTGTAACCTAGAATAACATTTCAAATAAATTATTAAGTTACAACACGTAATATGTATCTTCGTTTTTTCTACTGTCTAGAATTGATCAGCTACGAGCTGCTAATCATAACCGACCCAGATACAAAATTGACACGTGAATGCCATGACCATGCTAATTGGACGCACAACGCTATACACGGTTTGTTTAGGCACGTTATGTGACAGAAACGAATAAAACAATTTATTTGGAAGACCTTCGTCGATAGTAAAACCTTGATAAACCATCCCAGATATGCTATTTACCAAATATTCAAATACTTTTTTAGCATTTTTGTAAACTAGTTTCTACCTGCGACATCAGCCGTGCTAAAGTAGAAAATATATAATAGTCTATGTCACTCAATGATAAAGAAGCATTTTGCTGGTGAAATAAGCTTTAAGATTAGTCCAGTAGTTTTTTTAATTAATTTTTTAAAACCCGTGTCCTGTTTACACAAAAAAGTGTAAGTGCGTTGATGTCTTTTATAGGAAGACTTCATAAAATGTACATTCCTTTGCCGTAACGATCTTATCAAACATCCCATCTTTTTGATAAAAAATGATTTATCTGTATCGGCTAACTCTTATTAAAGAGCATTTTAAATATAAGTGCAGCAACCCTAAGGATGAAATTTTGTTGAGCTTTCGACACCTAATGGTGATACTTTTTTACTTACAAAAGCCCAACGAAGTTTAAATTCTATATTAAATATAAATATAATATTTTATATTGATGAGACCACGATACAAAAACTCAAAACCTTTACAATTCGCTCGTTTATAGTTATAACGTCGATAAAATTCTAAACACATGAATTTATGAGGAATTTTAAATAAAACAAATAAGCGTTAGCCTTGCATCACAAACTCATAACTGTAAAATATTAATAGTTATGTAACCTTCTTTTGTTATTGTGATAATAAGCAATTTTTTATTTGTCCCATTTAAATAATCATAATATTATTTATACATTTTGTCACTGAATATTTTTTATTCCAATGATTTTCGTAATAGCTAGACTGACTAATAAAGTATACTTAACCGTATAAAAATAGGATAGACAAAACGAAAAAATACCCTGTTAGAACAAGTTTAAGCATAGTGGCTCCTAATTGAATCTTCTAGACAACCAGCATAGCATCATCATCTTCCTGCCCTTGTCCCGTTTTATTTGGGGTCGGCGCAACACGTCTTTTTCTTCCATTCTGTCCTGTCACTCGTCACGCTATCACTCACTCCCTTTTCTTCCATATCACTTCTCACACAATCCATCCATCTTTTCTTTGGCCTCCCTCTCCCTCTCCATCCATCTACATGTAAACTCATAACTCTTTTAGTCACATGCGTTTCATCCCTCCTCATCACATGACCATACCAAGACAAACGATTCCCTTTCAACTTTTCAGTCACTGGCGCCACTTTCAAACTTCCCCTAATATACTCATTTCTCACTTTGTCCATTCTTGTCACACCACACATCCATCTTAACATTCTCATCTCCGCCACGTGCAATCTTTTTTCATCCGTCTTTTTCACAGCCCAACATTCTGATCCATACAACATGACAGGTCTTATCACGGACTTGTAGATTTTACCCTTCAACTTGAGGGGCATCCGTGGGTCACAAGTTGTTCCAGTGACCTGTCGCCATTTCATCCATCCTGAGTTGATCCGATGCGTTACGTCTCGCTCTACCTCACCGTTGCCTTGGACCAGAGACCCGAGGTACCGAAACTCGGAACAGATTGGTATGGGCGTTCCGGTGAGAGCTAAGGGCACAGGACTGGAGAGACCGCCGAAATCGCAGAACAGGTATTCCGTTTTGGTTCTGCTTAATTTCAGGCCAACACTCTCCAGTCTGTGCAACCACGCCTCCAATCTGCTCTGGACCTCTAGGCCACTCTCGGCAACCAGCACAATGTCGTCGGCAAACAGCATACACCAGGGAGCCTCTTCCTGGATATCAGACGTCAGAGCGTCCATTATCAGCAGGAAGAGGTAAGGGCTAAGAGCCGACCCCTGATGTAAGCCGACTGCCACATTGAAGCTGCCAGTAGTGCCTACTGCAGACCGGACTTGGGTACTGCAGTGACTGTACATCGCTCGGATCAACTGTACATACTTCCCAGGCACACCTTTCTCCTTAAGGGCCCACCACAGAACCTCACGAGGTACCCGGTCGTACGCCTTCTCGAGGTCAACGAATACCATGTGCAAGTTTTTATGCGCACCTCTATATTTTTCGCACACAACCAGCATAGCAAGCATAGATTAGAACAACTAGTACAAATGCAAATGATTAAACTGTAAGCTATAAAATAAAGAGGAATCAAAACAAAATTGACATTCAATCCATAAAAGAACTTGATAGATTGCGAAATTCTTGCAGTCATCTCATCTCCTATAAATGGAAGTAACAGGCATGCTAAGGTTGGAAAACCTCAGACGACCTTTATATGGCGTTTCTTTATGTGTATTATTTTTTGTTCTATGCGTTATATCATCATTATTGTAATAAATATAATTACAGAGCTCTAATAATCCACAGAGAAGACCAACCTAAGGTTGACATAATAATTACATGGTATAAAACCGATTTAGTCTCTGTTTCTGTTTGTTTGACTATTTGCTAACTTCTCCTAAAACACGCGATGTATTTTGATGCAATCTTCACTCATTTAATTCATGAATCCCTGACCGGTCTCATTGGACCGCGCTGTTATTGTTTTACTATTGTGTCTCGTTTCGCGGGTATTGATAGGTTAAATAACGATAAACGAGGAAGGTTTGTGTATCTAATTTGTAATCGTGCGCAACTGAAGCGGATTACTAAAATATATAAAAAATTGCTTGTGAACTAATTTTATAAAGGCAAAAGGAAAATTATTTCTTTTTTTATATTATAAATAAACTATTATATATAATTATAAAGATGTTACATAACAAATTAAATTAAAACAGTTTTTGTTTGCCTTTGTTTCATTGCTGCTTTTGGTCATCTTCCCTGTTCTTGCTTCATGGTGACGATTTGTAAGGACACACAGGCAAGTCAGTAGAAGCAATCTATTGTGTGCATCAATATTATATAGTACATAAGTTACCATAAAAACAGAACTATGATAGATTCATCATCAATTTTCCCTATGTAGGATTATGACATATAACATAAAGGTTGAGCACTTAGTCAGAAGTATCTGGTTTCTAGATATGTAAATGCTAATAAACGTAAAGTTGACGACACTGATGTGTGCACGGCAGATCGTTATGAACGTTGTTTGTAATCATTTAAGCACTTTCATTAAATACTACAGAAATAGATAAGTAATGGAAAAATGTTTTTTGGCTCCGTTTAAGTTCCCAATATATAATTTTGCATTAAGAGCGCCCAACGTTAGAACCCCTCAGCTCTTATGTGACTGTGACATTATTACACCACTTTCTCTAGATAATTTCGAAACATAAAAATCTCGTAGATGTTATCCAAGTTTTGATTAAATCAAAATTGTAAAACTAATCCAGTTAAGATAAGACCTCTAAAAACCTGCTATTTTGCTTGAAATTAGCTCTTCAACATTTACTTGCAAAATAAAAAAGTAAAGAAAATATATTTATAGAAACCATACATGTTTATCGAAATTCTAAATGACGATTTTTTTTCCAAAAACCTTTTAAAACTAATAGTATTTTCTGGAACAAGTTTTGTGAAATCTTGGAGTAAGTGACGGAATCACTGATTGCCAACCGAGTGTTCAGGTGTTATCTCTCTTTTACATCGCATCTTTATTAAACATTGCATTGAATGAAACAAAAAGCTTTTAAACCGTGCTCCCGTTGACGATAGATGGATCAGAAAGGGTGCTCTTAATGAAATCTAGCTATTTATTTCCAGGAAGTGCGAGTAAAATGTCCCATATATTAGTGTCATCACTTTATTTCGTATTCATAATTGTATCATTTTTATTTTCCGATATTCATTTTAAGATCTAAATTATGCAAATAAATTGCCTCCTAGCCATAATATGCATTCTTGATGTCCTCGGACAAGAATAAATGCCAAAAAATTTAATCTTTGACATTTGATCGTCTCAACGTAATTTTGCACCATTTTTAAAATTAATATAGATTTTTAACAAACTGTATTATAAATAGTTGCATAATACTGAATTATTACATCTATTTATGTTCACGTGAATGACCCGTGTGATTTGATTCTGAACGAGCTTTGTTGTCATTTTACTGTCTACCTGGCATAAGTTAAACGAACTTTAGCCGGATTTGGGCGTCTTCCCACAAGGAATGTGTAGCGATATAAATACCCGCATAAACCGAAGAATGTTGATGTTCTTTAGGAGGGTAATACTGGCGCCACTTTGACCCAATAAATTGTAAATTCGTTTTGACGCCAATATAGCAGAATCGCCGTAATTGGGAATAATAAAAAGGATGGCTTTAAGATTTTTTTTGTTTCTCCACGGGGTTAACAGAGTCCAAGAAGCCAGTATTAGTGAAGACGCAAAACAAAGTTGTATTTAGGTATTGCACCACACTGTTGACAGGTTGCAAGCCCAACGCACATAAACACCATTAAGGTAGGCACTAGATTTCCCTCGACATATGTTTTAAAGTGCGTATGTCTAGCCACAAACAGCTTCAGAGTAATTATATAAAATGGCAAAGAACTTTGTATAGTTCCTCAAAATGTGCTCAAATAATATACGAAAAACTATTTGTATCGTCCTAGACGTGCAGCAAGACTTAAGACTTTTTCACTTCGGACATTCAAATCGGCTGAACCAAAAACATAATTAATTAATTATAATAACAATTCATGAAAATGTATTTCCAATTATGTACAGAACTAAAACAGTAAACCAAAAAAAAGTTTTTTTAATGTATTACACTTATTTGAATTCAATTTCTGCACGCAACCACAAATGTCAAATCGAATTCTAAAACTAAATCTAGATGTCACGAGCCAAGAAATATAAAAAAGTTGGCTGGTTGTTGCGCGAAAATAAATGCACAATTTCTGCACAACCTTTTCTCAGCTATTTCCAAAGTGGTTGACACCCAATCGGCTGTCACACTGTATGAATTAGAATATTAAAAAAGACGAATGAAAAAAGATCACATGTAGCGGGATGAGAATATCGAGATGGATGTGTGAATGATGAGAACAAATAAAGTGAGAAATGAGTGTATTAGACATAGTTTGGCAATAGCGTGACTGAAAAGTTGAAGAGGAACCATTTGTCTTGGTTCAATCATGTGAAGATGAGGGATGAAACCAGGTGAAATGTGTGTTACTAAAAGACTTAAGAGTCTATAGACTTATAGAGGATGGCTGGAGAGGGAGAGGGAGGTCACAGAAACGATGGATGGTTTGTTATCATATTATATAGCCAAAAAATAGTTCGGCAATATTGATGCTGTGTACCTACACTGCTTGAAAATTCACAGAAAAAATAACATATTTGCAGGACTTCATTGATCAAATATTACATAGATATCATTTATTTTCTTGTAACAATTTCCTAGTGAAGTCTAGAGCTTGCCATGTCGAGCCACCATCTGTTGGTTTACTTTGTGTTAGTAAAAAAAAATTAGGTATAATATAATAAGATTCAGATTAAATCAAAAACTTCCACAAAATGTCCATTAAATTGCAGCTGCTGATAGAAGAGACTATTTTAAATAAATAAAACACTTCTATAAATTTTACTGTTCCTCACAGCAACGTCTACGAATCCAAGTGCACATAACTACTATCGCAACATTGATGGACTCAAAAGCAATTTAGTAAGAATGCGATAATGCTTTACTAATAGGTTTATTTCAATAGGTCTGCATAATAAATAAACACATTGACGTCGACCGTCTTTCCGACCTTAGAATTGAAAGGTACTATTTCTACTTTACTACAATATCACTATTAGAAATAGAGCAATAGGCCATATCAGCTATTAACCTTTGGAGTGATCGTTTTGTGAAATCCATACTGTGAGGGATTTCGAGTAAAAGTGGTCATATGGAGCCATTCGTATGATGATAAGATTACGCGTTACGACATGAGCTAGGAGCCATCTTTAGCCGCGCCCATGTGCCGCAGTAACTTGCATAAACGGATAAATGAGTAGGTAGGTATCTAGACTATTTAGCCATGAACTTTTCAAATAAAGATATAGATTAGGTATACATAAAAAATATTTGGAGGATCAAGCTCATAACTTATACGTTTTTTTATGACAGCCAAATGATCAAACTGTAGGTTAAACTTAAAAGCATTCTAAATGTGCGATAAAGTCGTGGAACAATGTATTTTTTTGTGGTGGGAAATCAGCTTGGTCCGTTCTAGGGTTTAACGAAGGAGCATCTCAGACTTTTAGTGACTAAAACTCCTTGTGTATTTTATGTTTTAAGACCACAGCCACTCTGTCAAACGTTCCAACAACCCAAAATTGTTAATAAATATAATTATCGGTATATGATATGAGTATTACAACGAGCTCCTCTTTAATTACAATTAAAGAGGAGCTCGTGGCTAGATAATAACAGCCGCACAGGTCGATCTTCAAGGTTAAGCAACGCTTGCCTAGGTTGGTCTGTGGATGGGTGACCATCTTAACATAACGAGTTTCCTCCGTGCCTCGGAAAGCACGTTAAGCCGTTGGTCCCGGCTGTCATTTGGAGATCTTTGGCAGTCGTTACGGATAGTCAGAAGCCAGTAAATCTGACTCCAGTCTTGCCATGAAGTACCGTGTTACCCCAGTTAATGGGTTGTGGAGGTCTGGTAGGCAGCCGCTCCTCGTAAAATACTGGTATTCAGCTAAATCCGGCTTGACTGGAAGCCGACCCCAATATAGTTGGGAAAAGGCTAAGTAGATGAGATGAGATGATATGAGTATTACAATTGTAAACATTTTGCATTTGCTTATTACTAATGCTGCTATTTTACAGAAGGTCTGTTGACTGAATTAAATTACTATCTATCACACACGTGTATGCTGTGTCTCTTAAGTATAAAATAGACATTCAATTGATAATATTATATTGAAATTAATCGATTATTTATTCATTAAAAAGCAGACAAATACGACAAAATTCTACACATTCTTGTCAGATTTTAAATAAATACAAGATAATCTCGAATCAATATGAAAGAATATCCATATTAAATCAATCATTATTATAATAGAACACGTCATCTCGTACATTAAAATAATATCTAGTTAGTGTTTTATTTTTCTAGAAAATTTAAGATATGACTAGAAGACTGGAGGAATGTAAGGATATTTATTTTATAGTTTGTAGGTTAGCTGTGCAGTGGTAGCCGGGTAGTAAAGACACCGACTTACGAATTGTAGGTCGCAGGTTCATACTCAGCCAGGCGCATTCCTTTGTGTTATTTATTCTATCATCACTGCTCCCAAATTGGTGAAAGACAACTTGTCCACATGCGAACCGCGGCATGTCCTAAAACTAGAAATTCGAAAACATGTGACATTCATAAACAGTTCTGTGTGGATAATGGGCCATTCCCTCTCTTAGAGAAGAGGCCTGAGTCCCAGCACTGCCCAAAAGTATGGGCTAATCCTAGCTATATTTTTTTAATATCTACGGCTTCTTCCTATGGGACCAATGGCTCTGTCAAGGTTCACAAACCAAGGGATGCAAATCATAATTATAAATTGTCAGCAGTTCGCAATCCAATACTGCATAAGCTTATCGAATCGGGACGTTATAAGAATACCTATCTGTAAAAGTGGGCATATTTTGAACGAAAGGTGAGGACTTGGTCCTAAATCGTCAGTTTATGTCCAAATTACTAATTTATCCTTTGTGACCGAAAACTTTACAGTCTTACCGACTCTTAGATGACGCTGCCTTGGAAGTGTTAAAACATTAGGCCAAATAAATATACAATGGACAGTTTGACACGAAAAATAAGTCTCGATACTTGGTTACTTTCATCCAACAGTTAACAGGTACCTGTCTTGCACACCTTTGGACCACTTATCTATGTGTATCCGACAGCCATCAGTGCACCCATGAGCATTAAAGGCAAACATAAAAAAACACACACACAAAAAAAAATAGCAATCAATCTATGCTACATTGCAGCAAAATTGTTTCTAATGACTCATAAACGTTTATGCTGAACTAAATAAATGTAATTATCGCAATGGTACAAAAGGCAACAATAATATACGACAAGTGTGCCCTGGGCGAAGGTACTCGTATAGGCCACGCTAGTCCGCATTTATCATGAAGCGACTGTGCACTATTAAATCCACAAACATCTGCTAAAACATTAAATGACTATGTTTGTCTGTTTGGTATGCTGTATTAATTTTAAAGTGAAGCTTCACTTATAATTCAATTCTATAGGCACTTCACAAGCCATAACTCATTCTTCATTTTGTTAAAATATCACCACGAAAACTTTTTATGGCGGCACGTTTGGCGCTGTAGTTGATTGATGTATGACCATTGACCACACTATGTTACATTATTGTTTCGAAACTTTGTGTTTCGAATATGAGAGCAATACATATTTGTGAAAGTGCCGACAACTTCTTCCTTTCCTTGTCCCATATTATTTAGGGTCGGCGCAAAACGTTTTTTTCTTCCATTCTGTCCTGTTATCAGTCACACTATCACTTATCTGCAACATAGTAGTTTATTCCTAGTAAGTGTACATACTCGTAGGTATATTTTTTAAAACTGCCAGAATTGTTTTCAGTTAGTTTGTGTTTGTACAGAATAGCTCTACAGGATAAGAGCTTTTTATTCTCAATTACACACACTACACACACACACACACAGATAACACACTTACACTGGAGTACACTTACTTAATACTTTTTGCTGAACATTATGTGTCATGATTTGTGTATATCTTTTGTTGGAGATCCTAATAAATAAATAATTATTCTTACAATAAATTAAAAAGAAAATACAATATAGATCAACGTATCTATTTTTGTGATGTATGCGTATGATCAAGTACCTTCATAATATTATAAAGGAATAAACAATACTATAAAATATCCAATGATTTTTTCTCTCGCTCTAGGACGGAGCAAAATGGCGTGTCAGCCTTTTACTGACTAAAACCCACCTGTATCCATCTTTGCGTTCCAGGGCTACATCCGTAAGCCCGTGTGAACCAAAACACCGTGGGATTGGATTCATCTAGCAGGAAAGAGTCTCTTTCAACCTCTTACAATAGGTATAATGTATTTTGAACTAGTTACGTATTTTTACTTTATCAGCAAATTATATTTCCCTACACGCATTACGTTACTCAGTCGCCAGAACTTAATCAGGGATGTGTAAGCATAGCCATAGGGAATCGCTTGTATTGTGAACCTATAAAGCGGTAAGTGCGTTACGCCAAATGCTAAGGTCGCGCCCGGACGGACCGCATAGCATCACGATAGAGCTCCACCGAGAGGTGAAGATCACCTGCCGCATCACACGCCAAGCCTTTGTCTACTAAACCTATTATTCACAATTAATAGCTTTATTTAAGCCTTATTTGTTACGAAAACACACAAAAGAGATCTATCATTCGACCTGGAGGTGTCAAATTAACATTATATGTATTTATAATAAAATCCACGACCTTTGCTATTACAGACATTTTGCTATTATTGTCATTAGTAAACCCGCTTTAGTCCATTAATCTATGAAGAAGGGCATTCAACATTGATATTTTAATCCGATCAATTTACATAAAATTTAGACCAATTTACGTAAACGATATATTTTTTAATAATTTATTCATCAATCTATTTAAACGGAAGGGAAACTTGTTTTATAATATTGCTATATATATGATAAATTGCGTTTGTCGCCTTTAAAATAATGGTCTCAAATATTTTTGACAATATCGTAATCAGTAAATCTGTTACAAAAACCATAAATTTCGTTGGATGTTCGAAGCAGGCTATCATTTGTGATACGCAGAATATAATTATTGGCTTATAAAGTTCATCGATTCGCGGTGAGTCAATAAACAAGAGCGGTGATTTTTTAATAAAGCTTACAAATATCTGTTTAACGAATCTTTTGAGGCCGCAACAGAAATAAATCTTTTGGAACCTGTTCGCTGTAAATATTCTACGATATTGTGTAATGATTAGATGGATGGGCACCGCGCAATCGTGTGGGTTTAGCAGCCTTTTGTGGTCAACTGAAGTTACATCTATAAAAACGAAGGACACACCGCCATGAGAGACAATGCGATCGATTTCTTATCGATTTATAGCCTCATTAGCAGCCAAATGGCCGTCTTTATACCGTAAACGTATCGCATTCAAATAAAATCGTTTAGGGTCTAATCTTAATTTAATTCAGTTCAAACTTAGAGTTTTGTAGACACTGTTAATTAATACAATAACTGTATGGGTATACAACTGGCATATAACGTAAATGAAGTGGTGTTGTAACTTCGTAGTTAGACAATTTTAACAATACTGTAAACATGAGGTCTTTATCTCCTATTTACAATCACTTTAGAACATGTTAACTACATTTAATTGGCACTTAACAGTATTATTTCATAGAAATAGTTAACAAAGACGCGCACTGCTATTGAACCTTTAGTTCGAAATTGTGTTTAGAGTATTGTTGGTTCGAGGTGCGGTATGCTAGTCTGAAAGTTCCACGTACCGGATGACGCAGCGTTGGAAAGGCTTCCCGCAAGATAGACCAATATCATGGTGAGGGTCGCGGGAATCCGATGGATACGGGACGCACAGGACCGTTTGTTGTGACGACACTTGGCGGAAGCCTACGTCCAACAAAAGAGGTCTTTCAGCTGAAATGATGATGATTGTAGGTTTGATTTAATATCTACGTTCGTTTAATGGCTGAATATCATACTCATATTATAAAAGCGAGAGTTTGTTTGTTCCATTGACCAGATTCCAGTTGACCATGTCCTGCAAAGGGATATATTCTATTCCCGAAATATATACCTAAGGGATGATTTCCTACTTTCACGTGGGGGAATCTGCTGGAAGAAGCTAGTTTGTTTATTAAAAAAGCTACCATGTTCTAAGCTGACAGGAATAAACAACTACAAACAACAATTGATTTGCTAAAGTTGAAAGCTTTGTAATGTTTTGTTTACATTTCAAACTGTAAGGAATTTCTAGCTCTAGTGATAGTTTACTGCTTTAACAATAATTTACATTCTCAATCACCCAAGAAAATAAATATTTATGAATATCTATCTATTTTTAAATATAATGACTATAATTGTTTAAATGGCATTGAATATTATGATGAATCGCTTCAACAATAAATAACCCTAAATGATATTTAATGTTAATTTCTGAATAATCGATATCGACGTCCAAATCTAAATCCGTGTTGAAATAATACGTATGTATCTCATATTATCTGATCTATCTATAAGGTTAAAGGTGCGATATTTGACTTTTTAAATAAGAACGTCGGAAAATTAATCTACAATCTACTTTAAAGCATTGTTCTATTATAAAATGCTTAATCAGTCAATAATTTCTATCAACATTTTTGGATTAATTATTAGCTTCAGTCGTATGTTTGCAAACAGCTTTATCGCACGCTTTTGTCGTCACAACTCGTTTATCTTAGCGAAAGTCAATCCCTTGTCAATAATCATATACCTATAACATAACAAAAAAGCTGTCATTGTTCATTTAAATAAAAAATAATAAAACAGATTTGCAAAACGGTTACAATATTTTATTTACACTTGGACGTACATAACTTTAACATGAAAATATCATACGTATAAATAGCAAATAAAAATTGTCTTTAAAATATATCACATTTCATTTTATTTCAAATACTTCTATATTGTACTATTCATTTTGTAGTGTACTTATTATACTGGTATGTAAGTTTCGGTGTTTTCAGCTTCTTACTTCTTCACTTGCGGGTTGTTGGCGATGTAAGCGAGGGCACGAGCGATCTGGGGGGGTACGGGGGGAGCAGTGGGGATGGCGTCACCCTGAAAAAATATATTGTTATAAAACATTACTGACTGAAACGAAATTATATAGTAGTTGGAATAAAATACAATCCCAGCTTCAATTTCATAAATAATTGACTGCAACTAAAATACTCACAGAGGGCTGGTATCCGTTCTCATCAGCGACGTATGTAATGACGACGTTCTTGCCCTCGGGAGAGATCCAGGAGAAGGAACCCTGAGCGACACTCGGGACTACAGGGGGGTTTCCACCGAAGTTGCGGGGAGTGCCCTGTTCCTGGGCCGCGATACCGTTGTCGGTTTCGTAGCTGAAAAATAATGAAAAAGTATATAACTTATCCTCCTAAAATCTATTTATAGAATGTTAAATTTTTGAGAAGTTTTGTGTACTTACTAGTAGGCGTAGCTGCCGTCAGGGTTGACTTCATTGCCGTACTTCAGGATCTGAGCGTTGCGGTCATCACTCTGGTACCTGACTGAGGCGAGAGGAGCAGCGGTGGACGAGGGGTACACGGCGGGGGCTACGGTGGATGATGGGAATGAGAAGGGAGCGAAGGTACGGAACGGTGCGGGCGTAGTCCTGTAGAACTGGGGACGCCTGTACTGGTTCGGGTAGACGTTCCTGTTGTATGCTCCAGCATTGAACTGCGCGCTTGCAGCAGCCACACACGCCAAAATCACCACCTGTATCCACAAAAACTTATTAGTATCACTGGAATTATCACCTCATTTTTGAACGTTATTTCACACTACTGACATAATTTATTTTAATATTTTATTTTATTAATATTCGTGTTCGATTTACTTACTGCGAATTTCATTTTGGATATCTAAGGTTGTCTAGCTACGTTGAACTAGTTTGTGTGCGGGTAAAAAATCCGCGCAGGCTTATATATCGCTCAAGGAACCACCCACTTTAGGCGGCGAACTGCAATAACATTTAAATAATTTGATGCGAGACTAGAAATTGTATTAAAATAACACTTGGACTATCCATCCTGCTCGCTATTAATATTTTAAGGTCAACTTCTAGGGGTCATAAAAGGTATTGTGTATATGTCAAAAATAATATCACCAATGAAACTTCATTGATTGATATATTGTTAATGTTGAAATATTGATATAAATTGAACACATCTTTAACAAAACTACAGCTAAGTATATTTCTGCAGGTAATAAATTTAAAACATTTCAAATTATGTACTTGTATACAGCGATCCAGTTGAGTGTTTTATAGAATAAGTAACTGCGAAGAATATTTGCTTATTTTAAGAAAAAAAATAATTCGTTGAAAATAGCTAAATAAAAACCTTAATCAGATTAAAAAAGGCTCGTATATCATTATGCACTCTAACATAATGATATATATGCACAAACAATGAGTAGTTAATTTGCATAAAACTTAATTATTATTTTTTTTCGCAAAATGCAATATTTCTTCGTTATATTATTCTATATGAAGTGCAACTAGGATAAGATTTTCCCTAGCGTCTAATTAAACGTAGATTAAACAATAGGTATAATATGTTTGTGTCGTTTGGTAATAACTACTTAGAGCTTTTGGTGTTAGAAGAGTAACGTGACCTGCGGCATACATGAAAGAGTATGCTGTAGGTCCCGGCTGTCATTTGTAGATCTTTGGCAGTCGTTACGGAGAGTCAGAAGCCAATAAATCTGACTCCAGTCTTGCCATGAAGTACTGTGTTACCCCAGTTAATGGGTTGTGGAAGTCTGGTAGGCAGCCGCACCTCGTAAAATACTGGTATTCAGCTAAATCCGGCTTGACTGGAAGCAGACCTCAATATAGTTGGGAAAAGACTAGGTAGATGATGATGATTAGATGGTGTTGGAAAAGTGACCTCAGGTACGTACTTGAGCAAGTTATTGAACGTTCAGTTTGGATTAGTGAACCGTCAGGTGGGTCTTCTATATGTTTAACGTGGTTTTTTTTTAAATTGTATAAACTAGTGCTTGACTGCGATCCCACCTGATGGTAAGCAGTGATGCAATCTTAGATGGTGGATGGTGTTGGATGGTGGTGGTTTTCACTTATCACCCCCTTCTTCTTTGCCACGCTATTTTTTTTTTACTTTTTTCTTTATTTGTATTATCGTTGTATAACCCTCGAAACGTTATTCGTACCGTCTCACACTCTTGTGCGAGACGTCTTCGTCATGGTAGTATTATTATTATTATTTTAAATTGGTAAGCCATCTCATGACTTCTACCACTTTAGGGTCGTGTGGCAGGGTGTGCCAAACTTTTTCTGACTAAAACTACACCTGTGTTCCTACACTTGTCTTTTGTGTTCTAGAAACACATGGTTTCCTTTTTAGAAGTAAACCCATGATCCCAATTGGCTTCGGCCCTGCTTTAATTATTTCTTTTATATTTACCAAGAAATAGAAGCCTCGCTGAGCGGGTCTTTGTCTTATTATTTGGCAGGTGGTAATCAGTTACTAGGCACATTTACTTAGGTAGGATTGGGAGAATAAAAATAACTTTAAACTAAAAAGCTTGCCTATACAAAAAACGTTTTTTGCGATTCGAAAAAAAAATCGAGGCTTCCGGAACCCTCATTGCGCGAGTCTGACTTGCATAATATGCCCGATTTTTCATATTGCAAAGCTTCGTACGTCTTCGAATCCCAACATTTGGAACTTGATCTATTAACCATATCCCAAGCATAGAACACTTCATAACTTTCAGAGCAACTCTCAGATTATAGGAACCAATAGGAACTGTATACTTACCTGTAATCTTCCTCCGTGAAATTATATTTTGCATGAAATAGTCAAAATTTGTATAGAAGTATCTTTTATACTTAATTATAGGTAACGAAAATGGGTACGTATCAAAATCCCAAATTTTAAAATTACGACAGATGCAATCCAATAAATTTAAACGATGAATGGTTATTTGGTCAAAAGTTTAAAATCCCGAAAGTTCATTTGACCGAAAGTTTCGGGATTTTATCCAGAAGTTTAAAATCTTGAAGTTCAAAATTCCGAAATTGTCACCGTTTCCGTAAAAAACGATTTTTTGTAAAACCTCAAACCTCTAGGGTTTCCAAAATAAATAACCACGAACACGGACTCAACCACGCCCTTTGTAGTTATTTAAAAGTAGGCCTATAATAAAATGTTATTCAATCTTAGTTTAAATTCAAAAGTAGACGCCTATCACATATTTGATTTTAAATTGAATTTAATTTATTACAATCGCCTTTTCGACTTCTTTATTAAATCAACTCGTCGCTAGAATAATAACAGCCGCACGGGTCAATCTCTAAGGTTAAGTAACGCTTGTCGAGGTCGGTCTGTGGATGGGTAATCATCTTAACATACCGAGAATCCATACCTCAAACAGCATATCAAGCTGTTGGTCCCGGTTGTCATTTATAGATCTTTGACAGCCGTTAAAGATAGTCAAAAGCCAGGTAGTCTGACACGGGTGCAAGACATGGCAAGGAGTATCATGCTACCCAATTTCTAGGTTGTGGAGGTCAGTGGGTAGTCACTTCATGTAAAATACTTATATCCAGCAACTGAAATCGAAAAAAAAAACAGTCGTTGAGTATATTTATTTTCGCCTATTACTCACGATTACACGATTTCAGGTTTATTTATTTATTTATTTATTTATTTATTTATTTATTTATTTATTTATTTATTTATTTATTTATTTATTTATTTATTTATTTATTTATTTATTTATTTATTTATTTATTTATTTATTTATTTATTTATTTATTTATTTATTTATTTATTTATTTATTTATTTATTTATTTATTTATTTATTTATTGTTAGGAGAACCAACAGCTGTAACACAAGGATAGCAACAGTATTAGATACATTGAGCCAATTACAGGTTCTCACGGATAGAAACATATTACAAGCAACAGAAAACTTACGATCACTAACAAGCCCAAAAAAAACAGAACATAATTAACATCACTTAAGTACAGTAAACCCCTATTACCTAAAAGTTGTTTGTTATCATGAGTACAATCACGTATTTAAGTATCGGTCACTAATTAACAGTCACCTTATATATTATGGAGTTAGGAAAAGGAGTTTTCGAGACAATTTTGCTGCTATTGGTTTAAAAAATAATTTCTCAACTTCCGCTCTCTCTTGTGGCCGTCCTGATATTGAGAGGAAGCGAATTCCACTGAAGGATTGTAAATAGAAGAAAGAATGGACCAATTCAGAAGTATAAGAAGGACAATGCAACTTTACAGAATTATATTTATTAGTTATATTCTGATATTTTGGGCACTCGTAAACAATATTCGTTAATTAACATTTTAATTTATATTTTGCATATTTATTATGTAAATTAAATGTCAAACATGTATTCTCATCAATCATAAATCAATTAAAACCGAAACCATTTTGTTTTATTATGGCGCCAAAAGAAAACTGAATTCGCCGAAGTTTCCTTAACACAAAAACGTGTAGAGGAATGCCATAGTAATTGTTATGAATATCATAATAATTATGTACTCGGTTGTTAAATATACGATACGGTTAACTCCTGTGTAATTATTTAGTGAAACATGTCATCTTTTGTTTTATAAATTAAACATTGCAGTCCTTTGCGCACTCGTAAACAATATTCGTTAATTAACATTTTAATTTGTATTTTGCATATTATCATAGAAATTAAATTTCAAATATTATTTAGTTGTCATCAATCATTAATCAATTATAACCCATACAATGTTGTTTTATAATTAATTCAAATACCGTTAAAAAATCATCTTTGTCATTTTATTTCACAACATGTCATAAACGGCATTGCGTGATGATTTTTGAGTTTCATTTCAAAAGGAATTCAAATGTTACATGCTTTCTATAATATACATGAGACTTTAATATCTGCTCTAAATTCAGTATCTTTTATAATGTTAATTAAATTCAAAAATGTCAGTTATGGACGCAATCGATTTTAGCTATGTCAGTTTCTTGCGTATTTATAGGGTTCCGTACCTCAGTCGGAACAACGGAACCCTTATAGGGACACTTTGTTTCACGTCTATCAAAGCATTTTCTCTCTGGAACCAAGGAGGTGTCAAACTGAAATTAATATACTTTATACTATACATTAATAATTAGCTCTGGCACTCCTTAAAACAGTGAAAAAAATAAACTTCTAGGTCAACGCAATAGGACAGTAGCAGCAGGACCCAAACTCAGACAGACACATTCGTGTTTCATCAATTTCCCTTTGCGTTTCAGGGGCGCGGAACTTTTGAACAAACCCGCAGAGGAATGTATTGCTGATGTACATATGTACACTTTTGTAGACCAAATCGGAGAATCCACTTAAGTTATTTACTCATCATCTACCTAGCCTTTTCTCAACTATATTGGGGTCGGCTTCCAGTCAAGCCGGACTTAGCTGAATACCAGTATTTTACGAGGAGCGGCTGCCTACCAGACCTCCACAACCCATTAACTGGGGTAACACGGTACTTCATGGCAAGACTGGATTCAGATTTACTGGTTTCTGACTATCCGTAACGACTGCCAAAGATCTACAAATGACAGCCGGGACCTACGGTTTTAAAACGTGCTTTCCGAGGCACGGAGGAAACTTGGTATGATAAGATGGTCACCCATCCACAGACCAACCTTGGCAAGCGTTGCTTAACCTTGAAGATCGACCCGTGCGGCTCTTATTATCTAGCCATGAGCTCCTCATTTACTCTCATGTATATTTTCAGACTTTATTCGAGAAGATAACTCTAATAAAATGAAATAAATATTTTATACCTCGCATTCCCTAATAAATAAAATAACTTTTTTTCTGCGGAAGTATTCAAGTCGTAACTTTTACTTGACATTGACGAAAAAAAAAATATTATTATCAACTTCGCTTGCGTGAAAGTAGGTTTCCTCTTTATACATTTGGAAACCCCATTTCATCCCTTTAGAGGGTGAATTCTGGAAAAAATATTTTTTGGCCTTACGTTATAATAGCTCTCTGCATAATAATTTCAGTGTAATCCGTTCAGTGGTCTGATTTGTGTACGGATTCGGATTATTAATCTAATCTTTGGGCATATACATATATGCATCATGCATAGTTGCATACTCATAAATAAAATTGAAGCATCTGTTTGTAATATCAAGATAACAGTTTTTTTTTACTTAATAATGCTTAATATGAAAGTATATTTGATAACTGTCTTGACTTTGATAATATATAATAACCGCAATTAAAAAATAACTGTCAGTCAGTCTGTTTGTTGTAGCTAATCTCCGAAACGGATGGACCAATTTTGACGGGTGTTTACTGGTGTATAGCTGATATTATAAAAATTTAATTACTGCTTTTAATTTACAAAGAAAAAAATAGGGATCAGCGTTAAAAAAAGCTTCTTAAAGTTCCGACCAAATGGTATTGTGCTGTCCCACATATCTGACGCGGACGAAATCGCGCGAACCAGCTAGTTATTCATAAATTTTGAGTGTTTTGACTTTTATCGTTACGATTTTATGACACAGACATAAAAAATAGATGAAATCAGATTTGTTATTTAACACGTCCCTCCCGCAAATCTATTTCTATATTAAAGAAAGAACTCGCTAAGTGCGAGTCACACTCGCACAAGAAGAGTTCCGTACCGTCTGTGGCAAAAATCGGCAAAAAAAGTCACGTTTGTTGTATGGAGCTCCCATATCCCTTAAATATTTATTTCGTTCTATTTTTAGTATTTTTTGATGTAGAAGTACCAGATACACATCATCTGTGAAAATTTCAACTGTCTAGGTAGGCACAGTTCATGAGATACAGCCTGGTGACAGATGAACAGACGATCATTAACTTGGCTTGATTGACTCATATCGGAGACTTTGAGTAATGAGTACCGTAAAACGGGGTGAATAAGGACTCAGGGGTGAAAAGGGTCAAATCGAGGAATCTAGTTTCGAAGCCACAAAATAAAAAAGCAAGAACTTCCAAATGCTACCTTTTTTTTCTTCTAAAAGTAGAATATATTATCTTCTAACTGACAGCACCGAAGCGTTGTGAAGTTAGTAAAAGGTGTCAAAAATCTTCTTTCAAATAAGACTGTAGATGTGAGGTTGCGGTATTGTCCCTTAAGTTGACAGTTTTTGGAAATTCTAGTTTTTGTGACAACGTGTGGAGTTAGCCAACGACGATATAATATCTCTACGAAGCTACACAAAAAGAGGTAAGTCTAGATTTTACATAGTTTTTGTTTAAATCGTTTTCTTTAGAACCTCTGGGTTTGTTTATTTTTTTCGAGGTGAATAAATACGGTAACGGGGTGACAAGGGACGGCTAAAGTACAAATAGAGTCGCCTATACTTGGTAAATAGGGACGAATGAAAGTTGATTAGGAACGGTAAAGTTTGAATAGGGTCAGGGCTGCTACAACATGAATTGAACATTTTATCGCATTGTTTTGCAGGATTTCACTTTTTATTAAAATAAGGCTTTTCATTTTATTTATTTTAAACTTATATACAAGAATGCGCACAAGGCGAACTAATAAGAGATACATAGGTACGAACTTGTATGATTTAAAAAAGTTTTTTGTTTGGTTTGTATGTGGCGCTATTACTCCGTAATTATCGTGAGACAACCCTACTAGTTTATCCCAAGTTACCCCTGTCTCGTCCCAGGTCACCCCACTTCAAGTATGAATAGGGACAGCCTATATTTTTGTTAAAATATCTAAATTTTGACTAATTCTGGGGATATTTTTAACATTTACGAAAAGTATTAACTGCCGGAAACCCTTGGAAAGAGTTATCAATATTGCATTCGTCCTACAACATCGATTAATTTCAGTGACAAGTTCGATTTTGTCCCTATTCACCCCATTTTACGGTACCTATACGTTAAGCCTGCTCTACACTACTCGCGAAGTTGGTCGAAATTGAGCGAATACGATAGTGTAGAAGGGCGCTTCGCTTTGCTTCGTGCAACCTCGACTCGTATCGGGCGACTTCCAGTCGTTGTCAGTTTTTGCGCCCGAGTCAAAGGACTCGAAGTGTCCCAAAGTTGCGAACACGAAGCGTCACTAAGCTCCTCGCGAGGTTGCACGAGTGTGTAGTCACATACTTCGGACTTAGATCGACTTCGGCGAGTACTTCGTCGAGGCAACTTCGCGAGTAGTGTAGAGCCTGCTTTAATCTATTATCAAAGTTTCTATTTAACAAACGATGTTTATTTTTTGAGGCCAAATGTTACAACTTAATTAACACTTTGTCCTATTTGATCGAAAGCTTATCGTAAAGGCTAGTTCGACGTTTTTATTGTTTTATTTATTTTTGTGTCCAGTATCACCTAAGTCCGCTTTTCCAATTTGTTACTGAGTTCTTTTTAACTTCCCTTTGACTTTGGAACAATTTTTTTTTATATGCCACTTATTATATATCTTTTGCCAACAAATAATCATTATTTAATATAAACTATGAAGCAATTTGAGATTTATTTCATTTGACGATTTCTAACAAACATCATTTTACTAATGGAACGATATATTCTCTTACTTAATTATTTAGTACAGATCGTACCTCAGTCTGAAAAACGGAACCCTTATAGGGACACTTTGTTGTCCGTCTATCAAAGCATTTTCTCTCAGGAACCAAGGAGGTGTCAAACTGAAATTAACATAGTCTATATACTATACATAAATAACTAGCTCTGGCATTCCTTAAAGCAGTGAAAATAATAAACTTCTAGGTTAACGCAATTGGACAGTCGCAGCAGGACCCAGACTCAGACAGACCCATCCGTGTTACATCAATTTCCCAATTACTTCAATTTTGTTATTTTTTTGTGTCCAGTATTGGTCTTCTTCATCTAAGTGCGCTTTTTCAATTTGTTACTAAGTTCTTTTTAACTTCCATTTGACTTTGGAACAAATATGTCACTTATTGTATCTTTTACCAACAAATAATAATTTATTATAAAATATGAAGCAATTTGTGATTTATTTGATTTCGCGATTTCTAACAAACATTATTTTACTAGTAGAACGATATTGTTTCTAACTTAATTATTCAGTACAGATCCCTGACTACGCGAGGACGAAAGTGCACTTGGTTGCTTTTTCAAAAATTTCATAGTATGCCAACTTCACCTAAATAGCACACTTAAATATTAAAGAAAATACAAACAAAAATACAATACACATTTATTTATAAGCAAATAAAATAATAATAATGCTACTTATTAACACAAGCAACAGATGCTTGTAGTAATAAATTATGTAAATCATATGAAACTTCGGACGCATGAAATTTAAAAATAAGAGATGACTTAGTGGCAAATCTATGACACAAAATTCAAGTTTCCAGAAAATATATATTTATGTTATCAAAATGTGCTGTTTTTAGACAGTTGCTGAGTTAATATTATCACTTACTTAGATATTCATCACACTGGGATCTTTTCAAATAAACATTCGTTGATCCTTGAAAAGACTACCATAAAAACGTCGTAAAATCCCCGTAGTTATTGAACCCCCGTAGTTCTTCTTTGGAGCCCTTTTAGACCAGTACTAGGACGCTTTTCCACCAAACATGTGCAAGATAGCGAGGTGGTTCGTAAGGAAAAACTCCACCAATGGGATTCTATCTAGGCTATAGAGGACAGTCTAGACCGCTACACTGCCTATATGTATAGTATAATGTAGTATAGTATAACGGGCTGGTATCCGCAACTCCACGACTAAAGCGCGTATTTTGCGTACGGGTGGGATAAATGTGTCATTCGATCAACCCTAGCTTCTCAAGAAAAGCCAGCAGCGCCTTGGTGTTACTGACCATATCACGGAGGGTACTTGGGTCTCCGAAGTGCTTTGCCCTGTAACACTGCCTAATATACTGTATATAGAAATATTGTAAAATCAATATATTTTTAAAGAGTACCCATGTTGTTGCTTCCCGTATGATATTCTTCTCCATAAGAAACGACCAACTGGAACTGTGGACTAGTTTCTGACGTCTTATAAATGCATAAGTATATGTACTTTTTTCAAATAATAATTGAATGAACACAGGTTGGTTTTAGTCGACAAAAGTTTGACAGTCCTTTCCACCCTAACCGGACCAGAAGAAGTTATTAAAATTTTATAATTTACCAACATTAATTTCCCAAAAAAATAATGTTTAACAAAAAGCTTGCAAGGTATATGAGTACAAGTAGGATTAAAATGGTTTTTAATTACAACTTGAATATTAACTTAATTTGATTTAATTTTAATATAATTATTTTAATTTAACTATAATTCAATTAAAAAATAATTATAGTACCAATTTATTCATTGAATACTTAAAAAATATAATAATACGTTTTATCGAATGATAATGATAAATGATAATATTTATTAAGTACGCCAATAGGTTTTAAGTTTTTTTAAACTAGATGAGATCAGTGTTTCCTAGCTGACTGCCCTGAGCAGAAACACCGGAACAGAGGAACAAACTCAGAGATGGAAGTCTCTTTTACAGTCTATTTGAGTAGGTCACATAAAGTAGTCATATTGCCAGATATGCGTTCATGAAAGTAACTGAAAAAAAACAAATCATTTCTTTTCCCCATTTACAATTTTAAAAGCAAAAATGTACCAAATATAATTTTACAAAGTAAAAAAATTACATTGTAAAAAACGTGAAATTATAAAGAAAATTTAGAAAAAATAATTATTATGTCAAATTGTAAACATAAATAAACGTCAAACTTGATATAGTAAAAAGTTAATAAATAAAAAAGCAAGAGGAAAAATGACAACAGTGCATACTTTGGGCACGCCGTCATTGAGGCGGTAAGTCCCCTCTTTGATGAGTGGTTGGAAAGAGGTCACGGCGTCCTCTCGTTCCGTATGACGCAGGTCCTCACCGGACACGGTAAGTTCGGGAGGTTCCTGCATCGGATCAAGCAGGAGAGGACGCCCGAGTGTCGGCACTGTGTGGACCGCCCGGAGGACACGGTGGAGCACACGGTAGAGGTGTGCTCCGCTTGGGCGGAGCACCGCCGTGTCCTTGTGGAGGCTATCGGGGGCGGCGACCTCTTGCGCCGGGCCCTGGTTCAGGCCACGGTCCGGAGCGAAGAGGGGTGGCATGCGGTCGCCTCCTTCTGCGAAGCAGTAATGCTCGTGAAGGAGGCTGCTGACCGCGAGCGCGTGAGGGAACGCTCCTCACGCTGCCGCCGCCGAGATCCCGATCCCGATTTCCGACCACCGTAGGTGCGGGTTCGCGAACGGCGAGCACTGGGTAGCTCGCTGTCCGGCAGTCTGGAAATAATCTGGACCAAGCCCAGTCGTCAACGGCGCGTTCTGTTCCACGCGCGCCTCAAGGAGACGTCAGCAAACTGTAGGGGCCCGGCAGGGCCGAAGCCTCTGGGGGAACACGTGGTATTCCGAAAGGTTGACACCGAGTCCCCCCCAGATCATAGGCAACGAAGGAAGGGGTAGGGGTTTAGTCAGTAAGAGTCTGACACGCCCCTCCGCTCCGCCCAAGAGCAGAAAAAAAAACAGTGCATACTTAATTCCAAACTTTTTTGTCCCCAAAATGACTATTTTGTATCTAAAGTTATTAAATTGTTCCAGCCCTTCGATTTATAGGTCTCCCAAAGTGATAATGCGCATAGAAATCTTCGTCACTGTTCAGCAACGGTCGTATTCCCCGAGCGTAGAAAAACGATAGGTATATAGAGTGTTTAAGTGTATTTTCTTCTTGCATAATTTATAGTCCGGTCAATTTAGACATCCAAGGTTACAATAATTCGCACTTGGCTGAAAATTGGTAGAATTGTTCAATACACTATTATAAAGGAAATGTGAAAAGTCCTCATCGATCCGGCACGTGCAAAAAAAAATACACGCGGTCAAAGGTCACAAAAAAGGGTTTTTCGCGATTTTTAACAAAATGGTAAGTTTTATCATAAAATTAGCTCAAACAAATATTGTAGATCAGACAACGTGCCACCGGGGTTCTACACTATATTCCAACTATATCCTTTATGAGTTAAGGCAAATTAGTAATAATAATATATAAAATAATCAGAAACAAAAATGGGCTAAACATTGAGCCCTGGAGGACTCTTAACATAGACCCGATAGATTTTGTCCGTTTACGTCAACTCTTTGAATTTACTTAGATATTATGAAATAAGATGCAGAGAAGAGTTTGAAATTCCGTAATGTTTCATGAAGAAAGAATAATTTGAATTTCACATAATTTTTTAATTTTACGCGAATTAATAAATATCGTGCTTTTGCTAAAATATAGACTAATTGTCAGCAATTCAGACTGTTTTGCATATTTAACACTTCAGCGCAAAAAGTAATCTCATTATATTAGCATTAGCATTATCGGCCTTATAATGTTCCCACTGCTGGGACTCAGGCCTCCTCTCTAGGAGAGGGAATAGGCCATAATCCACCGCGCGAGCCCAGTGCGAATTGACGGATGTCACATGTTTTCGAATTTTTGGTTCTAGGACATGCCGGTTTCCTCACGATGTTTTTCTTCGCCGTTTTGAGAGCAGTGGTGATGAAATAAATTACACAAAGTAATGCGCCTGACTGAGTTTGAACCCGCGACCCACAACTTGCAAGTCGGGGCAGTTACCACTGGGCCACCACTGCACTGCAATCGGGGCAGTGGTCCAGTGATCTCATTGAATTAACAAATATGTAAGACATTTTATTGGGGTATCAGTGGAATAAAAATAATACTCGTAGTTGAAATTAAATTTTTCTTATTTACTCACGAAAATTATTTGATTTATGTTTTTTTTTTAATTTAGAGCCTTACAATATGTATAACAATTTCAATCCAATTTAAATAACATTATTTTACTACTTAAAAGTTGAGGTAGCATTATTACCACCTGAGCGAATATTTACAACAGTCAATGAGAATTGTAGTCTAAGGTTAATTTAAATTGGCCAAGTTAATTTAGTTGATCGTTTACTTCTTCTGGACCTTTTGGAGGTAGGCGAGAGACTTGGCGATGAGGTCAGGGATGGGGGGAGAAGTGGGGATGGCGTCACCCTGTAAATAAACAAAATGGAACAGTTTAGCAAGTGAAAGTATAAGTAAGTTGTAAATCTTAAATTGTATCAGCATATTTCTACATAAATAGTGATAGACCAACTATCTTAAATATTCATGCAATCATTTTACAAAATTGACATTTTGAATCTAGTAACCGGTTTCTGCCTGTTATATATCTGGGTACACTAAATTAATACGAAAAACTATATTTCGACAGTCACAAAACTATCAAAAATGATATGTTCAACATATCATTTTTGATAGTTTTTTGAACCATGAAAAATGGTGTTTGTGGTTCAAAACTCCTAATATATCAACTCCGATTTATTATTCATCCTATTTTTATAACTCCAACATGTCTATCTCCCTAACGTTTATAATTATTATTCTCAAAATGAACTAGATGCTTAACTTCATTCGAAGTATTGAAAATCAGATTGTCTTGTTTCGGGCCAAGAATTTTTGAAGTTTCGTTTTGCCAACACTTGAAAGTTCACATGTGTTTTATGCATAATGGTACTCAATTGACCTTTTTTAATTATTTGCCGTTAATATTAATAATTATAATAGTAATACTACGTAATTATGTACTTACGGTGGGCTGGTATCCGTTCTCGTTAGCAATGTAACTAATGACGACTTGTTGACCCTCGGGGGAGGTCCAAGAGAATGCTCCCTCGGAGACGACTGGGGCAACAGGGGGGTTGCCACCGAAGTCACGAACAGTACCCCGGGCCTGGGCGGCGATGCCGTTGTCGATCTCCACACTTCAAAGTTACCAATATCAGACGTTAACCAAATTATTTGTGAATTGATTTTTATCTATAAAAGTTATTTTGTTATTGAGGTCGAAAATCATACCATTCAGTATAAGCGTTTGTCGGTATTCGTATAGATCAACTCAGGACTAAGTACTAAGTGGCCCGTACTAAGTACCCCAACGACTTCACTTACAAAACCAAAGATGATTTATGCGGCCTACCCCACTGTCCTTCAGTTGGGAAGGCTGCATAAAATACTAATAAAAAACTACCAAAACATGTCTTAAAATGAATACAAAGATTATAGACCTCCAAATTATCACAATCCCCATATTCACAATAAAAACCGAAAATTTACAAAATGAAAACTTTAAAAAATAAAAACTTATGTCAAATAAACGGAAAATTAAAAAAATAAAGTCCCCAGCCTTTTTGTCCTGAACGTATTCTTTACGGTAAAGCTCTATCAACTCGCCCTAGCAGGCGTCATAAAAGGTGTGTGAAGAATTGGCAGTTACTTACGCGTAGGCGTAGGCGCCGTCGGGTTGAATGTCGTTGTCGTAGCGGAGGACATTGGCAGCTTGGTCGCTGCTGGCGACGCGGGCGGCCACTGGCCTGGGGGCAGACGGCGGTGGACGGTAGGCACCCAACTGGGCGGCAGATACAGCCAACACGGCGGCAAAGACAATCTAAAAAACAATGCAGCCATATAGATCACCAGTAACAATTTACTCACAAAACAATGTAATATATAACACTAATATATATATATATCACTTACAGCTAATTTCATTTTTGATAGTATTTTTATATATTGATAGATAGGAGAGTGGATCTGAAGATCTGTAAGTTGACTGATGTCTATTGATGAGCTTTTTTTTACTTTTATACCAATTCAATCCGCATATTTATGCAACATGGCATTGATATTGGCATAATGTTTAAATATGTATTAATTACAAAAATGCAACATTTTGTTATCAACAGAAAGCATCGAACGCAAGCAGTAGAATTACAATGTATAATGATCATGTTGCCCAAATACTGTATAACTTACCGAATGATAATTTTAAAATGTCACTTACGGGATATCTTCCGTGATTGTTCATTGTTTTGAGTTCCGGATATTTCGACGCTATTACTAGCGCCATGATCGCGGGATGACACAAACAAACACACAATCACAATCAATCAATGAACAATCACGGAAGATATCCCGTAAGTGACATTTTAAATTATGAAACAAACCATGATAGCCTAAAACAGTGTTTACCGAATGATGTTTATAACTATCCGTCCAACTACCGAATAAGGATTGTATGATTGTGGATTGAATCAATGAATGGTGCATTGGTGAAGCCCAATCTCTTGCAAGTGGTCCTGGTGATTAGCCCTGGTTATAAAAAATAAGTAACGCCGATTATATAATTAAAAAAAAAATACAAATCACGAAGAAACCTCGATACATATAAAATACGAATTGAATCCAATTATTTAGAAGACAGTCAAGTTTGTTGACAAGATCTACATTCTTTAGACTTTTATAGACCAGAAATCACTCTTGTTCCTTCTTTGCCTTCATTCTAGGGCAATCCAGGACCCTGGGGTTCACTTTCCCATAGTAGGCTTTGATCCTGCTAGGCCTTTGCAATTTGCTGACATTTTCAGGCGCGAGTGGAACACTACGTGCTGTCAACGGGCTCGCTCCGAACAGTTACTAGACGACTGGACGACGAGGTATCCATTGCTTGCCGTCCACAAGCCTACACCTACGGTGGCTAGAAATTGGTGTCGGGATCCCGGCGGCCTGGGGCGTGAGGGCCATTCCCTCGCGCATGCGAACATGCATCAAATATTCATTCTACGAAATAAAATAAATGTTAGAACTCAAGTTGTCTTGTAAATTATTAGGGTTCCATTTATCTAAGTCAGGCTAAAACGGAACTGTTATATGATCACTTTGCTATACGGCTGTTAAGATCCTTTTACTCAGAAACGCGTACAGGTATGGAACTGAAATTAATATGAAATACTCAAATCTGCTTTCTCAAGCGGTAATATGAAAT
Source organism: Mythimna separata (assembly GCA_030763345.1). NCBI lineage: Eukaryota > Metazoa > Arthropoda > Insecta > Lepidoptera > Noctuidae > Mythimna > Mythimna separata. The sequence goes on along the minus strand of CM061171.1, from coordinate 14,882,023 downwards.
TCAAACTTTTTAATTCAACTCAATCTAAGGTTTAAAGCTAAGCTCACTTATAAGGCCGTTCATGCTCCGTTTAGGCATTTATTTTGCTCCCACTCTTCCACTCGTTAGGAAATGAAACCCTATAGGGTACTTCCTGTTGACCTAGAAACCTGTAATATGACATAAATGAGGTCCTAAAGCAATCGAAAATCTGTAAAGGAAAATGGTCTAAATGGCCCTGCACATTAAAAAGTATCTGAGTATACGATTATTCATTGTCTTCTTTATTACATAATTTACAAATACTTCTGCAGCACGGACTAGCTGTACGCCAAAATTTTTGGTTCTTCGCCTAAATACCATTTAATGGTATTTTGGCGAAGAAGTCGCCGTCTACGCCTAATGTCATGTAATGTGGGACGCCAAACTAATTATTAACAAAAAACATCAATCGTTCGATTAGAAATTCAATCAGCCATATCATGTTTTTTTCTAGTGTGTTTAAAAAAGTTCTAATGAGTATACTTTACAAAAGAGGTCATATTGGATTTTAAATAGATAATCACTTTAACATTATTCTAAAGATAAGGTGATTAAAACCTATTGTAGCATCATAATAATTTTTCAGGGTTTTCTAATGACCATTATGAAAAGTGCTTCATATACTTTTAACTAACTAAACAATTATTTACGACACAATACAGAGGTAGTCCTTTTGTAAGTCCTTAAAAAAAATATTGAATACATTGCAAATGTGTTATGTAAAAAAATAATATTGCAAACTAGATGCAGATGTAATTATGTATTAACAAGTATAGAAGAGTGTTACTATACCTAAAATAAGACCTTTTTAATACTTGTAATGGTACAAAAGTAATTAATGTAAGGTAGTTTATCAATTATTGCCATATATTGAAATATCGATTGATTGTATCGCATTGGTCATGCCTATTTTTGAAGTAACTATTTTCTTTCTTTACTGTCGATGTCCTTAGTTACCTGTTTGTTGCATGCCGTAAGCGTCGCTTGCTCTTTGTAATTTTATCAGTGTTATGGTGACTTTTTTGTGCATATATTACGACTTGACTTCATTACTTACATTAATTATAATAATTATAATTATCATGTGGCAATTTGAAACAATTTCTTTTGTCGTGTGAGTATGAGTCACATTAGATATTAATTTGTTAAAAGCTCAAACACACGAGCGATAAGTTGCAGCTATCGCCGACGCGTCGATAGCTACCGCCGAGCGACGACCCGAGTCAACGGCTGCTGTTACCTCTGCTGCTGGCCATATGCCGCACGTGTCAATTACTTAGTAGGTACTTCAGAGAACATGCTTACTATGTTTCAGCTGTAAGTCCCTTTAATTGTATACAATTATATCATTTGCCAATTCCAAAGCAAAGTGTGCATACTCATTATGGTTATTTTTTCGTTACGTAGAATAAAAACATGTTAATATTGTTTGATGTCAGCAGCGATGGCCCCAACTTACAAGTTGTAGGTCGCGGGTTCAAACCCAGCCAGGCGCATTACTTTATGTAATTTGTTTCATCACCGCTGCTCTCAAAACGGTGAAGAAAAAGATCGTGAGGAAACCGGCGTTCTAGAACCAAAAATTCGAAGACATGTGAGATCTACCAACCCGCACTGGGCCCGCGTGGTGGATTACGGCCCATTCTCTCTCCTAGAGAGGAGGCCTGAGTCCCAGCAGCTGTTGTAACATTATAAAGCTGATGCTATTCTATGCTATGCTAATAGTGTTTGGCGTTGACTTTTTATTAAATCTTTAATTAATAAGTTCGCCCTCTTTGAGAAGTAGTTAGTAAGACACCACGGCATCCTTACTTTCCGCCTGACCCAGGTCCTCACCGGATAGAGTTGTTTCTGGTTGTAATTTTTTCGAATTCGGTGGAAAGAAACACCGGTTGTAGCCTTTGTGCGTATCACCTGAGGAACACGGTCAAACATACGGTAGAGGTCTGTCCCACTTGGGAACACCGCCGCGGCTTCGTGAAGATGTTGGTGTCGGCTTCTAGCCCTATTCTATGCTATGGTACGGAGCAACACAGCATAGCAGCATAGCATAGGGCGCTGGCAGTTCGAGCGAACATGATAGCCCGCAGGTTTGCACGTTGTTCGAATGAAGTCAAAATTACACTCTTCCGATCTTACTGCACATCTTTTTACACGTGCAGCCTGTGGGCTGACTACACTCTAAAGTCTTACAGTGCCCTCCGAGTCCAATTTAATAATGCGTTCAGGGTGCTGATGGGGCTGCGACGATTCTGCAGTGCATCAGGGATGTTTGCTGATAGTCATGTGGACTGCTTTTATGCTACAATGCGGAAAAGATGCGCTTCCCTGGTGTGTAGAATACGTGACAGCGCCAACAGCATCCTTAGCGTGATTGCCAGTCGACTGGACTGCAGTTACATCAATCACTGCTGCTCCATTTGCCATGGGATGGCGAGGCAGTGATTGTTGTGTTCATATTCTTTTTTGTGTCTTGTTTTGGGTAGCTTAACTTTAACTAACACTAGTCTATAAGTACATTGTTACTAACAAAATGGACACCATAGTCTGAAAAATAAATAAATAATAATAATAGTAAGAAGCAGTCATTACCATGAGCAAAGTAATAGTGCGAGTGAAGATCCACGCGCTAGCCGCTGCAGGAAATGCTCAGGACATTGGAAGGCAATTTCAGATGGCGGACTATGTATTGGACATCGTTTGCCCAATTAGATATCAGCAGGGGCACGCAAGAGCCGTGCAATTGCTCATAAATAATTACATAGACACTTATGTAATTTACTTACTAAGAAACAATTTTTATATAAAACTAAGAATAATAGAATAAATGAAATGAAGAAGTTAAATGTTATCTGTTATATTCAAATATGTAAAAAAATATTGGATCTCTATCTATCTATCGATACAAGTATTTATTACAAAACAAGACATATATGCGCATGACTAAATTCATCGATATAACAAATACTTCAAAAGTATAATTCTATGATTTTAGTATAATTGGAATTTTGGTTTGACCATTTTGGCCTCTAACATCACTTGTGAATTTGACGCGAATGAATTTAAAAATTTAACATTAATTTGCTAAATTATAGACCAATTGGACTTTTGACTCAATATGCATAATTATATTGAACTTTTCAGTAGGAAGTGATCTGATTGAACTAATCAATCGTTATAAAATGTTAATGTGTCACTTTATTGTACGGGGTATTAGGGGATTCAAAATAAAAGCTCGAATCAGATTGTTCTTATTTCATTTTACTTCATCACAGCATAAATAGTAATTTCAGTCCAATTTAAATAACATAATATCCTACTTACAAGTGGAAAGGTAGATATCCACCTGAGCTTATATTTACAACAGTTAATGAGAATTGTAGTTTAAGGTTAATTTAAATTGGCCAAGTTAATTTAGTTGATCGTTTACTTCTTCTGGGCCTTTTGGAGGTAGGCGAGAGACTTGGCGATGAGGTCAGGGATGGGGGGAGAAGTGGGGATGGCGTCACCCTGTAAACAAACAAAATGGAACAGTTTAGCAAGTGAAAGTATAAGCAAACTGTAGGACACGGTGGAGCACACGGTAGAAGTGTGCCCCGCCTGGGCGGAGCACCGCCGTGTCCTCGTGGAGACTATCGGGAGCGGTGACCTCTCGCGCCGGGCCCTGGTTCAGGCCATGGTCCGGAGCGAGGAGGGTTGGCATGCGGTCGCCTCCTTCTGCGAAGCAGTGATGCTCGTGAAGGAGGCTGCTGACCGCGAGCGCGTGAGGGAACGGTCCTCACGCCGCCGCCGCCGAGATCCCGATCCCGATTTCCGACCACCGTAGGCGCGGGTTCGCGGACGGCGAGCACTGGGTAGCTCGCCGTCCGGCAGTCTGGAAATAATCTGGACCGAGCCCAGTCGTCAACGGCGCGTTCTGTTCCACGCGCGCCTCAAGGAGATGTCAGCAAACTGTAGGGGCCCGGTAGGGCCGAAGCCTCTGGGGGGAACATGTGGTATTCCTAACGGTTGATACCGAGTCCCCCCCAGAACGAAGGCAACGAAGGAACGGGGTAGGGGTTTAGTCAGTAAAAGTCTGACACGCCCTCCCGCTCCGCCCAAGAGCGGGGGAAGTCATTCTGATGATTCCCCTACCATAAAAAAAAAAAAAAAAGTCTTGAGTTGTATCAGCATATTTTAACATAAATAGCGTTTAGATAAACTAACTTAAATATTTATGCAATCATTTTATAACACTGACATTTCTAGCAACCGGTCTCTGTCTATCATATATCTGTTTGATAATGTTCTCAGATCATGTATCACTAGGTTGCTCCTCAAAATGTGATCAAGTGAGTACTCATTGTGAGGACGCGCTTCAGATTCTTTTAATTGCTAATTGCGGAAGATCTGACATTTGAAGTTTTTGCCAAATTATCTAAAGCTCATATCCGTTTTATTGATAATGAAAATCAATTGACCTTTATTTTAATAAATTGCTGTTCAATCTATTTTAAGTGACGCTAAATCATGCTTCTTCTTTTGACGTTGTACTAGTTAATTATGTACTTACGGTGGCACTGTATCCGTTCTCGTCAGCGACAAACTTGATGTTGATGGGCTGACCCTCGGGGGAGGTCCAAGAGAATTCTCCCTGGTAGACGATTGGGCGAATAGGGGGGTTGCCACCGAAGTCACGAGGAGCACCCTGAACCTGGGTGTTGATGCCGTTGTCGATCTGCACACTACAAAGTTACCAAGATTAATTAATTATAGTGTAATAGTTTTCGATTTTGGAACAAAAGGTATATCACAAAACTATTGTACTTGGCTTAAACTAATTGGCAGATACTTACGCGTAGCCGAAGGTGCCGTCGGGTTGAATGTCGTTGTCGTAGCGGAGGACATTGGCAGCCTGGTCGCTGCTGGCGACGCGGGTGGCCACTGGCCTGGGGGCAGACGGTGGTGGACGGTAGGCACCCAACTGGGCGGCAGATACAGCCATCACGGCGGCAAAGACAATCTAAAAAACAAAACGGCCATTATAGATCACCAGTAACAATTCACTCACAAAACAATGCAATGTTAATTTTACTTACAGCTAATTTCATTTTTGATAATATTATTTTAAGTATTGATAGATAGGAGAGTGGATCTGAAGATCTGTAAGTTGACTGATGTCTACTGATGTGCTTTTTTTTACTTTTATACCAATTCAATCCGCATATTTACGCAAGACGGCATTGATATTGGCATAATGTTTGAATATGTATTAATTACAAAGATGCAACATTCAGTTGTCAACAGAAAGCATCGATCGCAAGCAGTAGAATTACATATGTATTATGACTAGTTGAGAGAATGCTGTATAACTTACCGAATAATGTTTAAGCCTCTTGTAAGTGGCCATACTGATTACTTATGGTTAAAAAGTATAGGTAACGACCAATTTGAGTTACTTAAGCAATTCTAAAGAGAGCCTAGAGGACCATTGGTAACGATGCACTCGTCGAAAAGCCCGTTCCATCGTCAGACCAGCAGGCGTACGGTGAACAATAAAAAAGGTACAATTCTCTCTTTCAATATTCATACGCTTGATCAGATTGTTTGAATTAGAGCAACGTAAAGCAAACAGATGGTCAGTTGCATTTTCAAAAAATCGTCGCCTAACTAATTTGAAAGAATTTATCTGCCTTGGAATTGAAGCAAGAAAAACACCATCATTTACCTAGCCTTTTCCCAACTATATTGGGGTCGGCTTCCCGTCAAGCGGGATTGAGCTGAATAGGTACTACATAAGAAAAACACAAAAAAAAAAAATTACCAGAAATCACAACCAAGTAAGTGACTCCTCATATGCGTACACACAGTAAGAAAGGGCTGATAATAAGTTATCACTTGGGAGCTATTCAAACGTAGTAGGCGTAGATCTGGAGCTTGGCCATTATTTGAACCTGCTGCCAAGAGAACAAAATATTATTTATATTTGCGCATGTAGTCCGTCTAATGAAAGCGCGACCTGAGAAAAAGAGGTTCAATTAAAAAATAATGTAAGTATGTGGTATTACTAACTAGTAGGAGAATCATGTCTTGACACTTCACAATTTTTTTAATGTCCTACAATTGCGGCTGAATAATGTTGCCAATTAAAGTTTTTTTTATTCATATTAAATAGGAATGTATTTACAGATTAAATACCAACTAACATTACAATGTTGCCAATTAAATTTAAAAAAATCTCCAGGTCGCGCTTTCATTAGATGCACTCTATCAAATATGAAGAGCTTCGAAATAATTCTGTGCAATTTAATTGAAAAAAGAAAATTGTGTTAAGGCGGGCGCGACGTTAGAATTATCCATACAAACGTAATACCAAAATCATTTGCAATTTAAGCATATTTACACCATAATATGATGTTATTCGGATTCAGACAATAATTATCTAGGTTCCTACATCGTCTTTTTGTTGAAAAACTTACCCCAAACGAAATTTAAGCGAATTTAAATTTGCACATTTTCACAGCGAAAATGTCAAAAATACTATCTATCTTAACTTACATATGTCACTGTCAAATAAAAAATCGTATCATATTAATTTTAATGTAACTATTCTCTCAAATTAATTACATTCCATATACAATCTAGTACATATGCAGTCTGCTCTGCGAGACACAACTGGTCAGTTATGTAACAAAAGCTTTCTGGGTTGTTAAGGGTTAAAATATCTCAGTTGTGCCCGGCTGAAGTAAGGTTTTTCAACGTTGCCTTTTCTATTTCAAGCTTGGCTTGGTTTTCATCGATTCAGAGCTATGCAAATTAATAATTCAAAAAATAAATTACAGTTATAACGCTTTATAAGATACTATTTTTATAGAATACCTAATATACCTATGTAATGACATTTCATCGAGAAATTAATTAAGTTTATTTCAACTATGACTTTAGGTTATAATAGCTCATAAATTATACTATACATAGTAGATAGACAGATAGTGCTAGCACCAACTTCCTTAATACCTTACCTTATAACTACGTTATCCAATTTTCTATTAATTAAAACCGCTTTTCCAATTAAAATGTTTTTCTTGAACCTGATTGCAGCGCCATCAAACGGATTCAATAGTGAATCTAAATCATTCAGACATACCTTGATAAAATTAAACAAAATCAATCCAGCCGTATTGGAAGATTAGAAGCGCAATGTAGGCCGATATGAAATTAGAACATTTTCATTTTCATTTTGCGTAGGCCAGTTAGCATTTTTACTAAACGCATCCGTATATACTCCTTCTCTTTGCTCACTCACTCCATCTTTTCCTTCGAACGTAACCGATCCTTGTAGGGGTTCCATAAGCCTTTTTTCATCACGTCTGAGTTCGTCTGTTAGTCACATTATACTTTGACACAATTGGGTGGTTGTTTAAATGGGCCATAGCAAGAATTCAATTATTGTAATAAACACATTGACTGAATATATAACTCAATCTTGTTTGAATAATCTATATATATAAAAATGAAACCCGTTTTTCGTTGTCACGACATCACATGAAAACGGCTTGACCGATTTGGCTGATTCTTTTTTTAAAATGTTCCTTGAAGTTCAATGATGGTTCTTACGGAGAGAAAAATTAAAAAAAAAAAAAGTTACGTAAAGTAGGGTAGGTAGGGTAGTGTAGGGTAGTGTAGTGTAGGGTAGGTGGGGTAGTGTAGGGTAGGTAGGGTAGGGTAGCGTAGGATATGTAGGGTAGTCATTTGACGGGAGCGAAGCCGCGGGTAAAAGCTAGTATAATATAAATAAGTACGGCGTCATTTAGTTATTAGGCTCGGCTGTCAATTAAATGGCGAATTAGGCCAGTAGGCTGAGACGTATTACACAAAGAATTTTCATTTTATTTTTACTGCTTAATCTTTTCTAGTCATTGTATGAGGAATAGTTCAATCTACTTAACAGTTGATAGATGTAAGTAATTTATTTTACTATTTTTTGTTCAGTTTTAAAACACGTCGATATAAAAAGTGACAGGATGATATATTGAACTTTGGAGCGATATGATAAATATTCTTTAAAGTGCATGTATCTGATAACCTATCGATATTTGACATTGTAAATGAATAATCAATATTTATGTGATGAAACATAAACGGGATACTTAATAAATTAAAAATATACCGGCGCAAGTATGTCCAGCTTGTACGTACTAATTAAATAAAACTAATTTAATATAAATTATATATCTAAACAAAGATAATAAATTTTTTAAGAAAAAAAAATCTATTTTAATTTTTTAGATCAAATCGAAGTAACTATTCAAAACACAAAAGCGAGATTTTTTGTAACTCCAACATAATTTAAAAGAGTGTTCATGGAGGTTCTTGCACTTTCTTCTCCATAGAGAATTAGAGCTACGCTATGAAAAGTTTTTTTTAGGAAGGGGAATCATCAGAATGACTTCTCCCGCTCTTGGGCGGAGCAGAGGACGTGTCAGACTCTTACCGACTAAACCTTACCCCGTTCTTTCGTTGCCATCGATCTGGGGAACACGAGCTTACAATTCGGAATTTCAGTGTTCTCCAGAGGCTTCGGCCCTGTCATGTGTGTCCTTTGCATTTCAGAGCCAATATGACTCTTTCAAATAATTCTGCAGCCCTTAGCCTTATTACAACAGTATCCTTATTAATCATATTATTACCGCCTATACGTTCCTAAAATATAATTCCACCAAGTTAGACAAGTATACCTACCCAACTACTGATAAGAATCGGACGTGACCTACCTAGCTTGTGACTCAGACAACAAGAATTTTGCCGTAATTAGTTTTAATTTATAGTTTCACCGTCAAACGGCTAAAATTCAGAGATAAACGATTCATAAAATACATACTATATTTATATAGCATAAAATGACTAAGCAGCACGCAAATAGTTCATCTAACCACTTTTCATAGCAGATTCAAATCTAAAAGTTTAACACTAAAAGTATGTGCAATTCCTTTCGATAAAATGTTTCGTCAGGATTACTCAAGAAACTGAGACGAGTTCTGCTTTGTAAGGCAAAGGATGTGCCCCCGCCTACAGACCCATAAAATCTCAGGTAGAAGTATAAAACATAAAATATCTCAGTAATCGAGATTAATAAAATAACAATATGCTTTACATTATTTAATCTGTGCACTCGAAATATTTTACATCGATTTCATTTGAATTACAAACTAATTTGGTTAGGGAGCTTTGGGTAGATGCGCCCCACTTGCTCTGAAACCGTTTTCGTCGGCGATGTAGTCCACCCTGTATTTAAGACCATCATCGCCTATGTATTCGTAGAATCCCCTGACCCTGGTTCCACCACCGACTCCGTTGACGGAAGAGTCAACAATTCCAGACTCTTCGGCAGCAATTCCATTGTCGGTTTCGTATGCGTAATGGTAATTGTTTTCATCGTAGTTTCTGTCTTGCCTGACGATACTTGCAGCGGCATCAGGAACTGATTTGTGGTAGATAGCTGCAGGAGTTGACTTCTGGTACACAACAGCAGGAACTGACTTAGGGTAGACAGGTACTGGCGCTGCCGTGGAACTTAGCGCGAATGGCTTGGGAGTAGAGTACACGAATGGCCGGTAAGTCGTCGACACAGGAGTGCGGTACGTCACTGTTGCCGGAAAGACCGCCTTTAGGGGTTGTTGAACACTGTAACAAATAAAATACATCTAAACTCGATGCACCCTGGAGAATTCATTGTGACTACCACACTTCCTTTGTTTTCATACAACGGTAATACTGACAGTATAACTTAGTTTTTAATTCTTTGTTTGTCATAAATAATGCTGTGGAATTCAATTAATTCATCGGATTTATCATCTAAATAAAATTAATCATCAGCTTAATTTTGTAAAGTACCGTGAAGAAACCCACGCCTTAATTATGAATTCGTAACACGTGTTATGTCCTTGAACTGTCATGGGAAATGTCATCTGTCACGTTGGGCGCGAGCCGGCAACGCGGATGTGCGGAACACCTCGCATCCATCATGATAATATCAGAAAACACATATCATCATAACACGATCTACTATGGTAATAACCAATGGACATTCTTAACATCTTTCTTTGTATGTATTTTAAGTTTTTAAATGCAATAAATTTCTGGGAAAAATATACGTTATAAGATCTTTTATTATTTTTATTTACAATTAAATAGTTAAGAATCTTCAGCATATTTCATTAGACGTTATAATTTGAAATGTCTGACATATGCTTGATCCTTTACCAATTAGTGACTTGCATAACTAAACAAGGTTATTAATTATCACACGCTATACAAAAACCTTCAGGCCCCAGGCTAGAATTTAGATAAAACTCATCGTCTATAATTTGGTTCCAAAATGTTCAATCACACCTATTAATATCTATATCGTTATTGATACTCCAGCTAAATATCACACATTTAAAGTCTTATTAATTTATTAACAAAATGGCAGATATGCAAGTATTGTAACATAGGCCCCTAAAGGCCGTGAGTTCAATTCTAATCCTACTGAACTATGCAAATGTGGTTGCTTCCTGCTTGACATTTAAATGCTGGGCTCATTGATAAGATTCCTGTTTTTATACATAGTGATGAGATCGAAATGGGTATGTTTATTTCATAAGTACATCGATTCAAACGCATAAATAAAGAAATTCGATACACATGTACGCGTGTAATGAATATCATCATACTTGTAGTCTTAGTTGGAGAACCTTTGTCATTTGTTTCAGCATTATTATAGCCCGATAGACAAAAATTTACATACGTTACTTTATCTATACATTATCAAGCACACGCTGGGGATAACTCTATTTCACACAGATCAGTTAACGTCTGCTATTCTTATTCTTTAGGAGTTGTATAGATATGTAAATGGTAATATTAACATTATCTATATATAAGCCAATAGCTTCAACCACGTGAAAGTGGACACTATTTGTCCACTACCCAAAGGCATACAATTTATAGCCATTCAGGGATATTGCAGCTGCATATTGGAATTGTTTACAATTCATTAGCTTATATATTTTACCCCATTATAATATTACTTTAGATTAAGATAAAATACGATTCATTGTTCAAAATGAAAAAAAACTTATAGATTCTACATTAAAAAAAATTATACAGAGCTAGAACAATTTCTTAATGTATAACAGAATTTCTCAATGTACAACAGAATTTTTTCTCACCTGTCGTCATAACTGACCGCTGGGGTCAAAAGTTCTCGGTTAAGCGCCTGATAGTACGACGGCTGCTGATAAGGGTTATAGATCGATCCATATTTGCCATTCCTATAAGCCAGGCTCTTGTAGCCTGAATAGTATTCAGGGTGGTACCGGCCGTCGTTGTCAGCTTGGGAAAAGCTGACCGCGGCCAGGGCCAGGACTACGAACTAAATTGAGAAATAATTGAATTAAATTAACAGAAGAAACTAGAAATAGGTGAATGAAACTAAAATGAGTGATTCGAAGTGCCTAGATGATAAGTAGACAAATCGTTATATTTTATCGTTAGACATAGAGCAGTGAAAATAGCTATAGGCGTTTTGTGGTAACTTAAAAAACTGTGAAAGGATGAATGTTTTGTAGGATATTGTGAGTTTTTGTATGTAATTTGTTAAAATGACAAGTAGTTTTAAATCCTATCTATCATGATTTTATTTAAAATTCATCAACTTCATGAGAAAGCTTGTCGAACCGTTAAATTACAAACTAGAGCTGCATTTATGCTTTAGAAATATCGCCCAAAAGAAATTTTAGAGGACCTGCCGATTAGCTGGTACTCTTATATTCTAAGGGCGAAAGTGTATATGTATGTTTGTTGTTGTTGTTTGTTGAAAGCGTATATATATGTTTGTTACGCTTTTACGTTCAAATGGTTTAAGGGATTAGAATGAAGTTTGGCACACAAGTAGACTATGTCCTGGAGTAGCACACAAGATTTTTTATTATTATGTTATACGAGTATGTTATGTTTCCTTGCAATCATTTTTTACTTTCACGTAAGAAATGCCGCTAACAGAAGCTATTATATAAAATAGTAGCAGATGTATTACGTTTTGAAAAACTGAATAACGGCTATTGGTTCTCAAATGTAACAAACCAATATATTTAATTTCACACGGATAATTATAATATATTATAGATAGTACACGGTTTCCATGAATCGTTTACTATGTAGAAAAACCCCAAGTAACTTTTGTACAACTGTTTTCACAACACTCCAATATTGCAATATTAATAGGCGTGAGAGGACAGTGTAGATTAGTCAATATATTAGCAAAGATTAAAATAGGACTCTATACGAGTATGCACCTTATTAAAAAGAAGCTATAAAATAATAAATCGTTATATAAAAATTAACCGTCCTATGTACAAAAGTGAACGTCTTTCGGCTGAAATGATGCTAATGATGAATAAACTATAAAAGAAGTTCGTCAGTTATCTAAATAATGTAAAAATATTGGAATTACAATGCTATTAATAAAAAGAAAATGACATTAAAACAAAGTGGCAGTTATTAGTTAATAATCTACCAGAGAAAGTCATAATCATGTGCAGAAGTAGTCATTGCCAACAAGAGTGTCTTCAACGTAGTCTTTAATCTTGTAGAACGCTTTTTGATAACGACTTGTGTAGGCTTTTAACTTTCTCCCGCTATATTCTGTAATGACTTCAGCAAGTTGTTATTCTCAATCATTAGTAAAATTTAATTCAACACTTTTCTATAAATTAATTATGTATGTATCTAAAATTACTTTTCTATTTTGTATTAAATTCAATGAATAATGATGATTATACTTTTTATCAATTTTTTATAAATAAATGAACTATTTACCTATTTACAAAAAAGTTAGTATTATATAACCCTATTTGCCTACTTACAATAATCGTTTTCATTGTTTCTCGTAGCTTCTTTACAATGGAATAAAGCCTAAACGCCCATCGTTTCTTTATATACGACCGTCAAAATCGAAAATGGAGTATTTATTGCAACAATACCTCCGTTTAAATTGTAAAAAATGTAAATTTTATATGTGAAGGCGTCGTTTGTAGGGGCTTATTTGGGCCGCCATGTGATATATTATACAACCGGCACCGCCATAACTAGAATACTTAGATCACTCGACACACCCACAGTTCAAATAGTTTTGCCGGAAACATGACAACAGTAGGTTCTTCTTACTAAAATTAGATCCCTATTAACATAAATAACGAGGGCATGTTGTACAAATCCTTATCTCCATTAATGTAAATTTTTCGGCGAGTGAAGTTTCAGTGCCTGTTTTAATTATTCGTAAATTAGTCCCTAACAATATTTTACGCAAAATTAGTGTAGTTTTGTATCTCAAGTGTCTACAACTGAAAAATATGTGAAATCATTGAAACAACCGCAATCACGATAAACTGGAGGTGAGACTTTTATTGCAGCACTGCGAAGCTAGCCGATAAGGCTGATTCGATACATTTACTGCTAAATTCTGAAAAAACATTGCAATGTGGTTTTTTTTCAAGTGTAGAATCATCAGAATGACTTCTCCCGTTCTTGGACGGAGCGGAACGTCATGTCAGACTTTGACTGACTCAACCCCACCACATTCCTTCGTTGCCTTCGATCTGGAGTCCCGACCTTCCCTTCGGAATCTGATCCATGGCCCCAGAGGCTTCGACCCTGCTCGTCCCCTACACATTACAATGTGGTGAAACATTCAAATGGAAAACAGGGACTATATTTTGAATCAAAATTTAATTACATTCTTGACACTGGCTAAATGTTCAAACCATGCGAAGTAAAAACGAGGTATCTATACAGTTTGTTACCTTCATTCATTTTGGGAGTCGAAGTACAAACAGTCCTTACGAGTTTTTGTAGGTCATCCGCCCGAATTTGGCTTATATTTATGTCTACAAAACCATTGTTTATTCAGTTCAAACGTTGTTATCCCAAAAAGGTACATCTAGGATATCTTGTTACAAATACATGGGTACGATATTTTACGAAATGTCATCGTGCAGATGATGGAATTAAAGGTGGCAGACGAAGTAACGATAGTAGGTTCTAATACGCTAACTAAAGCTAAAGCAAAACGACAATATTTACATTTGTTTTTACCATTGCCATACTCACCCTTGACCACTATCTCACCTGTAAGCGACTATGTAGTCGACGATGGAGCACGCTTGCCTAAAAGTAACCATTTCACTCTAAAAGATCTACAGGCGTAAGTAACTACCAGGGAACAGAGATAACAATAAATTCCAATCCGTCCAGTCTGCACAATGAATGTGTTTTGAAAACGTTTTGTGGGTGAGATGTCGTATCGCCGTACGTTTGGTGGTCTGATGATGGAACGGGCTTTGTAGCATTAAGTTATCCAATTCTAAAGAACACTCCCGGAAATGAAACCAGGCTAACAACTCAGCTTCTATCCTCAAAACATTGAAACTTCAATTTGAATAGTCCATCAACATCAATGATCCTTTTATCTCGCTCCTCAATGGATTCAAGCGCTTCAAGCTTGTAAGATAGATCCGTCCCAAAATTGAGAGTAGTAATCCATACACGATTTTCGACGCTTTTGCCTTCAATGTTTATTTTATTAACCAAGCTCAAAAAAAGTTTTTTAATTCGCCAGAATCCATTTTTATTAATGTATTTTCCCCGATTACTAGTATATATAAGATGACTCGTTTAGAAGGGTGTACTTCTCAGATAATTCCAAGGTCAGGAACTGGTGATGAGATCCTGGAAAAATTAAATTTGAAGACTTCAAATTTTATAAGCAATCTTGTAATAGTTATATTCTATACGCACCTTACTGTATAAGCTATACATTATTTAGATTAACAACAAAGGGGTACAGAGATCATTAATTGGAGGGGTCATTAATTGGTTACCCCCATTTTTTAAGGTATTTTAATGTGAGTAATCAATTGATACAGCTCTCTTGGTATATCACAATCAAAAAGTGTAAAATTAAAAACTTTTTACAAAAACCGATCTAGTGGGTTCTTTACAAAAGTACTAAGGGCTAATTGTATCACAATTAAATAGTGTTAAATAGTAAATAAAACCAGAAACTAACAAACAACATAAATAACAAACAAATACCTAAAAACCAAAAACACCGACTTCCAAAATTAAATTTTTTTGGTACGTTTTAATATTTTGCGTTGTGAAATCGTTTCTTTTTTTGTAAGAAGTTTTGTTACCTGTTTGTGACTTACCAATTAGGTCATAAAAGCAACTTTTTAAATGTTGCCGGTGTTACAAATTGCTTGGAGACATATATTTAGTCCAATCGGTTCTAATTACTGTTGTGTACTTTGTGACAACATTTTCTAAACTAAATAATCATCTTCTTCTTGGTTGTTACACTCTTGCCAAAAGTGATCTTGGTTATCATAAGAGTAGCTCTCCGGAAGCTGTCAGGGTACGCCGCACGACTTTCCGCCACTTTTGTCTGCTGGCAGTCATCGGGGCACACTCTTTCAATGGGCCACTAACAGCCACCTTGATCTGATCTGTCCATCGCATCGATTATCTGCCACGCAACATCGTCCTGTTCACCTTCCCTTGCTTGCAAACAAATACAAACACACGTATTGGAAAATAACTCGACATCCGTGATCCGCTCTGTATTCGACTAACACCCAACATTTCTATCGGGCAGTTTTTATTGTTTTTACTAATTTAGATACACCTAAAAAGAAGCTTGACATCTATAACACTTTACGTAAGTTGCACCAGTTTGTTAATATCAAACTTAACCTATACTGAAAGTGTATATGAGAGAACTTTGGCCATTTTTTTTTATAACGGCACTAAAATGTTTTAATTGAGTTTATTGACGCAAGAGTCTGTAGGCCATAACTGACTCCGTTAATTATAATATTTGGCAATGAACTATAATTCAAGATGAAGGTAAAATTTGCTTTGCTGCGGTTAGTTTAATGTTGAAAATTATTAGTCTACTTTCTGGAAGGTCAAACCATTTGCGAAACTCTTTCGTAGAAAAATCTTTTATCTCCGCCCCTCGCACGAAAACACGTAATGCGTTGGGACTGCGCTTGACATCGGAATCTTAAAGTAATGGAAGTGACTACCTGTGTTTCCATACACACTAATACACTATAGCCTAATAGTCTAATAGTGTACCTACAATACAGGAGTAATTCATAATTATCTTTGTGTCTTTAAAAATATACCCTGAAAAAATCACTCTGTATAGAACAGTGTATTATTTTTTCAAATCTTCGGATTCAATTCTTGGCTAGGAACAGAATTTTTTCTGAAAAAAAAAATCGTGTATGTTTATATTTATCAGTATCGGTTATGGTAACCATCCTCATACAAAAAGATAATCACCATAACCGTTATTGACCAGAAGGATTAGATGAGAGGAATACAAGGGTTTTGTGAGCCTTTCGTTTTTCTCCTTGTATACTAGGATATTTAATTTACTTAAAAGACGTTCATTTTACTTCTAATGAAATTCATATTAATATTTAACTCTCATGAAATCAACAAGAATGAGAGAGATGTTGAAAGTTTCAGTTGATGAAAGTGATAAAAATAAACATTAAAGATGCTTTACTCGAATCTCGCTCCTTCCTTTGCTCGCGTTCCAGGGCTATCATAATCCGGCACACCTAACAGAATCTATTGAAATCCTTGGTATAAAAAAGTACAGAATGAAGTAGCTTCCATCGTACACAAACCATAAAGAAAAACAAAAGATACACATCCGCCTTAAAACCGAAAGCTTCATAAATATTTATAACACAAATAAATATTCAATCTTTTGTATTTTATGTTCATTATGCAAGATTTATTTTATTTTTATTATATTTGGAGCGATCTAGATTGTTTCTTTTCATCATATTATTATGTATCTGTAACATTTTGGTCTAAACGTGTTTAAAAGGAATGTGTTATTTCTGTTATTTCATTAAAATTTGAAGGTCAAAGGCTTGATCCTGTTTGAAACATGTGAATCACTTATTCTTAGAAAATACTCGTATTATCCCAACCTTTTGCAAAAGGAGCATGCTTATGTTTTTTTTATTATTGTTTATGGTGTGTTTTTCCATAAAATGCACTGGATATACGAGTATAAATTCGTTGTCAAGTTAGAATATTATGGTGAGTTTGGAATTTTCAATTTTGAATTTTCTCAAACAGCGATTTTTCGTGCTCATGAAAAACTTAAAAGAGCCGTTCATTTATAACAGTTGCAGTAAATATTTCAGGTACTGTTCACACTATTGTTAGAAGAAGATTGAATGAATTCTTACATGAAGATGCGCTGTTCAATTTTCAACATTCGGCTCGGTGGTAAGAGTTAAAAATCCTCAATGTTTTGCATTTCACTAAACGGTTTTATAGCGTATATTGTTTTTTTTTAAATACACCCATCATTGCACTTACTTAAATTAATTTGTTTTTTAGGAAACGCATTTTGGTAAACTTAATTCCACAAAATTAGTTTATGATATTAGCAACAAGAAAAGTTTTTAACCACTGCGTAAATTTTTTTGGTGGCTCAGTGTAAGTAATAGAACACAAGTCGACTTCAAGGTTAAGCAACGCTTGCCAAGGTTGGTTTGTGGATGGGTGACCATCTTAACATAACGAGTTACCCCCGTGCAAAGCACGCTAAGCCGTAGGTCCGGCTGTCATTTATAGTCGTTACGGATAGTCAGAAGTCAGTAAATCTGACTCCAGTCTTGTCATAAAGTACCCTGTTATCCCAGTTATTGGGTTGTGGATGTCTGGTAGGCAGCCTATGCTTTCCGAGGCACGGAAAGATAAAGTTGTAAAAAGCAGCTAAGTGCCAATAGTATGTTTTTTTTTTTAAATAAGGTCTTTTTCTGTAAAATGTAGGCAATCTCGGTGTACAAGAAAGTATATTAAGTATGATATTCTAAACTAACTTCCGCCCTATACTTTGTCCACCCCTATCGGTCTTAGTGTAGCTTTCCTCGAAAAATGGGTTATATAACACTGAAATATTTTTTTCAAATTGGACCAGTAGTTCCTGAGATTAGCGCGTTCAAACAAACACACTCTTCGGCTTTATAATATTAACTAGCTGTTGCCCGCGACTTCGTCCGCGTTAAGTTCGTTAAACTGCACAAAAGTAACCAATAATTCTACACTTGCGAATAATTCCGAAAGCATCCAATTCATTCATTTTACTTTCACATAAAACAGTTTAACTTCATTCCTTTTTTTAGTTGGGAAATAATCCAATGACTTCTCCCGCTCTTAGCTGACGCATCAGAGCGTGTCAGACTTTTACTGACCAAAACCCACTCCTATGTTCTTTCTTTGCCTTGCGTTCCAGGGCCACAGGAATGCCTTTCAGAAGCGAACCCATGACCCCAGTAGGCTTGGCGACCCTGATGGTTCTCTATGATCTTGCTGACATCTCAATGAGGCACGCTTGGAACACTACCCGCCGTCGACTCGGTCTCGGTGTAGATATTTACCTTAACTGTTGCATGAAGTTCAAATAAATAAATAAATAAATAAATATTTGGTTACCGAACGGCCGGACGGCGCCCCATTGCTCGCCGTCCGCAAGTCCACTTCTACGGTGGCTGGAAATCGGGGTCGGGATCTTATTTCCTCAACGCTGGGGCGTGATGGCCATTTCCTCATCCATGCGGCCGCCACCTTGGCTGGATTACTGCTTCTCAGAAGGAGGCAACCGCCTGCCACTCCACCCTGCTCTGGACCAGGCCCAGGCGCGAGAGGTCGTTGCAACCGATGACCCCCACAAAGGGAGGACACGGTGGCGCAAAGACACGGCGGAGCGCCGCCGTGTCTTTGTAGAGTCTATCGGCGGCGGCGACCTCTCTGGGCCCTGGTACAGGCCATGGTCCAGAGCGAGGAGGGGTGGTGAGCGGTCGCCTCCTTCTGCGAAGCAGTAATGCTAGCGAAGGAGGCTGCCGACCGCGAGCGCCGCCGCCGAGATCCCGATCCCGATTTCTGACCACCGTAGGAGCGGGCTCGCGGACGGCGAGCAGCACGCCGTCCGGCAGTCTGGTAATAACCTGGACCGAGCCTAGTCGTCAACGGCGTGTTCGGTTCCACGCGCGCCTCAAGGAGATGTCAGCAAACTGTAGGGGCCCGGTAGGGCCAAAGCCTCTGGGGAACACGGACAATCCGAAAGGTTCTCACCGTGCCCCCCAGATCGAAAGAACGAAGGGGAACGGGGTGGGGTTTAGTCAGTAAGAGTCTGAAACGCCCTCCCGCTCCGCCCATGAGCGTGAGAAATCAGTCTGATGATTCTCCTTCCAATAAAAGCACCACTAAGTAAGTGTAAATAGCACTTACTTATGTAGGCTGAAAAAAGTGCATAAAGTAGTTTTTAGTTGTCAAAATATATGAATGGTCAGCACAAAGCTGATCCTGAAGTCAATAGAAGGTTTAGTATTTGCCTCTTTTTTATTTGAGATAGTTATCCAGCTGTAGGTGGGGCAAGTGGTCTTTTGCGGACTAAATTCCACCATGTTCCTTCAGTTGCTATTTACGTATCAGGGCCACTAACTTTTGCACGCCTCAGTTATTAGGTACTTCGGTATATTCTCTCTTTAAAGAGTAACTATATAGGCGTCATGGCGTTCTCACTTTCTGCATTATGCAAGTACTAACCGAACATGAGTGTTTCGAGAGGTAAATATTTTGGATTCGGCGGGAAGAAAAGGCCAAGTCACCATTCTGCGGAACGCCCGGAAAACACGGCAGACGTTACGGTCGAAGTCTACTTCCGGTAGGCGGAGCACCGCCATACTGTTTTGGCGTCAGAATCTGAATCCTAATGCCCTAGTTTGGGTCAATGTATGGGGCAAGACCTCCTCTTGCCCTGCCAATGGAATAAACCTGCTATCGTGAGAAAGACATCCTTAAGCCTCCTATTGTCGTGTAGACATTTCTTAGGTGTCATTAGTCACAAAGCGATTCCCGACGTTTTTAGTTATTGAAATTACTCGTTTATTTAGGCAGATTTTTTACTTGGGGTGATATTTGACTGATGCCTTAATACATCATACGGTGTTTTTTTTTCAGCGGGTACTACTTTCTTTATCGAGAGTTAACTATGCAATTTATGAATTAAGTTAACTCTTGAGTGCGTGCATTTTTACTCAGCAGACTTCACATTATTGATGGTCAAACATGGTCAAACGCAACCTCTGGTGCGATTTTAAACGGGTACAGTTTGCAGAGCTGTAAAAAAACCCACCATGTTCCTTCAGATGCCCTTTGTAAACAATTTCTCAAATCAATTCTACCTACCTATACTATGATAGCACAATTCATAAGAAAGAGACTTCGCAACAGACCGTGCAGCAGGAATCGTAATATTTTAATTTCGCCATAACTTCAAAATCAAACGTCCAATTTTAATCATTCAAAGACCAAATATTATCTATATAAACTGTACTTAGTGATAAAATAGTTTATTTTGACAAGGGTTAATAGCATGAGTAAAATAAATGCGTTTAAATGTAGTCCAAAAAAATTCAAGATTTTTAGATTAAAAAAATGGTTGTTGTGCCTCACTCGACATAGATAGGTATAGTGTTTCGCGGACTTTTTTGTAGATATTTATAAGATCTACAATTAATTAGAACATTTTATGGTTCTATCTTTTACAGTTTAGGCAGCGTACGCAAAATAAGTAACTTCTCTGGTTAATTTTTTACACCTAAACCTAAATATCTTACGGAACCCTATTTTTTTCAGAATAAAATTTAGCCTATGTTATTCGTGGATAATGTAGCTTTCGAATGGTGACATTATTTTTAAAATCGGTCCAGTAGTTTTTGAGCCTATTCATTACAATCAAACAAACAAAGTTTTCCTCTTTATAATATTAGTATAGATTATATAGATATAGACTCATCATGACTGTGAGGTCACAAACTCGGTAGTGAAATCACGATCAACTCACTGTAAGTACAAACTCAGTGGGACATGCATAGGACACCTAATTATAGCGTACTTATTTCGGCTCAGAAAACATGATCTAAATTTGATATCAGCACCAATTTCAAGGAGTAATAAAACAACAAAGATTTTAATTTTTTTCACATCTTAAATAAGTTTATTAAATTATTACAGTATTGCCAAATCACAAAATATCATAAATATCACGTTTATACAGTAAATTAAATAAGAAGAGCGTAGTTACTCCGTAGTCACATCAACGACTCGCACGAATACTTCATATTCTAACTTAATCTTATTTGTTAGAGAGTTTTCCACTGTATTTAGAACCTTAGTGCCTCTAAAACTGTAGTAGGAGCCGAATTTCTCGCCTTGAGGAAGCTTCAGCGTTGGGGGATACCTGAAAAAGGGAAGGACACATATTAATAAAAATGCCTTGAAAATTTACGATGTTCTTCTCTAATATTATGTAAAAATGAATAATAATTTTATAGGCAGTTAAATTTACAGTTTTTTTTTTTTCAATTTGGCAGTTGAATCGAGGAACCTACGTTGTCGTGATTATTGTTAGGTAAAAAGGTCCAAATCAATAGATATAGGTGTAATAGGCATTAAGTTCACACATCATTACATTTCTACAAAAAATTCTATAACTGAAGACGTCGAGTAAATGATTCACACTTCCAATAACAAACTAATTTAGCTGGGGTCACCCTCTAATGTAGATAAATAAAACCCATATTTTTATTATATTATAACGATGAAGGTTCATTGTTCTTACTTATATCAATATTTGCACAGGATCAAATGTACTTCTTGATGGATCGAATCTTGAGAATTGTTTTAAGGTCGAATTAAATAAATACCAAAAACTAAACAAAGAACTTAGCATGAGTGTGTTAATTGTTTATTTATTTTTTAGACTTGCGGCTCCATTTAGAGCCGTTTAGGAAAATATATTTCATCGAGATTTTGAAGTAAAGTATGACACATGCATCGTGTCATTAAACTATCTCAGAAACTGAATTGAACCAAATTAAACGGAGTTCACTATACAATGAAACAGAGAACCAAAATCTGCCGAGAGAACTTCTAGTAAAAGGAATGGAAAAGGGATACCTTCAAAGTTCCCAATGAAGGCCTAAATTAAGCTACCTAAAAAACCTAAATTGGACTCATTAAGCGCCAAATTTAAAACTAATTTAGAATCACTAAGTGTCACATTTAAAGCTAATGAATAACTACAATAAAATGCTTTGTCCTGAATCACGGATCAATGCACAGCCTAAACCGCTGATCGTAAAGACCTGAAACTTGGAGGGTTGTTGTGAGCTGGTCTATGTTCTTTGTAAGTATGACTATTCGAATGCTTAACATTAGAAGAGAAAATGTTTTTTGAAAGTCTACCCCAAAAGGAGTGAAAAGGGGGGGAAAGTTTATAAGAGACAACGTAATTCTTGGTACTATCTACTTCAAATTCGGAACGATAATTCTTTAACGGAATTAATAAAAATTAGGTTACAAATTTTATTCAAATTCATGGCAGGATTAAAAAGGACAGAAAGTTATTTTACGGGTCATTTGCCTCGATGTTGATATCAATTACTCGAGTGTTTTGAGTCATGTTTGAAAACTCAATCATCAATGAAAAACAATGAATAAATAGATAAATAATACTGCTATGTTAAATTTTATGAATTCACCGGAAGGCGGACCCTGGCAAAAGCCGGGACTAACGCCTAGTAGAAGAAGTTAAATTTTATGAATTCAAGTGGTTCTTTAGTACCTTTTAATTTGGGTTCATACTTGTAAAAACTCTGCATTGCACAGTTCAGCCTTAAGAAATCAATGTAGTTCAAGTTATTACTAAGTAACGTAAGAAAGAAGGTTTACTTACTGCGTGACAAACTCCGAGTGGTTAGACGAAGGCTCCAAGTACTTGCATTTCACGGCTATTTCCTTATCAGCGAACACCTTCCTGTAGTGGTTTGTGCTTCCTTCGTATTCGTCCCCAAAGTTAATATTCCCGTCCGAAACATATCTGTCTACTAAAGCCTTGATCACTTTGTGAATGTAGGGATACCTATTGGCGTAAGTTCTTGAACCAATGTAGTCGATTTTGTTCGGTTTGGGTCCTGGACCACCGGGGCCAGGTGGGCCGGGTGGGCCGGGTGGGCCAGGGGGACCCCGTGGACCATTGGGTCCGTTTGGTCCAAAGCCCCCATTTCCTCCATAACCACCATTTCCTCCATATCCCCCGTTACCTCCAAATCCACCGTTGCCTCCGAATCCTCCATTGGGTCCGACCTGATGAACATATCGGTAGTCGCCGTCATCTTCTGGATATAACCCTTGTTGGTAAATGTAGGTGTACTTTCCTTCGTCACTGGGAACATATTTTCCTTCATCTAATGGCCTGTAGTATCCGCCATCGTCGTATACTCTGTATTTCTTCGGGTTATATTTTCCATCATCGTAAGGTGAACAATGTATGACTGCCCATAATGATAACACAAATACCTGGAAATAATACATATTGATTCGATTAGGTAAATAAATACTTAATGCATTTAATGCACTGATTAGAATATAAATTATTTTCTAATGTCAAATCATTATGAAGGTCTGCAAGTATGTAATCTTTATCAATTATTTATAAGGTAAAACACTGAATCATATTTGCGTATCTCATATTAAACAACAATATTTGTCTTAGATTCAGTCAATTCAGAATTAAAGGATTTAGGGTATCACAAAAAAACGCTTCAAAGTATAAGAGCGGTTCAAGACCCTCGATTAAGAGGCCCTTGACCATAAATTTCACAAGCGTTTTGTATTTTTCATGTTATAACATTCCAAACTTGTACTGTCACTTTGTTTCTAAATGATGACTAAGCTTTAAATCAAAATTAGTTATTGTTTTAATTAATATTTAAATATTCACACATTAAAAACAAGAAAGCGCATTATATTAATTTATAAACTGGTACTTACAAATTTCAAAGCATTCGCCATTATCACAAAAGAATTCACCAGCAGCCTGTGTCAGATGCTCGCCCAGCCGACTTGTTATCTCCACAAATTATGTTATAGATCTGAAACTAGATCAAATGATGTGTCATAGGTTAGCACCTCGGAGGAAATACATTTATATTGTCAAATTGATCTCCTTCATCATTGACATTTAATTAACATTTAAATGCATAATAAATTTTATTTAAAACGTACCAAAAGTGGAACAGAATCCTAAAATCAAGGTGTGACGAGGTCAGATAAAAACATTAGCATAGCTTATAAATTACAAATAGTTCCGTAGCGGCTAGGATGAGCGACGTTAATCATTCACTTTGCACTTCAACTTTGCATTTTTTATATTAAATATTTTCGAGTCACTAACTGAGCAATCCTCGTGCAGTTTCGAGACGACCGACTTGCAAGAGAGTCGTAATTCTCTTATGGAATGTTTGAAGATCCACTTCACACATCGATTTGCATAAAACAAAAATGATTAAAATGCAACAATATAGTGCCCACTGCGTTCACAAGACCTTATTCCATTTACATCTAGGTTCTTGACTTGGTTGACATAGATGACATACAAAATCTAGTTCGTTTGGCTTTAAGTAGGTGTTTGGATACCTACGTGTTGTGATGATATAAGTGGCATCATTCCATAAAGACAAATATGCAGTCAATAACTACTTTATTTTGCCATTTGCACTTTTATTTACCAAATACTGTTGACATATCATGTTGTTCTAGTCTAAGATTATCAAAAAATGGATCTAGAAAAGAAACATGCACATTGACGATTATAGATCTGTACATTTACGAGTATAGATCTGTCGACCTCTTCCGAAACAGAAAACTTCGTTTCATAACTGCAAAGTTTTAGAAATAATATACATTTAGCTATTTTTACTATACTAAGTTTATATTTTTTTCTATATTCAAGAATAATTCATGGATACCATTAATGATAACTACAATATTTAGGATTACAAGCATCCACAATAGTATGTGAAGAACTATACATTTATCTATTCTACTCATTTTCAAAAATACCAATTTGTTGAACAAATTGCATAAAATAACAAATGTAGCCTTGACCATTGCTTTATTTTTTTAAACATTTAATCCCAAGAAATATTTTATAAAAATGTTTTTAGAGATTTATAGACTAAATTACTTCCGACAAACCATGAAATTGACTAAGTCAATGTCAATTGACAATTGAATTATGTTAAAAGGCAATCTTGACACTAATTCTATATTTGACTAGCAGCCGGTCCCGGCTTTGCACGGGGTAGACAATTATTTATTTTTGGAAATTTGGATATAAAACACTTTTTTTAGTGTTAGTTTTCTACACCTTCGGTTATTTTGTTCAAATTTTACCAAGGATCCCTAATTTTTTCAAAATGAAATGTAGCCAATGTCAAATTGGAAGAACGTAGCATTCTATTGGTGGAAGAATTTTTTAAATCGGCCCAGTACTTTTTGAGCCTATTCATTACAAACATACAAAAATAGGTACAAATCTTTCCTCTTTATAATATTAGTATAGATAAGTTCTTATTTTGAATTATATTTTTGAGAACAAAACATATTTTTTGCTTAAATACGTAGTGAAAATTGATATATTATATCCCTCTACCATACATCCTACTATTATATTATTATTAATGCGAAATTCTGTACTTTTTGTTGTTTGATAATAAAACGTTTGTATGAGTACTATACGCTGGTTATTCATTCTTGCAGGCCGAATTAGAACAATGGCCTACAAGGGCAATAAAAATAATAATGTTTAATGAAAGAGTGACATAAATAATAATAAATTTTGACGTAGAGAACCTTCAACATTTAATTACGGCTCACTCTTGCCAGATTTCATTATATTGTTAACAAAAACCAGTTTTCTGACTTTCGACACGATTATAATACCGATGCCGCCGGGATTCTCCAAAGCTTAGTATGGGAAGGTGGTGACACCTCTCAACCTTAGCCGGCAGGTCAAGGGCCTGAAGTTGGGAGCAGTTATCCTCGACACAGCGAGGAAGATCCCAATCCCGATATGGATTTATGTAACTCGATTAAAATTGAAAGGGAGTAGGAATAACTTTTTCTTCTGTTTTCTTACCCATTACATGTTTCTAATGGAAAGATTTAGAAGACACGATAGTTTAAACAGATTCTGGGATCACTTGAGTCCCAAAAAAACTACTGTTGTTTGTACAATGTTGTTGGTTCAATGTATGTGACTCATGGATTTGGAACAAGAAATATTGATCGACTGTTTTGATAGAAATTACAATTAATCGCCTCTGAATTTCTCCTGTTCTTTTAAAGATCCTTAAGAGGTAGGAGAAGGTAATTCATTGAAAGAGATACATTTTGGCACAAAGGCTCGTAAAGGCGAACGCTATTGAGGCGATTAATTATAATTTATATCAAAATAGTTGAGGTAAAGTTAATCTTGTTAGTAAATTTGTAAGGTAGGTACATTGTGCACACAATGTCACTAGTTTTTTCGGTCTAGCTTGAGTGGCCCCACTAGACCCATACACATTTTGAATGAACTCTCAAATTGTTGAGTGTACTTTTCGTACACTTAACAATTTGAGAAATAAAACCGCCGCCGGAATCCCAGTGAAGTCCCAAGACGATTTCCAGCCACCGCAGGCGCAGGCTTGTGGACGGTGAGCAATGGGTAGCTCACCGGTCGGGCCGTCCCGCAGTGACCAAACCCGGGTCAGTGGCACGTCGTGGCTCGCAGCGTCTCAAAGACATGTCTACTAGGTTAACGGGATCAGTTAATGCCGATGACTGCCAGTTCTGATCTGAGGTTCTGATAGTTCGAAGAAGTTACCGTGGCCTTCTCAAAAGGCAACTTAAAAAACACTCTGGTCTTTAGTCAGTCAAAGTCCGACACTCCCTGATACTCCAATCAAAGCGTGAGAATATTTGATGAAATTGCCACATAAAAAAGGCTACATAGAAAAACATTAGTTATAAATGCATTTAATTAACGAGGGGATAACCACAAAAAGAAAATCTAACGTAAAATATGTAGGTACGACGTACTATAAATGACCTTGTTAGAAAACAACATTTAAAATTCCATGCGCACACCGCATAGTGCTACTGTTTTGTTTTTTTGTCATTTAAAACTGGATATGCTTGAATATACATATTGGGTGTGTCAGACATCAACGCACAAACGAATACCATGGATCCAGAACATGATTTTGGACCCTCAGAATTGGATTTTATCGTCGACTTTTTCCAATTTTTTTCACAAAAATCTTATTTTTTTTAAATTTAAACTGCATAAAATCGTTATTCAAATCAACTTCAATGACGTTTTGGAAAAAAAAAACTTTTAAATTAATTAAAAGTCATCGAGGTTGATAAAACCGTTTTTAAACAACCCCTACGTCATTTTTAATTTAAAAAGTATTTTATTCACTTTTTGTCAAAAAAAATTAAAACAACAATTTTACAGTTTAAATTAAAAAAGCTAAAAAAAAAATATTAAGATAATGCCGACGAAAAATTCCATCACAGGAGGGGCCAGAATTATGCACCTACTGGATCCGAATACACACCCTCTATTACTTTTACATGAATCTTTCCAAAGCAAAGAAAGAAAATACTAAAAGTTTCTTACCAATTCTAAACGGGAACAATGAAGGCACGACGGCTTTGTTTTGAAGACTTTTATAAGACTGCAAATGTTTGTTAAAGACTTTGGTATTTATAAGTTTTGTAATCAAAATAAAGTATGTTTCATATACCTACAATCATCCCTTTCTTTGAAGTAAAGTAAATAAAGCTTTAGGTGATTCCTTGAAGCAAGACGGATGTGATTCTATACACGATATCGTGTTGTTTTCCTCAAATACATGAATCAGATTTTTCAGAATATCGTATTCTAATACTTTGTTGGTATTGATTCTAGTAAAAGCGTAACAGCCGCGTTTGATTCATTGAATACCAAATTAATATTTGTAAAAATACCCGTCTCCACAGTTACTTGGTCTCAAAGCCTAAACTATTCTATATAAACTGTTTGGTGAGCAATTCAAATTACTATGTACTTTTATGACATTTTATTAATTTTCATTATAACCAACATTACAAGTAATATTACCATACTGCAATTTTATTAGGGTATTATCGTAATATTATAATTCTTAAACGATAATATTATCATAAAGTAGTTTTGCTTACTCACCTTGCCCCATTAGAATTTACTGGCGAGTAATAACATGATGCCTTATATCCCTCAATGCTTAGCGTACATATACAAAGTTCGTATTAATTTAGATACGTATAAGATGCAAGAACCCGTTTAGTATGGGTCGATAACCTTTAATTATAAAATTAAGAAACTATTCACGCTAGTCCAAGAATGAGTGTACAGAGGAAGTCATATTAGATCATACGTCAATGACCGATCAACTAAACGGTTCACCGACAAAAAATATTTATTTATGTACAGCAATTGGCAATTATGTTGTAGTGATCTATAATTAACTGTGCATTAATTACATGTTTGTTTCTCCAATTCATAAACGTGTTCATTTTATTATTAAAAATGTACAGTTAATCGGATTGAGTCATATGATCGTTTTATTCCACCAACATACCACTCACTTTTCTTAAATCGATACCTACAACGCCCAACGTTTAACGCATTTTTTGAGTAAACTTGTATTATAAACAATGTAAAATAAATATTATTATTTCGTAATATACAGAGTATTTGGTGCATCGTGTGCCAAATTTAAATGGTTAACTGGAGGGATCATCTGCTATCCTTTCAGGCCCCTAAAGCGTTTAGGGGCACCACACATGCCTAGTGGATTTTTTTTCATCAGTGTTTTTTTGTAAAATAGACCAAAATTATACATTGAAATCCAAATATTTAAAAATGTATAAAACGTAGACTCCGAATATGAATTTTTAAATAAAAAATTAGCAAAAATATTTTTTCAAATCATAATTTTGAACGTTATTTTTTTGTGACGTGATTTAGAAAACTAGCGAATTCAGCTGCTAAACTATAACATGAACATCTTTAATTTAATATCCGATTTTTCGCGAGTAAATTCAAAGAAGTCTAGATGACTAATGTTACGAATTTTAAATATTATTTTAAAAATACTCTTATACATTGCACGTCTAAATAAAATTAAAATTCGCAGTCTACGCCTTACACCTTTTTTTATATTTGTATTTTATTTTTTTTTTCTGGTAGGGGAATCATCAGAATGACTTCTCCCGCTCTTAGTGGGAGGGCGTGTCAGACTCTTACTGACTAAACCCCTACCCGTTCCTTCGCTACCCAGTGCTCGCCGTCCGTGAACCCGCGCCTACGGTGGTCGGAAATCGGGATCGGGATCTCGGCGGCGGCGGCGTGAGGACCGTTCCCTCACGCGCTCGCGGTCAGCAGCCTCCTTCACGAGCATTACTACTTCGCAGAAGGAGGCGACCGCATGCCACTCCTCCTCGCTCCGGACCATGGCCTGAACCAGGGCCCGGCGCGAGAGGTCGCCGCCTCCGATAGCCTCCACAAAGACACGGCGGTGCTCCCCCCAAGCAGGGCACACCTCTACCGTGTGCTCCACCGTGTCCTCCGGGCGGTCCACACAGTGGTGACACACGGGCGTCCTCTCCTGCTTGATCCGATGCAGGAACCTCTCGAACTTACCGTGTCCGGTGAGGACCTGCGTCATACGGAACGAGAGGACGCCGTGACCTCTTTCCAACCAACCAACAAAGGTCCGGCGGTACTTCACACCGGGACAGCTTCTTATGCTATACAAAGCACAGGTCCGATCGTGTGTGGAGTACTGCAGTCACATATGGGCTGGTGCTGCAAAATGCCATCTAGCAGCTTTGGACTCGGTGGAAAGGCGTGCGAAGAGGCTAATTTGGAGACCCTGATTTAGTAAAATCCAATCTGCAAAGCCTAGAGCACAGGCGTAGGGTAGCCAGCCTATCGGTGTTCTACAGGATGCATTTCGGAGAGTGTGCGCAGGAATTACATGAGTTAATTCCGCCATCTCACTTCTACCATCGGACAAGCCGTCGTACGGCGAGTATCCATCCTTACGTTGTCGAAACCTGCACGGTCCAAACAAAGCGGTTTGCCTCGTCGTTTATACCGCGTACATCGAAGGATTGGAACAATTTGCCTGCTGCGGTCTTTCCTTCCGATTATAATTTGGGTATCTTCAAGACTAGAGTAGAATAGGCTCACAATAAACTAGTGCGCCTCACCATCAACGATTGCATCACTGCTTACCATCAGGTGGGATTGCAGTCAAGTACTAGTTTACGGTATATAAAAAAAAACACTCCTCAAAGAGGGGACTTACCGCCTCAATGACGAATATATGTATTTGAATGTAAAATTTGGGTATGTTTCTTGAAATACATTAAAAAGTCCATATACAAAAATCTACAGGGCATGGGTAATGTTTAGGAGTCTGAAAGGATAGCAGATGACCCCTGCAGTCGACCATCTCTATTTAGCACACGATGCACCAAACATCCTGTACATTTAGCGTCTAGTACTGTGACCTTAAACTGATTATTGAATAAATGCTGCAAATACATCAGTTAAAAGGATTTTCACAAATTACTTGCATAATTAACAATTAAAACGGTTCTTCTAAAAAATGCACCTTTTGTCTTACGACCTTTTGCGTGAGATGTTTTAAAATATACATAGGTATCTTTAAAGGAAGGTACGACATAATTTTATATCTAACTAGTTTACGGATGCCATGATGCTTAAAATTATAAAAGGTCAATCCGAAAAGCCGATATTCTTAGACTCTCCGTTCACTGCGATGTAACAAACTATTTTAGTTTATAAAGGCATAAGTTACATTTATAAACAAAAATAGTTTGTTAGACCTAAGGATCTAACAGCAGTTGACCATATGTAATAATTCAAGTAGCTTCTGAATATTGCTATTAACCGAACCTACCATCACTTCAATCTGCAATACAAAAC
Source organism: Mythimna separata (assembly GCA_030763345.1). Lineage (NCBI taxonomy): Eukaryota > Metazoa > Arthropoda > Insecta > Lepidoptera > Noctuidae > Mythimna > Mythimna separata. The sequence continues at coordinate 14,851,008 of CM061171.1, read as the reverse complement.
AAATGAAGAATACTTAGGTTTTTTTAGGTGAGTGTTAGCACCATTTCACCAAGGCTTGCATGCGACTTTATGCTATTAAGGCAATTATGCAATTTATTGAAAAAGATTTAAAACTTTACACACCTTCGAACGTCAATTTGCATTGAAATAATATCAGCTTTAAAAGTGACTAGAATAATAACGCACGATCACCAAGATTAAGCAACGCTTGTTGATGTTAGTCCGTGGAGGAATGATCATCTTAACATACTGACTGATTTCTTCAGTCCTTTGTTAAACTTTTGGTTCCGATTGTCATTTGCAAAGTTTTAGCATTCAATACATTACGAATTGCCTAACCACAGGGGATATACACACTTTTGATCTAACTTTCTCCAATTTATCACAAAACATAAACCAATATTTATCACCCTTTGTGAAAACGGATTTACCTCATAATTACTAATACAGCATCGCCACTTCGTAAGTTGAATACTTATATAGATAATTACCGAAAATCCATTTTCTTCATACTAAATAATTAGTTTCGTAAAATTCAATTTTGAACAACACATTAACGAAAGATGTCGAAGGCACATTTTCAATAACGATTAAATTAGTAATCGATAAATATGTACCTTTCAATCAAAATTCGGATTTTTTTAAATACTTTAGGGTTCCTTGCCTATAAGGTAAAACGAGACTCTATTACTAAGACTGCTGTTCGCCCATCTGTCTCTCTATCCGTTGGTCACCAAGATGTATCTCATGGACTGTGATAGCTAGACAACAGCGGTTTGCGGAACTTTACACCCTGTCCCGAACAGTTCTAAACTTGACCCTTGACTATAAACATCTGCGCAACCTTCATGCAGCTATCACATCATGACGTTCATCATCACTTCTTCAAACTTTCGAGCAACGAGTCATACAGCCAGCATCCACGGCTTTAAAGGGTATTCTGACCACCAGCTTACCATCTGGTGGTACCTGTCTTCACCATCAGCCTCATCAGCAATCTTGGCTAAGCTCACCGCACCTTCGGCTGCACATGACGAGCCACGAAGAACCTCTCCTGGTCGACGCCAGTAGTCAAGCGGCGTAGTGACGTCACCGCTCCGATCCACTCGAGCCAGCATTAATATTCCGAACCACTGGAGCCCGCAGCATCATCCCGACCCACTGAGACTTCATCACTTCTGTCTTACCAAAAACTATGCACTTTTCGGCCTTTTCGGACACGAAATGCTGCTCGAGCAATTAGAGTTCTCCACGCGATTAGAACATATACTTCAGCCCGAAATCATCTCTCAAGCAGTTGCCAAGAGCAGACATGGTACCTGTGTGGTCGAAGGATCTTCCCTTTTCAACGGATGTTTGCGGGACTTTACTAAACACTGTTCCACATACCTATAAACTTAGGAATATTTATTTATGTATTTGATTATATTGGAAGCCTATCAATATTTTCAGGCAAATGCAGGATTAAACATCAAATACCTATTCGATTTGCAAGAAACGAACCAATTTATAGCAATTTTAGAAAGATGTAACCAACCATTAGCAGTCATAATTTGTGTGCCTGAAAAACTACAACATAAAAAGAAATGAAAAACTATCCCTTGGCATTTTTGCAAAAACTTTCGTCACGGCATCAACTGCTCGACTAGTGTAATTCAATCCTTTATTCAGTACAATCACCTACTCAGATAAGCTTAAGGGTTAAGAAAACTTAGCTCCACAAAATAGATTACTTAGGTTACAGTGAAAAGAGTAACTTACTTAACACAAGGGTTTATGAAACTTGGGGATATCACAGGTGAAAGCTACAGTCAAATATCGGAAACCATACAGACCACTGAGTTTTTAGTCAAAGTTCTAATCATCGATTGAAATCTCGCAAATTTTAGTGAAGTGGGTACAGACCTTTAAGTTATGCATTAGATATGGACGTCGCACCTAAGAGTGACGCAGTGGTTTTTTATAGTTCGTTCTGTTGTCTTTAAAAGTGGCATTTGAATTAAAATAATTTTGCTACTGAAAGAAACTTCAATCATTCTGCCACTTATATATATATTTTATGCCAGTAGAAGTTGACCTCATTATGTTCCAGAGACTTAAACTTTTTGAGGTCAGTCAGCGTTTTTGAAGGCTCAATACAAATCCTTCTGATGCAGATTACCTTACTTGTATTAAAATTATATGGCGACCCATCTTACAACAATAAAAATGCAATGCGTTTTAAGTACCTACCCACACAAGATTGCATTTTTTATGTTTGTGGCATTTATGTACTGAAGGTACCTACGGACGAAATTTCTTAATCATTCCTTCTGTAATAAATTGTTTGAGCGCTAGTGTGACATTCCTAGTGACATATGCATAAAATCATGTCCGGTTATATTGGAAACCGGTCGCAACATATTCATGATTTGGTATAAAATCACGAAATGGTAATTACCCCAGGTAAAATATTTTCTCAGTGCCATTTGATATACACGTCGAAATAAAAACACGTCAGTTAGATAATCTACTTCGATAAATCTAGGTAGGTACAGTAATTTGAAACTTTCATTAAGCTTTAATCAAAAACATTAAAAAATAAATAAAACAACTCAGTAACAAGTAGCGTCTTTATTACACTTATTTAGGGCAAGTATTGCACATTATAATGCTTATGTACATAAGTAGATCTTGATAACCCAAAACATTAATGAGGAACCATTGGACTAGATATACTTAGGGAAGGTGAGCACCCGAGGGGACGAAACCGTTCTCGTCGGCGGTGTAGTCCACCCTGTAGGTGACGCCGTCAGGTCCGACGTACTCGTAGAATCCCTTAGCCCTGATTCCGTCGCTTTCGTTGTCGATCTGCTCCAGTTTACCGGCTTCCTCAGCGAGGATTTTGTTCTCGGTTTCATAGAGGTAATGGTAACCGTCAGGTAAGACATCGGTCTCCTGGCGAATGATGCCGTATTTGTAGTCGTAACCTGAACCAGAAGGTAAGCCTGAGCCCTTGGCGGCGCCTGAGCCCTTGCCGGAGCCCGCGGAGCCAGAGCCGGAGAGGCCACTACCGAACAGACCCAATCCGCTGCCTGATCCGCTGGCTAAACCGCTGGCCGATCCGCTGCCGGATCCGCTAGGTTTGCCTCCAGAACCGCTGGACTTGTCACCGGTGTAGAAGCCTCCCGCAGAGCCACGGTCTCCACGGTCACCGCTGTGGAATATTTATTTAAATAAGGCCACCGTCGTAAAAATAATCAAGTGTCGTCATTAACTGTTAAATATTTAAACAAATTCAATGAACACTTGTTAATTTATGATCTACTTTTCCAATCATTTGGCATTGATATACGAGTAGATCACATGATTTGAGCAATCTTGGATGGTTTACTATAAAATTGTTTTCTTGATTGTCATTTATCTGTTTTCTGGTTTTAAAATGAACATCTTTTTTCGACTGTGTTATCTAAACCATCTATGTTCATTTTTTTAGTTTTTATATTTAGCCAACAGTTGTAATCAGATGATTTTAAAATACTTAAGACACTATCAGTTTCCAATTATTTTGATGTCACTCACGTTAGTAAAAAGTGTATAAGTTGTAATGTACATAAAAAGTTCATTAAAATAAAACGGAATATAGGTCCTCACTTGTAAGCACCGCTGCCATCAGGCCTGTAGCGACCACCGGCATCACCGCCGCTGTAGAATCCACCAGCGCCTCCAGCGTTACCAGTTCCCTTGTAAGCACCGCCGGGACCGCCGGGACCGCCCGCAGATCCGGAGCCGGTGTAGGCACCGCCGGGACCACCCGCAGAACCGGAACCGGAGTAAGCACCGCCGGCACCACCAGCTGAACCGGATCCGGAGTAGAAACCTCCAGCACCACCGCGGTCACCACGGTCTCCGCTAAACGATACATGACAGACAAAGGCTTAAATGTGTTCACTTTTTTCTATATATTATAAATTATGTTTGCCCAAACAACCCGGGTAAATAATATTTAGCAATATAACCTGGCTCGACCTGATTTGGCCTGTCCCTATCTCTGTATCTGGTGATCGTACTCGACTTGAGGCTTTACCATGACGTGTGAAGAATAGATTCAAAATATGGAGCTATATCATCCCTTTAACAGTTTAGTTTAGGTCGTCAAATGGATCGCGTAAAGAGCTTGTGGCAGGGCCTTATGTATACACACCTTCATAGTGATTCTAAAATTGAGCTTATATTATACAGTAAATTGAAGCAGATTTCAAAGATTTTTACGAATGCAACAATTTGTTGCCAAACCCAGATAAATTCTATTTTTGTTTTTAATGCTCTTAATTTTTCAAACCCACAGTTAACATTTAACAGTCAAGGTTAAAATAGTAAAAAAGTATATTTAAATTTTGCTCAAAAAAAAAACCCACTTTGAGGAAATCAATAATACTAAGTAACATTATCCTCTACATATAACATTATCATCATCTATCTAGCTATGCTAAATTCAGCTTACGACTTACTTTCAATAATTTAATTTTACATTTCAAATGCAAGACGAAAACGAATATGCAAAATTGATGTACTCGTATCTTCACTTACTTGTAAATCCCAGAGTTGTCAGGTATGTATTTGCCAGAGTTGTCGTAGCGGCCGGGGTCGTAGCGGCCCGCGCTGTCGCGACCCGACGCGTCGTACCGCGGGGCTGTAGTGTAGTATCTCGGAGTAGTTCTGTACCGTAGGGGTGAGGGGGTAGTGCCGTAGAAGGCAGGATACCGCCGAGTGGTCGTGCTGAACGAGAAAGGACTGAACACAGCCCTGAATGACAAAAAAGGTTTTCATTAAACATGTATTACATGGTATATAAAAATGGTTCGTTTGATGGCTTATAAATGTCATGGATAAAATGCTGATGTTCTTATTTAGAAGTTTGTGAAGGTGGATGTTTTGCCAAAAATCTGTAGCAGGATCCCAAAACATTACCGTCTGTACTAAAACTGTGAATAAGGTACGTAAGCGATATGTGTGGGATTTACAGTGTAATCTTCATACGTAATAATTTTGTTCGATTATATTATTTTTTTGTTTGTAAACCAATCATTAAATACAAACATATGTCGTGCAGTTTTCAGGATAAACGCTTTTGTTTTATATTATTCTAAAAGCGACCCGCCCCGGCTTCGCACGGGTGCAAAATTACCAGTGTTTCCCTACTATATTATACATGTATTATATATATTAACCTTCCTCTTGAATCACTCTATTTATTTAAAAAAAACACATCAAAATATGTTGCGGAGTTTTAAAGATTTAAGCATACATAGGGATATAGGGACAGAGAAAGCGACTTTGTTTTATACTATATAGTGATAAATCAAAACCATTGTTATTAAACCTGTACTTTGCACTATGACTTACTTTAATAATGTTATATTGTTGCATTTAAAACAATGAAATAAGAAGAATATAAAACCAAGGGGACTATAAAAATAAATAGCATTAAAAATAAACTGTAAGTACCTTGGAGCTTCAGCCGCAAGGGCCACTGTCATAGACAGACAAATTACCTGAAACAAATAACACACAACTTAATACACAGCAGTCGTATCAAATTAAGATATTAAATAATTAAAATATTAACAATAAAATTCAAAGATCTGACGTTAATAACTCATAAATTAAAATAATACTTTATAATATGCGTTAAAGTTTATTCGCAGTCTATGTCCGTCATAAGCTGCATACTAATGGTGAATCAGCGCCATGCACCGATGCCATCAACAATGTCACACAACACTCCACACTTACCAAAAAGACGCGCATTTTCGTTGTCATCAAGCGGACTTAACTACTTGAATGTGCTCTTCTATAGATCAATGCCTATTTATACCTTTTTTATCTAATTTTATAATGTTCCTCTGTCCAGTTCGTCTCATTTATAATGTGTTGTTTGACGCTAATTCATTAATACAGCGTTTCTCAATCTGGGTGTCATCCTCATAATATTAATTCAATAGGTGCGACAATTTTAAGACCTTTAGAATATGGTGTATTGTTGATAACCTTTACGCTATGGTTGTATCTGCTCTTTAACATTTTATCCCATACAATCTTCGATTTCTTATCTAATACAATAAACTACTTATTTTAAATTCGTTATTGTTATTTCCGCTCTTAATGAACTTATTTCCTTCGCACTTTTTGGAAGACTCTCACCTTTTAGAAAAAATGGACCAAGTTTTCTGACAAACACAGAGCCAGAGCCAGCTATAAAATAGAATTTTTATAGCTGGCTCTGGAAAATTGAGCCTGGGTTCAAGTTATATATATTATTATTAGTTTTCCACAATTCGTATCTTCGGTCTGTGGCACTAAATTTTTCAGGAATATTCTAACTTCAACACTGATTGGTTTAGCTGCTTCAGCCAACATGTTGATGCCTGAATACAAGCTTGCCGAAATATAAATTTGCCCGAACACTCATCTTCTCAGGGAAGTTTGATGAACCGCTCTGCAAAGTAATTTATGTAGGAAACCCTAATTACCAAATCTGCGGCTACTCTGGAGCGTGCGTTCGTGCTGGTTTTGGAATAGTGGAAGTCGGATCTTTGACTTCACGGAGTACCATCATCGAATATATCTTGTTTGACGATATTTTCAGATTAGTTACCCTGCGCTGAGTCATTTTCAGATATTCCCCTCCTAGGTGTCGCTGAAGCGAAGTTATTAACAGCTTTGGTCCTTACGGCCTGTCATGTAGCCGCGACATCATTTGTTGAGCTACTGTTTCCATCGGCATTCTGGCTGTTTAGGAACCTCATGGATGCATGGAACGATAGTAAAAGACCGTACAGTATATTTTTATTTCCGTAGAAGACGGGTACTATAATGTGGGACGAAACTTGTGTCAATACTCTTGCGCCATCTCATCTGCCATACCAATGAAATGAAAATGGAATGGAATAACAACAACCTTATCGGCAGTTACATTTTCGAGCCGTTTGGAGTTAAAGCTTTTTGGTCGGGGGTTGACTTTTCGTGTAACCCTAGAGCTGGTTTTTAATGTGGAAAAGCCGCCAGTCTTTTGGACACACTTCCATTCTATAGTGATACGGAAGAATTATTTTGACTTTTTACTTGTGTGTATATAGTATAGTTAATTAAGTTTTTGATGATGTTTTGTGTATATAGTACGAGTATATTGTAACTATATTTTGTTCTATGCAACATAATATATAATCTTGCATGAAAAAATAATAATTTCACAAAACTTCGACCATCATATTAAACATGTGGCAATTCTAGGTGTGGTGCGTAACGAAGAAGCTTTTTTGGCATTTACAGTTTACACAGTTCATTGTTCATTATCTTAACATTGAATACAGTATAAAATTTTAATATTTTAATCAATATGCCTCAAGCTATATTCACAGTATTGATTGCATAACACCAAATTCATGGGAATTCTTTTTTAAGTGCTCTTTTATAATACGGAATACTTTAGTAGGCTCAATACTTTTTACTAAAAAACTATGTGACTACATGAGAAATGCAATTCAAGACATTGACAACGTTAATTTAAATTGTCACTTACGGGATATCTTCCGTGATTTATGTTTATTTTGAGTTCCCGATATTAATCAACACAAACATAAATCACGGAAGATATCCCGTAAGTGACAATTTAAATTATGAAACAAACCGTGATAGCCTAAAACAATTGACAACGTTCTTCAGAAAAGTTTCTTTCTGTTTTCAGGCTCATTATTCAATTAAAAATGCACGGTTTGTATAGTACTCTAGGTTTAGATGTCCTCTGCAACCTATCCGAAAAGCTTATACTTCCAGCCTCAATCTAGAAATTGACGTAGCCAAACTTTTTACATTTATAGTGAGCATATATAATAAATCAAGTTATTCATTTTCACTAAAAGAAGCAGGATACTGGAAGTAGGTTAGTTAGTAGCCCGTTGTGTCCCACTGCTGGGCGATGGCCTCCCTCTCCCTTTTCCACACACGCCTATCTTTAGCCATTGCGGGCCAGTCCCTCCGATATTTGTCCAACTCATCTCTCCACCTTCGCCTCGGTCTGCCACGATGTCGTGTTGCGTTTAATGGGGTCCAGTAAGTAGATTTTTAGTAGGTAGATACTGATAATCTTCCCAGGACTCTTGTTTATGTAATTCGTAAATACCTACTGACAAATACTATCGTAATATTAGCGGATCTAACGCAGGGTTCCGGGATATATCTACCAGTGTCAGAAAGTGGGTTTTTGTATATGTTATATGTAATGAACTCAACAATTACAGGACAGGTTTTAAAATTTCTAACTTTATTACAGAGTAAAATAAGTTGTACCAATATCTTCTGAATTATCTTCTTTTTAAATTAAATTAAACTTGGGGATTATGCCGTTGGCAGATTAGCATTTGCCAAAGGCAAAGCTATAAGAAAAAAACAGCGAGCAAGCTTTGGCATTATCCTGACCAGGAATCCTCTTCCAAATAACACTTGAAGGAAAATCATCAAAAATAAAGGTGATTTAAAGCCTCGGTACTTGATTATTTAAATAATTGGTTTCGCTTCTAAAGAGTACTTACCATCAATTTGGGTTTGCAATCTGGTGATCTTTTTCAATTCAAACTTGAGGATAACGATACTTTCAAGTATTAAAAGTATAGGTTACAACAGCAGATAGCGTTATAATATATCAAACTTCAGAGCTTTTAATCAAAGTGGGAGCTGAGTCAATCATCATCTAACATGAGGCCATGCCATTACCCAAGTAAGCAATTAAAGTCAGTAGCCAGTTTAACCAGATGCAGTTTATATCAATGTTTTACGACAGAACAGCAGTAACTAATGGTGATGATTTTAAAATGTATGACCCCTTGTTTTCTAGCAATTATGTTATAAATATAGTAATGATATACATAGTTATGTTTGTTATAATTATTGGTGATGGTATAGTAGCAAATAAAACGTAACTAAGTAACTAGATAGCGAGTTAATGTTTATTGCCTACATTGTTATTGTATATTACCAGGGTAATTACCATGATTTTTGGTCTATCAATCAAAACAAAAATAGTATACCGTTTTGATCCTGGTAGTTATGCACGATTTTCTCCACACTGAAACAGAATATTTTACAAATTAATTTCATTCAACCCTTGTATTGCCATCAATCGATTCGCACGTTCAGAAGAAGAGTGTGAAACAGTGTGAGTGTGGTTTTTCAATATAGTTGCTGTTTATTGTCACAACTGTATTCTACAACAGACAAGGTGTGCCCACACTAAGACTACCATTTTGGTAGTCTTAGTGTGGGCACACCATAATCCTGGCATTCAAAGAGAGAACTAAAGAGCTAATGGCTAGAGAGAGATGCCATGGCGTCCTCACTTTCCACCTGATGCAGGGTCTCATCGAACATTGCCAATTCGGCAGGAAAGGCGGAAGAAAAACTCAGGTGGCACCATTGTGCGGATGGCCCGGAAGGCATACGATGAAAGTCTGCCCCACATGTGCGGAGCACCACCGTGTCCCCTTCTGGCGTCTGGTTCTGATTCAGGCCATGATCCGAAGCGAGAGGCAACGAGAACCGGCCGCCTCTTTCTGCAAGGCAATAATGTCAACGAAGGAGATGGTCGCAAACGTTGGGAAATAGACATCCTCAGGTCGAAGCCGATACTGGAGGAGAAGCCCTGGGTGTTGGGAGTCACAGGGTGATTTTCACCCACCGTAGCCGCGGGCTTTCGGATGACCAGCAGTGGGTAACTAGCAAAATTGAAGGGTTCCACCAGGGCCAAAATCTGCTAGGTCTGAGGGAATATTTGAAATAGTGATCATGGACACAGGTGGGTTTTAGTCAGTGACGGTCTGACACGCTATTTCATTACACTTTCTGGCGCATTTTCACTGGTCGTTAACTCGTGCGGTATACCGCATGCGGGGAGTCCCCGCAGGCGAGATAACGACCAATGAAAGTAACATGGTCGTTATACCATCTACGGATCCCCGAATGCGGGCCCCGTGGCATGCGTTCCAGTAATCTCTCGCACCCGGCATGCGGGCCCCATCAACTAATGAAAACGGTTCCCCGAATGCGGGCCCTTTGGCATGCGTTCCAGAAATCTCTCGCACCCCGCATGCGGGCCCTATCGACTAATGAAATTGCGCCATTCGAGTAGGAGAAGTCATTTGATGATAGGTACATTTGAAAAAAGCTGTGGTGTATCTACATATTGTATATCAGCTGTTTTGGTTCCCATGTTCGCCATGATCAAGCCTATTACTATTAACCGGGTACGATCCAGACTCGGGGCTGCTATTGGAAAATTCCAGATAGTTCTACTCATATTTTTTATTACTACCGTTATACTTCTACTTTGAGAATCGTTAGTTGTATACTAATTAATATATGCTCTAATAAGATCCGTATCATCCATATTGTAACATAAATGAGCATACATTGATGAACTTAACATTGTTATCGAGGCCAATTAATACAGCCTATTTTTTTGAAAATCACCTTGATGAAATAAATCCTTTATTTATTTGCAGTGTTGCCCTTAAAAAGTTAATGAAGGTGCCATGTACATATAAAACTTAAACTATATTATTACAAAGTTAAATAATTACCCAATAATTGACCGATTACTTTTAGGAACAATAAAAAATTGTAAATAATATGTTCCGCAAAAGATCGCAATAAAAAATTTATGACAAGGCGTTGTGGCACTTTAAAAACAGCTATGATGCGTAGTGGCAATAAAAAAAGCCATGACAAGTTCTGAGTGTTACAACCACATCGTAAAATAATGTGTTAAAAGGATATTTGTCATTAGTTATTTGACTATCCTTAGAGTCCCAAACACTGATGATACTGAAGCCTGTCAGCCACTCTAAATGGGACAGGACACCTGCCGACCCCTGCCCTAAAATTAACCCCTCTAATGTCAAAGAAACACAAAAAATAATAACAAGTCCATAAAAGAAATGAACTTTTTGATTTGTTTACAACAGTTATGGGTCAGAACGCGTCATGGCTTTTTTGAACGCATCATGAACGTTTGTGCCACGATGCGCTGTGAACCATTTTTTTACTAATTGACTGATTTTGAAATGTGTGTATAGCAATATGGACAAATTGTACCTTCTTTTAATAAATAAAATACGATGCGTAAACACTAGTAGTCTGAACAGCTATTCATTATAACTGTCCTCCTAGTAATGGCCTATTACGTGAATTAATTTGGCTATTATGATAATATTAAGGTTTTTTTGTTGAACGGTGAGCCCATTCAGGTTTAAAGAGCCTTCTCCTCGATTTATGATGAAGTAGATTATTTTAAATTGATTGATGGTTTGTTGTCATCAGGTCATCAAGTCTGAATAATTGTTTGGAGACCTTTGTTCGGAAAATAAATGTGATTTAGGCATGCTTGATACCGTTAACTGAATATAATTATTTAGTACCTACCTATCTGTGTATCTTGTCTAGGGTCATTTATTTTTCATTACCTATATTCTTGGTGTCGAGTTCGCCACCGCTGATCACCTCCACAAGGACGGTTCCGGCGGTGCTCTACCCAAACGAAGCACACCTTCACTAAATTGTGCACGTCAAAATTATGGCAGTAAGTCCCATCTTTGAGGAGTGGCTGGAAAGACGCCACGGTGACCTAACCTTCCGTATCCCGCAGGTCCTCACCGGACATTGTAAGTTCGGAAGGGTCCTGCACCGGATTCGTGCAGAAAAAACGCCTGAGGCCTGGGTATCACCATTGTGTGAACTGCCCGGAAGAATCGTTAGAGCATACGGTGGAGTTGTGTGTTGGGCAATGTACCGCTCAGTATCCTCATAGGGGTGACCGGCCATGGTCCAAAATGAGGAAGAATGGCAGGTTGCCGTCTTTTTCTGCGAAGTAGTAATGCTAGTGAAGGATAAACGGACTACCTCATACCCCAGCCGTAGGGGTCCCGAACCCGATTTCCAGTCACCGTAGAATTGGGCTTACGGACGGTGGCTTTTTCCCCGTGGGCCAATTTTATGGGGCCCTTAGTAGTAAAAAAAAAATACTTTGACAAACTATTATTTGTACTAGGTTTCATCAGCCGGTGCCATTTGGACCACTTCCGTTCGTTCTCTTTTAGTGAAATTAAATAGTCAATTGGTTGCTTTACTGGCAATCTTTTGGCAATTTATTTGACATTCTCAAACTTACCTATCTCAATTTTTATTCATTTTTATTTCAAATGTCAGAATGAAAAAGTCAAGGTAAAACCTACCCTGTCAACCTTTTGATTTTATGATTTTGCATTTGCATTTATTTTGGTAGGTTATTTTAGGCCAAAAGTTGCACTAAGTATTTTTTTTGGCAATATAAAAAAGTTTCGTCTGAGAGGCCGTCGAGGCCTCAATGTATAATATTCAACCGCATCCGGTCAATCTGTTAATCGACCCCAAGCTAGATTGTAATCCGACTCCAAGCAAGTTTGTAATCTGCCATCAAGCCAGTTTGTAATGCAACGCTAAGCTAGTTTATAATTCGACGACAAGCCTGTTTGTAATTCGGTACCAAGCTAGTTTGGAAAAAGAGGCTAAAAATGCTGAAATAATATAAAAAAGAGCCCGATAAAGTAATTGTTTTAAGGGATAATAAAGACATCTCAGTGCAAAATGATTATATCATGCAAAATGTAATTTCATTGCATTAAGATAGAAAATAATCGACCTCAGCTGATTCCTGTTCTTTTGAAGGATCTTTTAATGCATCAGCGGTAAAAGCTTTTACACTTGTAAGAAAAACGTTTGCTATTGACATAGTTTTTTCTAATTAAACTGCGTGCGATTGGACTCCGAAGTAAGTAAGTTTAAGAGTGTGTGAGAGTGAAGTGTATGTGTTTGTGTGTGTAAAAAAATTAAAAAATCATAAAAAAAAATGTAAGAAAAGAAAAAGAAGAAAAACAGAAAAGAAAAAATATTTATTCGTGTAGTGATACTTTGAATGTCAATTATTACTTCATCATTCTAAATAAAAACTTAATACACAATATTTATAAATGAGATCCGCTTGGATTTAGCGAAAACTACTCTTATTAATTCGTTTATATCAAAAATTTTATGGTCAGAGCCGTCGCCAATGTTGCGTAACCCGTAAAGACTAATTAAAATTCATAAAGTAATTTTAAATTTCTTGTTTTTCCTGTTAGCTTGCGTTCTTTATTGGTAAAAATGAGAAAGCTCGAAATAGTCCGGACTCAGGTTTCTTTCTACTGCAGAATTTGATGTAGTTATACAAATTATATCTAGGTAATTTCATAGTATACTATATAAATGAACCTATCATAACCTGAGAACAATTTTACCGGTTTGAATTATTTCTTCTGATGCTTCGTGGAAAGTAGAATTAAAAAGTTGCGAAGAAAATTAAAAAAAAAAACATAAATATAAATTTCAGAAAACTTAACCACTAAAAAAAGCACTAAAAAACTGCCTAAACGAGCCACATCTTTTTCCTATAATACTTTAGTGTGATAATAGGCAAAAAGATCTTTTTTGAAATAAACAGTATCTTTGTACAATTTATATTTTAACAACATATCTTCGTTTCTCTTCTGTATATAGGTGTGCAGTACTTAATTTATAAAATCCAAACTAATATTATAAATGCGAAAGTAACTCTGTCTGTCTGTCTGTCTGTCTGTCTGTCTGTTACGCCGTTGTCCGTTGACACCTTGGGCTCGGTTCGGATTATCACCAGACTGCCGGACGGCTAGCTACCCATTGCTCGCCGTCCGCAAGCCTGTGCCTGCGGTGGTTGGAAATCGGGATTGGAATCCCAGCGACGGGAGCAGGAGGGACGTTCCCACTCGCGTGCGGCCGTCACCGTCGCTAGCAATACTGCTTCGCAGAAGGAGGCGACTGGACCATGGCCTGCAGGGAACCAGCGTGAGCAGTCGCTGTCGCTGTCGCCGATCGCCTTCACGAGCATACGGCGGTGCACCGACCAAGCTGGGCAAACCTCCACTTTATGTTCCACCATATCCTCCGGGCGATCCACATAGTGGTGATACCTCGGTGTTCCTTCCGCCTGAATCTGATGCAGGAACTTTCCGAACTTACCATGTCCGGTGAGAACCTGCATCATACGGAAGGTGAAGACGTAACACACCGTAACGTCTTTACAACCACTCCTCAAAGAGGGGACTTACCGCCATAATGATGGCGTGCCCAATATATAAACTAATGCCTTTTTACTCGGGCTAGGCAGAAACGCCAACTGTTTCGACCCTTACAAATACTCTTTCTGTTCGTACATCTGGACGTAAAACATTAACAAAACATTTCCTCAAGGTAATTTGTGTTTTTACTTTTAAACGGTTTATGGGAAAGTTAAATAAATAATTTCGAACCTTTCGAAATGAATTGCAAGCACAGAATGATAGTACTGTTTCCGAACTTAACGCGGACAAAGTCGCGGGTAGCAGCTAGTAAATGATAAATAAATAAACCATTTAACCTTTTTATTGAGAGCGTTATTATTATAATTTAAATCCGTATGAGATGGGGTAGGTCACTAGTATTCTTATATCAATTATGACAAGTTAGCTATGGTTGCTTCATTTATTCTTAAACCCAGTCAAAGGACATCATGCATATTATGATAATCCTTAAAGAGTTCCTACTTAGGTAAGACAGTTAAGTTATCATAGACTAAAAAGTTAAACGGAAGACACATATTTACCCACTTAATTATCATATATAGATCTCTATTTAAAGATTATGTCATAGGTCAAACTTTTGCTCTTTTCAGAATAACGGTTATCCTTGCAATACCAATAAAGTCTAAAATGTCACTTATTTTTGATAAATAATTTATTTAATGCACCTACAATGATTTGAATTATTTTGAATATCTATGATTAGCTCATAATTCACGAATATGGTGCAACATTGTAAAGTACGAACACATTTCTGAGTTCACTGATGCGTAATTGAAAATACTGTCATCTTCTTTATGACAAAATTATTAACTAACCATAAATAAGCAATTTAATTGACACAACCTCCATTTGTAGCATGCAAATTTTGAGTTGATATCATATTAACATGTTGTTTTTATCGCTTATGGCAAAGACATCCTCGGAGCACAGTCATAATCATAATCATATTCCTAGGTATTTACTAGTAAACATCATTGAATGCAGGATCTAGCGTCTAAGATCTCTAGATTTTCGTATGTACTCGTGGTATCTACTTGTAGTTCTATTACCTCGCAAAACTTTTTGGGGCCCTTAAATTCAGGCAAAACAACTATTAAAGAAACAGCGAGAAAGAAAAATTGCAAATAAGTAAACTAAAATAGTATTAATATTTAGTATAAAAATTGTGGGTTTTGATTTGATTATAGTGTTGTGTTTTCATAGTCTAATAACTTTAAAATTAAATAATAAAATGAAAAGTGGTAGATAATTTTGTGTTGACAAATGTCACTTAATATGTACATATCAATGACTATACTTACAATCTAAATACCCTGTAATGTTCCCACTATTGCGACTCAGGCCTCCTCTCTAGGAGAGGGAATGGGTCGTAATTCACCAAGCAGACCCAGTGCGGATTGCAGGATTAGCCAATAAAAATATATCATTATTATTAAAAGAAAGCACTACTAATAAACTTATCTACTTCAATTTTACAACGTTAGTTATTTTTTTAGTTATACCTTGTTTTAAATAATATTGCTGTCATCTAAACCTCCTCCTTCAGGCTTTCTGACTTGTATTTCGAGAAAAATTTAAAATGTAATTTTTTAGTTTCACTTTTATTAAGAGTTATTGCTCGATTAATAGAGACCCAGAAAAAAATAAAGATGAGCACAGTGCGTGTTACAAAATGATTGCTAAAAAATATTAGGCAGGCAGCAAGACATTTCTGCAACATCAATTTATCTGTCTAGATGGCTCGGGGTTCAAATAAAGAAAGTCTAAGAAAACAAACATTTTCAGGTTGTAATAAATTTATTTTCCTGTAGGATAAATTCGTTTAAACCCCAAGAAATGGGTGTAAGAGAAAGAAATAAATAACGTACGCCTACGACAGATATACCAGCAATGCTGTATTAGGTGACGTGGAGTCAAAAACATGACAGGCGTTCAGATACTCGTATATCTGTCGATTTTATTTTTAACCCCCGATGGAAAAGACAGGTTTTTTTATTAAAATAAAAAGACTGAAAGAGTAATTTATTAACATTTTTATCAGTTTGTATGGATAGTTTTTTTTGGGCTAAGGGTTTTTTTAGCACTTTTCAACTGCTTACAGATTTCAAGATACACTAATATTATCTACATATATCATAACTTCTATCAATAATTAGGTAGTAAGGAACGTATAAATATTACGGTTAAATCAATCTTATAAGATCCTATTCTAAATATACACAACCCTTTTATAGATATATTCAAAAAGCATGATTTGTTCCTCAAAAACTCCGCCTCCGCTTCCCCTTCGACCTATTCACAGATATACCACAGTTCCTTTTTTTAGCCTTTTGTTTCATAATGATCCAGCGTTTCAACTCTATCTCGCACATTGATGTGATCTAGGTTAGAATAAGCGAGTTCAGAAGGTGTCTGCCAGCTCATTCTGGTTTTGGTTCATGGTTTGAATCATTTTCTAAAAATAAAACTCAGTAGCTATTTGAAAAGCAGTGGTGGCTTACTGGTAACGGCCCCCGGCTAGATGCATTACTTTGTGTAATTTATTTAATGACCACTGCTCTCAAAACCGTAAAAGGAAACATCGTAGGGAAACCGGCTTGTCCTGAAACCAGAACCACCAAACCACACTCAATCCACGCGGTGGATTAAGGTTTATTTTCACTCCTAGAAGGGAGATCTAAGTAGCTACCAGAAGTGGAAAGATTATAAGGATGATTATCCTATACTTATTATACAGTACTTAAATATGTAGGTTAAGGTCAAATATCTTCTGCTATTAACACTTTTTGTTCTTACAGTGGTTTAATAAAACCTAAATGTAAACTAGGTAATTTCCTATCCATATTTTAATGTCTAATTAGAGTCTGGTTTCGTTTGTTTACGTCATTCGCTCAGTATAAATACGAATTATAGCTTCCGAAATAAATCAGGTTATTTTAATAGTGCTCTCTGAGTCGACGTTTTAGACAGTGATAAATTAAGTTTTATTGATCTGTAGAAAAAAAACAACTTAAAATAATCATTTTTCTTTTGGCAGAAAACGTTAAAATATATTATAATATGTGAACTTGTTTGTATATGATTACCTATTTATCTTAATAAATGGGAACTAATTTACAAAAATGTTCTGGCTAACTCACTCTCTAAGCTCTTGGTGCTAGAAATCTAAAATTATGCATATAGGTTGTCTTTATTCAAAGGAATCTTCACCTTTTTAAAAAAGGAGATAGGGATAGGCACGGACAATTTAAAATTTGTCTTTTAAGTAGTTGTTTTTTTTTTGTTATTGATAGGCTGGCGTTTGACTTTGAGGAGCTCGTGGCTAGAGAAAAAACCGGGCAAGTGCGAGTCGGACTCGCGCACTGAGGGTTTCGTACCAACCTACCTATAAAAACAGTTTAATTCTCGAATCGAGTCTTGAACACTTTTCAATTTTTTTTTTCTTGTGACGTAACTAAAAATTTTCAGTTTTCAGACTTTTCCCGCTATTAGTGCTATAATACCTTGCTTCGTGCCAAATTTCAAGATTCTAGGTCAACAGGAAGCACCCTATGAGTTTTGATTCCTTTGACAGTGTCGAAATGTACTTTTTTTGCAACATAAACGGGCGTATCTTTTTTTCCCGTCAACTTACAAGTTTGATTTTTGCACAACTTCAAGGGACCGCGGATTTCAATATATGGTTTTAATTTCAACTTGATACCTTCACGCGTTCCTGAGAAAATGGGTCTTGACAGACGGACGGACGGACAGACGGACAACAAAGTGATCCTATAAGGGTTCCGTTTTTTCCTTTTGAGGTACGGAACCCTAAAAACAGCCACATAGGTCGATCTACAAGGATAAGCAACGCTTGCCAAGGTTAGTCTGCGATGTGTGTAATGTGGCCATCGTAACATAACCATTTTCCTCAGGTTAAGCCGCAGGTCCCGGCAGTCATTTGTAGATCTTTGGCAGTCGTTACGGATCGTCTAAAGCTAGTAAATCTGACTCCAGTCTTGCCATGAAGTACCGTGTTACCCCAGTTAATAGGTTGTGGAGATCTGGTAGGCAGCCGCTCCTCGTAAAATAAAATTCTGCTAAATCCGGCTTGACTGGAAGCCGTCCCCAATGTTGTTGGGAAAAGGCTACGCAGATGATGATGAGGCGCGTTTGATCGCTATCTCACCAGATGGTAAAGTTGTATTTATATAGTAAACCTCAACGACTGAACGGATTTTGAATTCGGGTACACAATTTCCTGGATTAGGATATTCTATAGGAATATAACTTTTACTCAGGTAAAACCTACGTTATGATAGAATCGCTAAACATTTATCATGCGAGCGATACCACGGGTAAAACTAGTGTTATTTATCTCGTAGCTATTGTGACTTTTAAATAATTTATTATATTTATGGTTGTAAAGATTACAGTCCCGGCCAAGTCAAAATAGCTTAACAGCTTTATGAAAACGAGTATTTGCTGTTATGAAAAATCATAATGCCACTGCAACTGCTAATGAAGACAGCAGCAGAACAGTGAACTAGTTGCCTCCCACCTTACTCACTGACGTAAATACTAGTCGGTGGTAGTGGCGGTCGGTAGGGTCCAGCTTGGGCCACCATGTCCTTGTAAAAGCAATTGGCAATGGTAAAATCTTGCGGCTGGCACATCTCTACAAACTTGCTGGGGCTAGTCAGGGTCAGCGCCCGCCAGGGCCGTGGATTGATCACGAAATACACGGCAACCCTCGTAAAAAATTAACAACCGAAATAACACTGTGGGTTTTAGTGAATAAAAGCCTGATACTACCTTCCACTCCACTCAGAACGAAAATAGTTATTCAATGATTTCTTACGTAAAAAAGACCATGATCCGGAGGTAGATGAGCAGGCGGCGGAAAGGGTGAGGAGGAGTCAGTATAGGGTTATCGGATTATCCGGAAGACTTATCTCGACCCTGGAACTGAAAAGGCAACTGAAGGAAAACAGGTGGATTTTAGTTAGTAAAAAATCTTCCACTCCCGGTCGCTCCACTCTGAGTGGGTGCAATCATTTGACGATTTTTCACCACAAATAAAATAAAATCCATTCGAATCTCGCTTAAATGAATTATTTTTGATATGCTCGATAACATTTAACGAGACAGCACTATGATAAATTAATTGAACAGTGAGAAAAGGTTAATGAAATAATGATTAATACATCCGCACCAACAAATCACCTTGATCGAAATAAATTTAATGGATTACACTAAACTAATTATAAACATCTAAGAGGACGAAAGGACAGGTGAGAATATAATTAGTAGTAGATAATAATTATTAATTAGAAGATATCAAGAAGTAGGTATTTATTAAGAGAATAGTCTGCTTAATTAGCTTAGATCGTTCACCTCGACCACTCTCTACATTGTCTTTAGGGTTCCATAAAGAAAAAATAAACTATTCCATGTTTTTTTTGGTTGGGAATTCACCACGTAACTTGTGCCAGTTTGGGTGATGGGAGAAGGAGTGGCAGACTTTTATTGACTAAAGCCTACTATGTTTCTTTAGTTACCCTTAGCGTTCCAGAATTGCGGTAACGGTGGGGCCACTTTTGTGGACATCGATTACGACAGGGTTGGTGGCTTCCATCGCGGCCACTGAAGGTTTGATAATCCTTCCGGCATTATTTCGCCCATTTGAGAGAAGTAATTTGCCCCTTCAAAAAAAGCCTTGTACCACAAAGACAGATCTCAAATAATAAATATTTTTTACAATTATTAACTTAATGTGCAGTTGACCATGACGTATGCACAACTAAAAAAGTTAAATTTATTTTTATTCAGAACAAAACCGAACCCTTCGTGTGCAAATCTAACTCGCACTTGACAGTCTTTTTTTACAAATTAAGAATATTATTTGTTTTACCTAAATAGTTTTGTTTTCTCTAAGATGACATGATGTCTTTTTAAAAAAAAAATGTTATAAACTAGTGCTTGACTGCGATCCCACCTGATGGTAAGCAGTGATGCAATCGTTATTATTATTTATTTATTGGCACACCAACAGCAATACATACAAGAGTATTATTATAACGTACATTAAAATCTAGTCACTGGTATGCATGCCTATTATAGGTCTGCACAGCTTACACCATATTACATATAACATTATTTATTTAGTAGAGTATGAAAAACATTGCCACAAAAATTAGACATACAATTATACATATTAAAAAAATAAAATATATATTAAAATAAAAAATCATTAATAAAAAGAAGATGAATGTATGAATTTTAAATTTAAATTATAATGGGAAAGTTTGTACAAGCTCATACCTCCGAGACTGCTCTCCTAAACTTAAATTCAATCGTTGATGGTGAGGCGCACTAGCTTATTAAGAGCCTATTCACTCTAGCCTTGAATACACCTAAATTAATAATAGCTTTAAAAACTATAAGATTGTGTGTCTGTGTATAAACTTAATCTATTACCTTCTTGAACTAATTTTATCGCACATCGTAACTAAATAGTTCATTTAATAAACTGTAGGGTTCATTTTTAG